>LR991036.1:15202297-16671135 GCA_905163495.3 Cosmia trapezina
TTTTTGTGACAAACTTTTTTAAAATACTTTTGGTTTTCTTTTTAGCCGTCAAATTGATGTGCACTTTTTTATTGGTTCTGTCTCCGTCGTCGATATAAAACCATTGTATTTTCTCTGTTATTTTGCTAAATATATTTGTTTAATCGTTTACTTTACATCTCCGCTATTTTATTGAAGCTTGAGTCCCTGACCATTACAGTTGGTCCTTCGAGCCGGATCTAATGTTCCATACTCCACCAAAAATGAACACTAGAGGTGCTTCAAAGAAGCTAGCGGAACAACAGGCGAAGTCTTCGGCCCAAGAGATTCCACCGTCAGTACTAGCGAGCGAGGAACAAGTAAGTGTGAAAGACTTACAGCGTCAAAGTGACAAAACTCTCGTCGAAAGTGTACTGGAAAAGGAACTACAGCCGCTATCCGCTGTGGATATGTTGCCGTCTACAACGTTTCACGTCTGCAAACCAAAGTCAAAGAGGTCTTCATCTTCCTCTGTGCTTGCACGCAAAAAAAGACTAGAGTTAGAGGCTGCAGAGGCGCGGGCCAGGATAGAATTAGACTTAATAAATAAACGATTAGACGCAAACTTAGCTGAGATCGACGACGAATGTAGTATACCGTCAGATCACACTAACAAGGATGTAGAAGAGTGGCTAGAGCGCAGCAACCGAGAACTGGAGGTACAGCCCGTCCACGATAATGGTCATACATCGGACGTGGCTTGCCCGCCGACCACACAGAATGTCGGCACTGATGTGACAGTTCACCTGCTGGCCAGCGCACTAAAGGATCTTGCAGCCGCTTCTACCAACAACGGACTTAACGGAAACCTGTTAAGTAGAATTAGCACACCAAGAGAATTACCATTGTTTTCTGGTGACCCCATGGAGTGGCTTCACTTTAGACAGGCTTATGAAGAATCGTCTAAAGTATGTAATTTCAATGATAACGAAAATTTGTGGCGCCTTAGGAAATGTCTGAAAGGATCAGCTCGCGAAGCTGTCTCAGCCTTGTTGATAAGTGCAACCTCGCCTGATACAGTAATGTCCACACTCGAGCTACAGTTTGGGAATCCTGACATCATTTTGTCACGCATTATGGTCGATATCAAGAAATTACATCCAGTTTCACAAGAATATTATAAAGATATTGTGCCCTTCTCAGTCAAAGTGAGAAATTGTGTAGCCGCTGTCAAAGTGATTGGGCATGATGAATACCTGAATGGTATAGGCATAACTACATGCATATTATCGAAGTTGCCACCAGTTCTGCTCTCAAAGTGGGCAGATTTCAGCTACACCTTCATCAAACAAGGTAAAAAGCCAACATGGTTCGATATATCGGATTTTTTAAATGAAGAAGCTTTGAAAGTCTCGTCTATGGTTCTATTGAACAATAAAAATGCTGTAAAATACACAGAAGGTACAGTGTTATTAAATAAATGTAGCGACAATAATGAGAAATGCAAGTTCTGTCGCATATCGAAGCATAAATTACAGGACTGTAAGAAGTTTCGCAAAGCATTACGTAGAGATCGCTGGAGTTTTGTGAAGCGAAACCGGATTTGCTTCAAATGCATGGATGCAGATCACGATCGAGCAACCTGTCCGGCCGCAGCATGTGACGTCGAGAACTGTGGTCAACCACACCACAAGTTATTGCACTACAAAGTACCTCAAGCACTGAACAGTGATAACAACACTGCATCTGAAACATTGTCGCCGCCTCCACCGGTGGCACCTGAAACAGTCACTCATATCAAGAACAGCGAGTGTAAAGTATTGCTGAAAGTTGTGCCCGTAACTGTGCATGGACCTAACGGAATTTTCAATACAAGTGCATTATTAGACGATGGATCTACTGTAACTCTGATCAGTGCAGAGCTGGCGTCACGCGCCGGGCTCCGCGGGCGCCGCGAGACGCTGCGCGTGCATGGCGCGTGGGACAACAGCGCGCTGGTGTGCGACGCCGACGTGATGAGTGTTTGTATAGCGAACCATAATGGTGAGAGATTTAAACTTTCTGCTCGCAGTTTCCAGAACTTTAGTGTACCTGTACAAAATATTGATTTAGTTAATTTTAAAAACTATGCACATTTAAGTAGTATAAAAGATTTGTTTTGTTATTCTTATACTAAACCTGAAATTCTGATAGGTCAGGATAATTATAATTTACTGTTACCGTTAGATGTTAGAGTTGGCAAATGTAACGAACCTTGTGCCACTCGTACTCCGCTGGGATGGTGCGTCCACGGGCTGGTGCCTGTCTCTCTCTCGACGCGCGGGTGTTTCTCCACGCTGCACGTCACCGAGGTACAATCAGGGTTGGCAAACACTTCTTTCGAAGACCTGCACGAGATGGTAAGAAAGCCATTTACTATCGAATCTATGGGAATATCCGGGAAACCACGCCAGAACGCTGATGATCTGCGCGCTTTGGAACACCTGGAACGAACGGCAAAATTAATTGATAGTCGATGGCACGTAGGTCTGCCATGGAAGGATGCCAGTTGTAAGATGCCTGATTCTGAACGTATGGCACTGTCTAGGCTGCATAATTTGGAGAAGAAACCATACGCACAAAGGTACCGAGATCGTGTTAAGATTTGTTAGACAATGACTTTGCTACGGTAATTTCTAAAAAACTTGGTACTTACCTCATTTTAGGGTAGACAACCCAAACAAAAAGAAACTTCGTTTTGTTTTTAATGCGTCGGCTAAAACGCGTGACTTATCACTCAATTCCTATTTATTACCGGGTCCCGATTTATTGGTATTATTGCTAGGCATCTGTAGCATTCGAATACCGCAATGTTATCGGAGAGTGATCATGCCGTCGTTGCCTCACGTTGCAGCAGGAGCGGGTAACACTGACAAAGCACAGGTGAGCGCTGCTTTCAATGACGTATCTTCGCATACACAAACACCGACCGACCAAATGAGCGGCAAAACAGCATACAATACAGTCCACACATTATTCACTGTTAGAGCAATTCATTTGGAGATAGTGTTGGCGCTCAGTGCCGATTCATTGATTATGGCTCTTCGGAGGATGGCTTCTAGGCGCGGATGGCCTGCACAATTGTATTCTGACGATAACGGAACAAATTTGAGAGGTGCAGACGCAGAACTCAAGAAGTCCGCTACGGAACTTGATGAGCAGCTCCTGCAGACCACTGCTGCCATTCACGGCACCCAATGGACCTTCATACCACCGGCTAGCCCTCACTGGGGAGGAGCATGGGAGCGCCTAATCCGTAGTGTGAAGGTTGCACTGAAGGTCGTCCTCAAGGAAAGAGCGCCTAAAGAGGAGGTGCTGAACACGCTGCTGGCTGAGGTAGAAGCCATGGTGAATGGGCGTCCACTTAGCCACGTCTCGGTAGACGTTAACAGCAAAGAGTCTTTGACGCCTAACCATTTCTTGATCGGTTCGTTTTCTACATCACCGCAGCTAGGCAACTTTCAAGATTCTGACCTGTACCGGCGTCGACAATGGCGAGTAGCACAACGGTTGTCTGATATGTTTTGGAAAAGATGGGTCACCGAAGTGCTGCCTGCGATGATACCACGGCAAAAGTGGACCGAAGACTTAGTGTTTATCGCCGACCCTGATGCGCCACGAAACGTGTGGCCGCGAGGCATCATAGAAGAGGTTTTTCCCGGAAAGGACGGCGGAGTGCGAGTGGTACAAGTTCGAACGCAGTTAGGTAGCCTTAAAAGATCTGTGGCTCGCGTCGCTAAGATCTCCTTGGAATAGCAAGTGCAGCACGCAGCACTAGGGTGGGGCTATGTAAGCGACGCAGCTCGCATGGGTACTTTTTGTGACAAACTTTTTTAAAATACTTTTGGTTTTCTTTTTAGCCGTCAAATTGATGTGCACTTTTTTATTGTGGTTCTGTCTCCGTCGTCGATATAAAACCATTGTATTTTCTCTGTTATTTTGCTAAATATATTTGTTTAATCGTTTACTTTACATCTCCGCTATTTTATTGAAGCTTGAGTCCCTGACCATTACACCACTACGCGGGCCCAGTACGTTTTGGTAGATGTCACATGTCTTCGAATTTTTGGTTCGATTTTTAGTTTGAATTAAAATTAATAAAATGTACTTTAATAAAAAAATAAGCCCTAAATTCTGAATGTTCGGTTACAAAAAAAGTGCTGACGGCCTATTCTACATAATTAATATGCAAATAGAGACGATGCCTGGGTAAAAAAAGGGATTATATTTATATGCGTGTGGTGTGAGGGCCACTTTATTGAAACTCTTTGAAAATATGCTTAGGATTTAGTGAACATTCCCAAACAATTGTGAAAGTTGGAATCAGATTTTGTGAAAGTCAACTTTGCGAGATATGGACTGTAAAGTGGGGCCCTCAGTTCTCACATAGAGGATTGAGGGCCCGCCTGTACCTGACAAACTATGGACACTACAGATAAAGTCTTTATGCCAAAATCTAAGCTTATACCAAACAAAATTTGTGAAAACAAGATATTATCGCAAAACACTGTCCTACTTGGTATATCTTCGTTCAAAATGGGCCCTCAATCCTCACACACGTAAAAGTTTATCACGCAAATACAATGAAACCATTAACTTATAGCTATTGTTTGTAATCCTATAAGATACTAAATAAATTGTGAAAATTTGTGAAAGCAAGAGCAGGTCACCATTTCTTGTTGTTTGAAAGTTATGACCTTGACAAAATCCGGGCCCTCAATCCTCCATTTATTTTGTTTTCCGTTTGAATACGCTTATCGTATGAAAGATTAGACAAATACAAAATAGTCTCTTTTTGTGAAAAAAATTGTGCAACAAATTCGATACTAGAAAACAATTAAAAGACCCTTTATTGTAAATAAAAATCGAGTTTTATTTTTGTTCCCTGAATTAGGAAATAGGGTGACCACAATACGGTATTTTACTCTGTATGAGAAAAAATCTTAAAATATATTATTTAGATAGATTAGGCAAAAAGCAGTCGGAAAATATTAGTTTTAGTTCAATAACAATATAAATTTTAAAATTAAATTCAAAGTTTTCAGGTTTTTTTAATGTTTTCTCAAACCATGAAATAGTAGCCGCCATTTTATGACGTCATTCGGCTATGTGAATTAAAAAAGTGTCAACTATTAATTGATCAGTGTATCTCTTAGAGCAGGTATAGCTTTCACTTTAAAATCAAAATCTTTACCGTCCATACGTATTGTGTGTATAGAGTCATGAGGAACAGGGTGTAAAGTTCACTCATCCTTTATTGAAAAGGGAGGACCCTCCGACCAGATGGGTGTTGTCTCTGGTGGGCAACTGCCCCACTGTCACATCCTCCCTCTCCCCTGTCAACCCCTTACCGCATACACTTACCGGTAACATCTCCCTCCCCCTTTCACCACTTCCCCCTTCCATTCCCGCATCCCCCCTCCATAATTCCCTCCGGGGTAGTTATGAAAGACTATTGACAAACTTTATTACATACTTAAGCAAGTTTTTGTGCCAAGTTTCAAGTTAATTACCGAAATGAATAGATTTAAGCCGGGCAGACCTCCGGGTGTATGCTTCACCGTGTCCTCCAGGCGATCGATGGTGACAACCGAGCGTTTCCTCCCGCCTTATGCGAAACAGGAACCTCCCGAAACAACCGTGTCCGGTGAGGACCAGCGCCAGGCGGAAGGTGAGGACGCCGTGGCGCCTCTCTAACCACTCCTCAAAGAGGGGACTTATCGTCGCAATTGTGGCGTGCCCAGCGCTGGGTTGCGACAGTTGCACTCTCCATGTCGCCATGATCCCGCCGGAGCTCTGTCCGCTGTGCCGTAATTTCTCGCGGCAGCGGAGTTACGCCCCGGCGTTTTGCCTCCTCGCGCCACTCCCACACGACACGGGAGTGCGTGCAGGGCCTTACCGGTGTCTGCGGTAAAATTTAGGGTTTACCGACTGAATACCGGTAAAAGTCCGAAATTAAAGATAGTTTTAGAATAATTCGGGGTTTTACTGGTGAGATTTGGTAAATAATAGGATTTACCCGTAAATTCTAATATTTACCGCAGTTCGCGGTTTTACACTAACATATAGGTAGATGAGTATATATCAAAACAAACTTACATGTACTTACATGTACTTATTTGTTATAATATTTCCGTTGACAGAGAATTCTAGTAACTATTTTCGTAGTTTTCTCAATCAATTGACATGACATATATAATAAAAAGAACATCACTGTACTTTTTCTTTGTAGTAGTCGCATAGACAAGCTAATGAGGTTGAACTCCAAAACTCCTCGATTTTATGTGAAAATGTTTGGAACATAATAATCCTTAAATAAAATTAAATATCAACAGTCACTACTCCAAGATAATTACCCATACAACTATGTGTATTATAATATACAGGGTGGAATTTTGTAATGACACCTGGAAGGAAGTACTCTTAATAATGCAGATAGAAAATTTTACTCAAAACATTCCTTTATTTTTGAATAGAAAGCAAACTGCATTCAAAGATTTTCGAAATTTCTCTTCTCCCACAACCGGGAATCGAACCGGCTAAAATCTGAAACAATTATACCCTGTACTTTTATTGCATCGATCGTTAGGGTCAATTATAAGGATGAAATCTCTCTAACAAACATGATAAATTAAATGAAAGGAAAACCAGGAAATCTTAAATTAATTTAATTTTTTACAAAAAATGGTAAACTAACTAATTAGTTGCTCGAAATGGGCTCCATTCTCTTGGATACACAAATTTATTCTTTTAACGAATTCATTTCTAGTAACCTTTAATAAAGTGTTGTGGTGAATATTATAAATCGTATTCTGAACTTCAACTCTCAACTCGTTGTCATTCGCATAAGATTTCATGTAAATTTGATTTTTTACATATTCCCACAAAAAAAAATCTAATGGGGTGAGATCTGGCGATCTCGCAGGCCATCTGATTGTGCCGTTTGTACCAATCCAGGTATTAAAATAAAAGTATTGTCACCCTACCCTGCTACACACTTCAAAAATAGTTGATTTCGGTATCTATTAAGATTTTTAGTTTAATCGTTATTCTTATTAGTAACAAATAACATCAATTTGTTGCACAATTTTTTTCACAAAAAGAGACTATTTTGTATTTGTCTAATCTTTCATACGATAAGCGTATTCAAACGGAAAACAAAATAAATGGAGGATTGAGGGCCCGGATTTTGTCAAGGTCATAACTTTCAAACAACAAGAAATGGTGACCTGCTCTTGCTTTCACAAATTTTCACAATTTATTTAGTATCTTATAGGATTACAAACAATAGCTATAAGTTAATGGTTTCATTGTATTTGCGTGATAAACTTTTACGTGTGTGAGGATTGAGGGCCCATTTTGAACGAAGATATACCAAGTAGGACAGTGTTTTGCGATAATATCTTGTTTTCACAAATTTTGTTTGGTATAAGCTTAGATTTTGGCATAAAGACTTTATCTGTAGTGTCCATAGTTTGTCAGGTACAGGCGGGCCCTCAATCCTCTATGTGAGAACTGAGGGCCCCACTTTACAGTCCATATCTCGCAAAGTTGACTTTCACAAAATCTGATTCCAACTTTCACAATTGTTTGGGAATGTTCACTAAATCCTAAGCATATTTTCAAAGAGTTTCAATAAAGTGGCCCTCACACCACACGCATATTTATATTTAGTCAGTCATTCAGATAATACAAATATATTAGACACGTATTTTTTGCTTTCTGATATTAACAAAAAATTACTTAGATAAAACGCACTAAAGTTGGGGAGTGGGGGTTCGCTACGTTACAACTATAACAAACTGTGTATAAAGTCTACCAAGGAGTGACGTCATGCCACATTTTAACTCAATTTATCGTCGTAATCTTTTGATTACGTAAAAAAAGAAAAAGTACGTGTCCAATATTTTTTAATAGTCTACATGATGGACAAAAAATTTTTTAGTCTTCATCCCTATTCTAATCAAGCTTTCTAAAGGTTTTTAAGTATGAAAGTTAAAAAAAAAATGCTACCTCAACACTTTTCTTCATTCTTTCTTATCTTTTAATCCTAAAACAACGTGTCCCAAGAGCGTGTTGCATTTCACAAAGACATTACAGATCAATTAATAGGTTATCGCGAGGCGCGGTCCCTACCCCACTAAAATCAGGCTCTCTCGCCGAGTTACAGTTACTGCTCTTTTATGGCCCTTTCAAACTTTATTACGGTTCCAAATTCTGACGGCAGACTGTAACCTGCCTTATGTTTGTTTTACAAAACTCCTTACGTGAATAGCCACTTCTGTGTTTTGAAACTCAGGTGATGTCGGAAGTTTTGGTTGCATTTGGCTGAATTTAGTGTGCAAGAATTGTTTACAAGTGTCGGACACTTGTGTCGTAATTCGTAATGTTCTGCTGGGATTAGATGCAGACGTACCTACAACTATATTATACTAGCTTTTGCCAGCGGGTTCGCCCGGGTGTATGTCGGAAAATATCCCACGGGAACGTACTACCGGGAATTCCTTTCTTATTCCTTGTTTACATTATAAAGGAAACCTCTGTGCAATATTTCAGCGTTCTAGGTTCAAGGGTTTGGGCTGGGCGTTGGCTGGGCGAGTCAGTCAATCAGTCTGCCTGTCAGTCAGGACTTCCCTTTTTATTTATATAGATGTACATTTATCTAGTACTAGCTGCGCCCCACAGTTTCACCCGCGTAGACCGGGATAAAGTAGCATATGTGGTAATCCAGGGTATTAGCTATCTGCATACCAAATTTCATCCAAATCGGTCGAGCCTTTTGAGCGTGAAGAAGAAACAAACATACAAACACACACACACTCACAAACTTTCGCCTTTATAATATTAGTGTGATATGCGGACTGATGAGACAGGCGCAAACTGTAAAGTTACCTACAGGAATGTTTCGCGATTAATTATAAAATAAAACATCTTGAAGATTTCTATGTATTGATCCGAAATTTCTTTATTCTAGAAAAATAAAAGTGCTAAAAGGGCATTTTTCAAATTCAACTGCAAAAATAATACGATAGTAGTTTTCAGTAGTTGGTAACGGAACCCGAAGCCAAGCTATTGTAATCCATTTTATAATAATAATAATAATTACCCCACCGCCGTATCTCTACGTTGACGTCGTGGTGGGGCTTGCGCGCTCCGAACTCTGGGCCTGTGCCGGTAGAGTTCACTTTGCCGAAACAGGTCTAGGGTGAGGAGCCAGACCAAGAGAGATACAGAAACCCGCAGGGCAGCATGTGGCGAGCTGTTGGGCAGTAGCGACCCCACGGACCCTATCTCCCGGGAGTAGTCTTGTTCCTCATCTTTGGCTTGCCTTTATTGGCCGGCTGGAGTGAAAACTGACGGGAACAGAGCTCCCACCTCATTCTTGCCTTTATTGGCTGGCTTGAGTGGAGATTCGCAAGAGCAAACGTGCTCGGAGGAAGGAAGTATTCCAGTAAGTGTTTGTAGGGATCTTGACCATCTTCCGGGCTCTGGGATTGTTCTGAGAACCGTGGGATACCTCTCCACTCCTCACAAGCATCTCAGGACATGTTGCCCCCTTGCCGCTACGACACTATGTGCTAGCGACCGTTTTCGGGGGCCCATTATTGAGTGTGCAAGTCACCCCCTGCCATTTTATCTGTGTATTGTATACAAAACATTAGTCAGGCAGGGGCCATAGTGTTTCTATAGTTCTAGATAACCAGTCCACAACCACCCAAACCCATAGCCCAATATGTTTTGTTTCCATGTTCTGCAATAGTCCTGCACCAACCGGGGCTTGTCCTTGGGTGCACTTCCATACTGCATACAGGGATAATCGTCGGCTGGTGCCTCATCATAATTTAAAATTGTCTAAGGGGCCTCTGCGAGTTGGCTTCGGCCCCTCGTATGCCTTCCAAAGGTCCGGGATACCAGGGTCCCGAGATATGTAAAAATATAATAATAATAATAATTATAATTCTTTATTGCCATAACAAAAGGTGCACAAGTAAATTTAAAGCCCTGACTCCTGTGCTAGGTAGCAACACCTGTGTTACAGGAGCCAGTGTCTTCTCACAATCAGTTGGTAGGTTATGGATTTTATCCTTATTAATCTTATTAAACATTATTTAAATTTATATTATTATAGAAAATTAATATAGGTAACAATTTTTACATTAGTGTGAGTGTGAAGTGTGAAGAGTGTGTGTGTGGTGTGTTCATGTGTGGAGTGTGGTGGTGTGGTGTATGGATGAACGTTAGTGAGAAAATGTGCTCACGGGTGATATGCATTGATATATTAGAGGAAGATATAATACGCTCCAACATCGCTATCACTATCGCTATCGCTATCGCTATTTTGCTCAGATTACTTCCACAACTTATGCAAACTAAACAGGCAGAAGATGATATTGCATTAAAACGAATAACACTAGGTACTTCTAAATTGTACTTTATTGTTTAAAATGAAGGAAGCCTGTTAAAGTCGGTTTAGGTTTCCTATTCCGATATTTGATTAATATGTTGGTACTTATTTATTGCATTAAGGTGGATGCTATGATTTGTGAAATCATGACATTTCAGAACAAATCTAACTTAGAGAAATGTATTGATGATTCTTATGGTTGTAATTATGTAAATACATATTTGTTACGGTCGCGAGTTATATTTTGATCTCCATAAAACCTGACATTGACCTGCAAATTGCAAAAAACGTAAAAATTGGCCTTTTAAATAATTAATTAATCATAGTTTTAACATAAACACATTATCCTAAGGTAGGTAAGTGCCTATCAAACAGTTTGGGTTCGGGGGAAAGATCAGGTTTTGTAAAATCTATCTAAAAAGGAGCACAGCCTTAGTTGACGGTTGACATACGTCTCTCACAAGTCAACGACAAGACTGCGCATCAATTGTTTTAATGGAAGCTTCTAGAACCTTGTAGAAGCTTCGACTCGACCTTATTGGACGAGCTGATTGTGGCGGGAGCGAGCGGTTAGAGAAGGGTTCGCGTTATATCCTCCCCCTTTTGACCAGGTTATGACCCCATGCCTGGTCAAACAAAGTAAGAACCGCATCGTTGGGCGCCAGTTTAACATAAACACATTATCCTAAGGTAGGTAAGTGCCTATCAATCAGTTAGGGTTAGGGGGAAAGATCAAGTTTGTAAAATCTATCTAAAAATGAGCACAGCCTAGTTGACGGTTGACAATTACGTCTCTGACAAGTCAACGACAAGACTGCGCATCAATTGCTTTAATGGAAGCTTCTAGAACCTTCTAGAAGCTTCGATTCGACCTTATTAGCCGAGCGGATTGTGGCGGGAGCGGTTAGAAAAGGGTTCGCGTTATAAAATTAATTATCTAATCAAGGGATGGACCCAAAATTTTCTTTGCTTATTTTGTGGTCTCCTGGCCTCAACACTAATAATTTTGCGGAACAAACTGTACGTCCGCACTGCACGAAGAACTGCTTCGAAGGTACGAAGTGATTTTTTAACGCTCCTTCGATAAAATTTAAAACGCCTAGCGCGATTTTTCCTGCTTTCACCAGTGAAGGCGAGAAAAATCGCGCTAGGCGTTTTTATTGTACCGCAATTACTAATTTACTCCACCAATGTGATGTAATATTAAAAAAAATGACTTTAGAAAGTGCTTGAAATTTTTTGTCACTCACCTCCCCGACTATTCTTGGTCAGATCATAAATATGAGACTTTAAATACATCCAGATATACTTGATACTCTGAAAAACATTACATAAACGCGTTTTTTCAGTCTTCCACGTTGCCGTTCATACCCATCACGTTTTTCTTTGCTAGAAATAGCAAAATAAACCCTTTTATTTCCAAACAAGTTTTTTTTTGTAGTGTTTCTCACAGCGTCAATGTTTTGCTTGAAATAGAATTGAAAAGCCTACGTTTCACAAGAGAGAGAGAGAGACCTATTAATATTATTTTTGTAACTTATGTAAAGAAAGTTCTTTTCGCAGTAAGGGTATTAATATTTTTGTGCTACAAATATAGATTTAAGTTGCTTGATTTCGCAAGAGGACTGAAAATATTCTTTTGACAACTTATGTAAGGGTCTACTCATAGTATGTGCTTGTTATTTTGTAGATCTGAATAGTGTTAGCGACGTAGCAAACATACATACTGAGATCTATATTAGAAAGGTTTAGGTGGTGAAATAAAGGTAAACAATCTTGATGTGACTTTTTACACAAACACATACTAAACAAATAAACTACTGCTTAAACTATTGGTTCAATTGATTTAGTAATCATTATTGTTGTATTTACATTGGTTTGTAGTTGCATTTTTTTTAAAACTGAGGTTTTAAAATAAAAAAAGATAAAAGACACATCAAGATTGTTTACCTTTTTTTCACCACCTAAACCTTTCTAGTATAGGTTTCCATTTCAAATTAGGTAACGTTCCTGCAAGCTCTATTTCATGACCCAAATAGCCACATAGTTATTAATGAACAACAATATCATATTAATATTGATTTCCATTATTTGTCAATGTGTAGGTATCGTGTGCGGTGTAATGTCGGCATTGTGTGTGACAGGTTACATGCAATATACGTTTCAGGAACTAATTCCACGGCTGACGTCAGTAGTCGGAGAAATTGCATTAATCAATTGTCAAACGGTCCACGTATTGCTTACACATATCCGGTTTCATATGCTATGCGTTGTCAAAGCTCAAAGTGGGATTGGGAACGCTGCATGCGAGATATCTATTAATGTCTGTCCTGACTCGGTATAGGTATGGCTTCGGACGTCGAAAAGATTCGTAACTCGATTTGGCTATTGCGTTGTTGCGAGGACATTTGTTTTGCAGCACGCGAATGGGACATATTAGTTCAAGCTAACTGTGACGTAGTTTTATTAATTTGTCACAAAATGATATCCTTACGTGTTAGTACCTATTGTTTGTTAAAAATCAGTTACATAAATGAAAACAATACGGAGCAGCGTTTCTCTGTTGAGAGGCATCGTGAGGAAACTGACATGTCCTGGAACCAAAAATTCGAAGACAGTTGACATCAGTACAGGACTGGGCTCGCGTGGTAGATCACAGACCACTCCTTCTCGAAGAGAAGAGGAATGTGTCCCAACAGTGGGAACTTTATAGGCTGATTATGTTTATGCTACACAAAATTGAGTTAAAGTTTTTCTTATCCAACATAATTTCATGTTTGCGAACCCAAGTTACTCTCTCTCTTGTGGAATACCTACCGAGTACCGTATCCACGTTTCAATTCGTGCTAAAGTTGTGTCGTTACTAGTGCTTCATCAAGGTAAATCTGAATCGTAACAATTCCAACCCCGAACTTGCGAGCAGGAACAATGCGGCGTTTGTCGGAACTCGCGTTTGATCGATCACTGTTGGGAACTATAATAAAAGCAGAAGCCGGGGCATTTACTACGCCTTTTAATATTAACTGTGGTAGACGATCGATGTGAGCCGCTCTTTACTTTACGGTGCAGTAAAAACTAACAGCTCGGTGGAGGATTACGTCCGGCCCATTGCGTTGCGGCGAGCGCACGGTCCGCCGCGCCGTCACACTGCAGCCCGGACCTACACGAAAATAGTTCGGAGCTTCTCGATAAGCTTCCTGTTATAAAAATTGCAATTACAAGGCTATATGACTTCGGTCTTAGGTGTGTTTAGATGTACTGAAAGTAATAAAACTTTTGAATTTGCAAATATGTTATTTCTATGTTATGCAGGAAAAGTGTTTAAGCATTGGGTAAATTTTCACAGGGTGTTCTACTAATTTTCACTATGGGACCAACTCTGAAATCAGGAAAAAAATCTGCTGTTTCATACCTACTCGACCAAAATGTATCAAACAGCAGATTTTTTTTCGATATTGCAGAGTTTATCCCATAATGAAAGCTGTTCATATTTATGAGTAAAACAATTAATTTGCGTGTTTGTTTTAACTGCGTGTGCCCGGGGCTCCAGAGGGTGGAAAATACTTAAATGAATTATTTTTTTTAAATCTAACATAGTTTTTAAGTCGACTATCAACTATCAACATTATGGGCCAAATATGTCTGAATTAAAATCTTTTTTTTGTTTATTTTTTTAAACTTTTCTGAATTTATAAGCATAATTATGTATAAGTACCTACTACAGTTTTCATGGTGCAACTAACGCCTCACTGAAAACAGCACATTTAAAATGTTTGCCCATGCTTTATAACGCTTTTAGACTTAATACCAATCTCTCAGTGAAAGCGAACTCGCTGACCGAACTAGCGGCACAACTCACAAGTGTACAACACGTACCTAAAGGAAGCTCGTCCCGTCCCTGAGGCCGCTATCAATCTTTTCGCCACATCATTTGCTCCCCGCACCGCCTCGCCGCGATTGAATTTCATTAACGAAACGCTTAGTGCAGATTGAATCCATTTAAGTAACAGTAGGTTTGGCCCTCCTAAATGTACCCTTATGCAGTAACATTGTATACGATTGAAAGCTACAGGAATTTTCAATTTTATGTTACGTTTTATTAACAGCGTACATTTTGTGGCTTGGACACGGTACTTTGTTGGGACCTCTGTGGGAACATTTTACGGACTGTGCCCACAGTAAAGCTTCGTTATTGGGGAGTACTTTCAGCTTGAAGTGATAAAGGACTACAAAGTGTAGCATGTAATCGCAAAAAGCACATCGTAAAAATTGTATTTGTTAGATAAATAAATAGCATGAAGGATTCTCCAATGTAAAAAAACAGATACATACTTACTACTTGCCGTAATTCTCGGGTAAAATAAAAGTCTACGCTGCATTGAATTAGTAAATAATTTTTGCTCTAATTTCGTTTTCATATAAATGTATTTCCCCGCAGCATCTCAAAGTGCAAGATCTGATTTCTCACAATTAGTACCTACCGATTATGCAATATTCAGATATTCAGAAAGATATATATGTCAGTTTTTGTATGCCATGTAAGTATCACAAAGTTGTCGTCAAATTTAAGGGACATCAAACTGAACAACTTTCTCCATGGGACCAACATCGTAATCGAGAATAAAATATCAGCTGTCCCGTACAAAACTTCAATACCTACTCGACCGAAATGTATGGGACGGCTGATAACTTTTCTCGATTACGATGTTGGTCCCATAGAGAAAATTGTTCAATTTCATGGTCTGTACTACAATCTTAAATTTGACCACACTTTTCTGTTACACCCTGTATTTATAGAAGTCTCTTAAAAACAATTTTACTTAAGTTTTTTTCTTTTGCAGACTGTGTCCATATCGATGCTGCTGCGCTACGCACACCATCAGATCTTCGTATTCATCGGTAAGCCTTAATTAATAATGTTTACTTTATTTTCGACGTCCTTTGTCTTTTTTTCGTCCTTTGAGCAAACACGAGTCTTTTCAGCTGCGGTTTTCTGAAACATGATTAGCTTACGTATTTATTACGTAGCTATTCGGCTAGATGATTTTTAATATCTAATACTTACTTGGAATGTTTTAATAATTCATAGTTCTTTGTTTTATGTAAATTGCATGTGTATAAATATTCAACACAATGTAAAAATTGTTTTAAGAATAAATAAATGATGATGATGAGATGTTGCTTCAATTCACAAAATATACGCTGCAATTAGATGTTGTGAGGATGATTTCAGTGAAAAATTCTCGAGTCGTGAGCCGGCTCAGGCAAACTCTTTGTAATAACAATAATTGCGAACAGCGCCCGCGGCCGCGACCCTCCCCTGTTCTGTAAAAAAATACCGACTCGGATTTACCTAGCCAATTCCCCCCGCCCTCCTCTTTGATCTGTCGACAATTAGCCAGATAGACATAATTTGTTTCTTTCTGTATTTCCTCGCACCGCCACTTGCGGTAGTGTTTCAATATGATGATTGTTTTAAAATCTCCTTTTCTTGGAAATGAAAAATCACAATTTTTCTCCAAGCATTGCCTTTGTTTATTATTAAATTCATCGTGGAGGATTTCAGATGAACTCGGATTACGTTTCTGCATTTGTATATATTTGTGAAAAACAATCAAAGGAAAATACTGAGTTATTTCGCCGTATTCATTTGGTAGATATAGTAATTACCTACGTGTGTCGTTCGTTAGTGATATCCGGGATTTATGCGACGATGATTTCTTATACGTAACTACGTATTAATCTGGACACTTGTTTGTTACTATGGTTGGTATCTCTACTAAAGAAGTCGTAATTTTCGGGAACCGTTGTTTATTATTATTATATGATACTAGCTTTTGCCAGTGGCTTCGCCCGCGTGGAGGTGGGAATATAATGGCTATGAAAAAATACGTATAATACATGCCAACTTTCATGGCGACCGGTGAAACGGTTGTAGTTTGTTTATCAATCACATTTATCATTATTTACATCCATCACTCATAACTACTCATAATTCATGACTAAACGATGATCTGACGTCTTGAAAATCATTCCTTTGTAAAAATATTATAATTTTTGTGTCTAGGATACGCATTTAGACGGGACAAACGAGATATCCGCGTATCACCTTCAAGGGACATCTTTTATGATTTTTGTATAGAACCCCAACAGTAAAATAAGATTTATATCTAAAGGAGCTCTTAGCTCGAGTTTGTAGAATAAACTATTCAACTCACAATATCAGATAAGGGTAAATCTTTTCAATGGGATCCAGTTGGTCTCTATGACGACTCATCCCTGTGTACGCAGACACCCACCTACGAACATCGCTTTGACGTTGTTTTTAGTTCCTCTATTTGTAAAATCTTTTTAAAAAGTGCTGTTTATTTTCTCGATGTAAAAGTATTTTCTTCGTTTTGTAAAATACGAAGATGTTTGCTCACCTTTGCCCTTATTTTTAGTAGCGATTATCTTATAAGATAACTTGGAATTTAAAAATTGCTGGTTCTCCAAGATTTTATTTTTACCGTTAAAAAACTCACAGCTACTTTTTATGTTAATTAATTATTGGTGTACCCATAATATTATTTACAGTTAATCAAGACCACGGTAATTTTCTAGCAGCCTAAGGGCGAGAGAGGAAATCATTGCTAAGTTTGAAACCGAACTAACCAGGCAATTCCGAAAAAACCTCGTGAGTCAAGTCTCAAATAAAGTGGTTAATATACGCTACAACCTAATCGGCCATTAGTCGTTTAAGGCCTTGTTCACACTTGTTTCAATTTGGTGGATCAGATCTCGGCGTTGCATAATTATCGCTAAAAGTTTAGACGCATGATGATACCATCATGCGTCTAAACTATTTTAATTTAAATATATTTTAATTTAAATTTAATTTTATTGTTAATAACATTAATAACAAATTTAATTTAATTTTATAGGTTAATAACTGTGAGCGTATGGTTTTGTGTCCAAATTAACGATCATTATTATAAAACGCGATGCCACGCGATGGTGATCTGAGATAGGTACATCAAAATGATACAAGTGTGGCCTTAAGGACACGCTAGTCGCTCATTCTTCCATACAAACGTAGTATGGTGATTATTCGTCTGTTTGACGGTTTACGTTCAAAACTAAAAAATATTTCAATTTGTCTCGTTATTATCTATAGACCAGGGCCAATCCTGTTTGAGAAAAAAAAATCATTCTTAGCAGTATACGAGTGGTTGGAAAATTTAGTTGATGATGTAAATAACGAAGGAAAAATAGTCCAGACTCAGAGAAAGTTCTGGGTGGGGGTGGTAATATATACGTTTTTAGGGGTTTGTACTAGTTTTTTGCGATTTGCGAGTTTTTTGCGGGCTGCATAGTTTACCCGCAAATCGCAAAAAACTAGTACAAACTCCTAAAAACGTGTATATTACCACCACCTCCCCCGTACCAGAACTTTCTCTGAGTCTGGACTATTTGCCTTCGTTTTTACATCATTAACTAAATTTTCCGACCACTGGTATACTGCTAAGAATTTTTTTTAAACAATATTTTGAGCGGTTGGCCCTGGTCTACTAGCCCTGTATGAAAGCAGAATCGAAAAAAGAAATGGTTTGGAAGATAAGAGCGTCGAAACTTCCATATTTCAAAACTAATTTGAACTCATTTTTGGGCGTAAATAAATAGCTCCCGGAGTATGAAAATGGCAAAATTGTTACGGTATTCAAATAACTTTATGTTGAATAAAACATCCAGTAGTTTTTCATAATATCTACATGCCCAAAGGTCTGTTCATGAAATTTTACGCTCTCGTTTTCGTTATAAATCATCGTCTATGTAACTTAAATACATAAAAACTAAATAAATAAATAAAGTAACTAAATAGCATGCATATTAGCCACGCTAACAATGAGTTCGAGCCGCTGATTAGTGGCTCCTTAAGGCGAAAGCGCCAGGGTAGCCCGCGAAATTCAAGCACCGGTGCTTCCAAGGGGGGTAACCACATCGTGACCTAGATTTGAGGTAAATGCTAACTTATGGAGTTGTATTGTGCTGATTCTAATGATGATGATTCTGTAAAGCCATATTAGCTACGGCCGCGAATCATATTTTAATCAACATACAAGCTCACACTGACCTACAAATTGCAAAAAACGTAAGAAATTTTGAATTTCGCGGGCTGCCCTGGCGCATCATCCTTAATTTGCCAGAACAACCTACATAATGCATCACGAACAGTTACACAAAAACCTCCTTACGAGATTTAAAGTATTTTCACAATACATTCGCCTCAGCACAGTGGTCTTAAAGAATACGAGTACAAGAGAGTTTAAGTTACAACAAAGAAGGTTTTAACACAGAACACAAACTGTGTGAACCACTCTTCAACCAGCTTATCGGATGAATAAAAAGATATTTTTAGGTCGCAGATCTGTTGTGTACGATCCGCCACACATGGACGCTTGGACGCTTAGAGGATTACACCCTGTGCTACGTCACAAACGTATTCTATCCTGTGTTGGAAACCCTTGTATGTGGGGTTACCATATTCGAATATATTTTTAAAAATCTTTACAGTTCATAAAATAAAATCTCTAGGATTTTTGCTTTGTAGGTTTAAAGGTTTTGTGAACACAATGCTTTGGTCTATGGATACCTACCAACCTTCGTAAATATTTACGTGAGCAAAATAAGAACACATACCTTCTTTTCTATTCATAATAATATGTAGTGTAATACGTAAGTATTACTGAGCGATAATTTATTTAATCACAAAGTAACGCAATTAATTTGATCGCAGACACACACATACAGTAACGCATAAATATTCAATTGAAATCATTTGATTTGAATATTTCGTTGTGTAATAGTTGAAATCTGTCAAACGGTAGGCACTGTACTATCGATTTATCGGAAATTCCAGCCAGGTACCATCTTATGTCCATGCATTCAATAACATACATGCCTATGCATATTCGGTTACCATTGGATCTCTGTTCGTATGTAGGTACTGCATGCATATCCGGTTATAATAATAGCAGACTATTACAGTCCCGCTACAGGGCAAAGGCCTATTCTCATACAGAGAAGACACGAGCATTGATCGCCAGGCTTGCTCAAGACGATTTGGCGATTTCAGACTTATATCTATTTAAATAAAAGAAAGTCGTGTTAGTTACACTATTTATAACTCAAGAACGGCTGAACCGATTTGGCTGAAAATTGTTGGCGAGGTAGATTAGAACCAGGAGACGGACATAGGATACTTTCTGTCTGTCTGTTTGTTCCAGCTAATCTCCAAAACGGCTGGACCAATGTTGGCAGGTCTTTCACTGGCAGATAGCTGATGTTATACTTAAGGAGTAACTTAGGCTTTCGCTTTTTTTTTGAAAAATAATTAGCGTTCCGTGCAAAAATAATGAAAACCCATGAAATTGTGAACAAATAGCGCGGGCGGGCGATGCAACGCGGCGGATCGGGGACGAGGGAGTTTTATTAAAATGTGGCTGTAATTTTAGTATATTGTGTATCTTACGACTTCCACGCGAACGAGGTCGCGGGGCACAGCTAGTTAACTATAGGTCTAGGTTTCCTCACGATGTTTTCCTTCACCGATATCAGTGATATCCAAGATAAACTCCGAAAGTAAGAATTGAAAAAGTCACATTGGTATTTAGTCGCTAATTAGTCGCAACTTTTCGCCAAGTCACAGATTTAGTGGGGTCTTAGTTTAGAAGATATCATAATGAGTTCAATTTTAAGTACCTATAGTCCAAGAGCTAGCCTACTTGCTCGGATTGGCATTCCGCTTATTTTGTGTTTAATAGATAAAAAAATATTATATTTATTATATCAAAGATAAAAAAAATATTTTATTGGAACAAAAAATAGGATCAAAAAAGGTTGAAAAAAGGTTCAGGTTCATCAAATCATCAAATGTGATGTGATTTTTTGGTTCACATATCACAAACTAAACCGTATGTTTCTTTCTAATGTTAGAGGTAGGTACTGTGGATTCTTAAATGCATTATCATATTACGTTATCTCATCGAATCTTTATATTGCAATTTGAAAGTATGGATTTAATATACTTATTACTTACTATTTATTTAGTGATATTATTAGGACCAGATAATTCTTTTTGAAGAATTTTTTTAAATAAAATGCACACTGAAAGCAACCTTTCTGTATGGTTTTCATACTTGTTTTGTTTAGTGATTATATTGATTTAATTTTCACCCGACTGACGTTGTCCTGTCCAATAATTCATACAGAAATTCCATAGAAAAAAGACATTTAATTTTTCCCGAATTTGAACATTTTCCGGGAAACTTTTCCAATTTTTTTTTCCGTACTTACTTAAACTTAATTTGGACTATTAAAAACATTTTAAAACGAAAAATAGCCAGTTCGGTCCAGCCGTTCTCAAGTGATGTGCTTATCAACGAACAGCATTTCATTTTTATTTATATAAGATGTTTATTTTTTGTTATGTATGTGCCGTTTGATTCATTCAATAGATTGGAACTGTTCAGTTGTTCAAAGCTTTTCGAGTGGAAGATGGACTTTAAATAAATGAAAGTCGAAGATGAAAGTTATAGAGCTAGTTATTGCAGTATTTTTCCGAGTTTGCTGTGTGAGTTACATACCGCTACATTTACTTAAGGCACGGACGAGTTTCTTGTTTCACAAGTAATTTTTTACGTGTTACTGACCTAGTCCTTCCAGCCGTATACGTCGTATGCCACCCCTCAGGGCACCATATCCAATTAAGCTAATTGTATGCTAAACTTTTTATCAAAAACCAACTGTTTAGTGGGTGCAGCTACAGCCAGCTCCAAAATGATGTATATGTCGCAGGTTTATGACAAAATCAGGTTTTTGATCAAAAACCTAGGCTTTTGATCAAGAACCGGTTGACGAAGCCCCGCTGCGCGGGGCTTCTGCAGGGTTTAAAGGAACGTAACCTAACCGAACCACGGGGTGCCTCTGACGTCGACAGTCTTCTTTCGGTTCTCGATCAAAAGCATAAGTTTTTGATCAAAAACCTGACTTTGTCATAAACCTGCGACATATACATGGACAAGGAACCATTTTATTGTCTACAACCATTGTTCCTTATCATTGTTTCCACCGAATAGGTACAATACATAGTACTTATATAATTTAAAATCCAAATCAAACTGAATATTTTGTCCTAAAACATGTGTGAGACTCGTGTCTCACAAATATGTATACAGTAATCATTCAATAACGAGGTAAACAAATCTAAAAGTTATTTCAATTCATAAGTTCAACTTCGAAAGAAGGTGTAGATTGCAATAAACAATTTTATTGCCATTTACTCTAACGCGTCAGACTGACATGCCTACTTACTTACTACGTATTGTCATGACAACGATCACATCTTAAAGTACTCACTCAACGGGAGCATTTGCGTGTAATGTAACAGTTCAGATTCAAGTATTTCATCAGTGAATGCGACCAGGCGAGCATTACAGTGCGTACCTGTAATTATAAAATTCGTAACATTGCAGCAGTAAGTCCGGAAAACCGATCATTACACCTAAATCGATGTTATATGTACGAACCAGTACGAACACTCACAGTTCGAGCGGTTCAGTGCGTCGTTGCTGGCGGAGCATTGTAACGCAATGCTCAAAATCAAATCAGGGAATGTTAATTATACGTGAATACCCGGTCAGTGACCACTTTAAAAAGCCTAAGCAACATTCGTTATGAACGTTCATGATTTACCTATTTGAATTACAAATCAAAAATAAATGACATGTCAGTGACGTCATGCATGACATGGAGAGGACAAAAATAAAAAACGGACAAGACTGACAACGTCATTCGATGTAAATCGTATGACGTTGTCAGTCTTGTTTACCTCAGTCTAGAACTATCACTGTGAGATGTTTTGGCACAAAATGCTTACTTTTTTTTGGTAAAATAAATTGTACCTATACTATGCTTTGTTAACATTAAAATGGTTCCTTCTCTATGTATATGTCGCAGGTTTATGACAAAATCAGGTTTTTGATCAAAAACTTAGGCTTTTGGTCAAGAACCGGAAGAAGACTGTCGACGTCAGGGACACCCCGAGGTTCGGTTAGGTTAGGTTCTTTAAACCTTGCAGAAGCCCCGCGCAGCGGGGCTCCGTCAACCGGTTCTTGATCAAAAGCCTAGGTTTTTGATCAAAAACCTGATTTTGTCATAAACCTGCGACATAAACATCTTTTTGGGGCTGACTGTACATCAGAATTAATACCTCAAAATGACTAGATAATAAATTAATCAGATCATCCATTGTACCGCAACTGTTTATCATCCATCATTATGATGTACCTGCCAAAAAAGATAGCTATTAAATTGACGCTAATACCATGCGGTACCCGCTTCACTAGACCAGTATTATTATAATTAGTACCTACCTATTGACGCGACATTCTCCATGTCGATATTCCGGACATACAAAAGAACCGCATCACGCGGTATGCGTTGGGCATACCGCTGTTTGCCGCAGCTAATTTAATTGTTGACGGTATACGTTTAATGAAGTTGGTCATTATTGCGATTATGTTGGCTGTTTCAAGCCATTAAATATGTTGTTTTAAACATAAGGTTACTCTTTTAATGGTGGTTTAAGCGATGCAATTTTTTATTGTACAAGAAATGTATAAAGTTTTTGAGAAAAGAGGTCGAGCAAATTGGCAGCATGGTCTTATGAAGAGCAGAAGCGACAATAGGTATGATGCCGGCGTAAAAAAAAGTAATTCTATTTAGTCCCTCAGTCAGATACTTACTTAATAAAAAAAATATTAGACGCGTATTTTTTGCTTTATCATAATAATAAAAAATGACAGATAAAACGCATTCAAGTTGGGGAGTGGGGCCTCGTTACGTCACAACTATAACAAACTACGTATAAAAAAAATCTAGCAAGGAGTGGCGTCATACCACATTTTAACTCAATGTATCGCCGTAATCTTTTGATTACGTAAAAACAAAAAGAAAATACGTGTCCAATATTTTTTAAATAATCTACATGATGAACAAAATATATATATATTAGTCACCATCACTATTACATATGATCTGCTAACAATGCGCTTGTGAGTGACACAGTCGAATCGTATTTCGTATCTCTTTGTAGGTACATATAACTTCTAAAAATTACAAAAAAGCGTCGTTTCCTGCTTCTTGCAATCTGATTGACTCACCTCAATTAATACTGAGGGATAAGACAGTCCCGGAAAAAAGGGTTGATCATTTCCATAATTAAATATCGGAATTAAGTCGACGATCCCGACGAGATAATTAAGTGTACTATAAAAAAGTCCTGGGATATTTTTATCAATCTTTTATTCGCCATTTTCAGGTGTTTTAGATGTTTGTAATTCTCGAAAGCTTAAAAATTTTCTTTAGCCTTTCCGCTAATGGATGGTATGAAAAACAACCGTATTTTAAGATTATACAACAAACGTTGTTTAGTCTGATTTTAATGAACAAAAATGGTTTGTTCGCAATGAAAATATAGTGGGGTACGTAACCACGAGCGTGTTTTAATAATTAAATGAAAATGAGACTGAATGAAGAAGCCGTGTACGGTTTTGAAAGAGTATTTTGTAAGAGATTGAGGTTAATTGGTGGTCGTAGCAAAACAGACTCATTTTAATATGTAATACCACTCTTTCATTTAAGAAGTACCTACTGCGAATGCCGTTTGATATAATTTCTATGTGACAGTGTTAATATGAAACCTATTGCTGGAAGCAGTGGTACAAGAAACATTCGAGCGAACGGTTTATCGAGGATTTCGGAAAATATCCCACGGGAACGTACTACCGGGAAATCCTTCCTTATTCCTTGTCTACATTATAACCTCTGTACAAAATTTCAGCGTTCTAGATTCAAGGGTTTGGGCTGGGCGTTGATGAGTCAGTCAGTCAGGACTTGTCTTTTTATTTTATAACCGGATTTTTGCCCGGTTGATGGCAATAGATTAGCTCCTTATCACATAACAGGCGAAATGTCATTTTACTATATGTAGTTCGCGTCTGCCTAACCCCACGTGGAATATGGGCGTTATGTTGTGTGATAACAGTTTATACTAATACATACTTAATGTGATTTAGTTCGTGACTTGTTTTGTTTGATTTGACATCTGATTTATTAATCAGGCTTCCCTAAACCGGGTACTTTGCAGAAATGCATCCAATTTAACAATCAAACGAATAGTGTATACTTTATACATTTGTGAATTGTTTGATTTGACTTCTGATTTAAGATCAGACTTGCAAATATTGCCGGTGCTAAACTGAGAGGTATTCCGCAGAAATGCATCCAATTTAATATTCCAATAGTTCATACGTATGTAGGTAAATGAAGAATTTATACGAAACTTTACAGAGTGCAACTGGTAATTTCCAATTGGTGTTTTCGAGACGTGCTCATTGCACGGCTTCACCCGCCGCTCTGCTGGCTCCGCTTCACACAGCAAATTGCTTCACTTGTTCCTTTGGCGATAAACTTACTGTTGCTACCTTCGAGACGAAATCTATACCTATCTGCAGAAATGTGTATTTCCTTGAATAAATTTCTTGGTAAAAATTACGTAAAAATTGTGCATTTTATGCGCAAAGCAAAAATGTTGTCTGCTAACTAACCTAGTTTATCACCAAGAAACCGTTTCGTGTAACTTCAGTCAGAGTTGTGGTTACATAATAATAATAAAAAACCGGAAAAACTGCAAATTTTATTTAAGCGAATATTTAATTTGTAGTCTCTCTTTCAACTAGGGTTTCTGAATTCTCGGCAGTTGATATCTTATTCATCGTGCATTTATTCTGGGAAATCCACGGAACAACTAAGGCTCAAGTTTAACATAAAAGACTTGCAGAAAGGCTGTTTTACTTTTTATTTAAAACTCAGGGCGCATTATTTTTGTCCATTTTAAGTGTCAAATGCAGCCATACTCTTCAGCTACATAATGTATACAGTTGCCAAACTCATTAGTCGCAAATTAATTTAAATCTTATCTTAGCTATCGAAGTTAGGTAGTTATTTCCCAAGGCTACACGATAATGCTTTAAAAATCCTGCACGTGGAGGTACGCACGTGTTATATTTTTACCCGACTACGGCGAAGCAGAAGGAGGGTTATGATTTTGACCGGTATGTATGTATGTATGTGCACAGGGTATCATCCTACTGCGGGATCCAGTGTCATACCAAATTTTTTTAGTAACAAATGTTTATGAATCAATAAACTTTTTTACTTTTTTTTTCATCTGTTCCCTTATAATTTCTAAACTAATTTGACAAATAAGGTACCGTTGGAAGCGACTTGATCGTCCGCTGGTTATAGGTCTAATTTAAATCATATGCAGGGGTGCATTATGATTTGAATTTCGATAATTTTTAACGATTTTTTTTTCAAAATTTCTGTTTTTATTGTTCTAAGTATGAAAAGTTTACTTACTTCGAATTTGTAGTATTTATTGATACTTACTTAGATCAATTTCTGGGTAAGAAAAGTCATCCGGTATACAGGGTGTAAGTAAACAGTGGCAATTTTTAAGGGGTGATTACTAATGCTCATCATTATGAACAACTTTTATTAAGGGACCAAACGAATTATCCGACCATAAATGTACTGATCAGCTGACTTTTTTGCTTACAAGATTAAATACAAGTAGGTTCAATGCTGAACAAATATACAAATAGGTACAAGCAAGCACATAAATTAGCCTGGAAATTAACAATCTCTTGTTTAGTCTATAAGTTTTGATTGAGAGTCTTTAGTAGCTCTTGTACTTCTTCATCGAGTATCATTATAACGTTATGATAAGAAAATTGTTAAAATAAATTAATATACTGCAAAGAACCAGACTACTTATCGCAGAAATAGAATTTCCTTGAAAATACTAATTGGAAACGTTTCTTTGAAAATAAGATATTGTCGGTTATTTCTATTAAAAAAAAAAACATGATTTATGTTACTGCGTGCCACGTATTATTAAGGTTGGAAGTTTTTATTGTGAGGTTCTGTACTCCTGTTGTGTAGATTTGGTTTATTTTCATATTTCTTCGGAAAACCTTAAAAGGAACTAAAATAGAAAATGGTGATAGAAATCTTTAAAGTTTTCTTATGGTGTACAATAAAGACTATTCTATCTTCCTACAGAATGGCGATTAGGTTATCACATTCATTGAAACCACGTATTCAGTACACTACAACTATTTTCTTAATGTCCCTCGGCAAACTTCGTGTTTCGTCAGACTTTAGCAGCTTAAAAAAAATAATTACATTAAGTTAAAAGAGTATTAACAACTCTATAATACTTTCAAATCGATTGAGACCGTCCGGTCTGCACCAAGTGCAAAGGGTAACTGATAGAAATCCGACGACTGACGAAACACGAAGTTTGCCGAGGGACATTAAGAAAATAATTGTGTACATGATTTTGTAGGGGGGGTACAAATAACCATGTACATAACTATTTTATGTGGTAAGTATTGCACTTTTTTTAAATAACCTACGAAAAATTTCAGTGCAGGGGGTCCAGAATCATGTACTAAATACGTGGTTTCAATCCATACTAATATTATAAATTCGAAAGTAACTCTGTCTGTCTGTCTGTCTGTCTGTCTGTCTGTTACCTTTTCACGCCTAAACCACTGAACAGATTTCGATAAAATTTGGCAAGGCTATAGATGGTATCCTGGGGACGGACATAGGCTACTTTTTTTTTCAAAAATAATCCTACAGGGGGTGATATAGGGGATGAAAGTTTGTATGGGAAACTCAGTATTTCTTAAGTTAGGGATGTGAAAATTAAAATGTATGCTTTTGATAGAAAACAAAGAAATATGCGGTTCAGCGTTTTTGAAAAATCATCCCCTAAGGGGGTAAAATAGGGGTTGATTTTAAAATTTACAAAACTGCATGGATTTCGACAAAATTTGGCAAGGCTTTATAAAGCATCCAGGGAAAGGCCATAGGATACTATTTTTTTCAAAAATAATACTACAGGGGGTGATGTAAGGGATGAAAGTTTGTAAGGGAAACCCAGTATTTCTTAAGTTAGGGATAACAAATTTATGCTATTGGTAGGAAATTAAGAAATATGCGGTTCAGTGTTTTTGAAAAATCATCCCCTAAGGGGGTAAAATAGGGGTTGATTTTAAAATTTACAAAACTGCACGGATTTCGATAAAATTTGGCAAGGCTTTATATAGCATCCTGGGGAAGGAAACAGGCTACTTTTGGTCTTAAAAATAATCCTACAGGGGGTGATATAGGGGATGAAAGTTTGTATGGGAAACTCAGTATTTCTTAAGTTAGGGATGTGAAAATTAAAATGTATGCTTTTGATAGGAAATAAAGAAATATGGGGTTCAGCGTTTTTGAAAAATCATTCCCTGAGGGGGTAAAATCGGGGTTGATTTTAAAATTTACAAAACTGCACGGATTTCGACAAAATTTGGCAAGGCTTTATATAGCATCCTGGGAAAGGACATAGGATACTTTCAAAAACAATACTACAGGGGGTGATATAAGGGATGAAAGTTTGTAAGGAAACCCAGTATTTCTTAAGTTAGGGATAAAAAATTTATGCTATTGGTAGGAAATTAAGAAATATGCGATTCAGCATTTTTGAAAAATCATCCCCGAAGGGGTAAAATAGGGGTTGATTTTAAAATTTACAAAATTGCACGGATTTCGATAAAATTTGGCAAGGCTTTATATAACATCCTGGGGAAGGACACAGGCTACTTTTGGTCTTAAAAAATAATCTTACAGGGGGTGATATAGGGGATGAAAGTTTGTATGGGAAACTCAGTATTTCTTAAGTTAGGGATGTGAAAATTAAAATGTATGCTTTTGATAGGAAATAAAGAAATATGCGGTTCAGCGTTTTTGAAAAATCATTCCCTGAGGGGGTAAAATAGGGGTTGATTTTAAAATTTACAAAACTGCAAGGATTTCGACAAAATTTGGCAAGGCTTTATATAGCATCCTGGGAAAGGGCATAGGATACTATTTTTTTTCAAAAATAATCATACAGGGGGTGATACAACGTGTTAATGAAATAACCCAAAACCTCTTAAGGGGTCATTGTACTCATCATTATGAACAACTTTTACTATGGGACCAAACCTGAAATCGCGAAAAAAAAATCAGCTGTTCAGTACATTTTGACGAATTATGCGAACATAAATGTATTGAACAGCTGATTTTTTTTTAAGAGGTTTTGGGTTATTTCATTAACACGTTGTATAGGGGATGAAAGTTTGTAAGGGAAACCCAGTATTTCTTAAGTTAGGGATAAAAAATTTATGCTATTGGTAAAAAGTTAAGAAATATGCGGGTCAGCGTTTTTTAAAAATCATCCCCTAAGTGGGTAAAATAGGGGTTGATTTTAAAATTTACAAAACTGCACGGATTTCGATAAAATTTAGCAAGGCTATAGATAGCATCCCGGGAAAGGACATGGGCTACTTATTGTCTTAAAACATAATCCTACAAGGGGTGATAAAAGGGATGAAAGTTTGTATGGTAAACCCAGCATTTCTTAAGTTAGGGATATGCCCTATGTTTTCCACATGAACGTTCCCATGGGATATTTTCCGACATCCACGCGGGCGAAGCCGCGGGCAAAAGCTAGTTAATAATAAAGCGATACGTCTGATAATTTAACCTGTTCCACAAGGAACTCGTAAAATAAAATTTTCGACGCCAAGGTAGTAGCGTAGGTTTGAAAATCCTTTAAGTATCTAATTTGCAAATTTTTCTTTCTATAAGCCGATTTGGGATGTAATTTGGCCAATTATTTAGCTCTCAAATAGAACGTAATTTTCCATAGCAATAAGGTATTAGAAGGTATCGGGGCGAAAAGGAAAATAAGCAGATAATAATGATGTGCCGACGTCAATAAAATCTGACTTATTTTCTCCGCGCGGTCCATGCTCCGGAGAAATTCGTTGTTTTTTTTTGAATTTCATGTCTGCTTCATCGTTCGTCTAACTTTATTTTAAATTATAATTTTGTTGCGCTGATCATGAGGTCGTGAGTTCGAATCCCAGGTCGGGCAAAGTTTTATTGGGTTTTGCTATCTGGAATTTCTCAGCCCGGAGTCTGGATTTGTGGCCGGTTGATAGCAATAAGCTCGCTCCTTACATGGGACTTAAACATACTTAACTGTCGAAATGAGGGTGTAATTAAGGTACACCTCTGCCCATCCCTTCGAGGAAACAAGACGTGATGTTACCTTATAATTTTGTTGTGATTTATAATGTCTAGTTTTGACAAGTTGTAGATGTATGCAGGTTTTTGTTCCCTTATCTACACAAAAACTTTGATACATAAATATTCTAAGTACTTATCTAAGTTTTTATTCTAAGGCTCGTATTTATAATCAAAGTAATTACTTGAGTAATTAATTGCTACTAAGTAATTTCTTACTTGAGAGTAGAATTCACAAGTAAAGAAAATGGTGACTATTACTTGGCTAAGGATTCTAAGCTTTGACAGTTCTAACTTCAAGAAATTACTAAACTATAGAATGAAAATCATTCCTTAAGCAATTTTTACTGAAGTAGGTAATTATTTTTACTTGACTATAAATACCAGTGTAAGTGCTTAGGTAAGTACTTGTCACGAAAAGTAAGGCGCTTCGTGGTAACGATAGCTCTGGGACAGTATCATTTTTCCTCTTATTTCTCATATTTCTACCTAATTAGGGCAAGCGGTATCGGAGAGGCGCCGCCCTTTCGCCGCTCCGGCTTGCACTAACAACCGTTTCAAGCACGGTTTAATGCCAATTACCTGCTCGCTCCATTGTTCCGAGCGTCAAGTATCCGCCCGACCTCCACCATTCCGCCGCGTCAAGAGAGATTGCTCTACTAGTACACTCGTTTGCTGAATATACCTACTCAAATTAATTGCCAGTATCAGAAAATATTAATTTTAAAATATCAAAATTTATCTCTTAAATGGAATTTGAAATATAACTCTTGGATCGCATATTGCACAATATTTAATATCGTCGTCCTCCTTTGCTACCAATACTTTACGGTAATATGAATCCGCGCAGTAAATCGTAGAAAGTACGCAACGAAACGGGAACGGGGGAAGCGACGGCGAAATTAATTTCACATGATGAATGATGAACGATGACGTTGCAATTTACAATTTTTTTATTGAAAATATCAAAAAGTGTCTGTGCAACGAATTTTCTTTAACACCTGATTACTTTGTGGAGGATATTAAGTTAGTCGAATGTTATAATATTTCAGTAGATAGAAGTTGGTTCGTGTTGTCAGCCTTAAATCGGAGATTAGATTTAACAATTGGAACATGTTAGGATAATCTTTTTATAATAAGGAACCTTTACTGGTCTTAAGATGTACTCAGAACGACCTTTCATAGAATATCTCCTTAGATTCGTCATATCGAACCCTTTATTCTGCTAGACAACATCAAAAGTGAAATATGACAGAGGGGACAAAGGCGTATGTATTCGATACGGAAACTGTACCGGGATTATCCCACCTTAAGCAAACAACCGTCCACAAAGCTCAGACAAACTGAGGGCACACGAGAACTATGCTAACGAAAAGACGATAAAACCTTTATCTTATTACGGATCTACTCTCCCCAAAACGTGACATGGAGCGTCACTTTGAACTCAACCCTATTTAGGTGGATTTTTACCGGCAGTTTTCGAAAGCGGCTAATCTATTTAGCGCACTTTTTCAAAACTGCTAACTTTGGATGCGATTTTCAAAAGTCTGAGTGCACTGTCTGATGTGCGGTGGCGCAACATATACGATACAGCGATAGATAAATCGTATATTTTTAAAGGTTTCCGTTGTCGGCTCGTAAAGAATGATCCGACGTCTCGGGCGACACCATTACTTCTCGTGGCACATGAAAAATTCATATACCAGCCGTTTGATCGCGTTAACGTGGGACGCCGCCGCGCGCGCACGCCTCCAGGGGGCGCTGAGCGCGGCTTATGGCACGCTGCGCTCTCTTATGCTTGTTTTAAATGTGCACTATAACACTTATTCATAATTTTACTGTAAAATGTATAATAGTAGTTGTTATTTTATGAAATATCGATGCAGGGAGGTACTGAACCGCATCCTCAGAGCGCTGTTTGGGGTACAATAAGGTTAAGTAACTTAAATATCCAGTCTGTTGACTTTTATCAAGTCGCAAGGCATTTGGTAATAAGTTAATAACATGATGACTGCCAGCAGTACCTACTTTGTTTGTTATAGAGAAGCGTATGTGCCGCAGCGTACTGTATTTAGTAAAGCATTATATAACACTACTGAGAATAGACACTCGAGTCTTGGAGTCTTATTTAATAAAACTTGAGCTACTTTTGAAGACTCGAGTCTTATAAATAAAACTTAGAGCTAAAGTCCTTCAGAATTTGGAGTCTTTTGTAAAAAGACTTGAGTCCTGCCAAAAAGAACTCAAAGACTGAGTCTTCTTTTGATTAGGTTATTTGCGTTTAATTCAATTTAATTGTTACAAATTTTTATTGTGCGGTTTATTTTCAATCAGTACCTACTTAAATAAATGGATGACGATATAAAATCACCCAGTATTACCTATTACAATACACCAACTCAAGTTCATGACTCAGTCTAGCTCAAAGAACTTAAAAGACTCGAAAGGACTCGGAAGACTCAAAGGACTCGGACTCATGTGGCTAACGAGTCCTAGTCTTGAAACTCTACTCAAGTCTCGAAATGAAGACTAAGGTCCGTATTACAGAAGGAAACTCAAGCACTGATCTCTGTTTAAATCTAGTTTCAACCAATGAAATGGCTTGAATCTAGTTTTAAGTAATGCTTGAGTATTGAGTGACGTTCTGTAATACGGACCTAAAAGACTCGAGTTTCTTACAACACTAACTGAGAATGCATGAAAGATGAAAGATAATACCAGTAATTTTAGGTCTCGGAATATGCCTGGAAAAACAAAAGCCCTTCAGTGTATTTAAAGATGGATGTTATCCGCTGTTGACGTATTCCGCGAACTGATAATACCTACTTTGTTTCAAAATGGGAAATGCGAACAATTGTCTTGTCAGAACTTTATCTGGGCAACTATTTTCATAGAATGTTGTGCTGAAATAATAATATTATCCTGCTCATTATTAACAGAGAATTTAATAACACTCTTATTTACATTTACTTAAAATTTCGAAAAAATATCAATTAGCACCATGGGATCTTCTCCTTGGGTGTTGCAGATATTCAGTATAAAAATATGAAAGAAACACTTTCTTAGGTAATTTAAATCATTCAATTTATTTTCGGTGGTTCGGTAACGTAAGAAATATCTCACCATAAACTAAAAACTTTTTTCGCTGGCGATGTCGTGATTAATATTCTAGATTATTGTTTAAATTCCTTTCAAATGTTTAAGAAAAAATTATTTGCAGCAATTTTGTTTAATAATGATAAATAATTTTGTTTTAGTGGACTTACTGCAGATGCTAGAGTTCAACGTGACAGTATCTTTCCCGGCTGCACCGCTCCTCACAGTAATATTGGCGCTAGTTGGTAAGTGCTTAATTTTCAATCTCAATCTGCTTAGCCTTTTCCCAACTATGTTGGGGTTGGCTTCCAGTCTAACCAGATGCAGCTGAATACCAGTATTTTACATGGAGCGACTGTCTATCTGACCTTTACAACCCAGTAACTGGGTAATACGTTACCTCGTGATAAGACTGGTTGTCAGACTTTCGGACTTCTGACGACCCGTAACGGCTGTCAAAGTTCCACGAATAACAGCCGGAACCAACGGCTTAACGCACTTTCCGAGGCATGGAGGAGTCTCGGTATGTAAAGATGGTGGGTGACCACGCGGAAACCACGGGTGAACCCCTGCAAGCGTAGTTTAATCTGATGGGTCGACCCGTGCGGCTGTTATTACTTAGCCACGAGTTCCTCAGTGCTTAATTTTATGTGCCTAAAACTAAAACTACAAGGAAAATTTCAAATTTCCTTCTTCCAGTGAGTATGGTACACGAGAGAACACCTTTTACTATTTTTCCTATTCCTCATGATTGTTAAGATTCCCGGTTTCAGAGGACACTTTTTGATGTTTCTGCAATTCCTCTCTATTATAATTGTTACGTGTTCCTTTTCGTGTATAAACTCCTTGACAGGAATCGAACCGTTTGAGGATTTTCCATCATTAGCAGGACTCACGATATCAAACGAGCTACATTCGACTTCCCTCAGCTTTACAAATTCAAAGCTTCTTTATAACACCTTGGGAGAAGTATCTTCAATCTTGCCGAAATACATTATGCACATAAGGGCGGGAGTACACATGCCCGTAGCTTGTAAAAAACTATGCAAGTAGCTTGCATACCATTCTGACATTCACCAATCAGAATACAAACACAAAATACAAAAATACAAAATGTTTATTTCTGTACCAACTAGGTTAGATTAGTTTATGATTGGAGCCTCCTTTTAAGCATAATAACGACTGTGTTAGGAGACTCCGCTCTTCCGTAGCTTTGGCTGTTTGTACAACTTACAAAAATAATTTTAATGTTTTGGTTTCTTAAGTTACATATTTTCTTTATTAACTAGACTAATATGTTTTTTTCGAGCGCGTGTTCCGAGCTTTATTGCCATTACATAAAGTATAATTTTTATAAATTCAAACACGCTCGCTCGCTCGTGAATTGAACAGAATTAATACATTGATGAGGGTGTGTTGGGTGTGCTTAGTGTGTGATGTGTAATCAGAAGCTATTACTTAAAGTACTATGGCATGCAACTTACTTGCATAGTTTTGTACAAGCTACAGGCATGTGTATTCCCGCCCTAAGAGGTTGACATGAGACTGCATTATTATGTTGAGGAAAATTAGTGCTCCACGTAACACGTGAATAACTCAAGGTGCTTTTCGAGCTAACAAATTAATAGTTGCCACATCGTAGAGGCTCAGAGGAACTTCGGTGCTTGCGGCAAAGTGTGCCGTGCAAACAGACAGCATATTATACTTGTACAGGATGTGACAAAAATAATGATTACGTTGATGGTACCGAAGGACCAATTTTTGACGCAATAAGTAATTTGAATGCGATTTGAGGATCAATGTAATTCTTAAGATATTGGCACTCAATGGATTGATAGATTTAGCTTAGCGAAAATAATAATATCTTTAATATTTAAAGTGACTGCCAGCACAGGCCAAATCAATGAAATATAAATTGCGTGTCTTATAGTGATAATATTCCGTTCCTCGGACAGCACGTTAAGCCATTAGTCCCGGCTGTCATTCGTGGATCTTTCACAATCGTTACGTGTCGTCAGAAGCCCGAAAGTCTGGCAACCAGTCTTACCAAGTGGTATCGTATTACCCAGTAATAGGGTTGTGCAGGTCAGGCAGGCATTTGTTCCACTGATATTCAGGTGCATCCGGTTGGACTGGAAGCCGACCCCAACATTGTTGGAAAAAGGCTAGGCAGATGATGATATAATGATAATATCTCGAAGACTGCGCCGCGCGAGAGAACTATTTGGACAAATGTTATCCTTAATTTTTGTAACACCCTTTGAGTAGCAAACATATTATTATAACACGGTGTGGTATTTAGCATATAAGCAGCTCTTGCAATGTCACTTGAAATGCACACGTTCGAGGCTCTTTGACGTTCGTAGCTTTGTAAAGGTGCAGTACTATCTTTTTGAGAAGTGTTGGTATGGCATTCCTTGTTAGAAAGCTTCATTATTGCGTGGTACCCGCGTAGGTGGTGATAGAAACATACTTTAAAGGAAATACTACTTTTAGTTGTATTTCTGAAGGATTTGTGGGAAGTGGCAACGTGTCTATATGCGCTTTTAACTTCCTACAATGTATTTTCCTATAAGTACCAATCAATTCGTTTAAAAAGATAGTCATTAAGGTAGAAGATATTAATATCGTTTGTTGGAGCGATCTATGTATGTTGAAGTCAATGTTATGCTGAAGGGAGTGCTTGCAATGAGGTTGTCTCTAGATGGTCGAAGATAAAGGCTGACAGGTTGCACCACTATACGTACTTACGTGGGAAATAAAGTTTTTAGTGATATCGTTGAAAACGTTCAATGTCGTTACCAAGTGATGTGGTTGGTTTTGGGATAGAAACATCAGATTTACCCTTCATTTAAAATTGGTCCTTTTATGTTGTTATTAGATAACAGATGTCATGTACCACTGATTGCAGCGTCATTACGCACTGGCAGAATGCGTGTGCATCATGCTTGGACGCTTGCCCCTACCACGTTTATCTTTTGTAGACCTTACCACTTTTTCCTTTTTCCTTATGTACGAGAATTTGGTGTGTCGAGTGTCTTGGCACGTTAGTAGGTCGGTCGATTCAACAAGTAAGTCGGGCCCGGCGCCTGTTGCGCGCGGCGGGCGGGGCGGGGCGCCTGTTGCGCCTCACAGACGCCTCAACCGCCCACCACCACGTAACGCCTGTGCTTTGCCCATAATGGAGATACTTTTGACCCACTTCTACATGATCGTACATTTGGATGGCGGATATCCCGATATGGGGCTCGGAGAAACGGGTATGAGTTGAATAGTCGAATGGTGATGTGTGCGGTTCGATATAATCGAATTTCATTTGGTTTGGTTAGTTTCGAAGGCAATTTTAGCAAGAATGTTGTTGTCCAAATGGTTCAGTGCAATCGTAGTCTTGGTGTCGATCGGTTTATATGTCTTGACGTATTCTTGTGACTGCATCTCAAGCATTGGTTGGTCGATCCGAAAAGTCTTGAAGACCTGGTTCTGCTCCTTGGTCCTTGTATTATTGAGGAGAAAAGCTTAGTCAGTTGGCTGAGGCTATTTGGTGAAGAGTACAATCATTTTGGTCCTGCTTGGCGTGTGTCGCTGTGGATATAAATGGGCATTCATCAGCAGATAGAAGGACACAAAGTTAACGGACCGATTATGCCAATGCCAATTATACAAAATTATTTTTGATGAAACCTCACAAACCTGTAAATGACAAAGAGTAGGTACGATATAACACATCTCTAGGAGCATCAAAAAGTTAAAAAAAAAAACTGAAAATTTTCTAGAACAATCAGCGTCTAAAGTCGAAATTAATAATATTTATTTAATTTGTTCTTGTAGCCAGTTCCAGGGCCGAATTTCATTCAATAATAAACAAGCAAAGGCTTCTTGTACGTACTTGTACTTTGGTAAACAATAACAATAGCAAAGCTAAAAGCTCCGTGAAGTTGCTACTAACGAACGGTTGATTCGCCTTATTATGTACTTTGTTAGCATTGTTTTAAGGTCCCGAAATTAAAACAAATTAGGAGGTATTCGAAATATACATGGAGAATCTTCCATCGAAGACTGGTGGGCTTATTTCCGCTCTTTATTTTGAAAAATCTTAATATAAGTGACCAGTGGTGGCTCAGTGGTAACGGTGAGCAGTTGTGGCCCCGTGATAGCGGCCCCGACTTACGAGTTGATAGGTCGTGGGTTCGAACCTAGGCAGGCGCTTTACTTTGCGTAAATAATTTCATCACCATTGCTCTCAAACCGGTAAGGAAAACATCGTGAGGGAATCAGCATGTCCTAGAACCAAAAATTCGAAGACATGTGACATCCGCCAGCCCGGATTAGGCCCGCGTGGTGGATTACGGCCCACTCCCTCTCACAGGGAAGAGGCCTGTGTCCCAGCAGTGGGAACAGGCTGATACGTAGGAGGTGGCCTACTTTTGCAACGGGTTGTGTAAAAGTTGTTTAGTGAAAGCATCTTCTGTCTTGATAGGTCCCTGGTACCTCATTATCCTAGCGGTTTTTCGTTCTACCGGTAGATATCACAATAACAAAATATTTGATTGAAAAGAGTGTCCGTGGAGTTTCTTGCCCGTTCTTCTCCAGGATCTACGCTTTGGAATGGGCAACTAGCTTCATTTTTCTGACTGACCGACCCAAGACCGACCCTTTGACAATTCAAAAGTGCCTGTAATTGGTTTATTTGAAATAAATGCTTTGAGTTTTGTGTTTGAGTTTGACAACAAATGGAACAGCTTGTCTGCTTAATATAACCACCCATCCATGTAGTCATGATGACGAGGCGACATTGACGCTGGTAATCATGTTAAGGCCCTGCATCCAAGCGTGGCGTAGCTCGGTGTGTCCGTGAAATGGCGTTATGGCTGTCTAGTTTGACGCACGAGATAGAGACTCTCACGCGCACCGGAATTATGTCGTAAAAGTGCAAATGAAATCGTATAAAATTAGAAATTAACTATTTAATAATAAATAATCCATCACTGGATGCAGTTTGGCATTTGACATTTTATGGTATACTAGCACCTCCCGCGCGGCTTCTCCCGCGTGGATGTCGGAAAATATCCCACGGGAACGTACTACCGGGAATTCCTTCCTTATTCCTTGTCTACATTATAAAGGGAACCAACCTCTGCGCAAAATTTCAGCTTTCTAGGTCCAAGGGTTTGGGCTGGGCGTTGATGAGTCAGTCAGTCAGTCAGTCAGGAGTTCAGGACTTCTCTTTTTATTTATATAGATTATAATTGTTAATGAAGGGATACACAGCTTTTAAAGATTATTAAGAGGTATGTTTTAAGATGTTTTGAGTTCCTTCACTGTATGCGAAAAGGACTTGAAAATATCATATTTTTTTTATTTGTCAAAATTATTTACGGTTTATGAGATACACAGCTTTAAAAAACCACCTTTTTGACCGTCGCGTTGTCAAGAAATGTCCGCCTTAAAAAACTTATTTACCATATCAGTAACTGACTTCTATTCTTGGTTTCATTCATTGCGTTAACTGCAGAAAAGGAAAACGCACTACTATACTATAATTATATTCTTGTTTTATTTTCTGCAATTAATTGCAGTTGCATCTTCCATCTTTCACAGGCATTTTGTTACAATATTTTTTGGGCGTTTCCTTCTATCAATATCTATTGCTACAAATTCCATTGCAAAACTACAAAGCAACCGGGATCCAATACTTTGACCAGTTTTCACATTTTCATGACTGTCATTTTTTGTTGACCAGACCAGACATGGCTGAAATTTCTTTTTGACCAGACCAGACATGTTTGATTTTTTTTTTTGACCAGGACAGACATGGTACTGACAATTTTTTCTTTTTAACCCATCTACATGATAAGCAATCATTTCACAGGGTGTTCTACCCATGAATATGAACAACTTTAACTATGGGACTAACTCTGAAAGCGCGAAAAAAAATCAGGTGTTCAGTACATTTATCTACACCAAACTCGTCAAAATGTAGGGAGCCGCTTGTTTTTTTTTTCGCGATTTCAGGTTTGGTCCCATAATGAAAGTTGTTTATATTCATGGGTAGATCATCCTGTGACAATTTGCGCACTGCTTAAAAAAATATCCTGTATAGATAGATATACACGCTTCAATTTTTCAAATTAATCTTTTCAATTGTAATTTGGACAGTACAACGTCTGTCGGGGTTAAAACCAAGTTTCTTCTCTCCCTTTTCATTCAAAAGCTACTTATTCAATTGACATGAAACTTTCACACTTGTATTCAACTCCATTCAAAAGTGGTCGTTTCCTTTTTTAACTGGTTTTGCCCTCCTCTGAACTACTAAGGGCTAATTTGACCAAAGTCGGATATCTTTTATCCGTGGAATAAAATTGACGACGAATTGATTTTTTGTATGGAGAAAATGTCAAAAATTCAAAATTTATTCGAAGATACACTGGGTATAAAAGTTTGGTCAAGTTCACCTTATGTATGTACGGTCAGCAACAGAAGTCGGTTAACACTGCTACTTTTTGACTTCATCTAACTAAATGAACACAAAATGATATGATAACCAGCTTTTTAGCATTTCATTTATTAGATACTAGCTTTTGCCCGCGGCTTCGGCCGCGTTTATTATACATCACTCTATCTATTAAAAAAAACCGCATCAAAATCCGTTGCGTAGTTTTACAGATCTTAGCATACATAGGAACAGACAGACGGGAAGCGACTTCGTTCTATACTATGTAGTGAAGATTTTTTTTTTTAATTTACACATGTTCCGATTTTAATAAAGTATTTTTCTCAATCATTTAGATTTAGAAAACTCAACTGTTAATCAACTTTTGTTGCTGACTGTACTATAATAGTGATTGTGAAGATAACCTTGTTTCTATCAGTAGTCATTGAAGTTGTAGCGTTCTTTGTGATTAACCTTATGCTGCGAGTACCAGATCTTTTGAAAGCTGATGTATTTAGGGTCAAATTAAATTATCTAGCGGAACTCCGCAAATGTGTTGGGTTTGGATACCTAAACACGACAAATAAAAAAGATTTTATGAATTTTTCTTTTTTTGTGTTGTTACCTAAAGTATGAGTTGAGTAAAACTGTTTTTTTGTTTTTTTTTTTCGAGTTGAGATACTGATACAAAACACATAATATGAAGTTTACACAAGTGACTATAACAACTGCGGTTGATGACCCCCAAAAAAACTCATAATTAATACCCATCACGTCTGCGGAGTTTCGCTAGCTAATTTAATTTGACTCCGTATAATCTTAAGACGTGTTGGTTTGAATGCTGACCAAGTAATGGTACTTATTACCATTAGGCTTTTTTTTTGTAAAAAAAATAATTTTTAGGGTTCCGTAGCCAAATGGCAAAAACGGAACCCTTATAATTTCGTGATGACCGTCTGTCCGTCCGTCCCGATGCTACAAAGCCATTTTAATCACTATCGATGCTAATTGGAAATAAGGTGTATTCTGTGCACCGCTAAATAATGGTGTAGCGAACTTACGAAAAAAAAAATGAAGGGTGGCTCTCTTCATACATGTAACCGATGAAGAAAAAAAAAAAACAAAATCAGTGCACATAAGAGTGTGGGATGGAGTAGGTATCGTTGGATCCTTTAAGAGGAAATGAGGGCGACCAGACTTTTGAAAATTAGGTATTTTAAGAAGGTATTGCTGTCGCTCTGCGAGCGCTCCGCCCTCGAATTCGTGCGATAAGGACAACTGCAGATCCGACTAAATAGCCTATATAAAAAGTCACATTTCGAGGTTTGGCTCTCGCCTATTTCCTCCTCCAATATTGGACCAATTAAAAGATATTTCATAAACTGAATATGAAGGATATATACTATGCCCCTATGTTTTCTTTTTTCGTTAATAGTTGTCAAATTGGTACACTAGGCGTCTGTTGACAGCGCGCAGCGGTCTGAATAGGCAATTTTGAGCATTTTTTGAGGGTTCTAGTTCTTATAAAAATAATATATCATCAAAAAGGAAAACATAGGGGCATACAAGTAGCTGATATTTATATTTCTGTAAAAAATCATTGCTTTATGGTCATTAACCAGAAAGAAAACAGGCGAGAGCGTTTGTATCTTTTTGTATGGAGAAAAGAGCACCCACGTTTCCTCTTACTTGAAAAGATTTTGCTGTTTCTAAATGACTGCTATTTAGGTAAGTCAGTAGTAATTTTAGAGCTATGGGATGTTTTCAGTTACAAAAAATGCTCTGTAAAATAAACTTATTTTTGTAGCCGGTAAAATCAATATTGTGGATGCGTATTAAATACATTCCGACTACGGAACCCTTCATTGTGCGTGGTCTGACATGCACTTGGCCGGTTTTATCTATACTAATATTATAAAGAGGTAAAATTTGTATGTAAGTTTGTAAGTTTGTATGTAGGGGGTAATCTCCGGAACTAATGATACAATTCTAAAAATTTTTTCACTGGTAGAAAGCTACATTACTCCTGAGTGCTATAGGCTATAAATTATATTTATATCATGCATATTAGCCGAGCTATCACAAGTTTTGTCTAACAAGTCGGAAAGAAATACCTCTTTAAACAGACTTTTTTGCATGCGCTGCCTAAACGGTTGTTTATAATTGATAACAATGTATGGCAGTCTGGTCCGTCTTAAATAATTCTACAAAAAAGTCCGCGACACCATATTTCTATCTTTTATATTTTATCTTTTATACATCTTTTATTGTTTTAAAAAAGTATTTTTAACCGACTTCCAAAAGGAGGAGGTTCTCAATTCGTCGGAACCTTTTTTTTTTTTTTTTATTATTATTTTTTTTTTTTTTATTTTTTTTTTTTATGTATGTTCCCCGATTACTCGAAAATGGCTAGACCGATTTGGATTTTTCTTTTTTTGTTCGAAAGGGTATACGTCCCAAGTGGTCCCATGATCATCAAGTCAGGATCTGATGATGGGATCCCATGGAAATCGAGGGAAACCCTCAAATTTTATGGGCACACCTATATCGATTTCGGTATTTTTTATAGTAACTCGTGCATTTGCTCTCGGAAAGTACCATTCGGTGAGCTGGAACTGATGATGAAGACCACAGAGGGCCATCGGAAATACTCAATTATATCTAAGTATATAACAGGTTGCGATTCGATTACTTTAATATGGTTTATGCTCGTCAAAATAATGGTTATGGTGACTTCACCATGAGCTCCATTTCTCCTGGTTCTTACTAGGAGAACTCCTCAACAATTAACGGCCCTGCATCGGGAAAAGCAACATTTTGTAAAACGTGATGAGCAGCTGACATTGGGTTATTGTAACTTAGATAAATTACAAACTGAACCACTAAAAAGTGAAAAATAAAAACTTTTTTACAAAAACAAAAACCGACTTCCAAAAAAAACACTACAAATTGAAAAATAACTTTAATTTCGGAAGTCGGTGGCAAAAAACTAAAATACAGATCCAAAGACACCGACTTCCGAAATTAAAGTTATTTTTCAATTTGTAGTGTTTTTTTTGGAAGTCGGTTTTTGTTTTTGTAAAAAAGTTTTTTTTAGACATACTTACGTTTGGATGATTATTTAAACAACAAAACATTAATCCTTATCAAAATAAGATATTTTATGATCACAAGGACATCATGGAGATAAGATTTGGCCTTTACAGTATGGCAATTGGTCATACAGTTTCGGAGATATTATAAAATTACTAAAACGCAAAAAAACTTTAATTCATACCGGTCCCTCTTGAGCAAACATGTTTAGAGCGGACGTTTTATCAATTTACCCATAGATGGCGTTGTGCAAAATGTCGGTGGAATACAGCGGAAGAGTTTGTTTTTAGGGTTCTGTACCAAAATGGTAAAAAAGGAACCCTTATGGTGTGACTCAGTCTGTCTGTCTGTCTGTCACAGCTGGATATCTCAAGAACTACTAATGCTATCAACTTGAAATTTGGAACAGTTTTAGATAATATTTACCCAACTATTTTGCAAATAAGAAACAAATAAAACGATATGTATTTTTTTTGCAACATGGGCTGAAAGGGGGTCTTAAAAATTCAAAGTTGGGCTACTTGGTCATGTGGGGTATCATATGAAAGAGCGCTGTTTGCGCATTCTCAAACATGTTTTTATTTTTTTTTAGGCCGCACAGTGTTCGACTTTTGATGAAAAATGTAAAATAATACCGTTCCCCCCCCTTATCTCCGAAGTTTGCAAAGAGAAAAATCTGAAATTATTCTATGTGATGCAAGTTTATGTAAAGATAACAGGAAAAAAAAACGATGTCTCTAAATAGCACACTTTTTCAGAAATCGGAACGGAACCCTCGGTGCGCGAGTCGGACTCGCTCTTGACTGGTTTTTTTTTGTTAGTTTGTTTGAACGCGCTATCTCTGGAACTACCCCAGTCGGATTTGAAAAAATCTTTTTGCATTTTATAACCCAGTTCTTGAGGAGGGCTATAGGCTATTTAACATTACGCTAGGGCCCTTAGGAGCCGAGCGCGAAGTAATAGCGCGGGCAGGCGATGCGGAAGGATATAGGCTATTTAACATCACGCTAGGCCCCTTAGGAGCCGAGCGCGAAGTAATAGCGCGGGCAGGCGATGCGGAAGGATATAGGCTATTTAACATCACGCTAGGCCCCTTAGGAGCCGAGCGCGAAGTAATAGCGCGGGCAGGCGATGCGGAAGGATATAGGCTATTTAACATCACGCTAGGCCCCTTAGGAGCCGAGCGCGAAGTAATAGCGCGGGCAGGCGATGCGGAAGGATATAGGCTATTTAACATCATGCTAGGCCCCTTAGGAGCCGAGCGCGAAGTAATAGCGCGGGCAGGCGATGCGGAAGGATATAGGCTATTTAACATCACGCTAGGCCCCTTAGGAGCCGAGCGCGAAGTAATAGCGCGGGCAGGCGATGCGGAAGGATATAGGCTATTTAACATCACGCTAGGGCCCTTAGGAGCCGAGCGCGAAGTAATAGCGCGGGCAGGCGATGCGGAAGGATATAGGCTATTTAACATCACGCTAAGACCTTTAGGAGCCGAGCGCGAAGTAATAGCGTGGGCAGGCGATGCGGAAGTATATATGCTATTTAATATCACGCTAGGGCCCTTAGGAGCCGAGCGCGAAGTAATAGCGCGGGCAGGCGATGCGGAAGGATATAGGATATTTAACATCACGCTAGGGCCCTTAGGAGCCGAGCGCGAAGTAATAGCGCGGGCAAGCGATGGGGAAGGATATAGTATATTTAACATCACGCTAGGGCCCTTAGGAGCCGAGCGCGAAGTAATAGCGCATGCAGGCGATGCGGAAGGATATAGTCTATTTAACATCACGCTAGGGCCCTTGGGAGCCGAGCGCGAAGTAATAGCACGGGCAGGCATTGCGATGCGATGCGTCGGGGTTGGTGGGTGGGGGGTACAAGAAATTTAACGCGGACGAAGTCGCGGGCAGAAGCTAGTTTTGTATAAAAACAAAATTCGTAAGGTTTTTAGACCTCATACGAGAACTGCATTCCCGCCCGCGTGGATATCGGAAATATCCCACGGGAACATACTACCGGGAATTCCTTCCTTATTCCTTGTCTACATTATAAAGGGAACCTCTGTGCAAAATGTCAGCTTTCTAGGTCCAATCGTTTGGGCTGGGCGTTAATGAGTCAGTCAGTCAGGACTTCTATTTATTTTATATAGATAAACATTTTTTTTTATTTCATATATAGCATATTTGGCTTACAATGCTGCCGTGCTAACGAAAAATACAACAACTCGATTTTGCCGCTTTCGAGAAAAACGCGCTCAAAGTTTTGAACTTTATTTTTCTCTTATCTCATGAAGTAGTGAAGGTATCTACATACAACTTGTACCAAATGAAAGGAAAACGAATAGAGAATAGATTCAAATATATATTGTGTGAAAAATGCAAAGCATATGGCCTAAAATCGTGGAAATAATACTTATAATTAGGAATGTTTAAATGATCAACCTCTCATCACTTGTCATAAATACAATAACTACAATACTTATTGTATTTATCATTAGCAAACCTACATATTTTAGTTATAAGTAAACCCTTACATGAATAATTTCGATAATTTCTAACAATAAATACAATAACTAAAATAGTTATTGTACTTATTGTTAGTAACACATTTATGTAACAGTCGGTAAAATCCCAATGAAATAAAACATTTTACTTTGTTTCTTAAATGTTTATCTAAAATCAAACCAAATATATTCATATTAACTCTGTTTAACTAAAATAACTTTTCAAAAGTTGTTACAAAAATAATAAAATACTTCTTAAAATTATTACTTAAACTTGTTTTAGACACTTAACTAGTCGAAAGTAAAATCACAGCAATTTTATTATATACAACGTGTAACTTTAAATGCGCAAAACCTCTTAAGGGGTCATTGTACTCATCATTATGAACAACTTTTACTATGGGACCAAACCTGAAATCGCGAAAAAATTCAGCTGTTCAGTACATATAAGTTCACATAATTCGTCAAAATGTACTGAACAGCAGATTTTTTTTTCGCGAATTCATGTTTGGTCCCATAGTAAAAGTTGTTCTTACAGTTACTAATATTGTTACTTATCTTACCTAACTATAGAATCATTGGTAAAAAGAGATCAATATTAATCTTAATTCCTAGTAGGTACATATTAATTATCCGTACCTAAATTGGAATGGGCCTTGGTAGATTCGGGCATGTGTTCTCCAAAAATTCCTCCGGTGTTCAGGCATCAAAGGGACTAACTTAGCAAGTATCTCCTCTTTTCGTTCTTTAGTTATCCCTCTAGGAGCAGACTTAGGAACGACTTATAAGAGTTTCCGGGTTCGAAATATTTTACTGTGAAGTTTCAGTGGCAGTTAGTTCGCTGTTGACCATGTCTACTAAGAAACAGATAAACGCCCAATTCTTATTTTGTACCGCGCAGTTGTCAGCCCATATAACAACAATTTTTTGCGTCTCTTTTGTGCAACAGAAAACATGTGAAAGCTAATAAGATGTCTTCCTGGTTTCTTCCTGATATTGCTTCGTTCCACAGAACAGCACAAGGCATTTTATCCTCTTTGGTTTTTCCAAGTGGTACGAAGCTTTCGTTAAAAGCTATTTATTATACGAGGACAAAAAATACCGATTTTATACTGGTCCATCCTAGGAATCATAATTACCTTCTTTCTGCAAGTCAAAAGAATGGTAAACAGTGTCTCCATCAGTTGAAGCTGAGATTACATCAGCTTTGTAAGCTTCCTACATGTAGTCTACTTAAAATTGTGTTTATGGTAGAGAAGGCACTTTTCGCACGACGTTTGGTACAAGTTTCATGTAGATACCTTCACTAGTTGATACACGAGGAGAAAAATAAAGTTCAAAAAGAGCGCGTTTTTCTCGAAAGCGGCAAAATCGAGTTGTTGTATTTTTCGTTAGCGCGGCAGCACAGTTTTAACCCAGTAAATTATTTGGATACACTAATAATAAGTACAATAACTCAAACATATATTGTATTTATGACTAGCGAACAAATATTGGAATCCCGAGCGCTACATAACATAAGTGCAACAACTAATAGTTATTGTACTTATGACTAGTAATGTGTGAGTACTTCAAAACTGACGTCGCCACAAGAATGATTATTGTATTTTTGATTAGTGTATTTGTTATGAAGTTATAGTTATTGCATTCTTGCTTACTGAAAAACCAAGTTCCTGAAGGATTCATAAAAAGTTACTTAGAGAGAGTTACAGATCTCGATTTGCTGATTCCGAATATATATATAACTCAAAATCGTCCAAAATCGAGTTATTGCATTCTTCGTTAGCGCGGCAGAATGCCTGTCGAGGAGTCTCCATTTAGGCATATAAAATGCCTGTAGTTGAAGGCTCCGCTCTTCCCTTTACATTAGAAACTTACGAGTACAAATAGGTATATGTATAAAGAAACAAAAAAAGGAAAAAATACGATCAATTTCAACGAGTGTGTACGTGATTTATATGTGTGCGTGTGTATGTGTATGTGGGGGTGTGTTTGTGTATGTGGGGGTGTGTTTGTGTGTGTGAGGATTTTTAAATCTCTTATTGTATGATTGACAATTATCTCATAGCGCAGACTAAAAACAAGTAAGATTTAAAATTAATACATGTTAGTGATTCACATTACCTACTATATAAATTTATGGTTGACTAGCACCAATCTAAATACATTTATGTACAGAGCCTTTTCTTCTATAGGTAAATGCAATTTACTTTGAAAGTCATAATAATTGGAGATGAAATCGTACATATAAAATAACGGGAATGTTAAACAAATTATTCGATGCAAAGTATTGACAGGTATTCTTAAGTTTTATCTTCTTCTTGGTAATTGCATTTCTAAAGCGCACAAAGCTTATTTCATTTTCAACCGACTTCAAAAAGGAGGAGGAGGTAGGTGGATGTTCGTCTGTATGTTTTTTTTTTCTTGATTAGAATAGAAAGGAAAATTTAAGTTAAAAAATATGGGTAAGTACCTACACGAGGTACAATCAGGGCCCTAGAAATATCTCCGAATATGTCAAATAATGACAAAATTGTCACATTTTCGTGAGAGGTGCTTTTGATAAAGCACGAAAGCTTGAAGATACTTATAAAATGGTCGGATTTATTAAATAGGACCCAGGCATACAACATGTCCCAAAATCGATGGCACAACCGCTTAAGGGGTCATTGTACTCATCATTATGAACGACTTTACTATGGGACCAAACCTGAATTCTCTAAAAAAAAACTGATATTCCGTACGAAATCTACATCGAACTCGTCAAAATGTAGGGAGCAGCGATTTTTTTTTCGCGATTTCAGTTTTGGTCCTACAGTAAAAGTTGTTCAATGACCCCTTAAGCGGTTGTGCCATCAATTCTGGGACATGTTGTGTATGTAAGTACCTATAGTACAGTTACAATATGCTTATTAAAATATTAAAATATAATAAACAACTCTGAAGATTGCTGCAGTAAAATGGAAAAAGCAACGAAACGCTCGCTAAAAAAAGTGTGCTCTGTTTTTGACAGCCAAGTTGAACTAAAAATAAACTTGATACTACTAAGATTGTACTAGCACAGATTTCAGTTTTTGCACGGTATTTATTTAAACGGAGGTATATCACTACTAAATAATACCCTATTACGTTATACTTGTTTACTGCTATTGTTGACGAATTATGACTTTTCCTGAAAATAAGAAATAAACCTTACCTCTCCTTTTTTCACGACACTTAAATCCTAACTTCACGACACTTCTTAACCCATGAGCAAAAACACCTAAAATTTATTTATATAAAGGCTTACCAAAATACCAACTAAATACATACCTACACAAGATTGACCCACAATCTTTTTCATAATAATTGTAGATGAACATTTTTTTAAAACCTACCTATCCTTTTTTAAATGAACCTTTTTCCTAGCTTCTTTAATAATTTCATAATATTTCAAACTTGAAAATTGGAAATAATTCGAAAATCCTTCATATTACAATGTTACATACATTGTAGCAGCAGAATAAGAGTAGGTATGTACGTCTGACTCAATTATTTGTTACGAGCTTCCACAGAATTTCTAATCTTGAAGTTGGACACGTGTGCCTTGCATTGCATATCGTCTGATTAATATCGTCCGCCGAGTCGCCCATGTCGTATGGATTCAGACAACTTTCAAATTCTACCGCATATTGTGTACTGCGACCGTGTACGAGAACATGGAATTTATTTACTTTCTTCAAAGAATTCATTTAGGTAAGTATATGTAGTTACGGTCTAGGGACGAAAATGTTAAGGCACTATGATCCGGCGCTCGAGCCGTGTACTGAACTGGGGGTTTACTCCCTAAGCACGAAGTCCGTAGTTTCGGCCTTCGTTATGGGCGTTTCCTACTCCGTATCACCTACGGACGTATGATTGGTTCGGGGCCTGAACGAAGTATGAATGGCAACACGATACGACAGTTGTCCCTATTCCCGATGTGTTTTATCCCGTCCGAAAAATTTAACTTTTACATTTGTTTTGATGGATCGTTAAGTCAGACGGACGGATAAACGGACTGACGGATGAACGGACGCACTTAGGGAGTAGGCCCCCTGAAGTAAGCTCGCGAGTGGTTGCCTCGCGCATTTGGTGAGTATTTAAAACATAGTAATTATTTTAATCATTTTATCACAGCAAACTTAGCGAATTGCACTAAACAATCTTACTAACTTTTCATTTATATAAAAAAATAAGAAAAAAAAAACGTCTGTTTTGTAGTTAGGAGATTGATTAAACATTACGAAAAGGGGTAACATTAGGATTTTGTTCTATCCAGCAAAGTAAATCCAATCGTATTAGTAAAAGCAATTGGCTATCCGCCAGATCCTTAAATAAGACATATCATTTTTTCAGAATTTTATAACACTGTTTTTTATGTTTCCCATGGGTTTAAAAAACTAGTAAGCGCGGTCTCTGTCGGATCATAGCGCCTCAAGCAATTTTCAGACTAATTCCTCTCTCACTTATCAGACGCATGTCACTTTTTCTATCTGTCATTTTCATTTAAATTATTGGCAATATTATGTAGTCGGGAAAAAAGGGTGCAAGAGAAAATCAACCTTACGTTGCTTAACGTACTTATTCATTACTTGACTGTACCTGTACTTACTTACCTACAATATTTTCATAAAATGACAGTTTTATTTAAAATCACAGACTAATTTGTATTACTTATTAGAAAAAAAATACTTGTCCATGTGCGCATTGCACCAACACAAAATATGAATCGTGTGTCTGAGCTCTCCCTTGAGGGATATCTCACAAAGTAGATTCGATAATAAGTCTTCAACTAATAAAACTCCATAAAAATATGTCATCTTTTTCGTTAGTCGTCTCTTTGAGGTTCCTTTTAGTAGTCATTTCGGGAGGCTTACGCATTTTAAATTTCAATCTGTCCCCGACGATGCTATCGTGCGCCGCTCGTCTCCGGGTCGCCACTCGTGAACTCTGAAAAATGACTACCTAAGAGATTATTTTCAATCCGTTCTCGGCAGCCACCGAGATGTTCGGCATATTTAATAAGCTCTATTATCTACATCACTCTTGTCCGCGACGAGCAGACTTTTCAATTACACCCGCCTCAGATTGTGAACTTTTTAGACTTTGTCTGTACGATAAGCATTGACTGTTACTTTCACATTTATTTCGGCTGCTAACATTATAATTTGTGCTGCTTTCAAAAAGGTGAAATAAAAATCTCGTCAATGTATTCGCCGAACGCCGAAAACAATAACGCTTCGCAAAGGTGAGGCGGCGCGGGCGAGCCTATTTCAGTAGCGCTCGTGTTTTTGTTTGCTCGCGCATCGCATCACGTTTTCCGCGAGCACGTACCGACGCGCACGTTGAATACTAATGGATAGCAGCGGATAGACGCCGCTCAGGTCGCGCGTCCGAAAATTGGATTCGCATCGCATACACTGCGCATGGTATTAACGCGCGGCCGTCCGAAACAATGCCCAATCAAAATTAAATGGAGTGCGCCTTCCGCACTCCCACATAGTTATTATATTGGTTGCTAGAGTTTATTCAAAACTATTTGATGAACAAATGTTTTTCAGGCCGTGTGATATTGCAATGAAAGTGCTATTAGCATATATGATTCAATGGATGCGAAGCAATAAATCGAGGTATGGACTATTTTTATTACCATGTTATATTCGATTGAGCTATGATTTCGGCTGTATTGCATAATAAGTATTGTGGAACGCGCGTGACGAATTATAATCTGCTTCGAAGCAGTAATCCCAGCGCATCGGTGCGGAGCATGAATCAACGTTGTTTGTACGTTGCACCACACGGTTACTGGTGCAGAGCCGCTCACTGAATTTGATTGTTGTTTTCATTTTTAGCTTTTTTGGGCTCCCAGTATTTTCCACGAATATCGTTGCGCCTCTACAGGTTTGGTTCTACTAAATAAGCCTTTGAATCCAGCGAGTAAATCGGAAGCTTTTACGGAATGAATATTGTTACACGTCAAATTCCCGGTAACCTGGTAAGCTATCGAACGCTCCGTATGAAATATTGTCGAGTATCGGTGAGACCGGTTATTAATTTGCAAAATGTTCGTAGATTTTCGATTCGTGCCGAAGCTCTTAAGCCCGTTACTAGCGCAGGCCGGACGACAATGGCGGCGACCACGGTATTGGATTACTGCCCCCCTTAGGTGTCCTGCTCCTACAAATGGGGATTTAATTTGCCGTATCCGTAAATACAATAGCCGGAAATTTGTTTGCCTCCCCATCGCCTCACTCATGTCCAGTGCAGTGGAGGATAATAATGAAATACGGCAAATGCATGAGAATGCTTTAAACTTTCTGCCGTATTCGTTTGTGTCCCCTTATTACCTTTGATTATGTTAACAAAATACGGTTAATAACTACGTTTATGTTTAGCAATGTCGCAGCTAATTATACGACTAAATATTCAGTTAGGCTTTGGGTGTTGGTCGCGTAAAACAATAGACCGTGAGCTCGGGTAGCATGACGGGGCGGCCACACGAGACGCCGATGACGTCGCATTAAAATGAAATCCATACGGGGATGATTGATGAGCGCCGCAAACACACTACGCCGCGCCCGACTCATTCAATTTACTGTCATCACATCGTATAGAGTGCAGTTTTATTATGAAGCTTCCCGAGTTTTTCGGCAGTCCGATACCCGGCGAAATTGGCTCATGCAAAGGTTGACGTGAAATACCTGTAATCGATTGCTGGAGTAACGTAATACCAATTTGATGAAGGTATATTGTCTCCAACTACACCTTGCTGTTGGATATTCAGAAGATGTGTCCTTGCTTCATGACTAATGATACTCTGGAATGATCGACGCAACAGACCTAGATTTATATGAGGCTGGCTATCCGACGCTAGTTCATCTGTTAACACGGTCTGCTTGGACGCTTGGACAGAGATGCATTTCTGGAGACTCTTGATATCGCAGTTCCCTACACATCGTCGAAAGCACTTTGTCATAACATGATCGCCTAGTACCTGCTCGTAACATAGCACACAATATTGCTGCTCCACAAATACCAACCTGTCGTAACAATTCCAATTTAAACTTTATCGATAAAAACAATGTTATATTCAAAATAGAATTTCAAAGAAACGAATGATGGATGAACTTTGTTCATCTCTTGACAGCTAATATTTTTACAGTGCCTTGTTGTTCTAATAAACACCGGTTCCGAGAAATGTTATTTCTTACCGCAATTGCTGGCGATGTGATTATCTCAATAATTTGTCTCGTTGTTCCTCGCAGAGCCTCGTTTGGCCGGGAGCACTGTCTTTATGGCGGATTCAGTCCGGCTTGTTTGTTCAACAGAACTGGAAAATTAGCCGGAGTGCTTTTTTATTACATTTAAAACCTGCTGCGTTAAAATGCTTCGTGGAGGGTTTGCCTGGTACCTGGATGTCAATAAAAGGTCCACGTGCTTCAGGTAGTTAAATTTTTTGACTATGAGTCAGATCTTTCACTATTTTTGCTAAAAGAAAACGAATTATCTTTATTTAAATCAACGACAATATTATCATCATCACATTCAACCTGCACCAGTGTCATTGCTGGGCTTAAGCATTTTTGTACGCTATCAACCTCGCGAGGTTTTTGTACACCTCGCGTCCTCATCGTAAATCACACCTCTCCTCATTTCGGCTACCATTCCACCAGAATTCTGCCCCATCAACCACCATCAAATCGATAGACCATAAAATCAAACTGACATTTAGACCGTTCCAGGAATTACTTTAGCTTTCCGTTATTCGACAAAATTAAAACTTAACTGGAAATTCATATGTACAGCGACGCGTGGCATAATGAAAATTGCAACTTAGCTGCCAATTAGTGTTCATCAACACGCGATCTATCCGTGAAGCGGCGAAAAACTTTCCGTGACGTCATTACCGTACAATGTTTTCATATCTTAAGTAATTTGCAATACGATATCTTCCCTAGTTATAAGTTGTCTATCGGCAGGCGAGACGAGGTGGGCGTAAGTTTGTAATAAGAGTTAGGCTGCCTGTCCACCGGAGCGGAGTGAGGCTGCGGAGCGGAGAAACGGAGAAATATTAACCAATAGAATCTTAAGTCCGCTCCACTCCGCCGTCCGCTCGCGCTCCTATTGGTTAATATTTCTCCGTTTCTCCGCTCCGTAGCCTCGCTCCGCTCCGGTGGACAGGCAGCCTTAGTGTCTGGTGGAAACAACTCGCCAGTTGGAGTTTTAAGAAGTTTCGCCCCGTTTGTTTGATTCTTCTATCGTTGTGAGCCGATAGTTCGACCAGCAACGAGTGCCACTGATACTTTTATTATTTCCTTATGGACTTAGTGCAATCAAGTTTCTAACTTGTTCACGATAATGGAATTTATTGTTTATTTGTGTTGCGCTGGTTGTTGTTTCTTGTAAAAGTCTTTTTCTATGAAAGATGTACTTAATCGTGCTTTTATTAATTGAAAAATTGTTTTAAAATTTGCTTACGTTTTTTCAAAATAATGAGACACGTTTTATGTTTGATGTTTGACAAAGGTTATTTTCAGTTATATGTATTGTATGATAAGCAATCCGAAAAGTTATTTGTTAATTTATAGGGTGCGTTTTTAAGTTCGCGGAATGGGGGGAGGGGATAACAATAGGTCATTATCGGGATGGCCACAACTTCAGCCACTCAATATTAGTATAAATACCAGGTTTTATCTTAATTGGATCATGCCCGATCACCATGTTTGGCAAGCCGATCCCTTGGGAGAAGCGAGCCAAATATCTAGGTGTGACGCTCGATGAGCACCTTACGTTTTCAGAGCACATAAAGAAGGCTCGTTCGCGGGCCTACTTTGCTCTTGGTAGACTCCATTCGGTTATGAATGCACGCAGCAAGTTGTCCCTTAAGTGCAAGTTGCGTATTTATACAGCGTGCATTCGCCCCATCATGACCTTTGCGGGCCCAGTCTTGGCTCACGCAAAGTCCCACCACATCCATAGGATGCAGACCCTTCAAAACCGTTGCCTCCGAAAGGTAACGGGAGCCCCTTGGTTCGTTCGGAACGATAACCTCCATTTAGACCTTAAAATCCCGACCATCCGTCAATTCTTGAAACGCCTTTCCAAGCGTTTCTTTGACTCTGCCGCGAAGCACCGCAACCCTCTGGTTGTCGCGTCCGCTAATTATGTCCCCTCTAGAATCAGTATAGTCCGCCGTCCGCGACTTGCACTCTCTGAACCTGATGACCCTATTACCCTCCTCCAGGAAAGTAGTAGTGCTACTAGTACTCTAGTACGCAAACACAGATCACAAAAATCATCATTCCGACCTCGCCGCCGAGGTCCTCCGCGTAGACGAACTTTCCCTGTAAATGTAAATTCATCTCCCTTGATCGGTAATAACGAGCCAGCTGGTGGCGTAGCTGAGCCTGTAGCTTTAAACTCCCCTGTTAATAATAATAACCCCGATTTGAGCCAGCCAATTGTACCTTGCTGTCCTCTCTTAGTCAGCGACGCCCTAAGCCGAGGTCCGTACCCCACAGGGGGTGCCCTTAGTGCGCAGTCGCTTAGTTTATAAGTAAAAACATGCCCCTGGCTGGAGGCTTTGAGTTCGCTTAAGGCACCCACAGGATAGTCCGGTTAAGCAGTCTCGACCCCAAGTGGTCACACTGCGAGATGCCATACAAAAAAAAAAAAAATAAAATAATTGGATCATTAGTCTTTGAACTATCGTCAAGCAAACAACTCAATTGGGAAGAAAGTGTGAATTATGGAAAAAATCGAGTACCGTGCCGTAATAAAGTTCCTTACCAAGCAAAGAAAGTCAGTTCAAAATATACTGGAAGAGATGGAATCCGTTTACGGGAACTCTTGCCCGGGAAAAACCTTGGTTTACAAGTGGCACAGTCTCTTTAAACAAGGCAGGACCTCACTTGAAGACGACCCACGGCCCGGACGGTCGATCGAGGTGACTACTCCAGAAATCATTAAAAAAAAAATATTAGGAGATGCCAGACTAAAGAAGAAACAGCTTGCAGAAATGGTTGGAGTATCGGATACGACAATTTTCAAAATTCTACACGATCATCTTGGCATGACAAAGGTCAGTGCAAGATGGGTGCCAAGAATGCTCACGCCGCGCGCCGCCTCAAAAACAACACCGCGTGGAATGTTCTCGCACGTTTTTGGACCTCTGTAACGAAGATAAGGATGGACTATTAAGTCGAATTGTTACTGGAGATGAAACTTGGGTTCATCATTATGAACCTGAGTCGAAACAAGACTCTATGCAGTGGCACAAAAAAGGCACACCACCACCCAAGAAGTTTAAAGTGTCACAATCGGCTGGAAAAATCATGGCAACAGTGTTTTGGGATTCAGAAGGGATCCTGTTGACCGATTAGGCGTAAAAAAAACAAATACTATGCTTCTATCCTCGAGAGGTTGAAAGAAAGCATTAAAGAAAAAAGGAGGGGTAAATTGACCAAAGGTGTCCTTCTTCTTCACGACAACGCGCCTGTTCACAAGAGCCGTGTTGCGTTGGCTGCCCTGCATAAGGTGGGCTTCGATATTTTAGACCATCCACCCTACAGCCCCGACCTGGCTCCCAGTGATTATTACCTCTTCCCAAAACTGAAAGAAGAACTTCGTGGGAAGAAATTTTCAACTGATGAAGAAGTGAAGGACGCGGTTTCAGCTTATTTTTCGGACAAAGATAAAGCATTTTTTTATGAAGGTATACATAAGCTAATTGAAAGATCTGAAAAATGTATCAGGGTAGCAGGTGAATATATTGAAAAAGAAAAATAATTTAGTATTTTTATTTTCACTTCTCACCCTCCATTCCGCGAACTTAAAAACGCCCCCTCGTACCTTAAAAACTTAGTTTAGAACTTTTTCTTGTTGCAAAACAAGCAGAAAACTATCTCGATCACTGGCTGTACAATTAATAACAAATGTTAAACTTCAATATTCAAAGGTAATAATAATCGAACTAGTTCACAGCTCATCCAGGTGGTATTCTTGTTGCAAAACAAGCAGAAAACTATCTCGATCACCGGCTGTAAAATCTCGAGCGACACTCACTGAACCGAGTTACTTTAATTGATAGCGCTTCGCGATGCACATCTTAGATTATTCATGCACGCCCTGTTTATATCGTTTTCTGTCAACTCATACACTCTACCTTGTATTTAATTTACCGTTTTTGAGAAAAAACTCCCAGTAAATTGAAACTTTATTCAAAATCAATCAACTCAGCCTACCGCAGTCCACTGCTGGACATATGCCTCTCCCAGGCTGCGCCACAACACCCTGTTCTCCGTCTTCCGCTTACAGACTGGCCCAGCCACCTTTTTAAGGTCGTCGGTCCATCTAGCTGGGGCGCGTTCCACACTATGCTTGCCATTACGTGGTCTACACTTCAGGACTCGTCTGCTCCACTGGCCATCGGTCTTTCGACAAAAATGGTCAGCCCACTGCCACTTCGGCGGTTTCTCTCCCGGATAACTTCATTCCTGATTTTATCCTTCCAAGAAACTCCGAGCATAGCCCGCTCCATAGCGCGCTGAGCGACCTTGAATTTCACTAAGGTTCCTTGTTCCTTGAATTGAAACTTCACTAAGGTTAAAACTATCACATACAGGTTGGCAGGGACATCGTCCCGATTGATTCAGTAGGTACAGTGGGCTGCATCAATTGGGTACCCCAGTTGTATTAAAAGTAACTGCTACAACTTTGCAATTCAAACAATACATCCTTAAGAATAATACAAAAAGTGTTTATAATGGCCGGACGAGATTCGAACCATCGACTCATTGGTTATACAATGATTACCGCTAGCTATTACCAACTAAGCCAGTTAGGTAGTTAATATCTCAACGAATTATCAATCTACTTGGCGTTATAACTCTCTCTCTGTCTATGAAATCGCAGTGAATGAATAGTTTGTTATTAGAGGGTAGTTATGCATACATTTTACTAATCTATAATGAAGTTACCGTCTGATGAGTCTAGTTTTGCTTCACCTTGCGCATTTTTCTAGGAACCCATTTGTCTCAGTTGGCAAAATATGTCTAATAAGGTAACTAAATTATCAAATCAAATTATTGTAAAATATAAGTCTTTGTAGTTTTGTTACATAATATCAATAAAAAATATTATTAAATGATTATTAAACTATTTTATTTTTCTTCATTTTTAAATTCTTTAGAAATAATACTAAAATAAACTAAAAAAAATAAAAAATACTTACATTTAAAAAATACGAAAAAAATACTTACTTAAAATAGAAAAATACTTTATATTAAAAAAAAACATATAATGCATGACAAAAAACAACTTGTCTTTTGAGGGGTAACCCAATTGATGCAGCCGACTGTACATTATTCTGAACACATCTGAGTTGAAATTTTTCGTCGGCTATTAAAAAAAAAACCAGCTGTTTCCTACAAAAGTGCACTCTACGCGGACAAAATATATAAACCAGCAAATTAAAAAAAAATTAAATGCGAAAAATTTCAACGGCAGGGTCCAGAATCATTTACTGAATCCTTGGTTACGTGTCGATGTCCCTGCTACCATGTATACATTGGTCTGAAAGCAAAATAGCCCTTGATGTTTTATGAACCATAAGTGACATTCGGTTGAATGTCACTTGCGCTTATTATGATGGCAAATCAACGAGGTCGAATATACTTAGATTTAGGTGCTAACACCTAAATCGATGAATGTTTTTGTGATGAAACATTTATTCATTGCACACAAAAGACATAGCAAAACATACAAAAGCACGATTAAAATGATAACAAATTACATGAATCACACTAATATTATAAAGGCGAAAGTTTCTGAGTGTGTGGGGGTGTGTGTGTGTGTGGGGGTGCGTTTGTATGTTTGTTACTTCGTCACGGTCAAACGGCTGGAGTGTCACTGGTCTTAATTTCCTGGTCCTAAGAATCACTTCATCTGTTTCTTAGAAAGAAAAGAAAATAACAGAAGTAATACCAAATATGTACAGAAGTCCTATTTTATCTGCATCAGAGAGTCATGATGACTGAAAAGTTTACCAGCTTTGATCAATCTCCAACCGAGCTATTTCTAATCTGACTTCCACCATTAGTCTAGGTATATTAGCAATTTTCAGAACCAGCGGTGACCGTACTAACCAAAATCACGCCCCCACGTCCCAGCGGGCATTGCCATAATCTCATCAGTGCCACATTTGATTTGCAGGAAATCTATCGAAAATTGCCGCTCAACTCACTCCAGACTCGATAATAAGTTCGATATGAGCTGAAATAGGAGCCAATGCTTATCTCCTTTATTATTAATCCACACTCGATAGGATCTCGGCCAGACGCTCAGTTTTATCTCAGATGAAAGCTGAAACTTTGCCCGTACGTTCTTTCCTTTGCATTTAATTGAGAAAACTTTATTTTTACTCGGGAACAATTTAAGAGATTAGTTTGTGCCTAACTTAAACCTTTATTGCTCTGGGTACAGAATGCTCTTGTAGAATAAGACCGCGAATTAAAAAAGTAACTCCTTTATCTTTCACGTGTTTTGTCATTTGGCAGTAGCAAAACTAAAAAATATAAAATTAGTTTTGTAGCATGGTCAATTTAAAAAAAAACTTGCCAGTGAGTGTAGTCTTCCTGCAATAATCATGGTCATTTTGATGACTAAGGGTCAATTCTCACCGAGGCGCGAGGCGTGAAGCGACGCGACGTTGCGCGCACTTTTTAACCCCTCAAGTGTCGAATGCACCCCATGTGTGCATAAGAAAAACTCTTTTTTTGTTAGGTATATAAGCTTATATCACATATACATAAATGTAAAAAAACATCATCCGATGGAAAACCAATCATCATCATTATTTGTGAACCTATGGAGTCTCAAGTGTCGAATGCACCCCATGTGTGCATAAGAAAAACTCTTTTTTTGTTAGGTATATAAGCTTATATCACATATATATAAACGTAAAAAAACATCATTCGATGGAAAAAATATCGTTATCAGTAGTTGTGAACCTATGGGGTTCGCAACTAACCCCCAACTCTCCCCACTCGCTGGGGTTTTGGGTCTAAAATTAGCCAAACTCAGACACTTGAGGGGTTAAGATTGCGATACAAAATCGAACTTATTTACTACAAAATAAAGTATACCTACACCCTGCGCAGTACGACGCATCTCAGCTTACTTCGACATGCACTTGCGCTTGCGCTTGCACTGAATTTATACCTTTGCCTGTAGTAAATAAGTTCGAAATTGTTTTGCTATCTTAAAAAGTGCGCGCAGCGTCGCGTCGCGTCACGTCTCGGTGTGATTTCTCCAAAATAAACTACACATGCTACGCCGTAGCGCCGCCGTAGCACAGTTGCGTAGCACTGTCGTAGCAGTCATTAATTTGGTTTTCCTTGTCCACTATTTTAATAAAATTCCAAAAAGTCGATTTAAGAATGAAGTAGTTATAATACCGTTATGTTTAATTAATAAATTAATTGATTTAGTTAACAGTTTGTGAATCACCTTTGTCTACGCCGTATACTCGTAGCAGTATGGCGTAGCACTGCAGTGCTGTGTAATAATAAGTTTTAAAACTATTTTCTTTATATTCCACGGTGTGCTTTCAATACATATGGGATTCCTAGAAAATAAACACCAATGTACATTCTTTAAATTGAATCAACGCCTTAGAGCTGATTGCAACCCGAGTATTTTCACAAAATATATAAAAAAACAAAGCTTCGCACAACACATTAAAGTGTTGGTAATGCTTAGTGGACTCACGTTCCGAGGTGTAAACCCCGATAGCGTCGGGCTTAATCTTACTAAGTGAATTACTCTGTCGGTACCTCCACTACGTTCCTTTAGCTGATGGAATGAAATAACCGAATTTTTCGCACATACCTACAAACTTGTATGCACCATAAATTTCATGAATATGTTGAAATTATTTAACAGGTATCAAAATTTTTCCACTTCATAAATTCAGGTAATTGCGAAAGTGATAATCAAACAAAAACTTATTCAATTTCAACAAAGAGTACGTCACACATTGGAATAAAATTTAATTACGACAGAATATTTGTCGGACCGTCACATCCCTTTGATATGTGCCTTGTTAAATAAAATCAGTTCATTTGATACTGATTTCGTCATGTAATGAAAACAAGGCTTTGTTAAAATACACCAATATGTGGCAACAGTAAAGTTACCTGTGCGGAAATATGTGGATATAATGAACATTTATCAATTGGTTTGGTCTGTGGCGTACCTATATTATTTCTAATATGCGATCTATTTACATACGTATATGCATTGCGCTTCACTCTGAAATTCATTAATAAAAAGACGCGAGTCCATGATTTGAATCGAAATTTTAGCCCACTAAAAGCGTAAGTTATCTGTGCTCTAATAAAACTAACTTACCTAACCGAATCAGCCTATACGGTAATTTTGGACCACTTTTCAACAAGACAATCTAAGTCATGTGATCATAAAATGTCACGTTAGAAATTGGTGTCCCCCGTGCGGTTATCGATGGTGTCGAAATCGATGATGGAACAACCGTATCGTACGGAGTGCTCGTAACAGGGGGCCTACTCCCTAAGCACGAAGACCGTAGTTTCGGCCTTCGTTACGGGCGTTTCCTACTCCGTATCACCTACGGATGGATGATTGGTTCGGGGCCCGAACAAAGTATGAATGACAACATGATTTGCCAGTTGTCCCTACTCCCGATGTGTTTTTGCCCGTCCGAAAAAATGAACTTTTACACTTGTTTTGATGGATCGTAATGTCAGACGGACGGATGAACGGACGGACGGAAAGACGGACGGACTTAGGGAGTAGGCCCCCAAGACACGCGACGTAAACCGAACCGGACGAGACCGTACGATCCCGCACGAGCCCGCACGAGCCGCACCAATCTGCCAAGTGAATTACCCCGACGAAATCCGACGTAATCTCGTGAAAACTGCCACTTTGCCGCACTCCACCCTAAACGTGTTTATGGTATATGATTATGATGATACATATTGTATCGACGACGTTTGGGTTTTAAGATGATTTCATGGGTTTCGTTTCTGTGTGACGTCAGAGACGTTTGAGCTGGTTTACTTTTTCATACGAGTCTATGTTAAGGATAATGTTCGGACGAATGATAAACCCACACACGATATGTCGTACTAACACGTGAATCTGTTTACGGTTACCTATGGCATGTATGTAATAAGTTACAACTGCAATATTACTTTTGCGAGTCAGTATCTTGAAACATCGAACATAGCTGTTACATTAATCCCTAAACGAAAAATCCCACGTTATAATACTGTAGCGAGTTTTCGATTAAACCTTCGGACGGCCGACAAGGCAATAACCCACGCTTTATGATAAAGTTAATTAGATAGAGCATTCGTTCCCCCGAGCAAGTATACAGATGAGCCGCTGAACGGGCCGTCTCTTGAAAAAGGCGAAGAAAATGGTAAAGAAAATCAACAGACTTACTTCCGCTATTTGACGCTCGCGTGGACCTAATTGGTTGAAAGATAAGGAGTGCTCGGTAGAAGGTAGTCGGAGTTATTTGAACTTTGAAGTAGGAACAATAAGTCAAACTGGGGTGTAAAGTACAGACCTTTGAATTATCATCATCCCTTAAAAGGCCTCTTAAGGGATGATGATAATTCAAAGGTACATGAGCTTCGTAATCTGTGATAAATATCATCGTCAACATCGGCCTATAGCAGTCCACTGCTGGACATAGGTCTCTCCTTTTGCACGCCATTCAGCTCGATTCTCGGCAACTCTCATCCAGCTGCTACCAGCCACCCTACGGAGATCGTCGCTCCATCGGGCGTCCTACCTTACGTTTGCCGATTCGCGGTCTCCCCTCAAGAACACGTCTACCCCAACGGTCATCGGTTCTACGCCTAATATGGCCGGCCCATAGCCGCTTCAGCTTGCTTATTCTGTGAGCTATGTCGACAACTTTGGTTCTCTGTCGGATCACCTCGTTGCGGATTCGATCCCTCAAAGAGACTCCAAGCATAGCCCGTTCCATAGCTCGCTGAGGGACCTTGAATTTATGGATCAGCCGTACCGTGAGTGTCCACGTTTCGGCTCCGTAAGTCATGTGATAAATATGCGTCATATTATCCTTCTTGTAGTTCCTCAAGTTTTGTGAAAAAACCTTCCAGTGTTTGCGATGCTACCACCGCACAACGGCCCACACATGAGTTTAGTGATTCATTTCGAAGTTTGCGAAGAACGGACGCGACGCCGTGCTCGCCTCGAGGTATAATTAGTTTCGTGATCGGCTGCCGGGCGCGGCCCGGTCCGGCGGATGGGTAAAAGTCAAACAAAACATGGATATCGAGGCATATGGCGACTGCATGCCGCACGCCTCGTTCCACTCGTTGCCCGACTTCATTATCAACCATAGAAATAAACAAAATAAAGTCAAAATCAGGATTCATTTCATGCTACGACCGGGACTAATGTAAAATCTGAATTTCAAATTGCATAACACAACAACAAAAATAGTTGCTGGCAACTGTATACTGTGTCGAATAATAGTTTTCTATTTCTATTTTCTGTTCTCTTTTTATTTCTATAGATGTATATACGTATTGCATTTCATCTATATAATAAAAATCAAATGCTGTTCGTTGGTAACCGCATAACTCCAGAACGGCTGGACCGATTTGGTAATTTTTATGTTTTTAATAGTCCGAATCTGGTTCTTACGGAAATAAAAATTGGAAAAGTTTCCCGCAAAATTTTCAAATTCGGGAAAACCTGAATGTCCTTTTTTGTTGATTTATTATAATTTGGACAGGACAACGTCAGTCGGGTCAGCTAGTTGTAAATAAAAACCGAAAACAGAATTATAGTGGGGTATACGGAATAGAGCTGAAATTTATTTTCCACGAAATTCTCTTGCATCGCTGTATGTTGTCGGTGGACGCTTTAATATTGGCAGCCATAACGGGGCACTGAAGCGCCCTATTTACGGTTCAAAGCCTAGGTAAGTGGCCTGCCTGTATTGAAGAATTAAGTCAGTTTGTGTAAATTGGTAACATCCGGCGAGTACCGGAAGCTGCAGGGAGGCCGCCCCGGCCGTGCAACTTTTGATTATAATATGGCGATGCATTTATGCTGCGATCGGTGACAGTAACTAGGTACCTGTCAAATATAAACTGATGTCACATAATTTCAATTTAGGTTTTCTTTTTGCCTTTTACCATTTTGCCCTAGCGGAAGGACAAATAGATGACTGCATCGAGAACGGGTCTTATCGCGCTATTCCTTTTTTAAGCGAAAAATAAAAATCAAATCGCGAAAGTTTAAAAAGTTTAAATAGATGACTAGACAATTAAGTTAAAAATTGGGTTTTTCCATTTCATTTGATAAAGAAAATAAATCAAGTCGACTCAGATATTTTTTACCTACAATGTTGAATCGGTCATGTGTGGTAGTCAATATCGGTCATATTTAGTTTTTCATCGGAGTATTGAGTACTTTTATAGATTGCCTGTGTTCCCACCCATCGTAGTTTTAAATCGAATCCCGCAATATTGCTTGCCCGAGTCTCCCAGGTGATTCCACCGCGTTGATTTTCATTTCGCAATGCATACACTATAATTCTTTTATGAAACTAATATGAACTTTATTATTGTGACATCCGTGTCGGCTTTCATGTTATTACTGTTGTTGTATTGTCATTTGATTACTTTAAAATGCAATATGCATTTTTCTCGCGGTAACACGTTAACACGTTATATTATTTCGAATATCGATTTTGACGCACATTGTTAATATGTGTGTTTTGACCTAGAAATAGTTATCTTATTAGTTGTTCATTACAAAACGTGACACGATATTACGTTTAGTAGTACCCTTCAGATATGAAACCACTAAAAAATAACGTCCATTTCCAACAAATCGAACAAACAGATGAAAATTCTCCTACAAAAATACCAAATAACTTATCATACGTACGATTCTTGGTATCCTCTTCCTCCGTATTCGAGTGCATTCGTTGTATCAGTTTCCAAGTCGCATGGTGTTCAATTGCACGAAGTCGAATTGCACTCGCATCGGAATGGACCCCGTCCTCCTTTATATGACTGATACACGGATGTATTTCACGGAAAAATGTTCGAGATATTCAGGCTTCTTTAGGACTGTGTCGCGTGATGGAATGGTAGTCATCGGGCGATTGAATTTTGATGTAGCTACTTGGTTGCTGGTGTGGTTGAATGGTAGCCATTTTGTAATATATTATTTTCTACTTCACTCGCGGTGCTAGGGTGATGTCCGTCTACGTAATTCGCATTTCATATGCTATGTTTCGAGCCCATCTGTGGAGGTGTAAAACCAGAACTTTTATTTCTGCCTTGGTATAAAACATTACTTACAAAAATTTGAGTGATGAAATTACTTGTGAGTCCCCGTATCACCTCATCATCATCTTCCTGCCCTTATCCCGTGTTACTTGTGGTCGGCGCAACACGTTTTCTTCTTCCATTCTCCCCTGTCAACCGTCACGCTATCATTCACTCCCTTCTCTTTCATATCATTCCTCACACAATCCATCCATCTTTTCTTTGGCCTTCCTCGGCCTCTCCATCCATCAACATGTATATTCATCACTCTTTTAGTCACATGCGTTTCGTCTCTCCTCATCACATGCCCATACCAAGCCAAACGATTTCCATTCAACTTTTCTGTCACCTTTAAACTTCCTCTTATATACTCATTTCTTACTTTATCCATTCTCGTCAATCCACACATCCATCTCAACATTCTCATCTCCGCTGTATGCAATCTTTTATCATTCGTCTTTTTCACTGCCCAGCATTCCGATCCATAAAGTACGACAGGCCTTGTAAATTTCCCTCTTTAACTTGAGGGGCATCCGTTGGTCGCAAGTTGTTCCTGTAACCTGTCGCCATTTCATCCATCCTGAGTCCCCGTATCACCTCATACTCCGTTAAACACTATCTGGCAATTTTAAAACTTTGCTCTACTTAAAATGATGAGATTACTCGTGCAGTAATCTCATCTCCCATAAAGAAGTTACGTCCCCAGGAACCACTTGCTCGTAAAGTATTCAATTAATTAATCCACTTTTCACGTCCGCTTCGCAATTAAAAAAAATGTTTTCCTCCATCGCTTTGAAATATTTAATGTTTATAAGATTACTGCCGCCGTAATCTAGTATCCATAAAGTGGTTAGACCCAGTAGCCGCCGATGCATATGGTTAACCAATGAATAACCTCGGAAAAATCCTTTACATTTTTTAGGAAAATTCGCTCCACTGCTTAAAACGTTGGCAAAGTGTGAGGATATTGAATTAGTGGCGGATTTTGCATTTTTTCCTGACTGTGAGACAAAAAGGCGTGGCGGCGCCCGTCGGACGCTGAATCAATTACGTTACGTTGACGCGGCGGTGCGGTAATTCGATCCGTCGGCAAATGTTGATTCGACCGCGGGGCATGTCCGTCGGTGGTGGCAAGGCAGCCAGTCCGCGCCATGCACACGACTCACTGATCCACTTTCGCCTCACCTAAAATGTTACGCCTTAATTAAACTAGGCACATCCAAACACGTAACTGACTCGCAAATGGATTTCGAACTACTATTGTATGGCTGTTTCAGTATTGACAGCTCGTTTAATAGGCTTAATTATGTATTACCTTTTGTAGCCATTGTTAATTTAAGACAATCTCTGAAACTCGTTGTTAAATGATAACAATTTTAGTCCTTATTAGTATAATAAAGTACCAAGTGTTCAACAGTCGATGCTTCTAAGATGCTGGGTGTAACAGAAGTTTCTTTATAGGCATTATTGTTATACCTACATAATCAGCCTATAATGTTCGTTCCCACTGGTGGAACACAGGCCTCCTCTGTCTGAGAGGGAGTGGGCCGTAATCCACCACGCGGACTCAGTGCGGGTTGGTGGATGTCACATGTCTTTGAATTTTTAGTTCAGGACATGCCGGTTACTTCACGATGTTTTCCTTCACCATTTTGAGAGCAGTGGTGATGAAATAATTTACACAAAACAAAGTACCTGTTTGAGTTCAAACCCACGACCTGCAACTCGGTAAGTCGCGGCCGTTACCACTGGGCCACCACTGCTCCGATACTGCCTACTTTGGTCAAAATGTTGAAAGAGAAAATGTCTTCTTATTCGATCCAATACGAACATAGCCGAATTAAAAAATTACACATAACATCTACTTGCACACAAATGTTAGAGCATTTTAAAATGATTCAAAGCAAACAGAAAGGCTAAGTAACTCACAAAACACACACACAATCGCATCGAGAACCGTGAGTACCGTGTACGCATAACAATAATCTGCTCTATGTTGACTGGAGGGAGTCAGGCAGCTGATTTCAGGCGAGTGGCAAAGCGGATTATCGAAATTAACCTCTTCAACGGCTGTAATGATCGACTCTTCCACTCGAATGCCGGGGGTTCCTCTCAACCGGCACAATCGCTAATAATACCCACTTACTTAGTAAAACATAACTTCATCTTCGAAATATGTTTGTTACTTTATGCTATTTATTTACCTGAGGGTATTTACATTCGAGACTATATTCGTATATAATATACGTGTCGAATTGAGAACCTCCTCCTTTTTTATTATCGGTTAAAAAATGCAAAGCAATGCAAATGCAAGTGAAATACACAATTTATCTTTGTCTGTTTGTCAACAATTCTGATGTATCAAATTATATAATTTTTTACACGTGTCTACATTTTAAAACTTTTGTAACACCTCCATGATTTACCATAGACAATATAATTCCCATGGACATATTCAATCTGCAAATCTTTCCATTGTACACTATCCATAATAGGTTAGGGGATAAAGGCTCTATATTAGGTTGTTGCAGTCGAGGACTAATCTGGTAGCACGGGACTACAATAGGCTTTATTAACATGCATGCGTCCCGTCCGATACAAATTGGCGATGAGTCGCTGGCGCCGTGCGGTGAGTCGATTCTATCGCGTAATAATCTCCTCCCTCGATGTAGTCTAGGTCATTTAGAGAAAAAAAAGGTTTTTATTATTTTACTGTTGGAATATTTTACATTGCGTATACGTATCAAGCTATACATTTCCAGTATAAGTCATTGTACGGAAATCCTGTACAATGCGAGATCAGTTTATTCTGGAAATGTATAGCTTGATATGTAGCCGTGTGTACAGCGTATTTTTTTCTTTTTCAATAAGTAGATAGGTACCTACCTAATTATGGCAATATCAATTCGGCAGGAGTTATATCTATTAAAATTGCTTGAATATTTTTCGTACCTATATTTTTACTATGATAACTTACTGAATAGGTTTTGACATTTAAATCCACAATACCTTAAATCCCCATTTAGATTACTGTGGAAAATCAATTTAATTAGTTAAAGCAGATGTATTGGCACTGTTAGATTAGATTATTTGATAACTATACTTCAATGAGTTCCTTTCAATACATCTTGTTTTACGTAAAAATCGAAAATCGATGTCACATTATTACCGATGAGTTGACATTTATGGGATAGCCGATGCCTACCCAATGCTTTGATGATATCAGCGAACATTAGGACAAATATACCAGTATAACCAGTGGTTAGGACTAGTTTGTCCTTTAGTTCAGTAAAGGTAAAATAACTTTGTGGAAGTAAAGTGATACGTAAAATAAATAAAAAAGTGTCACAACACCAACAATGAACAATGTCTTTCTCATAAACTGTAGAATTTGCAGTAACACAAATTCGTTTTAATAAAAGCTATTACGGAAAAGGTTCGTCAGTGACCCACTTTTCGCGGAGTATTTAAGCGCATACATTATTAAATTTATTATAACAACTGAAAGTGTTGGTAGTTTGCTGCCCTTAATTTGATTAAAGTGGGATGTTCCTGTTGACCTGGCTTCATATGTTTGTACAGGTCTTGCCAAAAGTAGGATAGCTCGCGGATTCGTTGATAGATTGAATTTTCGTTTGCAGAGGTATTTTCGGGCTGAATTGCGGTTCCTAGGAAAATGATTGGGTGCGCTTCCTAGAAATATAATTTGTGAATGTTAAACATAGTTTCGCTGAAAAAGTTCTCTGAAATTCCACGTGAGATATACGTTATATGTGAACCTTTAATTCAATTTAGCCACACAATCCACAAATTTGTAAGTATCGGTTACTGTTTTCTTTTTCAGAATCGAAATTCATCTAATTGTACTAAGTCCCAACTAACGTCCTCTCAAATTCCACAGGTAGTAAAGCATTTCTTGTAACAACTATTAATTACAGTGTACAGGTCACGCTAAGGTTTAATTTTATGGGTCCAAGTCATTGAATCACTCCCTTAGGATCTGGATCATTAAGTGGGTAAATGGTTAATGAAAATAGAATGAGCACTAAACATCGAAGCGGAATTTCGCCAGTCACCTAGCCGTCGTTAAATGTTGTTATCGTCGCGATTAAGTAACAAAACAACTTGGCTGGAGGGCGTCGCGGGCGGGGCGCGGGGCGCGGGCTACGTCGCGAATAATAATCTCAGTTTACGACGGCAGCCGAGTGAATCAATAAAAACACTAATAATGCACAGACGTAATCCGGATCGTGCAACGTCGCGATTACCGGCACTAACGAGATCGTAAAGACGGATCTCCAATGCACGGCTTAGCCGAAACATAAGCGCCGCGGGTAGGCTATACTTGATATATGAGAGTTACCAGATACGGACGTGTTTTATGAAGCAATCACTTGAAACAACCGAAAATGTGTAAAGTTACTTTATACGCAGAATTCTTCAGTAATAGTATTTGATTAACCAAATCAATCAATCTGCCTAGCCTTTTCCCAACTATGTTGGGGTCGGCTTCCAGTCTAACCGGATGCAGCTGAATACCAGTATTTTACATGGAGCGACTGCCTATCTGACCTCCACAACCCAGTTACTGGGTAATACGATACCCCTTGGTAAGACTGGTTGTCAGACTTTCGGGCTTCTGACGACCCGTAACGACTGTCAAAGATGCACGAATAACAGCAGGACCAACGGCTTAACGTGCTTTCCGAGGCACGGAGGAATCTCGCTATGTAAAGATGGTCACCCATCCACTGACCAACCCCGGCAAGCGTAGCTTAACCTGACGGATCGACCCGTGCGGCTGTTATTACTTAGCCACGAGCTCCTATTTGATTAACCAACACCTTGCAAAAGGAACAATCAGATGTAACAGATTTTTTGTTCAGAGAACCCTAAACCGGCATAGTGGATCCATTATTCTCAATTTGCGCCAAGTTGAAGCAAGCGCGGACGGCACGGCGGCAGACACGGCGGGTGTCCCCCTTGATTAAACCCCGGGAAGTAAGAAGTAACAATTTGTGTGCATTCCTATATTCCCCACCGGTTTATACACTAGCTCCTGAATTGCACTTCAGCTTACTAGATTCCATTTTACCTTAGAATTTCATAACTTTTATTACTTTGTTTTTGAAAGAGACTTCTTGAAGATGTTAACTAAACGAAAGTTTAGCTCAATTTTGTTTCAGTTATGATTACTTGTGGTTTTGTTGCGATTGCTTGTAAGTAAAGTAATCTATTTCTGAGTAAGCTGTAGATTAGGTTTTTGAGTCCTAATAATGTCGTACCTGAACAATTTTACAGTGAGCACGCAAAATTAATAAATAATCATGCATGCGTCCATCATGCACGTTTGGATATCCTGATACGTCGTATAGACGTGTACCCCTCGGCGGCAGGTCTGATGAGGGCGACGCGACCACCTGCAGTCCAGCCCTGTCGATGACACGAGCCTACGTAAACGTATCGATGCCTGTTGGACACTGAAGCCTGTTTAAATTGAACCCAACATTTTTTGAACGGCCTGTTTTTCATGGATTTTAAATACGCCTTTGTTACGTATAAATTTTCGTAGAATTATTCCGTTATTTTTAAATATTTCAACAGTTTTTCTTGTTATACTGAGAATTTTTACTCGGCTTGAGCTGTGCTGGAATTCCACTCCTAACAATTTTTTACATACTTTTTTTGTTTTATTTAACACTGCCTATAAAATCATAGTTATTGCTGTTTCATCAATGTTTCGATAATGTTACACTGATTCGAGTCGTCGTCTGTCGCGCGTGCCTCACGCTCATCTTGGGCGATCTTCGCTAGCGCCGGAATTAAAATTAATAGCGGACGGGCGAAGGCACGTCGTGGTAGGTCCGACCCGGTCCCAGTAATTTGTTTACTCGTCTCGCTCAGGATTACGTCGCATGCTCCGCTGAATAGGTAACTCCCGGTGACTTTTCATAAGTATCAGTCAACCTCCACTCGCTCTGCTAATGAATTTTTATGGTTTTAATAACTTTTTTTGCGTGCATAAATTTTTGTCAGGCTTTTTGTGGCGTTCTTTTCAAGTTTGGAACGTTTTAAAATGGCCGTTTATTTATCGTTTGTAGTTTTAAAATACATTGACGGCTTGTTATTAATCTGCCGAAAATATACTGTCGCGTCTGTATTTTTTTTTACAAAAACTCAAAGCACAGCTTTCAGTGCTTGTCACAGCATTCATTTAACAACAAAGCGTCAGAAAAACGTCAGAGAATCGTCGCACAAATGACTGCACATGAAATTTCATTAACAATATCGCCAAGTTTGGAGCGTAGACATGGCACGTATATAATTCAAAGCCGGAGTTAATTGACCGAACATGGTTATGAATGATACGGCTAAACGTCGCCGGAGCGGGTCGAGTGTCGGGCGGTCGCCCGGACTTCCGATCGCGCCCGGCGTGTTTATTGTATCAGTGTCGAGGCTCATCAAAATGCAAATAAGGCACGCCCAAGCCCGGCCGCGGCGCCGGACAGTTGTCGGCGCTGTATTGAGTTATAATCCTCACTACACTCTTGTTTCCTATGTACCCTTGTTTGAACCGTATTGAGTTGTGTCTGCTACCGTCGTCTGTATGCAGCTTTCAATTATTTTGAGGAATGTGTTTGGGATTTATAGTTTGGAATAATATATTTCTGAAAACTTGAGTTTTCAATATCTTATGGATGCTTTTTAGAAAAGGCCATTATTTAGAATTTATATTCTTCATTTCATGCTACTCCAAATATTCTGAAGACGTACAGTCTTCAATCATGTTATTCACTACTTCGCCAAAACAGAACTCAATCAATGCTTTCTATACAACCTAATCATAATAACACACCAAACTGCATCTGAAACGTATTCCGCCACACATGCAAAGGAGCTTATAAACTCAATACACCGTCTTCATCTGAAAGACACAGGAATGAATCGTTCGGGGTGTAGCTGTATGCAGTCGTTTAATAAGCTCCAGGCTCCTGGCTGCTCCTGCTCGGATTTCGGTCGTTAGCGAGTAATTGTCGACACCTAATTAGTCGCGACACTGGAGTGCGGGTCTCCAATGTCGAGCTCACACATGACCCGCGATATTTAACGCGACGCGGCATCGCCACCTCGACCGACAGCAATGTACTTGCACTGCGGTTGAGATGGTTTATTAACTTTGATTTTTTATTTATGAAAGTTAGCAGTCTTTTACTTAACACTATGTCCCACAAGGGTTGGTAATACAGTTGCAATGGTCAGTTTGACAAGTGTAACTACGCTTGTGTGCACTGTTTTGAAAAATCTGGCTCTCTGTTATCTATACTGAGCTAAAGATCTATTTTCGAATCATAAAGAGAAACTCGAATTAAAAATGAAAATGATGTACTTTTACAAAATAGTAATGATCACTGAAACACGATTTTCTGCCGAAACCGAAACCGAACCTTTTCTCCTCTTCTAGTTTTGGTCGAAACCATAACCGAAATTTACGTAGTTAAGAAAAAGTTAGTTAATTAAATGACATTAGGTTTTTTCCAAAACCCGTAGTTTTTCGTTTTGCTAGAAATAATTTGATTAAGGGCTGATTTTGCAATTATCAGATTATCGAAAGAAAAGAATACTTGCCAGATTTTGTATGAAAAGCTAAAAAAATCTGAACTTAAGCCGTAACCCTAGCCCTTAGCCCTTTTTTTATTAAGGGCCTTAGCAGATAAGGAATATAAGGGCTTTTGCGATTAGCGATTTAGTAATTTTTCAGATGCTCGATTCAATTCTAAACACCGCATAATTTTAGCATTAGCAATTAGCGAATTAATCGCCTTAAGGAAGCTCAATATGCGTAGCTTTATGTCTTCACCAAACAAGTCAGCATCGTTAGAAAACGCAATTTTTACTACTATTTACTAATTTTTTTTTATTTACTATTTTTATTTTTACTTAGGTTCTTAGCATGCTTGCTAAGAACCTAAGTGATTTCTATTTATAATTAAAGTGAACACTTATTTTTTGGGTTTTATACAAAAAGTGTGAAAAAGGGACCCCATTACTAAGTTTACGCTGTTTGTCTATCCGTGAATCGTTCGTATTCTATCAAAACCGACAGCTCATGAACGCTATAAGCCAGTTTTGGTCGGGCCGATGATTCGGCCACTTTTTGGCCGAAACTGAAACTCCGGCCGAACCCTGATTTTTGGCTGAAACCGAAAACGAACCTTCGGTCGGTCGCTACAAAATAGTTAAGACATTTTTCGTTGGATTTAATAAATCATCGTTTTATTTTTGTACCAACCTTGTTGGTCCTACCCTATCAGTCTTCGTGTTAAAACCACATTTCTAACCAAATGTCTTCTTTGCAGGTATGGAGGCGATTATGTCGGAGTTCTTCAATGACACGACGACGGCGTTCTACATCATACTGATAGTCTGGATCGCGGACCAGTACGACGCAATTTGCTGCCACACTGCCATCGCTAAAAGACATTGGCTCAGGTTAGTGCGGCCCTTAGGACCAAATAATTTGTTCTGATTACTTTTCGGCCATACATACTTTTATTTTTAAGGAGAATAGGTCATATTTGGTTGTCAATGATCAAATACGTGAAAAACGGCTAGATTATTTATAATTATATTGATGGGGTTGTGACGATTGGTAATCAATTTTTGTACTGTCAAAATCTGATATTAATCAATACGTACGTACCGAATTACCGACTTTGAATTAAGGTTTATTTTCATAAATGTACCAACATATTATATATTTATATCTTGAATTTCCACATATGGGTGAAAAGTAAATTAGCACAAAGTTGTTTTTAATAACGAGAACAATGTTATGAAAACACTTTTAAAACACAAACATTCTTAGCATTAAAATTGTATGCCCCGGTCCAGCATAACGCAGGTACTTATAAAGATTAATGCTGAGAAGAATCATTATGATCATTTATTAAGTTCCTGCTGTACAAAATTATAAAAGAAAAACAAAAACTGAAAAAAATATGGTAATGCGGCCGGTGGCGACATAATTAAATGAATCCATTGTTATCGCGTCCACTGAGCAACTATCGACATTTCACATTTTTGTGGACATTTTAACAAAAAGTGGTTAACGAAATGCTACAGTAAAGAAAGTATTGGGATGATTCGAAATAGGATAATATGTATGGTAAAAGGTATCTACGACGTTATCACAATTTTATTATAACTGATCTTAGGGCCTAAAATAATCTTGATCTGTTAGCATTAACTGAGTGAGAAATAATAAATGAAAAAAAAAAACAAGATAATAGTCTCACATGACAACGATGACAACGGACACCCATATTATCACCTTAAAATTCGGTGTTTTATATTCTACATAATGGATATCTCTGAAAAATATATGCGAATAATAAACTCATAAACAAAAACCTTCTAAAACCAGTAGGTAATCATGAAATTGCTCGTTTGCTTGTGCCCTAAACCATGCACTCAACTGAGCATCGATGCTTAACTTCCTTTTCATATAGAAAAAGCAACATAAAAATACTATAATTGTTTGTTTTTTACATATCTTTCGTGTTTGCACTGGGCTCATTATTTTGTGGCATTTGTATGTTCGTGTAAATATCGACATACTACTCGCGCCGTCAGGAGTTACGCGTCACAGTATTTACTTATTATACGATTGAGGTTTAACAAGCGCGTGTTTGACATTGAAGAATATTTTCTGATTTTATGTGGAAACGGCCTTTTGAGTCGCATTCATAGGGGAAAGTTTAATGGTGATTCATATTTGCTGTAAAGATATTTTTAGGGGCTTATTTCATCATTATTTCTGGTTTATTGAAAGCTTTGTGATTCGAAAATGTTATGTTCCTGGGATGCGTCTTTTGTGTCTCGAACATTTGCAGAAGGTGGACTAACTTAGGTGCAATATGAATATTATCTTCTAAGATACTTCTAGCATAGTACAGCAGTGGAATCCTTCTGTTTGCTCGGGCACTTTGTTTTTACGCCTACTTCTGTCGCGCGTGTTTCTCCTTAATCAAAAGGCGTCCGGGCACGAAGCAATTTGGCTGGCCGTCCGCGCGGGCAATAAGGAGTGAGCGCTATTAAAACAAGCGCAAATAAAGCAAATTGAAAACGGCACCGCTTCCCCCTTGGAGAGGGCTAGTAGTACCGACCCCGCGTCCTCGGCCACCCCGCAAAAACAACCGACTGTCGTCTGGAGAAACCTCTTGCTTCATCTAACTGCCACATATATCTCCAGAACTATTGATACGTGTACCGCTACACGACACTGTACATGTCTGTTTTACTCGCTACACTCCGAGCTTTTATTGACCGAGTATAATGTCTAAACATGATGATATTGACATGACATTTTCACGAAGTTTTGTATGTGAAAGTAAGCGTACTTAAGTTCGCACAAAACTTCGTAAAAAGCGCCTCACGACGACAGCCTTACACGACGACAGCCGACGGGTGCTTATTATTATTATTTTTTAAATATACTCTGCTCTAAAACATAATAAAATAAAAAGCGTACGTGCACCTTTCACAACAGAGCAAATAATATAGTTTTACTGTTACAATCTAGTTCTTTGTCAATTTAATATCCCGTGTTCGCTTTACTTTATACATTAAAGTGCTCTCCCCCCTATGTACTCGTATCTCATCATATTAACTGTGATGTAATAAAAATATTTAAAAAATATTGCAATTTTCCGCTTGCAACCTGTATCAGAGCTTCCATCAACGACAAAAGAGTTTATTTAATGATATAATGGCGCTACTGGTCTTTTATACAGGGTGTTTCTTTTAAGGTGTCAAGTCAGTGCGAGCTGATAGCAGAGTACCATTACATACCTATCGATTTAACCCCCATGTATGTTCTATTCTGCTATCAGCTCGCACTGGCTTGACACCTTAAATTAAACACCCTGTATATTTTTGTCGCATTAACTTCAAAAATATATAAAAGACTAGCAGTGCCCCGCGGTTTTACCCGCGTAAGTCTCGAGCCCGTAGGAATATCGAAATAAAAAAGTACTAAGGCCCAGGTTCCAAGCTTGGTTTAGCTCGGTGTGTAAGTGAAGTGGCGTTATGGCTGTCTAGTTTGACGGACGAGATAGAAGATTCTCACGCGCACCGGAATTATGTCGTAAAAGTGCAAATAAAATCTTATAAAATTAGAAATTAACTATTTAATAAAAAGTAATCCATCACTGGATGCAGTTTAGAATTTGACATTTCATGGTATATTTTTAATTATAATTATAATTGCTAATGAAGGGATAAACTGCTTTTAAAGATTATTAGGAGGTATGTTTAAAGATTTTTTTGGTGCCTTAAAGTATGTTTAATTATGTTTTGGCTTCCATCACTGTATGCGAAAAGGACTTGAAAATATCATATTTTTTTTACATGTCAAAATTATTTACGATATATGAGATACACAGCTTTAAAAAACCTCCTTTTTGATCGTTTTCAGGAAATCTGCGCCTTAAGTACTTATACGTGTTAATCCAGGTTATAAAGTATCAGTGTTCATCAAAATCCGTTCAGTAGTTTTTGCGTGAAAGAGTAACAAACATCCATCCATCCATGTTCACAAAGTTTCACGTTTATAATATTAGAAGGATTTTTGTTGCTGCCAAATTCGCTTTAAACAAACACTGGGTAGGTAGTATGTAAGTACCGTTACATAATTGGGTAAAATTACCTGTTTTTAACTTGTTTGGCTCAAAGTTTTCAATCCGCCGGAAATATTTTTTATTTTAGTGACTACAGCATAACATGCTCTTATCTATCTATCTATCTATCTATCTATATATATAAAACAAAGACGGGTTTGTTACAACACTTATAACTCGAGATCGGCTGGATCAATTTTCATGGTTTTTGTTTCGTTGGATTTGTCTCCGCCCTGAATAGCAGAATACATTTTAAAAACAATGAAAACTTAACGAATACATAATTATGAAAATGAATCATTTTCCATTTAATTATGTTCCTTTGTTTCGTACCTGTCAAACATTTGTTTTCCTCCTGTCATCCTGTCATCCTGTCAAATACTGTGATTGACATTTATGCATGCGTTCAGAAATGTATTTTGTGTAAACTATTTAAAAAGGGTGAATAAACTTTTGTCTGTATTTTTTTTAAAGAATTGAAAAGGTTGAAAATTGTATTAAGCAGATTTGAATAGAATATATGTATATATAAAAGAAAGTCGTGTTTGTTACACTATATAAAACAAAAGAACGGCTGAACCGATTTGGCTGAAAATTGGTGGGGAGGTAGCTTAGAACCAGGAGACGGACATAGGATACTTAAAAAATAAGGGTCTTGACAGACAGACAGACAGACGGACAACGAAGTGATCCTATAAGGGTTCCGTTTTTTCCTTTTGAGATACGGAACCCTAAAAACTAATAAAGCGTGGTATAACAACGGCTGGACCGATTTAGATAAAATTTTGTGTGTATATTTGAATGGATTCCTGGATGGTTTGAAAACACAATGGGACCCGGTAGGTGGCGCTGGTCTGGTTCTAGGATCGTTCAGACAGGACAACGTCTGTCGGGTCCGCTAGTGTAATATAAATTAAAAACTATGACAAAGAACAGAATTTAAATACAACAGAACAGAACAGAACAGAACAGGATTTAAAACGTCATCATTGTCATTCTCCTGCCCTTATCCCAATTTATTTGGGGACCGCGCAACATGTCTGTTTCTTCCATACTCCTCTATTAGTCGTCATCTCGGTAGTCACTCTCTTTCTAGCCATATCATCTTTCACATAGTCCATCCATAGTTTCTTTGGTCTTCCCCTACTCGTATAGCCATCCACATTCATGCTTCAAACTTTCCTGACGACATTTTCCTCATTCTTCCGCATCACTTGACCTTGCCATGACAACCGATTTCTGCACTACTTTTCAGTCACCGGTGTCACTTTCAGACTTCCTCGTAATTCTATCCATTCGTGTAACACCACACATCCCTCTTAGCATTCTCATCTCAGCTGCATGCAATTGCCTTTCATTTATTCCTTTTGTGGCCCAACATTCCCTTCAAGGTTGCAGGTCTAACCATTGTTTTATATATCTTCCCCTTAAGTGCAAGGGGAAGATTTAATAACGTAATAATAATAATAGTCCTTCAGACTGAATCTGGGGGTCTACTCCCTAAGCACGAAGCCCGTAGTTTCGGCCTTCGTTACGACGGGTGTTTCCTACTCCGTATCACCTACGGATGGATGATTGGTTCGGGGCCCCAACGAAGTATGAATGACAACACGATTTGATAGCTGTGCCTAATCCCGATTAGTGATGGCAATTAATGCGATTTAGAATAAATTTCATTAGCATGCGAATTCTTGAGTCTTAGCATGCGAAATGCTATTGCTATGCTATTTGCTAATATGACGATAATTAATAATAATCAAGTATGTGAATTTCGTTAATATGTGAATTAAAGAGCGCGTTTGCTGTTTTTAACAATTTAAAAAGAATCGCGCGGCACGCACGTGCCACACAAAATCACAAATTATTATTAACAATACAATCACACGCATTCATTCAGTATACGATCCTAAGTACGAGCTAATCGAAGATAAAAAGCTAATAATTGCTTGACTTCATTCTTCGCACCACCAAATTGCTAATAATTTCACTTGCGAACGAGGTCAGGGTCACGTGAAACAGATAGATTTAGTAGTTCCAACTTTTCGTGGGTGTGACAGAGAGCGCGCACTGCACCTGCGCGCTGTCAACCTATGAAGTATGAAGGGATGAATAATAATTCATTTCACATTTCACAGAAATTCGCAACTACATTTCATTTGCTAAATGCTAACTAAGCATTCGCATGCTAACAATGAATGCGAATGCTAATTAATCCATCACTAATCCCGATGTGTTTTTGCCCGTCCGAAAGATTTTACTTTTACACTTGTTGTGATGGATCGTTATGTCAGACGGACGGACGGACTTAGGGAGTAGACCACCTGATCAAGGCGACAAATCTCAGTGAAGACCAACCTTCGGCGCGGGAGATATTATAGTGCACAAGTATGTGCGCAGACACAGGTGCTCTCTTCCCTAACTCTCACAGTCCGATGGGACGGCAATCCAACATGGCTGGAGACAAAGATCAGGCGCTGGGCCAACTGCTTAACGTGCTTTCTGAGGCACGGGGGTATCACACCGCCAACTTCCAACTCAACTTCCAAAAAAATACAGAAAATAGTTATATAGATTACAGCAAAACTATAAGAAATCTATGGTCTTAAAATAACACGATAAATCTCTCAATATGGTGCGTACAAACTTAAATTTGCAGTTGGAATGTATAGGAGAGCATATTTTTCAACTAAGTAAAATGTTAAGTTTATTCTTGGGATAAATTCATCCCAACTACGGAACCCTTCATTGTGCGTGCTCCAACACGCCGGTTTTTTTTTTGTTTGCTCTAATACAGGGTTTGTTTAAAAAACCGGGCAAGTGCGTGTTGGACTACGCACAACGAAGGGTTCCGTAGTTGGTATGAAATTATCCCAAGAACAAACTTAACATTATAGTTGAAAAACATGCTCTCCTATACATTCCAACAGTAAATGTAAGTTTGTACTCACAATATTGAGAGATTTATCATGTTATTTTAAGACCACAAACTTCTTATAGGTTTTCCTGTAATCTACAAGTATAGACCTATTTTCTGTATTTTTTTCAAAATTTTAGGCGCAGTAGTTTCGGAGTTAAGGGGGGGAATGGTCAATTTTCGTCTATCTTCTTAAATAACTCTAAAACTATTTATTTTAAAATTATAAAAAAAATATATTTGATACCTTCATAGTAAGCCCTTTCATATGATATGTAACACGGTTTGCAAAACTTTTTTTTAAATTTTCTTATTTGCCCCCTAAAAGTGACCCCCATATTCAAAATTCATTTATTTACTTTATAATATATAATATAATATATAATTTATTTCGGGTAACTAAGACCCATAACATAAATACCTTACAGACTATCATACATATTTATAAAAAACACAAAACTAAACTATTTATTGCATACGAAGTGACGGCGTCGTATTGCGCTGCGTGGTGTCGCGTAACCTTCCGCGGAATCGCCGATACACGACACCCTTCGGCCAAAACTCTTCCTTGAGTACGGTCTCAATATATTGAGTCGGAACTCGCACCACAAACGATTTGAAATTCGTGTTGTGGCGCGACGCCAACTTCTCGACCCTTAAGGTCCAGCTGGTCTTCGATCGAACATACTCCACGATCTCCTCAACCTTCGTGGTGTGATGTAACCGGGACACATAGAGCTGCGTCGTAGGTATTGCCGGACGCAGCATATTGGGTCCTGCCAGCGCGGTTCCGCACTAGTTTCGGCTAGGAGGCTTCTTCCTCTTCTTCCGCTCCACTTTCACGAAGCCATCCTGGTCACACGTGCCCGTAGCTGGGCCTTGCTGTTTCGGACCCCTGTCGGCAGGTTCACAGCAGCTCTTCTTATCCCCCTTCGTGGTCTGCGCCACAGGTTTGTGCGTGGCGACGATAGCAGAATAGGCACGTTTAGGGGTCGACGTACCTACATGAGTCACTACCTCGACCGGCATCGAGTCAGCGACGGCGGCGGTGCATGTTGCAACGCGTGCAATATCAGCAGCGGGTGACGCAGTGGAGCTCACCGACTCAAAACTGCCGATGCTAGCGTTTCCCGCTCCGCGACGTGTGTTCACGTTGGAGGCATCAGGCGACCTATTTACCTTAACAGCATTGCGCAACAACACTACTTCGGCACGTAGCTCACCAATGGTGTTACTCGACACCTCCAACTTGGACAGTACCTCGGCCAGGCTCGCCTTGAGAGTTGTAATGTCCTTCAGCAACCTGGTGACGTCGACGTGGTCAAACGTGGGGGGGGGGCAACTTATGAAGCTCCTTCGCCACAAAAGCAGGCACGTCGTCCGGGTCGGTGCTCTTCATCAATGTGATGATGTCCTGCACACACTTCTGGCCACCATCCCTCCGGCGGGACTGCATCTGCTCGACTTTGCCGAGCGATTGGAACAGCAGCAGCTTGGCACTGCTGATTTCCTCCTCCTTGAAACTGGACTTGCAGATCTGCAAGATGCTGACTTCGTCCATGAAGTCGATGGCATGCTTGATAAATGCCAAGACCTCGTTGGCTATGAGCGGTTGTGAACTCATAGCTACGTAAACCGGGCAGCGGCTAAAGCCACGCAACACATGAATGTAATATTCGTATCGAGCAGCGCAAACACGTCCGTACTCGACCGTGCATTGCACTGCTGACTTTAGCCATACGAGTTTGGGTCACAGAAATCCATATGTGTACCAAATTTCAACTTATTCGGTCCATTAGATTCGAAGCAAATTGGCTGTGACAGACGGACAGACAGACAGACACACGAGTGATCCTATAAGGGTTCCGTTTTTTCCTTTTGAGGTACGGAACCCTAAAAATAGGAAAAAAAAATGTGTGTCAGCTCCGACCCACGACTGCAGTTTACTCCTTATGTACCTACGGTCTTTGAATATAATTGATAGATTGACCGCTGCAATGAAGACTAGCCGAAAATAAACAAAACAATGAAGAGTGGCCGAAAAAACAAAAGAAGTATACACACACATACATGATTTTAAAGTGAAAGGTGCGCAAGGTATGTTGCGCAGAAAAACGTAACGCTTTTGAGTTAACGCTTGTATTAATTTCACTCCTCATAAAATTTCCATCATACCTACGATATGAAAATCGATTTAAGGAGTAAACTCCAAAAAGAAATTGATTTTTTTACAGGATAACGTCTGACGCGTCAGCTAGTGTTAAATAAAGTAGTGTAAACGTAATTAATATTGTAGAAATATATAATTTCGACCTGTAATTATAGTATAATGGAAATATGAGCACTAAGCCTACTCACTGCGTATTAACGATTTCAACCTAACGTAAGTCAGTGGATTTAGAGATAAAGTAATACGCAACGAAGCGGGTCCTCAACCGCCACCCCGACTTGTTTCATCATAAGATAACCTCTACAAAATTAGAGCACTCATCTAATTAGTGGTACGATTGCGGTTCACAAAGCGATACCGTGACAGTTCAGATGCAATGTGTTAATAAGTGCGCGGCCAGTGTTTGCCAAGGGTTAACCCTCGACTGGTCGTGGACGCGGTCGTGTTACGTGGCTCGGGACCACGGGGTACCCGGGACTATGCGGTCGGGTGAAATCGGTGACCGCGTGACGAGCGGCTCCCCGCATAAATCTCCGCGACCGCCAATTAAGGCCCGCCCCGACAGTTTGTCTACGACGCCGCCCTGATTGCTTTCACTGCGACACGAGCACACGAGACCTCTCCGCATCTATGTGTGGAACAACTCTTAAATTGACGAATATACGGCGCCAATAACATGGGAAATGCCTGGGAAAATCTAGCTTCAACTCCCAGGGGAATGAAAAATACATTAATCGTCTGTTCTTTAAGAATATCGTATAAGATACACAACAAAACCTATAGAAAATTTAATCTTAACTCACTAATTAAAAGTCCAAAAACAATCTTACAGGAGACAAAAAATTACACACATTTATTTAACTGTCGTAACTCCCTTGCATTCAATTACGAATTAGACTTCTGACATTGAGTGCACCCCTGTTCCCATTTATCCCGGCGCCCTTGTCAGATCGATAACCCTTTATTTGTACACCTACCAATACACAAACGGTTATTGGTTTTTGTGACGTTTCCTTTCCAACATTTCGTGGATAAGCGGAAAGGTTCAGTGTAACGGTGAAATATAATGTGATAGGGATGTATGAATATAACGTATGTATTGGTGATAGGGTTGAGTAGAGGATAGAGAAATATGGCTGTAGGGCTGTAGGCCAACCCTATATAACAGTAGGACACTTTAGATTTCAAAAATTTATCTTATACGCCGAAAACCTTCGCTCTTGAAGACAAAAAAATATCTACTTAAGGCTGCTCCTTCCTAAAATACGGCGAAACTAAGTAACTTTGTAACCATCTTTTACAGTAACTCATCTTTCTGATAGGAAAAGATACACAGTAATCTACAATACATAAGAAGTGATTTCATGTGTCCTGAAATCTATTTTAGTTTGTAGAACTAAGGAAAAAAAAAACCTAAATCCAGGTCTATTTCGGTCTATTATTTCGAGTTGTTACCATATTACTCCTACAGTTTTCATTAAAAGTGTTCATAAATTTATACAGTTCTTTACAAACTAATAAGGAATGATTTCTTGTCATTACTTTTTTAGTTTAATCAACAGATTTTTTGTAAATCGATAATTACTTCATATTTTGCAAGCGTTGTGTCATCGCGCTTCTCTTTCTTTTCTATGCAGTCCGACAGTGACCGCGCATTTTGCGACGGACAAGCCTTAAATTAATAAAATGTTCGACTGAGAGTTGTTTAACAGGTACACATACAAAAATGCATGCTTTCGTCAATCTGGGGATCAATCTCACGACCTCACAAACGTTACCAGTTGAATCGCTCGTTACCACTGGGCCAATGACATATAATGCGGTAATATGTGTGCGATTTTATTTATAAGCGTGGTGTGAGAGTTGACGCGGGCGTCGTTAGGGGTGTGCTTCTCGTGTGTCATTTTAAGGATGTGCCAAATTGAAGGCTCCAACGTTATCGCGAGGGGAGTCTGATTTATGCCCCGGGACCGTCGCGCCCCCGCGCCTTCGATCAGAGGTTTATTCACTCGGCCGAGGTCAGTTTTCTTATACGAACGACGAAGTAATATGGCCGCATTTATTATGAGGGCTACGAAAATAACGCGTTAATAATCTCGTCGGAGACGTCAAAGCTTTGATGCGTTCTGTGTGCAGTATGTCGTAATGACATAGTGCCTTATAATTTAAGATCAAAGTAGCGCGTTGGCGAGCATGAGGATGTTTGAATCGATTTTAGTTGGGAATTAAACTCTTTGAATTATAATTAGGAACTTTAGAAGTATTTTACGATTGTTAAATTTTGTACTATTCATGATTTGTTAAAGTTTTCTTTGTTTAAAATATGAACTTGAGCTACATCTCAATAGACCAGATTAAGTTTTCATGAAAAAATATGTCGCAAAATGGCCGTATTTTTTTATTGCGTTGACATAGAAGCTTGATTTTTTTAGAACTCTAAGGGACCATAGACTTACGCGTTCCTGAGAAAAATGGTCTTGACAGACAGACAGACAGACAGACGGACAACGAATCCTATAAGGGTTCCGTTTTTCCTTTTGAGGTACGGAACCCTAAAAATCAACGATTTCGAATCCAAAACTAGTTTGCAGTCCTAATCTTTTAGCTGCAATTATGAGCAAACCACATAACAGTACCTACCTACAAAAGAGCAGGTGCCAAATAAACGTCATAGTCAGCAACACGCAATAAACGCAGCGTGTCTGTAGCGGCAGTAAACCTGGTTGTCTCAAGTTTGCAACGGTTTAACGTTCCGCCTCGTTGCCTGTTATAGTTTTATGTCCGCCACACGCTATGGCGACACTGCGAGACAATTGTGTTAATTGGAAGTGTTCACTGGAAAAATGTGAGCGTTAATGACAATTTTTATATTATTGCTGTTGTCAATTTTACTGTGGTTTTGTTGCAACGACACTGAGATGAATTACATTTATTTTATTTGAAATAGGTATATCGAGAAAATTCTTCGTTCACCATTTCAATAAAAAAATATAGGTAATTAACATAGATGCAATGCGTAGTCTTATCGATCAAAGCAATCTTTTACAGTCTGTCTTAAAAGAGTATAAAAAAGACAGGTAGTCTGTGAGGCTCAGGCGCAAAACGTCTCTTTCGCATAATAAAAATAAATATAAATATCCTTGGACATTTCACACAACGCCATCTAGCCCCAAGCTAAGCAACCTAATGCTTGTTATGGTAACGAGATGGCTGATTAACTACTTATGTACATTTTTTTTTTTTTTTGTAAATACATACATATTATAGATAGACAAACACCCAGACTCGGAACAAATACTTGAAGGTCGTACAAATATTTGTTCCGTGCGGGAATCGAACCCGCGACATGCTGCGCAGCAGTCAATCGCTCAACCACTGCGCCAACCGTGTCGTCAAAATGTCGCTTTCTCATAATGTCGCTTTCGCAGAATGACTCCTTCTCAAAAGGTCGATGCCTCTTTCGCAGAATATCTCTTTCACAAATGTAGCATAACTTAGAAAAAAATTTAGCCAAGTTTAAAAAAAATGTTGTTTTTACAATTTCTTATTAAATGTTTACAAGTTTTACAACATATGTTTGGAGTTTCGAAATGCGACATTTTGCGAAAGAGATATTCTGCGAAAGAGGCATCGACCTTTTGAGAAGGAGTCATTCTGCGAAAGCGATATTATGAGTAAGCGACATTATGCGAAGGAGACGTTTTGTGCCTCAGCCGTCTGTGATTGTACGTGGCAGTTGTCCATCAATATAATTCAATTCAAGTCGGTACTTACAGTCTTAATTAAAATCTTTTAAGGCTTTCTAGATCTTCCACTCAATTGCGGTATAATTGATTAAAAATCCAAGTAATGCTTGTAGGAGGTAAATTCAATCGAAAATAGAGAACTTTAATTATTGAAAATAACTTTAAAAAGAAATGACAGCTACAGATTGACTTCAAAGAGTATTTATTCATAACCACGGGTAAGTATAGTACGTGGTAACTACCACGTACCAATCACGGACTATCTACAACTAGCTGCGCCCCGCGGTTTCACCCGCGTAGACCGGGATAAAAAGTAGCCTATGTGTCACAGGGCTATCAGAGCTATCTACATACCAAATTTCAACCAAATCGGTCCAGCCGTTTGAGCGTGAAAAAGTAACAAAGACAAACACTCACGAACTTTCGCCTTTATAATATTTATTAGTGTGATACTCACGCGTGTTTTATTGAATTAATAATGGCCAGCTGGCCAATAATTAAAATCTTTTAAGGCTTTCTAAGTTTTCTACTCAATTGCGGATTGAAAAGCCAAGTAATGCTTGTAGGTACATAATTCCAATAAAACAGACAAGATCAAACTACTGAAAAAAAACAATCTGCCTAGCCTTTTCCCAACTATGGCACCCCAACGGCTTCCAGTCTAACCGGACGCAGCTGAATACCATTATATTACATGGAGAACTGCCTATCTGACTTCCACAACCCAGTTACTAGGTTATTACCTAGTTACTGGGTTGTGTCCACCAGTCTTATCGTCAGTATCTTATTCGATACCCCTTAGTAAGACTGATTGTCAGACTTTCGGGGTTTTGGCGACCCATAACGACTGTCAAAGATCCACGAATAACAGCCGGGGCCAGCGGCTTAACGTGCTTTCGGAGGCACGGAGGAGTCTCGGTATATAAAGATGGTCACCCATCCACAGACCATGACCGGCAAGCGTAGCTTAACCTGATGGACCGACCTGTGCCGTTTTTACTCAGCCACAAGCTCCTCAAAATTAAACAACTAACTGGAAATAATTTTAAAATAATAGGGGTTAAAGTATGAAATTGCCGTTTTATTGTATTAGGTACTTCGAATTAACATAGAACCTTCATGCCATGCCAGACCTTGCTCCAACGGACTACCATTTTTTTCTTGATTTGTACAATTTTCTACTTGATAAAAAGTTTTCTTCTCAGGAGGCAGTACAAAATGCTTTCACACAGTTTGTCGAATCTAGATCACGAGAGTTCTATCGCAAAGGCATAAATGACCTTCCTATTAGATGGCAGCAATGTATAGCTAATAATGGTAATTATTTTGATTAAATAAATATGTTAAATTAAAAAAAAAAAACCAATTTCAATTTTTCAGTACAAATCGGCAATTTCATACTTTAACACCTAATATTATAATTTCTTTCGACTCAATTCCTACGGTCGCTCAACTTCCATTACACACCCTTGTTCCATCTAAATGGGGTTTATCACCAATGTTTTAGTGGTGCTGTGACAGAAGGCCGTTGTCGCCAGTCGCACGGTGCCGTGGGTCGGACCCACTCAGCCGTGCTCCGAATGCGTGATGACGGCTGGCAGCTAGCGTTAATTACGCTCCAACGAACAACCAACGTATGCCGAAAACACTCCAAACTGTCCCTAATAGAGCCTTGTAAACTGACGGAAAACATTTACTGGTCTTCTTACAGCTTAGCGTCCAGTGACATTTCTTTTTATGGATAAGGTTGGGTGAAGTTTCTTAAAATATCCTTTTAAGATTCTGTGACGTCAAACCATGTTATCTCTTAACTGTGACTTATGCAGACAATATTGACGCCCACGGTATCTTAAAATGCACATATTATATTATATCAATACAATTTATTTATCGTTTGCTTAAGTAAGAAATCTAATTTTACAGCTTTGCACAGAGCATGTAGGGTTCCTAATTTATGGAACCTTTTCATTTTTAGCTGCTTAATAACGTACGGACATAATTTTATAACGTGCAAACAAACCCATAACACTTGCAAAATTACCACCACCTAACGGAGATTTCTCACAAACTTGTTTACATGTGTACATAAATCAAAATAATCCACAATTAAATCGCAAATGAGTGCGATTGGCGTATGTCGTAGCGGCGATTAGTCGCGGCCGTCAGTTTGGCGCCCTGGGCGGTGCACAGTGTTCTCATTTACGCAAGCTACCCGGCCAAAAAAATAGTTTCACGAAGTCCTTTATAAAGTAAAAACTCATAGCCGAATTCTGGGCTGACTCCATTTAGATGAATAAATAATAATAAATATCCTTGGACATTTCACACAACGCCATCTAGTCCCAAGCTAAGCAAGTGTTATGGTAACGAGATGGCTGATAAACTACTTATATACATTTTTTTTTGTAAATACATACATACATATTATAGATAGAAAAACACCCAGACTCGGAACAAATACTTGTAGGTCGTACAAATATTTGTTCCGTGCGGGAATCGAACCCGCGACATGCTGCGCAGCAGTCAATCGCTCAACCACTGCGCCAACCGTGTCGTCAAGATTGCCATTGACACGCTAATAACGTAGAGCTTGTCTTAAAAAATAAAATTATTGTTAAAGTAGTGTTTTCTCTTTCAACGTAAATGTAGGTTAACATTAAAAAAAATACTGACAAAAATGTTGACAGTGTTTTTGTGTGCTATTAGCAAATAATAAATGTTGAAAACAGTCGCTCAACTGTGGAATTAAATCTTTGTTTCCGAAATGCCGATCAAATATTATTATTTCTTCAGTAAATTTCGTGTTCATTTTCATGCTAACTGTAGCTGTCATGGTTGTCAGTGGTTAACCAAAACAACAACCGACATTTACATCGATATGAGCATTGATTTGATACATACTGACTAAATCCAATAGGGTTTCAGAAATCGGGGTTAGTACCATTGAAAATTTACCATTTACAACAATTAAATATTTTTGTAAATGTATAAACATAACATCAATCAAGCCTGTTTTCTCCAAAGTGTTCGGCAAAACACAAAACAAAAAAAAAAAAACAAAAAAAGGGGTGTACATAGTTTACCCATTAACGCCAGTTATACAGGGTGATTGGAAGATGGGTGCAAAGCTTTAAGGCGAAGATAGTGCAGACAATTTAGAACCATTTAAGCCATGATTGTCTTAGACGAAGTCTTATCATTTGTTTTAACGTAATTTTTATGATTTATGTCGAAAATTTCCAAAATTTTAACTAAACTGCTTATTTATGGCCAAAATGAATGATAGGGGAGCCGGGGGGAATGAGAGTCAGTGGGCAATGAGGGTCAATTCAAAAATAAATGAACCTAAAGCATTACAGAATACGGCTATGTCGCACGGGGTTTAGCTCGGCACCCCTCCCGCACTCCCCAATACGCCGACCCGCTAGTCAAGCTCGCGTCACCGGGAGCGACACACGTGTCACAGGGGAGGGGCCGTTGTAAAATTTCCGATATTTCGATCGAAAACATGAGTATCTATATTTGTTAATTTTACGAATAGAATAATCTTAAAATGTAGTACTAGAACTAAACTTATGTTTATTAATGCAAGATATTAGATTTTGTGATGTTTTTTGTGTAATTATTCAAATCTAGCAAACAAACCGTCATTGGGGTAATAAGAGTCAATTGACCCCCATATTGAAATTCTACTAAATATCCAGCAAAACTCCCAGAACGAGCGTGAACATTCTGTGTGCGCAATATGCCTTGAAGAGGGAAAACCGAGAGAAATCTGGTACCGTTGCCGTCTCTGTGCTGGGTGGGCCCATGAGGCATGTACAGGATGTGATGATCCAAGTCGCTATCGCTGTGATTTTTGCATTTAACTCGATTTATAATATTATTTGTTAGGATTCCATTGGGTAATCATTTCTAATGTTTAATTTTGTTGATTTCTAATTGTTTGTAAAAACAGATAATAACTTTGTTGCTTTTATTTGTTTTATAATTTTGACTCTTATTCCCCCATGAGCTGACTTTCATTTCCCTTACATGTGGGTAATTGGAGTCAAAACTACTTTTTTGTTTCTTAATTATAATTATGTTTATGTTAATGATAGTCAAAAAAGACTTATATATCTTTATACCTGATTAGTTTTTAAAGATTAGTAAATATGAAAAAAAATATAAGACTGATCATTTGTGATTACAATAATGACTTTTCCTTAAGTGACTCCCAATTCCCCCATCTCCCCTAAATGAATTCATTTTTATTCTATTTAATTAAAGTAACGTGTAAGCAATCTAGCAACACATGTTTTAGGCCTTTAATTAGTCTGCCTAAAATTTAAAATTTCTCCCTCAAATTGGTTTGTAGGTCCTAATTTCAATAATTTGTAAGATATCCACGTAAACGATACCTCAAAAGAAAGACCGATTATCAAGCATGTTTTCAAAAATGTTTGAACAAAAAAAAGCACACCCCGTTTTTTTTAAAATAAAGTTTACAAAAAGTATTTATGAATTTTTAAAATTTAAATGAATTTTAAATGTCGTTAAAAAAAAATTCTAACGACACAGAGGCTTAAAACATAGTTTTCTAGATTGCTTACACGTTAATTTAATTAAATACAATAAAAATGAATTAAATTATCATTCAATTTGGCCATAAATAAGCAGTTTAGTTAAAATTTTAAGAGTTTTGGAAAAAAAAAACATAAAATTTGGTTTAAAAAAAATGGTAAGACTTCGCCTGAGACAACCATGGCTTAAATGGTTCTAAATTGTGTGTACTATCTTCGCCTTAAAGCTTTGCACCCATCTTCCAATCACCCTGTATGTTTAAGTCTCAAATACAATTTTTTTTTTCAATATTCCCAGAAATATGCAAGTCACTTTTTGTCCAACTATCTTGTGCTAGTGGGAACACAGTGCGGCGCCACGCTTGACGCCGCCCGCTCATTTGCATCTCCACATAGATGTCAACTTGAACACTGATGGTTCCCTCCAAATTATCACGAATATAGTGAGAAACAGTTTTCGAGAAATGTGACTAGGGTACCGTTTAATTCAGCATAGTATAGATAAAATAAAAAGGAGGAGCTCGTGGCTAAGTAATAACAGCCGCACGGGTCGATCCGTCAGGTTAAGCTACGCTTGCCGGGGTTGGTCAGTGGATGGGTGACCATCTTTACATATCGAGATTACTCCGTGCCTCGGAAAGCACGTTAAGCCGGTGGTCCCGGCTGTTATTCGTGGATCTTTGACAGTCGTTACGGGTCGTCAGAAGCCCGAAAGTCTGACAACCAGTCTTACCAAGGGGTATCGTATTACCCAGTTAATGGGTTGTGGAGGTCAGACAGGCAGTCGCTCCATGTAAAATACTGATATTCAGCTGCATCCGGTTAGACTGGAAGCCGACCCCAACATAGTTGGGAAAAGGCTAGGCAGATTGATAGATAAAATAAAAAATGGTTCTTGAAAAATTTAAGCTGCGTGGAAACACTGATATACAATTTTCACTTCACATTACGTTTTATATATCAATGTTACTGTAAGTTATACAAATGTCCGGTAAATAGTTAGGTATAGGTTTGCCCCTGTGTCGTAGTGTATCGGTGCAATGTTACTTTACGTTTATATAATTTATTTAATAGGGATCTCCAACAAAAGATATACAATGCGATTCAACTATGAATAGGAACGTCAATGACCTCTAACTGTCAACTGAAACTTGAAATATATGGCTTGCAAATATTTTGTAGTGTTATCCTTATCCAATTTAGTTCTGTTTTTGGAATTTGTTTTTGTTAAAATATGTCACTGACTTTGCAAATGTGTAAACAAGGTGCTGTTTTGCTAAATCTTCACGATATGGCGCACGGTCATTCCTATTCTTAGTTGAAACGCACTGTACACAACATTATGGCACATGAATAATGGGCAACATCAGGTGTAAGTAGGTGTACTCCTTCACTTATAGGAGAGCACAGCATGCACAATAATGTTAACAACTAAGCTGAAAAAATTAAAATATTCATATTTATGTCGTGTCATATGCAGGGGCTGGTGATAAGCTCATGCATTATTTAATTATGGCAGAACTTTAACTGAATACTCCTTGTCGACATATACAGCTCCAAACTATCCAAAAGCTTGTATTAGTTAGAAAGTACGATTGGATTAATTGAATACTTCCATCTGTAAATTAGAACCCTCACTGCCCACGCTATTTCACAACTAAACTTAGTCTCCTTATAACGTAACATGACATGTCAGCGCCATGAGTCTCATAACCCACTTATAACTCAATTAAAGCCAACATTCACCTCTGTCATGGTAATTCCAGAACTAGGAATAGTTCTGTTTCAGCTGATTACTTACACTTATTTTCGTACTCGGTGTTTATAAGCCTACAAGTGGTTTAATCAAGCAGACGATAGGTATGTTAAATTGTACTAATATATAATTTAGTATTAATCATAATGTTATTTTGCACGAATACGTGATTCTGGGAATTAGGATCAAATCAGGTTCTAAACATATCAAATTAGAATGCCTTGATAAAGATGTACAGAGGTGCTCAGTATTACGATATTTATTTATTTATAATCCGTTTCAAAGAACCAGCATACGTAAAAGTTAGGAGAACTATTAATTTTAACATTCAATTTGGCACTCAAAACCCGATTCCATTAACCTAGTAGAGTCGTAAAAACATATGTTTGTGATAAATAGTTTAACATTACAATTACATTACGTAAGTTAATCGACGGCCATCCTAATGAAGTTAACCGTATCCGAGGACAGATCACCGCGACGCCTCAATTAAAATCTCATTATGGTTAATACGCAATGGAGTTCACTATTAGTGGGATGCGACACAGTTGTTAAGTGAAATGGCCGGGGTCGTACAATGAATTTTACGTTTTGTTGACAAATTGCCATTTTCATCAAGAAATAACTGTCGTTGACAAACCAAGTTCTTGCAATTATTACTCAGTAAAAAAAAACCAAATCTATGTGATGTGTAATGCAAAAAAATTGCGGACCTGTCGCATATTACAGCATAATAGTCACGTTGCTAATTTTACATCAAGAAACGATGATTGTTTTATTTATATCTGTTTTGTAAAACATAAGCTCCAATACAATTATAAAAAAGTTACATTTTCCCTTAAAAAATACATCACCGAAGCATTTCTCTTTACACTGATGAACAAACATGCATATTTTGAGCACGAAGGGTATATTTTGATCAAGTGCGGTGGCAGTCTGTCTCGCTTCATTTGTATATCATTAGCATCAGGGCGCATGTCTCGACGACGCGGCGCACTGACATCGCTGACATGTCATTTTCATAATCGACGCGACGCCATCGACGGACGGCTAAACAATGGGGCACAAACACGGACTGAATTGTCTGTCGTTGAAAATAGATTATTGTTATTTTTTGTTTTATTTTGTGCGTAGTGCTTTTGCAATATTTTTTTCTCATAAACAAAACGTGATGATAATTTTTGATTTGGTACTAAATAATCAACTCTGTAATAATTTGAGAGATTACATTTAACGTTTTAAAAAGCAAATCTTAATTCTGCTGGGCCTATGATAGTGCCCTGTGGGACACCTCTTTCAAAACCAGGGCAATATCTCAAATAGTACTCAGGCTAAAAAGGAATAGTCGGTAAGCTAATTCGAACAAAACGCCCAAAATTCCTAAACATATTTCAATTAAATATACCAACAAAACATCGATATGAAACATGGCAATATATCGTTGGCTTGGTAAAATATGGTCGCGGTAAGGATGATCGGTCAAGTGGTGTTTGAACTAAGGCGCGGCCAGACGCTCCTCTGTTTGTCGTCAGTGTTTGACCACCTTCTTTATGATCGTCCATCGCCTTGCCACGATACTAAGTCTAGCGTATTTGAAAATTGGAAGAACACACCTTTTTGTGTAGCTTTTCGTGAATTATGATGTAGATATTGAGGGTGGCCGTTTTTTTCTTGTTTGAGTAAAGATTCAATGCTGCAGCTAGCGTTGTGTTTTCAATTTCTTGGTGGAACTTGGTGATTTTTTTTTTCCACAAAATGTCGCTGTTTCAATACTGAAAGATTGAGAAAATTACCTATTATAGACGGGCTCGGAAAGGTGACCTGAAAAAGTTATAGGAAAGTCTCGATTTATTTTAGTATGAATTTCATGTAGACTGAAATATTTTCAAATAGTTATGTTAATTAGCGGTCGGTTCAGTGAATACTTTTGTACAACGCTGATATTCAATCCCACATTCAGAAATTGCGGAAATATTTCATTTTCAATATGCCAATTGTGTGCTAGCTGAAGCATTTCAATAGTATAATTGTGTATATTTTGGCAGTTGATACGTGGAATATTTATATTTTACGTATTTAAAACATGTATTATAATCTTTTCCACGTGCAAATCATTACAAACACAAAACATAATTATTGTATTTTGACAGGTAACAAAAGTTAACATCCGAAGTTGCGGGTGGTTATAAAATGTAAACATTTTATCATCATTTATAAAGCCTAAAGATATTCTTGGAAACGTTCTACCCACGTAAATGTTCCCAATATTTTTTGTTACTCTCTTTTGAGGTGACTCAATGGAATAACGCTGTACAATTTACCGCGTTAATATCCTGAATTCTATGGATCCTGCTCTACCTACACTATGAGAGATAAATTCAGAAAACCCCCAGAAAATACTGGACAACTTAAATCCGCAGGAAAGTAAACTAATTACTTGTTATTGACGCGGTTATGTAAGCGGTTCACGAATTAAAATGTAACTACAGTAATATCATCACTTCATATGGAGCTTTCCATATGAAGTGATGATGTTTCAACCAAACAAAAATACTTTATTAAATAAATATTTTTCGGCAGTATATCGGCGAGGCTTTTGGCGGCATGAAACACGAACACGGTCGGTATTTGACCAGGTTTCCGTATTGTATTTTGTGCATTCATTGTTGTGAGAGCCGAGTGCAATTTTTCACAGTATTTGCGGGTGCGGCCGGGGTTCCATTCCCTATGATTTCATTATTTGCTTTCAATCAGCATTGTGAGCCGGTAACACCACGGAGCCCCCTACCCTCCGCCCCTCGTGCTTCGCCCCAAACCCCACAGCTCCGCACTACCATCTGAAGCGAATTTTGTTTGGTTTCGTTTTCGGATGCTGTTTATTGTTGAGTTACGAAGATTTTTATGCCATTATGCGTGATGCTTTTCCTTTTTTTTAAAGCACTATAATGATTTAAGGAAATCTGTGAAATGTTGAGTACTTTCCGGTTTCAATATGGAATTCGATGCGTCCGAGTTTATATTAGTTATGGTTGTGCAGTCAGGTGTGGCGGCATCTACATCGAAACATACGAACTACGCATCACACTGACGTCACGCAAAATCCTGCATCGCGCAATTAGAATTTACCGCGCGACTAGCCCCGACATCAACCGTCGGGTAGTTGCCCACCAGACACGACACCCGTCTGGTCGGAGGATCCTCCCTTTTCAATGGAGGATGAGTGAACTTTACACACTGTTCCTCATGCCTCTATACAGGCATAAAATATTTTTCATATGAAATTTACTTGACATGATAAAATAAATACTTAAATTAAGTTAGATAGAGAGTGTTTGGTAGACCATTTTTAGACCACACAAAGATAAGACACACTTTTTATAGATCACACTTCCCACAATACAATATTAAAAACATTTTGCATAGCATATTTCTAGAAAATCATTTCTATTTCATCTCAGACAGGAAACGAGATTTGCAATAGCACCAGAGAAATAAGAAATTAATTGGTTCAATAATATTGTCGCGGATGGGGGACGTTCGCGCCAATGAACCGTATTCTATAGTTCCCGTAAGCTGCCAATTATCACGGGCTTGTTCTTCATGAGCGAACCTAGTACTGACAAGCGCACTTCCACATCCTTGAGATAATTTTATTAATAAGATTGTTTTTCTTTAATTTAACACGCGAGCGGATATTAAAAGGTTTTATTTAACTTACCGCTGGATGCGGGAAACACAGAACCAGTCGAAGTGGCGGTGCTTGGGGTAGGCCTATGTCCAGCAGTGGACGTCTTTCGGCTGAAATGATGATGATGATGATGATGATGATGATGATGATGATGATTTTAACTTACCTTGTTAGTTAGTATGTATGGGTCAAATCTTGCAAGCTGCATTAAAACATCTTCCTCTTATCCTAAGAAGTTGATATTCTACATGTTAGTACGGTTTCGAAGACAATGAATTTTTAAGAGGCGCGTCCTGATTCTACACCCATTATTGGCTCCAAACGAAGGAACTCCTCAACGTTCAACGGCACAGACACGAAATTAAATATACGCATTCAATTACTTATATACCTATAGCCCGTTCTAAAGTATGGCATGATTCGGATAGTGCAATTCGGTTGTCTTCACACCATAACTTGTAAAGGCGTGTTTGGGTCTGGGTTCGTTGACGACACGGTTGGCGCAGTGGTTGAGCGATTGACTGCTGCGCAGCATGTCGCGGGTTCGATTCCCGCACGGAACAAATATTTGTACGACCTACAAGTATTTGTTCCGAGTCTGGGTGTTTTTCTATCTATAATATGTATGTATTTACAAAAAAAAAATGTATATAAGTAATTTATCAGCCATCTCGTTACCATAACACAAGCATTAGGTTGCTTAGCTTGGGACTAGATGGCGTTGTGTGAAATGTCCAAAGATATTTATTATTTTATTTATTTATTTATTTATTTTATTTGTCTGTACAAGTAGGTATTAATTTAATGAAGTAAAAAGTACTAAATAAAACTTACGTAAACATTAACACTAATATTTTCTTAAAAGCCTGAGGCTTATCTGAAATTGTAATAAGGACGTTCATGCCTCAATCTATTTTGATATTACAAACAGACACTTCAATTTTATTTATTTCTATAGATCTTCTGAATTGTTTGCATTGGTTCGTGATTAAGAAGCTACCTAAATATCATTTTATAATTATCAGACAGATAGGATTTCACAGTGGGTTTTTCATAAGGACTGTCTCTATTTGTAGCCAAGGGTAGGAGGATTAAATATATTTTTCCCGACTAATTGGTGTTTTAACGCCCTAGGAATATGTATTTTTGCAATAACTTGTTGGGTTGACACAATGTTCTCAGAATAAGTATCGAGTGGGAGAAAGTATCGAATCGAATGCCTTTGCTACGAAGTCTTAATATCATAACCTATATCATATTTCTTATTGCGCCTCGTAGGCGAATCAAATGAACTGTTCTTATGAGTCCAGTTATTTCCTACGGTTCTTTTTTTTTTTTTGTCAGCCTGCACTGTCCCACTCCTGGGCAAAGGCCCTCCGTCCACTCCTTCCACAGTTCGCGAGCCTCGTGGCCTCTTTCCAGTTTTGGCGGAAACTGTCCAGTTAATGTTAACCTACGGTTCTTATTAAATGATTTTATTTAAACAAGCTGGCGGGCTGGTTTGCCTAAAACCCGTTTCCCGTCTCCCAGCATCTGCTCTGCTCGACTTGTCAAATCTAACTTCTCCAAAATACACCAAAAATAGTCTGTAATAAACTCCATCTAACTTGAAAATTGAATCTTCGCTGCATTACCCCGTAACCGCCCACTTATAAATTTTGAGCGGCGGTTGTATCGAAAAGAAGCCACCGCAAGGCAAGTGAGAAATGTTTGATATTGTTGTGCCGTTGTGCCGCCTCCGCACCGCGGCTACGCTACAAGATGAATCCTTATCGGCGCGCAATTGGAAAGAATCCTTGCAACGCGCTCTTTTCGTAGCTTTTAGCTCTCGATATTGCTTTTTTGGCAGTTCGTGTTTTCAAAATGTATTTTTGTGGTGAATTGAATTCAACCATAGACCATTATTTGTTTGCTGTAAAAGAAGCAATATATCAGCCGCGTTCTTTGAACAACTTACAAAAACCAATGTGCATAGAATATATTTATAGCTAGGGATTATTTTAATAAAAAAAGTAATTAAAAAAATTAAAAAACCCGACTGCGGTAAAAGTTAAGTTAAAAAAACTGAAAAGCTAAAAACAAGCCCATTAAAAATTTTATTAAATTTGAAAGCAGGCGGGCCCCGTTTGCGTTTGAAAATATAAAAAATGGAATGGGTCCCGCCTGCTTCCAAATTTAATTTAATTTTTAATGGGCTTGTTTTTAGCTTTTCAGTTCTTTTTAACTTAACTTTTACCGCAGTCGGGTTTTTTAATTTTTTTAATTACTTTTTTAATTTCCAGCTTTTTAGTTTACAAATGTGAAAAGTTTCGCAGACGATTTAGGTCTTGCAAGGAGTTTGAGGGTTATTTTGATTTCGATTTTCTTTTTGTGTTTTTTTACGATTTTTCACTTCGAATTGCTTTTAACCATATAAGTTGTATATATTTTTGTAATCACCTTTTAAAAACCTTCAATTTGATATCCCACTCGATGGTATTAGACGAAAAAAAAAAATTTGAACTCCACAATATAGCACCCCAAATCCGCCATTTTACTTTGTTTTTGATTTTAATGTAGCCAGTGACACTCGCGCTACCAAGACAAACCTAAAGACGTTTAATTCACCCAAATCCGTTCATTCGTTTAGGAGTTACGAGGGAACAAAGAAACGGACATACATACATACTTACATACAGGTCAAATACATAACCCTCCTTTTGGGCTTCGCCGCAGTCGGGTAAAAAGGGATGCGGTTCCCATTATCGATAACATACCAAAATGACCTCTTCATATAAAATCCTACATCATACGCGTTCACTACCTAATGGTTTGCTATCGGCGTTAAATCTCGATGACGTCGATATGCATAAAACGGGCGCGGTTCGCAAGCCGCAGCGGTTCCATTAACGTTACATACGACAATTGTTGCCGTTTAAGGATCGGAAGTCGATCGCAATATTATCGTTTAGTGTTATGCCCGGTGACAAGGAAAAGCTCTCTGGGCGAGGCGCGCGCCCCCTGACGTCGCCTGCGGTGCGGTATACTGCCCACTTTTGTCGAGACCCGATATCGATATTGCACCTCTCTACCTCACGTTCGCTTATACTATACCTAAAGGCCAATTCTCGTACCTAAAAACGTTCAAATTCAAGTTGCAATCTTATGCCAGCGACAATAAAATGTCAAAAATGTAGGTAAACGCTATACAATTTGTGACAGATTGAAACTAAGATGAGATTGCGAACGAATTGCCCCTCTGATGGAACCACTTATTAGCTTTTCCTTTATAAGATATGAGGTGTATGATAATTTAAGAGCATTCGGCGAAATGGCTATTTAATATTTCCCGGAACATAAAATGTACGAGTAATACGGAAACTTTCGTCTTCAGCATCTCTCAAGAACTTCATGGAATATGATGAAACGTTCATACTTGAAAATAATTAACTTCTTAACATCACACTGAAAGCATATTTCTCAAGAAGCGCCGCTAATTGATGCTTCATATCAAAACGTAAGGTATTATAGTACCTACTCCTTTATCTTGATGGTTTCTTTTAAAGTTTCCCGTTTGTTCCCGTGCAGGGCTTTCTCTGCTGGCTTTAGTTTCGGTGTACAAACAATAACAGTGCGGGGCGCCCGCGGCACACCACCCCTATGTTTGTGTTTTCCATTTACGAACCATCGCGGCTTCATTTCTGTACTTAAAGGCCGGGGCTCGATAGTTTTAGCCTTTGGTTATTAAGCTGATAGAACTATGCAAGCAGCACATAGCTCCTCAATCTTTTTGTATCTGTTTTTGGTCCTTTGGATCACAACTCTGACTTCAACACATATTCTTTTCTTATGCAATAGTACCGAATTGAACGTACCATATCGCGGCTCACACTAGCACCGTGTGTGTTGTCGTACATCTGGGCGTCGTCCGCGTGACGCAGCGCCGACGTCCAACTGCGCGCCCGTACGGCGCCACCCCCTGCCGGCGATCATTGCTCGCCATTATCCCTCCCGTATTAAGCCACTTAGCTCAATCATGATTAATGTTTTACCGAACGCGACCCGACCCGAGGCAAATAGAAAAGTTATTTACTCAGCGTCGTAATTAGGCATTCACGACGAGTCTCTCGCGCTGCGGGCTGTCTGCGCGGCTTTGTCGCCGACTAGACCGGTTGTCTGCTTTGAATGCGTCCCGTTAATTTCATTCAGATGCCTTTTATTTCCTTACACACATCACTACCGTCATTTCAATTCGAATACGCCACAAATATCTACATAAATATGCTGTGAAATTCCTACACTGCATATGTTAAAATAATGAAGTTAGTAGTAAAAATTCCTCAAACCGAGTATTCCTATCCTAAGGGCTTTCCAAATTACAGTAAGATTCTAAACTCATTTAAATACCTGTTCTACGGCAGTCGTAGTTCTGTGGAGGGTGTCATTTCGTCTTGCTTTGCTAATTAAAGGGATTACGCCGAGTGCTCGTGTTCCAGATAACAACATCTCTTTCCGATATCGAGCCGCCTGCCTGCCTGCTTGCAACGGAACTTGTAATTGTGTCTGCTAGAATAAACCCGGCTATTTAGTGCTGTGCCAACTGTGCCAGAGGAGTATCGCTTACGGCTGCGACTAGGCGAGGTACTTACCTATTGTGCAATCTATATCTATAAAAGGAAAGCGTTACTGACTGACTGACTGACTGACTGACTGATCTATCAACACACAGCTGAAACCACTGAACGGATTAGGCTGAAATTTGGAACACAGGTAGCTATTATGACCTAGGCATCCGCTAAGAAAGGGTTTTTGGAAATTCGACCTTTAAGGGGGTAAAAAGGGGGGATATTGTTTGTATGAAAAATCTTATTCCTTAAGTTAATAAACTTGAAACTTGGCACGAATATTTACCTAAGTAAATTATGATCTTTGAGATTTTTTGTTTTTCTAAACTAAAGGGAACCAAACTAAAACACTAAAAACAAACTAAACTAAAGAAAACTAAACTAAACTAAAAACAAAACTAAAGAAACTAAAGGGGAATTGGGGGTTGTCAAAGTTTGTATGGAAAAATTTTAACGCGCAATCCGATTAACTCAAAACTCAGTACTTATATCAAAAACTAAAAATAAAGAATAATGTGTATCAGGGATTTTCGAAAATTTACGTCTAAAGGGGTGAAAAGGGGTAGTCAATTATACAGGGGAGGATTTTACTGCGTGGCTTGATTAACTCGAAAATTGGTAGAAGTAATCTTTGAGTCAAGCTATGGAAACACACCAAACGATTTTTTTTTATTTTATGCCTGTGGGGGTGAAAATAGGGAATACAATTTACATGAAAAATCTTATACATTTGGTTAATTAATTTGAAACTTGGCACACATACTTGCATAATTAAGAAATGCAGTTTGTCATCATTAGTTTTTCAAAACTACCCCACAAAAGGATGAAGGTTTAGGGATGTTAAAGTTTGTATGGAAGAATTTTAAAGCGCAGTCCGATTAACTCTAAATTCAGTATTTATGCTTTTGCCAGAAAAGTAAAATAAATTAGATTTTGGGTTTTTTAAAAATTGATCCCTGTACGGGAAAAATGAGTAAGTAATTAAATTTTCAAGGGAGGATTTTACTGCGTGCCTTGATAAATAAAAAAAATTGTAAAAATAATCTTTGAGTAAAGTAATGGAAGCACTCCGAACAAATTTGCAAAATTCCATCCCTATGAGGGTTGAAAAGAGGCGATATAGTTTATACGAAAAATCTTATTTTTTGGTTAATAAACTTGGAACTTGGCAATACCTATTTGCCTCAGTAAATAATAAAGATTGACACTTTTAGTTTTTTTCAAATAACCCCTTATGGAGGATATTTTAGGGGATGTCAAAGTTAGCAAGGAAAAATTTTAACGCGCTGCACTTACACTCGGTACTAATATAGTCTGGCAGTTTGTGTACTTTATGCGGCCTACCCAAATGTCCTTTTTTTGATATTGTTCGTCGAGTCGTTGAGCTCCATATGTACTGAGTTGAGCTATACGATTACCTACTGAGTCTGACAAATGATTGCACTGACTGACTACTCAAATCTGTGCGATTCTTTTCTCAAAAGACCATTTCAGACGCTGATCTATATGGTCCTCACATGATCTGAGCAAGATTATGTCTGGACTTCGAAAAGAGACTTTGACCCCTTTTTTTTTTTTTTTGAGGGTGGGAAATCATCAAATAACTTCTCCCGCTCTGGGTTGAGCGGAAGGGCGTGTCAGACTTTTACTGACTAAAACCCACCCGTGTTCCTTCAGTTGCCTATGCCAGAGCCGCGGTATCTTCTTCAAACAACCCGCGACCCCAGCGGCGTCGGCCCTATTGGACCCCATCACTTAATGACATCTCTTTAAGGCGCGCGTGGAACACAACGTGCCGTCGACTCGGGCCTGGTCCTTACCGGACGGCGAGCTACCCGCTGCTCACCGTCCGCAGGCCCTCGCCTACGGTGGCCGGAAATCGCCCCGCGATTCCCGCCGCCCAGGGCGTCTCCTGCGGCGACTGAGGGCGTGAGGCTGCCTCTCCCTCACGCGTTCCGCCTCCTCCTTCGCGAGCATCACTGCTTCGCAGAAGGAGGTGACGGCCTCCCATGCACTCTCGCTCCGCACCATGGCCTGGACCAGGCTCGGACGCGAGAGATCGCCGCCGCCGATCGCCTCCGTGAGAACACGGCGGTGCTCTGCCCAAGCCGGGCAGACCTCCACTGTATGCTCCACCGTGTCCTCCGGGCGATCCACACAATGGTGACATCCGGGCGTTTCCTCCCGCCTTATGCGAAACAGGAACCTCCCGAAACAACCGTGTCCGGTGAGGACCTGCGTCAGGCGGAAGGTGAGGACGCAGTGGCGCCGCTCTAACCACTCCTCAAAGAGGGGACTTATCGCCGCAATTGTGGCGTGCCCAGCGCTGGGTTGCGACAGTCGCGCTCTCCATGTCGCCATGAGATCCCGCCGGAGCTCTGTCCGCTGTACCGTGATTTCTCGCGGCAGCGGAGTTACGCCCCGGCGTTTCGCCTCCTCGCGCCACTCCCACACGTGCGCGAGGACCTTTGCCTCCAGATCCCACGGCGGCAATCCGGCAAGGAGGCTCGCCGCCTCCCGGGAGATCGTGCGGTATCCCCGGACTAGCCGGATGGCCATGACCCTCTGGGACGCGTTCAACCGTTGGGCTGGCCGCAGCCTTAGGGAACGCGCCCACACCGGTGCTCCGTAAAGGGCCATGGACCGCACGACCCCCGCGTAGAGCCTCCGGCAGGAGGCGTTTGGACCCCCCAGATTGGGCAGGAGCCGCCTCAAAGCAGCCCCAGCCCGCTCCAGTCTGGGAGCCAAACGTCGGAAATGCTCCACGAAGTTCCACCGGCTGTCGAGGACGAGTCCCAGGTACTTCATCGTCGACCCGACTCCGATGTGAACCCCTCCTACCGTTATTTGGGAACCCGACTGTGGCGCATTCCGAGGACCATGAAAACACATGGCCTCGGACTTGTGCAGGGCCTTTGACCCCTGAGTTTGTTTTGCCATTTTTTCTCTGGTGTAGTCGGATAGGAATTCTACCGACTCCATCTAGCAAATTTTTATTTCTTAATAATATGACAATCAAAAGTGATTCTGATATCCTGTTTGCAGAATAAACTTCATTATAAATCCACACTAATAATATAAATTCGAAAGTAGCTCTGCCCGTATGTTACCTTTTCACGCTTATACCACTGAGCGGCATTCGATAAAAATTGGCAAAGAGAGAGATGGTATCCTAGGAAAAGACATAGGCTACTTTTTGTTTTAAAAGTAATCCTAAAGGGGCTGATATAGGGGATGAAAGTTTGTATGGGAAACTTAGCATTTCATAGGTTGAAAATTAAAATTTAAGTTTTTTGGAAGAAATAAAGGATTACGTGTTTCAGCGTTTTTTCAAGGGCGTAAAATAGGGGATGATATTAAAATTCACATGTAATATTTGTGTGTGCTTATTTCTAAGAGATTTAAAGGATTATAAATACAGTTATAGTCTTTATTTCATTAAAATGATTATATTCGGTCAAAAGTTATGTCACAAAAATAACTGTGTGAAAGGTCCAAGGATATTTATTTATTTATTTTATTTAACTTAGCTAACACATACATATTCACTTACGGACTAAGGGGTCAGTAGTAGTCAATCACAAAAATTAATGGTGATCATATTAAAATGAATATTTATTATTTTTAAGTTAGACATTTAGGCCCACTAACACCACAATTACAAAATACGTTGAGCGCTACACGAATTTAAAACATTCTTCTATTTCTATTAATTTTGAAGTTGTCAGGGATAGAATGATGTTTTAAAAATGTTCAGCGCTAACTGTATTTATCGTTTTTGGTGCAAGCGGGCTTTGGAATCATAAAAACCTGTTTTATGCTTGCGAGCAGTGTTGGCCCAGTGGTAAAAGCCGCGACTTACGAGTTTTAGGTTGTAGCTTCAAACCCAGACAGGCGCTTTACTTTGTGTAAGTTATTTCATCACCACTGCTCCCAAAACGGTGAAGGAAAACATCGTGAGGAAACCGGCATGTCCTAGAACCAAAAAATCTTAGACATGTGATATCTACCAACCCGCACTGGGCCCGAATAGTGGATTACAGCCCACTCCCTCTCACCGAGAGGAGGCCTGTGTTTCAGCAGTTCAACATTATAGGCTGATTATGTTACATGAGTTTTATGTATACAAAAAGACTATTTCAATGTATTATTTGTCTGTCTGTCTATTTGTTACTTTTTCACACTTTAACGGATAGGCCGTGCCCTGGGTTCCAACATAGGATAACTTTTATTCGGGTAGTACGTTCCTCTGGGATAATTTGCAAGTCACACGCGAGCGAAGCCGCGGGCAAAAGCTAGTTATAGATATAGAGAGGTGTTAGGGCATTAGGTGTTCCTATTGCTAGTTTGTGATCGTATTCCTCAAGCAGCCTTAGTCGTCCATTGTTAAACTTGCAAGAATATTTTCTGGAAAATTTGGTATCGAACAATACCAAGAGCATTTCAAGATACTTTGTAAGATTCTTTGAAAGCAAAATGCTGGTGGGTAGTTCTAATACCCACCTCCCCTACAAGCAACAATGAAAGAAAATCTTCTCAAACACATTTTCAAGTAGCTTGACACTTTATATCACAACAATTTTTGTGAAAATAACGCTGTAAACATTATTAAGCTTGTTGATATTATATTATTGAGTTTCATTTTTATCGAAGACTTTTTACCTTGCCGTAGCTAATTAGCAAATACACAATATGATTTGCGAAAATAGACTTTCGTCCTCGATTTTTTTTTTCTTTTTCTTAGCTCTAACGCGCGTGTAACTTGTAACTTAAGAGGCCTGTCACATTTTATCACCTCTCTCACACGCACAGAACTGAACAAGAAAGATGAATTTTTGCACAGAGGTTCCCTTTATAATGTAAACAAGGAATAAGGAAGGATTTCCCGGTAGTACGTTCCGTGGGATATTTTTCGACATCCACGCGGGCGATGCCGCGGGCAAAAGCTAGTAAATAATATTAATGTAATTAAAAAACACATTACTGTTGTGTTATCTAATAAACTCAGCTCAATAAGTATTCATCATCTTCCTGCCCTTATCCCATGTTACGTGGGGTCGGCGCAACACGTTTTCTTCTTCCATTCTCCCCTGACAACCGTCACGCTATCATTTACTCTTTCATATCATTCCTCACACAATCTATCCATCTTTTCTTTGGCCTTCCTCTGCCTCCATCCATCAACATGTATATTCATCACTCTTTTAGTCATTTGCGTTTCGTCTCTCCTCATCACATGCCCATACCAAGTCAAACGATTTCCTTTCAACTTTTCTGTCACTGGCGCCACTTTCAAACTTCCTCTTATACAGGGTTATTGGTAAAACACCAGCAACCTCTTAAGGGGTCACTGTACTCATCATTATGAACAACTTTTACTATGGACCAAACATGAAATCGCGAAAAAAAATCAGCTGCTCCCTACATTTTGACGAGTTTGATGTAGATATAATGTACTGAACAGCTGATTTATTTTTCGCGATTTCATGTTTGCTCCCATAGTAAAAGTTGACACCCATTATTTCGCCAGTTATGTTTAAGTCCCACGTAATAGAGGCGAGCCTATTGCCATCAACCGGGCACAAATCCAGACTCCGGGCTGCTACTGAGAAATTCCTGATACAAAAAACGAATAACACTTTGCCAGCTCTGGGAATCGATCCCAGGACCTCATGTTTAGCAGTAGTGCCTGCAACCACTAGACCAACGAGCATGCAGCTTGTAATTAGCAAGTATGTAGTTGCTAATTAGAAGAGATTATATTACCTACTAGACAAAACAGGTTTTCTATTGCCTAGTAACGAAATGTTTTTATTCAGTGTATATTTTTCTAATCAGTAGTGTTTTTTTACGTCTGTACGTATCTGCTAACTTATCTGTGGGGTAATTACAATAATGGGGTAATTCCGATTGATGATAATTTCTACCAAACGCAGCGTCATTTTACATATTAGCAACATAATAATTAGACGGCGTTTTATTGGCTGCCATCTTTCGTTGTCGATATATAAAATGCCACTGCGTTTGGTACAAGTTACCATCAATCGGAATTACCCCATTATCGGAATTACCCCAAAAAATTCTATTGGTTTTTAATTATTGGTCGGTCGAGCAACAATAAAAAGCCTAGAAAATTGTTGTAAGCTGTTGTTGATTGTAGCATTATTTATATTCTGCCTGTCTGTTTGTCTGTGTGCTCAAGCAAATCATAGCATCCAGATAAGGTTGCTTGCCGGCTGCAAAGGTTACACCCCAAAGTGGGGCTAATCAAGAAAATTTTAAATTATTTAAAAAAAAAAATTTAGAATGTAATTCTGAATCAATTCAGAATAATACCGTAAGCTGAATCTATAAATAACACAAATTCCATAGGTAGTCCTAAACACAACTCTTTTAGAAACCCGATACAATTAATTTAGTTCCGAAGAGCTATTATTAACACAATAGGTGAAGTCCAATTTGGGCCGTGTGCCATTTGAGGCCCTTGAAACGCTGTCACGTGTTTTCTAAGGCCAGCCGGGCCGCTGTCTGGCACATGAGTAATTAAATTAAACGTGTACCACTTTGGGTCTGGCCATTGTGATTGGAACAGCGGATTCTGTTTTACAAGTTTTTAGGGTTCCGTACCAAAACGGTAAAAAGGCTGCCAGTCCACTGGAGCGGAGAAGTATCCAATAGAATCTTAACACCGCTCCAGAGTTTAGATTCTATTGGTTAATATTTCTTCGTTTCTCCGCTTCAATGGATAGGCAGCCTTATGGTGACCGTGCGACTCAGTCTGTCTCCCTGTCTGTCTGTTCGTCTGTCTCAGCTGGATATCTCAAGAACTACTAATGCTATAAACTTCAAATTTGGAACAGTTTTAGATGACGTTTCCCAACTATTTTGCAAATAAGAAATAGTATTTTTTTTTCTACTTCTTCAGGTCTTAAAAATTCGAAGTGGGGCTACTAGGGCATGTGGGGTATCATATGAAAGAGCGCTGTTTGCACATTCTCTAACATTTTTTTTCTTTTCGACTTTGATGAAAAATTAAAAAAAAAAATACCGGCCCCCCTTCCCTTATCTCCGAAGTTTGCAAAGAGAAAAATCTGAAATTATTCTATGTGATAGAAGTTTATGTAAAGATTACAGGAAAAATAAAACGATTCCTCTAAATAGCACACTTTCTCAGAAATCGGAACGGAACCATCGGTGCGCGAATTTGACTTGGTCTTGACTGGTTTTTTTATTAAGCAGGTACAGATTTTGCTGTAGGTAGTCTTCATGAAATTGGTCTTATTGATGTTTCGACGTGGAGGAGCTTTGACTAAGGAGTTGTTAGTTAGAGGAGTTTAAACTGGTAGCTGAGCCTAACATAGTTATGGGAAAAGTCAGGAAGATTGATTGATGTTTCGACGGTTCGACGGTTTCGGTTGTTTGCTTAGATATGTGAATATCTACGTAATAATTTAGAGGCATGAGGAACAGGGTGTAAAGTTCACTCATCCTCTATTGAAAAGGGAGGATCCTCCGACCAGACGGGTGTTGTGTCTGGTGGGCCACTGCCCGACGGTTGATGTCGGGACGTTGTATATATGCTAATCGCGTGGTAAACTCTAATTGCGCGATGCAGGTTTGCGTGACGTCATGTCATTGATGCGTAGTTCATATGTGGCGATGTAGATGCCGCCACTATAAAAATCTTAAATTCATTAGTATTATTATATATTTTTGTTAATAAAAATAGAATTAAGTAAATATTTTTCATTCCATATCATCATCACGTAATGTTCTAGAGCTTTAAAATCGACAGTAGATAGATAGATAGATAGAATACTTACTCTTTATTATGCACACCATAAAAATTACAGACATAAATGTTGAAATTTTACACCAGCACCAGGCTACTACATATGAGTAGGTACTCTAGATGGAGAGTACACTCTGCATGCGAGAAAAAAATATCATCATCATCGTCATTCTCCTAGCCTTATCCCAAAATAATTTGGGGTCGGCACAATGTCTTTTTCTTAGTTTACTACTCTATTATGCTTCATTCCTTGTCATCTACCTAGCCTTTTCCCAACTATGTTGGGGTCGGCTTCCAGTTTAACCGGATGCAGATGAATACCGGTATTTGACAAACGGCTTAACGTGCTTTCCGAGGCACCGGGGGTCACCCATCCACGGACCGGCCACGGCAAGCGTAGCTTAACCTAATCGATCGATTCGTGCGGCTATTATTACTTAGCCACGAGCCCTCTCTATTTCATTCGAACTTATTTACAAGTGAACAATATTCGTCGCATGACTAAGGTCCGTATTACAGAACGTCACTCAATACTCAAGCATTACTTAAAACTAGATTCAAGCCATTTGATTGGTTGAAAACTAGATTTAAACAAAGATCAGTGCTTGAGTTTCTTTCTGTAATACGGACCTAAGCTTGTTTATTTTAGCTTCCTGTTTTTAAACTAAACATTTCGGATTTCAGTAGAATGTCTGATGAAAGCTGTCAAGTGACGCTGTGAGTGAATGCAATCTGTTGTGCTGTGAGGGAATGCAATCTGCATTCACTGCATTCTTTAATTTCAACGCAAAATTGGCATTGCATGGGTCTGATTCAAGTTGTCTATTCTAGATTCCCAGAGATTCCTCCAAAAATACATTCTAGTAACAAAGAATTTTAACAAACAATAGTCTATTTAACAGTAGGTACTAGCTGTATCATTTCGCAGTATTGTTTTCATATTGGCATTAAATAATGCGCGCTTGTCCGCTGTCCGGGTACACTGTGTCCGCATCTGGTCGCGGTGCACGTTCAACGCGTTCAATTCACGTCACGAACACCGACCGTTTTGTTTGCGCTTCCACTCGCTTTAATACGTAATTTGTTGTGAATGCCGCGAAATTGGCACACTGACAGCCTTCTGCAATTGAAAACGTATCAACTTGTAAACAATCGCCGAGCTCTCGCTGCCTATGTGATATATGCGCGGTGCTTCGAGAATTTGAGCACGTTGATTGTAGCCCTTACGTTAAGACCGAGTTGGTTGTAAGTATGGCAATATGGCATATTTTATTATTCTAACTTCCAAGATGGTCAGACAAGATCAACAACCAGAATCAATTCTATCTTGTAAATTTTGACTTTCAAAAGTGCCTTTTATGTGCCTATTTGAAATAAATGATTTGACTTTGACTGGACAAGTATTCTGTTGGAGGCAGTGTTTACCATAGATTGTAACAAATCTACTAGCCTACAGAAATAAAAGGGGGCTAAAGTAAGACTTGAAACAATATATTAAATATTAAAAGATAAAAAATACAGACCGGTTTTTAAAAAACACGTCCTACCTAACACACACAGCTATTTAGGAAGGTAGAGGATAGCTTGAAGTAGTAATTTGAGTAAGTCCAGGTTAGGCAAAACACGCACGAATAGTTTGGAAGATGAAGATTTTGAATTGAATCGCTCCGTTAAATTATATGGTTATTTTCTATACCCTCCTTTAGGGATCGACCGCAGTCGGGTAAGTTTTAGTCACGGAATCAGTTTTCCCGGTCGAAGAATACTTTTAGGAGATGTTTCGTTTATAGCTTCCGGAGCAGAACTGCACAGTCTCCGAGTCTTCCACCCATCGATTCATCAGCGTTTTTCCAAATCGTCTTCCAATTTCAGATACTTTCCACATTTGAAGCTTTCCGTCATCAGAATGCCAAACGCCACAGTCAATGCTTGAATCTGCCAGTAATATACGTTGAAAAACCTCTAACCTCTTCGATGAATTTCAAGTGTGTGTGGATTAATTTTATAAAAGTAATTTATGATACAGCTATTCAATAATAAATCAAAATTATCTATAAAATACAATATTTGACCTAACATATTGATAAAAAGAATTTAGATTACATAAATCAAAAGAAACGTTCATAGTCTATGCCATTATGAAACTCTATGAAAGATAGTTAGAAGAAAAAGTAAAGACAGCCTGACGTAAGTGTCATAACAATGAAAAATACCTATAGGTGTTTTTATTTCAGATTTTAAAGAAACGAATTGTTTTAGACCAATTCGCAATATAAGAATGTAAATCTTTATAAAAGATAATAAAAATGGATGTAAAGTGTAAGTGTAGTAATGTAGTAAGTGATGTAGTGTAATAAATAGATACTATATTTCCCCATCAACCCCGAGAAAATTTTCAACTCAATTGAAAATTTTGAAGGTTAAAAATATTACAGCATTCACAAAACGTACATACTTCATTCAATCACACCGACATCTTCCGAAGTTAGGTCAGGTAGGATTCACATTCAATGATCACTACTCAACCTGATAAATCAATAACAGTAGGCTTATTTTCGGAGTTGTAATCCGCTCACGTCTAAAACCATTAATAAAATATATTTAACAAGGGCTTATTTTTATGGAGTTGTTAGCCGCTCCAAAAGATTCAAGGTTTAAGAAAAACCTCAAGTTTAAGAAAACTTAAGTTTAAGAGAGAAAACTCAAGTTAGTTTGAGTTTAAGAAAAACTTAGTTTAAGAGAGAGAACTCGTTAGTTAGAGTTCAAGTTTAAGAAAGGCTCAAGGGAGACTTGAGTTTAAGAATTAGAGGATATAAGAATACCTCTAAGGATAGAGAATGCATTAGGGGCTTGTTTAATGAGTTGCTACCGCTCAGAAAGAAAAAAAAAATTGCATTAGGGGCTTATTTAGGGAGTTGCTACCGCTCAAAAAGAAAAAAAAAATGCATTAGAGGCTTATTTAGGGAGTTGCTACCGCTCAAAAAGAAAAAGGTGGAATAAGTTTTTACCGAATAGTTTTAAATGAGAGAGGGAGTATTTTAATGTTGAAGGGTGAAATAATAAATTTAAAAAAATAAAAATATTCAAGTAATAAATTAAAGAAAATATCTCAAAAGAGAAAAGATTTCTAAAAAGTCCTGGGAAGTTGTTTAAAAGTTCAAAGAAAATAATTCTATCCATGGTTAAAGATTAATGTTAAATAGGATTAAAATATTTTAAAGGGAGGTAAGTAAGGGTTAATGAGTGCAAAAGACGACTCAAAGAGAGTGAGTGCTAAATACGACTCGAAGGGAGTGAGTGCTAAAGACGACAAGAGAGTGAGTGCTAAAGACGACTCAAGAGAGTAAGAGGGTCCCTTAGCATTTAAGAGGTCCCTTAGTATATAAGAGGTCCCTTAGTATAGAAGAGGTCCTTTAGTATAGAGGTCCCTTAGTATAGAGGAGGTCCCTTAGTATAGAGGAGGTCCCTTAGTACAGAGGAGGTCCCTTAGTATAGAGCAGGTCCCTTAGTATAGAGGAGGTCCCTTAGTATAGAGGAGGTCCCTTAGTATAGAGGAGGTCCCTTAGTATAGAGGAGGTCCCTTAGTATAGCGGAGGTCCCTTAGTATAGAAGAGGTCCCTTAGTATAGAAGAGGTCACCTAGTATAGAAGAGGTCTAAGAGGTCTCCTAGAGGGTTTAAGAGGTCTCCCAGAGGGTTTAAGAGGTCTCCCAGAGGGTTTAAGAGGACTCCCAGAGGGTTTAAGAGGACTCCCAGAGGGTTTAAGAGGACTCCCAGAGGGTTTAAGAGGACTCCCAGAGGGTTTAAGAGGACTCCCAGAGGGTTTAAGAGGTCTACTAGAGGGTTTAAGAGGTCTACTAGAGGGTTTAAGAGGTCTCCTAGAGGGTTTAAGAGGACTCTAGAGGGTTTAAGAGGATTTAAGAGGACTCTAGAGGGTTTAAGAGGACTCTAGAGGGTTAAGACGACTTCTAGGGTGTTTAAGAGGACTCTAGAGGATCCGAATTAATGATGCGACTATAAAATAACCACAAACAAAAAGAAAGGCACAGAGGCACATCGAAAGTTGTATGTGTGTAAGAATGTAGAATAGTGAAGTATTTGTAATAAGTGTTATATAGATATTAGGTTTGTATAAACGACTATAGGATATTCTCCTATAGTACGTCGAAGAGTAAACCAAACCCCAACTTGTAAGTGACCACGAATGGTTTTAAGAACACTCACAAGCGAAGAATGGTTACGATTACCAGTGGGTAAACGTATGTGGTGTGCAAGTGTGTGGGGTGCAGAATAATGAGGTAGAAGTAGAGAGTTATGTGTAGGTGGTAACGATTATAGGATATTCTCCTACAATACGTCGTTGAGTAAGCCAAACCCAACTTGTAAGTGACCACGAATGGTTTTAAGAACACTCACAAGCGAAGAATGGATGCCAATTACCAGTGGGTAAAGGAATGTGTGTGGGGGGGTGTAGTATAAGTTTGTTAAGTATGTGCTGAAGAGGAAAGTAAGTTAGTATTAGACCTACCTGGAACCTAATACATGTAATATAAAAAATAGAGACTAAGCCAAATAAGAGTCCGAAAAGAAATAGTACTAGAAATAGTATATTTTAGAATTTTGAAAAAGATTTGAAAAGGCTAGCTTTGATTTTATATTGGGCGCCAGACTGTAACAAATCTACTAGCCTACAGAAATAAAAGGGGGCTAAAGTAAGACTTGAAACAATATATTAAATATTAAAAGATAAAAAATACAGACCGGTTTTTAAAAAACACGTCCTACCTAACACACACAGCTATTTAGGAAGGTAGAGGATAGCTTGAAGTAGTAATTTGAGTAAGTCCAGGTTAGGCAAAACACGCACGAATAGTTTGGAAGATGAAGATTTTGAATTGAATCGCTCCGTTAAATTATATGGTTATTTTCTATAACCCTCCTTTAGGGATCGACCGCAGTCGGGTAAGTTTTAGTCACGGAATCAGTTTTCCCGGTCGAAGAATACTTTTAGGAGATGTTTCGTTTATAGCTTCCGGAGCAGAACTGCACAGTCTCCGAGTCTTCCACCCATCGATTCATCAGCGTTTTTCCAAATCGTCTTCCAATTTCAGATACTTTCCACATTTGAAGCTTTCCGTCATCAGAATGCCAAACGCCACAGTCAATGCTTGAATCTGCCAGTAATATACGTTGAAAAACCTCTAACCTCTTCGATGAATTTCAAGTGTGTGTGGATTAATTTTATAAAAGTAATTTATGATACAGCTATTCAATAATAAATCAAAATTATCTATAAAATACAATATTTGACCTAACATATTGATAAAAAGAATTTAGATTACATAAATCAAAAGAAACGTTCATAGTCTATGCCATTATGAAACTCTATGAAAGATAGTTAGAAGAAAAAGTAAAGACAGCCTGACGTAAGTGTCATAACAATGAAAAATACCTATAGGTGTTTTTATTTCAGATTTTAAAGAAACGAATTGTTTTAGACCAATTCGCAATATAAGAATGTAAATCTTTATAAAAGATAATAAAAATGGATGTAAAGTGTAAGTGTAGTAATGTAGTAAGTGATGTAGTGTAATAAATAGATACTATAAGATATAATATACGTAGTACATATATACTAAATCTGCTGGTATTCAGCTGCAGCCGGTTAGACTGGAAGCCGACCCCAACATAATTGGGAAAAGACTAGGCAGATTTGATCGATGGTAGTATTTAAACGAACATCAAAAATTACCAATTATTCCCAACAGAATACTACATCTAATATATATAAATACTGTTTGCACGTCTAAATAAATTAAACTTAACGTCAGGTCGACGGAGTCCCGCGACGCGGGTCTCCTATTTCTCTGCAGGGTTAAAAGGAACCTAACCAAACCGAACCTCGGGGTACCCAATAATTATAATTTGTACAAGTTTTGATATTCAATTAAGTAGTTAACTAGTTTATTAGATGCGCATTTGTTATTTTTGTTGAACAGTTACTATCTTTGATATGTAATTAATATTTTTGTTGTGACTGGCCAAAAATTTATGTATAAATAATGATTATTATTTGTACAAGTTTTCATATTCAATTAGTTAATTAGTAGTGCAATCATTGATATGGTGTACATTCGATTTAATAGATGTAAAGTATTTGATGTAAGAATATTTTTCTGTTGTGCGATTAATAATTTCCCTCTGATAAAACCCTATTACTAAATCTATGTTACTGAGCGGTCCACATTGCAGAAGACCATATAACATGGAGACGCGTCGTATTTGGTCGCGATCCAAACATTGCAAGCAAAGGAACGACGCTTTTACGTTGAAGTTAAAAAGAAACCATCTATGCTACTAACTTATGGATAGCATTACAGATTTAAAAAGATACGTTACAAACATCTTGCAAGAAACTCCAGAGAAAACAATATCCTTCAGCTAAGATACAGCGCGAGCTATTCACTAAAAGAACTGTCATATTTTTTGATAGACTGCTTGTAACAGAGCACCGTGGAGGTCACTACACTTGATAATAAAATCGCAGACGGGCCCTTTTGTGCGGGCTCCGGCTCGGAAGTAGCAATTTTTCCATGACATCCGGCGCCCCGCCGTGCTGTCCCCGGCATTCACCCCGCGACTCCCCCTCGCACACCCAACACTGCATAAAATATTGTGCCGCTAATGTTATTCAACGATATGCTCGAACGCTTGCTAAATGACTTGTCGACACGGTTTTTGTCGCGTTTATTGGTCTTTAGTACCGTCCCGATACCGATTTTACAGATGATTTATTTCCGACCGGCTCTCAATATTACCGGAACCGTTTATTGATATCTAGGATGAACGTACGACTTATAAGTTCGTCCTTCATACCTAGTCATGGATGAGCGATTTTGAATAATAATAATCTTCCTTGTAAAATTGGAATCGGATTTCTGGGAACTTCCGGAAGATTAAACCATAAATGGTGATAAAAAATCAACCAACCACAGTTGTGTGGTTTTCCTGTCGGTTTTTTTTTTAAATATTTTTTTTTACAAGCTTTTAGTTTTTTATTTGTATTTGCAGGTGCAATATATAAATATTATTAGCCTATGTCACTCCCACAATTAAGTCGAATCTAACGACACCTCATATGTTAAAAACCGTCAAGCCGTTTAGGCTATAGAGCGGGCCAAAGAACTAGACATACAATACATACCTACATGCATACTCTCGAAAAACATTACCGTCCTTCTGGGGCAGTCGGGTAATAAGGATGATTTTGTAGAGTGGGAAGTAATTTTAGAAGGAATCAATTCAATAATTCACCGAGTACCTACCTACCACTAAGCCTGCCCAGTACCCTAGTCAGACCAAGCGAGCTAACGAACTAATAAACAACAAGTGTTCCTCCGACTTCGTTTCAAATTCAAACGGAATACTTTCGATTAATTTCGCTTGTTCGACAGCTCGTTTTAATAATTTACCCCGACTTGTATCGACTACAGCTCGTAATTGCCGACCGTAAAATTGTAATTATCAACTTTACGACATCGCTATAGAGTCGAGTATTGAGGTGCTTTTAATTTTGTGACCGGGTTTACTTTGGTAGTTTTTCTAGGAGCGCCGCGGTGCAAATAAACAACCGTACAACTGTTAAATAACCCTCAATGGACAAATTATTTTCGGTTCTCAACGGCATTTGTATCAACTTCCGAAGGCGGAGGTATCGCTTTCAAAATAGGCTTGGTACGATCCACTTGTTTATTTAATGGGTATTAATTTAGCCTGTAATTATATTATTACTCAGCTGAATTTTCAAGTAATTTTACGTAGTGACAATTAAGAGGCCGCGAATATCGGGCTTCGTAATTATGTAGGTTCATTTAACAGTTTCAGTAATAACATTTCGATAGAGACACAAGATTATCTTGTAAGTAACTATGTTATTATTAAACTGATTGTAGTTTTACTTATTCACCTCGGACCTCACTATAAAAGCTTATTTACTCAAGCTATCAAATTTAGCTACATAGCGTTTTAATTTACTCAGCATCAATTGAGTAACTCACCACATAGTATAATATATATAGATACACTCGCATAGTTTCAAAACAGATGGTCATAGTTCCCCTTACAAACATGTTGTCACAAGTCTTATGTCGGATATGGTTAGCGGCGGATCAAGGGTAGTCATGACGATGGCCCAGGTCCTCTCGCCTCTGTTATTAAGCTCCTCTCAAACAATATGCCGCAAATTGAGTTAACTCACTAATAATGGTATCGTGGCTGCAGAGGGCTCGTCTCTCTCATTGAGGACAGAGGCAATCTTTCCTTCCCCTCCCAGCGAGCCTCTATTAACCTTTTTATTCGATTTGTCGAGATTAATAGCCACGATGTGTATATTCCGCGAAATGTTGCCTATTACCTACTGACGTTTTGACTACAAAACTTTTACAAGAATAAATTGCTTCACAGAAACAGTAGATCGGCTTAAACTATTAGTAACAAAGCGGATTAAATTCAAGATTTTATGTTAAGAAATTGATGGATCAGACACTAATTGTGGAGGAAAATCTTGTTTACCAGCTCGTTAATAGGATTATGATGGATTCTTTATTGAGGCATTAACGCCGGTTTATAAAAGATAACTTGGTTATCGACGCGCTAAAATATAAAACAACATAATCTTCTTTTCCATTTCGAAAGGAAATGATTACGGTACTCTTTTAAGACATAGACACGTCGCCTTACAGTATAGTTATGTAAGCATATGTCGTGCCGCGCATGCGACGCTACCACCTCCCGCCGCGACCTATGATTTCAATTATTGTTTGATGTCGTTATTTCTCTTGTGTTTATTCGGGACGCGTTTCTCCATTTTTTACTTTACCCTTCCACCCTCGTGTTTGCGCCACAAATAAGACGCGGAGGTGCTCAGCCTAGTCTCGGTAACTGATATGTTTGGCGCTTTCCGTCGAGATGTTTAAACAAGACGCAGCCAAATCGAATTGAGTGCAGTTACTTTGAAATGCTGTCTTTCACCTTAGAAGTCTCTAAGAGCTATTTACGTGATATATGATGCTACACTTACACGCTATTTGCATCTATGTACCGTCTCTTTAACCCGTCGCATTTCGTAATTAAAGAACCAATTAAAAAGTCATTGAGTCTGAACCTATGCGGTCTTATTACAAAACGAGATTTTTCTTCTGTCATGGTTTAAACCATCGAACCCGTTTTTGTAATAAGAACCTAGCTGTGATAGAAATACAGTTCTTTATACAAAACTGACAACTTAGTCCGGTAGATACTAAGTTGTCAGTTTTGTAAAACTGACATCATAATGTGTCGGAATAAAGTTCGAAATTCAAAAAAGGGTCCATGGTTTAAACCTGGGTTTGAAGGTGAACCTTGTTTTGTAATAAGACGGTAAGGGTTCATCCGACATGCAAAGAATTAATACACATTTGCTCAGAACTCGTTACTTCGTTAAAGATGCATTAGATTTTCTCCTTTGTTAGCATTGCATCCTGACGCATCCATCCTACCACAGAATAATAATGTTACACTAGTTCATCTTCATAGAAAACGGGCGGAACGACACGCTTTGAAATCTCAGTCTAAACCAGTTATAGGTAGGCTACAGTTCGAGCGCGCGGCAGTTAGGCCTCTGCCTCGAATTTCGCGGGCAGCGGGGCGGCGGCGGCGGCGGCGCGTCTCGTATTGTCCCGCGCCGCTGTTTTCGAGAACCGGTCCCTTTAAATGTACGCATAAGATCCTGCCGTTCCCGCGCCGCCTCCGCCGCCGCCCCGCTGCCCGCAAGAGTCGAGGCAGAGGCCTTATGCACGGACGGACGCGTATTTATCTACCGAGCGGCCGTAGGTAATTAATTGAAGGTCACTGCCCAGATAAACTACTGTAGCTCTATTATTCTGTGATCCTACGCATGTTAAACTTTTTAAACTTTCGCGATTTGTACATTATAAAACACTATCGAAAACGGGTCTTATCGCGATATTCTTTTTAACGAGGTAAACAGGTACCTACTTGTTTCCTACTTGTTTTCTTGTTCCTACGCATGTTGTATCAATGTTCCATTAGCTGTTTATCTTTTCTTTAGTGAATCAGTGTCGTGTTACAAGAAAACAAAACGTCAAGCCTTTCGACGTCCATTGTCCGCTATATGCGACAGTGAGAACCTAATGGACTGCCACACTTCATGTCCCGGCGAACCTTGTCATTGTTTTCTCCTGAACGTGTAAGTAGATCTCCTAGAAAGCCTTAAATAGCCAGTGTATTGATTCATGCCTGTACTCATGTACCTACAACAAAGATACACGAGTACACGCCAAGCAATATTTTTAAAGTAACATTGTATAAAGTACTAAGTGTATAAAAAGAGCAACGAGGTGTGACGCGCTGAGTGAGCTATGATATATGTGGCGCTGTGCAACAGGCGTGATTCAAACCGTGGCTGCTGGATTGCCAGCACCTGCGGCTACTTCGTCCTTTACCACAAAACACTTCTATTCACGGCACTCTCAAGGTTCAATTCAGAAAAGCACCGCCCACTCAGCCAAAAACTATACCCTAAACGAGAGTTTCTCGGTCTCCTTAAAGTGGTTGCGGTAAAGATCAGTTTCGTAGCGCCATTGTTCCGCTTCCGAACCGCGCCGCCGCAATATTTCAGCACTTTACTAAGAAATAACAATGCACCGCTCGACGAAAGCACTATAGTTGTGAAATAGAACAGCGTAAGCAATGCTTCATCATCATCGTAAGAAGCCTGAAGTGCAATATTCTTGAGAATAAAGCACAGTCGTACTTACAAATTGCTTTTTTAGAATGTTCCTTGTGATTTGGTATAAGACGTGGAAACAAATACTTTTTCGTTGGTTTTACGTTACCTATACTCAACAACTTTTCGTTGCATCAAAAGTAAAAATACAAACAAAATATTTTGGTCGTAACTTATTTTTTTTGCAACACTAAATTTATTTAAAACGGTATATTTACCATGTTTTTTTACCATCAGATCTTCACCAAATTTTATGAGACTAACTTAAAGTACAGGGATCACAACTTTGTGAACAGCTTTATTTTATGTACCTACCTACTTTCGATGCAAATAAATTATTATGATTATGATTATGAACTAAGTACCTTTCAAATAAAAAAGAACCATCGAAATCGGATTTCATAAGGCGGAGATATCCACTAACCCCCTTCCCTTTTGTCACCTTTTTGGAGGAAGTAGCCCTCCAAACAAAAATCCCCGACGACAAAAATATTCTATAAAGTCTTGAAACCTGTATACCAAGTTTCGTCCAGATCGGTTGCAAAATACGACCTATATAGAGGAGTACCAACAAACAGACAGACGAAAGCAAATTTTGCCAGACTTGAAGCAGCAATTATACTAGCAGCGCCCCGCGGTTTCAACCGCGTAAGTCTTGAACCTGTAGGAATATAGGGATAAAAAGTATCCAGGTTATAAACTATATGTGTGCCAAATTTCATCAAAATCTGTTGTATAGTTTTTGCGTGAAAGAGTAACAAACATCCATCCATCCTCACAACCTTTCGCATTTATAATATTAGTAGGAAGTAGGATAGCATAGCACGTAGGAAAACACAAGAAACAGTTCAGAACTTGAAGCTACTTACAAAAATTTGAAACAGATACCTAAGTATGTCTCACAATAAGAGTTGAAAGAAGTTATATGTTGGATGTTGTGGCACAATGGAAGCGGACCATAGTCCTTATAAGCCTTCACAGGTGTCGCCTCCTTTCCATACAATGCCGTCGCCAGGCGACAAGCGGCAAATATCGGGGACGTGAGAACCGGGAATATGTTCCAGAGACAACTCCATTTCTTTTTTCTTTTTTTGTAAGAACATTTAATACTCGTTTGTGTAAGAGCTCTCCCCAATTGTTTTATTGGGTCTCGTTCAGATTTGTCTATTGTGTTTTATAAGCTCATATCTGTATTCTAATATGAAGTAGGGAAATTTATTCAAATCATTGTTCAGGTGTTAATCTACATATATAAAAATAAATACCTATTTCCCTTGGTCACGCCATAACTTGAGAACGACTTGACCGATTTGATTTTTTTTTTGTTTCATTTTCCTCTTTACTGGTGTGGTTTATAAGAAATTGAAACTTTGACAGGACAACGTCTGGCGGGTCAGCTAGTATGTTATAAAATCGGCACAATAAAAAATAAAAGATTTTCTCTTAAAGAAGCGACCGGAATTATTATATCTAGAAACACAAAAGTCTCGAAATATTTCACTCTGTATTATTTCAATGTAGCCACTCGTAAAATAAATAAAGTAACATTAACACAAGAAAATAATGAGATGTTTTCGTTTATATCTGGAGAATAGCAAAACAAAAGACAGAAAAATAGCCAGCAGGGTGAAATCGAGCCCTGTCCAAGAGGAGCCATTGTTTTTATCAGCACACGTTACGTACATACGTGTAGCCGGTACTGAACCAATCTTGTTTGCCTTATTAATTTAATATAGATCTACCTTTGATTTGTTTTTATTTCCAGTAATATCAAATGTTGGTTTAACCGAAATACCGAGGGCAATAGAAAATATTGTGATAACCGCTGGGAAGCATAAACCAGCGGCTACATACCTCCAGCGGTGAAAATAAACAAGGATTGTATTTCGTTTCATTAGCGACTGACTTATGTCGTTAATGAGACCTCTAATAAGATTAAATTATTTCATACGAATTATTTGTTTAAATGTTATTTGTGTTACAGTCATTCTCATTATAAGGTCGTTGTTATTTAACTTTTTGTAAAATCTTATAGGATGTATGACAATAATACTTAAGGTTGATCCGCTGTGGTAGCCCGCGAAATTCAAATTTTCTTGAATTTTTTGCAATTTGCAGGTCAGTCTAAGTTATTTCCCTCAAATTGGTTTGATTTCGGAAATCAATAGAATCCTGGGCAAATCTAACTTAGAGAGATGTATTGATGATTCTTATGGTTATAATACAAGATAGCCAAGATACGACCTGACACTGACCTGCATATTGCAAAAAACGCAAGAAAATTTTAATTTCGCGGGCTACCTTATTGCATCGCCCTTAAGACTGTGGTCGCATATTTTCGCGCTCGGATTTTAAACATCTGACGCTCGACGCCCCGTAGCGAGTGCGCGTGTGTGCGTTTTTCCTCATGTACGGCACACAGTTGCGATGCTGCGACGACTAAACGATCTTGATCGTAGCTATGGCGTACCTATATTTTTTTGAAGTAAAAGCTAGAGGTTTACGGAGAAAATAAAAAGACTGTCCACAATACATTATTAGTGTATTTTAATTAAATTTATACAAATATGGATGAAGAAAATAATATTATGTAGGTACCTACTTAAAAAAATAAACTCATTTTACTTATTTGCTTAAGTATTTGTATACTTATAAGTAATTGAAGTTTTATAAAAGTATTTGTATTTGACGACACGGTTGGCGCAGTGGCTGAGCAATTGACTGCTGCGCAGCATGTTGTGGGTTCGATTCCCGCACGGAACAAATATTTGTACGACCTACAAGTACTTATTTGTTTCCGAGTCTGGGTGTTTTTCTATCTATAATATGTATGTATTTACAAAAAAAAATGTATATAAGAAGTTTATCAGCCATCTCGTTACCATAACACAAGCATTAGGTTGCTTAGCTTGGGACTAGATGGCGTTGTGTGAAATGTCCAAGGATATTTATTTATTATTTATTTTATTCATTTGTCTAAGGGGATTGATTGACTTTTCCTTGGATCTATAATTTCTGGGAGAACACAATCAGAATAAAATTTTGTTAACAGCGGAGCCATCTTTTGTCCAAAATCATCGTTTTTTTGTGTAAAACAGTTCAATTTAAGCCCTATTTTAATGTAGATAAAGACGCCACGCGCTAGCTATAATTATTTATTTTTCTTGCGGCATAGGTTTACCAACCGCATCAAGTGCATAAAACAGTTGAATTTGAACCAACACTAATACATAAATACATAAAGCCGCCTCATGCGCAAATGTTTGGTTTACTGTTTTCAAATTTCAAATAGGTAGGTCACCCCGCTGCCACAGAATAAATAATAGTACTGCTGCGTTCGTGTGGGGTTGGTTTTATAATGTTTATTAGCCTAGGCAGGTATTGTACGTACCCAGTCGACCTAATGACTATACAGTCGACCACACGTCGCACGTCAGTGGTAAGTGATAAGGATTTGTATAGGTATCGTTTTCATAGTTTTCGATTTCGACTATAGCCAATAGTGAAGTCAAAATTAAAATCCAAGATGGCAGCTGCGAAAATTTTAAAATTTTTCGTCATGGATGTCGTTTTCATAGTTCTCGAGGATGAAGCTGATAGTGAAGTCAATCATCCTAGAAGGGATGATTGACTGCACTATGCGGCCCAAGAGAGCAATGCAATGGTGGCCCAATGGTAACGATCCCGACGTACGAGTAGGTCATGGTTTCGAACTCAGGCAGGCACTTTGTGTAAATAATTTCATCACCACTACTCTCAAATCAGTGAAGGAAAATATCGTGAGGAAACCGCCTAGAACCAAGAATTCGAATACATGTGACATCTACCAACCCGCACTGGTCCTCGTGGTGTATTACGGCCCACTCCCTCTCACCGAGAGGAGCCCTGTGTCCCAGCAGTGGGAACATTATAGGCTGATTATGATTGAGACCCATTATGTTGTGAGCGAGCACGTTTCAGTGCCAGAGGTCATCACTGATGTGAGACGAGAAGATATATTACGCTCAACACCGCCGCGCGCGGCCCTTGTCCGATCAGAGTGCGGCTAGCCGCGCGTGGCAGCCGCGCTTAAATGCCGCTCTATATTTGGACACACCTTTATATAGTGCCTTTATCTATGCCTCACTCGTTTCGTATCGTTTAGTGCGGTCGCGATTTGAGTGTATTTCCCATAGTTTTATTGATGTTTTCCTCGACCCCTGTTTTCTTTCTGCGGACTTCTGATCTTGCTTCTTGTACGAACCTTGCTACCACACCGGACACGGTACGGAGAACCCCGCATAAACGTTGGACTTGAACTTGTTATTTTGAATATTACGACCAGCCTACTGATTTCATATTGGCACCATGGATCGTTGTGTAAATTGTGGCAAAGTGAGTGTGTGAGTGGGAGTTTACGTGGTCGTCGAGCTGAAGAACTTCAAAAATCAGCTGTTAAGTACCTATATGTAGATCGTTATGTAACCTCACTTTTATTACATCTCTTTTAACTCGGAACTCAGACCGCGAAAATCCGCAAAATGTTCAGTGATGGTTTGATAATATAGTAGCTATAAATTGACACCAATTTCATCTTTTTACAACCCAGGCCCAGGCCCAAGTTTATATGACATGGTTTCCGTCTCCTTTGTCACGGATCCACAATAGAGATTGTGGCAGTAGAGATTTCAAATAAAAATCTGATATAAATTTTTTCTCCATATTCATCCTCCAAAATTCTTGTAGGCATCTTGGATTTACATTTTAACGTCACTATCGGCTTTAGCATCCTCGAGAACAATGGGAACGATCCCCATGACGAAAAATTTAAAAATTTTCGCAGCCACCATCTTGGATTTACATTTTGACCAAATTATATTGTATTATTGATATTGTAATTACAATATCAATATTACAAGTAATACAACATAATTCAAGAATTGTAACATAATTCTCCTAAAGTAAGTGTGCCTACCACGTTAGCTTCTTAAAATATTACTTAAATGAAAGGATCAAAAATATTTAGTCGCACTACAATTGACTATATATCACGCGAGGCGCATGCGCGGCGGCGGGAGGTCAACCGACGTAGGTCCTGCGTCGAAGAGCGCCAGAGCGCGACTGACTTAGGCCGTTCGATGCACCCGATTTTATACTCACTTTAAAAAATTATTTTCGTAAATGATTGAAGACAGATATGTTTTATTTTTTACACATATATAGTACAATCTTTCTTCTTACGTATAAAATGATTTGTGTTGCTAAATGACTTTTAGATTCTGAGAAATGACGTGTTTTTTTGTAGTCGATTTCTCGATTTTTGATTATCTTAGACGTGATTAAAATACAAGTTAATGAATTAAAAATCAAACTTTTCTCAATGCAATTTAAATTTCAGGATATGCCTCTTCGAATGAATACCACTTTACCTTCTTAATTAGTAGTAATAATTGGTGTAAGATTACTTCAAAGTTGAGCCTTCGCGCGTCATCTGGAAATCGCGCCTTCGAAATCGACTGTTTTCGTAGTCAATAATTCAATTTGAACAAGTTTTTTTTAATAGACTTTAAATAAAAATATATGATAATTACGATGATTGAAGTCAAAAGAAGCTAAAAAAATAAATTATGTGACCAAAATCACTTCAAAATCTCCCAAGTTCTCGATTTACGTATGAAAAATGCAACAACGCTCTTAATTAAAAGGTCCTTTATGACTATAAATAAAGGACCAAAGACACGAGAGTGTGAGTGAATGTTAAAACCACTAGCAAAGTGCCGTGCCGTGTGAGTTGTGTGTGCAAGTGTGTGTGTGTGTGTAGTGTGCTGTGTATGCGACTTTAATTCTGTAAGTACTACTTATATATTATAATAAAAATCGCATACTTAATAAAATTTTAAACATAATTAAATTCAAGTGGATATGAACAACCGAAACTCAGTGACGTTGATTTTAAAACTCAAACGTCTACGACAAAGTAATGTAAAAACGGATGTTGGAGGTAATAGCTGAAAATTTCACTCGAACAACGGAGTTTTAGGGGTGGACGATGTGCGTACTGCTAGCGGGTGGTATCCGGTGTCCGTAGTGGGACGCTTCGGGCTGCTTCGGGTCGGGAAATAATGCCATTTCCGATGAGGGCCCGCGGGGCGTGTCGACAACGAGATTAGGGAAAAAAGACGGGAATTTAATAACACCACCGACACACGTCTCGCGAACAAACAGTCCTGACTCGACACGTCCACTCGCAGACTGAACATGTTACCCTAATCTAGTTCACAGTACTCGATCTTTGTCCAATATCTCGGCACAGGTGTTACTAAACTGTCGATAATTTTACCGTCTCACTGATATTTTATCCCGTTTTTCTCCTAAAAAAATTAAGCTTCCATACAATTTTGTGAATTCAGAATTTTAAAAGCTTCGCTTTAAAATTTGCGACGCGATTGCCACGTGAGCAGTTCAAAAAACGGAAATGCGGTAAAAACGTTTCGTGATCGCCGCGCACGTGACCAAGCGCTACGAGACCTCTACGGAGCTACGGTGCTACGACGCTACGAAGTTGCTGTAGAGCTTTACGTCTCTACGATAAATCGTAGATTATTTTTTGATAATATTTTACTACGATATTTCTTTTATTTTTCTGTTTATTTATTTATTATAAATACAAATTTTGGGAATAAAGGAACTACTAGGGTATAAATTCATGGTTTTCGTTATATTATTATGCAGTCCGTTGTTATAAAAACTCTTCTATCCATTTATATTTGATTATAAGCTATGGATGAAAAATCAAAATAATGCCTAACGTTGGCTAACCTTCGTTTACGACGGAAAAAAATCATTACCTTCGCTTCAAAGTGAAGAGTTAAAAAGTAAGTTTGTAAAAGTAAAAGAACTACGCAATATAATCAATTCCTTAATTTTATATTTTCTATTGAAAATTTTGAACAATACTCCTTTACGTCCTCAAGAGTCACGTTGTCCAACATTCGTTTAAAACGAAGCATTAAAAAGTATGTTTGTAAAAGTTAAAGAACTACGAAATATGGTTAATTTTATTCTAAAAATGTTTAAATCATGCTCTTTTACAATCTCACGTTGGCTAACATTCGTTTACAATACCAAAAAAAGTTTCCGTGGTTTCTAAACGAAGCATTTAAAAGTATGTTTAGAAACTACGCATAAAAGTTATTACGTTAATTTTATATTTTCTATTACTTGTTGAAATATTCAGAATAATGTCCTTCACGGCCTCACGTTGGCTACCATTCGTTTACAAGAAAAAGAAAACTTTATTCGTTTCTAAACGAAGCAATAAAAAATACGTTTTATAAGTTAAAAGAACTACGCAATAACCCTCTCGCAAATTGCGAAACTTTCGAAGGACCGTTGCCATTGAGTATTGTTTAAAAAAACATTTTTAGAACAATAGAAAAAACTTTACAATTTCTTACGTAAGAAGTCGTAGATATACTGGTGAAATTTTACATTATGTTGGAGTTGGCAACCCCTAGCAACTCTGAATGGAGGCTGGAAGTTGTGCATTCGAAGTCGACTAAATAGAAGTAGGTGGTTGCCGTCAAAGTTGGCATCTTTGTCGTGGTGTGGCTTCCTGGCGACAAATCGAGCCATTCCGCCGTTCCGTGTTGCCATGACTTGTGCTCAGTTTCGCAAATTAGATGCATTGCTTTGAGGATTATAAAAGAGTGTTAGTGATGTGACAGCACACCTATACAAGTCTAAGGACATAGTTATGTCGTCATAAAAGACTTGCCGACTTGCAACTGCTAACACCATTCTTATACAGTACTTTATTGGGTTTATTTTTAAACGTTGCTCAATGTTAAATAATGATTAGCGTATAACCATAAATTTTGACGTTTAAGGGACTAATTACACCTTATTCAGCTAAATTCAGCTTTTATCCATAGAAAACACCAGTTTTGTACGGACAAGCGCTGAATTGAACTGAATATTCCTAATCTTCTCTTAACTTTAGGCAGCGTTTATAAATAAACCCGTCAATCTGTTGCACTGTTTTAGTTTCAAGATTATCGAAGTCGGCAAAATCAAAAACATACATCAATCAATCAGTCACACATTTTTTTTTTTTTTCTTAGCCTACATTGTGTCCAACTGCTGGGCAAAGGCCTCCCCTTTTTTCTTCCAAACCTTCCTGTCTTGTGCGATCTCTGGTCACACATTTAGTTTTTTTTTTATTGTTGGTACAGATGCAAATTTTAAAAGAATTTATCAATTTTTGTAAATAAAAAGAATTGGATATCCATTATCTTCACACTAATATTATAAAGACGAAAGTTTGTGAGTGGGGGTGTGTGTGTGTGTAGGGTGTGTGGGGGTGTGGGGGTGTGGGTGTGTGTGTGTATGTTTGTTACTTCTTCACGCTCAAACGGCTGGACCGATTTGGATGAAATTTGGAATGTAGATAGCTTATACCCTGGATTAACACATAGGCTACTTTTTTTTTCCGGTCTACGCGGGTAAAACCGCGGGGCGCAGCTAGTAAAATATAAATTTGTATTGTTTGTAGGTATGTATATATCTATGTATTTTATAGTTACTTTCGGGTTATCTATCCCTTACTGTGCACCTGGCATGTTTTCTCTCTGCATCACCCTAGAGTTGACTGGTAGAAAATGCCTCAGGCATTAAGTCCGCCTTTGTACGGTATTTTTTTTACTTGTGCATTTTTAACAAATAAATATTATGCCACACAACAAGTAATATATGTCCCATTCAACATGAGCTGTCTATCATGATCTACCCTCCAAAACCGGTCAATTAAAGCCACATTCTCAGCGAATACCCAAGTATATCTCGACATATCGTCGTGAACTTGCGACTAGACCAAGTTTGTGTGTTGAACCGCATTTGTCGGGCTGATCGCAACTTCTGCCTGCGATTAGCATCGACACCAACTTGCTCTTCTACCTATATCGACATTCTAATTTCATACACTACATATTCATGGAGCTAAACTCTCTAATAGACTTTGTAGCTATTAGAGATTAGACTGTTTAGTCGTGTTTAGGTTATTGGAGATCTTTTGCTGGTGTGGTTAGTGCGAAACGTTACAAAGTTTTATTTAGGTTGTTTTTTTCAGACTCATAATAAATTGAACATGTGTGAATTAACTAAATAGTGATGAAAAAAAAATCTAACATCACTTGCGGATGTTTATTTTAGGTACGGATAACTCGTGACATTCCTCGTTTATTAAGTGTACAAAACAAATATCATCCTATTAACTAAATTACATCGATAAAATAGTGACCCTATTACCTACCTCATAGTGTAATTTTTCTCATAAATCAGACGGTTTTCAATATCCGATACTATTTCATGCCATACACGTTTGAAAATGTTTTGTGCAGAAATCGGTTGTCATGGTATGGTCATGAGATGCGGAGGAATGAGGAAAATGTCGTGAGGAAGTTTTGAGTATGAATGTCGATGGCTATAAGAGTAGGGGAAGACCAAAGAAACCATGGATGGACTGTGTGAAAGATGACATGGCCAGAAAGGGTGTGACTACCGAGATGACAAAAAAACCGGTCAAGAGCGAGTCGGCCTCGCGCACCGAGAGTTCCAATTTCTGAAAAAGTGGGCTATTTAGAGACATCGTTTTATTTTTCCTGTAATCTTTACATAAACTTCTACCACATACAATAATTTCAGATTTTTGTCTATGCAAACTTCGGAGATAAGAGGGGGCCGAACGGTATTTTTTTTACATTTTTCATCAAAAGTCAAAAACTGCGGCCTAAAAAAAGAAAAAAAAATGTTTGAAAATGTGCAAACAGCGCTCTTTCATATGGAATAGTTTTAGATGACGTTTGCCCGACTATTTTGCAAATAAGAAAGAATAAAAAATGTATATTAAGTTTTTTTTTTCAACAGGACCTAGGACATGTGGGGTATCAATGATACCCCATATGTCCTACGTCATCTAAAACTGTTCCAAATTTCAAGTTGATAGCATTAGTACTTCTTGAGATATCCACCTGTGACAGACAGACAGACTGAGTCGCACCATAAGGGTTCCTTTTTACCATTTTGGTACGGAACCCTAGAAATGACAACTAATAGAGAAGTATGGAAAAAAGGGACATGTTGCGCCGACCCCAAATAGAATGGGATAAGGGCAGGAGAATGATGTCATTATTGAAAATGCTTTAAAATTAACTCCAACATCCAACAATAGGTGTAGCATAATTACCAGCGCATTTCACTATACGCATTCCTGTTTAACAATTGGAGCGGCGTGTGTTCCGCTGTTATTTGTGCTACGGCTACATTGTCGCCATAAAGCGAACTACTCGTACCTTCGCGCGCTCTCTATTTCTCAGCGAGATGTTGAACGGGGTGCAAGAGAGAGCGCGCGAAGTGTAGTTCGCTTTATCGCGACAGTGTAGCTGTGGCATAGGTAATAAACTTGGGGCCTTTTTCGTATCGACGGCATGGAATTATTGGATAGTTGGTATTGTCAGCAGTCAGTGGTCATAGTCGCGAACGCAGCCGTTCGCGCGGAATGTCAGCGGAATTTCATTTCGTTAGTGCCGCACCCTGCCGGGGTTTCGGATTCCTGCGGTCAACCCAGAGCCCCACGCCAGCGCCCTATACATTCAGTCCTTATGTTCCATATTGGCGAACTTCTCAACGTGCGTCATAACATACACTAAATTGTCCCTAACTTCATTTAGCAACTACAAACAGTTTCTGAAATTCTATTTGCAAATTGAGCGGCGTTAAAAAACCCTATTATCATAATATACAGGGAAAACATTGATTTAAGATTGAGATAAGGCAATTTACGTTAAAAGGAACAGTGTATAACCTAATTGGGAGTAACCTTTCATATTTTTCAGAACGCCATTAGAAGTTGAGCTTCAGTGATGAAATATTAAAAAAAGAGCACAATTTTAACACAAAAGTATTTTTTCTTACTTACCTACTCCTTGGGCGTTGGTTATATTTGTAATATTATTTTTTAAATTGGAAATAACGCAATGTTTTCTGATTTTAGAAATGTTAAATCTGTATCTGATTTAATATTTCCTACTAATAACTAGACCGAAAAATTCGAAACCGAACAGTTTGATAGAATTCTATCAAACTAACAGTTACCTACTTACATGTACGGTGCCAATTTGTTAATCTACTTTATTATGCCAATAAGATGATGAAAATTAACCCAAGATTAATCGGGACCCACAGGATTCCTGATCTGATAAATAATATTCAAAGCATTTCCCGATGCTCGCCAAGTATTGTAAAGAGCGGCGCGACGGCAGCTCTCCATAATATTGTGTTATACCTTATCGAATTTGCATGTTTTTACTGAATAACATTCCTTTGGCGCAGTCGAGATCAAAGGCCGAGGCGAAAGTGATTTCGCACTGAGTTAGTTCAACAAGATTCAGTTTCGCCCCGCTCCTATCGGGCTTCTGAATAATTTTCGTGTAATAAGGAAAATTGTAAATGGGCATTCGACTCTTGGTGTTTTATACAGCCTATCAGTCGGTAGCGTGACGGATCACTTGTACAGACAGACGAACTTCAATTAATATTTAATTTGTGGCCGTTTATGGTAAATGATTTACCTGAGTATGTCTTTAACGTTTTCTTGTCCTACATTTAGGAGTTTAGATTACCATAATAATTGTAGTTTCCTATTCAAAACCCTTCTCAAATTGGATTTTAATGGAGAAGGAAAAGTTTTGATATGCCTCAATCAAACACATAATTTCAGGCCAGTGCATCCTCAATAATCAGCTGAAAGGAACTGTACAAAAAAATCACACGTCCGTGTCAAGACGTCATTTACATTTTCCATTACAGAGGCGATAAAATATTTATGTACGAAATAACATTAAGAAAACGCCGCTTGTTTCTTCTAACATGTATGTTTAATGCGTTGGTAATCTCGCGTCGTTTGATGTCGCTCAAAGAGCCGACGCCTACAGAGCTTAGCTGGACTTGGGAGGACCAGTCTCGTCCCCTCTTTAAATTATTCCGAGAACGAGCTGTCGCTGAAATTGTTACTTAAGAACTTAATCGAAGCGTTGCTCTTTGTCTGCGAAACAGATGTTTTTTCAAACAACATTTTATTGAATTCCAATTTTAGTGTGTCCTTTTGTGTTTTTACCTCTGATTTTAAATTGGTTTCAATTTGTTTTTGGTGTTGTTTTATGGTATTGTGATCGTTCAACGTAATTTTAGTGATAAGTATTTGCGGTGTAACATAAAAGTGTTAACATCAAAACATCAAAAACGAAAATGAAATAAAAAAGAGCTTTCATAATAACTAAGTATTTAGTTTTAAAGCATATAAGGTTTATTCGGGTAATTACGATAATAGGGTAATTCCGATTGTTGATAGTTTTTACCAAACATAGCGGCATTTTACATATCGCCAACCTAGATCTAAACTGAGACAACTCAAAAATCGTTTTTGAGTTAGGTATGTTTGAAAAACAGTGATTATCGATAAAAATGATTGAATTTTAGCCCCAGTTTGTATACAGTGACATTTTACAAGCTATTTATTATCTGGAATCAAATTAAATTGTATAACTTTCCTAACAAAAAATTCAGATATACTTACGTTTTTATCGTCTCCTGAAAAATGACCTTTTTTGAGTTGTCTCAGTTTAGATCTAGGTGTGCGATATATTGACAACATAATGATTAGACGTCATTTTATCGGCTGCCGTCTTTCGCTGTCGCTATATAAAATGCCGCTGCGTTTGGTTGAAATTATTCTCAATTGGTATTACCCCATTATCGTAATTACCCCAATAAACTATACGCTATGTAGGTAAATTGTTATAATTATTTTACTTAAATAGCTTATCCTTACACCACAATTTTATTTTAAACAAGCAACTTCATATTACGTAACAATCTAGATTATAATCACACCAACTAAACCGTAAACACACAAAGTTACGCAGCTATATCACAGTCATAAAGTTTCTTCATAAAATAATTTAAAAAGTGATCTAATACCATCGATATCTCATTTACAGCATATCAGTACCATGAGCATTACCATCACGGTTAGCATGATACACGTGGCTGTGCTTGCTCGTGCGCGCACGGGATTTACCTCCAGCTACTAATTAGTGCCTTCTGCTCGTATTGCCATGTTAATCCTGTTTATGCTAAGTCGATCGTTTAAATGTGCAGCTGCAGGATACATTAGTAAGTGATATTTTCTTTTGACAAGTAGGTAAAGATCAATTTCATGTTTCTTTTTTTATTGAAATTGGTTTTTTACCCGAGTACGGCAAAGCCAAAAGGAAGGGTTATGATTTTAGCAGTCTATGTATGTATGTAAGAATGTATATAAGCATGTATTTACGTGTGTTCCACCGTAGCGCCTAAATTACTGAACCGATTTGGATGAATGAGGTATTAGTAGATTCTAAATAATAGTCCGGGTGACATACGGTATATAAATTCTCCCTAAATTTAATATAGTCGACTTTACACGTAAATTTGTGACCTCGAAAAAAATTAAATTGATATAATCATGACATGTTTGGTATCAAAAGAAAGGTCTTGACGAGCACATTACAAATATGTATATACCTATGTCGTTATTGTTTAAGTAAATAAATATTTTGAACTTTTTAGATCAATTTTATTTTTCCGTAGTCGTCTTGTTTTTATATTGGAATTGTAAGAAAGTAAGAAAATAAATGTTTGAGAATGTGCACGTTGCGCTCTTTCATATGATACCCTTTATTGTTAAGACCCTGTTGCAAAAAAAATCTTTTTAGGGTTCCGTACCAAAATTGCAAAAAAGGAACCCTTATGGTATCACTCAGTCTGTCTGTCTGTCTGTCTGTCAGTCACACTGTCACAGCTGGTTATCTCAAGAACTACTAATGATGACGTTTACCCAACTATTTTGCAAATAAGAAAGAAATTAAAATTCCCGGGGGGGTGGGGCGGTATTTTTTTACATTCACCAGTCACAGTCGGACTCGCGCACCGAGGGTTCGCGATGAAATCGCGAACCCTCGGTGCGCGAGTCCGACTCGCTCTTGACCGGTTTTTTTATTTGCAAAATAGTTGGGCAAACGTCATCTAAAACTGTTCCTTTCAAGTTGATAGCATTAGTAGATCTGAAGATATCCAGCTGTGACAGACAGACAGACTGAGTCGCACTATAAGGGTTCCTTTTTAGCATTTTGGTACGGAACCCTAAAAGTATTATTATTTCGTGTTACCTTATTGAGTACCTAATGACAAAGAAAAATAAAGATGAATAGAAAACTTGTCTAAACATAGAAATATAACTAGGGTCAGATGTCCAACAATGAAACAGTGGTACACAATAAAACACAGTGATATTTCTAAAATGCTGCACTGCCAGATCGTGCATTATATCGCGTATGGACACTCTCGAGAACGTACCCCAGTTTGCAGCGGCGCCGCGTAGGAGAAGACTGTCTGCGGAGCATTTTTAATTTTTTCGACAAAAATGTAAGTATTTTCAGCAATCTTTATAGATTTTTCATTAAATAATGGTAGAAAATTTCATATTTTTCATGATTACCTAGCATTAAACATACTTCGTAGATTAACGTGGAATAGATCATATGTTAAAATATTACAATTTAGTGGATTTTTCTTTGAGGTTATTAAAATAAACCTTAGGTAGTCAACAGTGAAACAGTTGCACAATGGACACAATGAAACACTTTCGTTGTGTACTATCTTTCATGATTCATGTATTTTCCATGGAAATTAATAATTTTTGTGACTAGAAGTTTTTTTTAGGGTGGCGCGTACGGAAAATATGCTTTGAGCTATTCTAGTGCACTGACAAGAGCTTGAGAAGAGAAGCTGCACAAGAGTGCAATGTCCTACATTTATACTACGCTACTTAAGATTTAGAATAAAATCTTATTGAATGAACTCAGCATTTTTGTCATACACCTACTCCCTAAATATCACACAAAATATGAAACAGACACTATTAATATTATTATGTTTCATTGTTGAATTTGTGGTGTATCATTGTGTACACCACTGTGGACACAGTGAACCATTTCCCATTTTTTAGTTTTTAATTTTTTGCTGATCAATTACACATTAATTTTAAAAAAAACTATAAATGTCATCCGATACCCAATAAAATTACCTATATGCCTATAAAAATTAGACTTCTATCTGTAAAAACAAAAGGTTTATGAGACTTTGATTTTTTTTTTGTTTCATTCGTGAACACATGACCCTACTTATAATAAATTATACTAAAATAAGCATAGGAATATATACCTAAAATAAATAAATTGGGATAAGGGCAGGAGAATGATGATAAGAAATATAACTACACGAACTAGATATAGGGTCCTCTTATATCTATTAAATCATTACATGCCCCGATGCTTATTATTTCTCTCCTTCATATGCTGCATCACACGGAGCTCATAAGAAGCACATCTCAAAGAGCGTCGTGTACAAAAAGCATGTCTTCACACTCGAACACAATACAAGAAAAATTTATATATATCTCAGTGAATATCGATTTCAAATAAAATTGCAACCTTTTCAGATAACGAGGTGACATTTCCCCTTTTCCGGGGCCCGTTTGTCGCCCTTGTCGTACATTGGAAATTTATCCACCGAAATAAGCAGATAACGAATCTAATGGCATCTATACAAGAGAAATATACGATTGGCTCGAACGCTTGTGTAAAGTATTGTCGACTTGTTGTCGAGTTGCATTCTTGAAATATTGGGTACCCCTGACTTTTTAAAGGTATTGAGATTATACTGTTCTTTTGTGTTTTATTTATATTGATGAATTCTTGTTCTATTCTATAAGTAATAACAGCCGCACGGGGCGATCCATCAGGTTAGGCTGCGCTTGCCGGGGTTGATGGGTGTGACTATCTTTACATACCGAGACTCCTCCGTGCCTCGGAAAGCACGTTAAGCCGTTGGTGCCGCCTGTCACTCGTGGATCTTTGACAGTCGTTACGGGTCGTCAGAAGCCCGAAAGTCTGACAACCAGTCTTACTAAGGGATATCGTATTATCCAGTAACTGCTGGGTTGTGTAGGCAGTCGCTCCATGTAAAATACTAGTTAGACTGGAAGCCGGGGTGGGGAAAGGCTAGGCAGATTGATTTAACCTTATTATAATAATGCAGCTGATCTTCTTGATTGCAATTTCTTAAATAACTTAGTGATGCTTCAAGGAAATATTCCTCGGCTAATCTTTATTAAAGCAGTGTTATGAATTACTTTCATAAGGACTTTACGAGTTATATAAAATATCTTTGTTCAGTAGGATAGTCGTTCCAAACACTGTTTCGCCAATATATCTTTACATGTTGCCTAAATAGCCTATTATAGATATAGTATACTTAACTCTTTATTATGTAGACCAACACCATAAAAATTACAGATATAAACGTAGAAACAGCATATTATAACAAAACAAAAATGTTATTGTATGTATTGTTGTTAAAGAGAATTTTTTTGCTATTCGTCACAAAAATACCTTCGCACCTTTTCATTCACACAAAAATATCAACAGCTAAAATTCGCACCAGTGCCGATATAGGAACTTATAATCAAACATGGCGTCTTGTGTTTCAATAAGCTCCTAATGATGCTCGCCCACTGCGACGCTTCACGTATACTTGTTGCTTGACTCCACGCCGTGCCACTGAATAAAATATAAAGAAGTATCACTTATATAAGTAGTCTGATGTTACACCTCTCAACAATGTGTGTAGACTTTCCGGTCTACTAAATACCACTTTACAACCGTCATCGTCATTGCAAACCCACAATGTTTCAATACCACATCTCTTTAGCTGTACAAGGATCTTTTTCTACCTGAATGACATTGATAAGGAGGCGTTGTTGTTATACAGAAATTATATAGACTAATATGGCTGCGTTAGTTCCGATTTTGACCACGCGCCAAAAAAAAACACCTTAACGTTGCTTAAAGTTAAGAGACGTCTAAGGGTAGAGTTCACCGACTTTTAAAACGGCTGTTTAGATATTTAATCAGTTCTTTCCTTAGGAAGTTTGACATAAACCAACTATTTAAATACGTAATCTGCGGTTTGAATGTTGTTGAACACAGCTATAAACGTCAAAAAATGAATGGCTAAGCAGACGTTAATCATGACTTAATTGTAAGCAACGTTTTTATAGAGGGATTTGCCTTGTGTATCCAATTTAAAAACATACATATTAACGGACTCTTCGGATTAGGCGCTTTAGCACACCTAATTATTATTATTTTATTTCAAACACGGCTGAAATGACTTGTTCCGAAAATATTTATGGTGTTTGTCTCCCATATTCAGGGTAGCGTGGGCCTTCTGAGTCAACAATTTGTAGCCTTCCAACATTGGCCGTAACGAGATAACACTAGAATACAGTTTATGTGATGGTTGCTACTACACGCTTGTTTATATTACCTAGCTATTGTCTTCTAGTGCTCCCGTAATGGGTATTCAATTCAACGTCTTTTATGTTCCTTCGTAGGTATACATAGGTACATGTAAAACTAACCAACTTTTCTAGAAGGAACTTTAAAATCTTCTCAATAGGGTTGGAAGATTTTCAGTTATTTATAAATTAATCTAGCACAATATTTTATTCCCTTTATAAAACACCAATGAGAACGAAAGGCAATAAAATATTGTGTGTGCCTGCAGGATGTTTTTCTTCTTTCATATTTTTATAGAAACAATAACAAAGTATTGTATTACTTTATTTTAACAACATTTAACCGAATATTTCCTTTGTCAACAGATTCTTCTACCTGTACCACTTCTCGTTCTACGCCTACCACTACCGGTTCAACGGACAGTACAGCAGCCTTGCTCTCGTCACGTCGTGGCTCTTCATACAGGCAAGTATTATAATACGACACTCACAATTCCTTCCAACGTAGGAACAACAGTAACAATAACAACAACAACAGTAACAGTGTTCAATTCTACACGGCATAGATTGGTTAGACAAGGGAACAATATTTTTTTTTTTTGTTACATGGAATTTTATGGCTGTTATTTACTAAGTCGAGGTCGCTGATTTCAATTCTACCCTCAATTTATCTCTAACAGCTCTAGTTTTGAGATACAGCTATTGCCTTAACTTTCATAAAACGGAGCTGTTTTTTAAGTCTTTTTTTTTTCAATTACTTTTTTACAATGACGACTGTTGGAACATTAAAAACAGCCCTTGTGAACCAAGTCAAAAAAGAAAATCATAAAAAAGAAAATGTACCTAATTTATTTTAGTAGTGGTTGTTTTTCTTTTTTTATTAAAGTATTTTTTTCTTGAAAATCACGTTTTCATTAAGTATATCTCATAAACTAAAGTTGATACAAAAAATCTGACTTCAGATTTAAAATCGACACCCCGAAAATGTACAATATTATTCATAACATTTCATGCAACAAAAATTCTGTTCTCTTGTGTTATCTAAATTATCCATAAATTTTGTTACGGAGGTCATATTGAGCTAGAACTCATGTACCTAGACATGACCTGAGATGCAGGATCATTTAAATGTAGACTGATTAAGGATGCATTTACGAGTGGGTAGTCAAATCATTACTTTTTTAAACAAAAGTATGTTTATTAAATAAAATGCTTTGTATTTTTTTTTTTTGCGACGAATTATAAGTAGATGTGCAAGGTACGATTCTGAACTACAAATATTTCTGTACATAATACCGGGTTCTCAATAATTGTACCGAAGTAAAAATTTCACTTCGGTACATTTATTGAGAAACTGGACATATCTAAAATTATATTTATAGTTAAGAATTGTACCTTGCACATCTACCTACAATTCGTCGCAAAAACATTTTAAAAATACAAAGCATTTTATTTAATAAACATACTTTTGTTTAAAAAAGTAATGATTTGACTATCCATCGTAAATGCACCCTTAATGCGTTTGTCTTTTGTTTGTTAAGGTGATTGCGCTGTGTAGCCCGCGAAATTCGTTTTTTTGGGTTTTTTGCAATTTGCAGGTCCGTGTCAGGTTGTATCTTGATCAAAGTATGATAAGCGGAAATAAAACATATGCATTTATATAATTTTAACCATAAAAATCATCAATACATCTCTCTAAGTTAGATTTCGTGCAGATTCATCAAACGAACGAAATCTAACGACTCTGCACGAAATTTAACTTAGAGAGATGTATTGAAAGAAAGAAAGAAAGAAAATACGTTTATTTGCGGTAAACATGACGCAAAGCACAACAAAATAAAATAACAATTTGTAAAACAAGTTTGATTGATGATTTTTTTGGTTAAAATTATATAAATACGTATGTTTTATTTCCGCGTATCATACATTGATCAAGATACAACCTGACACGGACCGGCAAATTGCAAAAAACCAAAAAATAATTGAATTTCGCGGGCTACCACTGCGCATCATCCTTAAGGACTCGACTAAAACTACCTTGATCGTATATTTTATCTCTGCTCTAAAACAAATCGATCGTTATTCTTATTTTCATTCATTGTACATAGCAAACTTACAATAATCCAAAAACTTGCCAATCAGCGCTTATGGTTACAAGATCCCCTATGTTCTTTGTTATCAAACTGAAAATATAATTTGCTCCTCCTTCAACTTTTATGAATACTCGTATAAAATAAGGCAGAAAGTTGTCACAAAGATAAATTAATTTTTATAAACGTATGAACCATGAACTGCAGTATTTCGATATACAATCAGCCTCAAAAAGATGTAGGTATACATCGACAAGAATTAATTTTGTAGTCTTGTTCCATAATATTTTATCAATATGTAGTCACAAAACACACATTGGGTACTTAATTGTAGCTACAGATGGATACAGTAATATGGAACACAAATTGTATACAGTCAAATTACTTATTTTTGATGTAGTTAGACATCTTTTTGAGGTTGAATGTGCGGTCAGCAACAGAAGTCGGTTAACACTGCTACTTTTGATATCATCCAAATTAACACAAAATTATACGATAACCTGCTTTTTAGCATTTCATTTATTAGATAAGGGTTAATTTTCTTCAAAATTTACATGTGTTCCTATTATAATGGAGTGTTTTTCTCAATAATTACGATTTAGAAAACTCAAGTGTTAATCGACTTATGTTGCTGACTGTACCTACACAAATGTCATATGATAATTTGCAACTAGCCTATTTACCAAGTGCAGTGGCGTGTGTCTGTCAAGAGTACTTTGATGTCGGTCAGGGCCCGCAGGCGCCACGCACTCGCCACGCAGCGCGGACGCTTCATGTACATAAACTGTTTGTCTAAAGCGATATTAGCTTTCCGCTGCTCCACACTGTTATTGGTATACTTAGTGGTGATAAGTCAGGTTAAGCTTGTTTGACAAAGGGTACCGTAATATTTAATTTAACGGCAAATTGAAATTCACTAACGTCATCGTAGAATTTTTTCCAAGTAGATTGAGGTCGGCTTCTAGAGTAACCAAATTTAGTTGAATATCGATATTTCACAAGAGTGATTCCCAGGCACAACCCAAACACAACCCGATTTCAGGTTAACCCGGCCGTCAGACTTAGCACCAGAAAATGTACACGCTAATATTTATGTAAGTCCCAGCTGAATAGTGAAAAAATAACGTCTTATTATAAAATAAGCATCATGTATGTCATGACAACGTTACAATAGCAGACGGGTCACGGGGTCGCGCGCCGCCTAAGGGACTCTTACACACACACAAACACCGTCCCTCACTCACATCTCACACACACACACTTTCTATCATCGTTGCACAGTTCGGAGTTATTATTATTTTTAAACTAAAAGAGAAAGCTTCTTTACTACGAAGCGGGGTCGGGCCGCGAGCATTTGTCAACAAATCACGTCCCTATACGTTTTTGTGATTGTCCCGAAACACACATCACGGAAAATTCGACTATATTTTCTGGGATATAAAATAGTATTTTCCGGAAGTAGGTAGTTGTCAATTTGTGCAACATTATTGTTGAGTTTATAGACATGTGTGACATGTGTGTGTGTGTTTTCCTTTAAGCACTATGCAAAGTTCTGGATGGATAAAATAACACCTATTTTGGTATAGTTTCAAGCTGGCAAAAGTTACCTTTGCATTCTAAGTTCTAACACTGTCAATCCTACTTAGGAACGAATGATCATGTCTTTGTTAAACCTACCACCTAAGTTCAATTATTATTGTGAAATGCAATAATAATATTGTGTATTGAGTAGGTAATTACAATTTGTTAACTTTCACATATAATAAGTATTCTATAATACCAAAGACACAACTTTGAAGGTTTTTTATTACGCAAAGAATGTTCCAAAAGACGTGTGTCGTCTTACGTCAAAGTTTTGTCAAATGTGTCCCGCGACGATTCAAATGACGGCGGTGCGTGTAATATTTTCCGGTGGCCCGGGGGGATGCGTCACTGACACATTACGTCCTAGTGATTTGTGGACACAAGGACCAACCGACCCAGTTGTGGTTGACCGCAAAGTGACGTGACGTTTGAATGTTTCGAAACTGTTTAAGATTTTTAGAAAGTTTAGTTTAAAAAAGTTGGTATTTACTTATGAGAAATAATAACATTTCATATATCGCACACCTATATCTAAACTGAGACAACTCAAAAATCGTTAATTTTGAGTTATGTTTGAAAAACAGTGATTATCGATAAAAATTATTGAATTTTGGCCCCCGTTTGTATACAGTGACATTTTACAAGCTATTTATTATCTAGAATCAAATTAAATTGTATAACTTCCTTAACAAAAAATGCAGATATACCTACGTTTTTATCGTCTCCTGAAAAATGACCTTTTTTGAGTTGTCTCAGTTTAGATCTAGGTGTGCTTATTTCAAATATTAACTGGCATAGTAATTGATTTGCAGGAAATTTGTTTGCTGGAACGTACATTTATGTATGAATAATTCACTAATTTAATATCAAAATCGGCCATTAATATTAATATCCGCGAGCTAAAACAAATTTTATCGATAACCAGAAAATCAAACATTTACTTTCCCCGAATTCAAATAACCGGAACATTTGATTTGATTCCTTCCATAGAATCCATACATTTTAATTTGAAAAATTAATACGCTGTCCAAATTAAAATATCAAAGTGATCACGAGAATTACATGTCGAACATACTTGAGTATTAAGGTAGAGTTCCACTGTCAGATAATAACGTAATGTAGTTGATCCGTGAATGTCAGCGGTGGTACCGACTGTGCGTCTTGAGCGGATCTACTCCGGCGTCGATTTCCGGTTTCTATGCTGCACGGAAGTTAATAACACGCCGAGCGGACTTGGGCCTCCCGCTGGTACTACACAACTACACACAACACACATGTTGTATTGGTATACTATGTGTGGGTGGGCAGTGTATTAATAGACCACGATTCAGATAGCTTGGTCACAAACTATCTGAATTGTGGTCATAAGATGGCAGTGCGTTTCGCCTTAGATTGGGCTTAAATGAGGCTATTGAATGAAGGAAATTGGACTATAATGTTGATTTGAGGCTATTGAAAGCAGGCAAGTAATACAAGTATGCAACGTCCCCTTTATGAATTAAGATAAAATAAAATAATATGCAATACATTTTCTTTGCAAAAAGTTTCAGTGCTACTTTTAAAAGATATGTCAGAAATTTTGAAACGTCCTGGCCGTATTTTGTCATAAAGTCAAATTAAATCTAAAGGCCTAACATTAGTAGTAGAGCTATGTATAAATTTCCCTTTTTTAGATACCCGTAGTGATTTAATAAGATGGTTTAATTTGATTTGGCAGATTGCGGTTATTTCTCGTAATGTTTAGTTAGGGCATTTTCAAATGTACGTATCCCTGATTGTGTTGGGGCCACCAATACCTCTTTTCCGAAAATTGGTCGCTGTCAAATCATATAGATTTACAAATCAATTATTTTATATTCAGTTATTTTTGACACGAGAAATTATAATCTCGGAAATCTTTCCGTAATCCGATGTAGGTATATGTTGTGAACAACACATACTGACAGCGAAAGCGCAGTTATAATTGAGTATGGAGATAACATTAGGCGCGCCTCGAGCAGGCTCAGGCGACGGAGTAGGCTCTACCGGATTACAGCGAGAGGGCGACGACGAAAAACAAGGAGCCCCTTCGGAATGCAAAGTGGGGGCTTATCTTATAATCATCGAGCGTGTCAACTTATTATTAAAAATCATATTTCATGAGGTCGGCCCAGCGCGACGCGCCGCGCATAATACTGTCACCGACGTGCGATCCTCCTTACATTAATTTTAACAGTCGGAACAACTTGTTGACAACAGGCTCAAATAGGATTTCACTTTCAATTAATAATTACCTAACATTCTATTGTCTCTGAAATTTTTGATGCCGTAAAATAATATTGTCCGTCAAAACGGTTGTTAGAGACTAACTCGAGACCCCTATTATTGTGGAGGTTTAATAGGCGTGCTTCAGTTAATTTCTGTCAAGTCCTAAATCAACAGAAAAGGCCCGCCATCATGGAACAATGTAAAGTGTTGTAATCTTCCAGATCTCTTGCAAATTATAGTTAAACTTAAGTCAAACACTCTCAGCGGCTTACTTTGTGGTACATTATGCTGGGCATACCTTTAGGGCAAGTGCCGACAGAACCCTAAATGCACCTCTTGCTTATTTATAGATAAAAAGGTCAACTTTAGTGAATGGCAGCAATGTTGTTGAATCTAAACTCGTAAACGTAGTCATCCTACGCCCGTCTAAAGATTTGTAAAATGAAAAAGGGATTTAAAAAAATGTCTCGTCCGGCGAGGGCCGCGCTCCTTCGTCCGCTGTTTTTTCTTTGCATTTTAAATCAAAATAACTTTATTTTTGTCAGAGTTTTCTACCGTCTTGGCATAATCAACACGCCGTCCGTAAAGTGTTTAAGACAATTTTGCGGCTAAAAAATGTATTATCACAAAGAACTCGCAGTCCTTTGAAGTGTCGGTTCTTGACAAGCGTTACTCAAGTACCTATACCTGAATTCGTAATCGTGTGTACCCGTTTTATTATATCTTTAAAATAGTACAGTCAGCGTCACGATGTGGGTACCCCCCTTGAAAGCACCACGTTCGATCCCGCGATGGCCGCATAGCAAGTTTTGTATTTTATTGTAATATTAGCTGACCCGCCAGACGTTGTCCTCAATTCTTTTTTTTTTTTTTCTACCTTTTTTTCTTTGAAATCACCCCAGTAAAAAGGAGATTATAACAAAAACAAATACAAATCGGTCAAGCAGTTCTCCAGTTATGGCGTGACCAAGGGAAATAGGGATTAATTTTTATATATAAATATATTTATAAAATGTAACATATTTAATATAATAATAATATAATTTATTTAATAAAAAAGTGTTATTATTCTTGCAAACAGTTTAAAGATACAACAATGCACAAGAATATTTCGAAGCTCTTAGTAACAGTTTAATTGGTCTAGAGGTTGAGGATGTGATGTGTGAAATTGTTGGCTCAGGTTCGATACTGGTAATCTTAATTTTAAGTTTTTGTTCTCGTCAAGTTTTATTTTTCTTTAAGTTATACTATTTATGCAACTTTTCCTTTTTACATATTGTTACTAGTAGGTTTATATTAAAATGAAAGAAATATAATTTATTTTAGAAAAATTTATTATACCACCTAACATCGAAAAACTTAACTAAGTATTTGTCATTATAGATAACTGTAGCATACATAATAGAAAAAGTTTGTATCGCTTTACTGCTTACAACAACAACTTTTATTGTTTGATAATTTACCTTTCAAACTAGTAGAATAATTTTCATAATAACGAGTGAAAAAACATGTTATCATTAGTAACAATAAGTATAGTTCTAATGAATAAACAATTTACATCTCTCGTAAATCATAAATATTATCTACAGGCATCGATCACTAATAAAAATCTAGATACACACTGCCACGCAAAAGTTCTCGTAAACGGTCGCCAATTGTGTTTACCTACTCTAGTTGAAATAAATATGCGTTAATGTAAATTCAACCTTAAGTATAATAATTAAAGTTGTATTCACAAAGCCCAACATACTTTTTTATTAGTGATCGATGTCTACCTCCAACTACTAGGTATTACGTAGCTATTTAATCACAATAATGAAATAGTGAGGTCAAATGATTTATTCTTTGGATTATTTCAATGTGTCAATGTCGACACTTTATTTTATTATATTATAACACAGATATATGTATAATATTATAACGATCTATACCAAACGGAATTACGGGTTCAAAAATATTTAAACTCCATTTACAATAAGATTTGACATTTAAATAAACTTTTTTTACAGTCCGTTCAACCGATTTTGACTTCTATTGCGCCGGTGGCATGACAAATGGCAGCTGCAGTTGGTATTGTAACCATTTTTTTGCCTTTAATGCCATCCTTAATCCTACGGAATAGAAGTCAAAATAGGTTGAACGGACTGTAAAAAAGGTTTGTTTAAGATTTCCACTTACCTATTTACTATAGGTCGTTTTGTTTTTAATAAGTATTGTTTATGTTAATAGCGGAGTGGATGACCCTCACTGACTATTTTTTGCTGTAGTCGGCTTCTCATCTGAGTAACCATATTCCAGCCTATATCCCTACCACGCATCAATTCCCAAGTTCTTATGACTTCTTGTTGTAGATTATCCTTGGACTTTACTTCACTTGAGTCCCAATTTAAAATCATTTGACCCCACATATTTTCAATTGGATTAAGATCCGGACTTTTAGGTGGCCAGGCGATAACAGTTATATCAGCCTGTAAGCTTAGCCACTCCTTCACCATTCGGGATCGATGCACAGCACAGTTATCGTGGACGAAATATATTTGTCCTTCTGGGTACGCAACACGCACTGTAGGCAACATAACCTCTTGCAATATTTGTAGATATGTCTTGCCATCCATGCGCCCGCCTACTTCTGTTAATTCGCCCGGACCCATAGATGACATCCATCCCCAGTAACCTGAAAATGAGGTTTTTTTTTTAGTAACATACTATTAGTTTATTGGGCAGTAAGTATAATGTTTCAGATTTTGTGGTGATAAACATTGCTAAATAATAGCTTAATTTCTCATAATAATGTTAATAAAATTAAATCTGTCATAACATGGAAATCAATAATTTATTTACAGTAAAGCTGTGTATTTACTTACCTAATGTTATTCTACCACTGGACCTGTTCGGTAATATGTTTTGTGGATTGTAGCGTTCGTTAGGTTTCCGCCATAGTATTTTTCTGCCATCATTATCGGAACTAAAAGTTTTTTCGTCCGTGAAAATAACTATGTTATTTTCCCAGTCAAAGTCCATAAACTCCTGTGCGAACCGAACTCTTGCTGCCCGATGAGCTTCTGACAGTTAAATTTTCTTCGCTGGACGATAATTGTGAATATCTGCTGCGTGCAGGTGCCTCCGCACTGTGGCGATTGAGATGCCGTGTCGTTGAGCACTGGAGCGAGTGGTTGCGAACGGCGAATTCAAGTGAACATTTACTATATCACGGTGGCGTTCACACTTGTTTGTATAGATGCCTGAACTTCTCCGTCCAAAAGGTTTTGACTTCACATCACCAGTATCCAAATAACGTCGCACCCACAAGCGCACCGTTTTTCTCTGAGTGAAAATACATTTTAAGTTAGTCAATCGAGTGACAAAAATCAATTTATTTTATTAGGTATTAGGTACTTAATATTTTTCGACTTACCGCTATGCCCAGCTGTCTGGCAATCCCTTTAATGCTTGTATTTTGTTCGTAAAGAACCACAATCTTTGTTCTCAAGAAATTATCTATCATTTTAAATTGTTTTAGCACAAACACGTTTAGTATGCGAAAGGTGAAGCAAAACTAGATTCATCAGACGGTAACTTCATTATAGATTAGTAAAATGTATCCATAACTACCCTCTATTATCAAACTATTTATAAACTACGGGCTCATATTCGATTAGACAGAGACAGAGATATAACGCCAAGTAGATTGATAATTCGTTGTGTAAATAACTACCTAACTGGCTTAGTTGGTAAGAGCTCGCGGTAATCATTGGATTACCAATGAGGCGATGGTTCGAATCTCGTCCGGGCATGTGAAACACTTTTTGTATTATTCTTAAGGATGTGTTGTTTGAATTGCAAAGTTGTAGCAAAGTTAATTTTAATACAACTGGGGTACCCAGTTGATGCAGCCCACTGTACATGCGTTTTTACAGTAGATAAAATATATGTATATATAATTGAGCACAACACAATGAGTGCATTGCATTTAATATTGCGTCATTAAATTATTTAATGATATTAAGTAGGTACAAAGGGATTGTAAATTCTCTAAACGTGAAATGATACCTAGCTTATGCATTCGTTTTTAAAAAGAAAATTGATTACGCCAAAAGCTAGTTACTTAAGTTAAGCATTTCTCCTGGACATTGACAAACCTATTGCTAGTTGGACCAAGAAACAACAACAGTTAACGATATAATTTTCCTCAGAAAAATAACAACCGTTGATGTTAGATATTACCAAACGGCCAAGCCCCTAGAAAACTTTTCGTACATCTATACTCTGCCAACGTAATCTGTTACAAACGATCTAAAAATTGATAAAAATGACCTCGTTTTTTATTCACGTATCTATCTAACAGGGCGGGCGGTAAATCTCAAAGCGGCCGATTTTAATGGACGTATAAAAGGGCGTCATCTCTCCATTAAATACCTTTTAAACGTTTGATCCTTTTTATATTTGCTGCTGTTGCGATGATCCGCGAACAGATTGGGGCACGAACGGATGGTGTTAATTAAGCCCGTACAATGTACCCCGTGTTCCACTGACCTATCGTCCTACACGTTCATGTGTGCCTTTCAAATAGAACCCGTTTTAAAGTGCCCTCTGAATCTGCTGCTATTTCCATGAATGGAGGAAATAATGAACAATATTTACCTAATAATTACCTTTATGTTAACTTACGAAATACAAATACATTTCGTTGGATATAACTGTTTATTTGTGAACTGAATGGATGCAGCTTCACTGTAAAAAATGATGGAAAATTCATTCAATTATCTGTCAAGCAGCGCACGCCGCGAATAATAAATCACGAGGTGTCGCAACTTGTCTGCGCCGGTAACCCGTTACAGCGCCACTTGGAAAAAATCAAAATGAGGGGATCAGAAAATATAATTTCAAATAAAAGTTGAGTCAGGCGCGGTCACAAGTTTCTTAATTAAAACTTACGTCGGACGACGCGAGGGGTGGGAACTTTGACCCAGAAATAAATAAATAAAGACTGGGGAGGAGTGAGGACACCGTCACGAGTCGCTCATTTATTTGTGCAAAGGAGTTTTGCTCAGTTCGACGGACGTGCCTCATAATCTGCACTCACAACATCTATCTGCGAGCGAGCATAGCGCTCCGCTCTCGCCTAACCGGGTGCCATCTCCGCCGCAACTATTGCCAGCTTATCTCTTTACCGTTTATTTATTGCTACATTTCCCTTTACATCCTGAATGGAAGCCTTTGAATCGAATTTTACAAATAGGAATTTAAAATAGTGAAGAATGTTTCATAATTCAATGTTTTTGTTGCAGCACTCTATGCTGTACTTCTTCCATCACTACGAGCTGCCCGTGATACTACAACAGGCTCAGCTGCAGCAGCTGCTCCTCCGCACGCACCGCGGCATGGCCGGCGTGATGGGGCTGGCAGGCATCGCGGCCCTCGCGAGCGGCGCCGCCTACCACGATGCTCCCGGTACGGGCACACAGGCTACTCCTCCTACCGCTCAGTCTACCACGCAGACAGTTCAGAACACCGCACAGTCTACTACGCAAACTTCACCGTCCGTATCCACCGCACAAACCAACACCCTTCACTCTGGCGATATGTTGTCACCTGAAATCTTCGACCAAGCGGTGCAGAGAGCGATGAACAGTCGCAGAAGCAACTCCAACTCGCATGGGGATACACAGGAGAGCGCTCTTTCCGCGCGTCCTGCTAACGATGTAAGAAGTACTGATAAGGATAACTCAGTCACCCCCGTTGGTGACGCTGATATCAAGATAGAAGAGATTGCTAGGAAAAACGATTCTATCAATAAAATTAATATTGCAAATGGTAACTCCGTTACCAATGACAATGGAGATGCAGTCTTGCCGAGTGGAACTAACAGTGACCCCACTAATGTGACGGACGTCAAGGATGAGACGTCTACTTTGGATCGTAGACGAAAAGAAAGCGTTGGGCTCAACAATGACGACCCACCTCTGGTCGCGAACGATGCGCCGGCGCCTACTGAAAGACTAGCTCCCAGAGCTTCCCCTGAGGCTGACGAATTAGACTAACATTAACTTATTCCGAGCTCGTTTCGCAATACTATCTACTTATGTGTTAGTTCCGATTAATCGTAACCGCTTTTGTGAACAAGTAAAGATGTCGCCGTAACGATAACTGTTAATATAATCTTATATCTAGTAGATAATATTGTCTCAAGAACTTATTAGAGAATTTTATCTTCGAATAAGATCAAATAAGTCACAATATATCGGATGAATCTTCAGTAAATATATTGATCAAAAACATGTTCACGATGTTCTTATTTTTTATAGAAAAAAAAAACTTAATTTATGGTATGTTACAAAGGTGATTGTAGTGTAAGAAGTATTCTGCCATTGCCTAAAGCAAATCTGTAAATATTTATGGTATTCTAATATTGTATGTATTAGAAGTTTGTGTTATCGAAATAACGTGTTTCTTTGATTATGCTTAGAGGTTGGCGCTGGAGGTTGGCATACTCTATTCAGTGATTTAGTTTTTAGCAATTAAATATTTTTGTTCAAAACTGTTCATTATTTTGGTAAGTTTATTTTTTCCAATACTATCTACATTAGTAATGACAACTCCTTTTATTTTTACGTTCTCATTAAGTTCCATTTTCATTTTGTATGTAGGTATGTTTTGTTTTGTATGTTTTTGTGTGTATGGAATATGGAAAGCGCTCTAAGCCCTTTATCATCATGTCCACGTCTACGAAGAATCCTTCAGAACAACAGAACTGAGTAATAATAAAATCATATTTTTGTGAGTTATTCGTAGATCCTCGCGTAGAGTACTTAATTGTTTGTATTGTATAGGTACTTATTTGTTCCAAGTCTGTTTTTGTGTGTGAGATTCGTATCCATAGACTAATATACATATATAGTGCGTATCCGTTCAATGCTAAGAGGAGTGTGGTGTTACACGAATGGATAGAATAAGAGGAAGTTTGAAAGTGGCACCAGTGATTGAAAAGTTGTGCGGAAATCGATTGTCATGGTATGGGCAATATGTGATGCGGAGGAATGAGGAAAATGTCGTGAGGAATTAAAGTTTTGAGTATGCATGTCGATGGCTTTAAGAGTAGGGGAAGACCAAAGAAACGATGGATGGACTGTGTGAAAGATGACATGGCTAGAAAGGGGGTGACTACCGAGATGATGACTAATAGAAAAGTATGGAAAAAAGGGAGATGTTGCGCCGACCCAAAATAGATTGATATAAGGGCAGTAGAATGATGATGAGTGCGTATCCGTTCAATGCAGCACAATAGTGTTATAAGTTATATCAACACCATAGATTTCTATGGTGATGTAATTAAAATAACCACCGTAATTGAAGAGGTAAGTTATGTTTCACAGCATTCTTCAACAAGACATGTTAGCTCAGAGATGCTACAGCAGCAGACTGCCTGCAGAGCCTTTTCCTAAGAATGCGTAAGAAGTGATTCGGCCCCCGAGCCACTGCGTCGCATCGCATCGCCCGCCCGCGCTTTTACTTCGTTTTCGCTTTAAGTAAGTACAAGTATAATTCTACATTTGAAAAAAATATATAATGTCGTTGACTATCAAATGACCCTAAAACCTAGCCATATACAAACATCCTAATCCGTCATTCCAACATAGGTATTCTTGTAAGTTAAAAACTGAGGTATAATAATAATAACCCCACCGCAGTATCTACGTTGACGTCGTGGTGGCGCTCCGAATTTTAGGTCTGTGCCGGTAGAGTTTACTTTGCCGGAACGGGTCTAGGATGAGGAGCCAGACCAAGAGAGATACAGGAACCCGCAGGGCAGCATGTGGCGAGCTGTTGGGCAGTAGCGACCCCACGGACCCTATCTCCCGGGAGTAGTCTTGTTCCTCACCTCTCGCTTGCCTTTATTGGCCGGCTGGAGTGAACACTGACGAGGAACAGAGCTCCCACCTCTTTCTTGCCTTTATTGGCCGGTTTGAGTGGAGATTCGCAAGAGCAAACGTGCTCGGAGGAAGGAAGTATCCCAGTAGGATGCTGGTAGGGATCTTGACCGTACTTCTGGGATTGTCCTGATAGCCGTGGGATACCTCTCCACTCCTCACAAGCGCCTCAGGACATGTTGCCCCTTGCCGCCACGACACTATGTGCTAGCGACCGTTTCCGTGGGCCCACTATTGGGTGTGCAAGTCACCCCCTGCCATTTTAACTGTGTATATTATATAACACTAGCTTTTGCCCGCGGCTTCGCCCGCATGAATGTCGGAAAATATGCCACAGGAACAAAAATATTGAGATAACTTCTGCCCGCGACTTCTTCCGCGTAAAATTTCATGTGCCCCCAACCCACCCTGTCGCATCGCATTGCCTTCCCGCGCTATTACTTCGTTTTCGCTTAGCGTTCCTTCTCTCTTTTTTTTGCTCGGCAATTAAGAGTTCTAGTGTGATGTTAAATACGCCTATAGCCTTCCTTAAGAATTGGGCTATGAATTAATGCAAAAATAATTATTAAAGTCCGACTGGTAGTTCCAGAGATTAGCGGGTTCAAACAAATAAAAAAAAGCGTGTCAGCTCCGTCGCACGACTGGAGTTTACTGCTGTTTTTTGTGTCGCTCTGAGTTTCCGACTTTCTATTTTTCAGTAATTTCTGTCGGGCTGGGTTTCTTTAATGAATCAGTGCTATGCAAAAAGCAACTTTAAGGTGTAAAGGCACTGCTGCCTCTTCCCCCTAATCTCCCTTTCACCCCTCCTCTCTCTCTAACCCCTCCCCTTCCCACTCTCTTACCCTCCCCATCACTGCACTCTTTCACCCCCCTCACTCTCTCCATCCCCGTCTCCCTATCACCCCCTCACCACATAACTTTCCCGCTAACCTCCCCGCCCCGTCACACCTCTTCCATTCTTCACACCCTCCCCCTCACTATGCTCTCCTATCCATCGCCCCCCATCATCCTCCCCCTAAGCCTCCTCCTCACCACCCCTCCCCTCCCTCTCTCTTACCACAATCTCCCCTTCCCCCTTTCCCTCCTCACCACCCTCTCGCCTTCCCCTTTCCCTGCTCACCACTCCATCCCATTCCCACCTTCCCCTCTACCCTTCCCTCTGGGGAAAAAACTATTAGTGACAAACTTTATTACTTGCTTAGGCAAGTATTTGTGCCAATTTTCAACTTAATTAAGCAAATGAATAAGATTTTTCATATAAACTGTATTCCCTGTTTTCACCACCACAGGGATACAATTTAAAAAAATCGTTTATGAGATTCCCGTAACTTAAAAGAAAGATTATTTACACCAATTTTCGAGTCAGTAAAACCTGCCCTTTAAAATTGACTACCCCTTTTCAACCCTTTAGGGGTGGATATTCGAAAAACCCTGTTACACTTTATTCGTCATTTTTGGTTTCAAGTATAAATACTGAGTTTCGAGTAAATCGGAACGTGCGTTAAAATTCCTTCATACAAACTTTGAGACCCCCAATCCCTCCTGATGTCATTTTTAGTTTTTCTAAACTACCCCCAGTTTAGAAAAACTAAAAATGACAAACTTTATAGTTTATGTACTTAGATAAATATTCATGACAAGTTTCAAGTCTATTAAATCAAGGACTAAGATTTTTCATACAAACTTTGGACCCCTGTTTCACACCTTTAGGGGTTGAATTTTGAAAAATCCTTTCTTAGTGCACCCCTAAACCTCATAAGGAACCTACGTGCCAAATTTGGAATATCTAGGCCCAGCGGTTTGGGCTGTGCGTTGATACAAACTTTGACACCCTCCAATCCGTCCTGAGGGGGTAGTTTAGAAAAAATAAAAATGGCAAACTTTATAACTTACTTAGATAAATATTTGTGCCATGTTTCAAGTCTATTAACTCAAGGAATAAGATTTTTCATAAAACCTTTGGACCACCGTTTCACCTACTTAGGGGTTGAATTTTGAAAAATCCTTTCTTAGTACACCCTTAGACCTCACAAGGAACCTACGTGCCAAATTTGGAATCTCTAGACACAGCGGTTTGGGCTGTGCGTTGATACAAACTTTGACACCCCCCAATCCCTTCTGAGGGGGTAGTTTAAAAAAACTAAAAGTGTCAAACTATATAATTTACTTAGATAAATATTCATACCAAGTTTCAAGTCTATTAACTCAAAGAATAAGATTTTTCATACAAACTTTCATCCTCTATTTGTCCCCCTTAGGGATGGAATTTCCAAAAATCCTTCCTTAGTGGATGCCTACACTGTATAAGGTATCTATGTGCAAAATTTCAAGTCTCTAGGTCCAGCGGTTTAGGCTGTGCGTTGATATATCAGTCAGTCAGTCAGTCAGGACTTTGAATTTTATATATATAGATTGGTAAGGCAGGGGACATAGTTCTTCCATAGTTTAAGGCACCCTATCCACTATAGCCACCCGAACCCATAGCCCGATATGTTTTGTTTCCATGTTCTGCAATAGTCCTGCACCAACCGCGGGTTGTCCTTGGGTGCACTTGCATAGTGCATACAGGGATAATCGTCGGCTGGTGCCGCCTCGTCATTTAAAATTGTCTAAGGGGCCTCTGCGAGTTGGCTTCGGCCCCTCTTACGCCTTCCAAAGGTCCGGGACCCCAGGGTCCCGAGATATGTCAAAGACAAAAAAAAAAAAAAAAAATGTTTATTTTTGCCAAAAACTGTGCTTTACAATTCCTTATAGTCTACATTAATAGATAGGTTTACATTGATTTTTTTTTTTGGTTTTTGTATCGATACTTACTCGAGGTAATTTGTCACCTGATTTGAACAGCTATCATAGATGCTTGAGTAGGTATCTTTCTTTCTGGTATAGGGGCGTGAATTTTAACGTGTAAGTTTCATCTTAGAGCACGTTACTATTTCTAAGTAAAATATTGTCTTTGTAATCACAAGGTATGCTAATTCGCCGTTTGTCTGTCACCAGAGCTGAATTTGTAAGTAGCCAGTTGAAGTTTTCACAGAACACCGCGTTATTATGGTAAAGGAGATAGTCCAGAGTGTAGTTTTGGTGGTAGGCATACTGTACGACCCAAGTGCGAAATTCACACTACCCAAATCGTACTTTTTTTAAATCGGCATCTGAAGCGCAGGCCACACTGCTATCGAAGCTAAGTTGTTTAGCTTCGCTCATGTAGCTACCGCGTCTTTTCATACTTCGGTTCATAGTTCGCGGTGTGAACCGAAGTAGGTAGGTATGCAAACACGCGGTGGCTACATGAGGGAAGCTAAACGGACTTAGCTTCGTTCCTGGTGTGCGTCAGTTTCTCAAATTAGAGTGATTGTAAGAGCCTTAGTTTTTTTTTACACTCAAAGATATTTTCTCAGTAGCCCGAAGTCTGGATTTGTGCCCGGTTGATGGCAATAGCCTGGCCATTATCCGAAGAACCGATGAACGTTGTGGTAGCCGTGTTCTCGAGTGAAAACCGGGAGCCGGCAAATGTAAGGTAGGACGAGCAGGTGGAGCGACGATCTCCGCAGGGTGGCTGGTAGCAGCTGGATGAGAGTTGCCGAGAATCGAGCTAAATAGCGTGCAACTGGAGAGGCCTATGTCCAGCAGTGGACTGCTATAGGCTGATGATGATGGCAATAGGCTCAAGGGACTTAAACATAGCTGGCGAAATGCGGGTGTGCTATTAGGTACACCTCTGCTTTCCCTTGGGGGAATGCAGGCGTGATGTTTGTTAATATCTTGTCTTTACTTAGAATGGGCATTTATTTTCAATTTTTTATTCGCTTTAATCATTAAAATTAGACTAGCTTGGAGATAAGTTGTACTGGTGCAACCTGAGGCCTTAAACAAAATCCGTTTTCTGTAACGGGGTGTCCTGCGTGAGCGATGAATACGACGTTGCGAACGCGATCAACTCAACGGCATACCCTGCTTGCGGCCTATGTGGCAGTCTGCGGCGCGGGCGAGACGCGACGTAACGCGTAGGTAGGTACCTACTTGTTTTGCGACCAGACGCGATCACGCGACACCACGAACTAAGAAATGGTTGATTCAGAAGCGTTACACTATTGTACTGTACTAATGTACAGATAGCGCGCGAGTTGAATGCAGAGCTTAGGAATGCGGTAGTGCTGTGACCTAATTATAATTACAATACACTGCAGGCGCGTGAGGTGGGGTGTGCGGATAGCGGGGGGAGATGCTCCCGCTCTTTACCTCAGACCCCGACTGCATTCAACTCGCGCGCTATCTGTACTTCTCCATGATTCGAAAAATAATGACCAAATCACGTAGGACATTTGTCGCGTGTACCATCGCGTCGCAGTAAGACCTAATTGTATACCTACCTATGTTTCACAAATAAACATTATGATTATTATTATTATGCATCGTGTCGCGTCGCATTTCATCGTGTAGTGTCGCGTCGCATCGTATTCGTCGCTCACGCTGGACACCCCGTAAGATCAAATTGTATGGAGTTGACATTAGCTTCGATGTCACGTGACTGCTGTCGACTCCATATAATTTGATCTTTCCGTTGCCATTAACGCTTGTAGAAAAGGGATTTGGTCTATGCGCAGGAGACTCAGCCTTACTGACTGCCGATTCAAATACCTATAGATACTTAGGTACAGCATGAGACAGCACAAAAGAAGAACAGTTAAAAAAACCCTTTGCCATCAGCTGATTGTAGGTCTGTAGGTAGGTATCTCATTCGACCAGCTATACGGGAGGAAATTTAAAACATGTTCCAAATCGAACACATTATTATCATCATACATAACTACATCAAACTCGTCAAAATGTAGTGAACAGCAGATTTTTTTTTGCAATTCGCAATTTCAGGTATGGTCCCATAGTAAAAGTTGTTCATAATGATGAGTACAATATCCCATTTCGATTTGGAACATGTTTTAAATTTCATCCCGTACCTATATCTTACCACGCCATTTTGTCTTGGCGACTCTTTTTTGGAGTTTGTTTAAAGATTCAGAATCCGATGGACTATTTTCAAAAATCCTTTAGGTACTTATTAAAAAGGATAACAAAATAAAACCACTTTTTTACATTACTTGGTTTAATTATTGAGTCGAAACTCTAAGTACACAATACAAATCAAACATTTTTTCAAGGTATCGTTAAATACACATTAGCAGTTTAATATGGAGCTATTCTGAAAAATTATAATTTATTCAATTGTTTTGTACAGAGTTGTTACAACTTCAATGAAGACGTTCTACACTATATTTTCAGAAAAATTACAATATTTTCATCAAAGCCGTTTATTTGTTTCATGTCTTGTTCACATTTCTATTCACACAAGAGAGCGATATGCCGTAGCTCAGTTGTCGCTGCCTGGCTGCAGCTGCACCGCATTCACGGACACCATCCGCCTGGCCAGCATTCTCGACATCTGCGAACAGCGTTCAAACATGTTAATAAAATGCTCACACAACTACCTATTATGGCAAATATTGCGTATGATTATTTACGGTGGCAAAAAAATCACACAACTTTTATAATTTTAATCAATTTCAAAAACACAATTTTTTGGTGGAATTAAAACTAGATCATAATATTATAAATCCAGTTATTTTTCCAGCAAATGCAATATAATAATCATAATCACTAATTAACCATTTGTTTGATTTGTCCACGCCAGTTCTATTATTTAGGTACTTAGGTACGTACTTCATTTAACTACATAGGTGTGTGACTTTATTATTCATTTGGTCATTGTTATCGCAACATTGATAAAGTGAACTGATTCTGAAAATAAGAAAAATTTAATTTAATAGGCGGTGACTGGCGAGTAAAAACCAAAAAATAAGTAGGCACAGACCTACCTACAATTTTACACATATGTTGGCAACATTTTGTTTACTCACAATTCTGTTTTATCATGAACGTTTTAACGTAGCTCCCTGTGCCCCACTGGTCGATCGGTAGATCGAAGAGGATTCGTGACTGTACATCGATCTAACAATTGATCGGTGTAAGCACAATAACCTACTAATCCAAGTAGGTACATTACATACCTAACACGAAAATAAATCAATCAAGGCGACAGTACGCGCCATGGATTTTGTGTCTGTCAAGTTAACTGCAGGTAGTAGGTATTTATGTGTTGATTTCTTCGAATGTTGAAGGAAATCACAGAAATCTGAGGAGCAATTCCCGTATTTTTAATCTTATTTGTCTTAATCTGTCAAACATTGTATACCTAGCATTTACCTACATTTTTGACTTTTGATTGTCGCTGGCATGAGATTGCGACTTGAATTTGAACGTTTTCGGGTGCGAGAATTGGCCTTCTGGGTATTCAGTGCCGTTCCAATCAAAATGCTTTCTTCATTAAGTATAAAATATTCCAAATTTTCTTTTGGTAGATTCCACCCCATAGGTAGGTACCTAACACCTTATCCATTTCATATCAATTATGTAATGTGTAAGAGGTTCATATGATTTTTTAGGTTTGATTCGATAGTCGCCATTACCTCATCGAACATTTCATCGTCATCATTTCAGTCGAAAGGCGACTACCAAACTGAACTTCGACAAACCGAAATAAGACGTCCACTGCTGGACATAGGCCTCCCCCAAGCACCCCCACTTTGACTGGGTCTGTGCTTCCCACATCCAGCGGATTCCTGAGGCCTTTACTAGGTCATCGGTTCACCTTGTGAGAGGCCTAGGAGGCCATCGAACATTTTTCTGAGCAATAATCTGATTGACTGCTGCGGCAGGTAGGTACCTACTGTGGGGACTAAGCTACAATGATAGAGTATAAACTTATAGATATATGTAGGTATGTAAGGAAAGATGCACATCCTATCCTTACCATAATATATTTCGACTGATTTATTGTTCAGAAAAAAAAATAAACCTTCAAATTCAAAAGTAAGTAGTTCGACACTTGACTGAATGATCGAATGTTACCATACGTATTTTCAGCCTGTAGGTAGTTATAACATATCTAAGGCTGCCCTTGACATGCCTGTTCTTGAGTACATACATCAGCCCGCCACTTTCCGAGGCATGGAGGGGTCTAGGTAGGTATGTAAAAATGGTCACCTACAGGCCGACCGCGGCTAGCGTAGCTTAACCTGATCGATCGACCCGTGCGGCTGTTATTTCTTAGCCACGAGCCCCTATGATAGGAAAGAATAGAGGATCTGCTTTGAGACCTGACAAAGCGCGTCAAGATGTAAAAGAAGTAGCAATGCTTATAGAATTATTTATGATGGATTAATACTAAATACGCCTTTAATTGATAATCCGCTTACCGGGACCTAGGTCCTACCTAATAGTTTTTTAAAGTCCATAGGTAGGTAGCTGTTTAATGAGAATATTCTGTCTTCAGATAACTTCAAAAACACAAAGATCCGTGACACAAGGTACTGTACTTAAAAACAAATTAATATAAAATAAATATTTTGTCTTCTGGTCCATCTTCATCCTTCCGGACTCTTCAGATGAATTCCTCCTCGTCAGCTACGTGTATTCTCAAGCAATAACATCTCGTAATGTGTGTTAATTCCCCAAGAATACGCGTGACCCTCAAGTTGGATTTAGGATTCTCTGTCTCTTCAGCGACCAGGTCCAGCGACGTTCTAGATGCAGTCAAGGAAATAAAAATAAAAGCGAAACTAAAAATCGATTAAGTTACACAATAATGGAAAAAATGTGTGTGTGGATGTTAATGAATCTACAAATACCTAATGAAATAAAAACCGGTCAAGAGCGAGTCGGACTCGCGCACCGAGGGTTCCGTTCTTCGATCTTCGATTTCTGAAAAAGTGTGCTATTTAGAGACATCGTTTTATTTTTCCTGTAATCTTCACATAAACTTCTATCACATAGAATAATTTCAGATTTTTCTCTTTGCAAACTTCGGAGATAAGAGGGGGGGGGGGGGGGGGAACGGTATTTTTTTTACATTTTTCATCAGAAGTCGAAAACTATGCGGCCTAAAAAAAAGAAAAAAAATGTTTGAGAATGTGCAAACAGCGCTCTTTCATATGCCCCACATGCCCTGTGGTAGCCCCACTTTGATTTTTTAAGACCCCCTTTCAGTCCCTGTTGCAAAAAAAAAAAAATTCTTTCTTATTTGCAAAATAGTTGGGTAAACGTCATCTAAAACTATTCTAAATTTCAAGTTGATAGCATTAGTAGTTCTTGAGATATCCAGCTGTGACAGACAGACAGACAGACTGAGTCACACCATAAGGGTTCCCTTTTCACCATTTCGGTACGGAACCCTAAAAAGGGACTAGGCACACGAGGACTCAACTGAAATAAGTATAAAGACCTACTTAAAGTCATCTTCAAGTTTCTTCGCACTGGATTGTTTTTCGCAGATGCCAGAACTACGGACGGGCCCGAACGCATGCGAAAGCAACGCAATCGGTATCAAACGACGTTTTCAAACGCGGTCGGAGACGTACGTAGCTGATGTCCCGTAAATACTCGATCGATAGACCTAGTAATTGTAAGACTGTACTTGTTTCAGTACCTACCTAAGTAGATTCATGTGTGTCTAGTTCCTATCTTACCTACTTTTGTCTGAAGATTCGACCTGTATATTTCTTCATTGTTTCCTCGGACGCCTGTGCTCGATCCCATGAACTCCCTTACGCATGAAGTTCGATCGAGACCTCGTCAATTTCCACAATTGACGAGGTCTCGATCGAATTTCATGGGTAAGGGAAGTTCGAGTTTGTTATCTTTATTGCGACAACAGTCTCGTGATATTTATTTTAGTTACTTACCTACTAACATACAATTTAGCACTTCAAAATTATATACAGGATGTGTACTTGAGTCCAAGTTTGAAGGAAGTCTTTGTAGTAGATCCAACAACAGTAAAAAGTCAAAGACCAAATCCGAAATGTACCAATCAAAATACACATCTTGTACATACAATGGCACCAACATGTAAATAAATGACTAAAATGACGTTTAGGTATAAGACAGTCCCATCGGGGAAATAGAACATCATCAAATACCAGACAAAAATCTAAACAATGGCACAATCAATATTTATTTGTACTTATCTGTGAGTCTTATCCGGGTTCTGACCCGGGTCGAATTTTCCGACAAGTCCCACTGCCCTTAGTGGGACTAATCGCGGGTCGGAGTGCGTCGGCACGAACGGGCCCGCCGGCATATCCGCACACAGCCGGTAATCCGGCCCGCAACGCCGGAGTCGGCGTCGTACACCTCCGGATTTACTGCCGGACGAAACAGACACACAGCTGATTGTCGAGATTAAACGCCGCGCGCCGGGGCCACAGCGTTTTAGAGAGATTTACCATTGTTTGGTGAACAATCTACGAATTATTGAAACTGTTGAGTTATTTTTAGATGTGCAGTAGATTAGTCATACTGCAAAAGCTTTTATATTTACTTGTTACTTTACTACTATACTTTTATAGCTACTTTGCTTTCATATTTCTTTGACGAGAACTTATCTCAGTTACCTATTATTTGTTAGAATGTTTTAGCTTGCTTATCAAAATGTTTGCGACCTCTAACTTTTAACATTGATCTTATAACTTCTTTGTACCAAGTACTCGCGTATGAATGGACCAACTGTTAAGGTTTTTGTTTTCATTCATACCGCTTTAAGCTCTTTTGATCGCTTTATGAGAAAATTGTCACAAAAGACTTGCTTGAGTTTTGAAGAGAAAAATGTGTAACACCTTTTTATTCGATGTTTGTTGGGTGGCACGATCTCTAACCGACAATCAGATATCAAATGGCGTTCGCCCGATAGCAGAGGTTTTATCTGGCCTCCGTTATCTGAGGGCGGCTCTTTGATCCGTGCGGCTCGCTTTGAAGTCGCACGCGCCCTTTGTGCCTCACCGCGCGCCTGCCGCCTCCGCGTAACCTGCACAGACGATTAAGGTTATTTAAGAAGATACACTGCGATGACATCGTTATTAACAATAATAGACAGGTAGGTATTATTAGGTACTCATATAAGTTCGCAGTTAAAACATGTGTAATTACTTACTATGAAAATTATTTTTAAATTACCTGTTCAACATAATTTTAAAGCTACAAATTTTCCAACGAATATGGTGGCTGAATGTTACTTTTGGTTTCAATATTCACGGTAACAATTAATTAATTTAATGGTCGGTTTCAGTGGCGACCGAGCCTTTTAAATGGTTTTAAACTGTAATCACAACATGAGGTCACGAGTGCAACGTAAAAAGATACTACAAAGCTGGGTGCAAGAGGGGGTAGCAAAAAGTTGAAAAGTCTCATAAATATGAAAGACAATTAGCGAGCAGTCTGTCTGCTTACCTACCACCTGTTGGATGCAGCGCACGGAAAATTAACATGAAAGTTTTAGTGCAGTATTTAGATGGTTTATTTTTTGTGGTAGGTATGAATAATGTGTGAAAAATGCATGACCGAAAACAACAAAAGAAAAAACTATGTTGGGTTTTGCACGTATAGGTATAGTAAGTAAGCAGGTATCTTCTTGGGCCGTTTCATTCACTCTAGACTAAAACTTAAAAAAATCTAGATAACTATGTCAACGTGTGTAACTATGTCTGTGACTGTGTAAAGTCATTCAAACGTGTCTTCATACTATTGGAGTTCATGTCTATCTTTTTGTCATACATTGTCTGGACATTGTGTAGGTACTTATCCAAAAGTATGTAATACACACCTTTCTACTTGTTAAAAGTGCTGTGTATCTTTTAGGCACACGTTTTCTATAGGTGCATTTATTATGCAAAAAAAATGAAAGCCCAGGGCCCGGCAGTCTTGACATTCGTTACGTCGTAACGACAGTCGTTAAGTCCTAATTACATGCTCTGTGGTCCTAACTGGCTCCACTAGACGGGCAAATGGTAATAATTCGGTTTTATTAAAGACACACAGATGACATAGACACATCTTTGAGCCCGTTCCTTAAAAAGTCCGTAGTTTTGGCCTTCATTACGGGCGTTTCCTACTCCGTATCACCTACGGATTGATGATTGGTTCAGGGCCCGAACGAAGTATGAATGACAACACGATTTGACAGCTGTCCCTACTCCCGATGTGTTTTTGCCCGTCCGAAAAATTTTACTTTTACACTTGTTTTGATGGATCGTTATGTCAGACGGACGGACGGACTTAGGGAGTAGACCCCCTGGCCTGTCGCAATTTTTCGGTATAAATATGGTTTGCGAATCGGTTCTGGCGCTGGGGGTGTTAATAACTGAATTAGACAAGCATCCAGTCCATAGACCATTTTATTTGTGGTTGGCGTAGAAACTTAGTGTTTTTTTCTTCTACACACCTCTATCATCCGCTCCTAAAGTATAGGTACCCATTTTTAAAGTACCTAAGTCCTCACACAGCTCCTCTTTTAATCAAATAGGTATTGAAAACAAAAGCCGATCGGTCGCATCAAGCCACATAACTGCTCTATAAAAGTCATGCAAATATTGCAGTATGCTTCAGTCACCGTTCACTGAATTGAACCTATAAACTATTTACATAATTTTACACCCCCCATCACTACGTCAACACGAATCAGACTCATGTTGAACAATCAAAATTAAATCTTATTGTATTTTCACAGAGCTTTTAATACTTTGATGAGATGTTTCATGCCTGACTCGCAACTATTATAATTGTCATTTTATTATGTGTTTAGTCCCTAGTAATTGTATCTTTATTGCGGTGATATAATTTTTACTTTTAACTAGTATTTTTCACAATTCAACGCCACACAGTATTGAATCTTTCCGCCATACAAATAAAGTTAAAAATAGTATGACAGTACAAAACTAGCTTCACAATCCTTTTGTATTTTACGGCAGTCGCGCCGCGTGCCGATTACAGTGTCGTTCATTTATCCGCTTTTATTGTTCGAACTAAAATATTATGACAAGTAACAGCATGTTCACATTGCCTATAAAACTACGACATTTTGTTTTAAATTTTTATATAAAATTTGCTAGCTTTTAATTGTGGCCTATTATTTTCTGAAATTCAATTGAAGTTTTACCATGAAAATCTAGTTTGTATTTCCGTTCGTTACGTTCTATTGTTTATTACTTTATGATACTAACTTTAGGCACAAACATAGACACTACAATTAGCTAGTTAATTATTTAAACATAAGAGAGTACATAAACAGAGTCGTAACGTATTCTAATTAAAAACAACCTATTTCGCCAAAGGCGCGTCCGATCACGCGATTGTTCAAAAGCATAAACATGTTTTCCACAATTTTTCCGCGCTATTATAAACGAGAGCTGTACCATTTGGCCGCTTACAATTCGTCCTGGGGCATGCGGTCGCGGTCGCCACAAAAGCAAAATTAATTTTAAAATACACCAAAAGAAATTAACTTTCCGTCGGTGTCTGGGGGAAAAGGTGAAAGTTCCAAACGAGAGAGCACTCGAAACGACTTAAAAATAATAAAGCGGACGTAAACGCGAGCCGCACCGGGGACAATCCCATGTTTATATTGTTGCTTTGTACTCCATCATGTTTTTTGTAAACCTGATTTTTAAAAGGCTTCTGGGTAATTTTGGCAATAAGTGCTTACGTATTTTTTGTTTTATTGTAAGTAATTGTTTTTCGTTTTTGTTTGGATTAATTTTGTAATAGGTCATCATTGTTTTCGTTCCTTTTGTTGAAAACGGGAAAGAAAAAATGAGTTGTTCTAATTCTGTGTTTCTCCTAAGTCATTGTTTTAATTAGGCCAAAAAACCGACCACCCAGAAATCACGAAGACGTGAACCATCTAAAAATTGATTAACAAATGGTAAGAGTAGTACTAAGTAGGTACCTAAGTTTTTCTTAGTTGAGCAGCATCTCATATTTCAGACGTTTTAATTTAGCGTAGCGCTCGCTCGCTCCCCGCGGTGTACTTAAGCAGTCTGGGACATTATAGACTAATTTTTATACGCCTTTTTTCAAGAGCTAAGGATAATCGAACTGCCAATCCTGACTAGGAACAAAGGAGGCTAGCGGAACTATTAGGATGCTTATAATAAATCAGCTTTATGGAAGCGACAGTGTTTTGTTTTTGTTAACTATCTACCCTGATCGTGTTTGAGATTGTTTCGGATGCAGGATTTTTATTTAAATATTTATTGAACAGGTGGGTGATTAAAAGTTTTATAGACTTGGTTTAGACTTGATTTATGATCGGAGATAAAAGAGTGTTTAAAATGAATTGTGTGCAAAGTTGATTTAAAACTGCAGGTTTATTTTTGTGCGCACAAGGTGCGAAAGAATAATGTGGGCACGACACTAATGGTCAGAAGTAGCAGATGACAGTGATGATTGAAAGTAGGAATGATGCTTCTGCCCAAATCTAAGACACGCACTTGGCTGGCAATCTAAGACACAAACTAGGCTGACAAAAAAACCCTCATAAATATTTTCTTTTGCGATGTACAAAGTGAAACAGAAGTTAAACATAAAATATAAATCTTAAAACACAAAAAATCCGCCACACCCTCAACTCTTCAGCAAAAAATATACATAATATCTAATAAGTAGTGAAACAAAAATGAGTCGGCAAAGGGTTCGCAGGTGGCAGCACTGTGCAGGACCGACAGGTAATTAACATGCAAATGAAGCGAGAGACGCAACGCAGCGTTTAGCCTTTGGATGCTCAAGATATCTAATTTGCAGCCCTGAAACATCCGCGGTAGGAAGATAGCTAGATATTCCCCTTTATCGTCTTCTTACAAGATAATAGTTTATATTTTTCATTAGTTTTCAGAGTATATTGTGGCTGACGTTAGTGAAATTGTTTATGGAAACTGACATTGAAATAAAGTGTTTAGAATTCTGTAGTTATAATGAAAGTATGGTAAAGTATTTAAACTGTGTAGACTAGGAAATAATCGTGTGCTCAAACCTTGTTTGACCTTTCGTAAGTATTTTCAGTCTTCTGAAGCGACGAGATGCCTTCTCCTCCAGTCCTCTCCTCCCCCCGATTCAGAACTTCCCGATGAAGATGCCATGGCAATAACTTGTGCTTCGCTTGGTATCATTATGATTTTCGAGTCATCATTTTGGCACAAATTTGTAGACAATCTACACGACCATTTTTAATAAAAAATAAAAATAATGTTTATAAAAATTACTTCGTATTGACACAAATCGAACAAACACGACGATTTTTAATAAAAAATAAATATAATGTTTACAAAAATTACTGCGTATCGCGCGAACAAAATTATGAGTAATCGTAAAATTCTGAAACGGGGTGCTGAACTCGATGAGTTGCAAACGAGGGATATATCTTGTAGTTTATTTATCCTGTAAAACAAAAAGATCACTCATAAAAATCTAGACACATTTATCTATTTTACTCACATCATTAATTTTACAACGAACATCGTCCCTTCCCTACACTTGAGTTTATCAACCGGTATCAACTCCAAGACAATTTGCTGCCGTCATTAATCAAACTAACTTGATTTAAATTATGCGGTGACATGTGACTTGGAACTGAAAACACAAGTCGAGTGAGCGCGGTGACGGGTCGCGCCACTCCACCGCCACGCCACGCCGCGCCGCCGAGACACCGACACATCAAAGAGCTAGAGGGTTACCCCAAAATAATCCCAACGATAACTTTAAATGAATTCGTTAATTACACTAGTGTTGATTCGCTAAGAAATACACCCCAGGGAACAGCTCACAAATTACCTATCAACAAAATTAAAGCCTTCGTAGGGCCTCGGTCTATCGGCTTACTCGCTTTTACTAATATCGCGTGAAAATTATTTATATGTAAGCAAAGTCGCGAGTGATTAGGGCGGTCCCAAAGCCGAGGTGATGTTTAACCCAATTTCCTAATTCGTATGTTTCGGTTATTAATTAATGAAGTCATAAAACTCGTTGCTTAAGAGGACACCGTGCGAGTGGCGCCCTCATCGTTTATTTGGTTATTTATTTTATTTTTGAATAAAAATGCAGAAAATAAGCATGTTACGTTGCACTCCACAAGACCAAAAAAAATGGAGCTTAGTGTCCACTCCGTTTTAAGGATTAAGTATAATAAAACTTAAAAAGTCAAAGTCGAGTCAAAGATTTATTTGCAGATAAATATAACCATGTAAAACTCTGTTTGTAATAACAATAACGAGTCTTGTGGAGCACAACATGACCTGCTTATTTTCTGCATTTTATTTCTATAGTCTTATTAGGACTGTTAAAACTACATAATATATAATATAAGCAGGAAGAACATTGCTGTTTAGGAAAATGGGCTTTTATGCCACTACGATCGAATAAAAAAATATATACCGATACCGAGATCGATATTTTTAATCTACATTGTATAAATGTGTCATAATTATTCAGAACCTAAATCAAAGAAAATAGAAAACATACATTACTAGGAACGTTTAAATAACCTTACGTTATTAATACTCAAAAACATGTTAAACTCTGGCTCATTTTCCTCCAAAATTATTATCAGCAAGTCCAATAAAATATTTTTTCAAAGTTAATAAAGAAGGACGTAGCTAATATATTTATATTCATATTGAACGAAGAGAAATATCAACTAATATTATATGACATGTAGATAATTAAGTATTGAATCTCGTCCCAAATATAAGTGTGTGTTCACACGAGAGCGTCCATATCCGAGCCGTGTCCGGGTCGTGACGGTTGGCGGACGGCGAACGGGACGGCTAATCTCCTCGCATGTTGACTCTACTCAATAACTAACTTCAAACATAATTATCTTCGTCGATTTCCCCTAAAATTGGCGATTCCCTCGGAGGGATTCCCGCGATATTGCTCCGACAAATTTCTTGTGCCAACACCGCCAAGCCGGTATCAGGATATTATCGAGGGTCATTGTTTGATTATCTCATTATAGGATGATTGATTCCATCAGGCGTTCATTAAGATGCTCTCTGTGATCGTGCGTTTTCCTCTTAATTATATTTATAAACAGTTATTATTGGTAAATAATGTGACTTCTTTATTGGATAAGTTCGTTCTTAAGGAAATGCAAGTCACTGAGGTTTGGGGAAAATGCTTTGTGTTGGATTTGTGCATTGTTGGTGTCCATGTTCCATCTTGTGAGTCGTTAGCAAGCTCTCAGTATGATCATCGTGTTATCTAGCTCGTAAGCGGTATTAAGTAAAACGTGTGCCTGCGTGCATATTGAAGCCGCTGCAATTTCACGACACATCGCGCCGTTGTTGGCGGTAATAAATATAAAATATGTGCGATGCCGCCACACCACGCCATCTTGAATACCAAGTGGGCCACACCGACTAACTACAAATGATTTTAAAAAACGTCTTCCCCGTCCGCCGCCCTCTAACTCGTTTACTGCATTTTATATTCATTATTTTACCGCTAACCGCGCGCTTTTACGACGCACTTAATACTCAGCAATCATATTACGTTGTAGTTTGTGTGTACCTACTGTAATGCGATTACTGGTTTATTAAACAAGTTCAAATATTGTTAGACACGATCATTTTCTTGTTATACTACTCCGGCTACGATTCAGTGCTACGCCGTAGCACTTGCTACGAGGCTACGGCAAACAGACAAACTTTAAATTACGTAGACTAATTTTGTTGGATAAACATTACAAAAGCTCAAATGACGTACGTAATTGCTCATTTTAGACGGACAGTTAATTATTAATGAAAGTTTCGTCATAAATGAGTTCAAGGAGACAAATATGAACTTATAAAAACTTTTTAGGACAGTCTGATAATTAAAATTAATTTTGATTACACCGCTAAAACAGGCAGGTGAATGTGTTGAAATTAACTTTTAATTTGTTTTGCCATAATTTTCCACGGCAACTTGAGTGACGGCGTGAACAGTTGACACGAACGAAACTCGACGTCCTCTGAAATTAAACAAAATAGGCAAGTCGGTGATCCATCAAACGTCACCGTGAAGAGATCAGGCGGCAAATTTTAATTCTGAATGAAGCTCTTTAAGGGCGCGGTTTATTGCGGGGCGAACTTAATGTTTCGCGTGACTCGAATGCTGAGATATTATTTTAATTTCGCCCCCATCGGCCGCTATCCGAGGTGTCTCGCACACCCAACTTTACATATTTTTGAAGGAATAAATCTCGTTTGATGAAAAAAGAATTTCACTGTAAACAGCGCCCGGTTAATGGAAATTTTGTTCAGTATGCAGCGTGGTGAAATTAGGTGGAGAGGATGTCTCTTAGAAAACATGCGACACCATGACGTGTGCAATGAATACGTATTTGGGGACCAGATGTGTGTGAGCCCTACGTGAGCCAAATATCTAAAGCTATAATATTGATTAAAATCTCTCTCATGCATAAATCTTAAGCAACAAGCGCCGCTCTCTCTAATTTTATGATGAATGAAATGAAAAAGACCTGAACAAAAAATCACATAATACAAATGACATCTTCCCAAATCGTTACCGAGTCTCGTAGCGACATTTTTACGAACACGGATCTCACAAAATCCGTCTTACATAAAAACGAGCGGTGTCCCTGTGTCCCCCATCAAATGCAACGAATCAAAGGACTCTGTGCCGAAATTCGCAACAATTTTATTATTCAATTATGGTTCGGTGGCGAGCAATATGCCGGGCGTGAAAATGACACCCTTCACGCCCCCGCCCTTGAAACTCCCAGATTAGGGCCGACTCGATACTGTATCTCGGATAATAAACACGATGGTTAAAGAGATCACTCTATAGCACAAACTTGTTCACAAATTAACCAAAATAAACGCGGAGAGAGCCCGTGATGTTGCGGCGGCTAAATTAAATTTGGATAGTCCCAAACTTGTAGCAAGTTTGCGTGCACGTGCACAAAATGTAGACACGGCTGCACGCTGACGGAGATGTATGAATGTTATACTAATTTCTGGCAGAGACATTAGTTTGGTGTTGCATAAAGTTGGACCTAAGCAGCTCAGACCGGAGGGGAAGGATGCGGGCATTTCTTATCTGTACTTGTCTAGCATATTGGGGAATACATTTGCTCATTTCGCAACACTCGATTGAATTCTCGTTGAGGACGCCGCAAAGAAATATAGTGGAAAGCGTTCGGGCGTCTTAGTCTGTAGATTGCGATCACCTACTGGCTTGCCGCGTGCTAAGTGGATTGGAGTGGGACCTCATCTGTTCCCCGTCAGGCGAGCGTGGGGTGGCCCCCTCACCCCTCCTCCCCCCTGCCGCCTGCGAATTGCGTTAAATAAAGTCAAATTGAGCAATAAAGGCTGGCTCCCCACAGTAATGCAATAGAATCGCTGTCCGACGCTCAAACTATACCGCTAATTTACACCAATGGTAAGCTATCGGCCTGTATCTGGACCTTGCGTTATTTGCACTGATTTAGTTCGGGATTGTCTTGAGAGCAGGGCTTGAAATACCGGTATTTCAGGGAATCGGTACCATTGGCCTTGGCGTGATACCGGTACCCAGAGTAGAGGTACTGTAGTGGTTTGTTATAATCAAACCTTAGCATAGATATTACTGGCTGACATTTCAGTCATTCAAACATCGAATATACTTATAAAAAAGTGATGCTCGGTTTTTTATGAGGATTGACAGATAGATTTTAGTTAGGGCTCCGCGTAGGACCTAGGCTGTGTGAATTATAATTTATTCTGATTTAATATAGCGGGCGTGAGCACCATTTCTCCTGTGCACTACTGTGTTTTAATTCTATAGCCTCTTACTGTGAGGTTCGAGCCCTCACAGCACCTACCTGTACTATTGGTAGATATAGTACAGTAAAAAGGATATTTAATAAACATTAGAAAAATAACAACTAGGTTGCTAACCGTATGAGGTTCCTTATACAAATATGAGGTTTTTTGTACGCGCCAGGTATCTGAATTGTGTACAGTCGGCTGCATCAATTGGGTACCCCTCAAAAGACATGTGGGTTCAAATCCGCGATAGTCCGAAGTTGGTTTTTCTATTTTACAAAAACATTTTATTATAATTAATGTATTGTTTTTTTGAATAAATAAGTTTATGTTGGTATTTATTTTTACTTAAGTCTGTTTTTATTATTGTCTTTTTCAATAAAACTTTAATACGTCTAATATTGCGTATAACGACATGCAATAATACGGTTGACATTTACGAAGAGTTATTCAACGTCTAAATAGACCAGAGGTTTCAAGACCGCTTGCCGTGCTTAAGGTTGGAGGTTCAAATCTTAAGCACGAATTGTTTTCTGTCATGCATTATATATTTTTTTTAATATAAAGTATTTTTCTATTTTAAGTAAGTATTTTTTTTTGTATTTTTTTATTTTCTTTTTTTTTATTTATTTTTATTTTATTTTAGTAATATTTCTAAAGAATTTAAAAACCAAGAAAAATAAAATACTTTAATAATCATTTAATAATATTTTTTATTGATATTATGTAACAAAACTACAAAGATTTATATTTTACAATAATTTGATTTGATAATTTACAGTTACCTTATTAGACATATTTTGCCAACAGAGACAAATGGGTTCCTAGACAAATGCATCAGACGGTAACTTCATTATAGATTAGTAAAATGTATGCATAACTACACTCTAATAACAAACTATTCATTCACTGCGATTTCATAGACAGAGACAGAGTTATAACGCTAAGTAGATTGATAATTCGTTGAGATATTAACTACCTAACTGGCTTAGTTGGTAAGAGCTAGCGGTAATCATTGTATAACCAATGAGTCTATGGTTCGAATCCCGTCCGGGCATTAGAAACACTTTTTGTATTATTCTTCTGGATGTATTGTTTGAATTGCACAGTTGTAGCAAAGTTACTTTTAATACAACTGGGGTACCCAATTGATGCAGCCCACTGTACCAGTAATTGTTAGGTGGAGTACCGGTACCCATTTGGAACCGGTACTCCGGTACCGAAATGGCAAAAACCGCAACTCTTGGGACCGGTTCCAAGCCCTGCTTGAGAGCAACATTTTTGTTAGTTGTGAAACTGTTTTTACAAAACCTCGTGCTCTGACACCTAAGTCTAAAATTAGAGTTTCTACTTATATCTCGTATGCAATTACTTTCTAATGAATTTCCTCAAGATATCCACTTCAGAAAACTTAACTTTTAATAAAAGTTTCTCGGAAGACAGTTCCCATATGACTACGATTGAAATTCTTTAACTTAAAAGCACTCAAATCTGAATGATAGGCAAAATGGAGCTTAAGTGAAAACAAAGTTAACTGTGAGTGACGAGGGTACAAGTTACTTGTTATGAGACGATTTGAGCCATGAAATCATCGCGGCCATTATACTGACTTTAATGTTTTAGGGCTGTCTACTGTCACTTTATTTTGGCGTTAAGTATTTGAAATTGAGTCTTTTTTACGTCTCAGTTGCTAAAAACTCAGAATAAAATATAAAATAAGCATGCTTTTAGCTAAAAAATCTTTTAAATTAGGTACTAAAGAATGTTTTCTTATGGTCTTAACTCAAAAACCAATAAGTATAAAATAATCAAATCTACATGAAGCCTTAGCCTAATATTCACTTAAACGATCATTAACAACGTCACGATAACTGACTTGCTCTAAAAAGTAACCTTACCACCCCTAAACTTAACAAATAACCCTACCGCTGCTAGGCTCTTGTTCCCCAGATTCGGGCAAGGCGGTTAGGTTTAAAATTCAATTTATTTCAATTTGTGTGTAATCAGAGGGGGGTTAACACAAAAATACGCGCCCGCTTTATATTGTGGAGTAAGATGATCGCTTAGCGTTAGCTATGGAAATGAGCTCTGTTTCGGCAAGACGGGGCTGTAATTACTTATAGTGATCTGTTTTACTGTTGTAGTGTTTTGGGGAGGCATTCGTGGGTTAAGCATTTGGAGGTATCGATTTAAGTTGATTTGTTCGGGGATTTGAAACTGGAAAGTTACTCCAAGCGGGCAGTAGAACTCTCAAATTTAAGAGTAAGAATATGTACCATTATCAATGAAGAATTAAAAAAAAAAGACACACCGTGAGGTTAGTAGTAGTCATAGGTTATTTTAAAAACAAAAAATATTAAAGTAAACAGCAGGATCACGGCGTATCAAAACTTAATTTAATTAACATTTAACAGCTACTTTCACACCCACTACCCTTTGTAGGTCAACACCACACAGCATTTAGATTTACAGAATAGTTTACATAAAGACATAAAATGTATTATGCTTAAGAAGTAGGACCATTGATAGACATCGATGGTCTTTAAATTAATTTATTTCCGACTTCTATTGAATACGAGAATAAGGGACTAAGTACAGAAGTTTTAGAGAAAGTTTATGACAGAACTTTGTGTGAACTGTATTGTATTTCATACTGTACGCAAATTGACGTGAAGTTGCGGACATTACCTATCTATTTTTGTATAACCTAACGGAACCTTCAAATATATGAAAGACTGGAGTTGTTAAATAGCTGGTGGTGGTGGGAGTCCTATCCCTAAGAATTGAACAAAACATGCTAATAATACACCTATTATAATAAACGATTCAGCCAAATCCCTCCCGAAATTCAACGTGACACTTGTCACAATAAAAATTCAAATAACTTGCCCTCACATTGAGTTGTTTTTTAAAAGCATTTTTAATATTCCTCACCGTCTTTGCCGGTCTATGGCAATTCCGCCTTGTTTTAAAACGGGCAAATTGAGCTTTTTTTGTTTATACAAGTTGAAAGCAGTTGGAGCGTTGGTAATCTCTTTTACGTTTGTTGGATTTGAGACTTGAGCAGTCTCAGTCTTCTTTTTCATTCGTTTCGTCAACTGCTCTGTATATTGTTTGTCCACGTTATTCGCTTGTTTTGCACGAGAAGAGAATTCCTCATGGGCGACTGCACGTTCACTATGCGTATAAATTTTTAAGCTTCGTAATGTTTCCTTTTATTTTTTATTGCGTTCGTTTCCTTTATTTAAGTATTCGCTGTTTGCAATTGTCTGTTTGTTGCATCTTGTCCCTTTGATGAAATTTTACTGTTACATGTTCATCGAGTTGCATGTTTGCTGACAATTGCGATATGTGCTTGTTTATTATTAAAGTGACTTTACTTTCAAAGTGGACACTCATAAAACTTTTCTTTGATAATTTCCAACAAAAGCTATTCCAATGCAATAGTTTTACTGTAAGTAAAGCTAGTAAGTAAATAGACGACATACTTACTAGATTAATCATTTTGTAATAAGTATTTAGCTGTATGAGTATTATATATAACCTTCAATTTTATACAGACTTTATTTACGTCAAAGCAAATCCATCAATGAGGCTGTATCGAAATGCAGGAATATATCCTGTTACCAAATTATACGCCGCACATATCAATAGACACAATACAAGTAAATGAGACGGTTGCGAATAATTATGCAATTACTGGCTTACTCGCATTCACGTACCAATTACCCGTGTCAATGGTATGAGCTACTAATAACCCCACTGTTCTGTAATTTAAGTCGCGAGCTCACACAACATGTATTAACATGACAAGGCGAGCTAACAAGCCATCTATGACGTCGCGACAAACAGACTCCACTAATTCCCACTGTCACGACTAAAAGGTATTACTGCGAACATATTTCATTTTCCAGATACATTCAGACTAATTTAAATGCAATACATCATGAACACCAGCTTATTTTTCAACAGACAATTTATGTTCTGTATCAAAATTATTCAAATAAGTGTCGCGGAGGTATTCCACGAGCGCCGCCACCTGCTGTAAGCGTAGCTAAATATTAAAACAAAAGGGTGGTTTAAACTCAACATTTCAAACATTGCGGTTGAGACTAAAAGAACTCGCCTAAAGCTTCCATTTGAATTTGCCGGTGATAAAAACAGCTGAAAATAATTCATATAAAAGTGAGCGAAATAAAAGTTCACAATAGCAAAGACAAACGCAAGCCTGCCCGCGTGCCCGCGTGCCCGCCGCCCCGGGCAGACGCTCCAAATTATCTTTTTGCAGGGCAACGTCTTCGCTCTTTAAGAATTCTCTTTTAAATTGTGTTTTGGTTTTGGTCTTTTTGTCGAGCGCTGTCCTTTGGCCGGTGGCCGGTCGCAATGTTCTGCATTAATAACGCGGGTTAATATTTGTAGTGTACGAACATCAGCTCGCTTTGGTGGCGGAACAAAATCCCGCGTTTGTCGGCTCATATTTTATTTGTTTGTGTACACTGCACGTGAAGCTAACTCGGTCCAGTAGCGGTGCTGTCGTTTATTTTATAGTATGGAGTGACGAAATAACTTTGTTTGAGGTTACAGTCACAGATGAGAGTGGTTTTACAGTAGCCACAAAAATCAAAGGAGTAATATCAGAGGAGCATGTTAAATAAAAACAAAAGGCGTCTGAAACATTGGGTGGTGTATGTAGCGTGTCGGGGGAACCCTCAGTGGCGGGGGAGGGTAGTATCGTCTTATCAAATGCAAACACTCGCGGCTCGTTCCGGCCATTGGGCTCAAACACTGCTATTATTTTTATTTTCTCACATCTCCGCGCTCTGATACAATGTTTAGGATTAAATCGACATTTCTTACACTCCTTTGGTTTCTAACAACGATAGTCAGGTTTTATTGAGTAGGGTAAGCAAGGGTTACTTCACTTGAATATGTTATATTAAAATACAAGAGAACTGTTTGTTTGGATATTTTTCTGATAAACTGAAGAAAATATTTTCAAGAATCTGAAGTTGTTTTTATAAACCAAGAATACCTACGCGGAAATATTCTTCTTGTTTGTTTATTTGATAAATATTTTTTAACTTTTAACGGACTTTCCCAAAACTCATTTGGACTTGGGTTAGTAATAAAGCTCTCCCGTTTATAGGGTTTCGTATGTCCGAATGAAAAAACGGAACCCTTACCTAGAGGATCACTCGTGGGTCTTTCTGTCCGTCTATCTGTCACAGCCAATTTGCTCCGAATCTAATTCTGTGACCCAAACACGGTCGTGTTACGTGAAAAAATGAATTGTGAATATGGGCGTCACTTTTGGGAGACACATTTCCATTTTTTACATTTCATATTGAAATGTAAAAAAAAAAATTGCACATTATACCGTGTGACATATCAAATGAAAGGGCTTACTGGGAAGGTCTCAAACATTTTTTTTAAATTTTAAAATAAATTGTTTTAAAACTATTTAAGAAAATTGATGAAAATTCACCCTTATCTCCGAAACTACTGAGCTTAAAATTAAAAAAAAATACATAAATTGTTATATACTCATTGATTACAGGAAAACCTATAAGAAGTCTATGGTCTTAAAATAACATGGTAAATCGCCAAATATTGTGCGTACAAACTTCATTTGCAGTCAAATGTACGGGAGAACATGTTTTTCAATTTAAACATCATGATACAGAATTCATTCTAAATCTTTATCTACGAAAGATTTTCCTCTAGCTCGTACTAGTCCTCTTCTAAGCCACATATTTTTAACTTATAAATACTAATAACACTAATAAAGGTGCTATATCTGGCACAATATGGCGGGTCGTAACGTTCGGAGATGTTCGGAAGCGACTGCGGGTCTATGGGACCCGTAAAAAAGTAATAAAATACGAATAAATCCGCGCCCTCCTCCCTTGTGAGTGTCAATGCTCCTATTATTATTATGAACATCAAAATATTACTTCACGGGTTTCGCTACCGTCACGGGTAAGTTTGAGGATATTTTTATATAAATAATAATGGCCTTTGTGCGAGTTTTTATACTTACTCGATTACGTTAACGTAAACTTAAATTTGTACTGAAACTCAATAAGCGCCGTCTATGTCGTCGTCGCCGTCTATAATAGGAAACACAATTATTCCACATTCAAATTGACGTAAGTAATCGTTAACGTAACCGCGATCGAGTAAGTATAAAAAGTCGTACTAAGGCCCCTGAAACTGGATAAGCGCCGACTGGTGACTATAATGGGAAACACAATTATTCCATTCAAATTGACGTAAGTTAACGTTAGCTAAACGCGATCGAGTAAGTATAAAAACTCGTACTAAGGCCCCTGAAACTGAATAAGCGCCGTCTGGTGACTATAATATGAAACACAATTATTCCACACAAATTGACGTAAGTTAACGTTAGCTAAACGCAATCGAGTAAGTATGAAAAGTCGTACTAAGGCCCTGAAACTGAATAAGCGCCGTCTGGTGACTATAATGGGAAACACAATTATTCCATACAAATTGTCATAAGTTAACGTTAGCTAAACGTGATCGAATAAGTATAGGAAGTCGTACTAAGGCCCTTGAAACTGAATAAGCGCCGTCTGGTGACTAAACTGGGAAACACAATTATTCCATACAAATTGACGTAAGTTAACATTAAACGCGATCGAGTAAGTATAAAAACTCGTACTAAGGCCACTGTTCTCATACTTGTTTGCCTACCTACTTACTCTCCACTTTTCCGAAAGTCTTCGTTCGATACTTATCAAGGAAGATGGACGAACAATGCTTGTCTTATGGCTTTCCGCATTGCCTGCTCAGGACTATGCCTGTAGTGATCTTCATCCCTTACGGGGGCGTTATTCTCACACCTATGAATAATTAACACTACGAAGAAGCATTTCTTCTAAATCATAACTCAGTTAATCATCCCTTCGATACACAAAACTTCTAAACCTAAAAAAAAAACCGAGGTCATTAATCTGAGCCATATGCATAAAATATGATCAGAAAAGGCTGTTACCTGTGAGGTTGTAAACTAAACGAATGTTAGTCTCACGGGGCGCCGGTCTATTTAAATTTGTTCATAAATAGATAATAAAGGGAGGCGGGAGTTCGGCGGCGGTTTACTAAACTGCTTTATTCGATAAAGATTGCGGAGAGGCAGCCGCGTCGGTGAAGTTTGTCGGCAGTGAGCGACGCGCGTGTGTTACCAGTTACCACTATTTGTCTGTCGTATATCATGAGGTGATAGATTTCTTAAAGAAGTTTATGCATAATACTTAATTGTAACTAGATCAGTTGGTTCTAGAAATAACTAGCTTGTTTTATAAACGATTCTTCTGTGCCATATTGAACAAAAATATCAAATGTACATTATAGTAAGATCCTGGAAATACTTTCCAGAGTTGTAATTAGAATCCCTACTCTAGTCACCCGACTACCTATAAATATCAGCATCACAGTAATTTATTTTCGAGTTGCTAATCGAGTTCTCATAGTAAAACAAATTGCTCTCCAACTTTCGACATCGCGGTGTCTCGTCTTGGCTTACCGAATCTGGCTGAAGATTAAAAATGTAATTCATTATGAAACAAAAAAATGTTGTAAAATGAAATTGTATCACAAAAAGTGAGATTTAATTCATTTAAGTGGTCGTATCCGAGGGGCAGACTTAGTATGTTTTTGCGATAAATTCTAGGGGCCCATCGACCACAGTATTGTGTTACGACGAGGCCTAGAGGTACACAATTTTATTTTCCGCTTTTTGGGTAATCAATAGGGGAGACTCGACGCCCCTAAACAACCGAAACGAATATCCAGAGAGACGTGGAGTCGTGTCACGCGCTTAGTTTTTAAGAAAGTATGATAGTGGATCAGAGAGGACATCTTATTGATAGGCTAGGATCTTAATTGTCATTAGGATGGCGAAAGGAAACATCTGTAATCATTTATCTTTGGGCACATTTCAATAATTGGACCGATTTAAGCAAAAATGTCCCAACCCACCACCTCGACAATTTCGGTTTTTGAGACCTATGTACTCCAAATAAGGTATATTTTAACATATCAAAGACTCATGAGGTTGGAACATTTTTGCTTAAATCGGTCGCTCATAAGAGCATGTCTAAATACTTTGACATTCGAGTTTTCACATTTGGATAGCGGATTCACAGTAACTACGAAAAATATAATTATCTTCCTAAGTTAAGGTAAGTAGAGTAGGTACTTACCTCCTTTTTCTATAAATAAAGTGTTAGCTAACAACTATTTCAATATTTTCAACTAGAAATATTTTAGTGAATCTCAATCCTGCTTCGCCAATAAACTCCAACCTAATATTAAACTCAATTTCAAATACCGCAAATCAAATATCTGATAGGTAAGATCTATAAAATATTTAAAGTGAAAATCCAAGTTCGACTCCACAGATTTCGCTGTTGCAATAGTGAAATCTAATATTCATTCCAATGATAGGTAGGTATTTATATTGAATGAGAGCTCTCCGCTAGGTTATACGAAAATTGGAGAGGTTTTAATCATATTGGCATTTTTATATTTTTTAGTACTTCCCAAATCTGTTTTGGTACGATATTCATGTTTATTTGCTCTGTGTTTTTGGAAACGAAAATATCCTAACAATAATTGTGTTCGTTTTGTTTTTGCAGATATTCGTTATATTTTTCTGTTATACCAGCACTGAGCTCTACCTTGGGTAGGTATTGATACTGTTATTCCAGGATCGTTTAATTCAACCGTATTATGATTTTGAAGTGCAATATTAATGATGGTTCACGTTGTTCGTAATCCTGTTTTAATTGGCATTTATGAGTGTTCCTATGATTTTCATGAAATTATTGGTAATTTTGGTCACGCAATAGGTACATAAAGTTTAAACAAGGATATAATATATATACTACTTACTGAAATTACTTTATTTGCACTTTCTCTGTAGTGTATATAAATAGGTTGTTGTTTCTATGAAAATAAAAATATCTTCTATATACATATATATAAATAAAAAGAGAAGTCCTGACTGACTGACTGACTGACTCATCAACGCCCAGCCCAAACCCTTGGACCTAGAAAGCTGAAGTTTTGCACAGAGGTTTCCTTTATAATATAGACAAGGAATAAGGAAGGATTTCCCGGTAGCATGTTCCCGTGGGATATTTTCCGACATCCACGCGGGCGAAGCCGCGGGAAAAGCTAGTTATATCATATTTTGATAAAATATGACATACGAAGATAGTACTTTACATAAGACACGATCCTGAATTTTCCGCAAAATGAAAGAAAAACAGAACGACTACCTACATTAATAACATCTGTTTCCTTTTTCTTAGAAAACTGATAAAATTCACGAAGCTTCAGATGCAGAATAAAAATATAGGTAGGTACTTAAGTATCATCAGTTTTGTAATTTTGTACCAGCCTACTTATGTAGCATTTCTAAAAGAAATATCTGTATGTGTTGGTAACTCTATCAGACATGAAATAGAAGCAAATTACTTTAAAGCATAAAATAGATACAAGTCTACAACGTATTTATTTACCCACTACAATTATTTCCTCGGTCTTATCGATCAACAAGACGAATAATGTTCAATCCCAATCATCTCAAAAGTCAAAATCAACCATCTTACAATTACAATCCCCAAAAACTCAAGAGACACACTTAAGAACGTAACATAATGTCGAATCGTCCCCCTGCGTCCTTATTCCGTAGTTTCGGTGGCAATCGACCGCGGGAAATAATCGTTCGGCCACAGACAACGGAAACGTCTCGAGTGGATGATTGAGCCCGGGTCTCGGAGACCCCGCGGCTGAACGCACTGCCTCGGTGCACTCGTTTACTATTGTTACATGGAAATAAAACGACGATTTGTTGGATTTTTGGCTTTTGTAAAATGTGTTTTCGGGTTGGTAACATGGGAATTGTTTTGTAAGCATAAATTTACGAAGTTAAACTTGTTAAAAGTGTAGCATGTAACTTTAAAATTGGTGATAGGATTTTTAGACCTTTGAATGGCCGGGCGACTAGAGCAGCCTCGCTAACTTTAAAAAAAAACTTGAAAGAAAATATACATAGGTACATATACAGGGTGTAAGTGTAAACAGTAGCAATATTTTAAGGGGTCATAGTACTCATCAGTATGAACAACTTTTAGTATGGGACCGAACCTGAAATCGCAAAAAAAATCAGTTGTTCCCTACATTTTCACGAATTATGCGAACATAAATGTACTGACACCGGATTTTTTTTGCGATTTCAGGTTTGGTCCCATAGTAAAAGTTGTTCATAGTGATGAGTACAATGGCCCCTTAAAATATTGCCACTGTTTACACTTACACCCTGATATTTCGTTTATTCATTTTTATACTTAAAAATACATTTTTAAATATTTCTTAACAAATATATAAAAAACATTTAAAAATATAAAAAATAGTATATATATAAAATAATAGTTATTATTATGATTGATTAATGAATTAATTATCGAAAAAAAAAATAGCTCTGACTGCTGGATATTCAAAGGGTTATTAGTTAGATACACCAGTTTATCAAAAAAATTCTAGTAGGCATTAAAACAGTGCAGGTAGGTGGATGGGATAGAATGTTGTGGTGCAGCCCTGGGCCTATGCCTAGGCCTGTGTCCAGGGGCGCCATAGGCTGAGTTGATTGATTGAGGTAGGTGTTTTAATTCCTACTAGGAAAATAAGATGAGCCTGCTACTGTCTCTAGGCATAAAAATCCCTAGTTAGGAAAACCTACCCAGTAGGAAAAAGCCTCTTTTAAACAAACACAAAAATAAATGATATAAGTATTTGCAAAACCACATTCACGATGGCCACCAATATTTAATTACCCATAAACTTTTTAAGACACCAAAACTAGAACTCCTCGTTAATCTAAAACCTAAATTCATTCATTAAAACATAAAAACGTCAACTCACAGTAATTAATTTAAGGGAAAAACGGCAATCGCCTAATGTGTCGACGTAGGACAGCCCATAAAGTCGTGAAGAACTCTGTCCATTACCACATTAGGCTAGTGGACTTGTAATTCGTGCATTGTTAAAGCAATACGAGTTTATTGTCAACTGTATAAGGTGTAAATTAGATAGTGATGATACCGCTAATGAATGGAGCAGTCGATGGTAGTATATGATAAATGGGGGGTGTGGCCGGGAATCGAATTCAGTAAGTGGATTAGCCACGGACTGGACGGCCGGGGTTGAGTTTTCTTAGTTGTTTTGTGTTTGAGCTTTTCATCTGTTTGAAAAAACTATAAATAAGTAAATAATCATAAAAATACTAGCTTTTGCCAGCGGCTTTGCCCGCGTGGACGTCGGAAATTATCCAGAATAAAAAGTAGTCTATGTGCTATTCCAGACTATAATCTATCTCTGTGCCAAATTTCATCTAGATCCGTCGAGCCGTTCTGGCGTGATTGAATAACAAACATCCATTTATGCAAACTTTCGCCTTTATAATATAGGTACCTATGTGTGCGCCCCGCGCTTTCATCCCCGTAAGTCTCATACTCGTAAGAATATCGGTATAAAAATATTCTATGTATTAATCCAGGTTATAAACTATCTGTGTGCCAAATTTTATCAAAATCTGTGTAGTATTTTTTGCGTGAAAAAGTAACAAACTTTCGCATTTATAATATTAAGTATAGGCTAGTAGGAAGTAGGATAGTAAGATTGGTTAACGTTAAATCAATTTAATTTCTATTTACGTCTTATATTACCGTAAAACTACATGATAACATAGTAGTAATGGCCTAGAAGCATAAAACTCATAACACCTAAGCCTGCAAACAATTTGAAAGAAGTATAGTTTTAATAAAAGTGTTGTCTGCGGCGCGCCCGTCCTTACCGCGACCATACATTTAAGTGCTAATTTAATTAATTGTTCCATTTCCCTATATAAGGTGCAAACACGCACCTCGCCGCCCCCCGCGCCCCCGCCCCGCTGGTGGCCGCCCTGCAACTAACCAACCACCATATTTTCCACTTACATGCGGACTACACAAATTGGCCTAGCTATTGCTCTGTTTACGACGTGGAAATATATTCATTGACGCCAGAATGTTGTAGCAAGTACCTTAACGATCCCTCAAACTAATTTATATCTACAAAATAATTTTGAAGAATCGTAATGGATGTCACCTGTGCCGTCTATCCCTCTTTTCGTTGGACAACTTTGCCAATTTAACTTTATTTGTATCGAGCAATACTCGGGACTTACTTAAATAACTTTTTGCGAGTACTTTATCGTCCTTACATAAATATGGTGTAGGAAATGAAAAAACAAGATAACTGATTACATAAGAATGCTATCGGAATCGAGTGGAGTGCGAGGGATGAGTCGGGGGATGACAAGAGGCGTCGTGAAAAGAGATCCGCCTCGGGCCGGATTATTGAATTATCAACAAAACATCGTACGCCTGAGAGAGTACGCGTCTCTAATTACTTTCTACTCTCTTTGGCGCATCATCTCAAAATCCGATGAGATTTGATGAGTAATCGATCGGCCCTTAATTGCGGAAGCTTCGATTTGTTTGTAGAACAAATAAAAAGGATGAATGAGGAAATTTACACACGCAATAAAAATAGAGGTATTAAAAACAGACAAGAACCTTAAGCGGAGGGCAGACCAGCGGGATTTTCCGGGGAGTGTTTTTAAGCGATCCCCGGCGGAGCGCACGATCCGATATATACGTTCGGCAAATTAAAAGCAGGCCATGCGTGCGGGCATTGTGAAGGAGGGCCTCGTTTTATTGTTACCGATTTGTCTGCACGGAAAAACACAAATGGCGCGGAGCCGAGTTAAGCTGTCTGTTAATAGAAGACCGATGTAAGCGATAGCCGCGGTCGCTCGGACCGGCTCATTCACCACCGATTGTCAACACAATGCCGAATTTCCATACGCACATTCATTTTCTTATTTTGAAATATACGGCCTCTGTGGTAAAGTAAACAATCCCTTTTGTAACTGAGAAATCTATACCTGTTTCGGAAAAATAGCATACATGTTTTCTATTATTGCTATGTTAAGTAGATTTTTATAGGAACTTTAGAAATTCAAAATAGCCTTTGAAGCTTTTATATCAGAGATTAAATTCGAGAAGCTTATATAGGATATTATGAAACATTCTAAACGTGAGAACACTTTATTTAGGTATCTAAAATATATATATATACTTCAAAGAGCTTTGTTCAATGCCCACCAGAGAGCCATACTCTTAGAACCCTTGTTTATATCCCAAATAAAGCTAAGATTTTTGACGAGCCATCGTCGTAACAGGAAAATTTCGGCGCAAATTGCATAATAAAATATTAATCTGATAGGCTAAAATGTAAAACGACGCCGAAAGCTTATAATAGGAAAAATGCGTTGCGATTTTATTAATTTTTAAACAAATTTAACTTCCTCAAGTCATATCACACTTCATTTTAAGAAAAAGACGAGAAATTTGTCAAATAAGTCACGTTACATTTGTAAGACTGTAGAAAAATCAGGCACAGTAACAAGCTAACACGACTTCACTTTTTGCACGCTAAAATATTTAAAAGGAGAATTTGGGATTGCTGCCAGGGTAAGGGGGGTAGCGGACAGGGGGGAGGGGTACTCGTGTGAGAAATAGCTCCAAATATCTGGCGACTATCCGAGGGATTCCTGCCCCTATTTCCACGGGATCGCGCCGAAATGACAACAGATTTAGGGAAAGCGTCAAGCGAGGTGTGAAATGTATCCGAGCGCGTTACGTCTTATATGACATTCTTCACATCTACTATAAATGTAAGCGACGAGCCGATTCCCTAATCTTCCTTTTATTAAAAAGTTGTCGAGTTGAGAACGATCCTACCTCACATGGGTCCTACCTCCCACCTACTCATATTTTTACAAGCAAAAAATATTTATTATAAAAGGCGGGTCTGTGGGGCCCACTCAGTAAAGTCGACAATATGTCCTCGTGAAATGTATTCAGTGTGAAACGGGCCTGAAATCGTGGAAGATTTGCATTCATTCATTCTTCCGCTTGTCGAAAGCTTGACGTCTGTTTGAATATGTGATTTCGTTCCCGCAAATAGAGATTTGTGTTTCCGCACAATATCGACTGTGCTTTTGCCTTTTTTATTGGTGCAAGAGATCCGTAGAATAGTTACCACTAATTTACGAGCGTTTGCGCCAGGAACAGTTAGGGGCAGGTTATTTGACGTGTTATTGTGATTAAGTTTTCTGTGATTACTTTAACTCATTTAAGTTTTCAACTTTGTGTTGAGTAATATTAATTTTTCTAATAAAGTTAGATGTTTTAAGTAAACGATTTGCTTTGCTCTCGCTACGATTTTGCCTTCATATGTGCCACATCTCTTCGGTGTTCAAACACTAGGTAGGTAGGTACAATAAAATTAGCTTTAACTTAAATTCATACCGACTGAAAATCAACAGTTAATAAATTACCAATCCTAATTCCCAACTCCCTACTACAGAACCACTCAACAACAGTTCCTACACGATCCAAACAGCGATAAAAAGCTCGGCTCTTGACTCGGGAACTCTCGGAAAGACTCGGGCGGTGTAACGAAAGCGACACTTGTAATTAGCTTTGTAATCGGAACCCACCGATCCCGCGCGCTCTGCGGAACCCTAATTGAAAATTAGCGATTCTATTGTTACCTCAACTGGCCGTTAATGAAGTTCTTAATTTAAACTGGTTTAATTTTTTATTCGGTGTATCGGGTTTTTGGGGTTTCGAGCCAAGATATTGAGGAAATGTAAAATAGTACCTAAAGATTTTTCAGATTTTCCGGTAGTGCAGGTATTTTTTGTTTGTGTAATATACAAAGTTAACCATGAATCCAAAAAAACCGGCCAGGTGTGTGTTGGACCACGCACAATGAAGGGTTCCGTAGTTGAAAATAATGTATACCAAAAACAAACTTAACATTGTAGTTTAAAAACTAGAAATGTCAAAAAAAAAAAATTGTGCGATAATATTACAACAATTAACAATTTTCCTTTACATGTGCTGTGAGAGCATTGCTTCATGCCAAGCTTCATGATTCTATGACAACGGGAAGTACCCTATAGGTTTTGATTTACTTGCGAGCATCAAAATATGTCGCCTAAATGACCGTATTTTTCTACTGCGTTGACTTATAGGCTTGATTTTTTTAGAGCTCCATAGGACCATACATTTACGTTTGATATTAATTTCAACTTGATACCTCCACGCGTTCCTGAGAAAGAGGGTCTTGATAGACTGACAGACAGACAGACGGACAACGAAGTGATCCTAGGGTTCCGTTTTTTCGTTTTGAGATACGAAACCCTAAAAAATAGGTAACAATATGGAGGTGTGCCTCACTTAAGTACCTACTTACTCATTTTCCCTCCATCGAAAGTATTGTCAACATTATTTTCTTGGGACCTTTACTAACATTAACGCCTCTTAAATAATTAACACAAAAGTATTCGGTCTGCGGCTGACCGTGTCCGTATGCCGCACGTAAGGCCGCCCGGGCCGGCCTGTGCCCTGTAGCTACCCGCTCGACCGCCCGCGGTCCTACTCAATGGCCACAATCAAGCCTAACCCTCATTTAAATATCAAAACAGCCTCTTTACGCGCGGTTAGCCAACCTCTATCTACCGCCCGCGCCCGCAACATAACACAAACAAATTAATTCGAATAATGAACCCTAATAAATAGGGATCTGTTTACCCCATAAAGAATAAATGTTATAATAATTGGGGCAAGAGGCTACAAATTTACAGTTTTGAATTCCAAATTTCGGAAGGGTGAATTAATTTAGTACGTATTTCAAGAACAATGTTGTAATAATACAATGAAAAGTTTCACCGCGTGCGCCTCGCTTTATTGAGTTTGATAGGTTTCGTTTACCCTGTAAGTACCTACCTGTCGCCATATTTAATTTCCAAAAGTTTCCCAACAAGCCCGAACAACTTCCTAATCATTGAATAGTAAAACGTACCACAAAAGAAGTAAATAAATCAGCCTAAAGCACAAAACGGTATGCTTCCGCAAAATATTTAAAATAACAATATAAACGCGTAGGCGCGTCGCGTCTGACGGCGAACAAAGTGGAGGTGTCAAGATTAAGGCACGCGGCGGCTCGTCGGCGCGGCGACTGCATGAAAATACACTCTAAAATTGTTAACGGACTATAAAACTGCACAAAGGCTTTTCAATTAAAACTTTCAATGGCGTCCTGGCGCTAATTATAGCGCGGCCCAGGGACATCTATTAGTATAAAATAAAGCGCAAACCGCGGCGACGTCGCGTCGCACCACGCCGCCGCGCCGCGCACGACCCTCGCCTAAGTGAATTCCGTTAATTAAACCATAAAAACTTCGATAAATTAAGATCCCAGCCAATTCCCCTCTGTAATATAGTCGTGCCTCGAAAGATTTCAGATGCAAACGACATCGATACAGGCGGCCGGTGGGAAATGGCGACATAAATTGTGTCGTGCATCCAGCGAGGCCTGCGTTTGTTTGTGGCTTCGTTTAATTTTAGTTATTGTACCGGTCGTGTAATAAAGCCAGCTCACTTTGTTACTGTGTAAAGGACCCTTTATAATAACTAATAAGAACATTTTATTGTCCGCCAGTTCATTATGCAGTGTTAATTGAAATACATTCTTTGATCGTGCATTAAATGAAATTGGAATTGTAAAGTTGTGATAATTAAATAAGCTTTTTATTAATTTAAGTATTATGTCCCAAGTCTCATTTTCTTAGGTAGGATAGGCCTATAGCGAAGTACCTAATAAAGTTTTTATCTAAATCCTAACTATTATAAAAAAAATGATCTGAAAGTAAGTAAGTAGGTATATTTGTTTGTTAAGCTTTCACGCTGAAATGGCTGAACGGATTTAGATGAATTTTGGCACATTGGTAGATCATGACCTGGATTAGGATATATGTTAAATTTTATCCCGGTAGTACGTTCTCGTGGGATAATTTCCGACCTCCACGGGAACCAGCGGGCAAAAGCTAGTATTAAATATAAAAGTGGATAATAAGTTTGTAAAACCCTTTGAATTTTTAATTTTCAGTTTCAGACCTATCCACACACACACAACCAGACACACCAGACACTTTCCAAAAGTTACACAACCAGTAAGCCTATATATTGAATATCAGCGTACATTAAATCTTCCGACCTATTTGTCGGACACGGAAACACCATACGATAATGAGTGTCGGTCGAAAGCAATCCCACAGATGCGCGATAAGGTGCGCCCTTCGCCACCAACCAACGGAAATTTTCATTAGTGTTTGAGGTTAAACGTCGTGTGTGTTTTAGATAATTGCTCCGTGTGTGGCGTTCCCCGCACAAGCTTACGGCCCACAGTTTTTGTTGAAATTTCTCCTATCAATTTCACCCGAATATCATGCTTTTTGGACTTTCCCCAACTTCATTATAATGTGCTAATGAATTTGATTTTGTTTGACTTTATTTAGGGGTTGGTTTCGTAATTTAACATGTCGTAATTGGAAGTAACAGTCTCATAAATAGTCATTAAATGTAAAGGCAACACAAACATCTTGATAACACACTCGTAATAAACAAATAGTCAACTTATACACTAAATTATTGCTTGAGAATACACGAGTAAACCAGTAATTTATCCTTATACTTACCATAATTATCTCCGCTTCTATTTGAAGCAATTCACTAAAACAGACACAGGTATAAGCAGTATCCAGACAAAGTTAAACAGTCACAAAAAATAAGCTAAAGAGCTCTGAACTAAACAGTATTCAAAGTTGAAAAGCGTTCTCAAACACAAGTTTTCCAAGTTGAGAGCAAATCCCGCAGAACATCTGTCGCAGAAAGCCAACGTTTTCAACCAATAAAATCTTTTTCGAGAACATTCTCGTCTGCGGCAGTCAACAGGTGGGTCCTTTTAGCAATTCCAATGTAATTGCCGTTTGCTTGCGTTTTTGTTGGTCTCCGTAATCATGGCGTCTTCATTTAGATCGGACACGGATGTTAAGTGGCTGTAAAAAAACCTTTCGGAGACTTCTGTTTCCTTTTTCTTTTGGGTGACTTTTAGACTTGCTTATTTAAATACAGAGCGGCGGATAATTAAATGTCTTTGAAGTCCCATGATCAATGGATTTTCGTAAGTTAGACGCCAAATAAAATAATCTGCCAACCCATGCCAAGAAACTCTTTACCTACTCAAATAACTAACTGAGACATTACAACAGTTAACACACACAACATGACATGAACAGCTCTACGCAAACAAGACAGATCTATCTGCCACACCTACCCACGAATACTACACCTCGAAATATTCCACATACATCCCAAAATGACGCTCAAAGTGTACTCCAACATGTGTGAGTCGGAACACTTCACCGCGTGTAATGGCTACGTTTGCCAACTAAAAGCCACTGAGCCAGTGTCAATCAAGCGGGAAAGCCACTCCACTCCGGACTGTGCGTTATCTGTCGAAAGTACGCGGACTACATCGCTCTGTAATCCCACCATACTGCTGCCTTTTTACACCAAGCGATTTTAGATGTTGTTCTGTCCACACAGAGATGATTGTAGCGTGAAGCCTTCCCCACATACCGCAGCTATGTCGCACATAAACGGCGCGGCAAGTTTATTCGCCCGCAGCGGACAGCGAGGCAAGACGCGTCAAGATTTAAGTAGTTTACGCCAGGAAGTCCGATGCCGTCTTGTTTGGTCTGTGAAACTCGCTAACTCGATATCGCACGCTCACTTTATACCCAAGTTTAATGTCACGCTCTGCCACCGACTCGCTCTTATATTCGCCGCGGGAAACATTTATTAGTTTTCTTCTCAGTGCAACAAGTCCAACTTTTGCGTTTTGGAATTCTTACTTGTTTTGTTTTCAATAACTTCCCCATTGAACCACTATAAATCCGAGCATTTTAACACTCGAACTGTGACCAGATATTGGAGGATATTTTCTCTATCAAAGTGTAACTTTTGTTTCTTATAAGTTTTGTTCGATAAACAAACGGATGGAATTCTCTAGAGCTGCTGATGTTAGTATTTCTCTTCCATACTCTATGAACTTAACATTTTTAAGATTTACAGTACCGCCAAATCAATCTGCCTAGCCTTTTCCCAACTATGTTGGGGCCGTAGTGGCCCTTAATATAATAATTTCGCCATCAGACCCAAATACAACCCCACAACACTTAAACAGAATCGCTTTATAAAATCACCGCCGAACCGTTAAATATAATAACATTTCAAATAAACCAGCTGCATCACTTACCGGTTATTAAAGGCCAAACAAACGCAGAGCATTTTACGCGGTCATTAGGGTATAAAAGCGAACAGGTCTATTAAGGCCGTGAAGAGTGTAAAGCGATCCGGTTTAAATAGCGGGTGGATCGCAATCTGGGCGTACACGGTGTAAAAGAGGCATAAAGTGGCGTAGACGGCATAAGGACGAGGCGCTCGTCTGGACGGGGCAGCTGAGACAGACGTGGGAAAAGTAGTTTATTATTTGTCGGCAATTGTCAATGATTTCGAAATGGTAGAAAAGGTGTGAATCGAAGAATGCTTAATGAAAATAATAAGGATAATGATTAAGGTGAGTATAGCTGCTAACAGCGCCACCATTGAGAAAAAAAATAAAAATTAAGAGTTATGGAACATTTTGAGATTTCCTACGCTCACATTTTTAGTCAGATGAAGTAGAATTTTTTGTATAAAAAAATCAACGTATGTTCGAAGTTATAGCAGTTAACGCCAAAAATGACCGTTCTTGGCGTTAACTTAAAACAAATCTACCTCTAGTCTGATTAAAAATGTGAGTTTACTCGTAGGTAATTTCAAAATGTTCCATATCTCCTGACTTATTAACTTTTCAATGGTGGCGCTGCCGGTTACCAGCTCCAGCTTATCAGAATTTCAAGACATGAAAACATATTATAAAAGGCATGTTCCAACTTTTATTTTTCTTACTTCAGAAAACATTGACGCCGATAACTCAATATGCCGAAAACCCGAAGACTACGGAAATTGAACTAACAACAAACAGTAGATATTCTCTGTTTTTGACTTCTTTACTAAAGCTTTGAGTATTGTAGGAAAATGTTTTGAAAATCCAAAGCAGTTCACATTTTTAAAATACCCTAAAAATTTAATAAATTCTTCTTCAGAAATTCCATCCAAATATTCTGAATAACTTTCTAATTTCATATGTGGTATGAAATTAGAAAGGCATTCAAACTTGTGATGTTCCAATAATGATATGATCTTCTCGGTCATAACGCCATCATAAGAGCAAACGAGGTTTAGTAGATATTTGAAAAGTTGCGAAGTGAACCTTGCACTGCAAACGATGCCAGGAGCTGAAGACCACTTATATTTTGTTTGTTCATGAGACTAGGAATATGTTTTTGACTAACTTTAGAGGGAATGTTTGAGCTTGGGTTGTTGATAGTTCTGAATTTAGTTTATGGTAATGTTTGTTTTGATTTTAAGTGTTCAGTAGGAAGTGGAGTGGTTTTCTACTGAAATATGTACTGAGCATGCCGTATGTGGCCCAGATAAAAGGATAACCTATTAAAATTATAAATCACGTAATGACTTTAGAGTTTTTGATTATTGCACAAACTAAAGAGAACCTACCTGAAAAAGCAAATAATATTATTTTAATCCCCAATAACTAAGTACCGTAAGTACCTGTGAAACTGTCCATTTGCAAATAAATTGAATTCCGACCGCATAACTTCCTTCCATAACTCTGTCCATAACGCTGTCAGGATCTTTATAAAAGTCGGGAACCTCGAGAATTCTCCGCAAATTCCCGTATAAAAATCAAAGATTGCATTACACCTTCTTTAAACACGCTAAACTACCTGAACGAACCACGTTGTAAAAGAACGAACGTGTTGCCAGTACAGAAAAATAAACCCGTCCACACGTGAAGTCGACAACCTGGTTGTCTTAGCGTAAAATAAAACGCTACGTGATATCGGCTGTCGGTACATTTGCCGAGTGTTGCCAGACAAATATTTTTCCATTTGCACGCAGACCCTCCCCAAATCGAGGATTAGGAGCGTGCAAGCCGGATGCTTTGTTTTGCTGGTTATTACTGCAAATACGTACTTATTGGTAAATCGTGTGCGGCGAACTGGCTCTATGAGTATATACATATTACTTTTTTTTGTTTTACGTAGTTTTATTTAATTTAGATTGTTTTAGTTTGTTTTAATTTTGTTTTAAATTACTTATTTTAACTTGCTCTTTTAGTTCTATTTTTTTTTTTGTTTTGATTTTGTAAGTTACAACGTTTTTTGTGCATGCAGTGTTTACCTGTAAGTGATTGTTACACTTTATCCGTTTTGTTGCTTCCGTTAATTTGCTTGTACCAGTGTATATAATTGTTGGTAAACCAAATAAATAAATAAATAAATAAATGAGTGCTACTAATATGCAAGTGTACTGGCTTGAACTGAATGTAAGGAGATTTTGGTGTTCAAGTAAGTACTTACTCGAATAGGTAAAGTTTGGATTCTGAGTTTAAGTTTTCCTTCCACTGAATAATTTTGAAAAATACTTAAGTTCTCTAATGACCTCTGTTTTGTTCACTGTTAAATACAGTTTTTTTTTATTTCAATATTTATTTTTAAAGTAAGTATCCTTAGATGTAAAAGTGTCAAAATATATTTTAGTGTTACATTAGCGGTGTGTCATCCACAAAAGCGGACTCATATCGATCAGCAAACAGGGCGGCTGAGTAGCCAGGTGTCCCCCGCGTAAACACGACCCCCTCCGGCCCAGCCCCGGGGTCCACATCAAAATGACGACGGAAATCCCATATTGCCTACATCGGGGACGGAAGCACGATTTTATAAGTTAAGGGATTTGTGTCAATATTGTACTAGGATACCGGCTCGAGTACCCACGGTGTAGTGGGCTCGACAGAACCACTGAGTATCATACCGCGCCACGGTATCCCGCGAGCACCCGCGCGGCAATCCCAAACTTTATTAATTTAAGACGTAATGTTAACAACGAACGAACACATTTGTTAATCGTTCAACGAATTTCTCGACAAATTGTTAAGTAAGTATTTTTGTTGGGCCCTCTTGTTGGAAATTCGTAAGTGTATCCTGATTTATGGAATACATTTAAACCGTTCACGGTTCGCGTCTCGGTGAAGAAAAATACGAAAATATGATCGCGTTGAGATAAAGTTCGACGAGGAAAGTTTGGCGATGTTTGGATAGCTGCTGATATGAGGAGCAGCCGCGAACACGAGGGCCGCATGGAAACAATCTGGAATATTGTTCAGTTGCTGTGTTTAAATTCTCCGAAAATTTTCGCTCGCGGTTTAGAATATTGGGTTAAAATATCAGCGTAAGTATTTATTTTAAAATGAACAAATTCAGTGTTACCAAAAAGTATAATAAACGAAGCCTACCTACATCTGTACGCAGTTTTATTTTTCATTTTATCAAACTTCGTAACCCTTGCTCATGCAAGTGTACGCATGTTCATTAAAATCTTAATAACATGGCATCTCAATTACAGACTATACCTGTAGCCGTAGGAAAAAGCTTGATTTCCGACATGTTTTTATAGATGTACATAGGAAATAAGAACGGGAAGCGGCAGTAATTAAATATGTTAGAGGCTGTTGTTTAAAGATCAAGAAGCAGGCCACGCAAGCGGCACCCGCGGTTCTGGTTGTTCAGATATTTGAAAATGTTTAGATCCTGGATATTGGTCTAGCCACATTTAAAAAAATGGAAGTCGTAAAATATTATCTTGTGAAAGATGGTGTGGCTAGAAAGTCGATGACTAAATATATGTCATCATCATCATCATCATCACCATCCGCAGCCCGACTTCACCCACTGCTGGACATAGGCCTCTCTTTTCTTGTGCCAATCCTCACGCTTCTGTGACAGCCTCATCCAGGTTTTGCCCGCGATGGCAACAATGTCGTCCGTACATCTCGCCGCCGGACGACCGACATCACGTCTGCCAGTCCTCGGACGCCACTCTGTCACAGCCTTACTCCATCTGTCATCACTGCGCCTTGCCAGGTGTCCTGCCCAACTCCATTTGAGTTCCATAATACGTTTTCCGATACCTAAATAGGTATATTTATCTAAAGCAAATAACATTCTGTGACAAACCGTGAAAATGTCGTCCGATACCAGCGACTTAAGAGGACCCTTCCCGGTTCGTCTATCGTCAACGTGAGCATGGTAGAAAAGCTTGTGGTTTCATCCAGCGCAAGTGAGAACGCGATAACATGGAACGAAAAATAGTGTTCGGAAATTTCATAAAACTTGTTCCAGGAAATACGTGTTTTTGAGTAAGCGTTACAAGTTTGTGAAATAAATGTTTGTTATTTAGAATCTCCATTACATGTGCGAGGTTTCCACGAAAATGTTTTCTTTACTTTTACAATTTATGAGTACATTATGAACGGCCAAAGTTCAGGTAAAATTTGTGCAAAAAATAATGCTTATTCTATAATGCTTATACTGAATTTGTTTCTCCAAATTTTTATTTTTTGCTTTCGTAGAAACCTAAATATAGCGCACAAGATACCTATTAGTTCAAAAATTTCAAAAAAAGATGTATTACAACGTCATAATCACATACGAGCGTTTGTATGAGAAGTATAACGGGTTGGCCACCCTTAAAATGAACACTTGTACAGCTTTGATCGCCCTATATATAGCTCGTGAAACAAAGTTAACTCGGCAACGGCGGGCCTACTTCTTAAATTATTCTCCAAAAGATTTTCTAATTTGTTCCTCAGAAGCGGGGACCGCAGGCACGAACACATGCGGTCCCGAAGCCCTCCTAGCAAGAACCCATTATAGGCCTACCGTCGCCCTCAGAGAGTGTCTTATACATCGTTTGACGTTCGCCTTTTGCCGGTGATACACACCATAGTAAAATACACCCTAACACTTATTAATATGACTCAAAAACGCATGAATGGCCCAACATGTGTTTAGCGCCGTATTCGCGCCGCGTGCGCCCTTTGGGTAATGTTACGTAATAGGTAAGGGCCGTGATTTTGTCAAAGGTAAGAAAATTGGTTACGTTAGTGGGTAATTTCGGCTACCGAGATAAACGTGAATTATGTGTCTGCGGATTAATCTGAGGATTTTATTTTACTGTGCTGTGTCGTAATTATGGAAGTTTTGGATTGAAGTCGTGCAACTTTTCTTAAGTTTATTGGATTACTAGCCGTTGCCCGCGGCTTCGCCCGCGTGGATGTCGGAAATTATCCCACAGGAAACTACTACCGGGATAAAAAGTATCCTATCTGTTAATCCAAGTTATAAACTACCTGAGTGCCAAATTTCATACAAATCAGTTCAGTCGTTTTTGCTTGATTGAGTAACAAACATCCAAACATCTTCACAAACTTTCACATTTGTAATATTACTAGCTTTAGCCAGCGGCTTCGCCCGCGTGTATGTCGGAAATTATCCCACGGGAACCTTCTACCGGGATGAAAAGTATCCTATGTCTTAATCCAGGTTATAAACTATCTGTATACCAAATTTCATCAAAATCCGTTCAGCCGTTTTTGCGTGATTGAGTAACAAACATCCAAACATACAAACTTTCACATTTATCATATTATTATAGTAGGTTAGTAGGATTAGAACGTTACGCACTATTTCATGGAGATCTTTGAAGTAAAATTTTCTTCAGACTTTTAAATAAGAGGATGTAGTTTTTTTTTTCAAAGTGATGCACCAACAAATAAGTGGAATTAGACATTTTCGTACTTTCCTAAAAGTATTTTCGCAAATTAAACAAGATCACAAGGATATCTCATCTATCCACCCTACCATGTTAAGACGTGTATTTCCCTAATTCGTGTCATCTAATTATCACGTGCGTACCACAGGCTCGACGTGATTATCGACCGATACTGTATACAGGGTGCGCTGTTAATTTATTATAGAGGGCGGATAGCTTAGAGAAAACTAACAAATGCGTTTTAGTTAAATTTTATTTTGTGATACGAAAATATTTTTTTTATTGCAAATAGTAATGTGAAATGTGAAAAATATTATTAAAGTTAACACTGAGCATATATACAACCCTCCAATGTTTAAGGCGGTAATCTAAGTAGTCGTTAGTTTTAAATACTTAACAGCAAAATAATTTAAGAAAAAGAAAAACAAGTGCATCTCGTACCACGCACAATGAAAGGTTCCGAGTTGAAAAGAATTTATCCCAAAAACAATAAATAAAAATAATCAAAAAATATTTTTTTATGTCCTAAAATTATAAATTCACAATTTTCGTACTTTTTCCTTTACTTGTACTGGGAGACCTTGCTTCTTGCCAAATTTCATTATTCTAGGTCAACGGGAGTAAATCAAAACCGGTACCATAGGTTTTGATTTACTTGCGACAGTTGCGAGTATCAAAATGTGTCGCAAAATGGCCGTATTTTTTTATTGCGTTGACTTAGAAGCTTGAGTTTTTTAGAACTTCCATAGACCTACGTATTTGATATTAATTTCAACTTGATACCTCTACGTGTTCCTGAGAACAAGGGTCTGGACAGACTGACAACTTTGAAAATATTTTTTATGTGATAGAATTACAAATTAACAATGTTCGGACTTTTTCCTTTACTTGTGTTGTGAGACCTTGCTTTTTGCCAAATTTCATGATTCTAAGACAACGGGAAGTATCGGTTTTGATTAACGGTTTTGATTTACTTGCGAGTATCAAAAAATGTATCATAAATGGCCGTATTTTTTTATTGCGTTGACTTAGAAGTTTGATCTTTTTAGAACTCCAAGGGACCATAGACCTACGTATTTGATATTAATTTCAGCTTCATACCTTCATGCGTTCCTGAGCAAAACGGTCTTGACAGACTGACAGACAGACAGACAGACAGACGGACAAACGGCTTTTCCTTTTGAGTTACGGAAACCTAAAAATTATGAAACACCCTGTTTATCATAGACATCCTGTATTCCGCCAAAAGGCGATACGTGTTAGAAAAATCAAGAATAGCCATTGTCGACGGTGTAAGTCGGTACATAAAAAAACAGTAACACGTATAAAAGAATGGGGGTCTATGGTGGATGTCGAGGTACCGACCCCCTAACTCAGAGCACCATAAAAGTGCTTTAACTAAAACACTACGAGTGTAACTCCGTGGCCATTCCGTTTTATTGAAAGGAAATCTATTTTATTTATACCTTTTTTCATGAATTGGGGTCCAGTATAGGAACTTGATTTTACAACAGTAATGAATCGTTTAAAAATAAAATGTAGTATAGTTGGCAAGTACAGTCAGCAACAAAAGTTGATTAACACATATAGCTTGATAAAAATCAAACTCGGCTGAAACCTTCAATAACCATGTTGTAGTCAACACTAACTAATTTAAAAATTCAAAGAATCAATCCGCCGACATTTCCAATTTTCCCAGAAGCTTTTAAAATAATACCGAATATTTTGGTAAAAAAATCAAATTGTCCCTTCCCGTACATCTCGCACAGCAGAAAACCGACAATTAAGCGCGCAGCCGACCAGAAAACTGTAAAAATAAATAAAGAAGAAAATTGCTGAGTTTATTTCCAAACTAAGTAAAAGCTTCACATTTCTGCGTTTAACTGAATTACGCACAAAGAAAAGCTTTCCGAGAATATCAAAGAAACGAAAAAAAGTTAAAAATTAAAAATTTGATTACATTAACCGCGGCGCGGTGCGGCGCGATACTTCATCGCTATAACGAGATGCAAGGGCCCTCCGAGTCTCACTTTGGTTGCGTGACCTAATTTAAGGGCACGTTATTTTGCTCACTTAATTTGCCTCATTCGTGTTTGCTCTGCGAATGAAGAACCTTTGCTACGGTGAATTTTTATTTTTCTTCTGCCGAAACTTAATTGAGTGGGGCGAGGAGTCGCGGTGACTCGGCAAGACGCGGCGCGGCGCGGCGGCGGTGCGGGCACGCCGCGCGGGTATCCAACCTCTATAAACATTTATTGTCGCTCTACATCTCACTAACTTCACTTTTACAGAGTTTTATGTCCGAAAAATTTACGCGAGGAACGTTACTTTGCGGCCTTTATTGCGACGGTGGAATGCCGCGGGCAGACTACCGTAATTGAATGTAATTTCGTTAGCTTCTTTCGTTTACCGTTGTAAAATAAAATTTTACGTCTTATTTATTGTCACAAGCAACAATATCTGTGCAGGGCTCTCTCTCCCATGTATGTGGGAGTAATAAAACGCTGCTAATAAACTCCGAACAATCACTACATATTTTAACGTTTGTCAAATAAAATTTAAGGAGCATTATTGTGGTAGATATGGAGTATTTAGAGAAGATTTTTATCACCTATAAAAGTGAATGCGGGCGTATTGCGAGTGGCTCCCTGTTCAACGAGTTAATTAATTTGAACGGGACTGTATAAGTACGAGCCCAATTCAATTAGTAGTTAAAAAAGTAAATAGCATATTGATCCGGCGCAAGTTACTGGAGAATTCGTTCGTACTTAATGGAAAACTCATACTTATTTAACGGTCGTCATTTGTTTTTGTGTAAATAATGAAAATGAATGAAGATTAATTGATGAGCTATTTAATTTCTTTAACATAGTGAATAAAAGAGCACTGGATAAGTTACTATTATTTGTGTAATATCTTTGTAATATAAAGTAACATACAAATTACACTAGATTCACTACATAACAATTAAAGTTTTGAACTTCAACTGATATTTAATAAAAACCCGAGTAGGCTGACCCTTAAATTAGAAGACACTGAAATAATGTAAGTAAGTATTAATTTCCCGAAAAACTGAAAAATCGATAAGTTATTATCGGGAAACCGTACGCCGTACGTCAAGGCGTGACACCCAGTAATAAGGCTTTTAAAATGCGGCCATTCGTTATGAAAATGTAAACGAATGCCGAATATTTATTTGCTCGTTAAAAATAATAGAGTTGTCCCCTCCTTCCTTATGACACTAGTGTAGTGATGTGATCACAATCACTTGTGTGACTACCCGACAGTTTTAATTTTATTAACGGTTATTTTGATGTGTTTTTTGTTTTCGTTTACCGATTACTAGTTTTATTTACAGCTTTGAGTTTTGTTGTTTTTTTTACAGAGTTGGATGTTGACTTTAGAAAAACCTAAGAAAATTTTAAAGACATGTGTATAATTATGTGCTTACAAGTATTAAGTGAAAGTAGTCTTGTTTTTTTTTTTTAATTTTCTATTCCTTGAGACATTTAGGTTTGTTAGAGAGTCAGCCCAGCTTGACACGAAACAACACAATAAAATGGATTAGATTGGATAGTGATAGAGGATATCAAGACTAAGTAATAACAGCAGCGCGGGTCGATCCATCCGGTTAAGCTACGCTTGCCGAGGTTAGTCCGTGGATGGGTGACCATCTTTAAATACCGAGACTCCTCCGCGCCTCGGAAAACACGTTAAGCCGTTGGTCCCGGCTGTCATTCGTGGATCTTTGACAGTCGTTACGGGTTGTCATAAACCTGAACGTCTGACAACCAGTCTTACCAGTTACTGGGTTGTGGAGGTCAGATAGGCAGTCGCTCCATGTAAAATACTGGTATTCAAATTCATCCGGTTAGACTGGCTGGAAGCCGACCCCAACATAGTTGGGAAAAGGGGAAGATTGATAGACGGGATAGTGACAAAACTTTTTACTAAGCCATATGCGTTGATTACACCTAACGAGTACAGTGGTGAGTCAGTAAATGAGCTCTCGGCCGAGAGAGTCGCCGAACCGAGTGGGTGGTCACACGTATTTTCTATAGTGGCGAGTCAGTGCAGCTTTTTTTTTTTCACTGAATAAATTTTATTGTTTGTTTCCAACCTCCATTTGTTATTAGCGGACATTTTAATTGAGATTAGGATAATTTGAAAACTAAAACATAAACACGCACACTCCTTGGTGATGAACGAACGAGTGGCGAGTGGCAGAGTGACAAGCGAGTGCGTGTTCATGCGTGCCGAGCGGGACATCGAGTCGCTGCGGGGGGCAGAAGAATGAAGCGGGGAGGTGGGTACTCGGCCTAGTAAACAGATTGGGATTCTAGTGACTCTCTCGCCTCTCTGCTCGACCTAGCACTCAGCCGAGCACTTGTTAAAGTGTTTATACCAACCGAGCACTCGGCCAAGGACACTGACTCGCCACTGTACTCGTTAGGTGTGATCAAGGCAATAGATCAAAGAGTTAATGTGAATTAATGACCCCAAAACTAAACATACATAATTATAAACTGGAAACAAACAGATTGCCATCACAAATGAAGCTCCCAATATCACACATATATCAATAATAATATGCCTAGGAATGTGTGATGACCGCATCGCAATGCGAACCAGCCATCAACGCCTATATATGTAGGTACGTGCGACAGATTGAATAGTAACTAATAGTTGTTACTATGTAATTAGTGCCTCGTTTCCGAGTAATAATCACGTCGTATGTGGAGGCCTGTACCCGTCGAGGGGTCCTTAATTAATAATTAAGTATCATGTACTTACTCTAATAAGATAACTTCATTTTTTGTACCTAATCTATCTTCTATATAAATAAAAAGAGAAGTCCTGATTGATTGACTGACTCATCAACGCCCAGCCCAAAACCTTGGACCTAGAAAGGTGAGATTTTGCACAGAGGTTCCCTTTATAATGTAGACAAGGAATAAGGAAAGATTTTTATTCCCGTGGGATATTTTCCGATATCTACATAAGGAATAATAAAGGCTTTTTTATGTCGACAGTAAACGAGTGTTCTCAGTGTCGTCACGATAGATACTAGTCGCTTGGTTCCACCACGACATGATAAACTGTCGTCTGCGATAATTATAGTACCTGTAATGATCCCACTGCTGGGACACAGGACTATATTACTCTCTTCGAGAGGGAGTGGGCTATAATTTACCTCGCGTGTCCAGTGCGGGTTGGCAGATGTCACATAATGTTCGAATTTTTGGTTCTAGGACATGCCGGTTTCCTCACGATGTTTTCCTTCACCGTTTTGAAAGCAGTGGCAATGAAAATATTTACACAAAGTAAAGCGCCTGCCTGAGTTCGAACTCACGATCTACAACTCGTAAGTCGGAGCCGTTACCACTGGGCCACCACTGCTCAATGTTTCGTATAATTTTCGGTTATTACAGCAACTGCTAGAAGCGACTTCCAACGATTTATCTTCCAACTTGAGAGAACGGTATTAATTAAAACTACAAAAAAACGTAGAACATACATGGGTGTTAAATCGATAGGTATGGTACTCTGCTATCAGCTCGCACTGGCTTGACACCTTAAAAGAAACATTCTGTTTACAATTAATGCTCTCTTAAGATAAGTCAGGTGGTAATTCTGTGAAAAAATCGGGATCGACAGATCTATAATCGTGCCGTGATGAAGTGAGCTCCGTTTTGAATAGGACAACAAATTTTATCGTCACGATATAGGGGAAAAACTACCTACTTGACTTTCAGATCAAAGACGGAGTTGGATAGCAGGACCCTAATTTGTGACGTCATAACAGGATAAGGTGACTGTGTAACCTAATAGGGTTCGTAGTGATGTCCAGTTACCTACTAATTATATCGTAGAGATACCTCTCAGATAGCTAATTAGGTAGTTAGGGTCTAACTTATATAGGTACAATAAACGTTACCTATGTCGACTCTGAATGACTATGATGGAGAGCCATACAGTTTTAAATCTTACTAGTTTAGGTCGGAAATTATCCCACGGTAACGTACTACCGAGATAAAAAGTATTCTACAGGCTGTGAGTGTAAACAGTAGCAATCTTTTAAGGGGTTATTGTACTCATAATTATGAACAATTTTTACTATGGGACCAAACCTGAAATCGCGAAAAAAAAAATCATCTGTTCAATACATTTATGTTCGCGAAATTCGTCAAAATGTAGGGAACAGCAGATTTTTTTTTCGAGATTTCGCGAAATATTGCCACTGTTTACACTTACACCCTGCATAGGTATAGAATACTACTAACCCAGGTCATGGTCTACCCATTTGGCAAATTTTATCTAAATCCATTTAGCCGTTTTAGCGTGAAGGCGCAACAAACAAACTCACTTTCGCATTTATAATACCTACTTATTATAGTTAGGATTTGCTGTTTTTGTAACTGAGCGGATTACAAAAAATAAATAAAATAGAAAGTATAAAATTTAGCCGTAAGATATACTTATTTTGATCCTGTCCCACTGATCCAACTTTACAGCCCGAGATCCGATTCCATAAACTAACACACAAAGGCTGATACTCGTACACCGAAAAAAGATATTTTTAGAGTAGAGTAAACGCGTTGTATTAAACTTGTATAGTGTTCTCACGTACTCAGCTGCCATATCTCCTCGCGTCATTATTTCGCCTTAGGTACGCTTTGACTCTTCACTGTGGGGTTTTACTTCAAGGGCCGTCGTCATGGCAACGCCAGATTTGGCGAAAATACGACGCACAGCATACAGATTATCCCGTGTTTTAATGTAGGGAACACGCTCCAGGCATCCGGACGGAACGCGAAACTTGTTCACTAGGTAAATAGTTTAAGTTTGCAAGGTTGTTGTTACACAATATTGCGTTATAAAGTCATTTTCGTGTAATGTCAGCGGTGGAGTTGCCAACTTGATTTAGCGGTGCTCCACCATGCATGTTACCTACCTACTTGTCTAGCGGTAGGTACCTGATAGTATGTTATTAGATAACCAGGTTTCAGGCTGGCTAAAGTATGGACTCATCGTTCATGGGGTACTGTTTAAAATGTTACAATAAAATACCTCCACACATACTTCAACTAAATGAGACGAAATTTAAAACTTGTATAAAACGCACACTATGCAGGCTGGCATATCGACGGTGAAGTACCAATATCTCTTAACTGACATTTTTCGAGAAATTCTCTTTTTTTTCATTTTGAATTTAAAGGTGTCATTCGCTTGTTTTAGTGAAATCTCCTAGTGTATTTTCAGTTGCAACAGCAGCAGCATTAAGTTAAAATGTGGAAATAGGTACATACCTCCCACCTAAACCAACGGGTCTATTTCAAGTGTCTATTTTTCAGTTTGTGTAAATTTTTGACTTTGTCAGTTAGGTGGTAAGTAGTTAGGTGTTATTGGCACTTCGCCGTCGATATTATAAGTTGGGGGATTACATAACTGATAAAAATGCTTGGCTCCATGCTGGTCCTGCTCCACAACCTCAACTAATTAATTAACATTTGAAGATACTGTTGGAACTGCTGAAGATTGTAAGAATAGCTTTGCATTGTGTAGACTCAATCACCTTTGTATTGTATAATTGCTTAGCACATGTGTGAGTACCTACTATGTACCTACTCTAAAGCTACCATTTAATGGGTACGTCTTTATTTGACTTGGATGTGCCCTGGCGGGTGAGAGTATGTCATGCTCACTCTAATGTCTCGCTGATGGTGGCGCGTGTGTTGGTTCATTTAACGAATCCATGCGTCAGGTTCGTGAACGGACGCTGTTGGTAGGGGCTGGTCATACCTTAGCTGCCACGGCTTATTTTAATTTAAATGTTGAATTGTTTTTTTTTATTACGGACGCTTTTAACGTTCATCGTTCTCACATGTATAATTTCAACATGAATGATGTAACCAATATTTTGTAACTATATTTTGATTTAAAAGAGTGTCCGTGGAGTTTCTTGCCCGTTCTTCTCCATAGATCTACGTTATGGAATGGGCAACTAGCTTCAACTTTCTGACTTACTTACTGACCGACTCTTTGACAATACAAAAGTGCCTGTAATTGGTTTAATTGAAATAAATGCTTTGAGTTTGAGTTTGACTACTTCTTCAATCATAATGCCTCATAAAGCTACACTTTTTGATGTCTAAAGTTTTAAGAGTTTAATTCTAACAGGAGTGATTTAAATTCTTCTCTAGACGTATCGTAAAGCCGGTAAACCCAATAATTAATACAAAGAGCAATTTCCTATCCCACGCGCCTGTAAATAAACAAGTCTCTAATAAAACATTTAACCTGAAAACAAAAGAAGACCGAAAAAATACGCAATTAATCGGGAGCGCCACAGCACTGCAATATGTGGGGCCATTAATTTAATTCAGTGTACGTGCGCCCGAGACACGGTTTTAACCTTAATTGAGATTTAAGAACAGCTCTGGGGTGTTTTTGTGTTTGGATGCAGCCTCCGGGCTCCGGCAAGACGCTCCCTGTAAGCCTCCGGTGTTCCTTCTCTTCAAGGTAAGGTAGTTATGTATAGGTATCCATTCTGCCTTTTATAATTCAGTTGTTTGCCCGCCGCGGCACTTTTAGCTTGCCTAATTAAATGTTAAGTGACTTATTGTGAATGCGTATTTCGGAGGAAAAGCGCTTTGTAATCTTGTCTTTTTTTAGAATTGGAATGCTTTGGTGTATTTACGAAGGAGGGGTGTGAAAATATTTGAAATGCTGTCGGCCAATCTTCGGATTTCGACGTTTATTTTAGTGTGTTTTATGTTACCTAAACATAGAAAGGTAATAATGTACAGGATGTGGCGTAAAGAGTTGTCCAACGTTAAGGGGTCGATACATCGTAAATTCAGATATCGTAAACGACAATTTGAACAATTTTTTTTTTTTCAAATAGACAACTTGCTTGTGTACTTCATTTTTATTACATTTGCATGTGATAGCACAATGTATTTCACAGTTATAAACATTAAAAAAAACCGGCCAAGTGCGTGTTGGACCACGCACAATGAACGGTTCCGTTGTGGTTCCATAGTTGAAAAGAATTTATCCCAGAAAAAACTTAACATTGGATCCCAAAAAAAAATCTTTTATATATCATAAGATTAAAAATTCACAATTTTCGGACTTTTCCTTTACATGTACTGAGAGACCTTGCTTCTTGTCAAATTTTATTATTCTAGGTCAACGGGAAGTACCCTATAGGTTTTGATTTACTTGCGACAGTTGTGAGTATCAAAATATGACGCAAATAGCGTTGTCGTGCGTGTTATTGCGTTGACATAGAACCTTGATTTTTTTTAAACTCTAAGGGACTATAGACTCACGTATTTGATATTAATTTCAACTTGATATCTCCACGCGTCCCTGAAAAAAGGGGTCCTGACAGACTGACAGACTTGTTTTTTTTATGTGATAGAATTACAAATTAACATTTTTCTGACTTTTTCCTTTTTGTGTTGTAAGACCTTGCTTCTTGCCTTTCATGATTCTTGAACAACAGGAAGTACCCTATAGGTTTTGATTTACTTGCGAGTATCAAAATATGTCACATAAATGGCCGTATGTTTTTATTGCATTGAATTAGAAGCTTAAGTTTTTTACGACTTCAATAGACCATAGACCTACGTCTTTGATATTAATTTCAACTTAATACCTCTACGCGATCCTGAGAAAAAGAGTGATCCTATAAGGGTTCCGTTTTTTTCCTTTTGAGGTATTCCGTAACCTAAAAATGTCATTTATAGAAAATACAAACAAATTAGTAAAGCAAGGTGTCAATTTTTCAAATAATAATATAAAAATAATATAAATTTTGAGACAGGAAAGAAATGGTTCGAATCGTGGTACCTATGTGATAGCTGAATATAATTATGCTGAATCGACTTCTTAACCTTGTACCATTATTTACGCCACACCCGGTTACTATAATATACTTAGAAAATAAGCCTATTAAAATTATAGTTGGACTAAGACTTCAGAATTTCATCCAATTTCGAATATCCCTCTTATTTATATTGTACTAGCTGCGCCCCGCGGTTTCACCCGCGTAGACTGGTATGACAAGTAGCCTATGTGTTAATCCAGGCTATAAGCTATCTACATACCAAATTTCATCGAAATCGGTCCAGCCGTTTGAGCGTGAAGAAGTAACAAACATACAAACACACACACACACTCACAAACTTTCGCCTTTATAATATTAGTGTGATTACCAGAAATATTAGCAAAATATCGTCAGTATATTCCATAATAGGGCTCTTTACAACAGATGTACAAAAAAAAACATTTTTTTCCATTTTCAAGCTCATTCATCCCCCAAGGCAGTGTTCTCATTCCGGCAAGTTTATCAGAACAATGTTCCGCCAAAATTCAACGCCGAACATTTTCATGTAATTATTAATTAAACACAATTTTAACTACACCAAAACCGAATATAGATGCATTAATACCATAATGCCCGCTTAAAAGGTTTTTGTAAAATAAACCTAATATTTTATTCTCAAAGCAAGGATACGCAAGACGGTTAATACCTTTACAACATCATACAAAATTCGTTGTATCTAATTCGAGGCTTATCTTGCCATCTGTAATCTCGCCCCCGTTGCCTACTGCGGAGGAGATACCTCAAATACCTCCCGCGCCCTCGTCCCGCGCCCCCGCCTCACCCCCGCGCGTTCCCTCTAGCACCCTTCAGCCCTTGAGTTCTTAGTCGAAGTTCATAATACCCTATTAGTGGCGCACACGACCGACAAACATACTGTGTCTAGTTGACTTACTTCGCCGTGTTAATTTTTGAGTGTCTGCTATTGATTTGTGCGAGGTAAAGTTACCTATTTTGTATTCTTTACAGATCGATGAGAATAAATTGTCTAGGTTAGTGTTACACCATCACCAGATCTTTCTTTATGAGACAGTGTCAAAGTCCTGTAAAACTGAGCTCAGACCGCATGATCTTCAAGTTATGCACAGAAACTGCTAAAACTCTATGTCCCAAAAAATCATGAGGTAATAAACTTCATACCTAATTGGCAGATCCCCAAAAATATAATAAGACAGGCTAGAATCGTACGAACAGAATAAATAGGTAAGTAATATTACCTCCCTGTGGGGAGGAGTTCACCGGACCGAGTAATAAATCTGTTGACAATCTTTAATTCGCTCGCCTCGTCGCTCCAGCTCGTCAGCAAGACATCTCTTCATAAAAATGAAATCTCCTTTTTAAGAAACAACCCTCATTTGTTTATTGTTTAATGTTGATACTTTGGTATTATTGTCATTAAGGAGCTCGTGGCTAAGTAATAACAGCCGCACGGGTCGATCCGTCAGGTTAAGCTACGCTTGCCGGGGTTGGTCAGTGGATGGGTGACCATCTTTACATATCGAGATTCCTCCGTGCCTCGGAAAGCACGTTAAGCCGTTGGTCCCGGCTGTTATTCGTGGATCTTTGACAGTCGTTACGGGTCGTCAGAAGCCCGAAAGTCTGACAACCAGTCTTACCAAGGGGTATCGTATTACCCAGTTACTGGGTTGTGGAGGTCAGACAGGCAGTCGCTCCATGTAAAATACTGGTATTCAGCTGCATCCGGTTAGACTGGAAGCCGACCCCAACATAGTTGGGAAAAGGCTAGGCAGATTGATTGACTTTGGTATTATTAAAATGTTACCTAATTATCGCTGGGGATTTTGGGAAGATTATGAATGTGATTTGAAAAGTTCTGGTTTGGTTGAAACTTAAGTCACGGTTAATGTGTTAATAATGTTTCTCATAATTTTGGTATAATTTTTTTTTATCCTTTTTTAAAAAGAGCCAGGTTCTTAATAATTAATTACAATCTAGCCTACAAGATAAGCAATTTTAATCTAACTTAATTAGGGTTTCGTACCTCAAAAGGAAAAAACGGAACCCTTATAGGATCACTTCGTTGTCCGTCTGTCTGTCAGTCTGTCAAGACCCTTTTTCTCAGGAACGCGTGGAGGTATCAAGTTGAAATTAATATCAAATACGTAAGTCTAAGGAGCTCGTGGCTAAGTAATAACAGCCGCACGGGTCGATCCGTCAGGTTAAGCTACGCTAGCCGGGGTTGGTCAGTGGATGGGTGACCATCTTTACATAACGAGATTCCTCCGTGCCTCGGAAAGCACGTTAAGCCGTTGGTCCCGGCTGTTATTCGTGAATCTTTGACAGTCGTTACGGGTCGTCAGAAACCCGAAAGTCTGACAACCAGTCTTACCAAGGGGTATCGTATTACCCAGTAACTGGGTTGTGGAGGTCAGATAGGCAGTCGCTCCATGTAAAATACTGGTATTCAGCTGCATCCGGTTAGACTGGAAGCCGACCCCAACATAGTTGGGAAAAGGCTAGGCAGATTGATTGACGTAAGTCTATGGCCTCTTGAAGTCCTAAAAAACTCAAGCTTTTAAGTCAATGCAATAAAAACATACGGCCATATAAGCGACATATTTTGATACTCGCCAGTAAATCAAAACCTATAGGGTTGTTCTAGAATCATGAAATTTTGAAAGAAGCAAGGTAAGACCTTGCTTCTTTCAAAATTTCATGATTCATCACAAATAAAGGAAAAAGTCCGAAAATAGTTAATTTGTAATTCTGTCACGGTAGGATCACTTCGTTGTCCGTCTGTCTGTCTGTCTGTCTGTCTCTCAGTCTGTCAAGACCATTTTTCTCAAGGACGCGAGAAGGTATCAAGATGAAATTAATATCAAACACGTAAGTCTATGGTCCCTTAAAGTTCTAAGAAAATCAAGCTTATAAGTCAACGTAATAAAAAAATATGGCCATTTTGCGACACATTTTGATACTCGCAACTGTCGCAAGTAAATCAAAACCTATAGGGTAGGTACTTCCCATTGACCTAGAATAATGAAATTTGACAAGAAGGAAGGTCTCACAGCACAAATAAAGGAAAAAGTCCGAAAAATGTTAATTTGTAATTCTGTCACACAAAAAAAAAATTCAAGTCTGTCAGTCGGTCAAGACCCTTTTTCTCAGGAACGCATGGAGATATCAAGTTGAAATTAATATCAAATATGTAAGTTTATGGTCCCTTAGATTCCTAAAAAAATCAAGCTTCTATGTCAACGCAATAAAAAATGCGGGCAATTTGCAACATATTTTGATACTCACAACTGTCGCAAGTAAATCAAAACCTATAGGGTATTTCCCGTTGACTTAGAATAATGAAATTTGGCAAAAAGCAAGGTGTTTCAGCACAAGTAAAGGAAAAAGTCCGAAAATTGTGAATTTGTAAGTTTATGATTTAAAACTTTTTTTTTTGGGATCCAATGTTGAGTTTGTTTTTGGGATAAATTCTTTTCAACTACGGAACCCTTAATTGTGCGTGGTCTGACACGCACTTGGCCGGTTTTTTTTTACGTGATAATTATTTTAAAACTTAGAATAGCGTTAATTGTAGTACACAAGTCCGTTCCACTTTCTTAGAGTCTGATATAATAATATAAACACTTTGTTCATAATTGAGTGGTGTAATAAATTAAAAATTGGATTTAATTTCATTGCTCGTATTTTTATAGTCACAAAAATTCCAGCTAGTATTTTTCAAAACATGCGACATACATTTACGCCTCATTTTCCTATGGAACACGTGAGCATGCAGCAAACGTCCAACTATCTGTTAACCGGTAACTAGGCTAAATAATGCCATATAAAACGCAGGCTGCAGTAAAATACACGTGGCGCTGTGACGACAGCTCGTTCACGACTGGCCGCGTCCGGTGTAAATTGTAGCGTGCGCCTATGAGGGTAGTCGGACAAAACCCGAATTACAGCCAAATGGGACGCTGTAATTTGTACATTGCCCGGTGAGAGTCGACTGAGAGAAATTGCTCTTTGTGCTATGTAGGTCAGATCTCAGGTCATTAGTGGCCGCTCTTGTAGGTACTTGTTTTATTTGATATGTGCTGTTGGTTTAGTTCGTTTATTGGATTGTTGTGACTTTTTTATACGTGGTTTATTTTGATAAATGGTTTCTTTAAAGTGTTAATATTATTTAATCTCTTGTTTAAAATCCTCTGTAGCTGTCATAAAAACCGTTGACAAATTAAGAGCCCATACTACCTCAGCTTTTTATTTTGCTCGCACGATACCTCGCGGACTGAGCGAGACTGAGTACGGTGCTGGGCGCCGATAGTTTAGGTAATTACTTTTTACAGTGAAAATTGATGGTAATTTGAAAAAAATAAAAAAAACATAAGACCTGCATCAGAGTTAGTTCAGTTTGTATGCAAAGTTTTACGATCTAATTTGAAGTATTTTTTGAATACCAACGGTTTATTGTTCAGTTTAGAGGTAACTTTGGTTTTTTTTCTATTCATAGAGAAAATTTTATGGAATCGTGTTTTCGTCAAACATAGTACTAAATAACAACAAAAATTTATACTCAACTTTACAAAACTTTACTTTTTACCTTTTCATTTATTTCAGAATTAATACTGCAGTATTAACGACTTAACAGAGGATCATGCTAAGACATTTGAGGTAGTAGGTATAGGCTCTTAAACACAAGACTCAACTTGAAAGTATAAACACGACACTATAAATCAGAATACAATAACTACTCATTACAGCAACCAGCCACACTTATATTCACAACAGTGCAGAACAACGAAAGGCAGAGAACTAGCACGTATTATTTAGCGCAGCATGTGCGTCGGATGCTGCAATAGAAATGAAAACCGAATCACAAAGGGCAGCGCCCATTAGCCGGATATAGCAGCTTAGCGGCACAATGGGGCTTTGGCCTGACCACGTGAACGCTGGGCCATCGGCATGCAGCGCCATCTATCGGCTTTATATATCTATTGGCGAAACCTTTGTTATGGGATTACAAATTCGTAGTGAGTGTGTATGATAAGTGGGGTTTTAAAGTGGCTCTTATTACAAAAATTAATTTGCATTTAAACTTTTTGGAACGAGCTACAGAATTAACGATAACCTTAATTGTTTTTAAAATCTTCGTGAATATCGTTAAACGATGTGTTGGCAGACAAATTATTTTAGGGCAGCGAGTAATTTAATTATTTTGTTAAAAATTAAAAGTGCTTTTTCGCTTCAGTGAGCCGAACGCACTTTGGTCGACTATAGGAAAATTGCGCTTAAAATATACAGGTAACACTCCACTTTAATGCATCAACCTTCGATGAAGTGGTCAACGTGATACGTGATAAATTCACTCGAAACGTAAAGAAAAATCAAAAACAAAATTAAGGCAAAACTTTCAATTGAATCCAACAAAAGTCAAGTCGAGCACTTTATTATTACACGTTCAAGTTTAGTAAATTTAATAATTTACCAGCAAAGTCCTTAGGGTGCCGCATGGAAACTAAATAATGTCTTAAAATGTGAAAGTTTTTGAGCAGAGCATAAGTCCCTGTAGAACGTACGGATCGAGGAGGGTGCAACTAGTTCGTCGGAAGTTATTCCGTGGTATGGCATCCCTCGAGCTCCTATAAACAACAGTTGCACAGAGCACGTCACGATCAGAACTGATGCCCAATATTATTTGAAGTTATTTTTATTATATTTTACTGTTTGTGTTTTGTTTTTATTCTAGTTTTATAAAAGTTACTTATATACACAGCCATCGCAGCACTGACAGCACTTAATACGATTAAATTAGTTATGTATCGCCGACGACTGCAATATTCCAAAGGGTATTAACATGATATGCATATGCACTTCGTTTGAACTAATCACATACATATTTTAAACCCGACTTATCTAATAAATTAAATCCCATTTTAGTATAAAATAAACGTGAAAGTTTATGAGAAGCTACTTGAAAGGCAACTAAGCCACTGCATATTAAATTCGAAAAACAAACATGGCGGAGTTTGCATTGCTCTGTGAGGCACATGTCTGCTTATGTGGGTTGACGTATTTATTATTTATTTGGGAATTCTCGGGGCTCCGGCGCCCGACCGTCGGAGCCGCCAAGTCAGAATTATGGAAAAATAACTCATCTCCGACGACATATTGACTTCGCCCACAGACGGGGAAATAGAGGCACGCATCCTTTCGGGAATTGCATCGATACTTGAAGATACTGTTGTGTTCGGAGCTTTTCGGTTTTAGCTTATTGGTGTGCCGGTGTTGATGGAACGTGGAACGGACTTTTCATAAAATATGAACGTGGAAAGTGAGATTTAGATAACATTGAATGTAAACGTTGTGTTGTGTTGTAATAATTCATAGCTTCAGTTTCTTCTAGTTTCAAAACGAAATAAGTTTGATGCATTGATTGTTCCAAATTCGAGGATTTGTAACTAAATTAAAAATATTGATAATTTGGCGCCTGAGAATATGTCTTGTTCAGTTTCATCTCGATTATTGTAACATTTTTACAAGTTAAAAAAACATGAAACTAGAAATTTCTATTGGATAAATGCTAGACCAAAAATTAAGTTCATCGCTAATTATTAACAACAAAGAAGAGAGGCTCGTCGCTACGCTTGCCGCGGACGGTCCGTAGATGGGTGACCATATTTCCATACCGAGACCCCCCCGTGCATCGGAGAGCACGTTAAGCCGTTGGTCCCGGCTGTCATTCGTGGATCTTTGACAGTCGTTACGGGTCGTCAGAAGTCCAAAAGTCTGACAACCAGTCTTACCCAGGCGTATCGTGTTACCCAGTAACTGGGTTGTGGAGGTCAGATAGGCAGTCGCTCCATGTAAAATACTGGTATTCAGCTGCATCCGGTTAGACTGGAAGCCGACCCCAACATAGTTGGGAAAAGGCTAGGCAGATTGCTTACTAATGAACACCAAAATCCGTAAACAACCGCACTGTCGATGATCTGGAGAAAAAAGCAATCAGACCAAATGTTTTTTTTCTTTTGTTTTTTTTGTGTTTCACAAACTGTGTCCAAATAAACGTTTTTCTTTCTTTCAAATCCTAAGATATACAGGGTGTTTGGCGCATGGACCGACACAATTTTTTGGGGGATTGGGGGGGTCATTTGCTAGGTTTCACCTAAAGACCTCCATGTCCTAAGTGTGACGGTAATTGAGATATGTTTTTTTTTGTGCTTTCTTTGAATTACCCAAAATCTCGCCTTTGAATCGATATATTTTTTTTGTTTATGGTTGCAATAGAACAAAATAAATTTTATAATAGTCTGCAATGTATTTTTATTCTAAATAAATTATTATTTGATGTAATTGATCAGTAGAAAATGACTTACGTGCTTCCAAAGTCTTAAAAATGTTTAAATGTATGAAAAGTTACTACTCTTAAATTCATTTTTTTTTTTTAAATAAAGCCATTTTGACCTTATTTTTATCTCAAAAAGTTCTTTATGCTACGCGCTATGAAAAACAATACAAATGTAGTCAAAATACTAGTTAGAGAGTCAGTTATGGAGTGTTTTAAGAAAAGACTTATTACGGTTACTATATTTTTTTATTTTATTTCGAATAAGAATACATTGTAGACTATAATAAAAATTATTTTGTTCTTTTACAACCATAAACAAAAAAAATATATCGATTCAAAGGCGAGATTTTGGGTAATTCAAAGAAAGAACAAAAAAAAGATAAAACTATTACCGTCACACTTAGGACATGGAGGTCTTTAGGTGAAACCTAGCAAATGACCCCCCCAATCCCCCAAAAAATTGTGTAGGTCCATGCGCCAAACACCCTGTATAGGCACAGTCTCTAACAAAAGGGTAGGATACAGACAAAACCACTGTTTATTATCCTCGCTCCATAAGAAAGGCTACGTTCAGCGAAACGCTACCGATTTCAATAACAGAAGAGTTCATTGAATAGAGTTACCTCATAACATTTTTATTGTACAATAAGAGTTTTTCCGTCGACAGGGGAACGTAAACGGTCTGATATTGCTTATATCGGAAGATTGGGGTGCTGCTACATAAGAAGATGAGCGAGAAATGAGAGAGCCAAACGAGGTTTTCATTCCCCATTTGTTTCTGCTGTAGAACTTTTAATGGGAAAGAGTCGAGCTAGGAATCGTTAAGCCGACATTGGAACATTGTGTTTTCGATTGTCTAGTGTTCAGAGCGACCGCAACCGCGACTGCGACTCGTTCACGTTTAAGTGACTTAGAAACTTCGGTCATTGAGTTCCGTCGTGGAATGTACGTAGGTACTTATACCTGCAATATGTTTATATTGGGTGGTTATGGTTACATGATAAAGTCATACGAGTTGGTTAGAGGTCTCTGTTATGAAATACTAGCTGCGCCCTGCCGGTCTTAACTGCGTAGACCGGGATAAAAACTAGCCTATCTGTTAATTCAGGGTATAAGCTATCTAGGTACCAAATTTCATCCAAATCGGTCTAGACATTTGAGCGTGAAGGATTAACAAACATACAAACACACACTCACAAACTTTCGCCTTTATATTAGTGTGATTGGAGACTAGCTGCTTCCCGCAGTTTCATCCGCATAAGTCTCGATCCTAAGGAATATCGGAATAAAAAGTATCCTTTGTCCTAACCTAGGTCACGGTCTACCCATGTGCCAAATTTCATTCGAATCCGTTCAGCCGTTTTACCGTGAAAGCGTAACAAACAAACAAAATCACTTTCGCAGTTAAAATATTAGTTAGAATTGGTTGTTTGTTGCATTATGATACGAGAGAAGGTTGGGGTCGTAGCACATTAGTCATACTTAGATGTAAGAAATATTTCTATGACATTAGAGGACCAGGAAGTTGGCTGTTATTATAAACTCTTGGGAAACATTTACGTAGATCAACAGACCGGTGACTGACCAAATAAAAATCAAGTTAACTATCAAACCGAAAATACGCTAAAAACTTTCAAATGCGCTCACAAACAACTCATTAACCATTTAATCTTTAATTCCGTCTACAAAGTGTTGCCATAAACCGTCCCCTAAAAATGGCAAATAAAGTTTTATTCCTAAGATTAGAGGACTATATCTGGCAGTTAAAGAGATAAACAGAGTCTGTAAGGTGGAGACAGCCTGTAAACTATTTTCCATGTCAGCGAAAGTGCGCGTTTATGTAGGTACAGCAAGTTTATGGGACCACGGATCTCTGCTATAAAGCGAACGGGCCCAGGTGATAAAGTGAACTCCGCGGTTAGTAAATTCAAGCTGCATTTTAACGAGAATCTCTCGCTTTTGAATTATTTCACGCTTTTTAAACAAGCTGTGAGTGCAGATTGTGAGCTTTATTGCTTTGTTCGTTTATTTATGTGTACACATGACTTATGTTTGTGTTTTCGTGATTTTATAGAATATCAGAATGATATTGGCAGTTGAAAATCTTAATCTGAAGATATTATAAAACGTTCAGGCAAATTATTTTTAATGATGAAAGCTCATTATAATAGAATATACATTATATAGAAGTATACATTACATGTTTTATTTAATGAGTTAATTGTTTTTTTGGATTTTATGTATTTTATTTTCTCTTTTACTCTTACACACGTTGTCTACATCTCTTTTTATCCTCTGTCCTATCGCAGGTATGCTGGAAGAGATTTCTTTTGAAATAAGCATCACCTTTGTACGTATTTTTCTGTTCCTTTCTGTTTGTCTGTTTATTTGTGTGTACATAAATGGTTAAATAAATATAGGAAAAACCAATATTCTTACAATGCAGTTGGTGATATTCGATTATAGTGAATAATTCAACTCCGAATAAAAAACTAAGTGTTTTAGTAGATTTTGGAAATATAAATTTTACCATACTCTAAGCAAACAATCAATATGATGATGATAAATTAGGATAATAAATCTTATTTTTTTTTTGTCTGTCTGTCTGTTTGTTCCGGCTAATCTCCGAAACGGCTGGGCCGATTTTGACGGGACTTTCACTGGCAGATAGCAGATGTTAGGACGAGTAACCGCGCAAAAAAAAATTTTTAGAGGCATGAGGAACAGGGTGAAAGTTCACTCATCCTCTATTGACAAGGGAAAATCCTCCGACCAGACGCGTGTTGTGTCTGGTGGGCTACTGCCCGACGGTTGATGTCGGGTCGTTGTATATATGCTAGTCGCGTGGTAAACTCTAATTGCGCGATGCAGGATTGCGTGACGTCATGTCATTGATGCGTAGTTCGTATGTGGCGATGTAGATGCCGCCACAAATTAAAACCCATGAAATTGTGAACAAACACACCCTTACAATAAACCTATATAGATTTTCACGCTCTTTCCAGTGGTCAAGAAAATAAAGCCTAGGTCACAAATGTTCGATCTAACGTGAGAGGCGTGTTATTTGCTCGTCGCAGGTTGTCTGTCCGCCTCTCGGCTTTCCACCGGCGCGGCGGTCTATTTCCGTTTGCCTGGACTCCATTTCCGTTCTCGTCGATACGGTGTGCACTTGGCTTTGTATTGCCTACAGCCAAATTGTAGGGAACTGTGTGAAGACGAATTGTGATTGGATGCGGTGTATTAGGATAATTTTATATTATGGAAAATTATGTGAGATCTCTTTGTCAATCAATCTGCCTAGCATTTTCCGAACTATGTGGGATGTAGCTGAATACCAGTATTTTACATGGAGCGACTGTCTAGCTGACCTCCACAACCCCAGTAACTTGGTAATACGCTAACCCTTGGTAAGACTGGTTTCGGGTTTCTGACTTCCCGTAACGACTGTCAAAGATCCACGAATGACAGCGGGGACCAACGGCTTAACGTGCTTTCCGAGGCACGGAAGAGTCTCGGTACCTATGTAAATATGGTCACCCATCCACGGACCAACCCTGGCAAGCGTAGCAAAACCTGATGGATCGACCTGTGCGGCTGTTATTACTTGGCCACGATCTCTTTGTATTTTATGGAATCCTAGTACATTCAACCAGCTAAATATCTAGCTTAGTTTTTTAATTAAGTAACTATAATGCATTCCTACTTATAATAGTGACAAAAATAAGATTTTTAAATGACACGAAATAGTGTGAAGCATCTGTGTGTGTGTGTGAGATAGAGTCTGCAGATGTCATCACTACTAACTTAATGACATTTCTTGACCCTATTCTTACTCCACTGAATAGACTCGAAATAGAAGTGAAAAGGAAATATGACAAAAATAAGAACGACATGCAACCTATACGCACAACCCAACCTTTAGGGAAGATCGGAGGGCCCCGAAATATTGCACAATGTAAGGATACATGGCGAAACTGATCTCAGGGCTGTTGACTTTGTTTTCGAGTAGTTCGCGTTATATTGTGAGGAGGGACCGTAAGGCATAGTTAACCTCACTTCAAAAAATGAATGGCCGAAATACAAGCCGTATTGGAGGAACATGCTTCATGTTTTAAGAGGCTTTAGTTTCCAGGGGGGTAGTTTATTATTATTTTTATTGTGAGTAATTGGGTAGGGTAGGTACCTCTTACTTGAAGAGAGCTACTTAGATATTGTGTTTATAGATGTTGTAAGCGTGTTCATCTATCCTTCCGTAGTTTCGGTTTAAAATTAGGAATCTGTACTAGTTGTTATATACAGGGTGGAATTTTGTAATGCCACCTGAAGGGAAAGTACTCATATTACTGTAGATAGAAAATTTTACTCAAAACAAAAACATTCCTTTATTTTTGAATAGAAAGAAAACTGCATTCAAAGATTTTCAAAAATTCGCTTGAAATTTAAGATTTAAAAAATATTAAAAAATTAAAATTGAAGATTTCATGGTTTTCCTTTCATTTAATTTATCAAGTTTGTTAGAGAGATTTCATCCTTATTAAATTTGATCCTAACGATCAATGCAATAAAAGCACAGGGTGTCATTTTTACAGATTTTAGTCGGATCGATTCCCGGATGTGGCAAACGAATTTTCGAAAATCTTTGAATGTAGTTTTCTTTATATTAAAAAATAAAGGAATGTTTTCTTTGAGTAAAATTTTCTATCTACAGTATTAAGAGTAGTTTCCCTTCAGGTGGCATTACAAAATTCCACCCTGTATAAGGTGTAAATTAAATAGCGCACAACCTTTTAAGGGGTCATTGTACCTACTCATCATTATGAACAATTTTTACTAAGGGACCAAACCTGAAATCGCGAAGAAAAATTAGCTGTTCCCTACATTACAAAAAAAAGAGACAAGACGACGAAAATGTGACTAATTAGCAAGAGTTAGACGTGCCACTTGTGAGCGTGTATACCTATACCTCTTTTTACTTACATTGGTAGAAGCCAAATATCGATTTATTGATAACAGCTGGTGACGCATCCAGTATACCTACTATAAAAACCGAGTATTTTCTTATCTCGAAACGCGACAGCTAATGCAGTTCTGACTACTCTTATAGTGTTCGACAGATTGACACTAAATCCAATAACGCGAAAAATGCTTGGTTAGACTTGGATGTGACCCAACGAAGTTTTTATGTGCACGTACGGTCAGCAACAGAAGTCGGTTAACACTTCTACTTTTTCTCATCATCTAAATTATACGATAACCTGCTTTTTAGCATTTCGTTTATTAGATACGAGTTAATTTTCTTTTAAATTTACATCTGTTCCGATTTTAACGAAGTATTTTTCTCAATAATTAAGATTTAATTTAGAAAACACAAGTGTTACTTAATCGACTTTTGTTGCTGACTGTACACGTTATGAGCCACGTTCTAGGTTAGCTGCAATTACCTGTGACTGTTCACCACAGTTAGCTGCACTGCCTGTGACTGTTCACCACCTGTTGTTTATTTGTTAAGTAATATGATGGACCCATCTGTATAGTCATATATTTGTTTGGACAGCATTTAAACCTTGGCCAAGACAGTTTTTTGGCACCTAGGTACCGCAAGACCTGAAGACAAAAGTCTTCAATCAGTGAACCATGAACATATGCTGCCGAGACCAGGTACCCAACCCACATGCTTAAAGTCTTTCATAGAGTTAAGGAACTGTGCCTTTTGAATGACTTTGAAGGACATCCGTAACGAGATTATTTGGAAAAGAAGGTGGAGTCACCAACCTCAAATCTGAAACCGGTATACTGGAAGGCTTTGGGATTTAGTTGGTAGGAGTGGCACTAGATCACTAGACTCTTGATCTGCAGATGAAACGAAAGATTCTGTTGGTGAAGAAGAGTCCTTCATCATGATCGCTAATCAGCAAACGTAACAACTTCTGCAAATCTCCTTAGGTAACTAAAATGGACCTATGAGTTGAAGAGGATTGCTTGAGCTGCTAGATTTGAAAGCCGAGTTGAGTTGAGTTGTTAGTCACCATCATAATTCTCAGTTACGGCAACCCAATGTATATGGTAGAGTATTCTCATACTCTAACCTATACCAAATCCAACCTCGATACTCGTACAATCTTCTCGGTTGGCGCAACCAAGAAAGAAGTCGCTGACTAGATTTATTCATCAATCCAGAATTTTTTGTTGAATTTTCAAATCTTTTTGGAAACTAAAACTGCTACTTGGGATCACTAATGTCAGCGCTTTTTAAAGGCGTGTACTTTATTAAGAAGCAGGATAAAAGAAACCGGTGACAATCAAATTGCGCGCAACCCGAAACCGACAGAACAACACGACGACTAATTTATTGCTCTCAGCAAGTAGGAGAGTACCGACATATCGCGTCTCAACTCAAACACGCACTCCACGTAAGTGAATAAATGGGTAATTCGACACCGACTTCCGATATTTCTTGGAGCAGCCAGAACTTGGGGAACTCACCCTTATAGTTGTGTAAAGTCGATCAATCATCGCCGGCCGTACCCGACCGATCATTGCCTGAACTCTTTCATTTATCTAATGAGTTCCGAATGCCCACACCCCCTGTTTGTCGGGCGGGGTCGCACTTCGACACGTCTTGATGAATTAATCGGGTGGAAACGAGTATGAACGTTCTAATAATGTTACGTAGTTACTTTATTGAGGATGCGATAAGTAGGTTGTTGAAACTCGATGATCGGATATTGTTGTTTAGTTTGCAATTTTTGGGGTGCAAGGTTAAAGGTTAAATGGGCTACACGTTAAACTTTGTGTAACATTCTTATTTTTTCCGAAAATCAACTTTTAACAAACGAAACATAAAGAACAGAATTTTCAAACTCCTCCGTTCTGGCCATACCCACCTTATCTCCGGAGTTAAATTTTCATTAACTGACGAAAAAAGGAATAGGTGGTTCTCAAGTCAAAGGGTATTTTTTTTTATTTTTCAGTATAACCAATAATAACTTTTTTACGGAGCAGTCCGATTTGAACGATTCTTCTTATATTCGGGAGCAGAAGTTGGTCCCACAACTAAAAAGTGAAATTTTTACATAACAAAAAACAACCGACTTCCAAAAAAAAACACTACAAAGTGAAAAATAACTTTAATTTCGTAAGTCGGTGGCAAAAAATGGAAATTCAAATCCAAAGACACTCTCTGTGAGAGGTGGGCCGTCCACCACGTTATTATGTATAAAAGTACAGTAGTCTTCACTAAAAATTAATTAATAATGTAATATTGACTTTATAAATTTTAAATCTTTTTGACATTAAGTATATTTGCTGTATTTGACATAGTGATTATATTTATTTTTGTCTAGCGTATATCTTATTATAATCATAATTAAGTATAATCGTAGTTTTGACTAAAAATGAATCATTAATGTAATATTAGTATTCTAATAATGTAAGGAGACTGTAATTTTATTAAATGCTTTGATTACTGTTACAATGTCACTTAAAAATTTGCACGACTAGCAAAGTCGAATATAGTGAAACCAGAACTATGTCACAGTACCATAAACAATGTACCTATATTCTTGCAAATAAAAACATTCATTCATTCATTCATTCATTCATTCATTCATTCACGCGAGCTCAGTGCGAGTTGGTAGATGTCACACATGTCTTCGAATTTTTGGTTCTAGGATCTGCTGGTTTCCTCACGATGTTTTGAGAGCTGTGGTGATGAAATAATTTACACAAAGTAAAGTGCCTATTGGGATTCGAACCTACGACCTACAATTTGTAAGTCGCGGCTGTTACCACACGTCCACCAATGCTCTCCTGTTTTTAATCGATAATAATTACTCAGTGGCTTAATTTCCTGTCTGTCCACCAAATAGAAGTTAGTAATACAAAGGCTTAGTTAGAAACAAGTCGATCACATTCATGTTTTGCTGAAGCATCAGAGGAATATAAGCACGAATTTGAAGGGCAATAAAAGACGAAAACTTCAGTTTCTCCATTTATTAAAGGTAGCTAATAAGACACAAATAAAAACAACATTCGTGAATAGCGGGCACAAAGTGCAACCGTCGGTTGTAAGCTTTCTGTCAGACTTAATGTTGGATTCCAGCTTAACCAGATCTGAAACGCGCTGGCCTTAATCCACTTAAAATAACAACAGGGCTAATGCTCCCCGCAAAACCTCGGCGTTTCTTATTGTCTTGTGTCTCTGGGATTTTGTGCCAATTTATAACAAGTTGTACTCCCAGGGCAGAGCGAAGAATATTGCAATTGTAGTACATTTAGGGTAATATTTTAAAAGTAACTGTTGTTGTAAATATCTTGGTTGGAATGAGTGTTTGTGTGGGTCTAAGTAAACCTGGTGGGTTATCATGTGGAGTTCATTATTAATCACGAAAGCTATCTTCTTTAACTAATACACCTGGAAGCGCATATTATTTTCTAATAACCGACTTGTACTTCGATTACTAATTCAAAATGATCTCTAAGTAGAACTCTCCAAAATCCCCTTTGCTAAAGTTTTATTTAACGCGGTGTTTAGCGAATACGTTACACTCGTACGTTTGAAATTTTGAGGGAAATTAGTTTTGAGCAGTTCCGAGTTTGCAAGTTGTTGATATCCCTCGGATTCCCTCGGGTGCCAGGCGTTTTAGAGAAACGCTACATCTACTTCAACCCATTCAACTTCGGCGCTAAAGTTTTAAGTCTAATTGAACTTTAAATTGTCATGCGATATACATCAAACATGAAAAATCGATGTCTGGTGGCTGTATGCTCGCGTTAATTACTTTAATATCAGTAACAAAGGCATTCTGCGGCGCCGGCAAAAAGGCGCGCGTGTGAGTTGTTATGAGCGATCGCTACAGCCGTCCAACTTCGCCGACCGGTGTTCATTAGAACTTAGACTTGTATGAATTTTCACCAACTTTCCAACGTAATGAACACTAAAAGGAGGCAAGTTTGAACGCTTCAAATTTTAATACTGCTCTGCACGGTTCGCCGCGGACAAGGTTTAATACTAAATTGGCCGTATGGAATTCATAGGTACCGTCAGAGTTAGAAATCCAATATCCTCTGTAACTTGCTTTAAATGAACTCTGCCTCCTGTTTGCTTGGCTTTTAAATTGTCTTTGTGATACTTCGATATGTGTTTGTGAGAATTTAACCACGAACTTGAGTTTAGCTGGCAAATAATTAAACGAGCGGACTTAGAACGTTCTGTAAAGTACCCGACCATGTCTTTGTAGATAAAACGTGCATATTTAATGAGTCTGACGGGTTTAGCAGAAGTATAATTAGCTTCTAAGATACTTTGGAGCCATTTTTGGTGTTTATGCACTTTATGTATGTAGTAACTTTAAAATCGATTAAATGGTACAATCCTTTGCTATGTTTTACGAAACCATATCTGTTAGTAGTGTGAGGAGCTCGTGGCTAAGTAATAACAGCCGCACGGGGCGATCCGTCAGGTTAAGCTACGCTTGCCGGGGTTGGTCAGTGGATGGGTGACCATCTTTACATATCGAGATTCCTCCGTGCCTCGGAAAGCACGTTAAGCCGTTGGTCCCGGCTGTTATTCGTGGATCTGTGACAGTCGTTACGGGTCGTCAGAAGCCCGAAAGTCTGACAACCAGTCTTACCAAGGGGTATCGTATTACCCAGTTACTGGGTTGTGGAGGTCAGACAGGCAGTCGCTCCATGTAAAATACTGGTATTCAGCTGCATCCGGTTAGACTGGAAGCCGACCCCAACATAGTTGGGAAAAGGCTAGGCAGATTGATTGATCTGTTAGTAGTGTTAACAACGATCCACAGTCGACTTTAAGAGTGATAATAACTATGAATATGACTGTACCTATTCTATTCTGTGACTTTTTTGAACGCTTAAATGCAGAAAGTACCTGGTCGACAATTTGAGAAAACGAATTTTCCCAGATTATGAGACCTAGCTAGATCGGTTTTTCGCCCCCTTAAACACCTATATTGCATCTTTCATGTGATTACAAATGTATATTTATAGGTGTTTAAAGTATAGAAATATTGCTAATTTAATAGTATAGGATAGTTTTTTATAGTTTTTTTTAGATTCAACCTTGTAAAATATATTTAATACATGATGTCATGATATTTATAATAAGGATCTATTTACACTAAACGGAATGCATGAAGAAAACTTGAATTCAACTCTTTTGGGTTCCAACCCAATAAATATTAAATATCAGTCTGCGAAGCCCTTTGAAGTGCCACTGTAATGAAAGGGTCGACTACTAACCTATTGTAACTTCTCGAATTAAATTCCAAAGCCAACCGAAAGCGACGCCCCATATAATAATTATAGATGTGTTTACGAATATACGTAATGTGTCAATGTGACTGAGAATTTAGTCAAAATAAAGATTTTGATTTATTAATTATATAAATAATTATTTTGCCTTGCGTAACATAAGTCGCATTTGGGCGCCACTAAATTCTTAATGGCGCACAAATGGGACTTACATTATTTTTGACAGATTTTCTCTGGTGACATTGAAAATGTGAGTATGTTTTGTGACGTTTTATACGTCACAAAACATACTCATACTAAAAAGTGCCCCATTATAATGAAATTAAAACATGATTTTGCTTCGTGGCATAAATATAAATCTACATGTTCAGTAATTTTTAAAGAAATTATTTAAAAATACGTGTGCAGTCACAGATATTTTCCCTACCTACTCTAATTTACAATTTTAATACGATTTCCAAAATGGCAGCAATTGAGAAAAAATGAGAAATCAAGAAATAGAGTTTTTCTTTCTTTGTATTGGTTTTACTGACTTATTTATTGATATGTTTTATAAAAGTAATTATTCATATTGCGAATTTACATAATCCGAGAAATTCATAATCAGATTAATTATAATTTCAAGAGAGAGTGAGAGTTTTAAACTCTTCTTTTAATAATTGATTTCGAAGTAATATTTGAGTTATAACTCGCATTTCATAATGTAGTCAAATAACGCAATCGTTTTCTAACATATAAAAACATTCAAGTAAAGATAAGAGTAACTTGACTTAAGTCAGGTTATTTAAAAGAATCATTTACTTACTTCATTTTTTAAATTCGTTTTCGTTGGAACTATTAACTTTAACTTTGACGCCAAAAGAATATCTGACCCTCAACTTAAGTGTTACTAATAGCTCAGAATCGATCAACACATTCGGAATATAACAGCTATATACAAACAACAAACATGATATCCTGACTGGTTTTGAAGAATATTTTCTTCTTCTTAAAATTCTACCAATCCCTAAAATTTTAAAACCGGCCAAGTGCTTATCGGGCTACGCAAAATGAAGGGTTCCGTAGTTGGGATGAATTTATTCCAAGAACAAACTTAACATTGTAGTTGAAAAACATGTTCTCGCATACGTTCCAACTGCAAATGTAAGTTTGTACGCACAATATAAAGAAATTTACCATGTTATTTAAGACTACTTCTTAACAATTTTCCTGTAATTTATAAATATAGAACTATTTTCTGTATTTTTTGCAAAATTTTCGTCTATTTTCTTAAATAACTTTAAAACTATTTATTTCAAAGTTAGAAAAAAAAAACCTATTTGACAGTAAGCTTTTTCATTTGATATGTCACGCGGTACAGTTTGCAATACCTTATTATAATATTCAAAATTCATTTATTTGCGTTACTCGTACACGTCCTTATCTGGGTCGCAGAAATTCATATGTGTACCAAATTTCAACTAAATCGGTCCGTCAGATTCGGAGCAAATTGGTTGTGACAGACGGACGGACAGACAGACATACGAGTGATCCTATAAGTAAGGGTTCCATTTTTCCTTTTGGGGTACGGAACCCTAAAAACATAATTTTATGTGGTTTTTGTTATCTTTGTCCCAAATATCGAAAGACTTGTTTAATGTGGCTGTTTTGGCTCAGAATATGCATTAAATATCCGTAAAATTGTAAGTAAAACTACCTAAAAACGTACACACAATGCACGTAATATCAGCATGTGGGTGAGTGTAATGTTTTGCGCAAAGCACCCGCATGGTACACTTGGTGCTCTTATCGCGACGATACGCGGCTCGACTGCTTAATGAGAACGATCGATACACAGCACAGTTCTTATCAACACTCCAAACTTTAGTTATGAAAGTAACTAGTGTCCCCTCTGTTTGTCCCGTTATACCAACCTCTATCTGATAGTGGACGTAATTGGTATAACCCTGTATGGAACTTTGAGCAGAGCCATATTATATTGTTATTTTTTAAGGTTCTGTACCTCAAAAGGAAAAAACGGAAGCCTTATAGGATCACTTATCTGTCTGTCAGTCTGTGAAGACCTTTTTTGTCAGGGTCGCGTGAGGTATCAAGTTGAAATTAATATCAAATACGTAGGTCTATGATACCCTGGAACTCAAAAAAAATCAAGCTTCTAAGTCAAAGCAATAAAAAAATACGGCCATTTAAATCAAAACCTATGGGGTACTTCCCGTTGACCTAGAATCATGAAATTTGGCAAGAAGCAAGGTCTCACAGCACAAGTTAAAGAAAAAGTCCGAAAATCGTTAATTTGTAACTTTATCACATAAAAAAAAAATTTGGGATTACAAACTTAAATTTGCTGTTGGAGAATTGACTTTGACGTCTATCAATGGGAGAACATGTTTTTCAACTACAATGTTAAGTTTGTTTTTGGGATAAATCCTTTTTAACTACGGAACCCTTCATTGTGCGTGGTCCGACATGCACTTGGTCGGTTTTTTCGAATTATGCAGCTTTTACGATCGTCTGCATTTCCTTTTCTGGCTGAGCCACATTGACTTGTATTTTTTCGAAGTCCTAGTTTTTATAAATCTTTAATTATTTAAGAGAAACAAGTTTAAAATTCGTTTATGGAGAAAAGTTCAATAAGCTTTATTAAGTATTCACAAACATTTACACTCTGTAAAATGTAGGTACAACCCTTTAGTAACGTGATTATAATAAAATTTTTAGCTTCATTGTACAAAAAAAAACGCAAAACTGATAATCATTGTCATGATATTGAAATTGGAATTTACAATTATACCGGAAACAGTCCGTTGAATTTTACTTATTTTAAAGGTCCTAAATCTGTCTAAAGTAAAGACCTATTTTTTTTGTGAAAATCAATGCAGAAACTATTGTAGTAATACCTAAGTTAGAAAAATCTTCCCTGGACGTAGTTTTATTTCAATAATTCCATATTCAAGCAAAAACAACTTAGAAAAAACAAATAAAGCGTAACAGTAATTTAAAACGTCAAAACACGTATTTTAAAAACTACCTACTCAAAATGTTCTAAATAAAAATCTATCAAAAACGAAATTTCAGTAGGCGCGGTTTTAAAAAAATGAAATTGAAATACCTATTCTAAAACTATTTTACCGCTAGTTCCGCTAGTTTGAAAATCATCTATTTTTAGGGTTCCGTACCCGAAGGGTGCCAAACGGAACTTTATTATTAACCTCCTCCGTCCGTCCGTCCGTCCGTCTGTCGGTCAGCGGGCTGTATCTCATGAACCGTAATAGGTAGACAATTGAAATTTTCACAGATTATGATATTTCTATTCCCGGTATAACAACAAATAATAAAAATAAAATTAGTTTAAAATTAAAGGGGATCCCGATACAATAAACTTTTGATTTTAAAATATTTTTTATTAACCTGACATGTGCTGTCATCTCTACTCATCGAGTAGAGTACAAATATAATTATAATTTATTTGAATCTTCAGAAACGAAGAAATAGGGAGCCGCAAAAGTTCTCAGTTTTAGACTATTTTTGTACGAGCTCTAAGGCAACAAATAAACATGTTAGGAATTTGAAACTTCTGTTCTATAAGGTATTTTGTTTAAATATTGGCGATTTTCTGCAACTGCAAAAAATAACTTTGTAATTCACAGTATCATGATGAAATACGACAAAACAAATCTTTGCGATTGTTAAAATTTAAGATGAAAAATATTCTTCTTTTAGTATTTTCATAAAAATAAAATAAAGTTAAAAAGTAAAGGGAAATAGAAGACCAAAAACCGTGTTTTTTTAAACTGAAGACGTATTTTAAAAAAATATGTAGTGTTTAATATTCTACGGTAGTACGGAACCCTACGAGTGCGAGTTCGACTCGCCTTGGCCGGTTTTTTTTTTACGATTCACGTCTAAACTATTACAATAAATCGAAACATTTTCTTGAATTCGATTAAGTTGACTTTTATTTAGTTTAAACTATTTTTGCTCATAAATTCAGTAAGTACTTATTTTTGGACTTAGGTACTGAGTTTTTGTAAAGACTGACATTGTACCTTTTTCCGTAAAAAGCTTATGAAAACGAAAATTTTGTAGCGGATAAACTATTTTTCTCTTATAAACCAAGAGAACTTATTTAATGAAGACGAAGTGACGTATACCTATCATTTTTTTTTTCTATTGATTTACATAAGAATAAGGAAGAACGAATTCCCATTTTATTTTTACCATCATCTTAACTCTTCATAAAATGAACGATACAACATTTCGACAAAGTTACACCTGATTTACATTTTTCCCTTTTGACTTGAACAAATAAAGAATACTTCCTAAAGTCTATCAAACCGTTCCCTGTTATTTTCCGTAATAATAACCCCAATTTAATAGAAAATATGTCGAGAAGACGACAAAGACCGTCCAATTTATTTTCCCCGGTTCATATTGCAGAAAAGTCATATTTTAGCGGAATTTTCGGCGAGAATGGCAAGAAATTTAATATTATAAGTCCCTCGTTGGTAATTAGCGCTAAAGGCTGCTATCTGGGGTGTTTATTAACAGTTAATAGAATTGCGGAGCTCAGCAAGCGGCACAAGGCTCCGATCCGCGCCCGCCGCCCGCCGCAACCTGTTGCCGACGGGACCGCCTTCCGCCCCATTCGAAACCGCGCTTTTCCTCTTACTACTTTTATTTCAGTCTCCAACTCCCAGCTGCATCTGAAAAATCTATCCTAAATTTTACTTACCAACGACGAGAAGAACCCGATGGCCCCGTTTTCTTTTTTTCATTTAAAACACAAAATTAATGAACTACAAAAAAACAATCGAATGGATTTTTAATGTCTTATAAGTTTTTTGAAATTATTTTTTTTTAAACCAACTCATAAATCTAAAAACACTACAAATTAATCGTCAACTATAGAAATCAAATGCGGAATGTGAAAAGAAACGAATAATAAAATGTTTGGAATGTTTGGCGCGAGCGGCGGCAGAGTAAGTTCGAGTTAGAGTCGAGAGAGGTACTAGGAGGACAGGGTACTGGGAGAGGTGGCAGAGGAAAGCGCGGTGCCGCCGCCGCGGCTGACTACAGAGTGGTAGCGGGCTGTACGGCCACGGGCCCCACCCCTAGCGCAGGCGCGTTTCAGGCGCTCCACCGCGCATGACCGACATCCTACCGAAAAGTGGAAAAGTGACTCCTCCAACGTAGATACACCATTATGTACTAAATAAATATTGTATCGTAATAGATGCCGAACCCAGTACATAATTTCGACCCAGCTGAAGATTTTTATGCTCGATTTGAAGCACATAATTTGAGGAAATCTGAATAGTGATATCTTGGGCCAGATTGCGCTTCTCCGTCTTATATACTTCTAATGTACGCCCCGCATACACATAGGTAATTCGCTCGTAGGAGCGGTTAAAAGGCGACCTAGCGTTTTATAAAAATAAGGTTTATTATTCAATATTTCCGTATTTCTTCTTGTTAGTAAGGACGTTAAAAATTTCTCTAATGCCGCTAAAATATCCGTTTCTGAGAGAAGTTTCGTAACCCTTTGGCATTTGTTGGAACTTGGATATTATTTTGCTGTCTGATCCGAGGAACACTCGCATCTCGTAAGACAACGGGATGCCGTTGTCGTAGGCGAAGTCGACGCTGTGGCCGCAGTGCTGCTTGCCCGCCGCGACGAACAAGCTCATGTTCTCGAACAGGTGCACTCCTCCAGTTCTCTGGTTGACTCGCATGGCCACCTCAGCCGCCACTCGGTGCAGCAGTGTCGTGTTTTTCTCGTTGTCCTCCATGTATCCATATGGATAATGAATGGAATGGCCGTCACGTTTGATGGAAAGATATACTTTCGCATCTTTTTTATGCTTGTTGATAACGCTTTTTATGAAAATTGTCTCATTTTCTGAACCTGCGCTGGGGCCAGGGTAGATTGGTGAGAATCCGGAGTCGATTTTCTCGCATGCACCCCATTGAATGTCAAAGTTTCGTGTTAAATCTACACCGTAACTTAATTGGTCTTCTGAGGGTCTTAGATTCTTTTTCCATGCGACTTGGCTCTTGGAACAGAAAGTATTATGTATTTTATTAAGCATGTGTGTGTCTAGTAAAAGAGTATCGGGTATAGGGCATAGGGTACTGTGGCGAGTGAAAAGTAATATCGACCAATGAGCTGATAATGAAATCAAATTGTTGAAAAATAAAGAATGTTTCAACAACATACATATCTAGAGTACTCCTGTCCATCAGGGTTGGTGCAGGGCAGCACCACCCACTTGGTGCGTCGCAGCATGTTGTCATACTCCTCGCAGGCCACCAGCTGTTCCACGAGGAACAGGGCCAGCCCCACAGGCTCCGTGCCGCCTTGCTGGCCAGCCTCTATTATGATGACAGGCTTTGGTGTTTGCTCCTCTGTCGTCCGCGTCGGTTTGTCGGTTGAAGTGGGCTGATTATCTCTTGTTAAAACTACCTATGAAGTTAATGGGGATCGTGTCGTAAGGAAAAGTACCTACAGGAAGACCAAAGACACAATGGATGGATTGTATGAAAGATGGTATGGCTAGAAAGGTAGTGACTACTAAAGAAGAAAAAAAGAAAGAAAAAATGTTTATTCTGCACAAACAAAACGTACATTACAAAAAACAAGACTTATGGTACACACACGAAAAGCAGGCAAAAGTCTCGTATTCAAGCAGTCAAGATGATGGCTAATAGAAGAAAGAAAAAGAGAAGCTACGCCTATTAAATTGAGGTACGTAATGTGAGGTATTATACTTAGGTTTTTTTATAGCAACCAGAAGATCAATACTCGTACTTTCTCTGTATTAGAAAAGGTCTTTGCCCCATAGTGAGACGCCGCTGGCTGGTGGTATTTATCTAGCTTTTGCCAACGGCTTTGCCCGCGTGCATGTCGGAAATTATCCACAAGAACATACTATCGGGATAAAAAGTATCCTATGTCCTAATCCTGGTCATGATCTACACATGCCACATTTCATCAAAATCCGTTCAGCCGGTTTAGCGTGAAATCGTAACAAACTTACTTAACTTATTAGGACAGTAGCCTACCAATAAAATTTACAGTAACAAGTACAGGTAACCCTAGTATGACTAGGTACATCACCTCATACAGTTGTCTGCCTTCATACGTCATGTGCTCGCTTTCTACATTTATTACTGTACCACAGTACTCTTTCAGGGCCTTCAGAAATATTGTCACCTGTAAATATGGTTATTTTCAGTACTACCTAAGTTGAAGAAAAAATAAAATGAGTAAATAAAATCATCAGATATTTATGTGTCTGTTTCACTTTACTTCTTGTGGTAAATAAATACAATGGAAGTACAGCCAGCACATCAAGCTACTACAATCTGTCAAATTTATTTAATAAATTTTCATCTTTATCGCTATAGTATTAGGTTCAAGCTTGATTGGGAAAATTTGACAGTTTCGGGTGGCTTGACATGCTGGCGTCTGTACATTATGAAATTTCACATTGAAAAAAAAACCTGCCTCTATGATTCGAAGTATTTTGTGAATTAAGTGAAAACAACGCCTGAAATTAATTATGTATCTAAGCCAAATCTTAGTCCCGCATTTGATTGATGCGGAACGTTCGAACGATCTCCTGCGGCATCCCAATGTCGAAATAACAAAGTCAACATAAATAGGTACAATACCTAAAGGGTTACGACTTTTGACACGCGCATAGGTACTGTAATTTTCAAATCTCTATTTCTCTTCTTTGACTAGTTTTAGTTTGCGGCTCCGCTAGCGTTAATGTAGATTTATCTGGATGAGAAGTACCTTAAGTCCTTTTTTGTACCTCTGACAACGTGTGCAAAATTTCGTCACGATCGTTTGAATAGTTAAGACCTGAAAGCGTAACAAACAAACAAACAAACTCACTTTCGCATGTATAATATTACTAGCTGCACACCGCGGTTTCACCCGAGTAGACCGGTATAAAAAGTAGCCTATGTGTTAATCCAGGGTATAAGCTATCTACATACTAAATTTCATTCAAATCGGTTCAGCCGTTTGACTAACAAACATACAAACACACACACACCCTCACAAACTTTTGCCTTTATAATATTAGTGTGTCAAAAATTAGATACAGAGGTAAAATACTACTTTCCCTACAGTGCTGGCGCCTATAGCAGCGTCTTCTATGCATGCAGCTTCATCTCGATCCAGCAAAGTCGTCAACATGGCTTCATAGCAAGGCCTTAGACTCTTGCAACTGCAAATCAACATTATTTAAACCAACAATATATAAAATTGTAAGAGCAAGGTACCTACTTACTCATTAAGCACAGGTACAAATTATACCAAGTTTAAGTTAGCTGATACCAATGATATTATAAGTAAAAAGACGTAGATAGGTTACCTAACCAACATTCGATGTTTAATAACGGCGCAATGTCGAATGACACGTGGAAGTAGGACGTGGAGATGACACGTGGAAGTAGGACTGCATGACGTAGTTATCGCGAGCGAAAAAGAGACATGACGAAAATGTGGCCAATTAGCCAGATTTTGACGTGCCACTTGCGGAGCATGTATAACCTAGCTATCTCATTTTTTTTACTTATAATTTTTTTTTACTTATTTTTTTTTTTTACTTATAATTTTTTTTACTTATAATCTCGTTGGCTGACACTAAGTTAATTAGCTGATGTTACTTACCCACATTGTGTAGCATTATTTTGATGGATATTCACTAAAATTAAAATATTAAAGCATATCGTAAGTAAGTAATACGTATGATTATAGAGCCAAGTAGTCATTTAGTGAAAAACTAACGCACCAACAAAAATGACTACTAAGCAAAATAAAACTAAATTCATTTCTTTTTCGATTTTTTAAAATAACTATAAAACCTTACAAGTGTGTTAACATTTTATTAGAAATACAGGAAATATTGCAACAGCAATAAACTGTTGGAAAATCAATAAAACAAATTCGTTCTAATAATTTATTCTTATTTACAATAGTCGTAGCCACATGACATCAGTCTTCATCAGACATCGCCTTATGTCTTCGATGACTAAATTCTTTCCTGATACGTGACCCAAATTCTTTGAAGCCTTCATAAAACTGTGGTAAAACTTTACGCAGACGGCTTGCCGGGAATGTGAACTCGTATCCATCAGTCAGCTCCATTGTATAAGAGTAAGGGACTCCCGCAGCACCGAAAGCGAAGTCATCACTGCCGCCAGCTGCCGGGTACCACTTGCCGGCGCTCATCACCTTGAAAGGCTTTCCTCCAGCTCGCGTGACGGCGGACGATACTGCTCTCCCCATGTCATCCAGCTTCTTCCATTGTTTTGGTAGGAAATCACCTGTGTATCCCCAAGGATATACTAAATATTGTCCGTACGAATGCAAAGATACGTATAACTTCATCCGCTTTTTATTGTCCATCATGACTTTGCTGACCATCCGTGTCTCGGGCTCTGAGAATGCCTTGGGGCCAGCGAAGGTCTCCGCGTGGCAGGGATCGTTGGACACTCCGCTCACAGCCCACTTGAACCCATAGTTGCGGTTGCCGTCGACACCATAACATTGACTGTTTGTGGTTTTTGACCTCGTCTTTCTCCACAAACGTTTCTGAAGCAAAATTATTACAATTCAACTCATGTTTGCGGGCGTTTTAGCGTCGGCTAATGCTATTTTTTTTTGTCTCTAAAAGAACACAAATCTGCAGAGGTGGACGCGTTTAGGCTTTTTTATTTCTACTTTTTATTAATGTTCCACATATTGTGCAAAATATTATAAGCTACCAGAGTAATGAATTAAGGTACACACGGCTAGATATCAAGCTATAAAAAGAAAAAAAAAAAGTTAAATAAAAAAAAAAAAAAAAAAAAAAGTAAAAAAAAAAAAAAAAAAAAAGTAAAAAGTAAAAAAAAAAAAAAGTAAAAATAAAAGTAAAAGTAAAAATATAAAAAGTTTTATTTTGTAAAAGGGCGGAGACCTGGTGTCCTGAAATACAGGCCTAGAGCTTAGCTCAGGCACCAGTCTCCCACAATATTCAAATAATGCATTCATGGTGTATTGTGTATTTTCAATAATATTGTGGTGAGAAATAAACATTTATCTTATCTTATCTTATCTTATACATTTCCAGTACCAGCTGACCTCTCATTAGTCCGGATCTCAGTAGTACGGAAATCCAATACAATCCGAGATCAGCTTATACTGGAAATGTATAGCTTGATATGTAGCCGTGTGTACAAAAAAAAACTGAAATACTTACGCTGGCCGCCGATCTGCTGTATTCATAGCCGTCTGGGTTGACGACGGGTAGTATGTACCAGTCTACCCCGTCCAGAATTCCTCCTATCTGGATGGCTTCGGGATCACTGACCAAGCGGTTGAAGAGGTACATAGCCATCGCCGGCGCCACCCATTCTCTGCTGTGGATACCTAAGAAAACATAATCCATCTTAGTTAGTCAAGTTTTAATTTTAGTTTATTCAGAACATGGTTGGCAGATAATTTCAAAAATTCTGTTCCATTTTTGAATTTATTCGGTTAGTAGTTATCGGACATCGTGAAATAGGCCCTGAGACTCGCGTTCGATGTCAGTTTACTGTGATTAGAACAACTTTACTTTTGAAATAGAATTCGAAATTCAAAAATGGCTCGATAGTAAACTTTAGTCTAAAAATAAACCTTGTTTTGTACCAAATATGGCTGATGACAAAAATACTCTTGATTTTTATATTTTGTAGACAAATTCAAACTTTGGGCAGCGATATGGCCGTGGTTATATTATGTGATCGGGAATAAGAACATACCTGCATCAACAAATATGATGGGGTTGCCAGCGTCGGGTTGTGCAGATATCTTGGCGAGCTTCATCCTCCGCCCCTCGAAGCTCTTGCCGAGGTCCTGGAGTCGCACCAAATTTGGGTGCCTTCGTGCAGCCTCTTCCATGAACCCTTGAATCTAGGAAGAACAGTTGTTTTAGGGTTATTTCTAGAAAATATTAGTTGAATTTAATTCATTTACGTACACACGGCTACATATCAAGCTATACATTTCCAGTATAAGCTGACCTCTCATTGTATGGAAATCCTACACAACGCGAGATCAGCTACTATACTGGCAATGTATAGCTTGATATGTAGGCGTGTGTACGTGCTTCATGCAGCATAAAAGTTGTATGTGTTCTGATTTTGTTGGTTATGTTTGACTAGACTTATCTTTGCGAAGTTGTCACGGGATTTGGAAGGTTTTATTTTCTTTTTATTGTCACGTTTAATTCGAAAACATTGGAATTGGGTTACAATATCGATTTTAATAACAGTTTTGTCATAAATATATAATACAGGGTGGAAGGGACGTCGACGCGCAAACGGTTACCACGTATTCAGTACATCACTCTGAACCCCCTATAGAGGAATTTTTCATCGGTTATTGAAAAAAAAATCTGCAGTTTCCTACAATAGTGCAATACCTACACGGTCAAAATGTATGGAAAAGCAGATTTTTTTTCAATAACCGATGAAAAATTTCTATATTAAGGGGGCTCAGAATGATGTACTGAATACGTGGTAACCGTTTGCGCGTCGATGTCCCTTCCACCCCGTATATGTGTGTTTTGTTATAATCGAAAAATTGGTTTCACAAACCCGCAATATTTTTGAAAGACCCATCCAACAATAGCCTACACTGTTATTAACACAAACGGGATATTTACCATGTTTTTGTCTAAACAGTAAAACATGGTAAATATCCCGTTTGTGTTAATAACAATGTTAGTGACCATGACAGTTTAAAAACTTATAATACCCTACAACATGGAGTAAACGAGAAAAAAAACATCCCCACTTTACGTGTACAGAAGGTACAGTCAGCAACAAAAGTCGATTAACACTTGAGTTTTCTAAATCTTAATTATTGAGAAAAATACTTGATTAGCAGGTTATCGTATCGTTTTGTGTTAATTTAGATGATGTCAAAAAGTAGCAGTGTTAACCGACTTATGTTGCTGACCATACCTACCCTAACAATTTTTTTTTTCATGATTTTATTTTACCACTTTGTCGGCGCGATGAATATGTATAGACATGCCAAATTATAGCTTTCTAGTACTAAGAGTCTCTGAGCTAAGCTGCGGATAGACAGACAGGCAGACGGACGTACATACATAGCGAAACTATAAGGGTTCCTTGTTGACTACGGAACCCTAAAAATTAGCTTATAAAGATAGTTTTATCTACAGGATTAGTTTTCAATGTCCAGCCAAATTTTCACAGACAATTCTACCTATGAATGTGAACAACTTTCACTATGGGAGCAACTTTGAAATCACGAAAAAAAAACAGCTAGGTATTTCATTCATTTTAGTCGAGTATTCATAAAAATCTTGTATGAAACAGCTGTTATTTTTCGTGAATTTCCATGTTGGTCCCACAGTAAAAGTTGTTCATTGGGTAGAACACTGTGAAATTTGGCTGGTCATTGAAAACTAACCCTGTATAATATTTTGTAATAAATACTCACCTCTGCGAATGAGTTATACTCATATATTTGGAAATTGCGAAGAACCCTTCTTCTGGGAAGACGGTCAGACACATCGTCCAGTGACCTAATTGAGAGAAATATAAATAATTCTAATTACTCATTTATTTTAAACTACAGGGTGAATGCACAACCTCTTAAGGAGTCAGTGTAGGTACTCATCATTATAAACCACTTTTACTGTGGGACTTCACCTAAAATCGCGAAAAAAAAACTACTATTCCCTATGTTCGCATAACTCGTCCAAATGTAGGGAACAGCAGATTTTTTTTTAGCGATTTCAGGTTTGGTCCCATAGTAAAAGTTGTTTGATGATTCTTAAGGGTATAATTATGTAAATACATATTTGTTATAAGGAGTCGCGAATCATGTTTTGATCAAGATACAACCTGATGCTAACCTGCAAATTGCAAAATTTTGAAAATATCTTCTTGGGACCCATTTTGCCTTAAGGTGATTGCGCTGTGTAGCCCGCGAAATTCAATTTTTTTTGGGTTTTTTGCAATTTGCAGGTCCGTGTCAGGTTGTATCTTGATCAAAGTATGATACGCGGAAATAAAACATAAGCCTAACCTAAAGCAATAACCTGACACCGACCCAAACCCAAAAAAAAATGCATTTCGCGGGCTACCACTGCGCATCATCCTTAGGGCTAATTTTCCTAACATCACCATCATCATCATCATCATTCTTCTGCCCATATTCAAATTTATTTGGGGTCGGCGCAACATGTCTTCTTCCATACTTCTCTATTAGTCGTCATCGCAGTATTCACCGCCTTTCTAGGCATATCATCTCTTCATTTTTCCAACGTGAGACCTCTTTTAGTCATGAAATAAAATTGACGTCTGGCAGTTTTTATAATAGAAAAATAGATAAAAAAATCTGGCGTTGGAAAAATTAGACTTCAACGAATGTTCGCACATAATCTTACCTGCCATAATTCTGTTGTTTTTCTTCTAAAGTCAGGCCATTGGTGTTTGCGTAGTCGTGCACAAATTTCAACTTATTTGGGGGCACTAAGATATCCAAGGTGTCATTGACCCCTCTGCTTTCCTTCAGAACTGATATCTCTCCAGATGGGTCTTGAAACAGTGCGACCGCGTTGAGATGAACAGGTAACGTTGGGTGCAACCGTATAAGTGTATGGCTGCAAAATTTAAAAATTGTGAATTAGATTTTTAATTTTGACAAAAATATGGATCAAAAAAAATATTTTTGTTTATTACCTACTCGTTCAAAATTCAAACAAAACATGAATACTTATTGTTACCTCTAAAATATATGCAATACTTTTATACCTAAACGTGACTTAGTCAAGTTAGAGCCGATTTTGATAAAAGGATAGACGCCTTGTTGAAAATTTGTAGCAATATGTACTACATTGTACAATCACTTCACAAAAACGTAGATCAATTTTAGACTTAATTTTAGACCTTTAAACTCTTTAGGTACTTGTCAACGTCACTGCCTGTGTCATCATTATTGATATTTTTGATGTCGCCTTCATGATAATATGACAAAGTTAAGCATGGTCAAAGTTTCCTTAGACCGACTGTACCTGTACAGTCGGTCGGTTCAGTAAGGAAACGTTGACCATACTAGTAGACTACAGGAATTACTAGTTAGTTATGGTCACGCAAAAAATGACGTACAGTTCGCGTCATGTAGGGTTTGCCACTCTGAAGTAGGCTACAAACGACTGCGCAGTAGTCAATATCTATACTAAAAGCTTGGCTTCAGAGCGGCAAACTTATGTGACGAGAACTATTGTTCCGGAACATGGACAGGTGACAGGTGGTGGTGGTGGCTAGTAAAAAGATCTTCCTTTTTTACGAGGTAAACAGGTACCTACTTGTTTCCCGACGTTTCGACCGCCTTGCAGCGATCGTGGTCACGAGAGGACTGATGACAGCTCAGCGACGTCTTCGTAAAGACCAAGTGAGGGTAGATGCACATACCCGCACTTTACGAAGACGTCGCTGAGCAGTCATCAGTCCTCCCGTGACCACGATCGCTGCAAGGCGGTAGAAACGTTGGGAGTCAAGTCTGTTTACCTCGTCAAAAAGGAAGATCGCGATAAGACCCGTTCTCGATATTGTTTTATCAATCAATCAATCAACTCAGCCTATCGCAGTCCACTGCTGGACATAGGCCTCTCCCAGTCTGCGCCACAACACCCTGTCCTCCGCCTTCCGCATCCAGTCTGTCCCAGCCACTTTCTTCAGGTCGTCAGCCCATCCAGCTGGGGGGCGTCCCACACTACGCTTATCCATACGCGGTCTCCACTCCAGGACCTGTCTGCTCCACCGGCCATCGGTCCTTCGACAAACATGGCCAGCCCACTGCCACTTCAGTTTGCTTATTCTGCTAGCTATGTCGGATACTCCGGTTCTTTTCCGGATAACTTCATTCCTGATTTTATCCTTCAAAGAAACTCCGAGTATAGCCCGCTCCATAGCGCGCTGAGCGACCTTATTATTGTTTTATAATGTGTCCAAATCGCGAAAGTTTAAAAAGTTTAATAAAAAGATGTTTTACTCACTTATCATATTGATTACTGCAGTGTACTTGTAGTATGAAGCCAAAAAGACCTGTCAACAATATATAAATCATGAATTAATATTTTGTTTAAACTGTTTTTTTTTTTCATAACAGGAAGATTAGAAGATTAATCGGGAAATCAAACCTTGCTTGAAGATATAACCCAAAGTCTAATCGTCAAGCAAAATCGCTCACACACACTCACATCACACACACACTCACATCACACACACACGCACATCACACACACGCACTTCACACACACGCACATCATGTAATGTTAGAACCTGGCGGTGACGTCGTTAAAAGAGCCCATCCATATTATATCACCCGTCTCTCCACAATTCCATTGCTTACTATAAGATGCATATCCGGTACGGCTCTATAATAATACTTCCATATCCCAAGGACACGTCTTCCCTACCATTACCGTTTAGAGGCATGAGGAACAGGGTGTAAAGTTCACCCATCCTCCATAGAAAAGGGAGGATCCTCCGACCAGACGGGTGTTGTATCTGGTGGGCTACTGCCCAACGGTTGATGTCGGGACTTTGTATATATGCTAATCGCGTGGTAAACTCTAATTGCGCGATGCAGGTTTGCGTGACGTCATGTCATTGATGCGTAGTTCATATGTGGCGATGTAGATGCCGCCACAACCGCGCCCCCGGTCTACTCCTTGATATGCAATGGTCTCTGTTGCACCATGTAACATGAGGCAACAGGGGCTAGTGTGAATCTTTGGGTTCATTCGAGTAAATCGAGTCTGGTCAAACCACGCTGGGGTCGATGCATTTCATTCATTCATTCATTCATACATTGTTAATGTTCCACAAATAGTCGAAGAAACTGACTCCTGCCTGTAACACAGGTTACCTAGCTCAGGAGTCAGGACTTCAGTTGAAAATGTAACACCTTCTGTCAGTAAAATATTTTTTTTTTTACCACTAGACAAGTTATCAAAACATACACTGAAAACAATTTGCAGCTAATTTCCACCCGCTTCCAAACGGAATCCGCTTTTATAATGAAAATAAAAATTATTACAGCAACACCGTTATTTGTCGTTGACATAGGTGGCCGTCATAAAACGTCCGGGACAGAGCCAACGAAACCTTTTATTAATTGCATTGTGAAATAAAATGAAACAGACCAATGAGGATTAACAGACATGTGTGGACATGGCTCTTTTGATTAGCTAATAGATATTGGATGCATTTACTTAGGATATTACTTTTACCACCACCCTTCACCACTTCCCAGTGCTTTAGCTAAGAAGAAGTGGCGCAACAAACTCCCCAGCAGAATCGTCTGTTAAATTGAAGAACTTGATTCTATCGACCCCCAGGAGTCAACGAAGACCTACAAGGGGTCCATGAGAGTGAAAAAAAAATTGAGGGTCCGTGAAATGTAAACGGGGATCCACGATAGTTGATCAGATGTAGGAGGTCGTGTCGTGACTTTAATTTTGACTTTCCATCAATGAAATAACCTACATACACAGAATATGATTTTTTGCTTAGTTTTTACCTGAAAACGTAATAAACAGAACGACGACGATAGTCATTGAAGGTACTGTCGTAGGTTTTGTAAATAAACTTATTTTAGCAATTTTATAATATTAATATCGAATTAGTATAATATCTTATAAAATTGTGTAAGTTAGTAGGATATTATTCGCTTTGTGGTCGCAATACACTTTGAACTTGTAAAAACTTGCATACAATTTTAAACATGTAATGCCTACCAGTTTATATTTTTTTTCAAATTAAAGTGAATCAATGTAATTTTCTCACTAAAAAGGTCTTAGTGATTTGATGTGATAGGTACTACACAAAATTTTATTTTTGTTGTTTTATTTGATTAATAAATGTGTAAAATTAAATGTTGTGTTTATTTTTTATATTGTTTTTCGCTCTACACCTCACTAAAATTAGAAATCAGTCAAAAACACATTTGAAGTTCATGAATTTGCAAAAATGCAATATTAGTTAAGCAGGGGTTCTACCCAAAATCGAAAAACATGGCAAGTGGTCTATGAGACAAAAAGTTTGGGAACCTCTGAGGAGCAATTCTCGTATTTTAACAACGTTCGCAATCTCATCTCAGTCTCAATCTGTCAAAAATTGTATAGCGTTTACCTACATTTTTGACATTTGATTGACGCTGGCATGAGATTGTGAAAGTTTTTAGGTAAGTACGAGAATTGGCCATCAGATCTAAGTAGTCTTCCTCTCAAGAGAGGAGGCCTGGGTCCCAGCAGTGGGGACTTTGTTGGCTGATTATGCTAAGTAGGCTAAAAATTCTACAGTTTAATATCTTTTTATTGAAACATTATTAATGTTTTATGTGGTCGTTAAGACGTTTTACTGTCACTAATTAAAAATAAATACTTACCTACAGCGTTTCACAATCTTTTTGTGTTACAATTTACACTTATTTCAATGAGATAGATTTCTACTTCATCATCATCTGCGTAGCCTTTTCCCAACTATGTTGGAGTCGGCTTTCAGTATAACCGGATGGACCTGAATACCAGTATTCTACATGGAGCGACTGCCTATCTGACCTCCACAACCCAGTTACTGGGTAATACGATACTCCTTGGTGAAGACAGGTTGTCAGACTTTCGGGCTTCTGACGACCCGTAACGACTGTCAAAGATTCAAGAATGACAGCCGAGATCAACGGCTTAACGTGCTTTCCGAGGCACGAGGTCTCGGTATGTAAAGATGGGCACCCATCCGCGGACCTACCGCGGCAAGCTTAGCCTGATCGACCGACACGTGCGGCTGTTATCTCCAGCAAATACGTAGGCAGTAGAACTCAAACTCAAACTCAAACTCAAAGCATTTATTTCAATTAAACCAATTACAGGCACTTTTGAATTGTCAAAGAATCGGTCAGTAGGTAAGTCAGAAAGTAGAAGCTAGTTGCCCATTCCAAAACGTAGATCTATGGAGAAGAACGGGCAAGAAACTCCACGGACACTCTTTTAAATCAAAATATGGTTACAAAATATTGGTTACATCATTCATGTTGAAATTATACATGTGAGAACGATGAACGTTAAAAGCGTCCGTATTAAAAAAAATAAAAAAAAAACAATTCAAAATTAAAATTAAAATAAGCCGTGGCAGCTAAGGTATGACCGGCCTCCACCAACAGCGCCCGTTGACGAACCTGACGTATGGATTCGTTAAATGATCCAACACACGCGCCACCATCAGCGAGGCATTAGAGTGAGCATGACACACTCTCAGCCGCCAGGGCACATCCAAGTCAAATAAAGACGTACCCAGTAAATGGTAGCTTTAGAGTAGGTACATAGTACTCACACATGTGCTAAGCAATTATACAATACAATGGTGATTGAGTCTACACAATGCAAAGCTATTCTTACAATCTTCAGCAGTTCCAACAGTATCTTCAAATGTTAATTAATTAGTTGAGGTTGTGGAGCAGGACCAGCATGGAGCCAAGCATTTTTATCATTTATGTAATCCCCCAACGTATAATATGCCTGCCTGCATAGTGTGCGTTTTATACAAGTTTTAAATTTCGTCTCATTTAGTTGAAGTATGTGTGGAGGTATTTTATTGTAACATTTTAAACAGTACCCCATGAACGATGAGTCTACTTTAGCCAGCCTGAAACCTGGTTGAGCTAATAGGTCCTTATTTCTAGTATTATAATTATGCTTTTCACCTCTTTTATTAAAAAGATGTAATTTTTTTCTTACGTACATGATGTTTTCGTAGATATATTGACAAGGTACCGTCATGATGTTAATATCCTTAAACAGTTCCCTTAGAGAATCGCGCCTGCGAAGATTATATATGGCTCTGATGGCTCGTTTCTGCAGAATAAAAATGGACTCGATATCTGCAGCCCGTCCCCAAAGTAAAATACCGTAAGACATGATACTATGAAAGTAACTAAAATAGACTAGCCTCGCGGTATCTACATCAGTAAATTGACGGATTTTTCTGACAGCATAAGCTGCTGAACTTAGCCGTCCTGCAAGTGATATTAAATGAGGACCCCATTGTAGCCTTGAGTCGAGCGTAATCCCCAGGAAAACGGTTTTATCGACGAATTCTAGTTTCTCTTGATTCAATACTATCTCACAATCACTACTTTTGACATTTGGTAAAGAAAATCTGATGCACTTAGTTTTTTTCCCATTTAATACTAAATTATTAGCAGTGAACCAATTTTGGATCTGCAGTAGGGCATTATTAACGTCGTCAAAATTTGTAGCACGTCTATCTACCTTAAAAATTAATGAAGTATCATCAGCAAATAGCACCATTTGTGGTTGATTTTTTAATAAATGGAGTAAATCATTAATATACACTAAAAAGAGGAAAGGACCCAATATCGAGCCTTGTGGAACACCCATTTTAACTTTTAAACAGAGTGAATTGACACCATTTATTTGAACTTGCTGTTGTCTATCATTTAAATAAGATTTTACTAAACTGAGGGCAAGTTTTCCAAGTCCGTAATGCTCAAGTTTCAAGAGTAAGGTTTCATGATCGACGCAATCAAATGCCTTGGAGAGGTCACAAAAAATGCCTATGGCGTCTTGGGCCTCTTCCCACGCGTTAAAAATGTGTTTTAATAAGGTTACACCGGCGTCGGTCGTACAACGTCCTTTGGTGAAACCAAACTGTTGATCGTGAAGTATTTTATTCGTGTTAAAGTGATTGAGCATTTGATTAAGCATTACCTTTTCAAACACCTTGCTGAAAACCGGCAACACGGATACTGGTCTATAATTATTTTTGTCTTTACTGTCTCCGGATTTAAAAAGTGGAATTACCTTACTGTATTTCATTAAATCCGGGAAAACTCCTTGATCTACACAAAAATTAAATATTAAGGCTAAGTAAGGCGCTATAGTCTCAATTATGGAGGTACAGACTTTAATGGACATTCCCCAAAGATCTTCGGTCAGTTTGATCTTAATTTGCTTAAAAGCTTTTATTACTGTTATGGGGTTAATATGCTTAAAGTTAAATTCAATCGGGCAGGCCGAAACGTTCGCCCTTACTAAATCAAAAGAGAGCGAGGGCGAGGAGTTTAAGACCTCAGTAGTTTTAAGTGGGATACTGGTAAAGAAATTTACAAATTCTTGAGCAACTTCTTTGCTATCGGAAATGAGACCACATGACGACTCCAGTGTGTAATCAATATTATGCTTTCTGTTCCTGTTCGTTTCATTGTTGATAATTTTCCAAACTGTCTTTATTTTATTATCTGCTGATTTAACCTTGTTGCTAATGTATAAGGCTTTAGCTGCCTTACAAGTGTTCCTAAAAATTCTAGAGTAAGTAGCAACATACTTATTAAAAGTTTCCGTGTTAATAAAAGGCTTAAGGCCATACAGCTCGAAAAGTCTTTCCCTACTTTTCCTGAGTCCTTTAGTTGCCCAGTCACTAAATAGAAACTTAGGGCTGATGGTTTTTGTGATCTTCTTAAATGAATTATCGAACTCTGTTTGGACTAGCGAAAAGAATTCTTTATACAAAATATTAACATTGTTCATTTTCAGTTCTTGATCATTTAACTTACAAATTAAAGTGTTATTAAATTTATTTAAATTAACAGATGTTATTGGTCTGGATTGTATCTGCACTTTTTGCATAGTTATGTTGGACTCAAAAGTTACGGTTTGACCACTGTGATCAGAAGGGAGATAATTAACAATTGATTTATCTAAATAGTCACAACAACAGAAAACATTATCAATACATGTAGCAGTAGTCGTGGTTATTCGGGTAGGTTCTACAAACACATTTGATAAATTAAATGATTTAAACAAATTTAATAATCTACTGGTATTTGAATTATTTTCTAAAATATTAATATTGAAGTCGCCACAGATAATTACTGACTTATTACCAGCTGCAAGTCTTGACATAACTTCTTCCATTACTGACTCGAATATAGAGTAGTTTTGATAATTTGGGGGTCTGTAAACGCACACTATGACATGCTTATCTAGCTCAACACAGGAAAGTTCAATACTATGTTCAAACGATAGTTCAACTATGTCTTTACGATTTTTCGATTTAATACAATTTTTAATTAGGATTAATGAACCACCACGCGCCATTGATGTTCGATTAAAACAACTGGCCACACTATAATTCTCATAATTAATTAACATTTCGTAATCTTTTAACCAATGCTCGGTTAAACAAATAATGTCAAACATTGTTTTTTCTAAAAACAATTCAATTTCCAATTGTTTGGATGAAAAACCTTGAATATTTTGATGAAATAATTTCAAGGATTTCTGCTTAGCCCCTTTTCTACAGTTAACTATTTTAGAGCTAGAAAATACCTTTTTGTTATTAAGTGTAACTATACTGTTAGTGGTACTTTCTGTTGTCTTACAAACTAGTTTAAATTAATAACCACCTTAACATTAGTACTATTACTAACTGTGGTGCTAATTAAAGATGACTTCGACATACTAATTATGTCTGGGTTAATATTTAAAGCTAATAGCCTAGCTATTTGATGTCTAAAACTACTGGGCAGATACACCGTATCCCTAGTCGAGCTTAGCTTATCAACAAAAATGTTGGTGTCAAAAAATATAAACTTGTCACTATGGTGACTAACTAAGAATTGCATGTAATTATTTAACATGTGAATGTAGTTGTTTTGTCTGTTTGACAAGTACTTAAAGTATGGAAAAGCACACAAAATTATTTTCTTACAATTTAACTTCAATAGATCGGTGACACTATCAGTAATATCATCTTTTTTAACATTAAGGCTGCTACCTATAAGTATAGTAATAATGGCATTAGGATCATATTCATTCTTAGTTATTGAAGCCATTATTTGTTTGAAGGAAGACTGAGGCATACAATAGTTTAGAGAAGAATGACTCAGGTTGTTGCTAAGTAATTTTCCTAACCCTTTTCCAAAACTATCAGAAAACATAATGGAATTATAACATACTTCACTACTACAAGGAACAGCACTAGCATCTGTCTGAACTACTTGCAATGGACCTAGTTCAATATCTGGTGTATCTTGACAAGACATAGATACCTGAGCAGTTCCTGACTGGGACGGGTCCTCCGTTACCTCGGGTTGAAAAGTGCCAAGATTGGATTTTCTATGCAATGAACATTGAGGGCTGCTAAGAGTCAGCGGGTCCACTTTGTCTGCATTAGAGTTGCACATGTCCACTAACTCCCTTGTAGCAAGTATGTGCTCCTGAATTTGTTTTTCAGACCTCACATACTTATTATACAGTGAATGAATTGACTCTTCCAGTACCTGAATTTCAGACTGTAATCGTTGAGTGTCAATCTCATAAATGTTCTTACTGTCTTCTAATTTAATTTGATAGTTTTTTTATTTATTTATAAGAAAAACACGCTCTTTCCTTAGTTTAATATTATTGGAACTGTGTCTTTGTTGTTTCCTAAATTTAATGCACTTATTTACCATTCTATTTAGTTTTGCATATTTTTTTATTTTATTTTGACTTACTTTAAAACTACTATTATTATGTGTCAATATTGACTCTTCAGTAAGGTCTATTGTTACTAAGGAATGATGGTTGCAATTAATGTTTAATAACTCATCATGCAAGCTAATATTACTCTGCTTAGCCTGAGTACATTCTTTTTGTTTTAGTAATTTATTAATCTGTACATTTGCTAGAATTAATTCTTCTTCCAGGTCCCTAACCTTACACAAAGCCTCCTCATATATGTTACTGCAGTTGTTGAAACCATCCGTGACCACCCGCAGTTTGTCCCGTTCATCAACAACATCCAGGTATTGTTGATGTAGGTCTATTAGCTCCTTTTTCAAACATGTGTTTTTGAAAACGACCTTCTCTACTTCCTTCTCACTTTCATCTATCTCCTGTAACAGCTGTTGACATTTGCTGTTTGAAGCGTTAAGATCCTGGATGGCCGTTCTTAATTTGAGCTCCAACTCCTGAGCAGCAGTCTTACGGGTCATCACAGGCATGGTTTCAGGAACAAGAACTGAAAGTAGAATTAAAGGAAAAGTGAGAAGTAATTAGTTAGACAGATAAACATAAAAAAACAGAAAGTTTGAAATGAAAGGACAAAAAAAAATAAAAAATGGGAGAAGTTAGAGCTTTATGGAGAAATGAGGTAGGCTGGTGAGTCAAATTGAAATGTAACTAGATTAGATTAAGTACCAAGTTACAATGATTTTATTGTCTTATGATTTTACTTTTCCTCACGTGGGTAGGACATAAAAAAAAAAAAAAAAAAATTTAAATAGTTTACTATAAGTACTTAAAGATAACAATCCAAAAACAAAAAGAAAAAACCAACTTCCTTATTGAAGTGTATTCTAATATTGTATTATAGATTTTAAGTAAGTAGTCAGAGTTCACTACATAAGCATTACCTACTAGGTTTCGTTGAACTTTAAGTAGGTACGTACTGATTATTATAACAATCCAACCGTATTATTGGTTACATACATGAATATTAATGATAATCAATAAGCTATAATGAGCCTAATTTTTTTTGTGGAGTAAATTATGTAGTGTTTATTGTCTGAGCGAATGTTTTCGTCATCAATTTTGCTTCCACTAGTTGTCAAGCAAAAAGAGACATAAACCGTGCCAATGTGTGATGGACGTAGCTCAGAGGCTGAGCAGTATTTTGTGATGTTCAGTGGTGTGTTATTATTGTGATAAAATAAAACAAAATACTCCCCGGGTTTTATGATATTTTGAAATCCGTCACCGTTGAGTTGACAGCCGAGGCCGGTTTAGTATCCTTTTTGTGCGAAGTTCTCGCGACAAAAAACACTGTATAATCGCTGGGTATACTACTTAATAACTAGATCCGACTATAGAACACTAATTGAACATAAATAAAACACTTTTTATTAATTTTCTAAACTAATTAACCTAGAGATCGTTTTTTTGACCAATAGATAATAATATACGATGATTTAATTAAGCATATCGCATTTTTAGGACATTTTTCGTAACTAAGACGTTCATATAGGTACCTAAGCAATTAACAATAGGTACGGTCAGCAACAGAAGTCTGTTATCACTGCTACTTTTTGACATCATCTAAATTAACACAAAATGATACGATAACCTGCTTTTTAGTATTTCGTCTATTAGATAAGAGTTTTTTTTTTCTAATTTACATCTGTTCCGATTTTAATGAAGTATTTTTCTCAATAATTGAGATTTAGAAAACACAAGTGTTAATTGACTTTTGTTGCTGACTGTACCTACTTCATTAGTCTTCTAGGTTTACAGTAACTGTTTGTTAACGTATGCGAAGTATAGGCAAATGTATAGTATGTATACTACGATATGCTGACTTTTATGCGAAATATTTGCTTGATTTGCATAAACCTCAACCAAATCAACCAAATTACTGATTTAAACAAATTAGCATATTAATAACATTGTTATTTAGGTACCTACTAATGAACCTGCTCGACACTTTCTACTTGATTAAGTAATCAATTATTATTTTAAATAAATATTAAATAAGTTATTTAGAGTTCAAAGCTGGCCGTTCCAATAAATGAGCTACTAAGCGAGCTACTTTCTCTTTGACTAAGCGATGAAGTAAGTAGTTCCTTTAAAAAGTTATTAGGGAGAAACTACACTAAACTTTCTATCAATATTTATTTGCACTTTACTTGAATCTTCTGTATTAGTATTTTGAGAGTCGTGAATCAGCGATGATTTACTTCTTTAAAACAAATGAGTTTGAAGTAAACTTTACTGAATAAAATAACTGTTCGAGGGTATAAAAATGCATTGTCTTCGAAACAGAACCAATGTGTAAAATTTCAACTCCGTAGGATAAGAGGAAGTGGTTTTAATTCAGCTTGTAACATTTGACCCATACATACTAACTAACAAGGCAAATTAAAACAAAACCTTGTAATAAAAAAAAGTGACTCAATAACCTCAATATTTTGATATCCTTTGCATCTCTATCTTTTGAACTTGTGAGATGTATAGGATTCTAATTAGTCTAATTCTAATTCAGTCATATTTTTATGAGATATGTCGATGGCTATGTCTTCGGGGTTTCTATTATTACAATACCAACAAAAAATGAATCCATCCAATCAAAGTAAATATTTTAGGAGTAAGTAGCGCTAGAAGAGCGCTGGCTATAATGTAATGTACCTAATGTAGGGGCGGGCGTAGAATAAAGGATAATAAATTATCTACCTAATACATTTATTTTTTTACCTATATTTAACAGTTCATCTCAGAGAAACGTGCACTTTTCTACGAGTCTACTTTATACAATGTCGTTTTTCCGAAACAAAAACCTAATAAATTAATTTCAAATTCGCTTGAATGATCGAATGCAACGAGATGCAAGCATTTTTCTATCAGCCTGTATGACATAAGGTCACCTTTTGCATGTGATCTTTACAGTATATACCTAATAGGTACTCCTAATTTACCACAATAATGAGTGAAATAGGAAGAGTTTTAACTCACAATCTCTCGATCGCCAGTCTAAGCCCCTTATTGTTAGTCTATCGCGAATGCAAGCAAAATGTGTTATCAAAATATTTCCATATCATTACTGATTCATGTTGTATAGTGTATGTTCACCCTAAACGTGTGGCGGCCATTTTTGTGCCACGACTCTCAAAGGCAAGATTATTTGCTGGAACGATTCTTTAATTTGTGGTGACATTTATCGTTTTTCTGTGGCTTCAAGTAATTGAGCTCTCTTTACAGAGATGTGATCCGGCTTCAGCTCTAAGACCAATTTCGTAGCAATTGACATCATTACAGGGCCTTTGATCGAGAATCCCCGATGATTTTAATTTAATAAAATCAGAACATTTCCCATTGAAATTAGCTGCATTGGTCGGTACGAAATTAAAGTGAATTGAGAGGGCTCTTTGATCTCATATTAGTTCGTGGGAAGTTAATTTGAGTCTGTAATAAAAAGTTTCATTGAAATTATTGTGAGCACTTCTATGGCATGCGAGCGAGGAGACGGGAATTTGTGCTTTAATATCTTTCAAGTTAAATAATTTGTGTGTGGTTGTGCGATGTTATCGTTAGGTCTGACCTGTGCTGTTGATATCAAATTGAAAATATTCGGAAAACATAATCATTTATGTAAGTGCGTAGTATACAGTCAGAGAAATCAATTGTTTATCTGATTGACACACTAAGTTGCCACGTTACATACAGGGTGTCCCAAACGTCAAGCCGGAAACGGTTGCTAGGCAAGTTGGTGACAGTTACTTGCCAGAAAGATATAAAAAAAAAAAAAATAGTAGTAGGTACAGTGGGCTGCATCAATTGGGTACTCCAGTTGTATTAAAATTTCAATACAGTCAGTTTAAGTTGAAGTGATGTAATAACTGAGTACGTAGTTGGGCAAAAAAGTGATGTTGTCTTTAAAATTGAGGCATTTGTGTTTTAATTTTAGACTGAAATTTGTAGAATTTATTTTGATAATTAAGAAAAGTAATGATCTGTAGTCACAGTAAGTACTTGTAAGATCATCACAGGGTGTCAATTTCCTCGATTTTTTTTAATGCCTATTTTTTTATAAGTACAGACTAAGATTTTTTTAAATATTTTTCTGTTAACTGACTCCAACTTGCCTATCCGGGAGATAGGCAAGTTGGAGTCAGTCAGTTTGACGTTAATTTTTTATTTACACCCTGTATATATCCATTTCTTAAGACTGTCAAACAATGACAGTTGTGATTTGAATATACGAACAGTTAAAGTTTGTAGTCAATATAGGTACTAAGCAATAATTTTTTCTTGCCTACATATTAAAATATTGTGATATTATTTATTTATTTATTGTGTCATATATTTAATTAACGTTTAAATTTTACAGTAAATTACTGCTAACCACAGCCACACACTAACACTATCATATGGTGGTTTGATACTGAAATTTTTTTTTTCACTCCCCCTTTTTATGACAAAATATTTTAAAATATTTCTTGATAATTTTTATGGCTTAGGGTCAACAAGATGCTTATTCTGTGAACATTTGAAGACTGTAGCTCCAACCGTTTGGCTGTAAAACCTGTGTGACAGTCGACGGACAGACGGACAACGAAGTGATCCTATATGGGTTCAGTATTTCCTTATGAGGTACGGAACCCTAAAAATGCTTTGCAATGGAAATAACAATCAAATCATGCTTGCATTAATTCCACTTCTATTACCTTGAAACTGGATTTGAAAACATACCTTCGATCAAGAAAATAATATAAGTACAGACAACAGCACATCAGGTTATACCAAACTGTCAAATTTCTCCAAATGATTTTAAACCTTAAAATGTTGAAGGTTAAGTTCAAAATTGAATGAGAAAATTTTACAGTTTGTAGTAACTTGACCTGCTGCTGTTTGTACATAAACAACGAACAAATCGAAAGTGTGAAACCTATGATTATAACGTGACATGGATCAAAGGAAATAGCTTGACTGGGTATGAAAATATGAAACTGTCAGTGAATTCTCGATGGGATAGGCATTGCAGAGATAGCACACCAATATTTTCAAGTCTGTCAGTCTTTTAAGACCCTTTTTCTCAAAAACGCGTGCAAGTTGAAATTAATACCAAATACGTAAGTCTACAGTCCCTTGGAGCTCTAAAAGAATCAAGCTTCGAAGTCAACGCAAGAAAAAATACCGCCATTTAGCGACATACTTTGATACTCACAAGTAAATCAAAACCTATAGGGCACTTCCCGTTGACCTAGAATCATAAAATTTGGCAAGAAGCAAGGTGCTACAGTACAAGTAAACGAAAAAGTCAGAAAATAGTTAATTTGTAGTTTCATCACATAAAAAAAATATTTGCGATTACAACATTTGCAGCTGGAGAATTGATCATCCATACTATCCATACTAATCCATACTAATATTATAAATTCGAAAGTAACTCTGTCTGTCTGTCTGTCTGTCTGTCTGTCTGTCTGTTACCTTTTCACGCCTAAACCACTGAACCGATTTCGATAAAATTTGGCAAAGCTATAGATGGTATCCTGGGGACGGACATAGGCTACTTTTTTTTTCAAAAATAATCCTACGGGGGGTGATATAGGGGATGAAAGTTTGTATGGGAAACTCAGTATTTCTTAAGTTAGGGATGTGAAAATTAGAGATGTCAGCAAGTGACGGGGCCCAATAGGGCCGACGCCGCTGGGGTCGCGGATTGTCCGAAGGGGTTACCGCGGCCCTGGCATAGGCAACTGAAGGAACACGGGTGGGTTTTAGTCAGTAAAAGTCTGACACGCCCTTCCGCTCCACCCAGAGCGGGAGAAGTTATTTGATGATTTCCCACCCTCAAAAAAAAAAAAAAAAAAAAGGGATGTGAAAATTAAAATGTATGCTTTTGATAGGAAATAAAGAAATATGCGGTTCAGCGTTTTTGAAAAATCATCCCCTAGGGGGGTAAAATAGGGGTTGATTTTAAAATTTACAAAACTGCACGGATTTCGACAAAATTTGGCAAGGCTTTATATAGCATCCTGGTAAAGGACATAGGATACTATTTTTTCCATAAATAATACTACGGGGGGTGTTATAGGGGATGAAAGTTTGTATGGGAAACTCAGTATTTCTTAAGTTAGGGATGTGAAAATTAAAATGTATGCTTTTGATAGGAAATAAAGAAATATGCGGTTCAGCGTTTTTGAAAAATCATCCCCTAAGGGGGTAAAATAGGGGTTGATTTTAAAATTTACAAAACTGCATGGATTTCGACATAATTGGGCAAGGCTTTATATAGCATCCTGGGGAAGGACATAGGCTACTTTTTTTTTTCAAAAATAATCCTACAGGGTGTGATATAGGGGATGAAATTTTGTAAGGGAAACCCAGTATTTCAAAAATCAAAATCAAAAGTCCTTTATTCAAATTAGGCTGAGAATCAGCACTTTTTGAACGTCGAAATTACAGTAAGACAGTCCCCACAAAACGCCCGCCCTTCACCACTTCCTAGTGCTTTAGCTGGGAAGAAGAAGTAGCGGAACAAACTCCCCAGCAGCACAGCTGTCTGTTCAGTTACAAGAACTAGATTCTATACAATAGTACCTATGCAAAATAATTTACGCAACACAATACATTAAATTATATTTTTGTCAAATAAAATAAACAATTTTAGTGCTTAACTCATGTAACCTGTCATTATGTGAGCTGATCCTGGAGAAAGAACATAACATAAACATTGTCTTGAGTTAATCACAGCGACCAACTATTCTTATCGTTTAAGTAATCGTTGATAGAATAGTATGCCTTTGAACAAAGATTGGATTTAACTTTAATTTTAAACGCATTAAAAGGCAAATCTAGCAAAGAAGAAGGTAGCTTGTTATAAAAAGTTATACCAAGACCAACAAATGAGTTATGAACCTTATGAAGCCGATGAAATGGAGCACGTAATTTGTCCTTATTTCTGGTGTTAATATTGTGAATATCACTGTTTTTACTGTACAAATGTATATTTTGCCTAATGTATAAGATATTGGCGAAGATGAACTGTGATGCCACCGTGAGAATACCAATATCCTTAAAAAATTCTCTCAGAGAAACTCTAGCACCTAGCTGGTAAATTGCTCGAACAGCTCGTTTTTGAAGAACAAAAATATTTTGAATATCAGCCGCTTTACCCCATAGCAGAATACCGTAGGACATAACGCTATGGAAATAACTAAAATAGACTAACCGAGCTGTATCAACGTTAGTGTATTGTCTTACTTTCCTGACGGCGTAGGCGGCTGAACTGAGCCTTCCCGCTAGGCTTGATATATGTGGGCCCCACTGAAGTTTAGCATCTACCGTTATACCCAGAAAAATTGCTGATTCTACAGTCTTAAGCACCTCTTCATCTAAGACGATGTTGGGTCCCAGATTTCTAACATTCGGTAAGGCAAACTTTATACATTTAGTTTTCTTGGCATTGAGAACTAAGTTATTTGTCGTAAACCAATCCGTAACCATTGAGAGTGCACTGTTTACGTCATCAAAATCATGTCTGTTTCTGTCTACTTTAAAAATAAGAGAGGTGTCATCTGCAAACAGTACAACGTCACAGATACCCTTTAAATAGAATGGTAAGTCATTGATATACACTAGGAATAAGAATGGACCCAGTATTGAGCCTTGAGGTACACCTAACTGAACTGGTAGCCCGGAAGATTTCACACCATTAACATCTACACATTGGAACCTATTATGTAAATAAGAATTTATTACTTTGAGAGCTTCGTTTTGGACACCATAATGACGTAATTTACGCAAAAGCGTGTCATGGTGCACGCAATCAAAGGCTTTGGAGAGATCACAAAAAACTCCAATAGCATTTTGCGAGTTCTCCCAAGCGTTAAATATGTGTTTCAGCAGAGCAACACCCGCATCCGTAGTCGAACGACCTTTAGTGAACCCATATTGTTCATCGTGAAGGAGTCTGTTTAAATTAAAATGTTTTAGTAAATGCTTGAGTATTAACTTTTCAAATATTTTGCTAAATGCAGGTAAGATAGAAATAGGCCTGAAATTTCCAACGTCATTTTTATTACCGGATTTAAATAATGGTATGACTTTGCTACTTTTCATGAGGTCAGGAAAAGTTCCTAAATCAACACATTTATTAAAACTAACAGCTAGATAGGGGGCTACGATGTATATTATATTACTTAATAGTTTAATGGAGATGCCCCAGTAATCGCCAGTGTTTTTAGACTTAAGTGTGTTAAAAACATTAACTACTTCACGAGGTGTTACATGTTCGAAGCTAAATAAGCGACTACATTTGGGCACACTACTATGCAAAAGGTTTTCCGCTTTAGATGGGGACGAATTTAAGGAGCGAGTCGTAGTTATAGGTATGTTGGCGAAAAACTCATTAAATGCCTCAGCTACGTCAGCTGCTTTACTAATTAATTTATTGTCAACCATAATCTCAAGTTGTTTTTCTTGTTTCACCGACTTACCCGTTTCATTGTTAATAATTTTCCAGGTTGTTTTTACTTTATTATTGGATTTTTTAATTGTATCGCTTAAAAATTTAGATTTAGCAAAAACACAAATGTTTTTAAATAATTTTGAATAATTTTTGACATACTCTAGGAAAGAAGTATCAAACCTGTATTTTTTCAAACCATATAACTCGTATAGTCTCGCTCTACTTTTATAAATACCTGGAGTAGCCCATTGGTTAAAGCCAACGGAGGTGCCATTAATGTTAATGGTTTTGGTCTTGAAAGTAGATTGGTATTCTTTTTGCACAACATCAAAAAGGGCTCCATAGATTTCATTAGGATTCTCGTGTTCTGCTAGAGATGGTGTAATTCTACGAGCTATATTATTTTTAAACTTGTTGCAACGACTAGCTGTATAAGGCCTGCATTCTCTTTTATGTGGCTTTTTATGTAATGGCATAGGGAAGCTAGCTAATAAACCACAGTGGTCAGATGTTAGGTCACTTAGCACTAATTTATTTTTGACCTCACAATCACTAAATATATTATCCAGACATGTTGACGAAGTTGCCGTGATCCTAGTAGGTTCGAAAAACAAGTTAATTAAATTATAAGACCTGAACAGATTGAGAAGTCTAATACTTAATGGAGTAACATCTAAAATATTAATATTAAAATCTCCACATAAAATTATGCTTTTATTACTTGATTTTAACCTATTGAGTGTATCCTCCATAACCAATTCGAAACGAATAAAATCCCCAGAGGGGGGTCGGTAAACGCAAATTATAAAGTATCGCTCAAGTTCAACACAAGACAACTCAACAATGCGCTCAATAGAAAGATTAACTATATCTAAACGTTGTTTACATTTCAACTTGTTTGAAACAAGAACTAAAGACCCACCGCGAATAGCACTTTTTCTCACAAATGCACTTTGTACAGTAAAATAATCATCATTCATAAAGACTACTTCATGTTCTTTCAACCAGTGTTCAGTCAAACATAACACCTGAACATCATAGTTTCTCCATAAATAAACTTAACTCTAACTCTTTGCCGGACAGACCCTGCATGTTTTGATGTACAACATTCAACTTATGCGGCCTACCCATTGTCACACCTAATAGTTTAAACTACAAGGCGTATCCAAAATGATATTAGTACTACTACTAACAGTTTTCGATGGTACACTACAAGTACCGGTGTCACTATGTATATTGTATGCTAAAAGATTAGCAATATGTCTCCTACAACTAGGTGGCAAATACATTTCATAATTAGTCAGTTTGTAATCAGTAATAAATTGATTACAATCAAAATATAAAATAGCGTCACTATGATGACAAGTTCTATTATAAATTAACATATTTAAATTATAAATGTGACTATTTTGCTCATCAGTCAAATATGTTGAATAAGGCAACGCACAGAAAATAAATTTACAGTTCTTGGTCTCATTGAGATGTAACATCAAATGGACACATTCAATTATGTCCTTTTTTCTTACAGATAAACTATCCCCATATAATAGTATAACAGTGGAACTGGGGTTTATTTTTGTCAATTTAATATTTTTAATTAAATGGCTAATACTGGCACCGGGTAAACAATTATTAATTACATAGTGTTGCAAACACTGATTAAATATACTACCAAAACCTTGACCAAATTTGTCAGAAAAAACATAAGTTGTCAAACTATTCATAATATTGATATCTTTATCCATACAGCTACCTACTGGCTGAGCCACTAAGGGTGCGGGTGTAACAAGTTGAGGCTGGGGCTCCTGGGAGCAGACACAGCTAAAAGAGAGGGTATTAGTTAAAGACTCATACCTCTCAGCATTACACTTCACCAAATCCAGTAGTTCCCCAGCCTCAAATAAGCGGTCACTAAGTTGTTGTTGTGAATTCTCATACTTTTCAAAAATATCCTTCAGCAAGTGTTCCTTGTGTTGTATATCATTATAGAGGAGCTGGATATCTGAGTCATATTTTTCCCTACATTTATTTAACTCAATATTACAAGTAATTAAATTTTGAGATAAGACAACACGTTCCTTTCTAAGCGAAAGATTTCTTAAGTTAGGGATAACAAATTTATGTTATTGGTAGGAAATTAAGAAATATGCGGTTCAGCGTTTTTGAAAAATCATCCCCTAAGGGGGTAAAATAGGGTTGATTTTAAAATTTACAAAACTGCACGGATTTCGACAAAATTCGGCAAGGCTTTATATAGTATCCTGGGAAAGGACATAGGATACTTTCAAAAACAATACTACAGGGTGTGATATAGGGGATGAAAGTTTGTAAGGGAAACCCAGTATTTCTTAAGTTAGGGATAACAAATTTATGCTATTTGTAGGAAATTAAGAAATATGCGGTTCAGCGTTTTTGAAAAATCATCCCCTAAGGGGGTAAAATAGGGATTGATTTTAAAATTTACAAAACTGCACGGATTTCGATAAAATTTGGCAAGGCTTATATAGCATCCTGGGGAAGGATATAGGCTACTTTTTGTCTTCAAAAATAATCCTACAGGGGGTGATATAGGGGATGAAAGTTTGTATGGACAACCCAGAACCACTGAACAGATTTCGATAAAATTTGGCAAGGCTATAGATGGTATCCTGGGGACGGACATAGGATACTTTTATTTAAAAAAATAATCCTACAGGGGTGATATAGGGGATGAAAGTTTTTATGGGAAACCCAGAACCACTGAACGGATTTCGATAAAATTTGGCAAGGTATCCTGGGGACGGACATAGGCTACTTTTTTTTCAAAAATAATCCTACAGGGGGTGATATAAGGGATGAAAGTTTGTGTGCCTCACCACACAATCCTCATATTTGAAAACTTCAAGAAAATGAATTTTGAGAACGCCAAAAAATAGTACTGAAATAGTCATAAATAGTACCATTGGTCAAAAAAATAGTACCATTACGCTTCCGGAGTTATAGCTATCAGTTGGTGAGGATTGTGTGGAGAGGTTCACCACACAAGCCTCACCTCTAGTGCAAGCAAACGGCTGGCAGTATCGACTTGGTTTCAATTCCAAAAAATACTACTGAAATACTACTGACGCTATGCCAAATCTCGAAAATAGTCATTAAGTGATTCCAGAGATATAAAGGTGGCTTGGTGAGGATTGTGTGGGGAGCTTTTATGATTACCTGATTACTGCGGAACGCTTACGTTTTTGAATTTGAATTTAGTGTCAAAAAATAGTCAAGAAATACTACTCTCCAACCATGATAATTTCGACCTGGTTTACTATGTAGAAGTATGTTAAACTTCCACGTAAACTTCTACATACATTTTTCGAGTCGAGTACAGTCGAGCAAAAAGTGATTAAGTACGTAATTTTAGTGGTCACCTTATTTTTTGGTTGTATTAAAAAGGGTATTTTTTGGTTGCATTGTTAGTTATGTAGCTATTTTAAGTAGGTATTTCAAGTATGTGTTTAACGCGAACTGTCTGAACCAAGTCTGAACGCAATAAAATCAAAAACTACCGAACGGATTTTCATACGGTTTTCACCAATTTGACGGAGTGATTTATGAGGAAGGTTTAAGTGTAAGTATAGAAATATGCTTCCTGTGCGAAGCCGGGTTGCGATTGGTTTGAATTTACAGAATATCATAACCTACATTATAATGTTGAATTTTCCTTACAAAACTATTCGGTCGTAACAGATTAATTAAAGTAGAGATAAATAAAAACAAGATATTTTATTATTATGCCATGAATAATGATTTAGCTGAATACCAAATACTCAGTCACGCTATCTGCCGAAGCGCTGAATATTCGGCGTCCGAAAATTTGGCATTTTGACTTTCTCATTGCTACTGCAGTGCGTGGGAGAGTGTCGGGTTTCGGGCAGACGGATTTCTGCTTTTATCCAAAAATGAATATTTACAAAATTACCAAACAAGATTAATTAATGTTGAGTGTAGGTAGGGGTTGTGATCAGAAAAAGACAATCTAAGAAGAAACTAAAGTTTAATTTAAAAGTTGAATAAAAACTTACAAACTAACAGCACAGTTAATCACAAAGTTGGTTTCTGATAGTAGTTAACAACAAGACATTTCCGCGACTGGACTATTGCGCGAATGGACTTTTGCGCGCATGGACGTTTGCCCGTAAGTCTCTTGCGAGAAAGGACAGTTGCGCGAAAAAGTTGCGGAAATGAGATCTTCATAACATTACACCTGTATTCTTTCAAGGGGTTGAGCAGGAATGTACAGTACATTAATTATACAGAAAAATACATTTGAGTGCCTACTCATTTGTTAAGTTTTTTTTTCTAATATCAAAAAAAATATCTTTTTATTTTTTTATTTTAATTTTTTTTTCGACATGGGTTTCATTTTTATGATTTTTGAGGTCACTGAAAACGATAGTGGGGTCGAAATGAACATCCAAAACGGCGGCTGCGAAAATTTTCAAATTTTTCGTCATGGTTGTCATTTTCATGGTTATGAGGTCGCTGAAAACGATAAAGAGGTCAAAATGAAAATCGAAGGTGGCGGCTGCGAAAATTTTCAAATTTTTGTCATGGGTGTCATTTTCATGGTTCTTGAGGTCGTTGAAAACGATATTGAGGTCAAAATGAAAATCCAAGATGGCGGCTGCGAAAATTTTCAATTTTTTCGTCATTGATGTCGCTTCCGTTGTGTTCGACGACGCTAAAGCCGATAATGAAGTCAAAATCAAAATGAATTTTAAAAAGAAAAATTTGTTCGCAGTCGCCATCGTGGATTTTCATTTTAATCTCAATATCGTTTTCAGCGACCTCAAGAGCCATGAAAATGACATACATGACAAAAAATTTGAAAATTTTCGCAACCACCATCTTGGATTTTCATTTTGACCTCATTACCGTTTTCAGCGATCTCAAAAACTATGAAAATAACACCAATGACGAAAATTTTGAAAATTTACGAAGCCGCCATTTTGGATTTTCATTTTAACCTCATTATCATTTTCAGCAACCTCAAAAACCATGGAAATGACACCCATGACGAAAAATTTTAAAATTTTTGCAGCCGCCATCTTGGATTTTCATTTTGACCCCACTATTATTTTCAGTGACCTCAAAAACCATGAAAATGGCACCCATGACGAAAAAATAAAACTAAAAGAAATAACAATAATAAGATAACTATATTATTAGAATTTTTCTGTACTTTTACTTACTTAAATAAGAAAAAAAAAATGTACTGTACATCCCTGCCCAATCCCTTGAAAGAATACAGGCGTGATGTTATGAAGAACTTGTCCTTTCGCGCAAGTGGATTCGCGCAAGAGTCTTTCGCGCAAGTGTCTTTCGCGCAAGTGTCTTGCGCGCAAACGCCCATGTGCGCAAAAGTCCAGTCGCGGAAATGTCTTGTCGCACAAGTGTCTTTCGCGCAAGTGTCCCTTCGCGCAAAAATCCCTTCGCGCAAAAGTCCATGCGCGGAAATGTCTTTTCGTGCAAGTGGGTTCGCGCAAGTATCTTTCGCGCAAGAGTCCTGCTATCGAGATTTAATCGTTATGTTTATGATTCCGGGATTTTATAGGAGGTATTATCCACTCTTGTGACTTCTTTGCTCAAAGTTTACGTAATTATACTGTACCTATTCCGACCTCTGTACAAATATGAAAGATATATTTTGATCAATGGGTGCCGACAAAAACTATAAAAGTCATATTTTTATGAATGGGTGCCGCTGCCGACAATTTTGTTTACATTATTAGTAACAAAACATTTTGAGAATAAAAATCCCACGATGCCGGGATGTTGAGCCACACTGGGTATTTGTTCATTGGTTTTCCCAAAACTGATAATCATTGTTTTGTTTTATTATTCTCAAAATGTTTTGTTACTAATAATGTAAACAAAAACGTCGGCACCGTAAGAACAGTAAGTAGGTATTTTAGTAATAGGTAAGTAGGCAGATAGTCTTAATATTACTCATACTACGAAAAAAATATTTGAAATAAAGACTTACACCTACTCCCTTATTCATAAAAAAACTAAAACGCATAATCAACCTATAGTTAAAAAGTGTTTTGTCTTTTGACAAGACAGTTTTTAACTAAAACAGGTTTATAACTAGGCGTTTGAGTTTTTTTTTAATGAATAATACGGTTAGTCTTTTATATTATATCAAATTATCATTTTAAATTAATATATAACAATATAAAAATTGATTTGTAATTTTAGTGTTCGCGACTGTACCAAAACAAAATGTATGTAGAAGTTTACGTGGAAGTTTAACATACTTCTACATAGTAAACCAGGTCGAAATTGTCATGGTTGGAGAGTAGTATTTCTTGACTATTTTTTGACACTAAATTCAAATTCAAAAACGTAAGCGTTCCGCAGTAATCAGGTAATCATAAAAGCTCCCCACACAATCCTCACCAAGACACCTATATATCTCTGGAATCACTTAATGACTACTTTCGAGATTTGGCATAGCGTCAGTACTATTTCAGTAGTATTTTTTGGAATTCAAACGAAGTCGATACTGCCAGCCGTTTGCTTGCACTAGAGGTGAGGCTTGTGTGGTGAACCTCTCCACACAATCCTCACCAACTGATAGCTATAACTCCGGAAGCGTAATGGTACTATTTTTTTGACCAATGGTACTATTTATGACTATTTCAGTACTATTTTTTGGCGTTCTCAAAATTGATTTTCTTGAAGTTTTCAAATATGAGGATTGTGTGGTGAGGCACACGAAAGTTTGTATGTGAAATTCAGTATTTCTTAAGTTAGGGATGTGAAAATTAAAATGTATTCTTTTGATAGGAAATAAAGAAATATGCGGTTCAGCGTTTTTGCAAAATCATCCCCTAAGGGCGTAAAATAGGCGTTGATTTTAAAATTTACAAAACTGCACGGATTTCGACAAAATTTGGCAAGGCTTTATATAGCATCCTGGGAAAGGACGTAGGATACTTTTTGTCTTAAAACCTAATCCTACAAGGGGTGATATAAGGGATGAAAGTTTGTATGGGAAACCCAGCATTTCTTAAGTTAGGGATATGAAAATTCAAATTTATGCTTTTGGTAGGAAATAAAGAAATATATGGTACAGCGTTTTTGAAAAATCGCCCCCTAAAGGGTACAATAGGGTTTGACAAATATTTGTGTACCTCTTTTTAAGAGATTTAAGGGATTGGAAATGTAGTCATAGTTCGTATCTTGAGGTAACATTTAGTCTTTATTTCATTCGACGTTTTTACGAGGAAATTATTTGAACGAGTGGACACTCGGACAAAAGTTATTTGTTATTAGAGCGTGACTGGCATAATAAATTTTAAGTAATTAACAAAGTCCCCCCGCCGCGTATGTCTGTCTGTTTGAATGCGATAATGTCAAAAAGTACCGAACGGATTTTCATACGGTTTTCTCCAATGAACGGAGTGATTCAATTTAATTAATTATTTTTTGGTTTAAATTAGCTGAAATGTGACGAAGACTGTTGAAGATGTCGGAAAAAATCATGCCGACTGGTAGCTTTATGCCTACGTACACGGTAAATATCGTAGCGATTTGAGTTTGCACAGCTATATCGGACGGCCCTATGTTTTCCACATAAACGTTCCCATGGGATATTTTCCGACATCCACGCGGGCGAAGCCGCGGGCAAAAGCTAGTAATCTATATCTATAAAAGGAAAGCGTTACTGACTGACTGACTGACTGACTGATCTATCAACACACAGCTGAAACCACTGAACGGATTGGGCTGAAATTTGGTACACACAGGTAGCTATTATGACCTAGGCATCCGCTAAGAAAGGGTTTTTGGAAATTCGACCTTCAAGGGGGTAAAAAGGGGGATATTGTTTGTATGAAAAATCTTATTCCTTGAGTTAATAAACTTAAAACTTGGCACGAATATTTATCTAAGTAAATTATGATTTTTGTGATTTTTTGTTTTTCTAAACTACCCCCTAAAGGGGAATTGGGGGGTCTCAAATTTGTATGGAAAAATTTTAACGCGCAATCCGATTAATTCAAAACTCAGTATTTATACTAAAAACCAAAAATAAAGAATAATGTGTATCAGGGTTTTTCGAAAATCTACCTCTAAGGGGGTGAAAAGTGGTAGTCAATTTCACAGGGGAGGATTTTACTGCGTGGCTTGATTAACTCAAAAATTGGTGTAAATAATCTTTCAGTCAAGTTGTGGAAATATCTCAAACCATTTTTTTAATTCCACCCCTGTGGGGGTGAAAACAGGGATACAATTTACATGAAAAATGTTATTCATTTGGTTTTAATTGACTTGAAACTTGGCACAAATATTTGCCTAAGTTTGTCATTATTAGTTTTTTAAAACTACCCCGGCGGGAGGGTTAGAGGGGGCGAGGGAAGTGGAGGAGTGGTGAGGAGGGTGAGGGGGAGGATGATGGACGCAGGGAGAAAGGGGCAGGACTTGGTGAGGAGAGGAGGAAGACGTGGTGAAGGCTGAGGGGGAGGGTAGGGGTTGGTGAGCCGGAGGTGGAGGATAGGGGGAGAGGGAGGGGACGGCGTGGTGAGGGAGAGAGAGGGAAGGGGAAGTGGTGAAGGGGGTGTGAGAGTGAGTGAGAGGGGGAGGGAGAGGTAGCGGAAGGGGATATGGTGAAGGAACGACCTAATCTCTGGAACTACCCTACCAGTCGGACTTTAAAAAATCTTTTTGCATTAATGATAGCCCAAATCTTATAGAAGGCATATTTAACATCACTCTAGGACCCTTAGGTGCCGAGCAAAAAGAAAAAAAGTCTGAAAGAACGCTAAGTGAAAACGAAGTAATAGCGCGGGTAGGCAATGCGATGCGAGCAAAAAAGAAATTTCACGCGGACAAAGTCGCGGGCAGAAGCTAGTCATAATATAAGATTGTGACGTATATCGATGTATTGATGGTGACGTATATCGATGCATGGGAGAACATGGTTTTCATCTACAATGTTAAGTATGTTTTGGAGATAAATTCATCCCAACTATGTAACCCTTGATTGTGCGTAACACGCACTTGGCCGGTTTTTATGAGAATAATAATATTATTGTGCCTCTAAAGATACTCGCCTTATTTGCTAACTATTAACATTGGTCACAGCTTTCATGGTTCTGGATTTGGTTTTAATAAAGCATTTGAAAAATAAATAATTCTTTTCGAATTAAAATATATAAGTCGCAGCCAACTGGTTTACCTAATTAGCCGTTTAGCAAACCTTTTGACTAAACGGCGGCCGTTAAGCTAGCGACCTGAATGATATTCAATTTTATTTTTGGTTGGAACTGTGACCAACCACGCGCGAGCTGAATTGGTCGCAGTAACTAAAGGTATGATTCTGATCTCGGAAGCAGTGCTGTTGCGTCACTCTCCTCCTTAGTCGTTCACTCTTGACAGAGTGGTCGTGGTTGATGACTCTGCATTTTCTTTGGCCAAAGCAGCCCTCTCGATGCTCCTCCACTTATTCCGGTCTGCCGCGTCTCGAAAGTTCTGAACTATGGAGGTTTGTGTTGACGCTTTGATAAGGTCTGTCCAACGCGTAGGTGACCGACCGCGTGACCGCTTGCCCTCCACTTGTCCCTGGACAATGAGTCGTTCCATGGAGTGTTCGTTACGAACCACGTGGCCTTGATAATTCGTGTTTGCACAGTCTACGATAATCTCTCTTTGACCTTTAGTTCCTCCAGGATCGAAACATTGGTCCGAAACGCTGTCCAGGGAATCCGCAGCAGTCGCCGCCAGCACCACATCTCCAGTGCATCGATTTTGCGTCACTCTACTGGTCCCCAAATACATTTTCTATAGGATTAGGTATATGAGATTACATTCCGAGCACGACAGCAATGTCGCGGCAGCACTGCTTTGTAAATAGTGACGAGACAGCACTGTTGCGGCAGCACTGCTGCGTGCTGTCGATATCGGAATCATGCCTTAACCCAGGGCACCCCCACCAAATGGGTTAGGTTAGGTTAGAATTGTCAGCAACCAGCGGCCGGCGAGCACTACTTTCATAGGGTAGGCGGTTAACTAAACGGCTAATAAATTAAGCCAGTTGGCTGCAACATTATACATAACTTTTAGAAAGTTTATATATCGAAATAAAAAAAAAAACTTAAATACTTGGCAGGTTTGAGTAGGTAGGTAGGTAAAAAAATACTTATTAAAAAAACCGGTCAAGAGCGAGTGTAGTATGCGGATTAAATAAAATAAAAAAATGTTTCAGAATGTGCAAACAGCGTTCTTTCATATGATACCCCCATGCCCTGTAGCCCCACTTTGAGTTTTTAAGACCCCCTTTCAGTCCCTGTTGCAAAAAAAATACATATATTTTTATTTCTTTCTTATTTGCAAAATAGTTGAATAAACGTCATCTACAACTGTTCCAAATTTCAAGTTGATAGTATTAGTAGTTCTTGAGATATCCAGCTGTGACAGACAGACAGACTGAGTCACACCGTAAGGGTTCCTTTTTACCACTTTGGTACGGAACCCTAAAAATAGCTCTTAGATATCATCTATACCCATCGCGCTTGTGAACTTTTTGGGACAAAAAATACCACAAACATCGAGTTTGTCCATTGTTCTCCAGTCCACGGTTTATTCATTACCTACTATAGAACTTAGGTAAATATTGATCAATACTACTCTGCGCAAATCGATCGAAAATTCCACAGGTATAAAAATTACTCCATTACTAATCCGTTTGCCAAGCACGGTAATTATGGCAATATTGAACATTTGCTTGTGAGATTGTAGTACGGTCAGCAACTAAAGTCGATTAACACTGTCACCTAACACCACTTTGACATTATAAGGGCAAAAACGGCCGTTTTTGACGTTAACTGCTATAACTTAACCTAGGAGGTTTAATGATGATTTTATAAATAGGTATACAAAAAATTCTACTTCATGTAACTAAAAATGTGAGCATAGGAAATTTCGAAAATCTTCAATGTCTCCAGACTTATTAATTAGGGTTAAAAATTGAAATTTGGAACAGTTTTAGATGACGTTTGCCCAACTATTTTGCAAATAAGAAAGAAATAAAAATACATTTTTTTTTTTGCAACAGAGTCTGAAAGGGGGGTCTTAAAAAATCGAAGTGGGGCTACTAGGGCATGTATGAAAGAGCGCTGTTTCCCTATAACTTTCTATCACATTTAAATAGCAGGTAGAGGTACTCGAATTTGTGTGGGGTAGGTAGTAGGTACTACAACTAAAAAGTGTAAAACAAAATTATTTGTACAAAAAATAAAGCCGGTCAAGAGCGAGTCGGACCGAGGGTTCCGTTTCAGATTTCAGAAAAATTATGCTATTTAGAGACATTGTTTTATTTTTCCTGTAATATTTGCATAAACTTCTATCACATAGAATAATTTCAGATTTTTCTGTATGCAAACTTTGAAGCTTAAAGGTATTTTTTTTTTTACATTTTTTATGAAAAGTCGAAAACTATGCGGCCTAAAAAAAAGAAAAAAATGTTTGAGAATGTGCAAACATATTTTATGAACATATTTTATTTCCCTTCAAGTACCTACCTACTCTTTTTCCTACATGAAACCTAAAATTGTCATTTAAGGCATATTTTCAAACTACCAAAGCTATGAAAATAATTTCCAAAAGCAATAGAAAAACCGGCCAAGTGTGTGTCGGACCACGCACAATGATGGGTTCCGTAGTTGGGATGAATTTATCCCAAGAACAAACTTAACATTGTAGTTGAAAAACATTTTCTCACATTCAGTATTGAGAGATTTACCATGTTATTTTAAGACCACAGACTACTTTAGGTTTTCCAGTAAAGAACTGTTTTCTGTATTCTTTTCAAAATTTTAGGCTTAGTAGTTTTAGAGGTAGGGGGGGGGGGAATAGTCAACTTACGTCTATTTTCTTAAATACTTAAGTTTAAAACCATTTATTTTGAAATTATAAAAAAAAAAAATATTTGAGACCCTCATAGTAAGCTCTTTCATTTGATAATTATGCCATACGGTACAGTTTGCAAAACTTTTTTTTTTTTAATTTTCTTATTTGCCCCCTAAAAGTGACACCCTTAATCAGAATTCATTTATTTAATTTACCCGATCGTGTTTGGGTCAAAAAGTTCATAGGTGTACCAAATTTCAAGTTAATCGGTCCAGGTTTGATTCGGAGCAAATTGGCTGTGACAGACGGACAGACAGACACACGAGTGATCCTATAAGGGTTCCGTTTTTTCCTTTTGAGGTACGTAACCCTAAAAACCAACATTAAGGCGCTCAATATTCACAAAAATTGGTTTCTTGGATTGTCGAGTTTAACGTAACGCAATAAAACTATAATACCAGACGCACAGTACAGTAATACAGTGGACACAGAAGGGTTTAAAGAAAAAATGTTAACCGAATAGAATAGTAAAAATAGTTTGATATTCCCAATAAAAAATTTGGAAGTTGCTCCACAAAAATAAACTTTGGCGTCGAACATCTCTGTATTTTCAGCGATAACGACATTCTTTTTTAAGAATTTAATAGAATTAGCATATTTTTTAAACTTTACTCGGAAAATTATTTGATTTATTGTGTATTATTCTGAATAATCAAAAGAAAACCCGGAAAATAAATGCACATTCGCAGCATAGACACATTTCGGTAACACAAATATTATTTTCAATTTTCAACCTTATTTTAAGCCAGCTAATGGTGACAATTACGCGGTTGTGTGCCGTTTAAAATCGTAGTCAGTCCACGCCTTAACTGTGAAATTGCGGAAGTAAATAGAAATACGATAAGAAAACAAGTTGAATTTCATATTACTTTTTCCTTTAGATTACTGACAATTGACTTGCAAAGTCTAGTTTTTGTGATTTCTTACTACTTATGTTTTTTTTTATTACCTGACTGACGGAGAAGAAGAAGGAAGATAATGTTTTTCGAGTGTATGTATGTATGTACTAGCTTTTGCCCGCGGCTGCGCCATCGCCAGCGTGAAGGTCGGAAGTTATCCCACATGAATGTACTACCGGAATAAAAAGTATCCTATGTTCTAATCCAGGTCATCTACTCATGTGCCAAATTTCATACAAATCCGTTCAGCCGTTTTAGCGTGAAAGCGTAACAAACAAACAAACTCACTTTCGCATTTATAATATTAGTTAGGATGCCTATTTATTTGGCACGCTCTTATACGGCTTGATGGTTTTTAACATAATAGGTGTCATAATATTTATATAGGTATTGCATCTGCAAATACAAAAAAAGGGTAACCTGAAAAAAAAAAAAAATCACAATACCCGACTGCGTAAAAAGTGAACTTTAAAAAATATGGAACAAGATCTTTGAACTTTTAATACTATAGGTAAACAATCTCATGCAGACGGAGACAATATGCATCTTCTTATTTTACAATATTTTTACTGTAAAATTTAAGAAGATGCCGCCTCCGACTGCATGAAATTGTTATTTATTATCTAGTTTCCATCATTTTTAAAGTTCACTTTTTACGCAGTGGGGTTTAATTTTTTTAATTTATATCACTACAATTAGCACAAAACACCAGACGATCGAATGTAACTGCAGGAAATTATTTACGATAGGTCATGAATTATTCCATGGATTCAACGAAAAGTCATCTTTCAAACGTTGGTAGATAAGTAGGTATGTACCTACCCGAAATTTTGAACTCTTGTCCAAAAACGAAAGTAGGTAGACATAGTACCTACCAAATAATCCAAAGTTTTATTTATTGTTATAAAGATAGGTACCACTTAAAACTAAATCGTTCTAATCAGAAAAGCGCATGTTCACAATATTCCGATTACACTCTATGTTATAAGCGAAAGTGAATTTAACTCACGAAGCAACCGCTGCGAGTTCTACTCTTCCCGAAAGGAAAAGGAGCGTAACGATACATGTCTTACCTCTACATGCACAATTAATCTTCAGTACAATACAAAAAATCGAAGATTAAACATGACCTCTTATTTCCTTACATCTTTCTTCGTACAAAACCAAACTTTCTTTAAAAAAAAAACACTCACCAAACACAATTAACAAACTCGCCATAACTGTACACTTCATTAACTATATTCACGAGAGTGTAAACTTTCAATTAAAAAGAAGTTTAAAAATATTGTCGGCGAGTGAGCGCGCGTGTGCGCGTCGCCGTATGATATCGCGCACTGCGCGCGCGCAGGCAGCTCGGATCCAGGCCACGGAGGAATCTCTTCAAACGACCGTAACGGTAAACAGCAACCCTAACCAAGGACGTAAGTGACCGTATAAATTGTCGTAAAAATCTTTAATTAAGTAAATAATTACTCGAAAATCGTGTTCTATAATTTTAAGTATCAATTAGCTGAAATTATTTGACTTAAAACAAATTTTCTATGACTTATAGAACCTTTTCAAATTTTCCGTAAACTGTTTACTTTATCATTCATTAATTTGTTAGTATGTAGGTACTTAGGTCGTTTTTCAGAGCCAGTACATAAAGACAAGCAAGTCAGTTCTTAACTCCCAGAGATTTGCAGGATTACTCAAACATAAAGAGGTTCGCACAAAAGACAAATCCTACAATATCACAAAGTCACATCCTCTTTACGGAATATGTTATCTTTCTTTATTTGCATAAAATATGATACATAAAACGTCTTAAATATAAAATAGTTCCACATGTTTTGCTTACTTTTTTCAGCATGCAAAAAACACTTTAAAAATAAAAATATTAACAAAAAACACTTAATACTACTGAGATCATGTGAAGAAAAATTTTTTTTTAAATTAGGTTATATTAGGTACAGTCAGCAACAATAGTCAATTAACACTTGTGTTTTCTAAATCATAATTATTGAGAAAAATACTTCATTACAATCGGAGCAGATGTCAAAAAAATTTTTACAAAAAAAAAAACAACCGACTCCCAAAAAAACACTACAAAGTGTAAAATAACTTTAATTTCGGAAGTCGGTGTCTTTGGCTTTTTATTTACTTTCGTTTTTTTTTGCCACCGACTTCCGAAATTAAAGTTATTTTACACTTTGTAGTGGTTTTTTGGGAGTCGGTTGTTTTTTTTTTGTAAAAAAAAATAATTTTTCACTTTTTAGTGGTGCCTACCCCACACAAATCTGAATACCTCTCTGCAAAATAAATTAGAGCATCATCCACATAGACTAAATGGGAAAAATACGTATTCAATTATTGAAGCTAACTCAAAAGCCACTCATCAGAACTTGAAGATATTTTTATGCGACCATCTCAGGAGTACCTACTTATACCATTTTAAATAAAAACTTTGCAAAAAGCAAATACGTCGCGCTAAGTCGTGTCAGAAGTTTGGTAGGCGTAGTTTTAGTTGACAGAGATAACAAGGCTACGAAATCTGCCTTCTGACAATCAATTTGAATCATTTATAGCCAGAGTGCACATCATGACGATTCCAATAAGACCAAACATGGCTAGGATACATTGTTTTATTACTGAGTTCCGATGCCTACCTTCCGGCTTCTTCATCAGATCGGTTCGATGGTACCATTTTCATCAGAACCATTTATTTAAAGCTTCGTCATAGTCGCTTAACTATTAATCGAGATATCTTATCGCCACCCGTGAAACAGTTATCATGGTTGAGGAGTTCCCGTGGCTTTCTGTGGTCTTCTTCATCAGTTCCACTTCACCAGATGATACTTTCTGAATGCAAACGCTTGATTTGTTGATGAAAATACCAAAATAGGTATATGTGTGCCTATAATATTTGAGGAGTTCCCGCGATTCCTCATGGATCCCATCATCAGAACGGAATTTTGATAAAAATGGGACCAATCTGGAAGTATACCCTTTCAAATAAAAAAAGAATTTTCCGAATCGGTTCATAAATGACGGAGTACTGAGGTAACAAACATACAAAAAAAAAAAAAAAAAAAAAAAAAAACATACAACCGAATTGAGATACTCCTCCTTTTTTGGAAGTCGGTTAAAAAAGAAAATGAACTCTTATCTAATAAATGAAATGCTAAAAAGCATGTTATCGTATCATTTTGTGTTAATTCAGATGATGTCAAAAAAAGCAGTGTGTTGCAGCAGGAAGTATTAAAACATTATCAAGATACACAAAGTGGATTAAATACGTATATCGAAGCTAACTCCAAAACTACCCAAGCAAAGTTATTAAAAAAATTATGGGACCACCGTGCAAGCTTCCTCTAGCAAATTAAAAAATGAATTTTCAAAATCCGTCCAAAATTCACAAAAATGCCGATGAACATACATACATAAAAAAAATGCATAGAAACGAACATTAATATAACCTCTTCTTCTTTGAAGTCTAAAGAAAAAATATACTTACAGGCTGTTACAAATTATAAGGGTGTTATACGTGTACAGCTACTGACAGACGTGCTCATTACTAGCACGAAAGCATGCTTTTATTGAGCAAGTGCTCATTAGTAGCATGTGTGACTAGTAATGAGCATGCTTATTTCTAGTATGTTTTCGAGTAAGCGTGCTTATAGGCATGCTTTTTATGAGCACGTGTGTCAGTACCTTAAGTCTTCTAATATCTATTCAAATTCTAATCTTTGAGATGGATGTAGGTTCATTCAATAACCAGTATTCTATCCAGCCATTAATCGATATAGTTACTGTGCTTGCCTCAGGTAAATACCGAAGCTGGCCAACCAGCCCAATAGGCGGTATTATCTGGTCGGATTACAAACCTCGGCTAATTTCATACGATTGTGTGTCTATACTCCTCTGGTGTAATTATTATAGGCTAATTGTATCTGATCTATCAACTCGGAATTAAATTACGCAGGTAGTTAGGAGATCGTATTTGGGAAACCTAATAATACATAAATAAGTTGAAGTAGATACATAGTATGCTTAATTTGTTCTTGTTATTCTTGTTTTCTTTTTGTTTATAAAAGTATAATTTGTCCACTCTGCAATTCGGATTTGTTTTTGTTTTCATTGTTTGTTGTCATTTGCCAGAGTATCACACACAGAGGCAATGTGTTGGTCCCTGGCCCTGACATCAAGCAATGGACAAAATTGATAACTTGAGTACGAGGCTTGCCTACATTGCATGTTTGTACTTTATGTTTTTTATTAATAAAGTCGATTACAGAATAGTATTAACTTTTAGCTATCAGAAAAAAATAATCAAGGCCGATACAATACGCGCCACGAAAGATAAATAAATAAATAAATAATAAATAGTTAAATAAATAAAAACTTTATTTCATAAAAAATACAGATGAACATGTTTATACCGGATGACTTTTTTTACCGTCTCGAAAAAAATTGGGTATATTAGGTGAACGGAGTAGAAGCCTATGGCATACCTAACTTTTTTTTTTTTTTTTTTTTTTAAAAAGAATAAAAAAAAATCAAAAATTCTAATCATATGCAGGCCGCATATGATTTGAATTTCGATATTTTTAAACGATTTATTATTTTTTTTCAAAATTTCTTTTTTTATGGTACAAAAATGAAAAGTTTACATCGAATTTGTAGTATTTATTGGTACTTTGATAATTTTTTCTGTCTAAGCTATTAAAAAAAAAAAAAAACTAGGAATGAAATTAGGTAACCCTGTATCTTGAGAGACAGTGATTCAACATAAAATGTGATGCTACAATGGTATAAAAGCAGACTGTGTCGATCTACCCGAGCAAATGGAGAGAAAAAAAAAAGAAAAAGTAAAAAAAAGATAAAAAGCTAATAAGTATAATGAAGTGAGTTTGCGTGTGTGAAGGTGTGTGGGTGGGGGTGTGTGATTGGAGATATGTAGGTAGTTAGACCACGTACTTAAGTAAGTATTCTGTTTGAAGATAGTCCCGCTCCAGTAGCCATTTCGTGAATTTTGATTTTATTTCATATTTATTTAGATCGACAATGTTTAAGTTTTTGTGAATTTGTTTGTAGATGTATGTACTTAGTGTGTAGTAGGTATTGCTTTTGAGCGAAGGAGGTTTTATGAGGACTGGAGATGAGACTTGACCGCGCCTCCCGCGCTCTTTCCGCCGCCACGATGACGGCCGGTCCCGTCCCGCAGTCAGACCTCATAAAGATACTTATAATCATCTGCGCAAGTCAAATCACGTGGTGTGTCAAGTCTCTTGTTTAGTGGCACGCATTGTACACTTCCGAACAGCTAAACGTGATCGATTTCGCATTAATTATACGCTTTGTTGCGTTAATGCGAATTCAAGATTTTTTTTTAGTGTTCTATGATTATAACTACGTGCTGAAGTTAATCGCATACGACACGTATTATGGAAGGTCGTCGATTGCCAGTGTGTTGGACTGCGTCGTTGATCTAGTGATCGCAACTGTTGGGTTCGATTCCCAGGTAGGTCGGTCAAGTGGGTTTTCCCAAATAAGAATTTCTCGGCCGGAATCTGGATTTGTAACCGGTAAATAGCGATAGACTCGCTCCCATTACATTGGACTTTATGAAATAAGGGTGTAACAATAGTACATTTTGATACAAGTGGAGAACGTTTGTTATTGCATTCGAGGCGGAATTAACACCCGAGCCGTAGGCGAGGTTGTTTTTGAGCCGAGAACTGCAATAACAAATGTCCACGAATATCAAACGACGTTTTTCAATACACTTTTGAAGAAATAAAATAAAATAATGGAAATTATTTTTGTCATGAATTATTAGGGAACTATGATTTAAACTTTCTTTTTTTTCCGCGCTTTGCTTTCACCGGTTGAAGGAGAAGCAAAGGTATAAAGCCGATAAACGACCTAATATGAAAAATAGAAAATTCTAATATTTTCGATTTTAGAACACAAATAAATGTTAATTTGTTCATAAACGTTTTTTTATTGTAATAATCATGGTTTTTGATGATATTCTATTTATAAACATTATTTAAATATTCAAAAAATATGAACGCCATAGAGAATACCTCCTTGCTGAGATTAAAAAAAAAACATTCACCTCCGAATAGAGAGTTGTGAATAGAGGCATTGAACCCATTTGGAGTAAGTATAGGTATAAGTTATCTGTGGCAATTTTCATTCCCGCACACGTGCGGGGATAATGAAAATTCGCACGCGTGTGAAATACATTGCATTGTGAACCCAATCGTAGTGTGATATGAACCAGTTTTCGAGGAAGTGTATTGAAAACCACCTTTACCATATCACCAGTCCTTAAGCATACATTGACTTGACTTCCATAATACTAGTTTTATTTAGTTTGGAAGTCAAGAGATCCATGTATGTTATTTTAATGTGCAATAAACTTCTTTTTTTTATACATGTGAAATTGAATATAATAGATAACATTAAAAATATTTAAAAGATTACAGACAAACATTTCAAAAGTCATCAATAAAAACATTATAAATTACAATTTTACAATAACAAAAAGATATGATAATGACTAAGTATACAGGGTGGCCGGAACATTGACGTCCAAAAATAAAATTTCGGTCCCTCGTATCGTGGGGTATTCGAATCACCCCCATGTATGTTCCGCGACTTTTCATAGTTTTCGAGTTATGAATTTTTTTCTGAATGTTTGAAAATTTTCGACCTGACCAACCTAAAAAAATTCTAAAAAAAAAGTAGAGGGTTTTATCGAGTTTCTTTTTTTGCAACTGAATTTTCATAAGTAGTACTTTTATGCATAAAATAATCAGCTTCGTAACTGTGATGAAAGTTATGAAAATGTTGATCTAAAGTGAAAAATTTACGTTCGGTAAATTATGACTCAAATTTTCAACTTTAAATTAAAAATCTTAACAGGTGACTTCATAATTCCTAAGTAGGCTTCAAGAATGCGCCAGACTCTCAGCTTTCATAATCATAAAAAAAAATGAAGTACTTAATAGGGCTACTTTGTTTAAAATCGGCCTTCAAAGACAGCGAGGTGGAAAAATTCTTAAAATTACCCATCTGAGTAATTATTTTTTTTTGGCTATTTTCTCGTTCCTAAGGTTAATTAATGATAAGAATACTGAAAACTAACCAACAAATAGTTTCAGAGTTGGGTAAGAAAAGTTTTACGTAAAAAGTGGTTTTGAATAAAACACAGATGATAATGTGAAAAAAGTACTTAATTTATTTTTAACATTTACAAAAGGTTTTCAAAGTGGCCACCACCAGCAGCAATACACATTCTACACCTACGTAAGAAATTGTCTGGCAATCGTCTAAAAGCGTCTCTGTTCTCTCTCACAACACGTTCAGCTTCTGCAATCAACTGCCTCAGCTCTTGTTCACTTGAACAGTCTCGGGCGTATGCTATTTCCTTGTAATAGCCCCAAATAAAGAAATCGATGGGGTTGAGATCAGGTGAGCGTGGAGGCCACCTAATTGGTCCGCTGCGTCCGATCCATCTGTTGGGGTATGTTTCATCTAAGTAATTTCGGACCTGGGTTGCATAGTGACACGGGGCGCCGTCATTTTGCAACACCATGGTTCGTCTGAGTTCGAGATTCACATCTGCCAGCAACAATGGAAGTTCATTTTTCAAAATGTTTTTGTATGTTTCTCCATCAAGTCTGGACGGCAGTTCAAACGGACCAATTAGTTCGCCATTGAGGATACCAGACCACAAGTTAACGCTGAAGCGATGTTGAAATGTCGAAGCTCTCACTTCGAGTGGATTTTCATTCGCCCACGTGTGGTAATTATGAATATTGAATATTCCGGATCGCTCAAATCGTGACTCATCTGACCATAAAACTTTATTGAAAAATCCAGGATCCTCTTGCTCTTTTCGTAACATGGTTTGGCAAAAATCAACGCGCAATTGGTGATCTGTAGGCAGTAAAGCTTGGACTCGTCGGATGTGGAACGCGTGGTATTCTTCATCGTGAAGAATGTCTTGGATAGAAGTCCTTGGGATGTTCAGAGCACGAGCCATACTTCTCGTACTCGTAGACGGATGTCGCTGAACTTCTTCCAGCACCATTTCTCTGCGATCCGGGTTAGCTCTAGGGATTCCTTCATGACTGCCGCGTCAACCAGGAATGCGGCCTGCCATCAAAGTGTTGTGCGTGTTAATAAAAACACGATGGTCGGGATATCGCTCAGGTTGCGGCCCACCACGACGTTGAAGTTGTTCGCGATACAGTCGCGCTGCTTCATGGCCGTTTCCTTGTGCAACTCCATAAAAATAATGCATTTCTGCATATTCACTTAACGTGTAACTCATTTTTTACACTTCCACGTAAAAAAAGTCCGAATCAGAATGCAAAATACAGTCCAATAAACGAGCAAAGTAGTCAAACAAGTAGGCAGCGGAGTCCGTGGGCAAAGCGAGTGTGGTAAAGACAAAATGGCGACACGCGTATAGCAGTAAACACAATGTGAGTACGACTGAGGTACTTGTTTTGCGTTGGCTTCGGTTGCGCGCCTTGCGTGAGAGAGATAGCAATAATTCGGTCTCTTTTCCTCTCGGTCTATTGTTATTGCAGGTAAAAGAGTTGCACCCTCGTTTACAACCACGATATAGTCCACGAGAACGGATCGCGCAAAATTCATTAAACTAACATTTAAAAAAATCTCCGTGTTTAAATCTTAGCTTTCCTGCAGTCATTTTTGGTTAGCAAACTAAATAACCTTAGGAGCGAGAAAATGGAAAAAAAAAATATTAATCAGATAGCTAATTTTAAGAATTTTCCACCTCGCAGTCTTTGAAGGCCGATTAAGGCCAAAGTTAGCCCCATTAAGTCCTACGTTTTTTAATGATTATGAAAGCTGAGAGTCTGGCGCATTCTTGAAGCCTACTTGAGAACCATGAAGTCACCTGTTTAGATTTTTAATTTGAAGTTGAAAATTTAAGTCATAATTTACCGAACGTAAATTTTTCACTTTAGATCAACATTTTCATAACTTTCATCACAGTTACGAAGCTGATTATTTTATGCATAAAAGTACTACTTATGAAAATTCAGTTGCAAAAAAAGAAACTCGATAAAACCCTCTACTTTTTTTTTTAGAATTTTTTTAGGTTGGTCAGGTCGAAAATTTTCAAACATTCAGAAAAAAATTCATAACTCGAAAACTATGAAAAGTCGCGGAACATACATGGGGGTGATTCGAATACCCCACGATACGAGGGACCGAAATTTTATTTTTGGACGTCAATGTTCCGGCCACCCTGTATGTTTCATTTTAGCCTAGGTTTAGCAACGAATTAAGATTCTTAATTAGTTGAGGTTTAGATCCTGAGTGCTCAATATGCAGCCTGATAATAATTATATCTGTCGCAGTAAGATGGTTGAAGCCGTGGTATAGTTTTATCCCTAGGGATATTATAGCAATAAACCGTAATATATTTAGTTCTAAGAAAGCGGTTTATAAATTTTCATGTCCGTTTGCCCCGCACGGCCCCCCAGAATTTGCGTTTTGGGTGTGCACCAATGCAATGTACTCGCCTCTAGGAGTATATGTACCGGTTTCTTTTTCAATGTATACCTCTGTACTTTTGAAGAAATATGCGTTTGTGCGGGGCAAACGGACATAAATTTTCGGAGTGCCCTATTTCGACGTAGCGCTCGCCAGCCGCTACCGCGGCACCGCTTGCTTCGCTCGCTCGGCTCTCGCGTGGTCACAGTTCCTTACCTATTTGGTCGGAGTGCCCTATATTACTTATATTTAGGGTCACTCGTGTGTCTGTCTGTCACAGCTAATTTGCTCTGAATCTAATGGACCGATTAAGTTGTAATTTGGTACAAATATCAATTTCATATAACTTTATCACGGCTTCAACCTTCTTACTGCGAGATATATCCATACTACTTCTGCTACTGTATACTGTTTTTAACTTTATCCTTAGATATAGTCACGCGAGCTTATATACCTTACAGTTCCGCTAAATTCAACAATGTTCTTCTCGTGAATGATAAATTACAACTTTGAGAAAAGAACCTATTTCACAATAGTATGTTTTCGATAATAATATGTTCGTAACACCTATAAAATATCTATCAATACTACTTAAATGTAAAATCTTGCGTAGGTAAGTGTAAGCTACTTATATAATACTAGCTTTTGCCCGCGGCTTCGCTCGCGTTAACATAGAATTTGACAGTCAATTCGGGTTGTACTTTGCTTGTAATAATATAATAATTCAATCATGATTCGAAAGACACATGGCGCCATCTATTATCATAAGAACGTTATTGTTGTTTTCCTCGGGAACAGTATTTTTTGGGAATGAAAGGTACCCTATGTCGGTTTCTGTACACCTGACATCGTATATACAAAATTTCAGGATGATCGGTTCAGTGGTTTAGGCGTGAAACGGTAACAAACAAACAAACAAACTTACTTTCGCATTTACAATATTATTAGCTTTTGCCCGCGGCGTCGCCCGCGTTTATTATAAATGTAAACTTTCCTCTTGAATCACTCTATCTATTAAAAAAAACCGCATCGTAATCCGTTGCGTTAAAGATCTAAGCATACATAGGGACAGCGGGAAGCGACTTTGTTTTGTAATATGTAGTGATAGTGATTTAGAAGGTTATTTTACTCGTGACTGTACTAGATACAAAGCTTATAATATGGTATGCACACTTAAATCTATCGGTATGAACGAGCACGGATTCCGGAATCAATAACTAATACAAACAAAGCTATCTAGGTCATAATATCTAGACCTAAATTCTGGTAGGCTTATAGCTTTGATAGCAATTCGATGATGGATCGTTCGAAATTTAAAAGCTGCAATACAACCAATACCATTCAACTGATCCGTCAATTAGTCTACAATGCTTTTATAACTGACAGGACTCTCCATACATTAATCCGTAATAAAACCTAAAAGCATTCCAAAATATAATATTTCATTGTTGTATGTTTATGGTCAACGCATATGGTTATGTGTATATCTCCATAGATGCATGCTGAGGAATTAACCATGGATAAAACTTTTTAACAAAAAAAAAACCGACTTCCAAAAATCACTACAAAGTGAAAAATAACTTTGATTTCGGAAGTCGGTGTCTTTTGTTTTTTATTTACTTTCTTTTTTTTTTGCCACCGACTTCCGAAATCAAAGTTATTTTTCACTTTGTAGTGATTTTTGGAAGTCGGTTTTTTTTTTTGTTAAAAAGTTTTATTTCTCGCTTTTTAGTGGGTCTGTTTATAATTTGTATAAGTTACAATAGTCTAATGTCAATTGCTCATCACATGTTACAAAATATTGCTTTTCCCGATGCTGGGACGTTAATTGTTGAGGAGTTCTACTGGTAAGAACCAGGAGAACTCCTCAACAACCACTCACCACACGCATTGTGTGACGAGCGGAAATTGCTTAGCAACCATATTAAAGTAATCGAATCGCAACCCGTAAAATATTTATCATTGAGTAGTTCCGGTAACCATTTGTGGTCTTCATCATCAGTTCCACTTCACCAAGTGGTGCTTTCCGAGAGCAAATGCACGAGCTACTATAAAAAATACCCAAATCGCTATAGGTGTGCCTATAATATTTAAGGAGTTCCTTCGATTTCTCCAGGATCCCATCATCAGAACTGGATTTTGACAAAAATGGGACCATTTGGAAAGTATACCCTTTCCAACAAAAAAAGAATTTTTCAAAGCGACGGAGTTATGCGCGAACAAACATAAAAAAAAAAAAAAAAAAAAAAAAAAAAAAAAAAAATACAAACATCCGAATTGAGAACCTCCTCCTTTTTTAGAAGTCGGTTAAAAAACCGGCCAAGTGCGTGTCGGACTACGCACAATAGGTTCCGTAGTTGGGGTTAAAAAATACAAACATCCGAATTGAGAACCTCCTCCTTTTTTAGAAGTCGGTTAAAAACATGTTCTCCCTCAACTCACAATATTGACAGATTTACCATGTTATTTTCTTATAGGTTTTCCTGTTATCTACAGGTATAGAATTATTTTCTGTATTTTTTTCAAAATTTTAGGCTCAGTAGTTTCGGAGATAATGGGGGGGGAACGGTCAATTTTCATCTATTTTCTTAAATAACTTTAAAACTATTTCATTTAAAGTTATTTATGAACATAGATGAAAACCGCTTTCCCCGCCATAGCTCCGGAACTAGTGAGCCTAAAATCCTAGTTTCCATGAAGATTTAGTTTATTGATTGAGGACAATCGCACAGGATAATTTATAAGATTGTTTAAATAAATAAATAAAGACACGGAAAAGTATTTGAGAGGTCTACATCTACAACAGCGCCCCCAAGCGTTAGGTCACTATTCATCATAGTCACACCACCCATGCTTCGCAAGGAACGCATTTCCACAGCATTTATTAATTCTACTTTCATGCTTCTTTTGCCACACACAATATTCACTTCCATATATTCCAGTCGAACTGTCAATCTGTGACAGTTATATGAAATGGCTATACCATGGCAAATTGATGTAGAGTGATGGCAATTTGCTTAACAATAACTTCCCTGACTGTATTACGTTGAAATAATTCTGTTCCTTTTATACGGAGACAAAGGTAATTTGTTCTCCATTCAGACATACTTGAGTCAGGTTAAAAATACCGTAACAGTAAACAAATAAACGACATAATATAATCAAAGTTTAGTGAACCGATGTGGTAGGTACCGGTTACCGCCTACATGCTAACGGTTCCATTGTCATTGTCATAACATGCAACCACGGCCACCGGTCACTCCTTGTCGAGCATCAGAGCATCAGATAAGGTAGAAAGGATGTCACTGTAGGTACCGGGGAACATTCCGACGATCTTCGATTGTTTTGAGACTGTTGTAGGTGAGTTTCACTGTTTGTCCACCGCTACCGTCAACGAGACGTGGATGAGAAACTAGAACGGGACATCCCAGTGGTGGTGTACTGTGGTCACGCGGCCATAGTAAATTAAGACTCCAGGGAAAAAGACGAACTGGTCACTTTTTTTTCGAAACTAATCTGTGAACGCGATTTTACAGGGAATTTCCGGTACTATACGATAGTAAACCGAACAGGGTAAAACACGAATTAGTCTTAGTGTCTAAACACACTATGCCGAAGTTACGCGACCGAAGTTCCGCGGCTAATGTTACGTTCCGACGTGTTCGGCTGATATGACACACCATAAGTGCCGAACTGACGCGGCGGAAATTCAGTTGCGGAACTTCAGTGTCTTGAACTCCCTCCCCCGTACCCGCCCCGGATCTTCTTCGGCAATCAAACCGAACTTCGGCGGCGTATAATGTGTGCTCTACAGAATACGTTGCCGCCGAACTGCCGCTGAACTTACTCCCGACCGAAGTTCGGCTGTACGCTAGAACGCAACGTAATTTTGGCATAGTGTGTCGTCAGTAATTCAAATAGCATTGCAGGCGTAATCGTGCCGAACTTCGGTCGCGTAACTTCGGCATAGTGTGTTTAGACACTTAGAGTTCTTGACGTTTAAAAACTCGCATACAGGGAAAAAGTAGCCTAAAGTCAGTCTTTAAAAATGCGATATCTCAAAATCTTTGTTGCTTGACAAGATCGCATTTTTCCCTGGGTTCAAATGTATGAATCGCTACTTGGCGCCTCTGGTTGACGATGACGATGACGTCCCGTTTACGTAGCGGTGGACAAACGGCCTTTGTGATCAAACGATTGGTCGTGTGACGATTTCGTGATAAAGATTTGTCGAAATGACAAGGCATTTAATAAAGCTATATTATGTACTGTAGGTACTACCTATTTAGGATCATAATTTATGCACTTTACTATTGTAAGCCTGTCTAATACCACTGCAAGAGCAGAGGCCTCGACTCTCCGTCCACTTCCACTCTCAATCTGCACATTAATGCCATCAATCAATCTGCCTAGCCTTTCCCCAACTATGCTTGGGTCGGCTTCCAGTCTAACCATGGAGCGACTGCACAGTAACCAGTTATTAGATACCACTTGTTGTTCCAATTCTGGTATATTATCAGACTTATTCCTGAGATGGGAAATGGTCATTCTGTTAAAAAAAACCGGTCAAGAGCGAGTCGGATTCGCGCAACAAGGTTTCCGTGCTTTAATTTTTGTTGGTGATTTCTGAAAAAGTGTGCTATTTAGAGGACATCGTTTTATTTTTCCTGTACAGTCCGGTCAATTTAGACCAAAAAATGAGAGTGAAGTTACATAAAGTCCCAACTCCCAACAAGCTGAATTTCAGTGAAATTGTTCAAAATATAATTATAAACAATGTCTAGAAGTTCCCCATCATTCCCCTGTAAGGAAAAAATTTTATTCAAGGTCAAAGGTAAAAAAAATGAGTTTTTCGCGATTTTCAGCAAAACGGTAAGTTTTATCATAAAAGTACCTCAGACAAAAATTGTAGATCATAAAATTATCAATAAAAATTTATTAATACTTTTTTTCTTACGAGCCACCGTTTCTGAGATATAACGATTCAAAAAGTTATAAAAGTTGTTATCGTCATAATATACATGAGTACGCCACGTATATACATCTAGAGTTGTTATATTAAAAAAAAAAAAAAAAAAATGAAAAAAAAATAAAAGAAGCTGAAGTTTTTAAAAAGAGTAATTCAACTCAACAAGAAGTTATTACCAACGGCATCCGCTTTCTTCTTTCTATGTACGGAGCTCCTAAAAAAACTACCTGTTTAGATAAGCATCGATATGCATGTTTCGTTAAAAATACTAAAAATAAAAAACAAGTTCAATTAGCTTGTCTTCCTCCAACCTCAGTTGCTGCTCACCAACATCTTTTTCGAGTATATTACCAAGTTCAAGTGTGGCTTGGTTATCAGCTAGACCCTACAGACTGGGGTTGGAAGTTGGTCAACAATATATTAGAGCCAGTTCAAACTTTACTTCCACCTGCGCCGGAAAAACTGCTGAACACTATTTTTTGCAACTGCAAAAAGGGATGCAGTGCTAAATGTGGTTGCAAAAAAGTCGGACTGTCTTGTTCTTTGGCATGCACAAATTGTCAAGGCCGGTCGTGCTCTAATATTGAATCACAAACAATGGAGGATTCGTTTGACTCCGACGAAGTATCATGCAATACATCGCTATTGACGCAATTTACTTGCATCCAAAATGAAGATGAAGAAGAAGCAGGAGAAGAAGAACAAGAAGAAGATCAAGAAGAAGAACAAGAATTTGAAACTTACGAATAAGACGAATAAACTTCAACACTTTTTTTTAATTTACATCGCTTTTATCTTTCCCAATCTTTGAAAATATCCGTTATTATGCAATAGTTTTACATTAAACAGGATCACAACTGACCCGTGGAGTAGGCCTACTGGGGAAACCACGTTAAAAAAATGCGCTAAGTACACTACCTCATAGGTGGCGTGGAAACCTGTGCATATTATGACGATAACAACTTTTATAACTTTTTGAATCGGTATATCTCAGAAACGGTGGCTCGTAAGAAAAAAAAGTAATAATACATTTTTTATAGATAATTTTATGATCTACAATTTTTGTCTGAGGTACTTTTATGATAAAACTTACCGTTTTGCTGAAAATCGCGAAAAACTCATTTTTTTTACCTTTGACCTTGAATAATTTTTTTTCCTTACAGGGGAATGATGGGGAACTTCTAGACATTGTTTATAATTATGTTTTGAACAATTTCACAGAAATTCAGCTTGTTGGGACTTTATGTAACTTCGAATGTCTAAATTGACCGGACTATGTAATAATTACATAAACTTGTATCACATACTTAGAATAATTTCAGATTTTTCTCTATGCAAACTTTGGAAACGGGGGGGGGGGATTGTATTTTCTTTTAAATTTTTCATCTAAAGTCGAAAACTATAGGTACGACCTAAAAAAAAGAAAAAAAAGTTTGAGAATGTGCAAACAGCGCTCTTCCACATGCTCTAGTAGCCCCACTTCGAATTTTGAAGACCCCCTTTTAGTCCCTGTTACAAAAAATATATATTTTTTTATTGCTTTCTTTTTTATTGTAACCACCATACCTATTGTAAATACTACGTTCTGATCAAAAAAAACGAATATTCTACTCTATTCTATTCTTCTATTCTTTCATATTTGCAAAATAGTTGGGCAAACGTCATCTAAAACTGTTCCAAATTTCAAGTTGATAGTTTCTCTTGAGATATCCAGCTGTGACAGACGGACAGACAGACATAAGGGTCCCTTTTTACCATTTTAACGAACCCTACGGTTCCGTACGGAACCCTAAAAAAACTAGCAGCCTTCCTAACATTATTTTACACTAAAGCTTTCGTAGTTGCAGTATTTTTTTAGGTACCGTATTCATACCGAAGTAGGTACATCTATAATATATTATCTTCAAAGAACTGAGACGAACTCCTTTGTGGAGCTAAAGCACTGAATAAATATAATTTATTACTCTCACAGTGTCATCAAGAGGGCATTGAGCTGTAAATATACTTTACATGCATAAAAATAGCTTTTGCCCTTGGCTCTAAATTATCGCATGTGAAGAAAATAACGGAATGAAAAATACTATATCCTCAACCAGTTACCGTTACCAGTTACAGTTGTCTACCTGTGTTCATCGAAATCCGTTCAGCTTTTAAGCCGTGAAAAGGTAACAGACAAACAGACAGAGTTAATGCTACCTTGGATAGTATGGATAGCAAAAACACTGGAAAAAAATCGTCTTGTATAATGTATTCTGTTCCTGAAAGCCTGAAATAGTCCCTGATTGATAAATCTACTGTTTTCCATGTTCGCCAATGTGGTTGGCTGATGATAACAATCGCCAATCAAATCACTTGATATGCATGTGGCTACCGCTGTATTTTAAAAACCGGCCAAGTGCGAGTCGGATTCGCGCACGAAGGGTTCCGTACCATTATCTATAAAAACGGCAAAAAAATCACGTTTGTTGTATAATGGGAGCCCCCTTAAATATTTGTTTTATTTCAATTTAATTATTTATTTTTAAAGTGAATACATAACTAAATATTATGTGAATATTTCAAGCGTCTACCTACCTGTTGCCGTTATCGATATCGAGCAAAAACGAGCAAAAAAATCATGTTTGTTGTATGGGAGCTCCCTTAAACATTTATTTTATTCTAACTATCACGGTTCATGAGATACAGCCTGGTGACAGACGGACAGACAGACAGACGGACAGACGGACGGACAGTGGAGTCTTAGTAATATGGAACCCTAAAAACCAGCAATCTAATCACTATCAATCGATTCCATTGCTTCATATTTTCGAAAAATTTGTCTGCTTGATAACGTAAATAACGCAATGAATGTTTTTGAAGTACGAGTATAAAAATGAAATCGATTCCGATTGATAGTGTGTTACGCAAATAAATTGCGAATTCATTTAATGACTTTTTTGTTGACATCAATGATAATAATACTAGTGTACGCACGGCTACAGATCAAGCTATACATTTTCAGTATATGCTGATCTCGCATTGTATAGGATTTCCTTACAATGAGAAGTCAGTGTAAACTGGAAATGTATTAGCTTGATGTGTAGCCGTGTGTACCCCAATTAGGGTACAGGGAGAAAAAAAATGATCTTAGCATTATTAAAAGGATTTTCCTACAAACATTTAAACACCACCAACAAAATACTATGAAATCTCCCGTAACAAGCGAAGAATTAAATAGGTACCTACAAATGAATTTACCGTGGCATTGGCTTACCGTGAATAACATGTTTGTTGAAATCAATGCTTCACAGAAACTGTAGGATTTAATGCCAGTCTTGTTTGAATATTGTTATGATTATACTCAATTGAAATGGAAACTTCATTTCAGTCGAAAGACGTCCACTGCAAGACATAGGTTTCCCCGTTTCCCCAAAAGCGTTGCTACATCGACCGGTAATGGGGGCCTACTCCCTAAGTCCGCCCGTCAGTCCGTCCGTCCGTTCGTCCGTCCGTCTGACATAACGATCCATCAAAACAAGTGTAAAAGTTAAATTTTTCGGTCGGGCAAAAACACATCGGGAGTAGGGACAACGTGTTGTCATTCATACTTCGTTCGGGCCCCGAACCAATCATCCATCCGTAGGTGATGCGGAGTAGGAAACGCCCATAGCGAAGGCCGAAACTACGGACTTCGTGCTTAGGGAGTAGACCCCCTGTGCTTCTCGTATAGGTACAAGGTGTAACATAAATAACGCACAACCTGAACTATACGCCAATGACCTTGAGTGGTTAGCTTGCGCGTTCTGTGCTGAGCTCACGCAACGCGTCGTACGTCCAGCCCGTAATATGACTCGCCCATCAAGGAGCGCTGTCCCAAATTAGACGCATTATTAATTTATTATACATAAAACAAAAGGCATTTTAATAAAACACGTATACTAAAAGATAAATAATTAAATTACCTTTAAAATTGTGAAAGTTTCATAAAAATACGCCTGACAGTTTTTGCGTGATTCTCAGTTTTTTATCTGCGTTAGACATAACTTTACAAATTAATTACACTATTTAATATAAACATAATCTAAAATATTCACCTAATAAGTTATTAAGAAAATGCTCTAATTTAACATATATTTTTACCAAATCATTAACACTACCCGTTTAGACGTGATCTTCAGTTTAAAATCATCAAAAGTCAGATAGCGTCGCCTTAATAATACACACCATTTTGAACAACTTTTACTATGGGACCAAATCTGAAATCGCGAAAAAAAAATCAGCTGCTCCCTACATTTTGACGAGTTTGATGTAGATAAAATTAAATGTACCTACCTACCTACTGATTTTTTTTGTGATTTTTGGTTTGTGTCCCATAATAAAAGTTGCTCATAATGATGAGTACAATGAACCCTTAAGAGGTTGTGCGTTATTTATGTTACACCTTGTACCTAAGTATAGCGAATTCCTGCGGCCTTCACAATGAAATGGAATCTTCGTCATCAAAAGTATATCGACAAACATTCATCTTCATCATCATCATCATCATCGTGAATGTAATGACTGTGCTGCTTTCTTCTTAGCGTGTCGCAGGCAAAAATAACTCGATATATACTTACAGTTCTTTAAGGCGAGTAGTGCCGTCAACTAGCGCCACCATTGAGAAAAAAATCGTAAGTCTGGAGATATGAAACATTTTGAAATATCCTATGCACACAGTTTTAGTCAGATGAGGTAGAATTTCTCACATTAAATTCTACCTCATCTAAAAATGTCTCAATCTGTCTAGCCTTTTCCCAACTATATTGGGGTCGGCTTCCAGTCTAACCGGATGCAACTGAATACCAGTATTTTACATGGAGCGACTGCCTATCTGACCTCCACAACCCAGTAACTGGGTAATACGATACCCCTTGGTAAGACTGGTTGTCAGACTTTCAGGGTTTCTGACGACCCGTAACGACTGTCAAAGATCCACGAATGACAGCCGGGACCAACGGCTTAACGTGCTTTCCGAGGCACGGAGGAGTCCCGGTTTGTAAAGATGGTCAACCATCCACGGACCAACCCCGGCAAGCGTAGCTTAACCTGATGGATCGACCCGTGCGACTATTATTACCTAGACATGAGCTCCTCTGACTAAAAATGTGAGCATAGGAAATTTCAAAATGTTCCATAACTCCAGCTTATGATTTTTTTCTCAATGGTAGCGCTAGTTGGCGGCACTACTCGCCTTAACTTTGTTTGGCCCAAAATTCAGCAACGCTAGTACAGTTTGCTGACGCACCCAAGTCCTCACGTGTGCGGTGCAAGATGCGAGGTGACCCATTGTCTGTGGAGAGACGCCCGCTAACACCGCAGATCAGGGGGTTGACTCCCTAAACACGAAGCCTGTAGTTTCGGCCATCGTTACCGGTGTTTCCTACTCCGTATTACCTACGGATGGATGATTGGTTCGGGGCCCGAACGATGTATGAATGACAACACGATTTGACATTTGTCCCTACACCCGATGTGTTCTAGCCCGTCCGAAAAATTTTTCTTTTACACTTGTTTTGATGGATCGTTATGTCAGACGGACGGACTGACGGACGGACGGACTTAGGGAGTAGACCCCCCAGCCGTCCATGAGCCCCCACTTGAGTAGGTTATCCTTGCTGCGGCCTACTTGTACGAAGAAAGAATTATTTTTATGGTGCTTGTTATAGTCAATGTTATAGTCAAACCTCGAAGCTCCGGCGCTCCTAGGATTGACTAGTCAATCCTCAGGTCTGACTTGAAGTAACCTGACAAATTCAGGGCATTTGACATTAGTTTTCTATTTCGCCACACTTAAAGGGGGCTGTGGGCTGTCGCATTTTGTCACCTCTCTCGCTTACACGGGACCAAATTTTTAAGAATGTTAACTAATGAAAAGATGTTTTTTTGAAAAATGTAATCAATTAGCGAACTAGTAAATAATATTCATTTAATAGGTAGTTACCTAATTTTTAAAAACACATTTTTATTGTGGCATTTATTTAACTCATTAGAAAACAGATAATACTTTTTGAGCTGAGTTTATTAGATAACACAATAGAAATGTGTTTTCAAAATTAGGCAGGTAAGCTATTAAATTAATATTATTAACTAGTTCGCCAATTGATTACATTTTTCAAAAAATCATACTTATTTTCATTTAACAATCTTAAAAAAAATTGGACCCGTGTGAGCGAGAGAGGTGATAAAATGCGATCTACTAATCTACTACTAATCTTCTACTACTACTACTAATCTTAATGTAATAAAAAAATGGCAGCCATGGGACTGTCGATAGAAGTGTAAACTTACACGTAAAACTATGCATAGCATGTCACGGTGTCGCGGTGACGCGAACCCGTAAGATTTCCCCTACCAAAAACAACTCAACGCGCCTATACCTTCTTCAAAAATCTTTAATTCACTCACTGACAGACAACGCTCAACTTAAATCGCTGGGTCTAAAACCATGAAGTTTTGCACAAGAGTCTGCTGCTCATAACGTAAGTGAGCACTAATTTTAAGGAAAGGTTTTTGGAAGTTCATCCCCCAAAGGGGTACAATAGGGGATGAAAGTTTGTCGTATTAAATTTTGTAATTTTTGCCGTTGGAACTGTCATCGGACACACGGCTTGTCTATATAGTGCATTAATAATACTGCTGGTCTGCAGAAACTGGTTTGTCGAACGGGACAAATCACGTGCGTCACGCCTGCCTTAAATTGTTTCGCCGAATAACGGCCAAACAAGGATGGTATTAAACAAAAGTGACAACAAACACAAACGTATAAGAACCACGAAAATGACACATTCACTTTCTTCGTGTTCTCTCTCATCATGAGTCTTTTTGTATGCAGAACCAGTTCCGACGACAGGCCTGACATACTTAACAACACACTACAGAATTGATGACTTTCGAATACATTGCCGGTTGTAAATCAAGACTGAAATAACTTAGAACTTATTAATCTGAAATGTAAAGTGTTTATCAGAATTTAATTGCGTCGATGAACTAAATATTTTGACACGATAAATAATCGATGACGCATGGGTATATAATAAGCGAGAGAAAGTGTCACTCAACATATTCGTCATTATTTGCCGAACGAGGAATGTTTTGTTTATTAAAGAGTTGACTATAAATATCTGTACTCGTTACAAGTGACCTTAAGTTCGTCACTTGCAGTCAAAAGCTTTATAGAACTCATCTTAGTTATTAAAAAAACTTTTTTATAAAAAAAAACAACCGACTTCCAAAAGAAACACTACAAAGTGAAAAATAACTTTAATTTTGAAAGTCGGTGTCTTTCGATCTGTATTTTATTTTTTTGCCACCGACTTCCAAAATGAAAGTTATTTTTCACTTTATAGTGTTTCTTTTGGAAGTCGGTTGTTTTTTTTTTTGTAAAAAAGTTTTTATTTTTCACTTTTTAGTGGGTCAGTTTGTAATTTATCTAAGTTACAATAGCCCAATGCAACTGCTCATCACTTTTTACAAAATATTGCTTTTCCCGATGCAGGGACGTTAATTGTTGAGGAGTTCTCCTAGTAAGAACCAGGAGAACTGAAGCTCCATGGTGAAGTCATCATCACCATTATGCATTTTGACGAGCATAAATTACTTAGCAACCATATTAAAGTAATCGAATCGCAACCCGTGAAATACTTATAAATTGAGTAGTTCCGATGCCATCTGTGGTCTTCATCATCAGTTCCACTTCACCAAATGGTGTTTTCCGAGAGCAAATGCACGAGTTACTATAAAAAAATACCCAAATCGCTATAGGTGTGCCTATAAAATTTGAGGGTTCCCCTCGATTTCCATGGGATCCCCTGATCAGATTCTGATTTGGTGATAATGGGACCATCTCGAGAGTATACCCTTTCAAACAAAAAAAGAATTTTGAAAATCCATCGACAATTGGCGGAGTATTCGATGAACAAACATACAAAAAAAAACATACAATTAGCCGAACATAGTACCTCCTCCTTTTTGTGAAGTCGGTAAAAACTAGCTGACCCGCCAGACGTTGTCCTGTCAAAATTGTAATTTCTTTTTTTTTTCCTATTTTCAGTAAAGAGGAGAATAAAACAAAAAAAAAAATATGTTCAAATCGGTCAAGCCATTCTCAAGGGAAACTATAGGGATTAATTTTTATATAATTTATACTTAAAGATATTGTGTGTCTATCATGTATTTAGGTATCGGTCACTAATTACCAGTCACCTTACCTACTCAGCCGCTTGCGACGCCAGAAAACATATCTGTGTATTATAAGAAAAAAATATGTAACTCGGATAAGTTTTTCTCGATTTAAAGCGCACTAAACGGATACACAGACTGACAGACGTTGTGTTTGAAGTAAGTAAAAAAAAATAGACTTACAAAAATGTCAGTAGGTACTTGTTACCTATTCCATTTAATTGAACCATCACTGAACTAATTTCTTTTCGTGCAGACAACATGACAACAGTCCCTCGGTGAAGCCGTATCTTTATTACTTATTGTGTTTGTATTTCAACCCCCCGCCCCCCGCTGCGATGCGACCGTAATTATTCTCTATTAACCCCAAACTCAAACAACATCTTGTTACATTGAAGACTTTCAATTAACCGAATTGAATTATTTTTAATTACTTAATTTCTTCTAACAGTAAGCTAGTATGTTTGGTCCATAGACTTCCATAAAAAAAGGAGGACTCCGCGCCACGCATATTGAAAGTGAAGCACAGTAAGTATGCCGGGATCGTTTGTACAAACACGCCTCACGCACACATTTACATCATACTGCCGTCCGCTTACTAAAAGGCCGTTAAGTGATTAAACCTGATTTTGAGTTACGGCCTAAAACGTGGGAAATACTGTCCCTTGAATTTGATTAGACATACAGCTATGTTTAATAGACCAAAATACTTGATAGCTGTTAAGCTTTCATTGTATGGGTTTTAATGCGTGCTAAGTGACATAATATTGTTTTAAATTAAGGTTTTGTGTTTTTGTCATGTTTATCTATTCCATGATGGGACCTCTTACAATACTAAAAAACGGCTGGCTGTTATACAGCCGTCTTATAGAGTTGTAATGGAATTGTAACCGCCATACATTTACTTTGTACAAAGCTAAATAACAGTTAAATCACTTAACCTTCTTTTTAAATTGTAAATCAATTGAAACTCAATGAACTGCACTTGTGAAAAAACGTTATTAGACTTTAACTGTCTATTTTATTGTTTAGATATACTAATAATATCCAGATATATGATCTAAAATACAGTTTCTGAATAACATGTGCACAAAAACTGCCTTTTAGTGTAGGAATTACTGGCTAAAACATAATGCTCTAAAGTCAAATGGACAACTATGTGTAAGATATTGGCCTAGTTTTTTGTGCCTTTAAATTTGTGTTTTTGAATTTGTGTGCATGTAAAGTGTGACTGATAAGGTAGGTAATTAAAATAAAATATAAACAACCTTCTAGCGGATTTCGCCAAGGGAAAATCCTTTCTTTGGGGGTGGGGGGGGTACTGTAGCATAATTAGTCGATTACTAAAGGCGACTATTATCTATGGTACCTGTATCAAATTATCTCATTCATCATAATTCTCCTGCCCTTATCCCAATTCCTTTATTCTTTTTTTTCCATACTTCTCTATTAGTCGTCATCTCGGTATTCACCCCCTTTTAGCCATGTCATCTTTCACACAACAGTCCATCCATCGTTTATTTGGTCTTCCCCTACTCTTATAGCCATCGACATTCATACTCAAAACTTTCTTCCGCATCACATGCCCATACCATGACAACCGATTTCCGCACAACTTTTCAGTTACTGCTGCCACTTTCAAACTTCCTCATACTCGAATGTACTCATTTCTTATTCTAACCATTCGTGTAACATCACACATCCCTCTTAGAATTCTCATCTCACCTGTATGCAATTGCTTTTCATTCATCCCCTTTGTGGCCCAGCATTCTGATCCATACAAGACAGCAGGTCTAACCATTGTTTTATATATCTTCCCTTTAAGTTTAAGGGGAATGCGGGAGTCGCAGATTGCTCCCGTGACCTGCCACCATTTCATCCATCCAGTGTTAATCCTGTATTTAACCGTCCGATCTACTTCGCCATCGCTTTGCACGAGTGAACCGAGATACCGAAAGTTGAAGCAGACTGGGAGAAGCGCGCCATCAAGCGCTATGGCTCCAGCACTGGAGATACCGCTGAAATCGTAGAACATATATTCGGTTTTGGTTCTGCTGATTTTCAAGCCAACATTCTCCAGCTTCTGTTGCCATTTCTCCAATCTGCTTCGAATCTCAGGTACATCTTCACCGACAGTAACAATGTTATCGGCAAACAGCATGCACCAGGGTGAGGCCGCCTGGTGCATGCTGTAAATTCCTGTAGATTCGACGTCAGAGCATCCATAATCAACAGGAAGAGGTAAGGACTTAATGCCGACCCTTGGTGCAAGCCAACAGCCACATTAAACTTGTCGATATTGCCAGCAGCCGACCGGACGTAGGTACGAGATTGACTGTACAAGCACGAATTAACTCTACATACTTCCCGGGCAAACCTTTCTCTTTCAAGGCCCACCACAACACATCCCGAAGTATATCATACGCTTTCTCCAGATCAATGAACACCAAGTGCAAGTTCTTGTGTGCCCGTCTGTATCAAATTATCTATGACATGTAATCTGTCACTTTACTACGGCGTCCCAAATGGCTATATAAGCCACGGTTGAATCATGGCCTGCCCTTTTCTCGGCAGCGCCAACCTAAGTATGTTGAACCACTCTGTTTAGGGGTTCTACGACACGTCGTCCTGACCCCGAACCTTGGGTACGACTGCCTAAACACTCGCGCCGTCGCTTTGACGGAGCCTGAGCTGGAATCGCGGGAACAAAGGCGTTCCTGACCCCGAACTACAGCCCTGAGCCACGTGGCCGCTACCTATCCTCTACCGGCCGCTTAGCTACCTGACGCGCCGCACTGCTTGATTTGACGGAGCCTGGCCAAGCGTTGCGGTGCACAGGACGCAGCGTCTACTCTGTGGCCCTGTGCCACCTGGCCACTGCCATCTGCTGCCGTAGCCTGACGGCTGTGCCGCTACCTGTCGTCTTCATGTGCCTGGTCTGTTACGGAGTCTGCGTAACTTGATGAAACATAAAAGTTGCACTACTACAACGGTGTTTATACGAAGCAAGCCATAGTTACTTCAATGTTATTGTATGCCACTGGCAAGAAACTTGCGTCGTGTAAATGGGGCTTTACAGACAGCAATGCAGATTGCTAAGGGGAAACTCCAGGTAGCCCGCGAAATTCATATTTTCTTACGTTTTTTGCAGTTTGCAAGTATGTTTATTAAAGTATGTTTTTCGACCATAAAATATAATTATGTATTTACAAAATTATAATCATTAAAATCAAAAAGTAAGTTTAATATAATACTAAATATCAAGATTTCATGATTCATTAGGATTCTATGAACTTAGAAAATTGTATTGATGATTTTAATGATTATAATTAAAAAATACAGATTTGTTACGGTCGCGAATCATAATCAGATCAACACAGTCCTCCCGGTCGTGTCCATTTTTGGCGGGAATTCACACAATCACTCACAGACACGTCACTCCTCTGCGGAGTTACGGATAACTGGAGTGTGCGAGGTGCGGGGCGGGTACACCGAGAATGTACATAGACGTCTTTTAGCGTTGGAATGTCACTTAACCGTTTTTTGTATTGTATTCGTTTACATATTATTTGAAAAAATCACAACTAAATAACGGTCACTGTCTTTTAGAATTGTATATGCTCCAAAGTCACATTGGCTTACCAACGACTAGCCAGCTAAGTGTGAGTAACGGTTTTGTAGAGTGGTAATTGAAGAAAACTGTCTTTTAGATGTCGTAAATGCCAATGGGCCTTGTATTACTATAAATCATTAAAATGCTTCTAAAGTGATGTAACGGTCTAATACTATTGTAGTTTCATGTAACCGTTTTCTACGATTGTTTAATGGATTAATATCAATTTTCAATAAACGGTTACGAGCGGTTAGCCGTATTATAGTGTTACAAAGTGACATAACCGCATTTAAGTGTTGAACGATCTCAAAAATGATGTAGTTAGCCGTGTGAGTACTCTCCATATCTTTAGCGTAAATAAAGATAGAAAAATATGACCCAGACTGATTGATAGAGAAAAAGTTGCTCTTTTACGTAGTATTTAAAACTCAAATTTGACAAAATGTCACTTAACGGCCTTTTAGTAATCGGACGGCAGCATAGTATGCCGACCGGCCGCCATTACGTGACACGAGCGACGACGTACTTGCAGGTACTCAAATCACGCACACATAGATCGGTAAGGTGCTTCACTTTCGATATGCGTGGCGCAGAGTCCTCCTTTTTTATAAGTCTATGGTTTGGTCACTATTTTGTTATCACTTGTTTGAATGTGTACGAAAGTTATCAGAGGAACTCGGGAACTCGAGCATGTTTGTGTCCTTAGGGTCGAAGCCGCAGGACCACATACATTTTTATTTCTTTTCATAATTATTCTTGAAGTTATCTTCTTCTCTTTTTCGTTTTGGCGATATACACAGCTACATATTAAACTATACATTTCCAGTATAAGTTGATCTCGCATTATATAGATTTCCGTACAATGAGAGGTCAGCTTATTATTTGGGCCACGTTTATTGAGGCATCAGATACGTTGTTCAGATCGTCAAGGGTGCAAGTGAATGGACATTTCAGACACATCCCATCTGCGAAGTGTCCCAAATGGACGTTCTTGAAGTTTTGTAAGTTTAAAATCCAAGAGTAGGTAAGTACTTATAATATGTTAAGTGTCGTAATCACATTGATGGGTACATGTGTACATTAACCGAATCTTCTGGCGTCGCTGCCTACCTGCAGACTTTTCCACATAGTATTAAATGTGGCGTCAATGAGCCGGCTCCATATCTCCGTCAGTGCGTTGTTATTTAGGCTTTCAGAGTCATACAGCTGCATTACAAACTCCATGGCATAAGGAATGCCATATACCTGGAAATAACATAACGTCACGGCTGTATTCCAGGAAGGGAAGAGGGTTAGGCAGACGCTGAGTAGCACTCCCTTATAGCCAGTTAGGAGACCATTATACGTTCAATTTGGTCCGTTCAATCCTTGACCGGATATAGGTACTATTGCCGCCAGATTACAAATGAATAATTAATTAATTTCAAATTACCAAATTTCTGTCTATTAGATTCGGAGCAAATTGGCTGTGACAGACGGACAGACACACGAGTGATCCTATAAGGGTTCCGTTTTTTCCTTTTGAGGTACCACGGAACCTTAAAAATTACCTGAATAGATTATCACTACTGTCTATGCACTGCATTTTGCAAAAAGATAGGAAAGAGACTGGGTTTTGTATGGTCAATGGTCTATGGACCAATAGCAATACGGTTTTGTATGGGCAATGGTCTATGGACCAATAGCAATACGGTTTTGATATATACTCGTACCTCAACCCTCATCCTTGTGCAAAGGGCATCAAGATCTGACCAGACGATTTTAACAAAAATATACTTTTGGAAATTACTGGATTTACCTTAACCGTTGTAGCTACAGGAAAGCGTTTTAGCAGATTTTGTTAAAATTGTACAGTCAGCTAGAAACATAAAATTCTCGTTCATTCCCCACGACACCACTGAAAACGACACCACTGGTGGTGTCGTCGGGAATGACAGAAACTAGTATTCCCCACGACACCACTGAGTCTTACGTTTTATTTTAATGGTGCCAATCGATGCAGTTTCATATAAGATTAGACCCAGTCCAGTCTCCTTTTAAAGTTCGCTGTTTACCGCAGGGGTCATTAACAGCAACCGAAGGGACTAGAAGAAACTTAGTTCCTCACCGTAGCGGCGTAGTCCACACTCGTCCCTGACACTACACCGTACCAGTTGGAGAGGGTGTCCACCGTAGCTGTCATGACACGGAAGCTGGCGTTCTTCATTGCCTCGTCGACTTCTCCCTTAATGTCGATGTACTTATCATCATCCGACTGAGTCTCGGTATAGCCTCGAGGATACAAAATTGCATCGCCCTAAAAAGTACCTTAATAAATAACAGCTACATAAACATGAGCACATCAATCTGAACTAGTTATTCAATCCTAGTAACAAAACAAAACTAAACAAATAAAGCCTAAACATTTTTAAGTAGTTAAACAAATAAGTAAGTATAATTACCTTAAAAACTCCCACATCAAAAGTTCCAGCGTGTACGTGTATATATGCCAGAATCTTATGACTATAGCGGTGGAAGACATCCCGGACGGCCTTTGATTCCTCCTCGGAGAAGGGAGTGGCTCCGGGGTATAGCTGACTACAAGAGCTAATCTGCTGCGTATAGTTCCAAGCGACGTCGAAGTTCCGATCCACGAACACACCGGGACACACGAATTGCGGGGATACATTCTTGTTCCATATTGCACGCTCGGGCTGTATTGTGTTAGATCAGAATTAATCATTAAAACATAAATCTATATCACAGGCCCTAGATATGCTACGAGTATTTTAGGCATCAGCGATTACTTAGATTTTGCATCACATTGGCAACTAACTGCGTTAAGCGAGATATTAAAATTGCGTATTTTATATGTATCGCTGGTTCAAGCTATCGCGATCAAAGCGCTGATTATTCATGCTAAAAAGCAGCATATTTGCTAAGATGTGATCAGTTATTAATCGTTCCTTGATCAGACAGAAACCAACATTACAAACAGTTATGTCAGTCGCCTTCGCAACCTTCGCAGCCTTCAGACTGAGGCAGCAGTCAGTCTGATACAGGACATTCGTCTTGATATTGATGGTCCTCACTCTGGACTACCAGGTAAGACCCTAACAGTTGTAAGGAGTTAAATCAACCAAGTGCTTTTGCATTATCATCAACATAAGACTATCTTCTATGCAGTAAAACTAAGGTAAGTATATGTGGAATATGTAGCAAAACACAATAATGAAATATATTTACAGAAAACGAAGCGGAGTATCCATCGGGATTAGCCAGCGGCATTAAGAAGAAGTCGAATTTATCTAAATGTTTGAAGTAATATGATAAGAGTAATTTCAATTCCGAGATTTGGACTAAACTTGTCATGCCCCTCAGTCCCATCACGGTTAGTCCATGGACTATAAATATGATCTTCTTCTCTGGAACGTCATCAATGTACTTGCTCTCTTTAACTCGGAAATAAGTATCATCATCCTTTTTCGCAGTAATACTGACGAAGACTATGTCGTTGTATTCAACAGTACGACCAGACCTCGAGACAGTTGCATTCACGTTGGGAAACTCTTTCATTAGTAACTCCATTTGGGCCGTTATCTGAAAAAACAAAGTTCACTACTGAAGCACCTACTTGCTAATACAGACTGATATCGATGTTTTGGGTGCTCAATTTAGAGAAGATTGGCCTAACTCACTCTCAACTGGTCCTAATAAAAATAGACGTTCCTTACAGAATAACCTTGTAGGTATGATTAACTTACAGCGTAAGGACTTAGATTCGAGGGAGGAGACCCAGCTGGTGATCCATTCTCTGATTTCTGTCTTAGTTTTTCTTTTCCTCTGAAAGATAATTGTTTAAACTGTTTTCTCATAGCGTAAATTACATTCAGTTTTAATTATTTATGGTAAAAGTGGTAGGTCAAAGTGGCGGTGCTTGGGGTAGGCCTATGTTCAGAAGTTACGTCTTTCGGTAAAATGATGATGATGATGATGGTAAAACAAAAATACTTGACAAACCTAGACTATGGTCTAGGTTTGTCAAGTATTTTTGTCCCTGTCTATCAAAACATATGTGGTGCAACCAAAGACAAAAGCAATAAGACTAAAGTTCTCCTCCTAATTTAAATAAGGACCTAAAAATTGGCCGTCGTCGGCCCAAGCTAGCAGGTATGCGTACGTTCAAAGTACATACTAACACTATTCTATCCCATACATTTTGTTAATCAGAAAATAAGTAAGGTCTGGCGGGCCTGGGATATTTCTCTATTGGCCACTGGGTCTACAAACTTGAAATTTTGGCAGTTGATGCCTTTTATGTTCTTCTTTTATTTATAAGGAATGATTTTTGGAAATACACAATTCGAATGAAAAACATAGAATACACATTATAAATTATTAACGTTGTGTCCTTATTTATTATGTGGGCGTTGCCTTCGTCCAGCAGTGGACGTCTTTCGGCTGAAATGATGAGGTGTGCTCGTAAAGGCGTAAACTATCGACTCAGGAGCAATCTTGTTCTACAAGAACAGGGTCCTATTAAGAGAGAGAGCACAAATTTTTTCTGTACTTCTCTGGTTACTTACTTAACTTCTTGCTTATAGAGAGACAATGGCAGCATTTTCGTTACCCTGAAATCATTTTCAAATAAAGCACAAGCAGAATGTTCGTAAAATAAACATAAAAAATGCAATAAACGTCGAGGACTGAAATTTTCGGTTACTTTTTGCATACGGCCCACTGTTTGGATAAATCAATGCTTATATTATACTTTCACAAGACTTTCACTATTTGGCTATAATATCGAGTATTTTCCTTCTATTTATGAGAATAGGATTTTGCACTGGACAATAATAGGCCAGTTAGCCATTAACCATGAAATATACAACATACCATACACAACATGGTGAAAAAGACTGTTATACTGAAAATCCTATTGGTCACGAAAAAGTTACTAAAATGTTTTAAGTGACAGACCAAATGTTAAGGAATTATTAGGTAAATCTAACAGTATTCCAATTTCCCAGGGCAAAGTGTTTACAATTGACAATAACTAAAAAGATAAAATTGTCCATTAAAATACTATTTGTAAGACCTTATTTTCTCTTGTGTCCTTAAATTCAAGCGTTCACGTTCAATCAATTTCTTTTTCAAGACCACCTCTCGTTCCTGGACCGGCTCTGGTGGTGGCCTCGGAGATGCCTTGGATGTTAGAACTTGTTCTGGTTGTGGCTTGGGATCTTTAATAGATGCCAGGGATTTTCCTACCAAGGCTGCAAAGCCTGCAGTGCCCAACCCTGCCGTTCCTATGGCAGCTTTACTTGTATCTATAGTATGTTTACTTTTTTCTCTCTCTTTGTAATGAGTTTTATTTAGTAAATGTTTGTAAACATTTTCATTAGCAAATTTCATCATACCCATTTCCGAAATTCTCGTGGGTTGCCCTGTTGTGGCATGCTTATCCATGCTTTTTTCTCTCTGCTTATCTTTACTTTTATCTTTAGTCCGTTTCTTCTTATTTATGTGATCCTTTTCTGTTTTATGACTCATATCCTTTGGATATTCCGAATATTTACTACGATTTTCAACCCTATTCCTTTTTCCGCTGTTGTTCTTTTCTTTATTTCGTTTTTTAGCCTTATGAAGATGTCTATCCTCATTCTTGTATCGTTTTGTTTTCTTATTTATTCTTGAATTATTATTATTATCCTTTCCTGAATGATAGTGATGTTTCTTATTTGTATCCTCATTATCTTTCTCTTCCATATCATTTCTCTTTGTATCATTTTTGTATCGTTTTGTTTTCTTATTTCTCGTTGAATCATGATTCTCATTCTTTTTCCTTCCGGAATGATGGTGACGTCTCTTCTTCTTTTTAAGTTTTTTGCTTTCACTATCATGCGCATCAATTTGCTTATTTTCCTCATACCTATAACTTCTTTTAAACCTACGCTTCGTAACCACGTGATTTTCCAAATCATTATTACAAGCTTCACCGTTCCTTAGAAGGTACTCTTTATGTGGATCTCTTATATTCTCTCGAAACCCCGTTGTGAACCTGGTCCAAAAAAATCATCATCATCACCTGACTACCAGCCTGGAACCCTCCGCTACTGAGTATAGGCCTACCCCAGGAAAGCAGCTTAACATTTTTCTTGACATGCACTTCTAGATAACTTCCAAGATTGTTTTATGACAGATTTCTGTTTTGACACTATCAAAAAAAAATGTAATTTTTTTTGATAAATACAATATCATACCGAATGTCAACTCCACATAGTTTTCCGTTTAACGATAAACCATTTTAGAACTGTTACAAGAATTACAAGTATCTATCTCTAACTATACTTACCTATATATAATTACTTGTCCTAACTGACTCACTGATTGACTGACTGACTGATTCATCAACGCAGAGCCTAAACCACTGGGCCTACAAACTTGAAATTTTGGCTGTGAGTAGCTTCATGAATGATTTTTTTACAAAACAGTCAAAAAAACTCGACTGCCGTGACCTTTTTTTTTCTCGTTCATCTCATTTCATCTTTGCGCTAGAGGTTGCTCCAAGATGCTATTTTAGAAAATTGTAAATAAATCAATAAATAATAACGTTTACTGAAGTTAAAATATCTTTATAAAACGAAAACACGGAACCGTATACGCGTGTCAAGTTAATGTCGTGATTGCAGCGGCACGTTGTATACTCGCACGCCGAGGGTTCCGTACCATCATTTATATTTAATTTTTGTTGATGATTTCTGAAAAAATGTGCTATTTAGAGACATCGTTTTATTTTTCCTGTAATCTTTACATAAACTTCTATCACATAGAATAATTTCGGATATTTCTGTATGCATTTTCGGAGATAAGGGGGGGGGACAAACATGTTCTCCCATACATTCCAACAGTAAATGTAGGTTTGTATTCACAATATTGAGAGATTTACCATGTTATTTTAAGAACACAAAATTCTTATAGGTTTTCCTGTAATCTACAGGTATAGACTATTATCTGTATCTTTTTCAAAATTTTAGGCTCAGTTGTTTCGGAGATAAGGGGTGGGGAATGGTAAATTATCGTCTATTTTCCTAAATAACTTTAAAACGATTTATTTTAAAATTATAAAAAAATACATTTGAGACTCTCATAGTAAGCCCTTTCATTTTATATATCACACGGTGCAGTTTGCAAAACTTTTTTTTATAATTTACTTATTTGCCCCCTAAAAGTAACCCCCATATTCAAAATTCATTTATTTACTTTAGCCGTACGTGTTTGAGTCACAGAAATCCATATGTGTACCAAATTTCAAGTTAAACGGTCCATTAGATTCGGAGCAAATTGGCTGTGACAGACGGATAGCCGGACAGACAGACACACGAGTGATCCTATAAGGGTTCCGTTTTTTTCCTTTTGAGTTACGGAACCCTAAAAAGAAAAAAATGTTTGAGAATGTGGAAACAGCGCTCTTTCATATGATACCCCACAAGCCCTAGTAGCCCCACTTCGAATTTTTAAGACGCACTTTCAGTCCCTGTTGCAAGAAAACCATATATATTTTTATTTCTTTCTTATTTGCAAAATAGTTGGGCAAACGTTATATAAAACTATTTTAAATTTCAAGTTGATAGCATTAGTAGTTCTTGAGATATCCAGCTGTGACAGACAGACAGACAGACTGAGTCACACCATAAGGGTTCCTTTTTACCATTTTGGTACGGAACCCTAAAAATCAATTGCCGAATGTACAGACAGACTGACAACGAAGTGATCCTATAAGGGTTCCGGTTTTTTCTTTTGAGGTACGGAACCCTAAAAACGAATTGCTGTTCGTTTCAGAAAGTCTTGATCGATTTGACAATTTTTTGTTTTAAAATATTTCTAATAGTCCGAATCAGGTTCTTACGGTAAGAAAAATTTGAAAAGTTCCCGGGTAAATTGGAAAAATCGGAATTTTTCTCTAGATTGAAATTTTCACAGGACAACGCCTATCAGGTCAGCTAGTTACTATCAATGAATGTTTTTACTTAGCATCCGATTGAGCTGCATTGCTTCGGAGCCCTGTGCCACCGGATTTTTTGCCTGCAAACATTTTCTTCGAAGAGAGTTCTTTTCGCACATCTCCTGTAGCCGTTCTCCTGTACAAAAATTCATTCAATTTTGTATTCATAGCGTATATTCTATTTCACGTACCAATAAAAACATACTTGCCTATATTCCAAGTTGTTTAACTCTGGAAAATATTGTTTTATTAATATATTTATTTCTTTTAACTAGCCGAGCGGTTCCTGTCGCATCTTTTTTTTTGTCGGTTTGGAAATCCTCATGTGTGTCCTCCGCCCTAGGGTGGGCAGAGGGACTGTCAGACTCTTACTGACTAATAAAACCACCCCGGTGTTCCCTCGTACACCTTCGTCGGGGGCTGCGGGTGGGAATGCGACTTCCGCCTGTCCCGGACTGGTGATGGCCCGCGATATGCGGGCCATGTCCCATAAGGGGGAGTGAGATGTTGAACTCCCCTCGTTACGTCTTAGAGAGGCACACGTGGAACGCTACGCGCCACCATCTCGGGTCCTGTGGAATGGGGGCGATGGAAGTGCCCTAGTCCGTAGCCCCTGGACCCATTTAGAGGGGCTGGAAGAAGGCATCTGCACCAGCTGCGGCACCTGTTGCGGGACGGGAGAGCACTCGTGATCTCTATTTCCCTTTCTGCAGCTTCCTTCTACGAAATGACTTTTTCATAAAAAGATACCACCACGTCCCAACGACTCCGTCGCATCCTAGGGCAGTTTCTTCAACTCAGATAAAAAGTACCTATTTATGTGTTAATCCAGGGCCTATCACAGTCTGATTTTGTGTGTCATCCGGGCTTTATCCAAATGCACTCAGCCGCTAAACCGTGAATGTGTAATAAACTTCTAGCTAAGAGATACTGCCCAGATTATGTTTCTACTTACTTGATACTTTTTTTACTTACTCGATTTTTAGTGATACGACCGACCGAAATAACCCAAATAACTTTGGTCTGCATATATCTATTCAATTTGTCAGTGTATCCGCACTTATGCTTGAGGCCGTACCTAATGCCTCATATACACGATGCTAAGTTTTGTGCATGTTGCAAATTGAAGCAACAAATGACTTTATCATCAACAGACGATGCCACTTTTACTGTTGCTTCAAGTTATGGTATGCCACAGGAAGTTAAATTGGACCGTGTAAATCAGGCGTAACCACTCGTATAGATAGTGCAATCCACGAAGACGCGCCCCACTACTCCAGTACTCGTTGTACGTACACATATACTATAAACGGTTAGGAGGAGTAGTGGGGCGCGTCTTCGTGGATTGCACTATCTATATATCAGGGTGGAAGGGACATCGACGCGCAAACGGTTACCACGTATTCAGTACATCATTCTGAGCCCCCATAGAAATTTTTCATCGGTTATTAAAACAAAAATCTGTAGTTTCCTACAACAGTGCAATACCTACGCGGTCAAAATGTATGGAAGGGCAGATTTTTTTTTCAATAACCGATGAAAAAATTCTGGGGTCTCAGAATGATGTACTGAATACGTGGTAACCGTTTGCGCGTCGATGTCCCTTCTACGCTGTATAAATAACTATACAGGGTGACTGGTAATTAGTGACCGATACCTAAACACATGATTGTGATCATGATAACAAACAACTTTTACTATGTGAACAAACCTGAAATCGCGAAAAAATAATCAGCTGCTCCCTACATATGCGAACATGAATGTATGGGGCAGCTGATTTTTTTTTCGCAATTTCAGGTTTGGTCACATAGTAAAAGTTGTTTGTTATCATGACCACAATCATGTGTTTAGGTATCGGTCACTAATTACCAGTCACCATATATATAATATAGGTAATAACAGAAACATTGAAAAAGCTATTGTGTCTCGCGTAGATCTGCGCTGGAAGGGTTAACTTATGTTTGCGAATACGAGGTTTCCATTCAATTACCAGACTTTAGGTTACTCCAGTCCTCCACAAAGGACATCGATTCTACTGCTAATATAAGTAATATGACAAGCTGTATGGCCTACTGCTACTTCAAATTGCTTATTCTGCGGTACTTTGATTCTCTGGTGGATGGTGATCTGACTGGATAAGAACCTCTCTGTGAGATCGAACTCGGACTCCTTGAGGGTGTAGAGTAGTAGAAGTGCCATAAGAAGGCTCTAGAAGAACTTGAAGGCTTTTTTGCGAGCGAAGACGCAGATATCCACTCTATTAGGTAGATATTTTCATAGCTAGGTATATAGTCGTTAAAGAATAAAAGTATGGATTTACTATACCTACCTGCATTAATTTCACAGTAGTACACAAACACAATAGCAAATAATCCGACAATTTTCACCATTTCTAAACAATTTGATTACCTACTAAAATAATTTTATATTAAGTTGTACATATGTATGAAATCGATATGTTATACCTACATAACCACTTATAATAACTTCACAACAAATGCAATATTTATTACATTTCACGTTTACAATTCACGATATAAAAATGTAATTTAAATAAAATGTAGATTAAGTTAAATAACTGCTTTCTCGTCATGCCAATGTTTAAAATTGTTTCGTTCTATGACATAGCATAGTTTTTAAGAGATTTTGAAAGTAATACTAAGTAGGTATATTCATAAGATCCATTCATCCTAAAGTAAAGTGAGCTTTTCTTTCCGTTGCTTCATATGTTTGAGAAAATCTCAACAACTATATATATTACACACACAAGATTGGTAGTTGAACTGTCAAAATGGAAGGCATTGCCTTTTTAATTGCCCCGCTGGACACATGCAAGCGTGTGGCTACCTAGCAATCTCAACTGCCCCGCTGGGCACATGCAAGTGTGGCTACCTAGCAACCTCAACTGCCCCGCTGAGCACTTGCTAATGTGGCTACCTAGCAATCTCAACTGCCCCGCTGGGCACTTGCTAATGTGGCTACCTAGCAATCTCAACTGCCCCGCTGGGCACTTGCTAATGTGGCTACCTATCAACCTCAACTGCCCCGCTGGGCACTTGCTAATGTGACTACCTAGCAATCTCAACTGCCCCGCTGGGCACTTGCTAATGTGCCTACCTAGCAACCTCAACTGCCCCGCTGGGCACTTGCTAATGTGGCTACCTAGCAATCTCAACTGCCCCGCTGGGCACTTGCTAATGAGGCTACCTAGCAACCTCAACTGCCCGTCTGGGCACTTGCTAATGTGGCTACCTAGCAATCTCAACTGCCCCGCTGGGCACATGCAAGTGTGGCAACCTAGCAACCTCAACTGCCCCGCTGGGCACTTGCTAATGTGGCTACCTAGCAACCTCAACTTCCCCGCTGGGCACTTGCTAATGTGGCTACCTAGCAATCTCAACTACCCCGCTGGGCACATGCAAGTGTGGCTACCTAGCAATCTCAATTAACTGCCCCGCTGGGCACATGAAAGTGTGGCTACCTAGCAACTTCAACTGCCCCGCTGGGCACTTGCTAATGTTGCTACCTAGCAATCTCAACTGCCCCGCTGGGCACTTGCTAATGAGGCTACCTAGCAACCTCAACTGCCCCGCTGGGCACTTGCTAATGTGGCTACCTAGCAATCTCAACTGCCCCGCTGGGCACATGCAAGTGTGGCTACCTAGCAACTTCAACTGCCCCGCTGGGCACTTGCTAATGTGGCTACCTAGCAACCTCAACTGCCCCGCTGGGCACTTGCTAATGTGGCTACCTAGCAACCTCAACTGCCCCGCTGGGCACTTGGTAATGTGGCTACCTAGCACCCTCAACTGCCCCGCTGGGCACATGCAAGTGTGGCTAACTAGCAACCTCAACTACCCCGCTGGGCACATGCAAGTGTGGCTACCTAGCAACCTCAACTGCCCGCCCAGCGGGGCAGTTGAGGTTGCTGGGCTAATGTTGCTACCTATAAAGTAGTTTAGGCGTAAAAATATAACAGGCAGACACTACAGACAGATGGACAGAGTTACGGTAGTTACCTACTATTATGCTGCCCCAGTACCAACTCAAACACAATATTCCATTACCGTAACACTTGCATGTAGTTTTGTCCTGCATCGCACAGCCAACCATAAAAATCATTTCAAATTCTTTAATATCGGAAGTATTTTAAGAAAAATGATCGCTACACTATGCGCCCTTAAATCGTGACCACGAGGACATTAAAAATTTCACGACCCCTCTAAAAGTGTTGGTTTACTGTGCCTGGTTGTTATGGCAAAGGTCTGACCGGAACACTATGGCCCAAGTATGATACGTAAGCCATTATGTCGTCGACGAGGTACCTATAATCCAAATTCTACAAAATACATTCCTTTTGTACGTACTACCAGGCCTCTTGCACTGGTACATTCCATATAGGCAGTCGCTCCATGTGAAATACTCGTGTTCAGCTGCTTCCGGTTAGATGAAAGCCGACCCTAACATCTTATACAACATGTCCTAGTAGGTACTCATCATTATGAACAACTTTTGCTATGGGACTAAACATCAAATCGCGAAAAAAAATCAGCCATTAAGAGGTTTATACTCACTCAGATTTATCCAGTTCATACAGCTGTGACAACTGCGACATGAATATACGGACAATGTAGGTATGGTCAGTCATTTTGCTAAACATTCAAGTTCTATGACTACCTGTACAACAATGTATACTTAGTTCTGAAATGGAAGAAATGAAAATGGGTATTTGGGACTTAGGTCCACAATTGCTTGACGGTTTTGAAGGCATTTTTATCAGAAGACGGACTGCTGACGAGGATCTGAAAGACATGCTCTATCTGATGTCAAATGGGCGAGCAGTACCTAACAGTGACGTCCGTTTTTCCAGAAAGTAATGTCTTACTGCCTATAAAAGGTACCTACTACTACTACATATTCTTTGAAAGTAGTGCGTATATGCGTTACGCCGCGGACGCTCATCATTTACGCCGTATTATAGGGCGTCGTAAACGCGCCTTAAGATTTACACCTACACAAAAAAACTGTTAGCAGTAGCGGCTCAATCTTCCTCCGACGCCGCTGCCGTAAATCGGACGGCTGACCTTAAACGGTTGCCCGGATCGTTGGAATAGCCTGTTAATGGTCCTGCACTGGACTAAATAAAAAAAAAGGTCCTTCAGTTTCAAGACGTGCAAACAGTGTTTTCTATGATATGATTTGACAAGTAAAAATTTAATAATTTATTAAGGGGGATGCGCTATGTGTGATTATAATTCTGTAAAGCTATATTAGTTACGCCCGTAACGCAAATCATATTTTAATCAAACATACAACCTGGCACCGTTTTTTTTTTTAAACTAGTTTTTGCCCGTGGTTTTAAATCCCGGTAGTAAGTACCTACCTACGTTGCCGTGGGATATTTTGCGACGTGGAAAATATCCCATGGGAACGTACTACCGGGATTTAAATTAGGTAGCGGTAGTACCCTATGTGTTAATCTAGCTTATAAACTATCTGTTACAGTCGGGTAAAAACTAAAAACAAGCCCATTTTAAATTTATTAAAAGTTGGAAGCAGGCGGACCCATTCCATTTTTATTATATTTTCAAACTCACACGGGTCCCGCCTGCATCCAACTTTTAATAAATTTAAAATGGGCTTGTTTTTAGTTTTTACCCGACTGCGGCGAAGCCCAAAAGGAGAGTTATGTATTTGACCTGTATGTAAGTATGTATGTATGTATGTAATGTATATATGTATGTCCGTTTCTTGTTCCCTCGTAACTCCTAAACGAATGATCGGATTTGGATAAATTATACGTCTTTAGATTTGTCTTGGTGGCGCGAGTGTCACTGGCTACATTAACATCAAAAATTAAAGTAAAATGGCGGATTTGGGGTGACATATTGTGGAGTTCGAAATTGTTTTGTCTTCTAATATCATCGAGTGGGAGTGGGTGTTTAAAAGTAATTCGATGTGACAAATTGAATTATGATAAAAATTTTGAAAAAAAAATTAGCTTTGACCAGAGTTAGGACCTCGAAGGCTTGGCTATTTGTGCACTTATCCAAAAAAGCTTTTAAATAACCCTCAGGGCCAAAACTCTTTGCAAGAACTAAATCGTCTGCGAAATCTTTCACTTTTGTACTAAACTAAAAAGCTGGAAATAAAAAAGTAATTAAAAAAACTAAAAAACCCGACTGCAGTAAAAAACTAAAACTGAAAAGCTAAAAACAAGCTCATTTTAAATTTAATAAAAGTTGGAAGCAGGCGGGAGTTTTGACTTTTTATTATATTTTATTATAGTCATGGCCACTTAAATGTCTCGCTGATGGTGGACGGCGCGTGTGTTGGATGATACTGTTCCCTACAAAACAGTTGAACTGGATGATACTGACTGATCCAAGTGTGATGTCGTGGACGGGCGCCGGCAGTTCAGACTGGTCACTGCCAGGGCTTATTTTTTAACCGTCTTCCAAAAAGGAGGAGGTTCTCAATTCGACTGTAGGTATGCTTTTTTTTGTGTGTTTGTTACGCTATTTCTCCGTCAATTGTGAACCGATTTTGAAAATTCTTTTTTTTTTGTAAAAAAGTTTTAAGTCCAAAATTTTGAATTGTTTTTAAATATTTTTTTAACATTTTTCTCACATAAATAAGTAACAACAGTAGGATTTTGTAATATTTATCTTGATTTAAAAGAGTGTCCGTGGAGTTTCTTGCAAGTTCTTCTCCTAGATCTACGTTTTGGAATGGGCTTCAATTTTCTGACTAACCGACTGACCGACTCATTGACAGTTTAAGTGTCAAGTGCCTGTAAATGGTTTAATTGAAAAAAAATGCTTTGAGTTTGAGTTTCAGTTGTATGTAAGAGAAGATATCCTGAACAAAGGAAATCACTAAATTTCTCAAATAATCATCGCCATAAGTAATCATATCAAGTCACACAGTTACTTGTACACTGCCACCCACTAAGAAAATGTACTGTAGAGAACAATTTTTGAAAATACAGGAAAACCGTCATCAATTGTATTTGTTCGGGGTTCATTTAAATCGAAACTAAAACGCAAGAATGTAAGGGCACGCGCCGGAATAATAGTGAGTGACGAAACGTGAACAACATTGTATATTTTATGTGGAGATTTACAAGGTGCTAAACCCTACAAACTGGGCACAGTCACGGAACACAAGCACATGAGCTCACTGTAAAAAATAACACCAATTCCAACCATTATAAAAGTTTTCTAACAATGTATTGTCACGTACACAGAATCCGCAAATTATTATTTACAAAATCCCACTTCATCAAAAACTTCATATTTCATTTCCGTGTGCTCTCACCCCAGTAATGAAAATGGCGGTTCGTAATGGCTGTCTATGAAGTGCGCAGTACATTAACATCAAATTTTGTCGACAATAAAACAAACCGTTAAGCCCAACGATTTCCCGGCTAAGGGCCCGCCTTCACATAAAAAACGCACAACTGGAGCGATGACACAAATTATTAAAATATTATAATAAAACTGTAACAAAATGGCGGTCCTTACTCCAAATATATTACACAATTAAGTCCTAAACACGTTTCCTTTGCGGCCGACTGAGTTTAATTCATTTTTTCCCTTTATTTCACGACGAGAAATTTATTTTCATAACTGATAATAAATGTCAAGTCATTGTAGTAATAAAGTGAGTGAGGGCTAGCTTCACCCTTCCTTGTGCCACAGTGTCGTACACCGCTGACACTCGCGGCACCCCACGAGCACGAGCCGACTATTGTTTGAATTAATGCGTGAATTACACAATTAACATTGTAAATGTTATATTGTGCGAACAATTTAACATTAACATATCTGTTAGCTTCTTTCTCTTTTAGAGGTCGAAACCTATCACTTTATTATACTTTATGGTAAGCAAGCTCTTAGGCCCGTAATTTTGCAGTAAACTTAAGACCAACTTACCTACGTCATTTCATTCTCCTGCCATATCCCAATTTATTTGGGGGTTTTTTCTTCCATCCTTTTCTCGTCGTCCTCCTCATGGGAGTCGTCCTCTCGGTAGTCACTCCCTTTCTAGCCATATCATCTTTCACACAGTCCATCCATCGTTTCTTTGGTTTTCCTCTACTCTTATAGCCATCCATATTCATACTCAAAACTTTCCTGACGACATTTTCCTCATTCCTCCGCATCACATGGCCATACCATGACAACCGATTTCCACACAACTTTTCCACCAAGGATTTCCACACAACTTTTCCTAACTATAATTTACCTACTACTTATTTCAAAATTAGTTTTCATTCCATCGCTTACATTTCACAGAGGTTAAGCTGCCAATATCAGTTAATTCTAACGTTGAGCAAGTAAACAAAATTTAAATAAAACAAAAAGCGTTGTTCAATGAAGTGGCGGGAATGCTTCAGGGGCGGGTTTTATAGTGGCTGACGGCGATCCAATCTGCTAATACGATGGAATGGAACTAAATCTCGAGAGGACGACCGCCCATGTCCTTCCACTTGCAGAAGAGTCCTCAAATGAAATGGCGGTTGCAAACTTGATATAGTACCTTTGTTACGAGCAGTACCTCCTAGGACTGTTTCAAGGCTAAATATTTTAATTGGAATTAGTTACCTGTGCGAATTTATTATTTATTCAAAGGCAACTACTAAGCGTTCCAAATAAGAATAGGACTGTCAAGACGACATTTTGTTCCGCAATACTCGCGAACTTCATTAGTAAAGCGTACTAATTTGACAGCTATCGTGTAGGTATTTGACAGCTATCGTGTAGGTATTTGACAGCTATCGGCAGTACTAATTTGACAGCTATCGTGTGAAGCTGGCAGCAAGCGCGATCCTATTCTTATTTGGCACGCATAGTACAACGGAACCCATTGAGTTACACAGGTTCACTCACAATCTGAAGGATTTTGAAGGACATTCAAAATCCATCGCTTCATGTACTAAAAAGAGTCATCTGCTCGACAACGTAAATACCGCAATGAATATTGTTGAACACTTGAAAAGGTTACATCACAGTTTTGCACCAGATTAACATTGTTATTTCTTATGTACTTATTGCTTCATTAAACTTAAAAGGTACCTATCTACCTACAAAGACGGACTGAATGTAGATACCTAGGTACCTATATTTTCTGCTGAAGAGTGTTATTTCTTTTCATCAGTTCCACGTCATCAACATTGTCATTACCGACTTCACAAAAAGGAGGAGGTACTATGTTCGGCTGATTGTATGTTTTTTTTTTTGTATGTTTGTTCATCGAATACTCCGCCAATTGTCGAAATTCTTTTTTTTTTTGAAAGGGTATACTCTAAAGGTGGTCCCATTGTCACCAAATCAGAATCTGATCAGGGGATCCCATGGAAATCGAGGGGAACCCTCAAATTTTATAGGCACAACTATAGCGATTTGGGTATTTTTTATAGTAACTCGTGCATTTGCTCTCGGAAAACACCATTTGGTGAAGTGGAACTGATGATGAAGACTACAGATGGCCGTCGGAACTACTCAATTATAAGTATGTCACGGGTTGCGATTCGATTATTTTAATATGGTTGCTAAGTAATTTCTGCTCATCAAAATGCATAATGGTGATGATGACTTCACCATGGAGCTCCAGTTCTCCTGGTTCTTACTAGGAGAACTCCTCAACAATTAACGTCCCTGCATCGGGAAAAGCAATATTTTGTAAAAAGTGATGAGCAGTTGCCATTGGGCTATTGTAACTTAGATAAATTACAAACTGACCCACTAAAAAGTGAAAAATAAAAACTTATTTACAAAAAAAAAACAACCGACTTCCAAAAAAAAACACTACAAAGTGAAAAATTTAAATTAAACCTAAACGAATGTTTGGTGCAAACGTACAAGAAATTCCAATCAAATCTGGAACAACCATACACACACATAGCCTGTAACTTGCACAAAAGTATGCAAGTAGCTGACATGCCCTGTGCCATAACAACTTCTGATTAAGGACATTGGAGTTTCTTGCCCATTCTTCTCCATACGAAACTACATTTCGGAAGGGGCGACAAGAATCATTTCAAATTAATTGGCTGCAATTAATCTTTTTCATATATTTGACTTTTTTACTTTAAATTCATTCCAGTATTTTAATTTTCAGCAAAAAATCGTAGTTCAATTCTTAAAATATAAATTAAATTTTCCTAGACAAATCAAAATGTTCTTGCGCCTTCGGGAACTTCGCGCGTTTACATTACAATATTCATACACACACAGGACAACGTCTGTCGGGTCAGGGGTCAGGTAGTTTGAAATAAATGATTTGACTTTGATTGGCGAATGTGGCAATGGCATGCCAGTTACTAGCATAGTTACAACATGTACAAGTTACAACATGGTGTATTCTCGCCCTAATACAAATTCATTATTTAAATTCAAGCGCCGCTTCATCGAGTCGGAAGATCCGAAGTCCGAAACAATCTTTTTGCTGTCAATTACATTAGAAATCTTACTCCGACGGGTGTGTATTTACATACGTAGGTACCTATGTAGGTACTAGTAGGTGCACTCCGTTTGATTGCGGGTCAAATGCTCTGATCATCCCTAGTCCCTACCCGACGAGCACTATGCATGCCAACGCCATTTCTGTTGAACGAAAGTACCTAAGGTTGAAATACCACCGAAACGTGTTTCTTAAATGCGTAGGTATGCTGTGTGTTGTGTGGATTGATTTTCTAGTTATGAAATGAAATTGAAAGAAAAGTTTCATTTCAGACCAATTAAAAATGAAATGTTTATGGTAAATAATAATAAATAATAATAAATATCCTTGGACATTTCACACAACGCCATCTAGTCCCAAGCTAAGCAACCGGTATGCTTGCCTTTAATAAAATGACGCTCCTACGTCATTTTACTAAAGGCAAGCGGACCATACACATTTAATTTCAGTTTCAATTTTAAGAGGCCTATCACAAAATTCTGTTTTGACAGATTAGTTACAATAGGTATATTGAAGCATTAAGTGGAAGCATAGGTATAGGTATAATACATCCGGTTAGACTGGAAGCCGATCCCAATGAACTACCTACCTACTTAACGTTTATTCTGTACGTGATAATAATAATGAAGTAAGAAGAAATTTACCGTTAATTCTGAGCGTTTTTAGTAGTTTTATGGTTTTAAATGAGATTTTTCAAAATTCTGAAGCCGCTATGGACTAAACCACTATTTAAGAGATATTGTTATATATTCTTCATGTCATCTTCTTATGCAAGTAGTTCAATCCACGAGCTCAAAAAAATGTAATCGCGGATTTTATGTAAAAGGATAATTTTTTAGGCAGTGCGCAAATTTTCACAGGGTATTCTACCCATGAATATGAACAACTTTCACTATGGGACTAACTCAGAAATCACAAAAAAATCAGCTGCTCCCTACGTTTTGACCAGTTTGGTGAAGATAAATGTAGGTACTGAACAACTGTTTTTTTTTTGTAATTTCAGAGTTAGTCCCATAGTGAAAGTTGTTCATATTCATGGGTAGAATACCCAGTGAAAATTTGCGCACTGCTTAAAAAAATATCCTGTATAAATACCTAGATAAGAAAAAATTGCGAAAAGCGAGGCTGCTATGAATGTACTAATAACTAATATCCACCACTCAATAAGTCAAAGTTGTCGAAGCCTTTCAGTTTCTCAGAATAAAAACCCTAAAATTGGCCATATAACGCAAAAATCATGGTCGAAATGTAATAGGCGCCTTAAACTTTTTGACTAAGAGATTAGATAGGTACTAGCAACCTATAATTAAGCTGATAAAGGCATTGGACTTTAAAAAGGTCAAAGCATTGGTTTTGTCAAACTAATTATGTACCTATTGTTATCGGTTACGATTTTGGATTTGATAAATATGTAACAAAAACTATAGACCTATACAACGTGTTGTTTTGCATCCTCGTCAAATTTAAGGGTAACCATCAAACCGAACAACTTCCTCCATGGCACCAACATCGTAATCGCGAAAAAATCAGCCGTCCCATACATTTGCGTCGAGTAATTATTGAAGTTTTCTATATGAAAGTTGAAAATTTGTTCGCGATTACGATGTTGGTCCCATGGAGAAAGTTGTTCGGTTTGATGTTCTGCATCACACCCTGAACTTTGACGAGAATGCAAAACGACACGTTGTATACTTGTAACTACCTTTATAACTGCAGGTACTTGAAATTGAAAGTTTTTTTTTTCAATTTTCCACCCAACACGTGTGGAATGTTTATGAATCATTTAATGATTCTCGTTTCTGAAAAGAACAGAAGGAAACGCATTTATCGCTGATTAAAAAAAATCTCCTACACGTGACTTGCCGTAACTAATACATACATCAATGCAAAATGTCGTATAATTTGAACAACATAGCAACAACAACATTATACATTAGCTAAACTTTGGTCATACCCCGAAGGCATCGTATAATATAATATACAGGTAAACAAATAATAATATTGTTTTATTGTAATCGATGTTTGTTATTTCGTGCGCACATAATATCGGTACTCAACCTTTAGCCAGAAACTGTGTAGGTACGGCGAACAACAATATCCAGCACCCTAATTGCGTAACACATTATCAATCGGAGTTTGCTAATCCATTGCTTCATAATCATAATGTTCGAAAAATTTGTTAGCTCGACAACGTAATTATCGCAATGATAATATGTTATGCAATTAGAGTGCTGCACCTTAATTGTGGAACATACTATCAATCGGAGTCGGTTTTATTATGACAGTTCAATAATATTCATTGCGTTATTTACGTTGTCGAGCAGACAAATTTTGTGGACATATTATTATGAAGCAATGGATTAGCAATTTGCTTCAAAATGATTCAGATTCCTATTGATAGTGTGTTACGTAATTAGGGTGCAGAACTGTATCATTTGCATCCCTGTGCCATAGCCCAGGATAGTGATAAACGCTCTAACATCTTACAGGCTTACACCTCATCACAACCAAAGTATTAAAACCTGTAATCCGATTTACATAAGGTGGAAAATTCTAACGCAATGACGGAGCACTTAGAGCATTTTAAAATTCCATTAAAATAATAGCCATGTCAAAAGCACTGCTCGACTGACGCGAATACTTTCCGACTGCCTGGCTTTATTTTATTGCGCATGTTTTAATATTAATTGTAAGTTTTCTGCCTCGATGAGCGGACGACGACTTAATGCAAATGTATACGCTTGTCAAAACGTTTAAGGCGGATAGTGAAATTCATGGCAGTTTATTTGCTCGCACAATTTCATTCTCGTTATAAATAAAAGGGAGTCCATATAAAATAGATTGTTTTACCTCAACTTCAGCATGTACTTCGGGAGTTTGTCGTAGACAATAGCGGGAAGTTTTTAAAGGGAAAATTATGACAAAAGCTGGATTTATAGAGACTGGGAGTTGGGGTGGTGGGGTGGTCGATATGGCTATGGTCACGTGCGGAGCTCACGTGGACGGTTTCCACACCAACACGGACCTTCCTCTGGAGTTATAGGGATGATGAAATTCACAGCTTTTTTTTCAGTTACAAGGTTTCCCTGGATTTTTGAAGTGTGATTCCTGAGATGAATAGGTAGGTATTTACTTACAACTCGACACAATAATGTCAAGCAAGAAAGTTCAAAAAATTGAGTTAGCAAAACAATGTTTAGATGTAAGGTCAAGATACAAATAGTTGTAGATAGATGAGAGAGCAAATCTTCTGCCGATGCCGTGGACATTCATTAACTGATAATTATGATATTCTTAATTAGTCATTCTGCTAGGTCTTTCAGAATAGCCAGCACACTGCACATGACAAGGTAGCAAACTGTATAATTGTCTTTTTAATTAATAAGTCATTAAATATCTTAAGAAAGGATTAATCGGCTAAAATAATATTATGAGTTCATGACCGATGCCTGTTGCTTAACAGTTGCATGCACTATTGAAAAATTAATAAGTCTGAAGTTATGGAACATTTTGAAATATCCTATGCACACATTTTTAGTCAGATGAGGTAGAATTTTTGTATCAAAAATACAACACAAAACCTCCTAGCGTAAGTTCGAAGTTATTGTAAAAAAGTCATAGCCAAAAACAGCCGTTTTTGGCGTTAACTGCTATAACTTTTGGCTCCACTGTACTATCACACCCGCGCGTCTGAAACTTCACATTGGTGAATTATTTGGGTTAGGTTAGAATAGTGACTTACCTACCTCTATTGCTGGTGAATCATTTGGGTTAGGCTAGACTAGGTTAGAACAGTGACCCTTAACGCGCGACGGCGAGCGAGCGAAGCGAGCGGTGCCACGGCATCGGCCGCCGATCGCCATATCCCCTCTATTGTTGGTAAATCATTTGGGTTAGATGACGCGGTGAATGTCTCGTATATTAGACGATGAAAGCCTCAGGGTCATTGACCTTGAGGTCAAGGTCAATGGTACTCGTACTGTAAATATTTTTTTTCGGCGTCTATTATTTTGCGCACTTTGTTGTTTTCAATAATACACTAAAAATATCTATCTATCTAGGGTCTATTGTACCCAAACAAAAGTAGCTAGTATATAAAATCGCCGGGTGCGTTTGTACAGTGGTTCCAAATAAACTACGCCTCGACTAGAGAACCTACTCCGTTTTTTTAACACGCAAAGTTCTCACTACATTTTTCTCGCTAACATTACATTGTCATCGAAGAGACATCTTAGATTAAAATCTCGAAACAAAAATAACTGGCGGTTACTGACTAGGAGTAACGGGCGACGGGCCGTATCTCGTTGTTGAAACAGATAAAGCCCTGAGATAGGCCGTCAACGTCGCCAGTTGTCACAAACGTGTGACAGCTCGTTAGAGTGGGACCAGCGTTGGGAATATCAGCATATGCTCGACACAATGCCGCTTTGGTGACCGCTCATGATCAAATCGGAATTTATTTACTTATTGTTTGGACATAATCATCGTTTGTTTGGGAATAAAATAATTTATTACAATTACATAAGTAATAGGATACTACATCACGCCTGTCCCCGAAGGAGCAGGAAGTGGATAGTACGGTCAGCAACAAAAGTCGATTGACACAGCTACTTTCACACTGTCACTGACACATGAATTATTCGTAATGTATTGCAGTATAATATTTCTTATTAAAATTTATAATAGCTAAGAGTTCTTTTAAATTTACTTCTGTTTCGATTTAAGTGTTAAACGACTTTTTTTCTGACTGTACCTAGGTACACCCAAATCCAGGAATGTTCTAATGCCATGTGAATGAATCTTAAATGGCAAATGGGTGACATTGTTGAATACGCAAACCGAACTATACTCTGGATTAATCCTAGGGTCCTATTTCTCGTCCTGCAACTAAAACTAAAGAGGTACTCTTGCCGACCTAATCAGTGCAGCTCTTTCCATTACAATTCTATCCAGCCAGTCTATTGTGTAAAAATGTCACCGTGAAAACGTAGGTGAAGTGAGCATGAAGTGAGCTTTCATTCATCTGCAGTGCGATTCTGTAACCATCTCACCGTGAAAACTTAGGTGAACTGAGCGTGGAGTGAGCTGTCAATAGTGTCAATTCCTAGCAAAAACAAACTCACTTCACCTAAGTTTTCACGGTGAGATTTTTACAGAATCGACCGGCTGATGCTAGTGATTGATGACATTATTGACAGCTCACTTCACCTTCAATTTTTCACGTTGAGATTTTTACAGAATCGATCGGTAGATACTAAGGCCGTGCGCTGCACACGGCGCGGGCGCCCGCATGTCGTCATAGACTTATAAAAAAAAGATGGACTCCGCGCCACGCATATCGAAAGTGAAGCACCGTATCGATCTATGTGTGCATGATTTGAGTAGGTACCTGCAAGTACGTCGTCGCTCGTGTCACGTAATGGCGGCCGGTTGGCATACTATGATGTAAATGTGTGCGTTAGGCGTGTTTGTACAAACGGTCCCGGCTTACTTACTGTGCTTCACTTTCGATATGCGTGGCGAGGAGTCCATCTTTTTTTATAAGTATATGCGTGTCGTACTGTTTCATGTGTGCTGCGCTGCGCTGCGCTGAGATTACATGAAAACAGCACGCCACGCGGGCGCCCGCGCCGCCGCCGTGCGCCCGCCTGACGCAGCGCACGGCATAAAGAGCCAAGTATTATGAAGCTAAATATGTTAATCTCTTTTGTACAGCAACTTGGAGGCAACATACCTACCTAGGTATTTTAAAACGATGACTTCTTTGCCGCAGGCTGCGGTCCGCAGCACAGCAGCATTTACCACCTAGAAAAGGGGTTAATTGAGTTCCTTCTAGATTTAATCTTAACAACTGGATTCGATCTCATAATTTTAATGTCTTATTGTTAGTTATTTAAAATGCATCGTGCATCGGTCGTGCATCATTAGATAGGTACACGATCTTTTTGTTCACAAAGATTAAAATAAATAAGTACCGCCGCGCCGTCTAATGAACAAGTTGAAGGGCTTCCTTGAATTAAAAACAGGAAGAATAGTCTGGCTATTCGATAATAGATGCTGCTAACGCTACTTGAGTTCTACTGGCCACTAGATGTCGCTTTTCAAATTACTAGCAACCAAAGCTTTACGTAGCAACAGATGGCGCTGAAGTAAAGGAACTAGAATGATGATGCTGAACACAGATGGCGCTAAGATTGACATAAACTAAAACGATTATTATGAAAAGAGATGGCGTAAAATTAAACTTCCTAAAATGACAAAAATGAAACACAGATGTCACTGTTATAGCAAACAGTATTGCCATAAAACTTAAACAATATCTCTAATTTATTATAACCCGCGCAACGCCAACGCATCCGCGGGGCGGGGGTTTCAGCGCCCCCGCCATTTTGGATGCGCGCGCGCGCGCTGCCGCTGCAGCTTTAAAAATCTTTTATGCTAAATATTTATATGGACTGATACTAATCTGATGACTGTTTCTTAAAGTGGATAGACCAGGCTACCTAACGCAATTTGTTTTAGAACTATATCTGCCTTAGTTTTTTTTAAATAAGCAAATTAAATATAAAACTCGTATTATTTCACGATCTAAAGCGATGACCCTATGTTTTTTTTTAACTAAAATGTAGCCCCATTCATTAAGTATACAATGACATCATAATATGTACCACCATTCCTCAGAAGTTTTTAGATACAAAGCATAATATCACCGCGCGCACGGGCCTCGCGCGAGGGGGCCCCAACGGTCATTTTTTGAATTTATACAGTACCATTCATAGTATATCCCTGAATATTACCTATTATATTTGTTTTGTTTACCAGATTGCCAATAATGGCGTTGTGTTAATGTTAAATTTAAATCTCACTTACTGAAATGTCTCTGGGCGGGGTGCTGCCACCGAAACGCCCGACGGAAACGCCCGTGGACGAAAGTGTCCACGCCCGACGGAAGTGTCCACCTCGAATAAACGCCACACGCCCCGCGTCCACCTCGTTCGCACCATTTTCCCCGCTTAAATTTAAATCTCACTTACTGAAATGTCTCTGGGCGGGGTGCTGGTATTGCTGGTACCCTGAAAAATAAAAATAATTGTGTTAAAAAAATAATTAATAGTATTAATTACCTCTGCCTCCCACAACTTCCACTATATATAGCTATCTCCAAACATGCGTTAAGGTAGGTAGGTAACATATATATACATACATACATACATACATACATACATACACACACACACACATATGCTTTATACATACATACTATAATTCTCCGGGATGAATATTTGTGATCTCAGGATGGGAAGGGGTTGTGTTCTGTGAATATAAATCTTACTTACTGAAATGTCTCTGGGCCGGGTGCCCTGCTGCACCCGCTACTGCTGCTGCGGTTGCTGGTACCCTGAAAAATAAAAATAATTGTGTTAAAAAAATAATTAATAGTATTAATTTACTCTGCCTCCCACAACTTCCGCTATATATAGCTATATCCAAACATGCGTTAAGGTAGGTAGGTAACATATATATACATACATACATACATACATACACACACACACACACACACACATACGCTTTATACATACATACTATCATTCTCCGGGATGAATATTTGTGATCTCAGGATGGGAAGGGGTTGTGTTCTGTGAATATAAATCTTACTTACTGAAATGTCTCTGGGCCGGGTGCTGCTCTGGGCCGGGTGCTGGCTCTTGCTGGTACCCTGAAAAATAAAAATAATTGTGTTAAAAAAATAATTAATAGTATTAATTACCTCTACCTCTCACAACTTCCGCTATATATAGCTATATCCAAACAGGCAGTACCTAAGGTAAATAGGTAGGTAATACATACATAATAAACATACACTTTATACATACTCTGGTTCTTTGTCCGGGAAACTATTTCTTCCGAGATGAATATTTCTGATCTCACGATGGGAGACGGGGTGGTTGTACTATGTACCTCAGGCAGTACCTAAGGTAAGTAGGTAGGTAACACATACATAATAAACATACATTTTATACATTCTCTGGTTCTTTGTCCGGGAAACTATTTCTTCCGAGATGAATATTTCTGATCTCACGATGGGAGACGGGGTGGTTGTACTATGTACCTCAGGCAGTACCTAAGGTAAGTAGGTAGGTAACACATACATAATAAACATACATTTTATACATTCTCTGGTTCTTTGTCCGGGAAACTATTTCTTCCGAAATGAATATTTCTGATCTGACGGGGTGGTTGTACTATGTACCTATCTCCTAACAGGCAGTACCTAAGGTAAGTAGGTAGGTAACACATGTATAGGTACACATACACACAGTACACATTGGTAAGGTAGATAAATTATACTATACCTTCAAACAGGCGAGGCGCTCTCGGGCGCTCGGGCGCCCGCGTCGCCCAGCGGAGCCTCCCTACCGACGATGGGGCTCCATCACAATCACATCACAGTAACTGCACTTCACCATCACTTCACAATCACTTCACAATCATAGCACAATGAATTTTTTTTTTGTTAAGCAACACTTTACCATGGTCGATCCGAGGATGGGTGACCATCCATTTCTAGAAGACCAGCTAAGCCTCCCTACCGACGATGGGGCTCCTGGTTTTCACAATATTTCACAATGCTGAAACAAAAAAATTACAAAAAAATTTTTTTTTTTGTTAAGCAATATTCGTCGTGGTCAATTCGTGGATGGGTGGGCGTCCATTCTAGAGGAGGAGCTTGTTTTTAGGGTGAATGAGATGCTTTATGCCTGGTCACGGCCAGAAAAACGTGGTTGGAGTTTTGCATTTTAAATTACCCTACTTCGAAATCACAATTATATGTTAAGGTATTGGTACCAAATTGTTCGTAATTAATCATGCTATGTGATTAATACATATTTACTTATGTACAAATTAGCAATACATTAGTTTTTAACATCTATTTCTAGAGTTATGGATTTTTCAGACGACAATGAAACACATTTGTAATTAGTTCATCGATTTTAAGATTAGCAATTTACTTGCACTATGTATAATTCGAAAGAGCGTTAAACCACGAACAAAATGGTATATAATGTTGAATATAATCATTACTTACCACTTCACTACTTATAAAATAATAACACAACAAAATGGCTTCGTCATACTGACGCGCTCGCGATGACTGGACTGAGTTTCAATCACAGATAACAAACGAATGCATTCGGATACGTTCATGCGGCTTTCGGTAGAGTTGTAGCAAAAACGCCACAGAAAATAATAAGACCGTAACGAGCCGTGTGCAGCCACGCGCTAAATTTAAAAAAACAAGAACAGTAGCGAAAAAATGGCGCGAAATGAAGTGGTCACGTGCGGAAGAGGGGCGTGTGGCGTTTATTCGAGGTGGTCACTGTCGGACGAGTGGCGCGTGGCGGGATAAGAAATTAGATTATAATAGTAGACCAGCATGTTACAAAAACAATCAAACAATTTAATTTAATTTAAAATACGTTTCTAATTATTTCATATTATTAAACTTATTTTAGTGACTGGTAAGAATAAACGGTGAAATTATTTTTTTGGCAAGGACTTCTCTCCGGCCGGGACTCGGGATGGGTCAAGTTTGAGAACCGTGGCCTGTGGAGTTGAGTTGACTGGACTGTGGTTTGGTGTGTGACTGTCGGTTTATGTAGTGTTTTGTTTATGAATTAAAATATTGTTTATTTTAGTTTTTCGGCATCGAAACAAACGAAGTACAAGGTAAGTGAGTTCAATTTACATTTTTGAAGTCATCAAACTCTCACAGACACAGATTTTTGTTGTAAGAAAATCTTAATTTTGGCGATGGTTATTCTATTGTTTGGGTGTAAAAATCTGACGATAGACGCTAGCTGCTTGATAAATATTTGCTCAAGACTTCCTTTGATCTTCTGTATATAAGATAACCATCGATGCGGCATACCCTTCATACAATTATAAAAAAAAACATTTTACAAATGAATGCCTCAACAGTACGGTTCATTGCTTCATTGTGGGCGACTTATTATTAAGAAAGGGCCTCGTTGAGTTTGTGTGACAAGAACACGCATATTTACAGTTAAGTAAACTTATCTATAACCTGTCTTACAACTTCGTGCTTGCCCCTTGTAAGTTGCACCTACACACTGGCCTAAATCTTGAATAAATTAAAAGATAGTAGACACCTTTGCTCTAATTTAAACTAGAGAATAATGGAATAACTATCAGAATGAGTATGGTATCAAGCTACTGAGGTACCTAGTGTTAAAACTACACTGTACCTACCTACCTAAAGTTCTACTACACAGGTAAAAGTCTAAAGCTTTACTTAAGAATCATGTTTCAAATAAAATACCACCTTACTCACAAGAATACTAATTGAACTCCTGATTAATAAATTATCATAAAACAAAATGATTCACAACTTAGCACCTCCTTATTTTACAAATTCTTGGACTTACCTGTATTTATAAAAAAATGTAGGACATGTAGATATTAACTACTGATATTGCGTACTGGTTTTCACTATCTCTAATAATTATAACCGGTTACTCATCTTCAATATTATTTTCCTGATAGTGAAAATCCTAAAGTTTATTTTATTTAAACCGCAAGTTGAAGTAATCAGCTTCCCGTTATCACAGGAAATAATTTGTAATTTTTTTATAAATGAGGATAACTTATAATAATAAACTTAACAATATAATATAATTAATTAAGGTCTGTAACAATAATAAGAATGCTGTAATTATTTAATGAGTAAATGGTAACAACTTAATAGGTTGGCTGATACCAATAGTTACATTAGATAAAGGTAGTCACCACTGTACATGGATGTCAATCAATATTGTCTACTTCCATAAGTAATCTTCGGTTTTCTTTTATTATTATTCCTGCTATGGTCCTTTCATTTGTCTTGAATGAAAAGATAATTTACCTCTCTGCCACCAGCATCTTTGAAGAAAATTAAGTATTTAGTTATGTACCTACCTCTTACATAATATTTAAAATCAAAATAATAACCATCATAAATGGCACCAATTTGTATTTAGTACAATAGACCTAGTTTTGTTAAGTTCTGTTGCTATTTTAGCTTTGCAGTTCAACATTTTTTGCTAATAATTACTATTAGTACCTACTACATAAGTACTTGGAGTAATTTTTTCAATCAAGAAATAATATTCTATACCGGGTGTAAGGGACAGCCCTCCGCAAACTGATAGGGTGAATTCAGTATAACACACTAAGATGACCGGTACATGACTTTTTTTCAGGAACGTTTTGGGAATCCAATAAACCTGATTTGTTTGTGTTTTTGTGCACAAATCGGATCGTCTATAACTGGTTGGGAGGGGTAGGTAATAGGTATGTGGTGAGTTCGATGAACTCTGTAGCTAGACAGAAAGTGAACAGCTGATTTCACGCGTCATTCGTTAGAGTATTTCTACATCCATTGCTGGTTTTTTTGTTTTCAGTTTTGTTTTTTTGCTGTTTTTTTACATAAATGGAGTGCTGCGAACACACAATGTAATTTTACATTGTAATAAAGAAAATGTAACTGAGAAAATTGTTAAAAAAATGAAAATTTTCCTGAGAAAATTTCCGGTGGAATATCATTCACAATAAGGAGCTGAATGCACCCTGTTAGTTTGCGGAGGGCTGTCCCTTACACCCTGTATAAGTAAATAAAAAGAGAACTCCTGACTGACTGACTCATCAACGCTCAGCCTAAACCCTTGAACCTAGAATACTGAAATTTTGCACAGAGGTTTCCTTTATAATGTAGACAAGGAATAAGAAAGGATTTCCCGGTAGCACGTTCCCGTGGGATATTTTTCGACATTAAGTAAAGTAAAAAAAAAAGAAAAGTTTATTGATACATCCACGCGGGCGTGCTAGTGTACCACAGAACTAGACCATGGATCATAGAACTAGAAGAGAATAGTCTCTCCTAGTTCTATGGTCTTGAACTTACCATATTTTCCAAGAATTACTAATAATAATATGTTACTTTGGCTCAAGACCTACACATATTTCATAGATATTATTTAACAGTTTTTGTGGCCATGTTACTAAATAGCTTACCATTTTCAGTGTAAGTGCACATCAAACTAGTAGGTAGTATTTATTTGTAGTATGTGTCTTCACATGAAAATTAAAAACCTCTAAAAATCACATTAAAGTCAGTCAAGTACTTTTTGAGTGTTGCCTATAAACAGACACATGGTTGAACTGATGACAACATTAATTCCATTCTTATGTATAGTTCTGATGATAATCATAAAATTTTTATTAGTTAAGTAAGTACTTTAATATTTTCCCACATCTTTATTCATTAAAAAAAAACAAGCATGATAGGTAGTTTAAATACCTCTGAATTGAGCATCACTAAGTAGGTAAATAATAATGCATTGATCCGCTGTGGTAGCCCTCGAAATGCAAATTTTCTTGCGTTTTTTGCAATTTCCAGGTCAGTGTGTGTCAGTGTAAGATTGTGTCTCGATTATCGCGACAATAAGAAATATGTAATATTTATTTACATAATTTTAAGCTTGTATCTTGATCAAAATATGATTCGCGACAATAACAGACATTAATTTACATATACAATAGAACCTCTGTAAGTCGAACTTCAAGGGAGATGCCAAAAAATTCGAGCTGTAGAGGTTCCGACTTATGAAAGATTTCGAGTTAGGCGGATTTTGGAAGGAAAATATTCGACATGTAGAGGTTAAGATTAATTCTAACTAATTTAGAGTTAGAGAGGTGAAATAAATAAAAAATCAAGTTACAGAGGTAATAAACATATTTATTGGCAAGTTAAAAGTTACGTAACATTATGTACTACATATACTTAAAAAAGTCATTTCAAAACATCCTTAAAGTAAAAAATATGTATTAAAAAAGTTATTTATTTTTTGCTTTAGATAATTCGGTTGTTCTCTATCTATAGCATTGTCTAAGCCAGTACAGGTATAAAGAGCAGAAAATTATTTTTCTTCCGAGTTGCTGATTTGCTCGTTTGCTCTATAAAATTCCGTAAAGTATTCAATGCTGTTCTTGGCCCTTTGATGGAAATCCATGGAGGGCATGTTGTATTATTCCAGTCTTCTGTGTCATCTAAATCATTAGTTTCAATTTACGTTTCATAGCACTGATTTTTTAACAATTTTATTAAGAAACAATGACGAACATGGTCGGCAAATTTTTAAACTTATTGTTCTTCGAGGTACCTAATTATAGTTTGAAATGATCGAGTTGTAAAGGTTGTAAAATCAAATATGGCTATGTTCGAGATGCAGAGGTTCAATTTATATTTTCGAGTTATGGAGGGAAAATATGTACTAAAGTGGCTTGTAGGGACTCACTGATTATTTCGACCTATAGAGGGTTGAAATTTCGAGAAGTGGAGGTTTTGGGGCTTGAAGGGAAGGGAACATAACTTTTTTTCGAGTTTTGGAGGTTTTCGACTTATCGAGGTTAGACTTAGAGGTTCTACTAACCATAAAAATCATCAATATATTTTAGATTTGCCGTGGTTTGGTCTGATTAACGAAATCAGACCAAATCACGGTAAATCTAACTAGGTATCTAAGATGTATTGATGATTTTTAGTTATAATTATGTAAATTAATGTATGTTATTGTCGCAAATCATATTTTGATAAAGATACAACCTAGCCAAGATAAGATACACAGGCCTGCAAATTGCAAAAAACGCAAGAAAATTTGAATTTCGCGGGCTACCACACCTGATCCACCGTAAAGGAATCAGTTTTTGCAAGGTACAAAATGCAACACAGATCGAGTTATAAGCCCACGTTCGCACCGATGTAAAAATATCGCCGCGGAATTTTATCGCGCACTGGATTTTCAACACTCGGTGTTACGCCGAGCATTGAGAATCCAATAAAGCGCGTCAAAAAACACACTTGGATTTTCAACTCTCCGCGCTATGCAGTGCGCGAAAGAAAATCGCCCTTGCGTACCTAGGCGTAACATTCAGAAAAGTTTGGCTTTGTACGGCGTGGTCTCTGTCACAGAAAGAGACTGTGGAGGTCAGATAGGCAGTCGCTCTAGGTAAAATACTGGTATTCAGCTGCATCCGGTTAGACTGGAAGCCGACCCCAACATAGTTGGGGAAAGGCTAGACAGATCGATTGATTGATTTATGTATGAAGTAGTTACTTACTTAGCAAAGTCAAGTCAAAGTGCTTTTTGTGAATCTCATTACCCTAGGTTTCAGGACAACCACGGAAAAAAAGCCACCTCCATACTTCTTCCACCAAATATTATATTCCATAATCCATTTCGCGTGCATTAAACCTGAGCAAAGCACACTAGTTTAGACCGCATCGTCACCTCGTCACAGCCGTGTCCTGCGGTCGATGAACTCACCTGAAATATCTGAATACATATTGCGCGCCATGTGTTGTTTAAATGTCAGTGCTTGGAAATAGGTCGCATGCATAAAAATATTCTAGTTGCTTTTCTCAAACATTGGAAATAGTGAGTGAATATCAAATGAAAATCAAGAACAATTTTCCTTGGAGTTCGTGAGGAACATTTTATTAAGTTCTGCCACGGTTGTGTTGAAATCTTTCTAGCAATTTGCAAAATTACCTTGCTTCCTCTGTGGTCAAATAACTTGTATTAATATGTTGTTATGGTTAATAATCATTTTATAGTATTGATGTTGAGCCAACGAATGATTCTCCGCACAATCATTTATTAGACAAGACAATAATGTAATGTAAGTAAGTAATAATTTTACGGGGAAAGTGAAACAGCCAGATTCATATTTCTACGAAACTTGGTACTGCAGAGATATACAATCCTATCCAAAGAATCGATATTTTTTCCCAGAACCGACTCCGTTCGCTAAACTATTCGTCAATTTTGATGCAAATAAAGCTCCAAAATTCCTAACGAAACTTATACCTATGTATTATATTCTGCCATCGATGGCAGAATATAATACATAGGTATAGCGAATTTGGCAAACAATAATATATACCTAACATGCCTGCAAAATACAGATTCTATGTTTTTATAAAATAGAGCCAGGGAGGGACTGGCTCATCTATTTCATCAATAAAATATTCATGTTGTTCAATATTGTCCGACAGATTTTTTTAGGAGAATAAACATTAAAAGCTCCCGCAGACAGGCGCGACGGGACGGCGCGATGAGACTAGTGGAACAATTTCTACGAAAATTTAATTAAAATGGCCCCATAAAAATATAAAACCTTGTTTCTTATATCTATGGTTCTACCGGAGTCGCGACGCGCCTGTTTGCGAGAGCTTTTAATGTTTATGCTGAAAACTATCATTGCATTTTTCCTGTTCTCCTTAAAAATATTATCGTCATCTTTAATAACAATAAGCGAAAGTAACTGTGTCTGTATGTTACCTTTTCGCGCATAAACCACTAAACCGATCGTTATGAAATTTGACAAATAGATAGGTAACCTAGGGACCTGGAGAAGGACATAGGTTATTTTAGGCTGCGCAGACGTTGTCACGGGCAACAGCTAGTTGATAAGTTTTTCTTGGTGCCCAACCCCTATTCGTATGTCGTGTTGACAATGTTGCAAAAACTCTAATGATCCAACAGTGATGGTATTGCGATAGATCAGTTTATTTGCGAATGTCGCCGTTGCGTAAAAACTGTTTAAACTGACAAGTTTATGTTAGAGAAAGTTTGATATTACCGTCACCTGACTTCAAGCGAACATTTATAGCATTCTGAAATGCTCATAAGTGAAACGATCGTTTCTCTGACAGGGTTGAACTAGGATTTTAGAAGCATTTCTCGGCCTTAGACGAAGGCAGGAGGAATTACTGGCTTTCATCTAAAATTATTACACTAGCAAAATATGAAATACACTATCGTCCGCAGTGTCTTTATTTTATTTTAATATTAAACAATGATAATGCTGACATTAAGTACCTACTTACGCGCTCGAATGTTGACATTTAACGTCGCAGACATAATAACACCAATTATTATTTTAATCAAACAAAATGAAATAAAACATGAAGTAGTCACAATGTCAGTTTTAATATTAAGGCGGGGTGAAAGCAAGCGCCGTAGGTATTAAATGCTTACCGCAGCCCCCGCAAGGAGTAGCGATACGTAATAAATTACGATGCGCGGGAAACGCGCGCCAAGCGCACCGCTCATGAGTTCATGAACTCGAGTAGGTACTATGTTGCGTCACAGAATAGAGCAATGCAGTAGATAAACTTGAACTGATTAGTATACAAGTTTATTTTGTTTTATTTTTCTAGTAAGTATTTTTGAAAGTTGTAGACAGATTAGACATTTTAGACAGATTTTAGACATTTTAGACACATTTTAGACATTTTAGACAGATCCAAGATGGCGGCTGCGAAAATTCCCTAACTGTTCGTCATGGGTGTCATTTTCGTGATATTTTAGGTCGCTGAAAACGATAGTGGGGTCAAAATGAAAATCCAAGATGGCGGCTGCGAAAATTTCCTAATTTTTCGTCATGGGTGTCATTTTTGTGATATTTTAGGTCGCTGAAAACGATAGTGGGGTCAAAATGAAAATCCAAGATGGCGGCTGCGAAAATTTCCTAATTTTTCGTCATGGGTGTCATTTTCGTGACATTTTAGGTCGCTGAAAACGATAGTGGGGTCAAAATGAAAATCCAAGATGGCGGCTGCGAATATTTCCTAATTTTTCGTCATGGGTGTCATTTTCGTGATATTTTAGGTCGCTGAAAACGATAGTGGGGTCAAAATGAAAATCCAAGATGGCGGCTGCGAAAATTTCCTAATTTTTCGTCATGGGTGTCATTTTCGTGACATTTTAGGTCGCTGAAAACGATAGTGGGGTCAAAATGAAAATCCAAGATGGCGGCTGCGAAAATTTCCTAATTTTTCGTCATGGGTGTCATTTTCGTGATATTTTAGGTCGCTGAAAACGATAGTGGGGTCAAAATGAAAATCCAAGATGGCGGCTGCGAAAATTTCCTAATTTTTCGTCATGGGTGTCATTTTCGTGATATTTGAGGTCGCTGAAAACGATAATGGGGTCAAAATGAAAATCCAAGATGGCGGCTGCGAAAATTTTCTAATTTTTCGTCATGGGTGTCATTTTCGTGATATTTGGGGTCGCTGAAAACGATAGTGGGGTCAAAATGAAAATCCAAGATGGCAGCTACGAAAATTTCCAAATTTTTCGTCATGGGTGTCATTTTCGTGTTATTTTAGGTCGCTGAAAACGATAGTGGGGTCAAAATGAAAATCCAAGATGGCGGCTGCGAAAATTTCCTAATTTTTCGTCATGGGTGTCATTTTCGTGATATTTTAGGTTGCTGAAAACGATAGTGGGGTCAAAATGAAAATCCAAGATGGCGGCTGCGAAAATTTCCTAATTTTTCGTCATGGGTGTCATTTTCGTGACATTTTAGGTCGCTGAAAACGATAGTGGGGTCAAAATGAAAATCCAAGATGGCGGCTGCGAAAATTTCCTAATTTTTCGTCATGGGTGTCATTTTCGTGATATTTTAGGTCGCTGAAAACGATAGTGGGGTCAAAATGAAAATCCAAGATGGCGGCTGCGAAAATTTCCTAATTTTTCGTCATGGGTGTCATTTTCGTGATATTTGAGGTCGCTGAAAACGATAATGGGGTCAAAATGAAAATCCAAGATGGCGGCTGCGAAAATTTTCTAATTTTTCGTCATGGGTGTCATTTTCGTGATATTTGGGGTCGCTGAAAACGATAGTGGGGTCAAAATGAAAATCCAAGATGGCAGCTACGAAAATTTCCAAATTTTTCGTCATGGGTGTCATTTTCGTGTTATTTTAGGTCGCTGTTCGTGTGTGTTTAACTGCTACTGTGAACGGACGTACCGATCGCGCGCGCGTGCTCTAGTTAAGAGTATTTTGCAGACGCATCACAACACCGTCGTCGCGGTGTACGTCGATCTATCGGGGCCACCACGATGACCCAGTTACAAGTGCGGAAATCGTCATGAAGTGTTTATTGTAATTGTTTAGGTATCACGCTCGCCTTAAAACAAAATAATGGCTAAACCACAGACTATCAAAATAAAAACTGATCTGGAAAAGCAGTTGTATGACTGTTACATCCAAGAGAAAACGGATAGAGAAAACCTGCAACAAATGGTACGTCAATTGAACGGCCACATACAAAGCTTGCAGGAACAAGTACAAGATCTTCAAGGACAATTAAAATGCTTAAAGGCACAAGCAAAAGAAGAACCCGCAGATAAACAGGTCAGTGGGAGCATAACACCAGTTCAGCCTACTAAAAGTGACGTTGAGTACTGCACGGATGAGGAAGAACTCGCCAAAGAGACTGAGTGGATTAGGGTAAAAAACAGGAAGAAAAGGAAGTTGAACACCTCTCTTACTCCACCACAACTACAACAAGCTACAACTAGCGCTCAGCAGCAGCAACCCAACAACAAAGAAAAGGTAACCACTAAAAAAATTCTAGCACCGCCTCCAATCGTAGTGGATGGTGTTAAGAATTATCAGACATTCTACGACTTTTTGACTGAATCTCAGCCAGTAGATACATTTACCGCCAAAATGTTAAGCGGTAATAGTGTGAAAGTAAATGCCAAAACTGATGAGTCCTACAGAGTGTTTGCTCGACGCTTAACAGAAAATAATTGTCGGCACTCATACGAGGATAAGCAGACCAGGCCAATAAGAGTAGTGGCGAAAAAATTGCATTCTTCCTGCCTACCGGATCGGATTAAAGAAGACTTAACGTTGCAAGGATTTCAGGTAGAAAATGCAATTAACAAGTTAAGCTGGAGAACAAAAGAACCGCTGAACATGTTTATATTATCGTTCAAGAATGACGAAGATGTCAGTAAAATATACGGCATTAAACATATTCTAGGGTGTAAAGTTGAAATAAACCCGCTTAAAACGTCAAAAATAATACCCCAGTGTAAGAGATGCCAGGCTTATGGCCATACCCAAAAGTATTGCTCAAAAGAGCCAAGGTGTGTTAAATGTACAGGTAAACACCTCACAGCTGATTGCAGCAAACCTGCGCAAGATAAACCTAAGTGTGTCCACTGTGGCTTACCTCACCCAGCCAACTACAGAGGGTGTTTAGTTGCCAAGGAGATGCAAATGATTAAAAACAAAAATTCAAAAAATAATCCACCTAACAACCCTGCCGTTCAGCAAATTGTTAGAAACACCGAGAAACAGACAACAAAACAAAGTGCACCGTTTGCACAGTCAACCGCGAGAAATGCACATACTTCTAAAAGTGTCTCATATGCACAAGCAGTAACACCAAGCACAAAACCATCAAGTCTTGAGGACAAGCTCAACCAAATCTTGAAGTGCATATCCTCATTTGACAAGAGACTAGAGAAATTAGAATCAAGCACCATACAAATCCGTCATGAATAACACACTAAAAATAATGGCGTGGAATTCCAACGGATTGCTGCAACACCAACATGAGTTGCAAGTAGTCCTAGACACAGAAAATATTGATGTGTGTTTGATCTCTGAAACGCACTTCACTAAACAATGTTTTGTAAAGTTTAGAGGCTATAAGGTATATCACTCGCTGCACCCTAACAACACGGCGCGAGGAGGTAGCGCGGTTATTATTAGAGAAAATATCTGTCATTACGAACACTGTAAATACGAGGAGCAAGACACGCAAGCTGTGGCTATATCAGTTAAAACAAATAAATTTAATGTTAAAGTAGCGGCCGTATACTGTCCCCCAAGACACAAGATAAACAAAGAACAATATGTTCACTTATTCAGACTTCTTGGACAGAGATTTATCTTAGGCGGTGACTTTAACGCTAAAAACACTCATTGGGGATCGAGATTAACTTCAACTAAGGGAAGACAGCTTCTAAGCGCAGTGAAAGAGGAGCACTGTGAGGTCATAAGTACTGGAAAACCTACATACTGGCCGACTGACCACCAGAAACTACCAGACCTTATCGACTTTTTCATAGTCAAAAATATATCAACCAACTATCTGAGTGTGGAAGAGGGGTACCACATGAACTCCGATCACTCTCCGATATTACTACAATTAAGTCACAAAATAATACTAAGAGAAAACCACCTGACGTTAGTTAACAAGTATACAGATTGGGAAAGTTTTAGATTAGACCTACAAAATATTATTGACCTAAAAACTTCATTAAAAAGCAAAGATCAGCTTGATTCTGAAGTAAACAAGTTTAGCGTCAATATCCAACAATGTGCATGGAACAACACACCACAGCTTATAAAAAAATTTAAAGGAAATACCTATCCAAGGGAAATAATAGACCTATTATATGAAAAAAGGATTCAAAGAAAAACGTGGCAGCAAACTAGATTCCCGCAAGATAAAACTATATTGAATAACCTTACGAAAAGACTGAAGAGAAAGATACAAACCTTTCAAGATGAGGCTTTAGATACTAATCTACGTCAGTTAACCAGCGACCATACAACGCAATACTCACTTTGGAAAGCGACAAAGTCACTCAAAAGGCCAATTGTACCAATTCCCCCTATCAGAGATGAAAACGGAAAGTGGGCCATAAGCAATGACCAGAAAGCTCTAAGATTTGCACGTCATTTAGAAGAAACCTTTCAGCCAAATGACGGGCCTGAAGACAACCTACAGTTTGCCAATATTCTGCAAGATCAAAGAATTAAGCTTGTGACCCCGAAAGAAGTTGCTAAGGAAATTCAAAACATTAGCATAAAGAAAACCCCTGGGTATGACCTTATTACGGGAGAAATTCTAAAACAGCTCCCGCGTAAAGCCATAATTAAGCTTACTAGGCTCATAAATGCTGCATTCGTGCTAAAGCATGTTCCTGAGCCATGGAAAGTTGCTGAAGTGATAATGATTGCAAAGCCAGGTAAACCACCTCACGAAGCGTCATCATACAGGCCCATTTCCCTGTTGCCTATACTGTCAAAGCTGTTTGAAAAATTATTTTTAAAACGCCTAAAACCAATCATAAACGAGAAAAACCTGATCCCTGACCATCAGTTTGGTTTCAGAGAGAAACACTCAACAATAGACCAAGTACATAGAATTACCAACATCATTGAGAGAACGTTTGAAGATAAAAAAGTCTGCTCCACCGTGTTTTTAGATGTAGCACAAGCTTTTGATAGAGTGTGGCATAAGGGTTTGATATACAAGCTAAGACTAATGCTGCCCAATGATTTTGCCGATATCTTGCAATCGTACATCACAGATAGAATGTTTCGAGTAAGGCACGAGGATGCCTTTTCCGAGTTAAAAATTATTAAAGCTGGCGTGCCTCAAGGTAGTGTGCTGGGTCCAGTCCTCTACCTGTTGTACACATATGATATCCCAGAGTTGGAAAATAATACAATTGCAACCTTTGCGGATGACACTGCTATTATGGCTACAGGGTCATGCCATACAGAAGCAACCACAAAGATACAAATCGCTGTAAATGAAGTTCATAATTGGGCACAAAAATGGAGAATCAAGTTGAATGAATCAAAGTCACTTCACATTGATTTCACCAACAGGAATTGTGATTACCACCCAATCTTCATAAATGGTCAACAAGTGCCATACGCAAATACAGCCAAATATCTTGGCATAACGCTTGACGCGAAACTGCGCTGGAAAGCGCATGTTAAAAAGAAAAGACAGGAACTAGACATGCGTTTTAAAAACATGTATTGGTTGATTGGACGGAATTCCTGCCTATCGATTCATAATAAAATTCTATTATATAAGCATATTCTTATGCCAATATGGACATATGGCATACAACTGTGGGGCTGTACTAAACCGACCAACATCAAAATCATACAAACATTCCAGAATAAGGTACTCAGGAGTATTGTTAATGCGCCCTGGTATATAAGAAATGACGACCTCCATCGTGACTTAAAAATGGAACCCGTTACCAACATAATTCAAAAATTTGCTGAGGCCCATGAACACCGACTCCACCAACATGTGAACATCGAGGCAATTCAGCTGTTAGACCAGACTAATATAGTGCGAAGACTATAACGAACAAAACCTTTTGAGTTAGTGTAGTGTAAAAAGTGTAGAAATAATAGTGACAATGACACTCATATAACACATGAACAAAGTGTTTATATTATTATATTAGACTCTAAGAAAGTGGAACGGACTTGTGTAAAGTACAATGAACACTATTCTAAGTATTAAAATAATTATCACGTAAAAAATTAAGTTAGATTAAAATTGCTTATTAGTCTTGTAGGCTAGATTGTAATGAATTATTAAGAACCTGGTTCTTTTTAATAAAGGATAAAAAAAAAAAAAAAGGTCGCTGAAAACGATAGTGGGGTCAAAATGAAAATCCAAGATGGCGGCTGCGAAAATTTCCTAATTTTTCGTCATGGGTGTCATTTTCGTGATATTTTAGGTCGCTAAAAACGATAGTGGGGTCAAAATGAAAATCCAAGATGGCGGCTGCGAAAATTCCCTAACTTTTCGTCATGGGTGTCATTTTCGTGATATTTTAGGTCGCTGAAAACGATAGTCGGGTAAAAAGGAAAATCCAAGATGGCGGCTGCGAAAATTTCCTAATTTTTCGTCATGGGTGTCATTTTCGTGTTATTTTAGGTCGCTGAAAACGATAGTGGGGTCAAAATGAAAATCCAAGATGGCGGCTATGAAAATTTCCTAACTTTTCGTCATGGGTGTCATTTTCGTGATATTTTAGGTCGCTGAAAACGAAAGTCATTCATTTTGACCCCATTATCGTTTGCAGCGACCTCAAATATCACGAAAATGACACCCATGTCAAAAAATTTGAAAATTTTCGCAGCCGCCATCTTGGATTTTCATTTTGACCCCGCTATCGTTTTCAGCGACCTCAAATATCACGAAAATGACACCCATGATGAAAAATTAGGAAATTTTCGCAGCCGCCATCTTGGATTTTCATTTTGACCCCGCAATCGTTTTCAGCGACCTAAAATATCACGAAAACGACACCCATGACGAAAAATTAGGAAATTTTTGCAGCCGCCATCTTGGATTTTCATTTTGACCCCACTATCGTTTTCAGCGACCTTAAATATCACGAAAACGACACCCATGACGAAAAATTAGGAAATTTTTGCAGCCGCCATCTTGGATTTTCATTTTGACCCCACTATCGTTTTCAGCGGCCTAAAATATCACGAAAATGACACCCATGACGAAAAATTAGGAAATTTTCGCAGCCGCCATCTTGGATTTTCATTTTGACCCCACTATCGTTTTCAGCGACCTAAAATATCACGAAAACGACACCCATGACGAAAAATTAGGAATTTTTTGCAGCCGCCATCTTGGATTTTCATTTTGACCCCACTATCGTTTTTAGCGACCTAAAATATCACGAAAATGACACCCATGACGAAAAATTTGGAAATTTTCGCAGCCGCCATCTTGGATTTTCATTTTGACCCCACTATCGGTTTCAGCGACCTCAAATATCACGAAAATGACACCCATGTCGAAAAATTTGGAAATTTTCGCAGCCGCCATCTTGGATTTTCATTTTGACCCCACTATCGTTTTCAGCGACCTAAAATATCACGAAAATGACACCCATGACGAAAAATTAGGAAATTTTCGCAGCCGCCATCTTGGATTTTCATTTTGACCCCACTATCGTTTTCAGCGACCTAAAATATCACGAAAATGACACCCATGACGAAAAATTTGGAAATTTTCGCAGCCGCCATCTTGGATTTTCATTTTGACCCCACTATCGGTTTCAGCGACCTCAAATATCACGAAAATGACACCCATGTCTAAAAATTTGGAAATTTTCGCAGCCGCCATCTTGGATTTTCATTTTGACCCCACTATCGTTTTCAGCGACCTAAAATATCACGAAAATGACACCCATGACGAAAAATTAGGAAATTTTCGCAGCCGCCATCTTGGATTTTCATTTTGACCCCACTATCGTTTTCAGCGACCTAAAATATCACGAAAATGACACCCATGACGAAAAATTAGGAAATTTTCGCAGCCGCCATCTTGGATTTTCATTTTGACCCCACTATCGTTTTCAGCGACCTAAAATATCACGAAAATGACACCCATGACGAAAAATTAGGAAATTTTCGCAGCCGCCATCTTGGATTTTCATTTTGACCCCACTATCATTTTCAGCGACCTAAAATATCACGAAAACGACACCCATGACGAAAAATTGGAAATTTTTGCAGCCGCCATCTTGGATTTTCATTTTGACCTTGAAATACAAAAAAAATAAGAAGATACCTAATTAGAAAACAAACTTAATTTAAAAAAAAAATCATATTTATGTAGGTATACAGAAAAATACATTTGAGGGCCTACTTATTTTCTGAACATCCCTGCCAAACCCTTTGAAAGAATTCAGGCGTGATGTTATGAAGAAATCTCATTTCCTATCCGATATTCATTATAAAACCACCCGTACTAACTTTATTCTGTGGCACCTACCTATTTGAGATTTGAAAATAGTGAACCAAAAATTTGCGCGTCAGGCGGCTTTATAAGCTCCAGTGTAGGGTTCAAATTCAACTGTTTTACACACTTGATGCGATTGGTAAACATAGGCCGTGATAAAAATAAATACCAATAAAGCTTTTGCGCGCGTGACGTCTTTATTTACATAGGCATAGCGTTCAAATTCAACTGTTTTCAACACATGCTAATTTGTGCCGGTCGCAGCCGGTGACAGAAGTTAGCGGGGGTGGCGGGTTCGAAAAATTGGCACACGTCCGACCTCCGTCACGTTCCGCTCGGGACTAAACGGCTCAGGGCGAGCGTTTGCGAAGCTGAAAACACTTGACATTGGAATTAGTGATATAAATATTTTGATATTTCAAATTATGATAGCCGTTATAAATTACATTTTTTACGACCTTTATTATGGCATAAGTTTTATTGTTCAAAGCCTAATATAAATCAAATGAAATAAGATATAGATCATAATTTAGACTTGTCTTTGCGATTTAATTGGATGCAGTAAAGTGCAAGTAATCGTGTATCGGACGGCCGAAATTTCTAGATCGAAGTCTGAACTAAGTAATATATTTTTTTCAAAATTTAAATACGTGTTATCTACGAATAAAACACTAAACAAAACGACGTTTTTACGGCTCTCACCGCCTTAATACACGAATAGAAAACAACACAACATAATAAGCCGACGTTCGCACGGACGTAAAAATAACGCGGCGATTTTTTTTCGCGCACTGCATTTTCAACGCTCTGCTTAGCGCCGGGAGTTGAAAATCCAAGTGTTTTTTTCGCTGGGATGCACTCTGTTGTTGTTAGGTTGGATTCTCGAAGCTCGGCTCAACACCTAGAGTTGAAAATCCAGTGCGTGATAAAATCCCGCCGCGATTTTTTTACGCCCGTGCGTACGTCGGCTAAGAGTTAGATTAGATGCTATTATACGGATCCTTCTTAAATTGTTGACTGCTTTTGTCTTCATTTAAAAGGTTTTCTACTGCAGACTCCTACGTCACGCTTGTCGAACAACGAAGGTATTTTAAAACATGCGAAAATAATTGCAACGAATGCTACATCCTTCAGCTAGGCAGTAGTATCATGTGTCAGTCTCTATCGATATCGATCAACAAGCTTGGCGATATGTTCAATACCTCTTCAGAAACCTCTGCTAAGACTGCTACTAATACACACATAATGGTTTGTATTGTTATTGTCAATGAGGAGCTCTTGGCTAAGTAATAACAGCCTCACGGGGCGATCCGTCAGGATAAGCTACGCTTGCCGGGGTTGGTCCGTGGATGGGTGACCATCTTTACATAGCGAGACTCCTCCTTACGTCGGAAAGCACGTTAAGCCATTGGTCCCGGCTGTCACTCATGGATCTTTGACAGTCGGGTCGGGTCGTCAGTTGCTCCAAAGTCTGACAACCAATCTTACCAAGGGGTATCTTATTAACCAGTTACTGGGTTGTGGAGGTCAGATAGGCAGTCGCTCCATCTAAAATACTGGTATTCAGCTGCTAATACATGTACACACAATGGTTTGTATTGTTCTGATAGCCCTACAGATTGGAACTATAACCACATTTTCCGCGTTACCTCTTGCAAAGAAAACGGTCGAATATTCTTTGTTGGATAAACGCTATTAATTTTACACAATAATCTTCAGCAGGCCACATAACCAAATTGACTCCACTTAAAACAATCCATTTTCATAAACTTTTCCCCGATCGTTAGAACAGTTTCCATTAACCTAACTGCTGATTTACATTTTAACGGGTGGCTAGTAAAGATTGGTTATCGTTCGTCTGAGTCTCGTCTCGGAACCTGCCTGACCCAGTTCCACTCATTTGCGTTTTGCTACTTATTTAGGACTATCTTGCCTCATGAAAGACTCGATTGAATCACGCTATCTATCAGAACGTATTTTAGTTGGCCCAGTTTTCAAGTGGACGCAGCGTTTGGGCTAGGAATTCATATCCCATGTTTGGACAAGAATGTTTTGGTTGGAATTGATTTTTGTCGATCTCCAAAAGTGACTGTTGGGTTTGGATTCCATTCAAAATGGGTATTCGTTGCTATTTGTGTGTCAGGCAGCATAAACGTGGATGACAATATCCATAAACAGTGGAATCATCTTATAGATGAGGGTTTAATACAAAAAAACCGGCCAAGTGCGAGTAGGAACACGTACAATGAAGGGTTCCGTAGTTGAAAAGAATTTATCCCAAAAATAACCTTAACATTGTATTTGAAAAATATGTTCTACCACGCAATTGATATACGTCACGGTCAATTCTCCAACTGCAAAGTTTGTAATAAGTACCTGGTCAACAAAAAAAAATTAAAAAATGTATGTGATAAAATTGCTTTGAAAGTGTCGATATATTTCATTCATCCAAACAATCATTCCGGAATCAAGTCAAGCAGATATTGTTTAGTAATCAAATTGTGCCATAACTCATTCTTATATAATTTTTAACTCATTCTTTATGGTTTTTAATTTTAATAAAATTATTTTTAATAAACGCTATATTCATGTACCTATTTCAACATAGCACGTTCCAATTGCTGTGTGGCAAATTACTTAGTATTTAGTTTTTCTTTTTCCTTTTGTTAATTAATATAGTCATAGTATTTGGTACACACTTTTAACTTTAATTGAATGTGTAATATGTCAACAACCGCATTTTACCTATTATTGATGGCTATACTTGTTTAAGTTTTTTTCTTTTGTTTCTCTCGCTACTTTCTAGTTAACCTAGCTTTATCAATGCTGTGAAACTCTATTATTGGCTTAAGTGATAATTGTCATCATCTCGCTATCACTGAGCAGTGTATGCAGTCTGTAAGATGATGATAAGTTGTTGTAACATTGGCGCAACTGCATTGAGCTGTTTCATTGATAGTGGGGTGAACATTCATAACGCATGTAAGTTTAATTATAAGCTGTTGAGTTTCCTAATAAAATAAAAAAAAAAAAAAAAAAAAAAAAAATTAAAAATTAATGATTTTCGGACTTTTTCCTTTACTTGTGCTGTAAGACCTTGCTTCTTGCCAAATTCTAGTCAACGGTAAGTACCCTAGGTTTTGATTTACTTGCGAGTGTCAAAATATGTCGCATATATGGCCGTATTTTTTTATTGCGTTGACTTAGAAGCTTGGTTTTTCTTAGAGCTCCAAGGGACCGTAGACCTACGTATTTGATATTAATTTTCGCGTTCCTGAGAAAAAGGGTCTTGATAGACTGACAGACGGACGGACAACGAAGTGATCATATAAGCGTTCCGTTTTTTCCTTTTGAGGTACGGAACGGAACCCTAAAAAGATAATTTCTAATTAGATTCACACAAATGCTAAGAAAAACCGATGATTTTTGTACTCATGTTTTTTTGACTTACCTGCCACAAAAAACGAACTCAAGTTACTATTAATGTATTACTGTCTTGTTTGCATAAATTGTTTTGAAATAAAGCAGACAACAAAGACCGTCAAATGCTATAAAATAATGGCAAAAAATCACGTTCCCATTATTCAGATTCCTTTATATAATAAAAATTGTAGCTGCCTGTCTCGAGGCTATTATTTTTCAGCAACGACGTTCATAAAACGAATGTTTTCTGAATACGCTTAACAAACTTCAGTTTCGTTTGTAACAGAGATCTGTGCATCCTTAACATTTTTTAAATTTTATTTTCATTGTGTTGCAAGTAATTATTAGTGTAGAGGCATTTTTATACGCGTGCTGAAGATATCGTTTCACTATTGAAACAGATGCTGTTGATCGTGTTGTCACGATACCTTAAGGCGCCATGCCATATCGAACAATGACTATAGTTCATCATACCATCTGCATATTTTATTTATCATACGTCTGTCTGTGGGGCTGAGCCAATCGTGCCCATTCCCTTCAACCAGTTACGCAGGTGGCTACAGGGCTTCACCCATACACAAGCAGAGAGTTGGTGGTCCTCGACACCAGGTTGCGGGCAATCCAGGGAGGCTAAGCTCTCCCTGGACGGTACGCTTACCAGGCGGTTATTACGTCTGGACTGGAACTGGCTGCGCCTGGTGACGGGGACCATCACGGGACACTGCTCATTAAACAAACACTTCCATACAATAGGAATAACGGACAGTCCTCTGTGCAGGGCCTGCATGGAGGCCGAGGAGACGATTGCGCATGTGCTCTTTGAATGCATAGGCGTTACCCAGATTAGAACAGAAACTCTTGGAATACCCCGATCTTTCACAGATGTTCTTAACAGACCCAGAGATTTGATTAACTTCTGGATCCGGGAGGTGGGCTGGTTGGAATAACCCACGAAGGCCGCCATGGCTCACGCACAATGGTCCACATGAAGGACTAAGTGCGGAAACCAAATCCTTAACATAGAACATGGAACCATCTGCATAAGGTCGTTATAGGCGTTACCCAGATTAGAACAGAAACTCTTGGAATACCCCGATCTTTCACAGATGTTCTTAACAGACCCAGAGATTTGATTAACTTCTGGATCCGGGAGGTGGGCTGGTTGGAATAACCCACGAAGGCCGCCATGGCTCACGCACAATGGTCCACATGAAGGACTAAGTGCGGAAACCAAATCCTTAACATAGAACATGGAACCATCTGCATAAGGTCGTTTATATTCATAGACGATTTTTTGTTTCGACATAGCGGCTTATTTTTTGTTAGTGTTTTGTTTTGTCGCGATCTAGTCAGGCGATCTCCGTGACCGCTTGTCGGACAAAAATTATGGGACCTTTTTATAGTAGCACCTACAATTTGGTTATAAAAAGTCCTCGGAAACCTCTAGCAGCAACTTTTTGTACAGCTATATTTATGTTACTGCCTTTTTGTGGCGCTTGTTTGTTGGTTGTCCTCCAGGAATTGGAATTCGTTTGTAGAACTACAAAGTTAGAAGTCAGTTTTATAGGTAGTCTTGCCACAGAGTAGCGTGGAGCACGCAAATCCATGTAAGTTTTCTACACACCTGTGATCGTCCTTATTGTTGGCCTATTTCTGACTGCTTGGCTGTGATACAATACAGTTTGTTACAACATGCTTGTACATAAAGCTGTCGCTGGTTAACCGTCGCGCGTCGCAAGAATAGCGCTATTGAATCATCACCAAAGTCTGCACCGTCTTGTGCGTTTGTGACTCATTCTGTTGGCGGAGATGTACAGACTATTGCATTAGCCGAGGTCAAATTGGCGTCAACATTAAAATCAACTCGCCGTTTTATGTAACAGCGTCATTGTAATGGCTGCCCTGCACGTGATATATCAATTACGGCGAACATCTCAAAAACATTAGCCGAACCTCTGTTTCTCGAAGCTTTTTAACGACAAACAAAGCACACGATGGTCCGGCGGCGAACCCATCGAAATGGATCGCTCATTGTTTGAATGGGTGACATTCCGGATCGGTTACGAGCAAAAGTGACGTCATCGCCGACCATTACCAAGCTTTGATCCCTTTTCACAATTAGGTTACACACCACAGGATCGATTCTATAATGAAATGGAAAACTCGATTTAATTTGTGATTTCGTGATTTTAGTTATCTAGTGCACAGCTGTTTTAGACCTATTTCATTCTCAATATTAGGATCAAATTGGGCACATCGCCACATTATATTGCGATATAATGTGGCGGCTAATGTCTTCTTACGGCCCATTCCCAATCTAATAACGACTCTATTTTGAATCAGCGGCATGTAATTTAGATGAATACAATGTATGGGTCAACATACGCTCTACTTTCGAGGCGACCGAGCCCTGCCGGTCCTGGGGCCAACCCACTCGCATTGTCATCAATGCCGGTCATTGTGGCCAATAAAGTGATTAATTCAGACCATAAATGTATTCCGCCGATCTATTTCGAATTAAGGTCAGTGTTGCCACCCTGGACGGTTGCACCATCTTGCCGCGTCGGTCAATTGGCGGCGGAATTGACTACTTTATGGATATGATAGCTTCAATATTGAACGCGATGATTGGTTGATATGCCCGCAATATCTATTGCAGATCTAATTTCTGAATTTATACGCTTTTGGAATGTAGATGAGGAGAAGCGTATAGATGCCAATACCTACGTACTATACACCACAACACTTAATCGGCCTCGAAAGAAAAGGGTTATCTCAATGACCCGCGTTTGTTATTGTTCATCGGCTTGCAATAAAATAAATTGTAGAGATTCTGCTATGAATATTGTTAAGTTACCTACTAATAAGTACCATTGTACATACACATAAGTTATCCTCAAGATGCGAAAGAAAACAAATAAGAGATGATTAGTATCGGCTGTTTGAGTTACAGAGCAAACACTAGATAGACAAACTAGGACCAATATTGTAGCCAAACAATTGTTCCCTACTTCTTCTTTAACGGATTCCAGTCAAATTTATTTTCGGTTATAGGGATCTCGAACTTTCCCGATTACGATATAAATAATGAAGTGATAAACCGACCTCTAGTTAATTTATGGTTGTGGATTCAAAAGTTTACTTGGTACTGAACTGGGTGCTAACCAAGTTCCATTGAAAACTTCCTCAGTTATTTATTTTCCTTCACGGCCAACATTGGCTTTATAATATAACTTTCTCCGTCCAATGAAAATATCATAGCATCAAAAGTTCTCAAGTGACCCTCAATGTAAGTCTAATTAGTAGAGCGGCTAAATATTATCATAACTGTCATAAGCTCCATTCGGGGAATGTGTTTTCTCACATTAGTTATCTGGTACCGTCGAATGGGTGCAATGAACTGTCTAAGGGCTTCGGATATACTGAGTAGTAGACGCGTGCGACGATCGTAAAGAGAAACGCACTTGACGGATACAAGCATTATTGTATTGCATTAGTAATGAACATTGTGCTATTACTAGCCAGTTTGTATGTGACTGTAAAGAGCTACTTGGCATAGTACCTTGTCTAGTATCGTCAGTAAAACTTTCTTAAGAAACTTGCAAGGCCGAGTTTAAAAGCTGAGACTTCGTATTCCACTGTCATTTAATTTTTTTTACCAATCAAAACAATGCTTCAACTCCACTTTGTTTAAAAAGTACAAGCACATCTGGCATGGTCCGAGAATGATCAATGCGCCGAGGTTCGAAGCCTTGCATGCACCGAGAGCACAAAAAAATATGATAACACCATATGGGATCGCTAATCGGATTCAACGAACCGATGATATATTTAAAGGCGAATTTATTACTGGTTTAATGTTTTGAGATATAGGTGTTAATAAGCATTGTCAGAATCATTGCCCATTCGAATACAAAGGAACTATTCAACAAAGCAATAAAGCGTTTGTTACATTAAGATGATTACTGTGGATAACAGACATATTGACAGCCACGTGCAGGCACCAAATTCCCAACTGAGAGCCTAATAAATAGACAAAAGACAATAGAAGTTCTTTTCTCACAATCTAATACAATAACTTGTATCTTTCAATCGTAACTACTCCCGAAGTGGCGGGCTAAAAGGAAAAGTCCGGTAATACCCAATTTAGTTTTGTCTTATAGCTATTTATCCCGTGTGCGTTCCCATTCACGAAGTTATCTACCGGTGAGGCAACTCCGCTTACGCCTACGCGGACAAGATTTCTACGCAACTGGTTATAAGATATAGTTGTTTCATTTCATATCCCTTCGGCTTTCTAGCACAGGGAAACATAATGAATGTGATTAAATTATTTAATGTTGATTGATTGGATTAATTTTCTTTACAACATTACCAGATTCCAACTGCAATAAAGCATTACAGTAATGAGAAACAATCAATCTGCCTAGCCTTTTCCCAACTATGTTGGGGTGGGCTTCCAGTCTATCCGGATGCAGCTGCAAACCAGTATTTTACATAGAGCGACCGCCTATCTGACGGGGTAATACGATATCCCTTGGTAAGACTAGTTGTCAGACTTTCGGGCTTCTGACGACCCGTAACGACTGTCAAAGATCCACGAATGACAGCCGGGACCAACGGCCTAACGTGCTTTCCGAGGCACGAAGAAGTCTCGGTATGTAAAGATGGTCACCCATCCACGGACCAACCATGACAAGCGTAGCTTAACCTGATGGATCGACCCATGCGGCTGTTATTACTTAGCCACGAGCTCCACAGATGATTACTATTTTCTAGCACGCCCACGCACAGGAGGCAAGACTTACTTGGGTTAAAAATACATGGCCAAATCAAGTGTCCAACCTGGTTACAAAAATACTTACACTCAATCAATGTAGATCTTCGCCTGTCGGTCAAAGCCATTCAGGCGTAGAAACAGGCGTGAAAAAAGAAAGGAAAATTTAAGGAAAGGAAAACAGATGTCAGCCACTTGTCACAGCAAGTTTTTGAGGTAAACAAGGAGGAATGGCTGAATGGAATGCGGGTGGGCGATAGACTCGCAACTTGCTACTTAATGCACGATTGTAATCTTTAATATGAACACTTTATTACAGCACGTGGCTCTTGGGGCAATGGTGGATAAATATTGAGTTATGCTTATCACGTACATTTAACAATTTTGTGTTAGAAGAAATTATATTCAGAGATTCTAAAATCAGAGCAAAAACAATCTCTGGAAAACCGGAAGCAGAATAGCGTGCAAAGAGAGGAGACCAGCGGTTTAAATAGATAGACCGAACACTAAGGACAAGGTTACTCGTTCAAATGGATGAAATTTCACAACAGTGCAATGGTAACAGGTCACCAAACGATATCAAGTTTTCTCTTACTCCAGTTGCACAACTCGCGAGCAAAGAATTCAGGTGTTACGAAGTTTTCTGTTATCCCGTGATAAACAAGGAAGCAAGTTCTTTACACTCAAAATAAAAAGATAAGGGAACTAAAGTTGACGAGTTATTTCTCTCCCTTCTTACAATCAACGTGAAGATATGCGATTGCGTCACAGCTGATGTAAACACACCAAGCTTAATGTATCTCTAGGCTTACTTTTCTCATTTAGACTCTGTCACCGTAAAAGGTATCAATCATTATTTTGTTTTAATTTAACGCCACCCCATTTGGAGTAGTCTTAACACTGAAACGTAATAAAGCTGTCGAGAGCGAACGAAGTCGTATATTTTAAGGTGAACCCAATTTGTCTGGGCGTCGACATATGGCACCAGTTGCCACAAATATTGGAGAGATACAATAATATAGAAATGTTTTTATGGTTGGTCATGCGGGTAAATCTAATCTTCAAACCTATGAGTACGTTCAATACCAAGTAAGATTAAGTATTGTTCGTCTAGGTACTAAAGTAGTGTTTAGCTTTTCGTTTTGTAAAAGTACGTAGGTACTTGTGTCCTCGGTCCTCATCCATCGGTGATGTAAGAAAAATATCGGTTACAGCAATTCCCTTTGTCTGCGAGAATTGTAACTCAAAGGAGGAAAACGACTCCACTTTCGAGCATTTTATGTTGTCAGTAAACCTTAGGTTGTTACGTTACTGCTGCACATTATTCTTCAGCTTCTTCTTCTCACGCCGAAACACTATGTGCTTGAGAATAAAAACAGATCAACCTATACGCTTGTAAGATACAGTAAACATAAACGTTGATAGAAATATTCTCCGTCTGTGTTTTGAACATAGAAAATTGAGTGAAATCATCAATTTTAAGTGCAAAGACATCTTTTTAACAACTATGCGTTTTATGGCAGTGATTTCGCTAGTTCTTCACATGAGGAAGTGGATGCAGTGCTCCAAATTAAGTTGCGTCATTGCGTGCTCAGATTCTATCCGTCTTTTATTCATTGGTGAGTTTTATTTGCTTGTTTGGAATACTGAATCAGTCCAGATTGCAGCAAGGCTAAAACGAAACGATGAGTTATTTGTATACTCTCCCAGGTCTTTGCCGTATGATGTCATGAGTGCAGTGAACCTGTTATAAAAATCGCCTCTTACCCAAGATAAGAATAGAGTGGCCTATTCTTGACAATGATCCGTTGCTAATCATATACTTAAATTATACACTGACTTGCTTCTTGCTTATTAACATGGATTAAAAAACACGAAGGTGATGGTCATACGCTAGTGCCTAATCAACAGATGCTAGTGGAAACTAATTTATTTATTAAAATAGTTTTCGTACGACAGTCGTCAGCTCAAAATTTTATGGTAACCGCTGCAGATTTCCCAGAAAATGCAGTGGTAGAAAAGTGCCGAGAATAAAATTCAAGAGATTCTATTGCCGATCTTATAATTTTATTACTAAAAATAAGCTTGGAATTTAGATAATAACTATTCCACACCACATTATTGTGACCAACTGTACTTAATTAACATTGAACTGCTGTATCTTACTTGACTGTAAACAACTTAAATTTTGGTATTTGCTAGATAGGCGGATAGCCTTGGTCGCGATGATTCACAATGTCAAGTTGCTTTTTTGAAGGTGTCTCTACTGCATACTTGATAAGAGTACAATAATGTAAATAAGCAATATCCGTTTGTAAAAGAACATAACTATTATAAAAACGTTGACTTATCAATACTATCCCAGTGTGCTCTGTGGTGGTTAAAATGACCTTGCAACTTGTCGAAATGATCTTTAACTAATTGTCATGTTTGTTACTACACACCGTTTAAGTATTGAGTCGTAACTTTCCCGTAGAACCTTAACTTAACTTTTAAATAATTATTAAGATTTGCATACCTTCATAAGTTTTTCTTTGTTTGCTTTCACTTTTGTTATACTATTTAACACAAAATGTTTTCTGAACTTAAATTATTGTAGTTTAAAGGTTTTAGTTTTAACAGCATGGTTTGTAAAGATTATTTTTATGTGTATTCCGTGGAAAATGTTATTGGTTAGGTACATTTGGTCGTATCTTGTATTTCTTCCTACAAAATGTAATGTGTCACTGTTTGTTTTCCCTAATAAATAAAATAAAATTAACGCTTCTCTAAACAAGCCAATATCACATGATTATGCTCGATCGATTTTGTACCTCTGAATGAATGTATGTGCTCAGCAGATGCTAAAGTCAGGTGCGAAGCGACGAGGTGTACAAACAAAATTTCCCCGGAGCTATGATAGCAACGCGAGACATGCTTCGGAGCGAGGTGTCTGATCATAAAACAGGCGTTCGGGCGGAACGACAGAACGTGGCGGAAGGAATTGCTAATACTTCGCCTTTCGTGATGTCGCCGGTTGAGTTGTCGTTTCATGACAAAGCCGACTGTTTGAATCCATTATTTGTATACTGTAGTGATTAATACGAATTAATAAGGCAGTAGTCAACTGTTTATCCATGAATTACAGGTTAGCAGGTTGCGTGGCCACGTTGTCATCTCCAACAGTCATTCGGCTGATATGAGCATGGACATGACTCTCGTCTGTTACAAGAGACCTCGTTTTTTCTTTCGGATCGATGTCGATATATTCTCACGCCTCTAAATTATTCTTTTTAAAGGAACAATGAGAGCATTAGCACTATCGACCTTTGAGCTATAGTGTGAATTAGCACTTACTCATCAACTGGGTGCAACAGATATTGCTTTGCGGATTTAGTAATGAAAGAACGAAAATGTGGATAATTGATCAGTTGTTAGTTATTTTCCAATAAATAAAACGCCTCAGAATACCAATCAACTACAAGTATTTAATGGGACCTGATTGTATTCATGCCTTGCATTGCGCAGCCATTGCTTTTTGTATTTGTTACTTGCCTATTGATTTCATTTCAATTTTCAATCAAAGGCAATTGGTTCGATTCTATTTTTATGACTTTGTGTTATATTAATATGGATATTGGAGCTAAGGAAACATACAAAAAATCATCATCAACACACATTTGAGCTGCTCTGATTTACAAATTAATGGTCTCCTTTGAAAATTGTATATAACTATGCGAAATTTTCTATATTTGCCAAGATCTCATTTAATTCAATGACCAATCAGTTTTCACTCACAAGAAAGCATTTGCTTCGCTTATTTGAATTGGATTTCTCCGTAGCCTTGATACATTTATCGCTTTTGCATCTCCAGCGTTGAATTCTAAATGTGTTCAACAACTTTCAATTTGCATTTGTTTAGGCAGTGTAACACTTGCTCGATCAAGATTTATAGTTTGTTGAGGTAGTAAACAGGCGTGGTCCTCATGGATCAATATCAGATGATGGATTGTCCAACAGTTTGGGGAAATAAATTTACAGTTGATCGACGTTGTCTGCACTTTGGTCGAATTCATGCTACGCCAGACGGTTGGATCGAAGTTGTCTGGAATCTCAAATGTTTCTCTCTAACCGTGGGTGTTTTTGTATATTAAACTTCTTGTAGGTTTTCTGAATATCGCATGTGTGTTGTGTGGTAACTTCCATAGAAAACACAAACGTTTGAAAACGACCGAGTTATTATAAAACTAGGCGATTACAGAAAACGCACATATTTTGTCCGATGAAGGTTTTAGCATAAATGTTGAAACACTCAGCTATTTTGATTGTTGAACTATTTACATATTGCACAATGTTCGATTTAGCTCATACATACGTAGCATTCTTTATTTGGTTTTATCGTAATCGTTTGAACTACTTACGGAATTAGATATATGAAATCTTGGCGTATTTATATCACGAAGAGATTCGAAGGAACAAGGCGCTAAAAATCTCACACTTGTCTTATTCTCTTTAGTTAGTAGCACATGTGTGTCACTCCTTAATTATTTTTTGTAACCACGCTCATTGTTACTGTATATTTTTGGGGTTTTCTCACAAATCAATTTCAAATTATTTGAATATTCTAATAGAGACATGTTATTTCTTTGAGACTGGGATTAGATTAATAAATGATTCATAACAGCACATGTAATAAATAGATAAATTACATGTGCTGTTATGAAACTTTATCCGAAGTTAAATCTTTATTGCATTTTAAGACTCGGGATATGCGGTCACCATCTGCTTTCATGCCAATATATTTCGATACTTAAATTATCCACCACTAATATCTTAATCTGTACTAAAACAATACAAACAAACTTTACTGTAAATATTTTTTACACAAACCATCGCCAAGTTTTGTAAACTATACTCAAGTTTTTATGATATTTTAGAAAGGAGTTTGGTTCTTAAACAAACATGGGACCACACGCAGCGCATGATTCACTGTCCATCATCTTTGTATACGTGGATAATGTCCATCAAGGATGCTCTCGAGGATAAAATTATATCCTTCTGTTGTTAAGGAAAACAATCTTGTCTTGTTTCTTACCCATTCGGCAGTGCCTGCTGTCGATTCATTATAGAGCGTATTCATAGAATGTGTGTGCTCGTCCTTACTTGATTCTTTATATGTCGTGTAATCGACATCGTTGCTTTTTGGTAGTTAAGTTTTGGCTATACCATATTCAAAGCTTTTGATTTTGACTTGAATCGTTTAAAGTATTGCCTCAATAGCGATTTTATGTAATATCACCGACACCGAGTCATTTAGCTTCTTACAAATTATCCTATTACTATGCTCAGACACTAAGTAGTTTTTATCAGGCAATTAATCTGCCGTCCCCGTTATATTCACTACCTTTATTCAAGTTATCTTGATGTTAGTGTATAGTTTTTCTAGATTAAGCATCTACCTACGCTGTGGATACGCTGTCAAACCTTGCATTTACTGCTGTGTTCGTAGGTCTTCTCATATTTCTCCACTGTCTTCTAAAGTGTCCTTCTCTAATGATAATTAAAATTCACTTGTTTTTGGTAAAACATATCAGATTAGGAAATCTAAAAACAGCTCACGACGTAGGTATCTTCATGCCCATTTCTGTAACATGAAAATAGGCCACGTATGCAAAACGTAACATTTCCCGTGTCAGGTTATTACAAGTCACATTCAAAACCTTGAAATATTGTCGTATTACACAGAAACATGGCGTGTTGGCTACCTCTACATTTTTTATGACGCGATCAAAGCCGCTGTGTTATATTGCCCTGTTATAGAGTATTTTAAAAACATGCAAACCTTTAATTCCTCGTTTCCGTGTTACGCATTGCATTCTACGGAATTCTGGCGGGCTAAAACGGGCACTTTGGCAGAATCATAATAGGATAATAGGTATTATGAGTCATATTTGAAATCGTAAAACGGTCACAAACTGACAATTCATAATCTATCGGCGTACAATTCATAGCACGCAATTCATCTGTTTGAGAGTTTTGTATGGAGATTCGTAAAATGGTCCACAAATTATGAATTGCTTTATTGAAGTTTAATGTCAAATACGTCAATTATCACAATCATACAAGCATAACAAATTGCTGGGAATTCAGGAAATGAATCTCTTTTAGAGGAATTGCTTAATGTGGCCGTTTTAGGCCCCCTGGACATAATAATTATAAATTGAAATGCCGTACAACAAAGGGCCGAACCACACATTCGTGCCCTTTACACAATTACTACACTGCCTTAGATGCTTTTGGTGCTTATGTCAGAATGCCTATCATGTAGTATTTACCTATATAATCTTCTTTTGTTTTTCTGTCGAATAATTTTATACTTCGTCATCTTCTCAGCTTTATCCCTAAGAACCTGTTGTCAAGCACCACTTTCCTCAAAATTAAATTCAATTTCTATCGTATGGGTTAGCTCTGAAAAAAAAGCAGTATATAGGAATTCCTAGAATGCCTCAATTACAATAAATTCTATTATTTCTGTTAATTCTAAGATTGCTGAAGGCAATACCTCCTGTTTTTATGTTTTTATGGAGACTGCGTTTAGAGTTCTAATCAAGTTCCAAGATGCTTATCACATATTCAGCAGCATTAAAAAGATTATCGTCAAGTTAATTCCATCGCGTGCGCAAACAATGCCGTGTGGCCCACATAGAGGTAGATAGGCGTGAAGATAGATGGTGCTATCTCGTCAGCACGGCACCAGATCCACATAAACAAACAAAAAGACTTTCCCTCTTAATTACATCACATCTATCACGTACTTACACGACATGGTTCAATGAATTCTAAAATGAAAAAACTTAGCCCATTTATATTCAAGCAAAATTTAAATGTGAAATGTTATACATAATCGCGTCCCGTGTCCTGATGTTGATTCAGGTCATACCCAGTGGAATTTCATAAATAAAATCTAATTTCGCAAAACGCGACTGCCGCCTAATGAGGGACGCAATTATGAACCTCAGCCTCTTATCCTTAATAAGGATCAGAGCTATCTCATAATTATAACGATCTGATTTTACTTTGTAATTTATTGAGAACTGATTGGGCTGTTGTATATTTAGCACATGCCTCCTGAATTTGGGGTGTCGAAATTATAGAAAATATGCGTGTATATGTTATTTCAAGGTGACTTTAATTCCAACCGCGCGTACTCGATCAAATATTCAGCGGATCACGGTGTAATGTAAGATTACTCGAGTTGATGTTTCTAGGCTGCGGCACGTACTTCCATTTTCATCCTCGGGGATGTAGTAAACGACTACCGGCTTTCTTTGCTTCGACCCTCTGCATCATTTATAATCATAACTCCTCCAGCGAACACTTTAACTTCGCACCTCGCCTAGCACTCGCCTTGATGCGAGAAAAGTGGAGGAAAACATTTTCGTGAGAGGCTTTTGTGCTACTCCGTCTTTGAATTCTAACTTTTCTCGAAACAGATGCAGAAATGTGTGACCGACCTCTGCTTTACAATTTTTATTATTATGTACATTCAAGTTTTTGCAGCTCGTTTGCGGAAGGACTTTATAACTTTGCTCTTAACTGTGATTATTCTGTTCTCGGTGTGAAGCCAATATAACATATTATATTGGCGAATCGTTGGGCGTGCGTATGGGGTCACTCGTGAATGTCGAAGGTATTTCTCCGCCTGAATCATAACGGGTGTTCCTGAGGTAACATCGTATCAAAGACTCCTGAAGTAAGCGAAGAAGTTTGGAACGATAACTAGATGTAAGTGGAACGCGTTATTTATGCAAGGATTTCTATTTACTTCTCCGTGAAGAATATCGGATCCAGCACTCTGTTCTCAGTTCTCATCTAAGTTAAAACAAACGCGGGCAATAAGTTACTTTACAGTACGTCGATTCTGTAAAATTCAACCAACAACTCGCTATTCACTCTCACTTCGCATCACTTCTGCTCACTTGTTTTTTATTTGATACTTTGAGGAGCTCGTGGCTAAGTAATAACAGCCGCACAGGTCGATCCGTCAGGTTAAGCTACGCTTGCCGGGGTTGGTCAGTGGATGGGTGACCATCTTTACATAGCGAGATTCCTCCGTGCATCGGAAAGCACGTTAAGCCGTTGGTCCCGGCTGTCATTCGTGGATCTTTGACAGTCGTTACGGGTCTTCAGAAGCCCGAAAGTCTGACAACCAGTCTTACCAAGGGGTATCGTATTACCCAGTAACTGGGTTGTGGAGGTCAGATAGGCAGTCGCTCCACGTAAAATACTGGTATTCAGCTGCATCCGGTTAGACTGGAAGCCGACCCCAACATAGTTGGGAAAAGGCTAGGCAGATAGGCAGATAGATAGATAGACTTTGAATTTAGAATGCCAATCAAGAAACTCACAGCGGTTTCAGATTCGAAGCTTAGAATGAGGTCTCAGAATCACACGGCAGCACTTGTAGGATCACTCGTGAATGTCGAAGGTGTTTCCGCGCCTGAATCTTAATGGGTGTTCCTGAGGTAACATCGTATCAAAGATTCCTGAAGTTAGTGAAGAAGTTTGGAACGATAATAGATGTAAGTGGAACGCGTTATTTACGTAATGATTCACATTTACTTCTCCGTGAAGAATATCGGATCCAGCACTTTGTTTTCAGTTCTCATTTAAGTTAAAAAAACGCGGGCAATAAGTTACAGGACTTGTAATGAAATTCCCAGGCTTCGTTTGATTAAAATAAGTCCGGGATGTCGGCCCCGTTCCTGCAGTGAGTTCAAGCAATTGCGTTATTGGAACGCAATTTGTGCCAATTTATAAAAAATCGAGGAAATCGTTCGGTTGGAAAATATTTCAAGATTGTGTACACGGATTGTGCCTAGGTGCGCGTTTAAAGGTAACGGATGAAAACTGTTAGCTTTACTGTTTGTTAGTCAAACAGCATTAAATAGGGCAAACGTCAACAACTCGAGTTCGAGTTGCCCCACTTCAAAGAATCTGAGCTCAAAATATGACAAAAGTATACATAAAATAGTTAGTTCACATGAATATAAATAACAGGTACTATTTAAATAAATATTAGGTCTTTACCTATGAAATTGCCGTTCTGCAGTACTGGCCATTTCAAATCAAAATAATTTTTGTTTGGCTAAGAATTCTAATTTCAAATTAATTTTATTTTAAAAACATGGATTTTTTTTTCCAAAAGTAGTCATTTGTTTATTGATTAGTGTTACATTTTCATCGCATTTCAATCTTTTTCGTCATCATGGATACGTTAAAAATTCGAGTAATTATGGAATATGAGTACCGTCGTGGCAGCAACGCGGCACAAGCGGCACGCAACATCAACGACGTTTACGGAGCTAACACTACAAACCAACGCACCACCTGTTATTGGTTTGCTCGCTTCCGTTCTGGAAATTTCGACCTGAAAAATGAACCTCGCGGTCGTCCGAAGACTTTGGTCGACAATTACGAATTAAAGGCGATTGGGGAAGCTGATGATACACAATCTACGGCTGAATTAGCCGCAGCTTTCGACGTTAGCGTCAAAACAATATTGGTCCATTTGCGTCAAATTGGCAAGGTAAAAAAGCTTGACAAATGGGTGCCCCACGAACTGTGTGCGTCTATCTGACAGGCCCCAACAAGATTCATCAACAGGTGATAGCTTGTCATAAAGACATTATTTTGTACCTAAAGAAAATAAATAAGATATATTTTGTACCTCGACAGTTTTTGATTAAATGACGTTTTTATGAAGTGTTGTGTTGTTATTATACTTTCAGATCGCACAATAGTGTTAGGAGCTTGATACTATTATGTACCTTACAAATCCAAAATCTCGACTTTCTGTGAGCTACACTTCAGAAGATATTCGTTATTTAAACAAGCGTCCAGCCAGCGGGCCCCTTTTTAAATACTACTATTTTATATCATACAATAGTGTTAGGAGCTTGATACTATTATGTACCTTACAAATCCAAAATTTCGACTTTCTGTGAGCTATACTTCAGAAGATATTCGTTATTTAAACAAGCGTCCAGCCAGCGGGCCCCTTTTTAAATACAACTATTTTATATCATACAATAGTGTTAGGAGCTTGATACTATTATGTACCTTACAAATCCAAAATTTCGACTTTCTGCGAGCTATACTTTAGAAGATATTCGTTAATTAATTGTGATTTTTTATTTGCTTTAGCTCGTCAGTTATTATTATGTTACAGTATCTGTTCGACCGGGCTCTGCTCGGGTGAAAATAGAGAAAACGAATTTTTATTTTTATTTTTTTTCCAAGTATGAGACCTAGCTAGATCAATTTTTTGCACCCGTAAACCCCTATATTGCAAGTTTCATCGAAATCGTTAGAGCCGTTTTCGTGAACGTGAGTACACGTTTAATAGTATAGGGATGTTGTATAAGGTTTTTGATGATCTTTAAATTTCTAAGTTCTAAATTGACATTTGGTGCGCGTTGTCTGAAATTTTAAAATTATTGTCGACATGTTTAGACATCTTTTGTTACTAACAATTTAAACAGATTAAAGATTATAATTACTATTAAATTTTCTCTTTTAATTTACATCGTCATCATTAGCGTCGTACTTAACTCTCTTACTCTTTTTCTTAATCCCAGTTTTGGTGTTATAGCCCTATTGGATTATGAACGTAGGTATAATGTTTGAAAAGGGGTTTGCTAGCTAGACGATCGTTTAAATAACGAATATCTTCTAAAGTATAGCTCCAGAAAGTAAAAATTTTGGATTTGTAAGGTACATAATAGTATCAAGCTCCTATCACTATTGTATGATATAAAATAGTTGTATTTAAAAAGGGGCCCGCTGGCTGGACGCTTGTTTAAATAACGAATATCTTCTGAAGTATAGCTCACAGAAAGTCGAAATTTTGGATTTGTAAGGTAATAATAGTATCAAGCTCCTAACACTATTGTATGATATAAAATAGTAGTATTTAAAAAGGGGCCCGCTGGCTGGACGCTTGTTTAAATAACGAAGATCTTCTGAAGTGTAGCTCACAGAAAGTCGAGATTTTGGATTTGTAAGGTACATAATAGTATCAAGCTCCTAACACTATTGTGCAATCTGTAAGTATCATAACAATAAAAATAACCATAAAGGGCCTGCTAGCAAGACACTTCATAAAAACGTCATTTAATCAAAAACTGTCGAGGTACAAAATATATCTTATTTATTTTCTTTAGGTACAAAATAATGTCTTTATGAAAAGCTATCACCCGTTGATGAATCTCGTTGGGGCCTGTCAGATAGACGCACACTGTAACATAATAATAACTGACGAGCTAAAGCAAATAAAAAATCACAGTTAATTAACGAATATCTTCTAAAGTATAGCTCGCAGAAAGTCGAAATTTTGGATTTGTAAGGTACATAATAGTATCAAGCTCCTAACACTATTGTATGATATAAAATAGTTGTATTTAAAAAGGGGCCCGCTGGCTGGACGCTTGTTTAAATAACGAATATCTTCTGAAGTATAGCTCACAGAAAGTCGAAATTTTGGATTTGTAAGGTACATAATAGTATCAAGCTCCTAACACTATTGTATGATATAAAATAGTAGTATTTAAAAAGGGGCCCGCTGGCTGGACGCTTGTTTAAATAACGAATATCTTCTGAAGTGTAGCTCACAGAAAGTCGAGATTTTGGATTTGTAAGGTACATAATAGTATCAAGCTCCTAACACTATTGTGCGATCTGAAAGTATAATAACAATAAAAATAACCATAAAGGGCCCGCTAGCAAGACACTTCATAAAAACGTCATTTAATCAAAAACTGTCGAGGTACAAAATATATCTTATTTATTTTCTTTAGGTACAAAATAATGTCTTTATGACAAGCTATCACCTGTTGATGAATCTTGTTGGGGCCTGTCAGATAGACGCACACCCACGAACTCAATGATCGCCAGCACGAAGTATGCGTCGAGACGTGCCTTGCACTGCTCAACAGATACACAAATGAAGGAATTTTGAACCGCATTGTTACCTGCGATGAAAAATGGATTCTGTTTGATAACCGCAAGCGCTCAGCAAGTTGGTTGGATCCTGGTTCAGCACCTAAACAATGCCCTAAACGAAAACTTACACCTAGAAAAGTGATGGTCACTGTTTGGTGGTCTAGCGCCGGTGTGATTCATCACAGCTTCTTACCAAACGGGGTGAGCATTACTGCAGATGTGTACTGTGAAGAACTGAACACAATGATGGAGAAGCTGGCACATCTCCAACCAGCATTGGTCAATCGCTCGTCTCCGCTGCTCCTGCACGACAACGCGCGACCTCATACTGCACAGCAGACGGTCTCCAAGTTGCAAGAACTGGGGTTGGAAGCTCTCCGTCATCCGCCCTACTCACCAGACCTTACGCCTACAGACTACTACTTTTTCCAGAATTTGGATAACTTCTTGGCGGGAAAAAAATTTAATACCCGAGAGGCAGTACAAAATGCCTTTGAAGAATTTGTTGCCTCCCGACCAGCTGATTTCTTTAAGAATGGCATCAATAAACTGCCACTGCGTTGGCAAAGATGCATTGATTGCATGGGTGATTACTTCGATTAATACAAATAAAAAATACATGAAAAAAATTCGTTTAAATTTTTTCATACAAAACGGCAATTTCATAGGAAAAGACCTATTATATGAACGCTTTTAGCGTCAAAGTATGTACGGGTACACACAGTCACGTACTTATTCAGTACGTATATTGATCAAATATTACCGAGGGAATGTTTTTTCAAATATTCCTAAAAGCAATGTTGTGTATTCGGTCGTACGATATTATTGTTAATGTTTACTGTAAACAAAGCTCGTTAGGAGTTTTATAACCTTCACATAAACTACCATTAAATTTAGCCGAGGCCAAAATATAGGTGCTACATTTTATGTGCCAAAATATTTTTAACCGACTTCCAAAAGGAGGAGGTTCTCAATTCGTTGGAACCGATTACTCGAAATTGGCAGGACCGATTTGGATTTTTCTTTTTTTGTTCGAAAGGGTATACTTCGCAAGTGGTCCCATGATCATCAAGTCAAGATCTGACGATGGGATCCCATGGAAATCGAGGGAAACCCTCAAATTTTATGGGCACACCTATGTCGATTTCGGTATTTTTTATAGTAACTTGTGCATTTGCTATCGGAAAGTACCATTCGGTGAACTGGAACTTATGATGAAGACCACAGAGGGCCATCGGAAATACTCAATTATATCTAAGTACATCACAGGTTGCGATTCGATTACTTTAATATGGTTTATGCTCGTCAAAATGCATAATGGTAATGGTGACTTCACCATGACCTCCAGTTCTCCTGGTTCTTACTAGGAGAACTCCTCAACAATTAACGTCCCTGCATCGGGAAAAGCAATATTTTGTAAAACGTGATGAGCAGTTGACATTGGGTTATTGTAACTTAGATAAATTACAAACTGAACCACTAAAAAGTGAAAAATAAAAACTTTACAAAAAAAAACGACTTCCAAAAAAAACACTACAAAGTGAAAAATAACTTTAATTTCGGAAGTCGGTGGCAAAAAACTAAAATACAGATCCAAAGACACCGACTTCCGAAATTAAAGTTGTTTTTCACTTTGTAGTGTTTTTTTGGAAGTCGGTTTTTTTTTGTAAAAAAGTTTTTGATAATCAAAGTTGTATGAAATTCTACTGCATCTTTGTTGATATGATTAAAACGTTAATTTGGTTCTCGAGTGAAAATCCAAAATTTTCAATAGTATGAATGTAGGTAGGTACTTACGCTAAACTTTTTTTCCCGCTGAAAGATGAATGAACATTGCGAAATTTTCTCCTCATCTAGTTTTGTCCGCTTGGACCCTTAAATGACACTAGACAAGGTTACTTACATAAGTACCTAAATATAAGTACGAAACATGGTATTAAATTGTGCTCAAATCCTTGCTTAAGGCGAGTAGTGCCGTCAACTAGCGCCACCATTGAGAAAAAAAACCGGCCAAGTGCGTGTCGGATCACGCACAATGAAGGGTTCCGTAGTTGGGATGAATTTATCCCAAGAACAAACTTAACATTGTAGTTGAAATACATGTTCTCCCAAACATTCCAACTGTAAGTGTAAGTGTGTAATCACAATATTGAGAGATTTACCATGTTATTTTAAGACCACAGACTTCAAATAGATAAACAATTATTTTCTTTAAAAAAAAAAATTAAATTTAAAACTATTTATTTTATAAAACTTACGCCTTAAGGTAGGTATTTTCTGTGTTCATTTTCGGCATCCATAAAACAGTGATGTCACAGTTTACGCCTTCATATAAAAATATGGCTGAAAGCTAGAGCATATTTACTTAAATTATACCTAGGGAATATACTCGTAACTATAATACGTCTATAATATTGACTGTTCATATGAGGAGCTCGTGGCTAGGTAATAACAGCCGCACGGGTCGATCCATCAGGTTAAGCTACGCGCTTGCCGGGGTTGGTCCGTGGATGGGTGACCATCTTTACACACCGAGACTCCTCCGTGCCTCGGAAAGCACGTTAAGCCGTTGGTCCCGGCTGTCATTCGTGGATCTTTGACAGTCGTTACGGGTCGTCAGAAGCCCGAAAGTCTGACAACCAGTCTTACCAAGGGGTATCGTATTACCCAGTAACTGGGTTGTGGAGGTCAGATAGGCAGTCGCTCCATGTAAAATGCTGGTATTCAGCTGCATCCGGTTAGACTGGAAGTCGACCCCAACAAAGTTGGGAAAAGGCTAGGCAGATTGAATATTGACTGTACATTATACGAGGCCGTTGTTCGAGTTCGCTGCAAAAACTTATTATACTGAAACAACACAGGATACGTTAGGTTAATCTAAATATGAAAATATTTTGTGTACAATCTTCGTACAAGCAGGGAATATGAATGAGGGGCGTAAGGGCGTTTCTCCTCTGCAAGAGTGATGAAGGTCGGCGCCGCATACGCAATTCATGTCGTATAATTATGCTTTTATATCAAAGAAATGCCATTCTTTCTCCTTCCAACAGCTTCCGTGAACATAAAACTCAATTTATTTTTTTTATCTTTTCAGGTCAATTACACATCAACCTAGTCTGATGAACAAGGCTTCCATTCCATCGATTTAAGGTAAGTTCTTCTCATTTTATTGGATGGCGCTTATCAATGATGTCGTTATTTGTGTGATTTGTGTTATTCACTATGGTAATCATTTATGGGGATACATCGACAAATTTTGTCTTTTTAAAATTCCTGTAAAACCAAATGTATATAATGGTTAAATAATTTGGATTTTCCATATGTGTTATTTGTCTATATTGTCTAGTGCTGTATTAAAACTGAAGCATGATTGATTACTTACTTGATTTTTTTCGATGATTCCAAAGTAGCACCGTCTATTTTTTGGTTTTATACGATTATACGTCAACAGTTCCTTGTTGTGCAGTAAAATTTGCTTTAAATTGAAGGTATTTAAATATGTTAAGAACTTACTAAGCTAAAAAAAAATATTTTAGTAAGTATAGCATTTTGTCATAAATCTACATTTAAACGAAAAGCGTTTAGTTCCGCTGCGCGTGTTGAGTCTTCTATATCGCGTGTCAAAGCCCTAACGCCATTTCACTTACACACCGAGCTAAATCACGCTTCGATGTATCCTCTTAATAAGCATATCGGTACAAAGGTCGCTGTATTGGCAGGCTTGTGAGTAGTTGGCAGTTTTGCTAAGAACCGCATCATCGCCACCACGAAGAAGTGAATCATTTTTATTTTAAAACATGACCAAGCACCACCACAGGCAGGTATAAAATGCATAAACAAAAGAATAAATTACTAAACTAAAGACAGCGGTTCCGATTTTTGCCATTATTATTTTTCCTTGAGTGATCTCATCTATTTACTAACAATTTGAGTAATAGAAAACGCACATAACATTCGTCCATTGGGAATGTTCCTGTTTAATTAATTACCGACAATTAAGTAATTAAGTGATTTTCAAGTTAAATTAAGGTCACATGGAAAATGGAACCTCAATTTTCTTAATAAGGTGAAAGGGACGGATTTGGATGAATTAGGTAGGTAAGTCTAACTTACGTTCGAAGATTCAAGATATAACTACAATGGAATTGGAGCAGTTACTTTAGTTCAATCTCAGATTTGATGCCACCAACTGCTTGAAAAGTGAGCTTGTTTTAAACTTTTTACTAAACAAAACCTAGTCCATAACCATAAGGCTACCCAGACGAGTCGTTCGACACCTCATGTTTTAAAAATCCATCCAGCCAGCAGGATGCTTCGAGGGTATAAATAATCCCACATACATAGGCTACCCAGACGAGTCGTTCGACACCTCATGTTTTAAATATCCATCCAGCCAGCAAGATGCTTCGAGGGTATAAAGAATCCCACATACATAGGCTACCCAGACGAGTCGGTCGACACCTCGTTTTTTAAAAATCCATCCGGCCAGCAGGATGCTTCGAGGGTATAAAGAATCCCACATACATAGGCTACCCAGACGAGTCGTTCGACGACACCTCATGTTTTAAAACTCCATCCAGCCAGCAGGATGCTTCGAAGGTATAAAGAATGCCACATACATAGGCTACCCAGACGAGTCTTTCGACACCTCATGTTTTACAAAATCCATCCAGCCAGCAGGATGCTTCGAGGGTATAAAGAATCCCACATATATAATAAACGGATTCCCTGTATGTGGAATCCGTTTATTATGACTCCGCCTATATACCAACCGCACTAATTGCAGTGCGAAATTTGGTTTTATACGGATATAATAGCTTCGCTTAGTGACTATACTTCGCTTAGCGCTTATTATGACCTATTCTTAAGAAATTATGTCCGGTTACATCTAGTGTCCGCTCAGTATTATGACGTGTTTGTCACTTTCCTTTTCACGGATTCTACTGTACTTAGAGCTTGTCCACTCTGAAATGCCCTACTACCGCATTTACCTTAGTACAATACGCGCCACCAAAGATGAGTCTTGACATACCACGTGGTTTGACTTGGGCAGTACTATGCGAGCCAACTAAGAATAGGATCGCGATTGCTGTCTGAACACACACGATAGCGATTTGACAGCTATCGTGTGAAGGTACAACGGAACCCAATTGAGTTACACACGTTCACTCACAATCTGCAGGATTTTGAAGGACGTTCAAAATCCATCGCTTCATGTATTTGAAAGAGTCATCTGCTCGACAACGTAAATACCGCAATGAATATTGTTGAACACTTGAAAAGGTTACATCACAGTTTAGCACCAGATTCACATTGTTAGTTCATAGAGATAGCTGTCAAATTAGTACGCTGTGGTAATGAAGTTCGCGAGTATTGCGGAACAAAATGGCGTCTTGACAGTACTATTCTTATTTGGTTCGCGTAGTAGACGATTTTAGGTCTCTTTAGCGGTATGAGGTCTGAGCGCGGGACGGGACCGGGCGTCATCGGGGCGACGGAAAGAGCGCGGGAGGCGCGGTCAAGTCTCATCTTTCGTGGCGCGTATTGTACGTAGGTAAGTATACAAATTTATGTAATAAGGCGTTGGGCGCGACATTTCAGAGTATACAAGCTCTACAAAGAGATACTAAAAACATAGAGAGATTTGGACAAAATGGCTCTTGAAACTTTTGCGTTTCCACGAAACAATTCACAATTTAATTTAAGCTCATGGCAGAGCTTCAGCTCCAAAATATAGGTACTTACTTAAATCTCTCCTCGGATCGGCGTTTTAATCACCGAGTACAGTCAGCTATGAAAATATATATCGTATGTTATGCGAAGCCTGTTACATGTTTTATTGTCGCGTTATAACGGGCACGCGGTGTGTGTGACGAATTTTGAGGACGTTTAATACTGTTTATGCGATGTTCGACTGTACTTATGTTGTATTATTTGGGAATTTACGAGTTTCATACGAGTAAAACGAAATTAAGTTGTGAAAGAAAATGTTTTTGGATTAAGTACCTACACTGTAAGTACTGTAACTAGAATAATACAGGACTCGCTCACCAATCTAGTAAGTATCAAACTCAAACTCAAACTCAAAGCATTTATTTCAATTAAACCAATTACAGGCACTTTTGAATTGTCAAAGAGTCGGTCAGTAGGTAAGTCAGAAAGTTGAAGCTAGTTGCCCATTCCAAAACGTAGATCTATGGAGAAGAACGGGCAAGAAACTCCACGGACACTCTTTTAAATCAAAATATGGTTACAAAATATTGGTTACATCATTCATGTTGAAATTATACATGTGAGAACGATGAACGTTAAAAGCGTCCGTATTAAAAAAATAAAAAATAAAAACAATTCAAAATTAAAATTAAAATAAGCCGTGGCAGCTAAGGTATGACCAGCCTCCACCAACAGCGCCCGTTGACGAACCTGACGTATGGATTCGTTAAATGATCCAACACACGCGCCACCATCAGCGAGGCATTAGAGTGAGCATGACACACTCTCAGCCGCCAGGGCACATCCAAGTCAAATAAAGACGTACACAGTAAATGGTAGCTTTAGAGTAGGTACATAGTACTCACACATGTGCTAAGCAATTATACAATACAATGGTGATTGAGTCTACACAATGCAAAGCTATTCTTACAATCTTCAGCAGTTCCAACAGTATGTTCAAATGTTAATTAATTAGTTGAGGTTGTGGAGCAGGACCAGCATGGAGCCAAGCATTTTTATCATTTATGTAATCCCCCAACGTATAATATGCCTGCCTGCATAGTGTGCGTTTTATACAAGTTTTAAATTTCGTCTTAATTTGTTGAAGTATGTGTGGAGGTATTTTATTGTAACATTTTAAACAGTACCCCATGAACGATGAGTCTACTTTAGCCAGCCTGAAACCTGGTTGAGCTAATAGGTCCTTATTTCTAGTATTATAATTATGCCTTTCACCTCTTTTATTAAAAAGATGTAAATTTTTTCTTACTTACATGATGTTTTCGTAGATATATTGACAAGGTACCGTCATGATGTTAATATCCTTAAACAGTTCCCTTAGAGAATCGCGCCTGCGAAGATTATATATGGCTCTGATGGCTCGTTTCTACAGAATAAAAATGGACTCGATATCTGCAGCCCGTCCCCAAAGTAAAATACCGTAAGACATGATACTATGAAAGTAACTAAAATAGACTAGCCTCGCGGTATCTACATCAGTAAATTGACGGATTTTTCTGACAGCATAAGCTGCTGAACTTAGCCGTCCTGCAAGTGATATTAAATGAGGACCCCATTGTAGCCTTGAGTCGAGCGTAATCCCCAGGAAAACGGTTTTATCGACGAATTCTAGTTTCTCTTGATTCAATACTATCTCACAATCACTACTTTTGACATTTGGTAAAGAAAATCTGATGCACTTAGTTTTTTTCCCATTTAATACTAAATTATTAGCAGTGAACCAATTTTGGATCTGCAGTAGGGCGTTATTAACGTCGTCAAAATTTGTAGCACGTCTATCTACCTTAAAAATTAATGAAGTATCATCAGCAAATAGCACCATTTGTGGTTGATTTTTTAATAAATGGAGTAAATCATTAATATACACTAAAAAGAGGAAAGGACCCAATATCGAGCCTTGTGGAACACCCATTTTAACTTTTAAACAGAGTGAATTGACACCATTTATTTGAACTTGCTGTTGTCTATCATTTAAATAAGATTTTACTAAACTGAGGGCAAGTTTTCCAAGTCCGTAATGCTCAAGTTTCAAGAGTAAGGTTTCATGATCGACGCAATCAAATGCCTTGGAGAGGTCACAAAAAAAGCCTATGGCGTCTTGGGCCTCTTCCCACGCGTTAAAAATGTGTTTTAATAAGGTTACACCGGCGTCGGTCGTACAACGTCCTTTGGTGAAACCAAACTGTTGATCGTGAAGTATTTTATTCGTGTTAAAGTGATTGAGCATTTGATTAAGCATTACCTTTTCAAACACCTTGCTGAAAACCGGCAACACGGATACTGGTCTATAATTATTTTTGTCTTTACTGTCTCCGGATTTAAAAAGTGGAATTACCTTACTGTATTTCATTAAATCCGGGAAAACTCCTTGATCTACACAAACATTAAATATTAAGGCTAAGTAAGGCGCTATAGTCTCAATTATGGAGGTACAGACTTTAATGGACATTCCCCAAAGATCTTCGGTCAGTTTGATCTTAATTTGCTTAAAAGCTTTTATTACTGTTATGGGGTTAATATGCTTAAAGTTAAATTCAATCGGGCAGGCCGATACGTTGGCCCTTACTAAATCAAAAGAGAGCGAGGGCGAGGAGTTTAAGACCTCAGTAGTTTTAAGTGGGATACTGGTAAAGAAATTTACAAATTCTTGAGCAACTTCTTTGCTATCGGAAATGAGACCACATGACGACTCCAGTGTGTAATCAATATTATGCTTTCTGTTCCTGTTCGTTTCACTGTTGATAATTTTCCAAACTGTCTTTATTTTATTATCTTCTGATTTAACCTTGTTGCTAATGTATAAGGCTTTAGCTACCTTAGAAGTGTTCTTAAAAACTCTAGAGTAAGTAGCAACATACTTATTAAAAGTTTCCGTGTTAATATAAGGCTTAAGGCCATACAGCTCGAAAAGTCTTTCCCTACTTTTCCTGAGTCCTTTAGTTGCCCAGTCACTAAATAGAAACTTAGGGCTGATGGTTTTTTTGATCTTCTTAAATGAATTATCGAACTCTGTTTGGACTACCGAAAAGAATTCTTTATACAAAATATTAACATTGTTCATTTTCAGTTCTTGATCATTTAACTTACAAATTAAAGTGTTATTAAATTGATTTAAATTAACAGATGTTATTGGTCTGGATTGTATCTGCACTTTTTGCATAGTTATGTTGGACTCAAAAGTTACGGTTTGACCACTGTGATCAGAAGGGAGATAATCAACAATGGATTTATCTAAATAGTCACAACAACAGAAAACATTATCAATACATGTAGCAGTAGTCGTGGTTATTCGGGTAGGTTCTACAAACACATTTGATAAATTAAATGATTTAAACAAATTTAATAATCTACTGGTATTTGAATTATTTTCTAAAATATTAATATTGAAGTCGCCACAGATAATTACTGACTTATTACCAGCTGCAAGTCTTGACATAACTTCTTCCATTACCGACTCGAATATAGAGTAGTTTTGATAATTTAGGGGTCTGTAAACGCACACTATGACATGCTTATCTAGCTCAACACAGGAAAGTTCAATACTATGTTCAAACGATAGTTCAACTATGTCTACGATTTTTCGATTTAATACAATTTTTAATTAGGATTAATGAACCACCACGCGCCATTGATGTTCGATTAAAACAACTGGCCACACTATAATTCTCATAATTAATTAACATTTCGTAATCTTTTAACCAATGCTCGGTTAAACAAATAATGTTAAAAATTTTTTTTTTCTAAAAACAATTCAATTTCCAATTGTTTGGATGAAAAACCTTGAATATTTTGATGAAATAATTTCAAGGATTTCTGCTTAGCCCCTTTTCTACAGTTAACTATTTTAGAGCTAGAAAATACCTTTTTGTTATTAAGTGTAACTATACTGTTAGTGGTACTTTCTGTTGTCTTACAAACTAGTTTAAATTAATAACCACCTTAACATCAGTACCATTACTAACTGTGGTGCTAATTAAAGATGACTTCGACATACTAATTATGTCTGGGTTAATATTAAAAGCTAATAGCCTAGCTATTTGATGTCTAAAACTACTGGGCAGATACACCGTATCCCTAGTCGAGCTTAGCTTATCAACAAAAATGTTGGTGTCAAAAAATATAAACTTGTCACTATGGTGACTAACTATGAATTGCATGTAATTATTTAACATGTGAATGTAGTTGTTTTGTCTGTTTGACAAGTACGTAAAGTATGGAAAAGCACACAAAATTATTTTCTTACAATTTAACTTCAATAGCTCGGTGACACTATCAGTAATATCATCTTTTTTAACATTAAGGCTGCTACCTATAAGTATAGTAATAATGGCATTAGGATCATATTCATTTTTAGTTATTGAAGCCATTATTTGTTTGTAGGAAGACTGAGGCATACAATAGTTTAGAGAAGAATGACTCAGGTTGTAGCTAAGTAATTTTCCTAACCCTTTTCCAAAACTATCAGAAAACATAATGGAATTATAACATACTTTACTACTACAAGGAACAGCACTAGCATCTGTCTGAACTACTTGCAATGGACCTAGTTCAATATCTGGTGTATCTTGACAAGACATAGATACCTGAGCACTTCCTGACTGGGACGGGTCCTCCGTTACCTCGGGTTGAAAAGTGCCAAGATTGGATTTTCTATGCAATGAACATTGAGGGCAGGTATAACATAACATTACGCCTGTATACCCCGAAGGGCAAAGGCAGAGGTGTACCCATAGTACCTACAACCCACGTTTGCGATCCTATTGCCAACAACCGGGCGGGATAAGGGATATGCGCTGTGGTAGCCCGCGAAGTTCAAAATTACTTGCGTTTTATGCAATTTGCAGGTCCGTGTCAGGTTGTATCTTGATCAAAATATGATACGCGACAGTAAAACATAATATGTATTCACGTTATTTTAACCATAAAAATCATCAATTCATTTCATCAATTCATCAGAAATTACGTGAATACATATTATGTTTTAATGTCGCGTATCATATTTTAATCAAGATACAACTTCACACGGACCTGCAAATTGCAAAAAAAAAATAATTTCGCGGCCTACCACAGCGCATACCCCTTAAGTAAAACAACATTTTTTTTTTTTTTTGTGTATGGGAAATCATCAAATGACTTTTCCCGCTCTAGGCGGAGCGGAAGGGCATGTCAGACTTTTACTGACTAAAACCCACCCGTGTTCCTTCAGTTGCCTATGCCAGGGCCACGGTATCTCTTTCGAACAACCCGTGACCCCGGCGGCAAGTAAAACGACCTAAGAACGACAGCTTTTTATATAAGTAGCATGGTTAAAGTTGATTACTGTTTTCAGGAATCATGAAATCAGGAATAAAGTATTTCACACGAACACCTTGCAATTTGCCGGGTATAGCAATTAATGTAATATTAAGGGTTCAACTGAAAGTATGCGTTACAAAGGCGTCTGTCGGTCGGTTATAAATATTTCATCAATCATCATTAGACGCCAGACGTAAAACTTAGCGATTGTGCGCACGTAACAAATGTACACGAAACTCGAAGTAAATAATGGTTATTGTTGTATTTAATATAAATATACGTAACACTTGCTAATTTAACACCTACTATTTAGTTTTTTTTTTTTTTATAATTTACACTAAATAATAAAGCTGAATAGTTTGTTTGTTTGAACGCGCTAATCTCTGGAACTGCCAGTCAGGTTTGAAATATACCCCATTTTTTACGAGACGGTAAAAAAGTCATCCGGTATATATTTGAATTGTGCCAATTAAGCCCTTTCATTTGATACCCAACACTACATCATTAAAAAAAGTTTTTTTTTTAGTTCATGACTTTATTCCTTTAGAGGGCCCAATTTTCAATTTAATGTAACGTCACATTGCCTATAACCAGCGGACAATCAAGACGCTTCCAATGATACCTCATTTGTCAAATTATGACAAGTAGTTTAGAACTTATGAGGGAACACATGAACATACATACATACATGCATACATACGTACGTACCTACATACATACCCGTCAAAATCATAACCCTCCTTTTTGCTTCGCCGTAGTCGGGTAAAAACGAAGTAATAGCGCGGGCGTGCGATGCGATGCGATGCGACATGCGACGGGGTGGAACAAGAAATTTCACTCGGACGAAGTCGCAGGCAGAAGATAGTGTATAATATATCTACGGAAAAAGTGTTATTGGGTTTTTCCATCTGGAATTTCGCAGTAGCAGCTAGCAGCCCGGAGTCTGGATTTGTGCCCGCTTGATGGCACTATAGGCTCGCCCCCTATTACATGGGAGCATGGGACTTAAACAATATACCGGTTGACTTTTTTTACCGTCTCTAAAAAAATTGGGTATATTAGGTGAACGGAGTAGAAGCCTATGGCATACCTAACTTTTTTTTTTTTTTTTTTAATCTAAAAAATCAAAAATTCTAATCATATGCAGGCTGCATATTATGATTTGAATTTCGATTTATTATTATTTTTTTTCAAAATTTTCTGTTTTTATGGTACAAAAATGAAAAGTTTACATCGAATTTGTAGTATTTATTGGTACTTTCATAATATTTTCTGTCTAAGCTATTAAAAAAAAAAACTAGGCATGCCTTAGGCTTCTACTCTGTTCACCTAATACGCCCAATTTTTTTCGAGACGGTAAAAAAAGTCATCCGATATAACTGGCGAAATATGGGTACACACCTCTGCCTAACCCTTTTGGCTTCAGGCGTGGTAGATTTATTACATAACGTAATAAATCTACCTTTTATTCTAAAAACAAACAAATGAAAGCTAAGTAAGCTTGTCTATTATAATTATACGATTACGATTATAAATCGTATCGTTTGGGAAATAATCTCCAAGGGATAATCGTTTCATTTAGTATCAACATTGCAGTATTCCATTAGACAAAAAAACTTTTTACAAAAAAAAACAACCGACTCCCAAATAAACACTACAAAGTGAAAAATAACTTTAATTTCGGAAGTCGGTGTCTTTGGTTTTTTATTTACTTTCGTTTTGTTTTGCCACCGACTTCCGAAATTAAAGTTATTTTTCACTTTGTAGTGTTTTTTTGGGAGTCGGTTGTTTTTTTTTTGTAAAAAGTTTTTATTTTTCACTTTTTAGTGGTGCCTACCTACCCATACAAATCTGAATACCACTCTGCAAAAAGTTGACGGACACAGATCAAGGCCACACATAGCATACAACTCAAGTAGCGCAATTTGAAGCGGCATATAATTACCATTAAAGCATTTATAGCCAGAGTGCACCTCATGACAATTCCAATAAGCCCAAACACGGCTAGGATATATTGTTTTATTACTGAGTTCCGATGCCTACCTTCCGGCTTCTTCATCAGATCGGTTCGATGGTACCATTTTCATCAGAACCATTTATTTAAAGCTTCGTCATAGTCGCTTAACTATTTTAATCTTATCGCTATCCGTGAAATACTTTTCATCGTTGAGGAGTTTCCGTGGCCATCTGTGGTCTTCTTCATCAGTACCACTTCACCAGATGATACTTTCTGAATGCAAACGCTTGATTTGTTGATGAAAATACCATAATCACTATATGTATGCCTTTAATATTTGAGGAGTTCCCTCAATTCCTCATGGATCCCATGATCAGAACTGGATTTTGATAAAAATGGGACCAATCTGGATGTATACCCTTTCAAATAAAAAAAGAATTTTCCGAATCGGTTCATAAATGACGGAGTACTGAGGTAACAAACATACAAAAAAAAAAAAAAAAAAAAAAAAAAAAAAAAAAAAAAAAAAAAAAAAAAAAAAAAAAAAAACATACAACCGAATTGAGAACCTCCTCCTTTTTTGGAAGTCGGTTAAAAAATATGAAACCCTCACTATCACAAATGCTGTAGTGTCCGGAAACGGTCAGAGGGAATATTGTAAGACATCTACGTGAATGAACTGCCGGTGTTGCCAAGTTATATCCTCCTGATATTTCCCATGCACTTGCTATTGTTCAAAACACATCGCCAGAGGCAAAAGAATCCGGGACGTAATACTGTCACTGTTATACTTGATGCCGTCCTTCAGCACCTCTGAATTTCGACCCAATTTATCAGGGCAACCCTAGCCTACCTACACCTACCTGTAGTTTCCATAGGTAAACCATAGACTTAAGTTTTGACGAAACCTCAAGTTTGCCCTCCGAAATCCCACAAGTATACTTAGTATACTTACCCCTAGTTACTGTACTGCACGTATACGGTGAACAATGTATGCCTAAATTAGTAATTTCGCTTCGTTATTGTGTCTAAAGAAATATTTGTACGTCACTAGTGCGAAGCTTGGCTATTGAAAATTGGGCTTCGGTAAATTTTGATCTACCGTACCGACCAAACCCGGTTTACTATGTGTGGTTTATAAAAATTTCAGCATCCACAATGCAATTCTATCCCTTTTCGTAGCCCCATTAAAAAAAACTGCAGAGTAGACTAACCGAGAATTAAATTTAAAAAAACCAAAAACATTCATGCTCTTAACTTAATCTCGAGGCTTTACAAGAAGCATAGAAATATATATCTATGCTTTACAAGAAGCATAGAAATATATATCTATATCTATAAAAGGAAAGCGTTACTGACTGACTGACTGACTGATCTATCAACATACAGCTGAAACCACTGAACGGATTGGGCTGAAATTTGGAACACAGGTAGCTATTATGACCTAGGCATCCGCTAAGAAAGGGTTTTTGGAAATTCGACCTTTAAGGGGGTAAAATGGGGGGATATTGTTTGTATGAAAAATCTTATTCCTTGAGTTAATAAACTTGAAACTTGGCACGAATATTTATCTAATTAAATTATGATTTTTTGTTTTTCTAAACTACCCCCTAAAGGGTAATTGGGGGGTCTCAAAGTTTGTATGGAAAATTTTTAACGCGCAATCCGATTAACTCTAAACTCAGTATTTTATACTTAAAACCAAAAATAAAGAATAATGTGTGTCAGGGTTTTTCGAAAATCTACCTGTAACGGGGTGAAAAGGGGTAAGTAGTCAATTTCACTGGGGAGGATTTTACTGCGTGGCTTGATTAACTCGAAAATTGGTGTAAATAATCTTTGAGTCAAGCTATGGAAATATCTCAAACCATTTTTTTTAATTCCACCCCTGTGGGGGTGAAAACAGGGAATACAATTTACATGAAAAAGGTTATTCATTTGGTTTTAATTGACTTGAAACTTGGCACAAATATTTGCCTAAGTTTGTCATTATTAGTTTTTTAAAACTACTCCGGAGGGAGGGTTAGAGGGGGAGGGGCAAGGGAGGGGTGGTGAGGAGTGTGAGGGGGAGGATGATGGACGCAGGGAGAAAGGGCAGGAATTGGTGAGGAAAGGAGGAAGACATGGTGAAGGCTGAGGGGTGGGGAGGGGTTGGTGAGCCGGAGGTGGAGGAGAGTAGGAGAGGGAGGGGACGGGGTGGTGAGAGAGAGAGAGAGCGAAGGGGAAGTGATGAGGGGGGTGTGAGAGTGAGTGAGAGGGGGAGATAGAGGTAGCGGAAGGGGATGTGGTGAAGGAACGAGCTAAACTCTGGAACTACCCTACCAGTCGGACTTTAAAAAATCTTTTTGCATTAATGATAGCCCAAATCTTATAGAAGGCATATTTAACATCAGTCTAGGACCCTTAGGGGCCTAGCAAAAAGAAAAAAAGTCTGAAAGAACGCTAAGTGAAAACGAAGTAATAGCGCGGGTAGGCAATGCGATGCGACGGGGTGGGTCGAGCAAAAAATAAATTTTACGCGGACGAAGTCGCGCGCAGAAGCTAGTTATATATATAACTATGACAAGAAGGATATTAATGAAAAAGTTACGATAATCCTGAGTAATTGTGGCTTTATAGCTGCTATTCGGCTATCATGATTCCCTGAAGTTCTATAATTCCGAACATGAAGATCGATATTCTAGTATACATAGAACCGTTTTAATCAAAGTTGGTTCTCACTAAAGCATATTTGTCTAGAACTTAATGTATCTATACCATAGTAGAAGCCATTAATGAATACTGGAACTTATTCATGGACGTTTAGTGTTTTTATAAGCCCACAAAGTTGGTCGTTTTCTAAAGCGTTTTATCACTAATTACAAGTTAATTACCAGATAAAATCTTCATTTATATATTTAGTAACGATATTCTTAAGTGTATTGCTTAATTTACTTTTTGGTATTTTATCTACTCTGGTTCAAAACTAATCTCATTCAAAAGAAATTATACCCCATTGTTTGTGATTGAAAGCTCTTCCATTATTCAAAACGTATCATCTTATGGCTATTTTGATTATCAAAACTGTAGACAAACTGATATAGGCCGTAGTCGCAATTACATATATTTTTTAGCAAAAATGTGTAGCTATATTAGGGTGACCCAATATTTAAGGGTGACGCTAATATACCTACACAGGAAAAGTCATGAACAAAGAACTGGTTTATGAATTCTTTAGTCTGTTTAGACTTAAAAACTTATCCGATTAAAACTCCTGTCAGATTTTGCAACGAAAGACCGCGCAACAGACCCAGCCAATACGTTCACCGAAGTTTCAAAGTTGGATCATAAAATTTTACACGCCAATTTCTCCCCTAAAACAAATCGGGAAAACTACAAGTCTTGAGTTGGTATTTGGTAGTTTAAACAGGGCCTTTACTAGCGAGTTTTGGAAACTCCTCAGTCTCGAGCTTGTATACTTTTACATCCGACTTTATCCGCTATGGAGATCAAAGTTTAAGATTTCATTTTGGAATAAATCGTCACCGAAAAATCGTTGAAAGGCTTTTTCTTTACATCAAAGTTGGGGTAACTATAATCTATATCCTCAGTTTGGAGGCCGACTTCTTTGTTTTTATTTAGTACTAGATTCCTTATTAAATTCTCTGTAGAAACGCCCTTATGTTGTTACCATTTGGAGTTTCTCTATTTTGTTTTAGATAAAACATATTGATCAATCTAGAAATTAATTATTATCAATACAATCAAGTGTAAATATATGTACTTCATTCAAAGGTTCTGAGTTCAATACCTATCATAATATTAGGTCTTTACCTAAGAAATTGCCGTTCTGCAGTACTGGCCATTTCAAATCAAAATAATTTTTGTTTGGCTAAGAATTCTAATTTCAAATTAATTTTATTTTAAAAACATGGATTTTTTTTTCCAAATGTAGTCATTTGTTTATTGATTAATGTTACATTTTCATCGCATTTCAATATTTTTCGTCATCATGGATACGTTAAAAATTCGAGTAATTATGGAATATGAGTACCGTCGTGACAGCAACGCGGCACAAGCGGCACGCAACATCAACGACGTTTACGGAGCTAACACTACAAACCAACGCACCACCTGTTATTGGTTTGCTCGCTTCCGTTCTGGAAATTTCGACCTGAAAAATGAACCTCGCGGTCGTCCGAAGACTGGTCGACAATTAGGTACGAATTAAAGGCGATTGTGGAAGCTGATGATACACAATCTACGGCTGAATTAGCAGCAGCTTTCGACGTTAGCGTCAAAACAATATTGGTCCATTTGCGTCAAATTGGCAAGGTAAAATAGCTTGACAAATGGGTGCCCCACGAACTCAATGATCGCCAGCGCGAAGTACGCGTCGAGACGTGCCTTGCACTGCTCAACAGACACACAAATGAAGGAATTTTGAACCGCATTGTTACCTGCAATGAAAAATGGATTCTGTTTGATAACCGCAAGCGCTCAGCAAGTTGGTTGGATCCTGGTTCAGCACCTAAACAATGCCCTAAACGAAAACTTACCCCTAGAAAAGTGATGGTCACTGTTTGGTGGTCTAGCGCCGCCGCGCCGGTGTGATTCATCACAGCTTCTTACCAAACGGGGTGAGTATTACTGCAGATGTGTACTGTGAAGAACTGAACACAATGATGGAGAAGCTGGCACATCTCCAACCAGCATTGGTCAATCGCTCGTCTCCGCTGCTCCTGCACGACAACGCGCGACCTCATACTGCACAGCAGACGGTCTCCAAGTTGCAAGAACTGGGGTTGGAAGCTCTCCGTCATGCGCCCTACTCACCAGACCTTGCGCCTACAGACTACTACTTTTTCCAGAATTTGCATAACTTCTTGGCGGGAAAAAAATTCAATACCCGAGAGGCAGTACAAAATGCCTTTGAATAATTTGTTGCCTCCCAACCAGCTGATTTCTTTAAGAAGGGCATCAATAAACTGCCACTGCGTTAGCAAAGATGCATTGATTGCATGGGTGATTACTTCGATTAATACAAATAAAAAATACATGAAAAAAATTCGTTTAAATTTTTTCATACAAAACGGCAATTTCATAGGTAAAGACCTATTATAACAAAAGAGTTTCAAATAAGTCCAAATTGGAAAAAAATTTTTTTCATACATGAAATCATGAATGTTATATTCATGATTTCATGTATGAAAAAAATTTTTTTCGCAGAATCTTGAACACAGGTTGAAGAATAAAGGGTCAGGACCATCAATACTGTGAAAATAAGCTCTTCAATCACCTTTGTATTCACATTATAACGCCCCAAAAAGCCTATTGTTGTTTACTATAAAGCCACTCTCCTAATAAGTTTTATTATGTGCCTTTCTTTATTACTTTTTTTAACCTATAGTTGCGACCTTCGTACTCCATTATTTCCATGCTCTCATTAAGCTTGTGGTAACCTATAAGTAAAATCGACTGCTGTTTTCCCTAGAATTTTGCTATGCCTATGTCATTCAATTTTAATAACAGGCACATAATTGCCTCACAATGAAACATAGTACTTACCTATATATCATGTTAAACTGCGTCATCCAAGATCGATTGGATGTTCGATGATGGATGGAACTACAAGCTAATAAAATGAAAGTGGATCTAGCTAGACAGAGTCAGTATTTTAATAAAATTGTAACAGATTACAGTCACGTCTCGGGGTTACGTGGGGTCCGACCAGATTTTTGATGTTTACTGGGGCCAATACTGTGTGGATGTTACTAAACTAACTACTAATCTCAGAATTTAGGTACATTTGCAAAAGCAATTTGTGAACATTTCTTCTTCTTAAAATCAAAAATAAATATTTAACAAATATGTTTAAGTATATTCCGCGGCATCCGGCCTCGCCAAACAAGAGGAGCGCCGCTTTGACGCCGGATGCGAGAGTATCGGCGCACGCGCTGCCCATTCTAAAGTTCGATCCACAAACGTCAATCCATCAACGTCCGTCTTCCTTCGCGCCGGAAAGAGATACTGAATTCGTAGCAAATTAAATTTTATTTTCAATTTGTTAAGCAAACGCGTCGTGTCGATTATGAACAGCCATAATGGCATTACTATTAGAAATGTATGGAAGCTCATGCATTGTTTGTACTGTAGGTGCCTGCCTTTGTGCATAAATTATGCTTGTCCCTCTATAATGTAACAATGGAGCCCAACTTTAGGAAGTTGTTATAATAAGTTTTATCGATGTCAATGTCCGTACTACCTCATAGACAACGATGAAGTCAGAAAATTTCAAAAATATTTGTGCAATACTACACCACATTCTGCAAAACAGTTTGAGAAGATATGCCACGATGTCAACTTAACAAATTGTGAGATAGCGAGTCGGGAGATCAGTGTCCTTACATCAGCATAACAAATAGTGCAACTTGACATTGATACGTTGAGTCAACTTGAGTCAAGTCGCCTGCGACCCGCACTCGTCCATCCCGATAAGGACAGCAGTGCGTGCCACTTAGCTATAAATAAGCCAGATAAAATACTGGTTACTGCAACTAATTACCATTTAAAAATGGCCTTGAATCTTTATTAGAGCCGCTGGAGAATTTTACAGCAAAAAACTGTTAGGTTAGTCACACTCCGTTAATTTTATTACACTTACTCTCAAACTACTGGGACGGAACTACGTGTGCGAGGTAAATTATTTAATCAAATTATAGCTAAAGTACCTATAGCTACAGGAATCTTGAGCAAACTTTGTGTTATATTCGAAACTAATAAACTAGTTGTGTTGCTGACCATCTGACGTCTCGTTTTCTCATTTACTCTTGAAGGTATTAGAAAGAGACGAGACAAAGTTGGTTTATTTATGTATTAGTAAAAGGCTAGGCTCCTTAGAGCGAGTTGCTCTCTCGTTAAAGTCCTTGCTTCATCCATTTTAAGTGTGGTCGTCGCCTGTGGATTGTCGCCCCAATAAGGAAGCGATTCCTATTCCGATATTTATGTTCGTCTATAAAAATATATCTGTTATTATTCTGCCTCTGTCTTCTAATCCATTATTTAAGTTGAGAGTTATTGCAAGAATGAGGAATGGTTTTCTTACTAGTTAGTGATCAAGTGACTAAGAGTCTATTTCTAGTTCCAATGCCACTTTGATCCAGAAACAGAACGAAACAAAGTTATTTTCACCACTGATCCTTTAATTAATTTGCGGGTAATGTGTGGCTCATTAGCTATTTCAAGTTGCTTTGTACGTAAACATCAGTTATACATAATGCATATGTATCAATCTCAATAGCAGCATTATCGTTTGATTTGACGATGGATTAATAAGCTGTTCAATGACTTGTCACACAAAGTGCACGCAGCCATATTAGTCCAGTCAATAAAGGAGAGTAGAGTATGTGAGCAGGGACCTAAGCGATTCCTCCAGAAACTTGTCCTGCGTGCTTAGGAAGTGAATATACTAAAAGTCCTGACGTCTAGGAGGTGAGCGTATGACGCTTATGTTTTCCTAGACGTCATCGTACTTTTAGTTTGTTTACTCCCTAAGCACGCTGAACAAGTTTCTGAAGGAATCGTTTATGTCCCTGCTCACGCACTATACACTTATACAACCCCCTTTGGGCCATTCGTCGACCGAACTATAATATGAGGAATTCCAATGTTTTGACAAAAGCACTCATTGTTAGAAGCTTCTGTGTTAACAATTAACGCCAATTAAAGAGCATCGACTCGCGTGAAGACTCGTATCATAATATCGCTTAATCAATTTGATCTCGAGCAACTGAGCCGGGGGTCATTGACATTCTACTAACGTTTCTTGTTACGTTAACTTACTAACCTAACGTTATATACGCTACAGTTGTATTAATTCGTTGTACAGTACTCTGCGTTAGTAATCCTTTTGATTGGTGTCGAGATAATCTATGACGGGTTGAAACATAAAATGGTCCGAGCCCGGTATTTGGGTCGCGGTGATTGCTCCAACGCCCAGATTCCCAGCAACAATGCTCTGTCCCACTCATCAGCGGCCTTTTGTCTTGATACATGTCCCATCCCAATCTATTTTCACGAGTAGATTAACTTTGATATATATAACTTTGCATTATAATATTTCGCCGAGTCTTACATTGACATAGTTGGAACTGCAACAAAAACCTGACGTTCGTGGTCATTTATTCGATCAATCAGGTTTGTATTCCATGCGACATATATTAGACACGAAGATACTATTCTATGACGTAACTTAGCATTTACATTTACAAAAAAAAAAGGCAACGGCCAGTGACTCGCGAAATACCGTTTGCCGCCTAATCCAAATAGAAGCAACTAACGTTAAGCCACGCGAAACTGCGAATACTAAACCTGGAGTCATAGTTTAGAAAAATGTCCCGCCCGACTTTAATTTGCATACAATAGGCGGTGGTGAACGGCGGCGGCGCAGGACGTGTCACGCTCCCTCCGTATTCGTAGGAATTACGCATTTTACTCAAAAGTCACGTGACAATTTCCCACACATTATACTCCCGAACGAAAGCTTTTCCGCCGAAAGAAAGAATTTAATTTGCTGAGACAGACAGGCAAATTGATTTCCTCTTTGTTACGTTTTTGGGCGCCTTAACCTTTTTAAAACACGCACATAAAACAAGGCTTATATCTCTCAGGCCATTTCCTCTTATGTTGTAAAAACTTTGGTTATGTTTCGGATAATTTGAATGAAAATTCACTGAATAATGTCGTACGTCGGTCGTATTAAAATAGGTTAGTCCTGCCAATTTGCTACCGGGCAAAAAAGTAAAACATGGTTATAAATCTTGTCAATATTAATTAACAAAGAGAACTGGTCATCATTTTTAATTAGTTACGTAAAAATTAAATATCAACATGTCGTTATAATGGTACACTGAGAGACTCAGACAATACTGTTATTTGACGGAGCCATCGGACTGGATGTTTCTCGCATTTCATTTTATTGTGTATCATGTTATAAAGGAAATAAACGTATGCAATATGCGTACTGCTATTAAGCCTGTATTCAGCAGTGATCCCGCCTCAAATTGAACCAAATAACTGTTTTCTTTTATGATATAATCTTTTCCTGTTTTCGTGGTCTCTGTTTCTGTGTTGACTCTGGAATTCTGGATCTTTCGGAAATGAAAAATATAATAGATGATTTGATACTGAATGAAAGTGCACTAGGCAGTTGACTGCTTAAACCCTTAACCTATATAAGTCTTAAGGTCGTTGAATATTGTCAGACGAATGAGAACCACCACTCGACGAAAATATAGCCACCGTCAATTTCTATAGAAGTTTTTTATAGGCAATCAAATACAGCATAACTAAAGCCAGAAATAATATCTTACAGGCGGTTTTTCTCTAGAAACGATAAACGAAATAGAACAACGAGCAATGCTCCCGCGTGTACGTATATTATTTTCTCTAAATACTATTTTTACTACAGTTGTTCAGAAGTCCCCTAAGCCATTGAAGAGGATGTATGTTCATATGAGCACTGGATTACTTAAGTTTAGTTAGATATGTTTCTTAGACCATTGTTCTCATTGTTACTGGGACCCTAATCTCGGGCTCTGCGAAGATTCTGTATCCTTTGCTTGTGTTTTGTCTTTATCGTACGAAAATGTCATCTGAACATTAGTTATAGTAGGTACTCCCTATACTTACACTCTTGAGTGTAACAACATGTGAGTGAGTAGTGAGAGTCTTTCGTGGTATATTTATCTGTTGATTCAGTGAGACTAGTTTTAGCTCTGTAATTTACGAGGCATCATTCTTCGTACTCGCTTCTGCCCGGCTCACTGCCAGATCTACTTTACTTGATGGTTCTGCTTTCTACTCATTAGGCATAATCAAGACAACTTACGCAGTACCTAGCTATGTCATTCATGGACATTCACTTGCGTCTCATTTCTGCAAACCAGGGAATAACATTTGTGTCATCGATTTTGATGTTCTGGTGTATTCTGCTTTTGATTCAATTGTAAGATGAGCAGTAGCATGATGTTGACAATATTGAGTTTTCTTATACGAATCCTTTACCTACTGATATTTTTCTTGATTCTAGCATCTCTTCTCGTCTTGGTAATAAATCTCATGCTGAGTTTATTAACTTCTTTAACCGATAATTGAAAAACAATCGCGTTTCTGTGACAGACTACTATGTAAGTGCACTAATCTCATGTGGCCGACGATAACGTAATTAACTTGATAATGATTGTCTCGCAGACAATCAATTCACTCTCGCTAATGCTCGCCGAAGTCCCATGTGGTGAGACAGTGATGAATTGCAGCCATATAGACACACTGTCTTGATAAGCCTAATTTATTACGCCTTATGTACACCATAGTGATTAAATTGCTCTCAATACTGCACTACTTGAAGGACGATTCACCGATTAACCTCATCTAGTAAAAATATATGTCATGGTCGACCAGAATTTCTCGGACATTCTGTGCTATGTGCGCATCATTTATGAGCACACATCCCCCCTTTATCTAACTTAGAGTAGAGCGAACATGTCTTGATAATGAAATTCCTTTGTGACAGTTGATAATTAACACTAGACCCGGACCACACTATACTATACCAGGGAATGTGCTCCTTGAAACTTAATTCTTCAAATTCTTTTTGATGTTAATACGAAACAATTTTGCAAGTTTTAGATCGAACCCTAGTAATCCGCACTGCCTTCTAAAGACGACCACACTTGGCTACACTTATTTGTATTTTTTCTACGCGAAGGATCGTAAAAAATACTTACGAGCTTGGGCGCTCCCCTAAAGGGACAAACTTACAGCATTGTCTTGATTTAAACCCGCGACAGGATCACGATGCGTAGCGTCTTGTATCGTGTCTCATCTATACTCTCCAGGGAAATTGAACGGTACACGATCAGTTCAATCTGCTAATACGTCTGCATAGATATTGTTAAGGATTCTGCTAAGCCAACTAATATATAATTACTCCCTATATCAGCACATTAACAACATGATTGTGTGATTTTTGTAAGTGAAAGCGCGTATGCCATGTGTCGCTACAAGATTTACCACATGTTGACGTGAAACGACAAAACAATATTAATGGACTCTTACACGGACATTACCGTTATAAAGGAAACAAAAACAAAGAGTGACAGGAATCCCGTTTACAGACTTTCGTCGTTGATGAAAAAAAAACTAGCTAATCGTGAAATACTAATTCTTAAACGTTATTTAATCAAACTTTTTCTGTGGTACTATCCAACAAAGCAGTTATTAAACATCGTAAATTTAAATTCATAATGGTCTGCAAAGCCCACAAATCACAATAAATCTGACAAAGCTACAAAAAGAAAACGACGATACTCACCATTCAGATTCGCTTGAATTGAAATTAATTTCATCAGTAGGCTACGTCTCATTTCACAAACGGACTTTCAGACGAGCTATGAAAGGAAAGTGAAGTGAACGAGATATTGTTGGAGGCAAATGAGTTGACGACTCGATTGTTAGTGGCCATTTGTAAAAAAAAATAGGTCGCCATTGTTCGGTTGACGACCTATACGCCTCCTATTATGCCTGACCCGATAGTAACACAACTGTATTATAATTATATTTAAATATATTTGAAGTAAACAGTAGCGGGAGCCCATACCATAGATATTGTTTATTGATAACCTTGTTGACATATTAACGAGATGTCGGAACGAATTGCTAAGTAAACGCGATGAAAGACATGGGCCAGAGGCTGCCCGAACGCACCGGGCTATTTCTGTTTCAAGACGTTGACCTGGTCCTATCTGCATTTGGAGATGCATTCATCGTTTTTCAAACGTTTTATTTCAAGCCTTCATACAACTTCCGCATTTATGAAATGTTTGCACGAGTGGACTGTCACTTTTATAAATGTGGTCATTCATATTAGCAACGTCATTACCTTCAAACGCTATAGCAGTATAATAAATCAGTTTCATCCCGCCAAGGGTCGCCGCCTGAGTCCATGTTTGTCTATTGTTAGAGTACAATGTGCCCCATCTGCAATTGTTCGGAACAATTTATGGCATACACTTTTGGACCATGATTTTTTATTCAAATCTGTCTGTTCCGCTCTTGAGAAGAAATTGGAAATACATATTTGAGAATTGCTATAACGTAAAACAACACTACCGCCTGAACAACTGTTTGTTTTCATATCAAACGATAAGGATTTCAAACTTCCGATTCCTGGAAATGTAGCCGTTGATTTGAATTGAGAATAAGCTATTAATATTTTGGAAGGCCACGGATTCTTACTTTATAACGTTATAATATAGGTATAAAGAGGTCGTCCGCTTTTGGTTGCCGCACGAGTATTGATTTACCCTGCGGCAAAGAACTTTCTGTTATTAATACAAAGTCTATCCAAACTTTAATAATAGTAACACAGACGGTAAGTGGTAATTAAAGGAATACAGACAAGTAGAAAATCAATTGCGGAAGTATGTGCTGAGACTGTAATTATTTAGATAATTGATAAAGTTTCCAGACGTATTTCGTCTAATTGAAAAACTTCTTAAAACAATGCCATAATTAGTCCTCGTGCATTTAGTTTCCTACAAATATTACCTACTACTTTGTCAGGACTTAGTTTTGGTTTTCTTTTGTTCAGAAAATAGCCACCATTAACGATTACATATCATTTGCGATTGAAGTTAATAAAGCTTTGAACTCCTAAACAACGAATTAATAAAAGGTATGCTTTGATGTCTTATAGTTGTCATGAACATTTTCCATTTGCACCGAACTTGGAACAATTAGCTTTCGTTCTCTATTACATATTCGTTGATTGCGGACCTCTGTCGGACGTGTCAACTCGAATATTATTCACATAATTGAATCTCATCGTTGGAGTGTCTCGTACCGTAGGATCCTCCGAATTTCAACAGACCGGCTCCGTCTATCATACAAACGTGAATAATTGAATTTCAACGGTTAACTCTCGAGACCCGATTCCCAGTGACCTGCTGAAATTATCTATTTACACCACCTGGACGCAGATATTTTAGACTTAAATTTTTTAAAGTTTATTTTAAATGAACTAACTAAAGTTGGTCCTAGGTTGACACTTTGCATATTCAACGAGTTTGACGTCGCTGGTGTTATTCTTGAACTAAAATTGTTGGTTAAAGATAATTCATTCCTAGTTGTAGTTGCTTATGTTGCTTGTTGGTTATGACTTGCCTTATTTATTTTGTTATCAATGTCACAAAGAGAAAAATAAAACTAAATTAATGGAAATTTCTGTGGCAAAAGGCCATTTAATTAATAAACATAATTGTGCAAACATAAAGGTAGGTTGTGGCTGCTGTACGATTAACTTGATATTACGAAACTCGTTAGTACTTAGCTCAGTAAACAGGTACTGGATTCGGTTACTGCGGTCAGCAAGCGAACAATATGCACTCACCGCAGTATCAAAATTTGTTCATATTATGTAAATAGGTACGTTGGAAGAGAACAGTTTTAGATTATTATTCATGCTTTTCATCCAATATGTATACTTACTTCTGTTACTCGAAACTTTTGAAATGTGATCACGCTTCCGCGTGTTTGGCTTTTTTATTTACTTTAATGTCAAGTGTGTTCCATCATAATTATTCTTTATTGTTGTTCCATCATTGATTCAATAATGACTTCTACACAGTGTTGTTCTTTCTCTTTATCGGCTTCATATTATATGGTTTCAACTTAACTACGCTGTCGATCTGCTTGGCTGTCACTTGTCTAAACTTTGGTTGGTCTTTCTTCTTCTTCTTCCTTCTATACTATAAATTCATTATTAAAATATGGTTCATAATGAAGAAATGCTTCTCATAAAAACGCATAATAACAGAGCATGAGAGCATATTATGGTATGTCGACTGGAGCACTACCTCAGCGAGTCCGTGTCCCTGACCGAACACTATTAGATTACGTATTAAGAAAACAAAGCGATGTAATTTCAGTTGTGACCGCAACATTTACGACCTGTTGCGCTCCCCTAATAAAACACTAAATTAGTGCTTACCTGTCTTTGTTGAAAGCTTTGCGGAAATCCTTTACAATATTGTACTGCTCATTGTGTAATCTTTACATTATAGGAAATTGCGTAGCGAACGGGCTGCGTGAATGTCAACCTTATACACTTACCACAAACTTGGAAATCCATGTCGCCAGTCGCCTGGATGTCACCTGCTTCTTAAAATAAATGGATACCTACTAGATCCAAAAATAAGTTTGTTGTATACAAACTTGTTCATAAAATTGCCGCAAAGTGACAAAACTCTGAGAAACGGCGAATAAGAGGACGCATCCAATTTACCAGCTTTGATGTGAAAGGCCTAGGCTCAGGACAATGATGGACTGATTGACAGTAATGACAGTAGTGTCAGCGGCACGGGTGGACTGACACTTTACTTACTGGTTGGTTGGTTCATCGTCTCTAACTTGCTCACTCCACTTGGCCGGGAAATTCCTCCAATTGGTAAACATACCGCCTATATGCTATATATACCATATAACATAATATTTTTGTGCAAATATTCGTGGAAATACATCCCTTACTGTAACCTATTGCCATTGTTCAAAAATATTATTGTCAGGCGTAAAATACATCATCCAGTTTACAAGGATGTCTTTCAGGCGTTACCATCCGTATCTACGTCTTGTTTGCGTTGTCTGCTCTGGCCTAAATTTTCCAAGTTGTTAATGAAAAAGCTCCGTCGCGTCGCCGTCGCCCCGGCTCGCCGTGTAATTTCACTTCAAAGCTGGCTCCGAGGCCCGTTTGTTATTTTCTGTAATCACAAGCACAGAATATATATTATACGTTAGACGCCCTTCCCTTGATGCGTTATGCTGCGTTACAGCCTTATTACATTTCCGTGTTTATCGATCTTGTCATCGCGCTAATTACCCTACCGTGCGGTAGTTTTTACGATGTCCGGTTCCCATTGTCCCCTATTATTTATTTGTTGTTCGAAAAGAGGTTTATTACTCGTAAAATCAACACACATTTTCACTAAACGAATTTTCCCTTTATCGTTAATTGATTCGACGTGTCGTTCGTTTCATTGACAATCATTATCACATAGGCTATTAAAGCAACAATTATTTAGATCGACGCTTATGATCGCGTGTTGTTTTGGCTTCCTGCTATTCAAAGAAAATGCAGCTTCCTATGTCAATGTCGTTGTGATTCAATCTTTCATTACAATTTTTCAGACCACCAAATGTTTTGAAGGGCAAAATGTGTTTCGTAATTAATTTTACATTTGCACTCTTTGCATAAATTAGTTTATTGCTCGTTTTGGGTTTAATTTCTCCCCGGTATCTTGTTCAAAATAATTACGTTGCTCGTTCCAACAAATTATTATTTAGTCGTACCAAAAGTTTGTGAAGACAAGGTTTATATCCTGTACAGTTTTGTGATAAGTTTATGAATTGGAACATTCTCGCAGTGTATAATTATGTATTATTATACACTGTATTATTATTTATTATTATTATATTATTCTTTTCTAATTGGAGAATTTCATATAAAAAATTTCTCAAAATTTATAAAACATTATTCTGTAAATTTACTTTATTTGCCTTCGGATAACAAGGCTACATCAGAGAGAGGACTCTGTTTTTAACATGGACTTTACCGCACGGCTTCGAAATAAAAGTAAATCCATAACGACATCGAATACGTTTTTTTATGTAAAGGTCCGAGTTTTTTCGTTTGTCCGTGATTGATGACATTCCAAAACGACCACGGTCCTAAAAATAGTATGGACTGAATAGCCTCATGGCAAAAAACTCCTGATCAAACGTTTGAAAACATTACAAGTGAACGAAGAAAAACTTTACAGAAGTCTCATTGTTGCGTTGTTGCTCTGTCTTTTGTATAAACTCTCATTCATGAAAGCGAAGCATGTGTACTAAATAATTTCCTTTCATCACTCTCTGCGGTTTTTGTGACTTATTCATGATTTACTTGTTTTATTTATTCACTGGATAAAATCTCAAAACCAACCCGTACACATTCATATATTTTCGTTCCTAATTAAGTTCCCTGAAATTTCTAAAGAGTAATGAGCCGTTTCCGTAATTACTTTTCAAATAAACTAGATCATTAGGAAATACGTAGAAACTGCTAATGAGGATTGTATTGATGCTTAAGCAGCTGGCCAGGATGACTAAGGCTGAATGTTTGTTTAAGAATATTTTTTAGATAAAATTGTCGCGGTGGATTTATCATGATAAGGTGTGCTCAGCTGATGTGTGTGTGTTCGGTGCGAGGGGCGGGATCACACTGGCTGACACCGGCGGCGGACCGCGGTTCTCCGTGCGTGCAGTAGTTCAGTACTCAGTTACCCAGTCAGTTGTCTCGCGTCGTTGATGTCGGTCGACGCCCCGGCTCTCTTATTTTCACCTTTGCATGTAACTCGGTATGGTTGAATTAAAGTGTTAAAACTAGTGTCTTCTTGTCAAATAGTTGATTTTGTGTGAACGTTGCTGTGCTAAGTGAACGCAAGTTGTAATATTTCTACGCACCGTGTTTTTGTTTTTCCTACATTTGGAACTAAGTTGCACACCGGTTCAAGGTAAAACTCACACTACAACAGAAAGATACAGCTGCAATTTTATCTTATCTTTCATTGATAAATTGTGCAAACGTGTTTCTTATTCAGAACAGATTTATTTATAATATTCATTATGATAATTTTATTGGCTTGATTTTAATCGAAAAAGTTATTTACGCTTTTAATATTGCCATAATTGAACGTTTTTCAATCACACGCCACATTATTAACGTTACAGTATTTATTGCCGTCATAAACATTTAAAAAGGGGTTGAAATATGTGTGGAGGACTATTGATTCGCAACCCTAATAAAATTCGCGTATTGAGAGCGGCCCTATTTCATATATTGAGAGGGAACGCTCATTCACCTCGGGTTCACTTTGGATTAAGATCAGTCAATTCAAAGCGTGCCTTACAAAATGGGTATGCCCAAAATTTCCTTTGCGAACACTTATATCCCACGGCCGTTGTAAATCTTTGAATATTTCAGGAGTATAGATCAGTTCTGTAAGAATTTAAGGAGGACAATAAGAATTCCAATATACAGAAGGAGTATACATAAGCCTAAATAGAAATCATAGTAGGTACAAGGAAAGGGCTAAAATGCCTTTTCTTATTTTCCTTGACTTACTGTATTGTGATACGCCAGTGGCATTATATCACCCTTATGTATTATTATGTCACATTAGTAACACATAACTTACTCCTCGCATATGAAACTAGAATCATTATGCAGAGCGTGACTCAACCACAATATTATACTATAGGTTAACGTATGCTGCATATAGTTTACTGCCCTCAAGAAGTCCATCCGGCGTTAGCTAGATTTCTTGGTAGTTAGAAACTGTTGGTTGCTATGACGACCGGCAGAAGGCACGCAACTCCGTCACGCACAGCCGACTTGAACGTTCAGCCACAATTCCTGTCAAATCTTTATTATGTCTCATCTGAAATTCTGCCTCAGATTTCCAACGAAAATGCTTATACAGAGCACTAGCTTGCTCTCATGCTGCATCAGCTTATAGCCGAGGTTTATCTACGTGAATTTCTAAAGTAATCTCTATGTTAATCCGGGTTAAGACTACCAAATTTTCAGGAAAATCTGCTTAACGCAAACTTTCTGAGGCGGATTATCGAACAAGGAAGAGAAGCACGTGCTATCAGCCTTCACAATCCTCTAGCTTTTGTGTAATTGTTATGATAACTTTGATTTATATATTCAGTTATTGTGTAGGTGGAGAATTATTCAATAACCGCTTCATCTACCATCCACAGCCTACACAGGAATATGTTAGTTTAAGGCGAGTATACTCGTGAAATGGTCTTTTTGAGAGCCTAATGCTTTTAAATGAGCCTACAGAAAATTCCAGAAAAATATATATAAAACTTTGATATGTATCTTCAATTTGAGCATTTGAAAACTAAGAAACACCATGTAAAAAAATATTGAAATGTGTTGTGTTTTCAACTCTAAATTCGCTACTGCTTCTAAACTACAAGTTATATTTTCACGGCTTAGCGACGATAATATTGGTATACTTATCATTATCTTACAAAACGCAACTTTAACAGCGGAAATTTAGAAATATTCGCTAGCAGGTCCGTATGACGATAGTATAGGACTAAGGGTCGACGACTATAATCCCCTTAATCTTATTTGTCCGTGAAAAGCATGTATTACCATTTTACTGAAGCCCAAACACTTCCTCAACTACATTATCATGCTAATCAACCAGTAATCTGGTCCCAATCAGTCTGTGTTTGCTGAAATGCACTGTATTCAATCCATTCCAATTACATTAGGGTAGCCATTTTGGAGGCTCCAATCCCCTTTTCAATTTTACAGTCTCGTAACAATTATGTGATGAACATTTTCACCCTTGCCACTGCCACCTTAGTAACTTGTTTAATATTCCACCGTGCTTTGTTTATAGTGTTGTGTTGTGTGTCAAACTGTGGGATATTTAAGATTTAAGAACTTAACGGATTTATATCTTTTTTTATTTTTTTTTATTTATTTATTTTTATATCTTGACTTTCAAGGGCACTGAACGAGACACATTAAGTTTTATTGTTATGACGTCTGTGGTCGTTTAGTGTCCTTAAAGCGTTAATCAGTTTTTGAAAAAAAAAAAAAAACAGAATTTTTTTTTTTTATTTCTTTTTATGATTAAGGTTCAGGAAGTGTCTTGGTAATGTGAAGTTGTTGTAGTAATACTTGTTTTAATGCTACGCCGACTCATCTTTATGGAAGTAAGCATTAATCATGATCACAAAACCAGCTATCTTTAATTTATTGACATTCTTTTATGACACTGGAGCAATTACATTATTTAATTTATAGTCGAGTTCCTCTTCTTTTGTTGCCGCAAATGAACGTTTCTGACGGTTGATTTTTAGCGTCGCTACATTTAAGATCATCCGTGACAGCTGTTATTAAACTGTCATTACAGTTAGCAAAAAGATCGATACATTATTTCGTTGTTTTCACTTATCGATTACGTGTGAAGATACTACGACAAGATGGCTCAAATCTGCTTCATGTTTTGCTTTGAAAGTTTGGAAAATCGAATGAGATTTAGCGATCCTTTTGTCATAAATAAAGCAACAAACCGTGTTATCCAATTTCAACAATCCTCCCTCGTAGCTTTAGCCAGGGGCGGTTTGCGATCTGTCGAGTTAGGTTTATGGTAGAGAAAGATTCGATGAAAGGACACTGATCACATAACGATAATGTACCAAATTATATTATATGCTTACGTGCTGCATTTTTATCTCGTTATACTGCTCGGCATTGCCATAATAAAGTACCTATAAGTAATGACAAACTAAGTCTTTAATCTATTCTTTTACATGAAAATGTTGATTACTTAACGGCCTCATAAGTACTTACATGTTATTTTTAGGTTCATTAAGCTTTTAGAGTTTTTTCGGGAAGAATATGATTTATTAAATTATATTTTTGCCGAAAAAACTCTCCGTCACCCAATTCGGGACGATCATTCAGCTGTCGCATGAATTCTGACAGTTTTGACCCTACAGTCTACACCGCTGGAATATGTTTTTTTCTGCCAACTTCACGTCAAATCCAGCGGTTTGAGCATTCGATGCCATCCACTGAGATCACGAGAACGAAAGGCGAACGTAAAATATGGGTAACATCGTACGCACTACGCACCTCATATCTCTGTATCGATTGTGACCGGCAACGGTATATCCTACTTTATTTCGGAGCAGGTGGCCTTGTTTGTTTATTCATAGTCTAAACACGGTGTAAAGGATTCCACGATTTCTTCGGAATTTGTTTATCGACAATGATTTAAACGGTTATCTTCTGCCGATCTGACGTCCGTCATAGATTAACAGTAAGTTCACGCCTATACGCAGAATGAAAGACTCACACTATGTTGTTATTTGTTACGCGTACCTTCTCATAACTAGAGATAGTTGACGATTTCCGAGTAACGTGCAACAGTTTTAAAAACAAAACAAAAACCGGCCAAGTCCGTGTCGGACCACGCACAATGAAGGGTTCCGTAGTAAAAACAAAGTGAACATTGTAATCCCAAAAAACATTTTTTTATGTCATAAAATTACAAATTAACAATCTTCGGACTTTTTCCTTTACTTGTACACAATGCTACACATCAAGCTAAACATTTCCAGTTTCACCTTTCATTGTAAGGAAATCCTATACAATGCGAGATCAGCTTATACTGGAAATGTATGTATAGCTTGATCTGTAGCCGTGCGTACTGTGAGACCTTGCTTCTTGCCAAATTTCATTATTCCAGGTCAACGGGAACAACCCTATAGGTTTTAATAAATTAAAACAACTCGCAACTCGCAACTGTCGCAAGTAAACTTGCGACAGTTGCGAGTATTAAAATATGTCGCAAAATGGCCATATTTTTTTATTGCGATGACTTAAAAGCTTGATTTTTTTAGAACTCCAAGGGACCATAGACCTACGTATTTCATATTAATTTCAACTTGATATCTCCACGCGTTCCTGAGAAAAAGGGTCTTGACAGACTGACAGACAGACAGACGGACAAGGAAGTGATCCTATAAGGGTTCCGTTTTCTTCCTTTTGAGGTACGGAACCCTAAAAATAGGATAATCTGTGTACATTTCTAGTTGTTAATCACTTTTAATTGTTGCTAATTAACGACAATCAAAGATCTAATCGCAATTTTTACACGCTTGACGATACAACGAGTTATTATTTGACAAGCTGCACCTTTTCAACCACTTATATTTTATCAATACACGCGATTTAAACCGTTCGTTTGTTTCTCGCAGTTGAATACCTACCTATCAAAAGCATTTCCATCTGCGTCAGCAACCATTGTCCGTACCAACGATTTAATTGAGCCGTGTTTATTATTTTAATTGGTTGTTTCGTTAACCACTACAATGCTGACTTTTAACAAAGGAAAATTATTCCAGTCCACAAAATTTTAAAAGAACAAAAATCTTAAAACATTTTTGAGTTGAAAACGGTCTTACTTAGAGCGGTATTAAGAAGAGTTTTAATGAATACGGCTGTCTCGTCTACAGTGTCTTCATGTTGTCCTCAGGGCAATTTAGTTAGTAGGTAATAAAGCGTATTACAGCGGTGTGTGTGTGGCCAATATAGGTACTAATTACGCAGCCGAGAAATTTTAAAGCCTAAACAACTTGTTCACAGGATTGAACTGTCTTGCTAGTCCCAGCTTTATTTAAACAAGTATTTACCTTCAAGGGCCAATGAGCTTACGTTTAAAATTCAGATCTTTGTTAGGCAAACTTTCAGTCGACCTTTTACGTCCTTTTTATATCCCCTGACGATTCTAGACCCTAGTAATCCGAAAATGGACATGCAAAAATTCACTTAGAGACGACTTATTATACAAGGTGAAATTTTAATGGTTGTTTTCCTCTTAAAGGGTCATTATACTCATCATTATGAACAACTTTTACTATGGCACCAAACCTGAAATCGCGAGAAAAAAAAAGCTGTTCAGTACATTTATCTACTTACATCAAACTCGTCAAAAGGTAGTGAGCAGCTGTTTTTTTTTTACGATTTCAGGTTTGGTCCCGTAGTAAAAGTTGTTCATAATGATGAGTACAATGACCCTTTAAGAGGAAAACAACCATTAAAATTTCAACCTGTATATTACTTAAATAGATTCTATTCGTAATTGGCTCAGCTCTATTACCGGAGAACTAGAGTTGTTCCCCCACGTTGATCGCAGGGGCGTGTGTCAGTCACCTCCGTGTCACCTCACATTATGCTGATAACTTCAAAGAAGAAGTCGTTATCCAGGGACATTAATACCTTGTTAATAATGTATGTCCATTCGGTGGTATTTATTTTCTTTGTTAGATCACGCATGGCTGATGTTAAGTACAACTTTTTACTTACCGTGAATGAACTATCTATACCAAGTACCAACTTAGTTAATCGATCATTAGAATCAGTGCGTGTGCGTGATTTTAAACGAGAACGCGTTTTTTAATTGTGCTCTATAAATTACCTATTAAGATTAATTAATCAGCTATCAATTAAATTGCTAGGCAACAATTCGACTGTTTGGGTTTTTTTAGGAACACTGATAAAATTGTGTCTGAGAAAGGCGCGCCGAAAATTAACGGTGTGGTACAGACAGACCATCAAACTGAACAACTTTCTCCCGGGGACCAACATCGTAATCGCGAAAAAATTATCAGTCGTCCCATACATTTGGTCGAGCAGGTATTGAAGTTTTGTATGGGGTGACAGATTTTTTTTTCACGATTACTATGTTGGTCCCGGGAGAAAATTGTTCAGTTTGGTGGTCTGTACCACACCCTTAATTTTCCGACACATTCATCCATTCTCAGACACATTGTATTTTCTTATACAATGTTATCTATTTTCTAAGTACCCAACACTGGGTCGTCAACAAAATAGTCTCAAGTCCTATGGAATTTACTTAATTCAAAAGATTTATCTAAATCTGTCAAAAAATTAGAATAATTGCATTTACATTAGTACGGTTTTTAATCGCTGTAAGATTTTTTCTGTCTAATTAGTTATAATTATGTTTTCAACACACTATCTAACTAGCATGTTAGTATCCTGAAGAATATCATATATTTCTACCTCCTCGCGTTCCTGAGAAAAAGGGTCTTGACAAACTGACAGACAGACGGACAACAAAGTGATCCTATAAGGGTTCCGTCTTTTCCTTTTGAGGTACGGAACCCTAAAAACACGAATATGTTTTATAAGAAAACCAACACGTCCAACCTTTAAAACCACACTCTAATACCCACATAACAACAATTAATGAAGTCAACTAATTCATTGAAACATACAATGGAAAATAGCACGCACTAATCCTATTAAACCGACTGAACTGGAAGCGCCATTATCTAATATAGGGCGTATATATCATTCGCTATGCGCTTTAGTAATAGTCTTAGTAATGAGTGTTAATCGGCCGTTGCCGTGTCTAGTGAACAGTGCACATGATCTATGTCATGTGAACTACATTCCGGTATCATGTCATGTTATAAATGAGCTTTTGTTTTCTGTCACCTTTTTTTTGTGGATGGGAAATCATCAAATAACTTCTCCCGCTCTGGGTGGAGCGGAAGGGCGTGTCAGACTTTTACTGACTAAAACCCACCCGTGTTCCTTCAGTTGCCTATGCCAGGGCCACGGTATCTCTTTCGAACAAACCGCGCCCCGGCGAACAACCCGCGACCCCGGCGGTTTTCTGTCACTTAAGGGATGGTTCAGGACTAATCAGGAGTCATGTTTACATTGGTTGAGGCCAATATTTCTGTATACATATAATATATATATATTTTTTTTTTTCATTTGAGGTGGACCTAATACTATTTGGGCCTGAAGCTACTTTGGCCAGAACAGAAATGGTGGAAAATGTACAAACATAGAACTTCCGCAAGCTTAATGATATTGCTGCATTTTCATAAGTTGAGAAAACAAGAGCTAAGTCGTAAAAGAAATCCTCAATAAGAATTATCACGAACAACGGGAGCAATGAATATTTAATAAAAACTTTATCCCCTTGAACAAGAGAAAACAACAATTTGAGGTGGACCTAATACTATTTGGGCCTGAAGCTACTTGGACAGAACAGAAATGGTGGAAAATGTACAAACGTAGAACTTCCGCAAGCTTAATGATATTGCTGCATTTTCATAAGTTGAGAAAACAACAGCTAAGTCGTAAAAGAAATCCTCAATAAGAATTATCACGAACAACGGGAGCAATGAATATTTAATAAAAACTTTATCCCCTTGAACAAGAGAAAACAACATTTGTTATCTCGCCCTCGTTACTGCGAAGTTTCTTGTGTCTTACCGTTCCAACATTACCCAGACAGTTTCTCGTGGTGTAATCATTAAGTTCTCTGAATTGAAGGTTTTGCTTGCCTTACCTAATTCGCATAGATCATGACATGAATAAAACAACCTCTTTAATGCTAGGCTCTGATCAAAGAGCAAACGGATTAACAATAATTACCTTATCGAATCCAGTTTACGTTTTAACAAAGCATGCAACCGAAAGAGGTCGAAGTACCAGTAAAGCGCGGCCAGTCGCGTTAGTGCGGTGCATATGACGAATCGCGAGTCGAGTCGAGTGCATGTCAGTTCAGTCACACCGATTAATTTGCTAGGAACCACTGGCGCGTGGAGCCGCGCCCACAGACCGCCTGGCAAGACAGGATAAGCTCCACACTTTAGATACGGAGATGACAACGGCATTGTGGCGTTCAGCCGTAATTGGGTTTCTTTGATTGAAATACATTTATTGTAATTGAAATTGCTCCTACACACTGTACTTAAATCTTCGCGTGTTTACTTTACTTCATTTATCTTTTCGAATAGCATGTCGTTTCAGTTATACAAATAGTATTGAGCATGGCTTTTGTAAACAGTCGTTCATTATTGTACCTATTTGAGGGTGAAACTCAATACCGCCTAGGGGCTCAAATAACAGCCAATCAATGTCAGTTTTTGCGGACGAGGCAAAATATACTTGAAACAAGTCTTTGTCTCAATTTCACTACAACGCAGCGCTATTTCCTTCGCACTCATTCTCATTCTGTCAATCAAGCCGACAATCAGCACGCACGTAATTTTACGCTGAGATCTTGTTACTTTACTAGTGTTCATGTTCCTGTCGACATTGACGAAAATCTCATATAACAAACTTGTGCGAAGTTGCGTTATGCGAAATACGCGCTTGAACATAGGTAATAATTGTACATAAATTTGTACGTTATCTGACAGTGAGATAAATTCGGTGTCAATTTCCATTTTACCTAACCGATAAGCGGGGATCGACCCCCTGGAATCGGAGCTGACGAAGCAGTTATGTTTTTTGTTGCTGGCTCTAACTCACGTTACTCGTGAATCGAATAATAAAAATAACGTGGGCGGTTACGCACAACGGTACCGTAGTAGTAATGCGGCAATGTTTACCGCATCCATTCTTAGCTACCGATACACGTTTATCGTTATCGCTTATCCGTATCTTTACAATTTCACACAAACCTACGAACACAAATATTTGTAAGCTTTTATAGAAATGCAGTGTTTGTGCAGCATCATTATCACCGGCACTGGGTAATTTACATTTCCATAAAACGAACCCACAAAGGTTGCGCAAGCGATGGCTCGGCGACAATTGACCGGCGCGCGGCGGCCCAGATGACGTCACTGCCCTGCCTCCACGGCTGCACACCATCTCTGCGCAGTGTCACAGAGTATCGACATTCGACGGTGTCGCAACATCCATCGGTAATATATTAATTTGGGCCGACCATTTGTAATTATCTACGGTCTGCTGAACTTATTTTATAACAGTGTTGGCATTCTCTCCATTGATATAAATAACTGATAGTTCTACCTTTTATATATGGCGCCATTAAACTGTAAGCTTTATACTAAAATCAATGACCTAAAAGTGCAGTGTCTGGTCATTCGAAAATAAATTTGGTAGCCATCGACTGTAGAAACGTGTTGTCAGTTGTGACCCCAATAAACGAAGTGAAAATTGGATATTATAGCCCTCAAATTTAGTCTACCGGTACTCCTGAACGAGGAGTATCGCTAGAAATTAATTGAGTACCAATAAACTGAATGTAAACGACCGTTTACACATACCTACTGCAGTACCCGTATTATCAATTTCTTTTAAATTGGCCCTTATATTTATTTCAGTAACAGCTGCTATCGATTTACGAGCCAATTAAAACGTTGTAAGGATTTATCGGTTCACTCGTAAATTGTAATTGTATCAAATATTTGTTGACACTTCGTTATTTCGACGTGGGACGGTCAACCTTTGTTGACTATTTTGACTAATGTTCTACAGATTACCTAATCTGTAGTAGGTTGGAATGTAATGGGTCTGCTGGACCTTTGAATTTTGTCGGCATACGTAAATCATTTGAAATTAAAATACATAATTTAGCTTTCGACATATTAACTGATATTGGAGATTGAAGAAAAACTCGGGGTTTCGGCAACTGCTATCTGTCACTGCCATTTCCTCTAAATAAAACGAGGCTGGTGCCCGGCGGCATGGTCATAGACTAATGAAACGTCTAAGCTAGGAGTAGGCACCTCCAGTGTTTATAAATAAGGAAGGTACTCTACACATACGAGGGTCGCACTTGACAAAAGCTTATTATTCCACGGTAATCCATGACTTGTGTCGAAAGCATCTGCTAAAGACCACCATTGCGTAGTTATACAAGTAATGATTCACGCATGCTAACTGACATGAGCTCATACTGAATCATAAACATAAACCTTGAATTAAACTTATCTCGAGGTTTTACAAATATAACGTTAAAAATCTCACACCTCCGCCCGCGGGCCCCGCGGTCCTCCAAAGCGTAAGCATAGAAATGAAATATTTTGCAATTAACTCGTTCAAAAGAGTATTTAACGGCTGTTTACAGTAAACGAAGAAGCAAAAAGCGCTTTACATAAATTTAGAAGCGCTGCAAACCAAAGGGAATTGCGAAAGTTTTCGGAATTAATATGCGAGGAGGTTTTAAATGGTAGTCGCGGTGCGGGCGGTGCCGATAAGCGGTCGGTTACACACGAATCGTTTTGCACATGCACTCGGCTGCACGCTGTTAATTTGTTACTACCTCCTGTTTATGTATGACTCTCGATATTATATTATACAACGTGCTGCCGCAATCGCGGCATTCCTTCAAAACGCTGGTAGGGCTTAGTGGCCCGTAGTCATAAAAATTATAATGAGACAAAATGAAATAATTCGTGAATTTAAAAAAAAATAAACAAACTAAATAATAAAATAAAAACCAAAATTAGGATCACACTATGCAAAACATTCATTCATGTAGCTATTGTTCTGACTCAGCTGTGAAGTAGCTTCATGGAAAAAAAACTTGCTCCAAGATGCTATTTTAGAAAATTGTAAATAAATAATAAATTTTAATGAAATAAAAATATCATTATAAAACGATAAAGCGGAACCGTATACGCGTGTTGAATTAATGTCACAATTTCTGCTGCACGTTGTATATTATGTTTATTATTTATTTCTCGTTTTATTTTTAATAGAATTGTTTCAAATTGGGACTGTTGTTTTCAATTCGATATAGCACTTCGCTGATTCGCTGTCTACGTTAAATATTAACTCTCCGTGGTAGATGCACTGGCTGAAGCTCATAAAGAAAACATGTCACTGTAAATCTTCGATTCTGTAAAGTAACATCATAAAACGTTGGCTCGTTCTATCCGAATTGAATTTACAACGTTTATGAAATACAAGTGCATCGTGAATCGCGATGTATCCAATAGAGCTTTAATATTTTGTATATGCTATGTTTTGAAAACGAAATATTGGCAATTAGACCAATTGCAGCCAATTTATAAAAATATTTTGGAAGAGTACTACAAGGCGCGTAGGTAATGTCAATATTGACATAACTGCTCGGTATTAGTCTATAATAAGTTAAAGTACGTATGTCAATGACTATTATTATAGTTGATGCCACTATCTAATTCTCGGCCATAGACTTAAAAAAAAGGAGGACTCCGCGCCACGCATATTAAAAGTGAAGCACCGTACCGATTTATGTGTGCGTGATTTGAGTACCTGCAAAGACGCCGTCACTCGTGTCACGTAATGGCGGCCGGTCGGAATACTATGATGTAAATGTGTACGCGAGGCGTGTTTGTACAAGCGGTCGCCGGCATACTTACTGTGCTTCACTTTCGATATGCGTGGCGCGGAGTCCTCCTTTTTCTTATAAGTCTATGTTCTCGCCCTACTTATTTGTCCAGATGACGTCATTATTTGCTAACACGAGCTTAAGCTCGTTGGAGTTAATTTAAACTATAAAAGTTATATGGATCGCTTTTATTATTCATCCTTTATCGAATTGAATACAAATGAGCTCATCTTCAGTCCCTTGACTGTACTTACCAATGACTATTGTAATGAAATACAATCTAAATCTTTATTCTCTTTGTCCCTTACAAGGGAAGCCGAAAGCAGAACTTCTGACGGAACCTGATATGAATTCATTATTAGCTCCAATAGCTTCTTTACCTGAATCTCTTCTATATCTACATATTGTCTGTGTCACGATCTTTGAAACATATTGTTATAAATGTTATAATCATCTCGCTTGGCAAGCGGATTAGTAACCGCAGTGTGTCGTTAAGGCTTTTCCGCCGTAAAAAGCGCGGTCACTGTCGGACTGCATAGAAAAGAAAGAGAAGCGCGATGACACAACGCTTGCAAAATATGAAGTAATTATCGATTTACAAAAATCTATTGATTGGACTAAAAAAGTAATGACATGAAATCATTCCTTATTATTTTGTAAAGAACTGTATAATTTTATGAACAGTTTTAATGAAAATTGTAGGAGTAATATGGTAAAAACTAGAAAAAATAGACAGAAATAGACCTAGGTTTGGTTCTTTTTAGGGTTCCGTACCAAAATGGTAAAAAAGGAACCCTTATGGTGTGACTCAGTCTGTCTGTCTGTCTGTCCGTCTGTCTGTCTGTCTGTCACAGCTGGATATCTCAAGAACTACTAATGCTATCAACTTGAAATTTGGAACAGTTTTAGATGACGTTTACCCAACTATTTTGCAAATAAGAAAGAAATAAAAATATATGTATTTTTTTTGCAACAGGGACTGAAAGGGGATCTTAAAAATTCAATGTGGGGCTACTAGGGCATGTGGGGTATCATATGAAAGAGCGCTGTTTGCACATTCTCAAACATTTTGTATTTTTTTTTAGGCTGTACAGATTTCGACTTACCGAAATACCGTTCCCACCCCTTATCTCCGAAGTTTGCAAAGAGAAAAATCTGAAATTATTTTATGTGATAGAAGTTTATGTAAAGATTACAGGAAAAATAAAATGAAGTCTCTAAATAGCACACTTTCAGAAATCGGAACGGAACGGAACGGAACCCTCGGTGCCCGAATCCGACTCGCTCTTGACCGGTTTTTTTCCTTAGTTCTACAAACTAAAATAGATTTCAGGACACATGAAATCACTTCTTATGTACTGTAGATTACTGTGTATTTTTTCCTATCAAAAATATGCTATAGTTACTGCAAAAGATGGTCACAAAGATACTTAGTTTCGCCGTATTTTAGGGAGGAGGAGCCTTAAGAGTTTGCGTCCACTACTGCCCACACGGTTGTAAATATACGACATTCATAAGCTTCAGAAATGTCTGCTTTCAAAACGAACATCCAAGTTGACATAAAAGCAGAGTAAACCAGTTGCTTAACGTCCCGCGCAACTTGTAAAGGTCATATTGGGGGAAATATCTTGACAGTACTTTTGCAAAGAACAGGCTTCATGACATAATAAGCTGAATACGATCATTAACTCAATTTATGGAACGCAAATGATGCAATTCGAGCCACACTGGTCTGTTGCTAACAGAAGCTTCTCACAATGTAAATACATAACTGAAACAATATTCCAATGATTTTATTCACTGTAGCTGTTATATCCCGAACTGGGTCAGGATTGAGTCAGGCTAGGGGTAAAGTTGGCAGGCAACGGATGTAGCACCGAGAAGTCGGCTGTCCAACAAACTTGTAATAAAGCCACGGACCATTGCTAAATGCTGTTTGCAGTGTTAAACAAAGGTTTGTTTTGTTGGACTACGAACACTACGAGAGTATCAGCTACGTCCTATGACATAATGCCTGCTAAATAAATTCTAGAAACACGAAAACACTGTAAAAGTGTCTCATAAAGTAAAAGAACCACCTTATTATTTATTATTTTGTGAAGAGCAAGTCTGAGTAGTTGGAAAGTCTCTAACTAAGCTATCTTTGCTTTTTTGTACCCACAAATCCTGAAAAACTTCTCACAAAAATAAGCACTAAAGCCGTGAAATAGAGAGATATCCAAGTTTCAAGCACTCGTGAACGTGATGTTGAACATTCTCTGTAATATAAATTAAAATTAAGGCTACCTCAAGATTAATTCCATTCAAAGGCAGCTATAAATTCTCGTGTTAATTTCTAAAAAGATCTCATTTACATAATGCCTTTTTCTTTATCTTTTCAGGTCAAAAAAGTTCCTGTAACGCCGTCCATTGCGGCTTTAATTTAAACAAGTAAGTGTTATTGAACGATACTCTTTTGTTACGTTTTACTTAACTTCATAGCCGAATATAATCATTATGAATATTTTAAAGGCAGTGTTTCAGTTGCTGAAGGTTAAAATTTTCGTTTCATTACCCTATTTAGTTCGAAAAAGAAGCGTAGGTAACGTTTGGAGCAGACCTATATACGAGTATATTTACTTTGGAACTATGTCTGTCTGTGGTTTTTAGTATCTAAAGCCACGGCGAGGCTTGGACGTTAATGATAGGGCGCTATACGGTAGTTTGGTTCAGACCCGAAGTAAATGACCCGTACAGACAACCGAAGTATTTCCACTGAATCAATAAATCAATTCTGGAGTGCTCTACCAGCTTTTTTGCACAATTTTAACGGTGTCGGACTTAAAATTCAATTTAAGCAATAATGGTTTCACAATTGTAACCTCATAAAATCATTCGCATGTTGCAGTCGAAACGTTAGCCTCGTGGGTATCAATTGAAATTAACTACGCACATCTGTGTGCTCCATTTTAATATGGGCCACAATGGGACATAAATAGCAGCAGATTGGCCAGCCCATTGCCTTCGTACTACCTATGTTTTTCAACTGCAGGACTTGTGACTGTATCAGCACTATACAAACATCATGTTCTGCATTTCTGTTCTTTTCCTAATACTTAACCACATTCTTTTGGTTGTTAGTCTACTACTGAACATACTGTCGTTCTAATTCGACTTTTTCTGTCTGCATTCTAATTGCTGAAACGAATTTGGACAATTACTGAACGAATTAAGTTGAAATGGGTTTAGCAAACAGAAACAATTAAACCTGAAAAGTAAATTCATACTTGGAATTTTCTCACCCTTCGTGTATTATACCTTAATTTCCATATGAAAAACATTTTACTCCATGAAAATGCAACAAAGTTATTACATTTTTTACTGCCTCCTAATAAAAAGGTGCATTAAACCCAGTGCTTATGATTCTAGATCATAAATGTTGGATTTCGTTTAATAAAGACTATCGTAAATCAGTTTAACGGCGTCTGACTATAATGTCCAGTATCGCTGCAATATCGCCGTAATGTGCAAAATGCAGCTCGGATTCTCATGCGAAGTTCCACGAATAATACTCGTGTTGCCGTGTTACAAAATTATTACCGTGAAATATTTTGAGAGTGGATTTCAGTGTTTATTGAATTTTGTTTTCAGTTATTCAGAATGTCTGATGGTTTGGCAAGATTGTGCTGTCCTTCTGTTTGAATTGCCATCAACATGAGACTTTAAAATATACCAAGAAAAGCCACTAGAGCATAATGAGGTTACCTTTTCTCCCAAGCCCAAACAGGCTCTCCATGCCCTAACTTCACAAACTCTACACCTTAGTCAAAATATGTGGCTTGGCCGTTTCGCTACCATCACATGGGCGCAAGGTGAAAAATGTATTCACTGTTCATTACTTTTCTGTTATACACTAGTTCTTGTAGTAACGAAACGGCCAAGCCTCATAATAGGTCTTTACCTATGAAATTGCCGTTTTGTATGAAACAATTTAAACGAATTTTTTTCATGTATTTTTTATTTGTATTAATCGAAGTAATCACCCATGCAATCAATGCATCTTTGCCAACGCAGTGGCAGTTTATTGATGCCCTTCTTAAAGAAATCAGCTGGTCGGGAGGCAACAAATTCTTCAAAGGCATTTTGTACTGCCTCTCGGGTATTGAATTTTTTTCCCGCCAAGAAGTTATCCAAATTCTGGAAAAAGTAGTAGTCTGTAGGCGCAAGGTCTGGTGAGTAGGGCGGATGACGGAGAGCTTCCAACCCCAGTTCTTGCAACTTGGAGACCGTCTGCTGTGCAGTATGAGGTCGCGCGTTGTCGTGCAGGAGCAGCGGAGACGAGCGATTGACCAATGCTGGTTGGAGATGTGCCAGCTTCTCCATCATTGTGTTCAGTTCTTCACAGTACACATCTGCACTAATGCTCACCCCGTTTGGTAAGAAGCTGTGATGAATCACACCGGCGCTAGAGCACCAAACAGTGACCATCACTTTTATAGGGGTAAGTTTTCGTTTAGGGCATTGTTTAGGTGCTGAACCAGGATCCAACCAACTTACTGAGCGCTTGCGGTTATCAAACAGAATCCATTTTTCATCGCAGGTAACAATGCGGTTCAAAATTCCTTCATTTGTGTGTCTGTTGAGCAGTACAAGGCACGTCTCGACGCGTACTTCGCGCTGGCGATCATTGAGTTCGTGGGGCACCCATTTGTCAAGCTTTTTTACCTTGCCAATTTGACGCAAATGGACCAATATTGTTTTAACGCTAACGTCGAAAGCAGCTGCTAATTCAGCCGTAGATTGTGTATCATCAGCTTCCACAATCGCCTTTAATTCGTAATTGTCGACCAAAGTCTTCGGACGACCGCGAGGTTCATTTTTCAGGTCGAAATTTCCAGAACGGAAGCGAGCAAACCAATAACAGGTGGTGCGTTGGTTTGTAGTGTTAGCTCCGTAAACGTCGTTGATGTTGCGTGCCGCTTGTGCCGCGTTGCTGCCACGACGGTACTCATATTCCATAATTACTCGAATTTTTAACGTATCCATGATGACGAAAAAGATTGAAATGCGATGAAAATGTAACACTAATCAATAAACAAATGACTACTTTTGGAAAAAAAAATCCATGTTTTTAAAATAAAATTAATTTGAAATTAGAATTCTTAGCCAAACAAAAATTATTTTGATTTGAAATGACCAGTACTGCAGAACGGCAATTTCATAGGTAAAGACCTAATATTTTGACTAAGGTGTAGAGTTTGTGAAGTTAGGGCTGGGAGAGTTAGGACGTGTAGAGTTAGAAGCTTGGCTCTACATGAGATCTGATAGCTTTTTGTCAGTGCGAGCTATATGTGGTCTCGTCTTGGCAACATTTTACATGAAAATGTTTTTTTGTCTCTTTTGCTACCAATATTGCCATTACGTTTTCATTTATTACATGTGACAGGCAACACGAGTATTGATTTCATTTATTTAACAAGCATAATCTCGTTGGATTTTGCGACATGTGTCCCGGAATCCCAAGTGATCCCGATATTTATATGTAAATCAGTGTCGGTGGTAGGTTACGTTCGGTTCAGGGCTTCGTCTAGACAGGCATTGTGCTGGTATACACAAATGCCTACCCAATTTGCACACTAATGTATTACATATTAAGCGGTATTTACTTTGACATTGAAATGTTTGCTGGAATTCTCGGTAAAACTTTACGTGAAACAAGAGTAAAGAAATATTATAAAACTTGGTTTCTTTTATTCAATTTTGTTTCCAAACTTCGTTAAAATGGAAAGATTTAGTGAGATCAGTAACTTGATAAACTGGGGTCACGGTTCTCTATCACGGTTCTTAAAAAACCCGTTTGATGAAATGGTTTTCCATTTCAGCGCTTTTAACGTGCACGCTTCATTTCAGTATTAATGGACTTTTTCGCAGGCTATTTCAATATCCTCCAACTAATATCGGACGCGTAGCATCAAATATAGGTACATACATCAATTTGGTTGCAAATAAAACTTGGATGCTGGTTGATAACAATCTATCTACAGCCAGACAAATAAATCGCCGTTCCCCAAAATGTCTGGCCATAAAGGGAGAGGTGTTTTGGGGCCAGTGTCGTGTAAATCACAGTCTGGTGCAGCCGTGCGGTCCGCCCCTGCGAGCTGCTTACACATGGCAACAATATCGCAGATTTGCCTGGCTTAAACGACAAGCGCACACCCGAAGAACAATGTTGCCTATTATGACAACTCAAGTATACGACGCGACGCTCCAGTTTCATTTTATGCCGCCATATCATTCTGCTGTGAAAGCATAGTATCTTAGAAAGCTGAATCGCTTTTTCGCAGAACAATGATCGCCATATCACTTTAAACCCCTTGTAAACACTCGTTCGTGTACATAAATGAAAGCTTTCTGAAGAAACTCTTGAACAAACCTATGTGGACTGAATTGAGAAATGTAGTAGATAATCGACCTGCGGATTCGAATGGTTTCTTGAGTGCTGTAGTGCAAAATGTAGTTTCAACTAGATTATACGGGTAATGCAAACAAATATTTTATTGACCTGAATTTTGTTGACGTCATTTTTATTCGTTTAGTTGCGTTTATTCACTGTTCAGCGAAGTAACTGAACGCAATACTTATCTCACTTAAATATTCACTCCACACCAAAATCTTTTACTGGAAACAACAATCTGGATGCCTAGACATTAAAAGAATACGTTGTAAGATTATTCACCGAATCCAAATCATCTTAGAATTCAGAGCCCGCGCCTCTTCCATTTCGGTTTCGACATAATGGCACTCTACGTATACATCCACGTTCTTCGCGCACTCCCTTACATTTTGTCTTATTTAGGAAGTTTAATCTCTTTGTCTCTAATTTAGTGAAGGCTGAAGTCGACTTTGTGTTCAAACTTTGTGCTCTTCTCTCGTCACTTGCACAGTGACATGCCGTGGCAATATCGCGTTGGTTGAAATAATATACCTACCAGTGTTTCAGTAGGTTTTATTGTAGGGAAGAGCCGATACGGCCTGCTTTTTTATACGCTCTGCGTTACTCTGTGCAGATATTTCATGGCATAAGCAAAAATAAAAGCACTTTATAACAGCATGGCATTAGTTTTTCTGTCTTTTCTCTTCTAAAACCATAAAATGGCGAGTAGATATGTCTAGGCTATAAAACGGCAGTTTCTCGGAGACAGGGCGAAGCGGTGCGGGAAAGTTTAGATTTATGTTTAAAACATTCAGATTTTGTAGCTATTTGGAGTACCAATACGTTTACGTGGATTGTTTACCTTGTAGAATATGGGTATGCCATGTTCAGAAAGTAAGTCATCCGAATCTTTGATGATAAGTCGACGTTCGCACGGACGTAAAAATATCGCGGTGATTTTGTTTCGCGCACTACATTTTCAACGCTCTGCTTAACGCCCAGAGTTGAAAATCCGACAGTGTGTTTTTTGACGCGCTAGAATGCACTCTGTTGTTGTTAAGTTGGATTCTCAATGCTCGGCTCAACAACGAGAGTTGAAAATCCAGTGCGCGATAAAATCCCGCCGCGATATTTTTGCGTCCGTGCGAACGTCGGCTAATAGTGTGGTGTGACCCACAAATTCGCAATTCATAGTGTACAATAGTTTCATCTTCTATTGTATCTCCACCACATACAGACCACTTTTTCCTTCAGTTAATTTAAAATTCATTCACCACCTGAATTAATTTCTGATTGCAGAGCAGCTTACTTAAACTAGTGCTAAAAATGTAACTATTCTCACCTCCACCATTTTATTATAAAGAAATTTTATTGAATGCAGCTTGTATAAACATTTATGTATACGTTTGCCAACAATATATTTAAACGTGCTGTCATAAACTGAAGGCATAGGCGCGGCGGCGATAATTTACGATCAGACTATAAAGCGTCGCACTGAAAATAGATGTGCCATTTTAATATTGTCATAAAGCCAAAGGTGACTGGTGACTATCTAACCTGGCTTAATGTGTCGAGGACGGAAAACAACTCTCTCGAAACCTATCGTGTTCTGCAAATAACCAGCTTCGCGAATGACAGCCTCTTTCGAAAACTCAATTAAGTCGACTCGTAAAACGCCCGACCCCCGACTCCTTATGCCGTTACCAACCGCCAATTTTTTAGACGAACCACTGAACTATGTTCTAGCAGACTGACAACTATTGATTTCGTACTTAAATTGCTTCCAAGATTTTTATCCGTCGACTTAAATCACAAAAAAAAAACGTCACAGGTGATATTACAAAAAAACCGGCCAAGTGCGTGTCGTACCACGCACAATGCAGGATTCGGTAGTTGAAAATAATTTATCCCAAAAACAAACTTAGCATTGTACTTAGTTGAAAAACTAGAAATCCCAAAAATATTTTTTATGCGATAAAATTACTAATTAACTATTTTCGGACTTTTTGCTTTACTGTGACCTTGCTTCATGCCTTTCATGATTCTAGGTCAACGGGAAGTACCCTAAAGGTTTTGATTTACTTGCGAGTATCAAAATATGTCGCATAAATGACCGTATTTTTTACTGCGTTGACTTAGAAGCTTGATTTTTTTAGAGCTCCAAGGGACCATAGATTTACGTATTTGATATTAATTTCAACTTGATACCTCCACGCGTTTCTGAGAAAAAGGGTCTTCTCTTGACAGACTGACGGACAGACAGACGGACAACGAAGTGATACTATAAGTGTTCCGTTTTTTCCTTTTGAGGTACGGAACGCTAAAAAGGAATCGTATCTTTTTATAAGCTAGGTAATTTATCAGAACGTCACCTGCTCAGTTTTTGCACCCCATACGGCTCGAAACAATAGCCCTTTTTGCCCTTTGCGATTACACACACACAATTCTCGCTTGGGTGGGCTCCTATCGATGACTGGCTGGCGTCGGACGTGAACGTAGAACTATAAACACACGAACGCAGAGACACATGCATATTTATAGCGACTGGATACTGAGAATCATGACATTATGATGCACACACGAGCAAGTGCACCACGTGACTTCCGCTGTCGAAATAGACTGACAGACTGACGCTGCGTCCGCCTTCTCAGCCTAAAGATGATTTGGTTCTGAGAATGTGTTACCTATGTAGGTTTACGAGCAATTTTGAAGGAATATGTTGCAATTTTCAATCTTACCGTAACCACAGATTAATACAGATGAGACACTCCGCAAAATCATTTTAATAAAAAGCGACTCTTGTCACGACACAATAAAGTGCAATTCAGGTCGCTTTTATACCTTCTGACCTACTGAATTAGCCCCGCGGACGGGGCCCGCCGCGTACTTGCAGCTTCATACATAAACTGCGGAGTGTCCCATCTGTATTAATCTGTGTCGTAACCCAGTGGCAGACCTATACAAACGACGACAAACGTCGACTGCCAAATACCTTAAATTCTCACAGCTGTAATTAAGTACCTAAGAATAACTGCATTCTCTGGTAATAACTGCAGCTTTGTGTTTGCTTTGATGGCGTTGTGTGAAATGTCCAAGGATATTAATTAATTAATTTTTTTTTTTTTTTTTTTTTTTCTGGTTAGGCTGGAAGCCAACACCAAAATAGTTAAAAGGCTGATTAAGATTTCTACGTACAACGCTTTGACAATACTGACATCATAGCAGTATTTTGTTTTTCTATATGTTGTCAAGTTTATTATTTCCTGTTCCGTTTTCCTGAATCTATAAAATAACGCCGGAAAAGTTTTGAGGTGGATTTCGCGAAGCTCATCGCTTCCAACGAAACATCTTTTAAAACGAATTCTCCAATGCTCTTTATACGCGTCCATGGCACAGAGTGACATTTATAAAGTACTTCAATCTTATAACAACATTATCATAACTTAACCGGAAGTAAAACGATTATTTCCCAATCAGCTGAAGTTTAAGTTTAAACTGAAGGAAAACAACAAAACCTATAGGGAAAACATAAATTCATGGTCAAAAACACTTTCCCCTAGTATTTATTAGAGTAATAATCATTAAAAAGAGCTGACTTGAGTTGTGAACAGATAGCATCCGCGTGCACGCAAAGAACATTTCAGAAGTAAATTCAATCTGATACGGTGAATTATTCACGTTATGACGAGCCTTATTACCAGCTGACCTAAATACGCGATGCGGAATGTAGTGCCGTTCTCATACCCCTGACGACGCCGACGCCGCGCACGTTGGGTGAAATTCTGATATACCACGCAGAAAACTTACGACAGATTCTTCAAATTACATGCTTAGATTACACAGACCTACAAATTTTATTTTTTTCTTTTACTTTTTTTACTCCAGGGTTTTCGGACCTCCTAAACACGAATCTGAAATCACTTTTTTCTGTCACGTCAGAGTTTTTTACAAAACTCATTCATAGAAACCACGTAAAAATTGTACAAGTACATTGTGATTGTGCAAAAATGGGGTAACTTGACGGTCAAAATTGCTTGACAAGCACGTGATTTTTTCGTGCTTGTCAAGAAATGTTGACCATCTAGGGACCCCATTAGGACTTTGCGACCGAATTCGGTCGTAAAGCGATCGCTATCTATGTCGAGACTGCAGCCAGGATTCTAATATTGTAATCCCAATTCATTACACTTGACAATCAAGCTCAGGACATTGGGTTCCGTACAGAACAGATCTGTTCTGTGGGGTTCCGTAAGCACTAGCAACCATTGAGACAGCAGGCGCATTAACTTCTTGTCATCTTAAATTCTTGTTTACACCCCCCTTTTCTCCTATAGCCCCCTCAAGACATTTAATTATCGGAACAAGAACTTTGATAGAATGTTTTATATAATAATATTTGCACCCCAAACCCCGAAGCCCCGAACATCGAGGGATCCTCTGCTTTGAACGATTTTCGATCGCATGTATTCACCCCTCAAGAAGGGCCTGATTCCTTTCAATTTTCCTTATTTAAACGAAAGTAATGAGTAATGATGGCAAATATCATTATACCTAAAACCAACAGTGATAACTGATTACCAAGCAAATATTAGCCAAACTTTGTGAATATTGTCGCACGTTTACAACTCTATCAGTTTATTTTAGACGGTTTAGATTTGTTTAAGAGTTCATGTATAGTATGTTAAAGGTATTGTGAGATTTATAATATTTTACATATTTCCTATAAGTATGGCATGGAACTTAAGTCTACAGCGTGGTATTGAACACAATCTCTATACTATACACGCAGTATATAAACTCAGACGAGATTTTGTCGGGGGAAAGGATCCATTGTGGTAACCCTCTTAGTCGTCGGTCCCCTCACAACCCAAGGGTAAGCTGCCAGAGTGGTTGCCTGCCTTTAACATGCTTACAAACTTGAAATAGAAAGTGCCTGTATCCAAGAGATTTTACAAATATCGCTGTCATTTCGTTCCAGATTTACCATTTTACATCTAATTAATAACGACTCGAACGTTCTCAAATGAACGGGGGAAATTAGGTTGATACCTAGCGACCAAAATGACCCAAATTCGCTTTGAAATTATTATGACGAAGCTTAATTAGTTAAAAACTTGCGAAAAATATTTTTAAGTGTTTATAAAGTTTTAGATAAGCAAATGCCTAAAGGAATTGTTCTCAAACTGGGACAAATTTTACCATTTTCCTCTTTGTTTTGCTTCTTAAAAAGTTTTCTGAGCACCTTTTTTATTCGTACAACGACCAAAGTTCGTCTCTATTGGTATATCAACCATTTATGTAATATTAAATTCTTCTCTACATCATTGAATAATATTGTTTTTGAGTTACTTACATTGTTAATTTTTTTTTTTATTGTAATTGCACATGTATTTGTGAGTGTTTTGTTGAAATTGAATTGAATTTATTATTTTCTATTTCGTTCACTAGAATATGTTTTTTTTTTGCTTTGTATATAGTTTTGCTACGTCCTAATTCAGCAACTTGTGTTTTTTTGCAACTACGTGCTGTTTGTTTTTATGTGGTCTAGTATTAACAATTTTAATGACATTACCATAATCAGCAGAAAGTCATTACAGCCAAATAAACAAAAACTTGCCAAGTAGCCGAGTTTTATTTTACTAATCTATATCTATAAAAATCAATGCCACTTTTCGTTGTAATTTTATAACTCAAGAACGGCTGGGCCGATTTATATAGCTGATTTTGGGTTTGAAATGTTTGACGTAGTCCAGGGAAGGTTTAAACGATGAGAAAAATTGGAAAATTCGCCGAGAAAATTGGAAAATTCTGGAAAACTGAAATTGGGACAGGACAACGTCTGTCGGGTCAGCTAGTCTATTAGAATTAAATATAAACATCTAAACTTCTTCAAACAAAACCTTTAGGTAATTACCTACTACTAAATTATTTCGCTGGTTACTGCTAGAGTTACATTCAACAAACATGTATTTATAAAAAATTCCATGCTATATAATATATCCAATATGTCTCCCCCATATTCTGCGAATTTTGTCAATGGCACCATACAATACAGTGTTGTCGTCGACTGCCAGTTTTATGTAGCAGTTAATTTTGTGTGCGTGATTTCAGCAAATTTGGTTTACATTTTAGCTTTAGCACTTTGAACGAAATTACTCCCGTTTCCTCTCATTTTTATAGTGCCGACTTGATAAAAACTTTCCGATCGAAACCGACTGACTGACCCCTGTATCCGCACATTCGCCTCAGGATTTTTCCCCTTCGGTCGGATTACCGCAAAATGTTTATCATTCAGAAACCTCCCATGTTGAAAAGAGGTCAATATTGTTCGATTAATATTGTTGTTAAAACATTTTGTACGGTAATGGTATGAAGTACGATTTGTACTTAACCGTTTATCGCTGAGCACGTTTCTGTCGGAACGTTTCCGCGCTCGCGCTCTTCTTGAAAATAATTGGAGTGGAGGAGTTATGTCCAGAATCTCAGGAATCGTCATAAATCATTTTTAACGAGTCTGTTTATGTTTCACGAAATATATGTAAGTACTTACTTATACTTTTATTTCCCTAAATTACCATAAATGCGCTTCGTTACCTTCTGTATTTCCGTAGGTCACTGAAATTAACATAGTAGGTATGTACCTTCTACATTATTTAGGCTTGTTATCCCCGAGGGATCCTGGGTACATTAGTATTTGCCTCCCAGATTACTGCGTCTCGCGAACTAACGACCACGCCTAAGCTTTGTTGTCTCGGGACTATTTCCCGGAGCCGAATTATCTGCAACGTTAATAAACAACACACATTTACCGTAGTGATGGGGTGGCTAAGATCAAGAACCATCATCTCAATAATCCGTGCCACTAGCATGACCATTCGCGGCACAAGGCATTTTAATCCAATAGCCTAATTATTCGGATTCGACGATGGAGCAGTAGGGCTGCGCCATCGTCGAATCCGAATAATTACTCTTAATAATTACTCACAAACAATAAACTCCAAACTCGATCCCGCAAGCACTGTCCATTCCAAGGTTGCCTAGTTTTAGACTTACGAGTTGTAGGTGGTAGGTTCGAACCCCGACAGACGCTTTACTTTGTGTAAATTATTTCATCACCACTGCCCTCAAAACGGTGAAGGAAAACATCGTGAGGAAACCGGCATGTCCTAGAACCAAAAATTCGAAGACATGTGACATCTACCAACCCACACTGGGTTCGCCGAGAGGACGACTGAGTCCCAGCAGTGGGGACATTATAGGCTGATTATCCTTAGCTAGAAGAAATCGCAGAAAGCGCGCGCCCATTGCATTTTTTGTGGTGTTAAATTTATTATTTCTGTTATAGTGTTTTCTGGTGTACAATAATAGTAGATTGTGTCATAATAAGGGACCAAAATAATGTATTGAGGGCGATAGCGATTGTTTGAATCCAGAGCGAAGCGAAGGATTCTAGAGTAGAAGCGAATTGCGTTCAAACTTTTAAATAGTATTCCAAATTCAAAAGTCATTTCGTCACTGTTATTAAGTGCGCCGGAATGACCCATTTTACTCGCACTTATCGAGGAACCAATGAGCTCTTTTCGAATAGATGGGATGAAAAGTATATTTATAGTCTCTAAATAACAACACAATTAACTCCTATAAATATATTTGGAATTAAACATTGCTCTTACAATATTGGCTCTCGTCTCGAGTGGTAGTAAAGTAAAGGCCACATTATTCTAAAAGGGATATAAAAGTATTCCCAGAAGTGGTTTCGCGATTGCATGCTAAGCAACGCAGGGAGCGTTCAAAAGCTCATTCTATTTGTGTCCAATCATTATGCGCCAACACGCGCCTTTAACTGTGTAACAGTACCCGAGTCGTTTCCGTTTGCCCTCCCTTCTCTTTCTTCTTTATTACCAAGTCATTTGTACACGATATTTAACGAAAATATGTCTATATTTAAACGCAGCATCCACAGAGCTAAACAATGTCTAAATTATCACGCCCATCTTTGTTTAACATGTGGTATACATATTTCATTTTAGTCATAAATGTTTCTTGATGTTCATTATGTACTGATTCATTAAAGGAATATCTTTGTTCATTGTGATCTTATAGGGTGACATAGAAATTGATATAAGAGAGGAAGCCTCATCTATTGAAATCTTTACTTTTCTTTATGTTAGCAAGTGTCGCCGTCTATGGGACAAAGGGCTCTCCAGTATCTTTGACCGTCCCCTATTCTCGACCACTTAGGCCTTTTTGGTGAAGCCATCGAGTCCTCTTCTGCACTTTTACCATCACGGTCTACAAGGGCAAACCGTAATTCGCTTCCTATCTGATAATAATATTATGGTAACTAACGGACAATCAGCATCATGCAAAATATAAATCAGCGACTTAATAACATAAGGATAGTTCATTAATTACATGAGGCGGGGCGGGGGGCGGTGGGGGGAGGGTTTCGAGCCTAATCTCACCCAATCTCACGTGGGGATCTCGGCAAATATCACTTTTTTTTTCACGAAACCAAATTGCGAAAAAACAGGGTACCTACATAGTACATAATTATTATAAAAAACAAGAACCTACTTATTATAAAAATAATTAAGAAAATTATGTTTATTTAAATAAATCCAACGCAAGCAAGCTCAGATTAACGTATTTACACTAACAATACGTAAGTACCTATGTACTCCTATTTTCTTCTCACGTGAGATTAGGGGGGAGGGCGGGGGTCGAGCCAAATCTCACCAAGGGGTCGAAAAATCGCCAAAATCACCTCACGTAATTATTGAACGCCCCCTAACCCGAGAAAAACATACTTACTGCAGTGTCTGCTGTCACCAACTCACATGTTACAACAATTAATTATACGATAATTCACAGCAAACATTCAATCGATTTCCTGCAAACAAGTATTTTAATAAACATTAATAAACTGTTGTCTATTTGTCCACAGATGATCAAGATGTGTTTATGAGAGTGGTAGCAGTGGGGAGGCGAGATGGGGCGGGCGCGGTTTATCGCGTGCGCTCTGCTCATGCTGTGTCCACTCGCGCTCACGCGGCACGATGACGACTTCGCATTCGACAACAGCGAAGAATTCCTGGTCAGTGCACTCTCTCACTCACTTCCTACTACATATTAACTACTAAACCAACAGGATTTCCATGTATTATTTCAGAATATTAATCATATTACGTCACGCAACCGACAAATCGTAGCTCCCATAGTCCTCGTACACTTCCCGATTGAACAATAGAAGCGTAAAGTTTTATGGTTGACCTTTCAGGTTGAATTAACAGCAAACCACTCAGAAATAGCAAAAAATGGCCTAAGAAGGTTATGGGGCGTGCCCGACACATCGGCCTATGTGGGACATCTGTTCCGAATGGAAATCCCAAAGGAAGCTTTCTCGGGAAAAGTGTTAGCTTATAAGGTACGTGAAGAGAGAATTAGCTTAGAGTTAATTTAAACTTAGTTGGAATCGGCTGAACTTTTTAATTCGGGACCCACTTTGGTAATTTAGTTTAACAGTCTCGGTTAACGTAGACATTCCTGGCCTTAGAAAGCCGTACACAACTCTGACGGCACTCAGGTCCTTCGCTTGGCTGAATGTCAAGAGTGCACGATCCCGCGCTGCTGACGCTGTAAAGGAATACGGGGGCTTATTCTTTTGAGAGCTCATAAGTCCTAAGTTCATAACATATCGTAGAAAAAGATTGGTGGGATCATAGAAGTTCACTGCTCTAATCGAAGTAATAACAGCCGCACGGGTCGATCGATCAGGTTGCCGTGGTTGGTCCGTGGATGGTTGACCGTCTTTACATACCAAGTCCCCTCCGTGCCTCGAAATGGTCCGGCTGTCATTCGTAAATCTTTGACAGTCGTTACGGGAAGAAGCTCGAAAGTCTGACAATCAATCTTACCAAGGGGAATCGTATTACCCATTAACTGTGTTGTGGAGGTCAGATAGGCAGACGCTCCATGCAAAATATTATTATTCAGCTGCATCCGCTTAGACTGGAAGCCGACCCCAACATAAAAAAAGGCTAGGCAGATGATGTAAATCTGTTGTGATTCCAAGAAAGTTCAATTATGTCCTTGGAATACGGCATTTTCCCGATTGTCCCCAGTGTCCCGATTTTCTGGATTTTCGCCAGTGTAGATTAGGTACTGGAAAAAAGGATTAGTGGCGGGGGTCTAGAGCGACATGTGTCCCAATTAAATAAAAGGGTCTTAATAATATTGTTATACTGTTTATTTCGTTGGAACCTGCCCCAGGTATATTTGGCAGGAAAGGGTAAGTACCTAGATTAGACTTTTATTTTAAAAAAAGCTACCCTACTTCGTCAGCGTAGTTTTATAGCGGTTTAACTCCACTTTGTTCAAGATAATATTCCTCATAAAGAACTGACAGGGAGAATGTCTGGCCAGTACCCAGATCAGTGACCTGTAGCTTTTATGTTGCATAGAGAAAGTCCTAACCTAAACATTATTAACCAGGTTCGAAGTGAAGATGGTCGGCGCATGCCAAGCTGGCTGGCCGTGGACTCGAGGCACGGTCTGATCAGCGGCGTGCCCCAGAAGCAGGACTTAGGCACGCATACCTTCACGGTGACCGCGCACGGAAGCACGCGTGGTCTCACTGCCACCGACTCTTTCACTGTTGAGGTCAGTTTACGCTAAAGTAACCTCCAACTTCGTAGCATCTTGGCCTGCCAATGCGTCTCTTGCAGCCAGATGATCCTAAAACTTATGGTAGTCGACATTATATTGGAATAGTGGCCCGAACCTCGAAGTGCTTAACAGTTTTCAAGCATGAGGTGCAGTCATTGGAACGAGTCGTATTTTATTACTGTTCTTGTTATAAGAGCACACCGGCCTTAGTCGCACAGTATTTTAGGTAATAAATAGGTATATAGAAAAAAATATCCTACACCACAACAGTAGCATAGCTCAGCCTACAATAATTGTTGTTAAGACAAGTGAATTCATCAAACCGCTCGGACTATGGAGTATTTGTCGATTACGTCATAGAAACATGCATCCTGTGGAGTTTATTCTCCTAACGTTTTAAACACTTTGGTGGTACTGTCTTGTGTGAGTGACGTCATAGGCACACCTCCCGCTTCCTTTACTATAGAACTGAGTAGATACTACAACGTCTCAAGAATGCACGTCCTGATACACTCTATAGTCTATAGTTCCTGTGCAGTGAAGCCTTCTGTATTGTTTGTCTAATGAGTAGGCACTGACGTCACGTTCTGCTCGACACGAGGCTAATTTCTCAAGTCAGGATAGTAAGTTAGCAAGCTAGTAACTGGCTTCGTGTATACAGAACTAGCTTCATTCCTAGGCTTGCAAGGTAGTGAGATAGCTAGCGTCTCAAGCTAGGATAGGAGTTCTATTTTTTGAACTAATAGCACCCCACCACTGATTTTATTATCCTGGCTTGTGTACTAACTTCATGTGGCTGGCAAAGCTAGTATTCAAGATAGCAAGCCAGAATAGTATACAGAGGTAACGAAACTAGCTTCGTTTATCTCGGCTATTATAGATAGTCCGTCATACGACTGAAATGTAATGTAATAGTAGACAATTACGAAGATATTCGTGATTATGTAATTGTAATTGATAGTTTCAGTGAAACATACCACTAATTTATACGCTCGCTAGATATGCTTCGTTTAATAGCATATTTAGCTATTAAAATATGCGCAGACATGGGCAGTTACAAACAAATGGCCTTTATAAACGATATGATACAAAGTACTGTTGTAGATTGCCAAACATATATCAATCGTTTCATTCGACGGTGACAGATACTGGGACCATAAAAATTTAAGTATCCATGTACAAATGTTGTTATGTAGGTACGGAATACTGATATTTTACTGTAGAGTGCGGGGTGGCCAATAAAATAAGCGACAGTTGGCTTGTTCATACGCCATCCAATTATATTATTGACATTACATTAACCAACTGCAGGGTTGCGGTGTAAGTCGACGTTCGCACGGACGTAAATATAACGCGGCGATTTTGTTTCGCGCACTGGATTTTCAACGCTCTGCTTAGCGCCGAAAGTTGAAAATCCAACAGTGTGTTTTTTCGACGCTCTAGAATGCACTCAGTTGTTGTTAGGTTGGATTCTCAATGATCGGCTCACTATCGAGAGTTGAAAATCCAGTGCGCGATAAAATCCCGCCGCGATATTTTTACGTCCGTGCGAACGTTATAAAGTAAAGTGCTGGCGTAGTGAATTTATAAAAATTCATTTATTAGCCGAATAAATGAATTTTTATTTCACTACGCCAGCACTTTTCGATGTATATACGAGGATCATTTTCATTTTGAACTGTCATGGTAATGTTGGAAGTAATGATACTGCGGAAATTGTGTCCTCATTTTCTTAATGTTACGTTCAAGTGATTGGCTTTGGCAATGTTTATGATGTATGTACAGACGCCAGCAGGTCAAGCCACACGAAACTGTCAAATTTTCCCAATCAACCTTGAACCTAATGCTTTAGCGATAAAGATGAAAATCTATTGAAGAAATTTGACAGATTGTAGTAGCTTGATGTGCTGGCGTCTGTACTTCATTAAATTAATTTCCGATATGAAATACTCTCAAACCGTGTCGGACTTCGCACATTTAGGGTTCCGTACAAAATCTGATTTATCATTATATTGGCATTTGTTAGTAAAATATACGTAATAATAAACATTATCACCAAATTTCAGGTTCATAGTCAATGGGAAGTTAAAAAATTCTTCAGAACAAAATGTTGTATGTTGTGTGTTGTTTTTTTTACAACATTTTTTTACCAATATTTTTTAAAAGAACTTATCTACTCAACGAGTTCTAAACAACAATACCCTACTCGATTGGGTAGATCAAAAATTTTTTTCGCGCCCCCCTTTAGCTGTATAAAAAATATTTTTAAATGGTTTTAAGAGGGCTTTTTTGCAATTTGTATGGCTTTGGGTCAAGAAGATGCGGTTGGAGCTACTGTCTGCAATTTTTCACAGTATAAACTGTGAAAAAATGCAGACAGTAGCTCCAACCGTTTGGCTGTAAAACCTGTGTGACAGTCGACGGACAATAGGCAATAGCAATAGGGCTTCGTTTGGACCCTTCGGCTGCGGCACCCTAAAAAGAGTCGTAGGTACTTGAAACTCATATAGGGCAACAAATTCCTAAGTATCTGTGTCGTACTTAACTTTCTCAGAAGATCTGCCATGACCATGAGTCCAAAAGGTAATTTTCTACATTATAATGGTTTACCAGGAAGTTCGTCAGCAGTATTTTTATTTCTTTTCTTTAATTATCGGCTTCGACAAAATTATTTCGACTACTGGCTGTTATTTCGAAGATTGAAACCATTTTCGCTTCTATTGTTTTTTGTGCGGGAGACATAGTTTTTCTGGTCCCAGAACTTATCTAATATACATTAACGAAGTCCTATTTCAATTGCAGGTGAAGAAAGCTCAAGACAAACCTCACTCTAAATATGGATCCTGTGTCGGTGAAGAGAGTCGGCTGGTGCTGGTAATCATGGTGGATGGCTCCTTCCACAGCGTGGCGCCGCGGCAGAGGATACGAGCGCTCATGCAGCTCGCCGGCTTCATGGCGCTGGATGGCGTAAGTTATTTCGTGTTGTATGTGATATTACGGCTAGGTATGTGTCGTTGAGGCGGCTGGGCTACTTTGATGATACTAAAATCATCCTGAATGAGATTAAATCAGTCATGAGTTACTTTAGCTAACTGTCACAAGTCCGTCTATGGGTCTCCATATATTATTTATTTGTATAATGTTATAATGCATGGAGTACAGGTAGGTATCTCAAATGCCTAAGTTATAACCTAACAATGTCAGTGGTCAAGGCCTGTTTTTACCGTCAGGGTTTGAAGATCCCTCTGTCGAGTGGTCGAGGCCTATCTGACGGACAGGGCCGTCATCTACCCCGGTCATCAGGGAGAGTGGAACCGGTGAGAGATGTCGTGCGGTGTCCACAGGGATCGGTCCTGGTGCCGCATTTGTGGGACATCGGATACGACTGGGTGCTGCGCGCCGACCTCCCTAGCGGCGTCAGCGTGGTATGTTACTGGTCCTGGCAGGAGGTCGCACCAGGCGGTGGCTGATTTAGCGACACGCGGGGTTGCGATAGTTGTTGAGAGGATCCGGCAGTTGGGACTCGAGGTGGCCCTGCACAAGTCCGAGGCCATGTGTTTTCATGGTCCTCGGAATGCGCCACCGTCGGGTTCCCAAATAACGGTAGGAGGGGTTCACATCGGAGTCGAGTCGACGATGAAGTACCTGGGACTGGTCCTCGACAGCCGGTGGAACTTCGTGGAGCATTTCCGACGTTTGGCTCCCAGACTGGAGCGGGCTGGGGCTGCCTTGAAGCGGCTCCTGCCCAATCTAGGGGGTCCAAACGCCTCCTGCCGGAGGCTTTACGCGGGAATCGTGCGGTCCATGGCCCTTTACGGGTGTGGTCGCGTTCCCTAAGGCTGCGGCCAGCCTAACGGTTGAACGCGTCCAAGAGGGTCATGGCCATCCGGCTAGTCCGGGGTTACCGCACGGTCTCCTGTGAGGCGGCGAGCCTCCTTGCCGGATTGCTGCCGTGGGATCTGGAGGCAAAAGTCCTCGCGCACGTGTGGGAGTGGCGCGAGGAGGCGAAGCGGGGCGTAATTCACAGTACGGAAATCACGGTACAGTGGACAGAGCTCCGGCGGGATCTCATGGCGACATGGAGAGTGCGACTGTCGCAACCCAGCGCTGGGCACGCCACAATTGCGGCAATAAGTCCCCTCTTTGAGGAGTGGTTAGAGAGGCGCCACGGCGTCCTCACCATCCGCCTGACACAGGTCCTCATCGGACACGGTTGTTTCGGGAGGTTCCTGTTTCGCATAAGGCGGGAGGAAACGCCCGGGTGTCACCATTGTGTGGATCGCCCGGAGGACACGGTGGAGTGTACAGTGGAGGTCTGCCCGGCTTGGGCAGAGCACCGCCGTGTTCTCACGGAGGCGATCGGCGGCGGCGATCTCTCGCGTCCGAGCCTGGGGGCCTACTCCCTAAGCACGAAGCCCGTAGTTTCGGCATTCGTTACGGGCGTTTCTTACTCCGTATCACCGACGGATGGATGATTGGTTCAGGGCCCGAACGAAGTATGAATGACAACATGATTTGCCAGTTGTACCTCCTCCCGGTGTGTTTTTGTACGTCCGAAAAATTTAACTTTTACACTTGTTTTGATGGATCGTAATGTCAGACGGACGGATGAACGGACGGACGGAAAGACTGACGGACTTAGGGAGTACGCCCCCTGGTCCAGGCCATGGTGCGGAGCGAGAGTGCATGGGAGGCCGTCACCTCCTTGTGCGAAGCAGTAATGCTCGCGAGAGGCAGCCTCACGCCCTCAGTCGCCGCAGGAGACGCCCTGGGCGGCGGGAATCGCGAGGCGATTTCCGGCCACCGTAAGCGTGGGCTTGCGGACGGTAAGTAGCGGGTAGCTCGCCGTCTGGTAAGGACCAGGCCCGAGTCGACGGCGCGTTGTGTTCCACGCGCGCCTCAAAGAGATGTTAGCAAATGATGGGGTCCAATAGGGCCGATGCCGCTGGGGTCGCGGGTAGTTTAAAAAGACACCGCGGCCCTGGCATAGACAACTGAAGGAACACGGGTGGGTTTTAGTCAGTAAAAGTCTGACACGCCCTTCCGCTCCACCCAGAGCGGGAGAAGTTATTTGATGATTTCCCATCCACAAAAAAAAAAGGGTTTGAAGTTCCTCTTCTCATTATTCGCAGAGGTGAATTTAAAAACGAGCATGATTTAAAAATGTTAACCTCGTGCAGTCTTGTAAAGAAAATCTTTTTAAATGTCCCTTACTTCTATTTTCAGAACGAGTTCTGGATGGAGCCTTACAAAGCGGAGACGCATGCTGACACCATCATGAGTGGGACTGGTTCCTCACAGCGCAGGCACGGAGACGCCACTACTGCCATCTATCTTAATGTAAGTTTACTAAAATATTACTTCTATCTTCCCCGAAGGTGTAGGCAGACGTGTGTAGACCTTTGGTCATGATCGAAGAGGTAGACCCACGTTTAATTTGGCGTTAAACTTGCTGACTGGCTAAATATGTTTACCGTTTACCTCATGGGGGTCTAAAAATGCCGCTTGTAGAATCGTATTAGGATAATAATTATATTCTTTTCGAACTCCTTCGAGTTTAGGATGATACTCGTAATATTAATCTTTTTAAAAATCACAAAATGGTCACAAATTGACAATTTATAATCTTACGCACATGTAGCTACCTGTATGAATTATAAGACCTATATACTTTTACTCATGTTTTACAAAATCAATATATCTTGTATCATGTACCCGCGTGATATTCTTAAAATTTGGTGCCAAACTGCCTATACGACTGTAGAACGACTATTGCACGACAATAGTTGTTTTTAGTTTAATTGGAGCATGTGACAGATGCAAGGCAGAGTTGTTGCGCTTTGGTAGCCCGTGAAATTCAAATTTTCGTGCGTTTTATGCAAATTTCAGGTCCGTGTCAGGTTGTATCTTGATCAAAATATGATACGCAACTATAAAACATGTATTTACATGATTTTAACCATAAAAATCATCAATACATCTCTCTAAGTTAGATTTCGTGCAGATTCGTTAGATTTCGTTCGTTCGAAGAATCGGCACGAAATCTAACTTAGAGAGATGTAGGTATTGATGATTTTTATGGTTAAAATTATGTAAATACATGTGTTTTATTATCGCGTATTATAATTTGATCAAGATACAACCTGACACGGACCTGCAAATTGCAAAAAACTCAAAAAAAATAATTATAATTTCGCGGGCTACCACTGCGCATCCCCCTTAAAGAAAAGACTAAGTTATAAATACGATGTTCAATGTTTGGAACCACCTTACCCATTAGTCACGTTCGACGTATGCGTCTGGCATACAAAGAAACACTTTATTGCACATGGTATTTTATGAAAATGATGATACAATACAAATATAGCATGCTTCAATCATTATTGATGGATAAGGATGCATATTGCATAATGATCACGAAGAATAATAAAAGGTACCAATCTACGTCTGCGTCCGCGCCGACCTCTGGCCAAAAACAGTTTTCAACATGCGCGGTCGCATCTTAATAAGTTCTAAGACTTCCAAGTTAATAATAATTGTAATAAATTGTGCTAGGATGGTCGTGAGTGGGCGCACATGAGAAAATCTTAGATTTTGAAGAAGTATCCTAGGTGGGTATAGTTAAACTATTTCACGAAGCCCTGAGTTATTGCAATTCAAACCTTATGATTAACGTCATAAAGGCTTCAAGACAAGACTTCGTGAGATAGTTTAACTTATACCCTAACCATCCAAACCTACTTAACCACCTCTGTAGACTCAACTTCTTTTTTTGTGTTGATGACCTAAATTTTGTCCGAACAGAACTAAACAAGACTCAGCTACAAAAAATGAACAAAAACAAACACAGCTTAGTATTTAAATATTTATTTGTGAGCGTTTTCATCTTTATGTAATTCGAACATAATATTAATTTTATTTAACAGGTGGGCTGCGGCAACAAGCTATGGAACCACCACAAAGTGTTGGTAGCCGGTCTGCGGGAACAGGCGCGGGACGGCACTCTTGCGCACGTACTGCGACTGCCCGTCATTGGCTGGAGACTGCAGGCCATACAGCCCGCGCCCAGGATTAAGAGACAGGTAATTAAATAAATACCCAGTGGCTAGTTAAGAGCGATGGATGACGTCACAGTTAAAGGCCAAGATGCCTCGACATAATCTTATGCAGAACACCTATCAGGCTTCCCTTACTAAGTATCAAAGGTACAAACTTTGCGAAAATGAGTTTTTTTGTTGTTTGTTACGCTTTCCCACTAAAACGGCTGACCGGATTTGGATGAAATTTGGCACATGTGTAGACCATGACCTGGGTTAGGATTCTTTTTATCCCGGTAGTACGTTTCCGTGGGATAATTTTCGTCCTAGTACTGCACTGCCCCCTTTGTACAAAGGTAATGATCAGGTGTACACTTCAAAAACGTGTCGCTGTTAGTCCATGTACCACTTTTACCCAATCTCCTTTGAATATATATCAGGACCAGAGATTTTTTAGTCAGTATCCATTCAGATGTTCTTGTTAACAAAGTACCCTTCTGAAGTTCTGAACCTAAACCCAATGTCTCACTGTTCTCAGCTTGAAGGCTCGGGCGGCGGCATCTACGACGCCGAATATGACGGCGAGGACGACGACGTCGACGCCGACGCCGACTACAGCGGCTACGACGACAATGACGATGAGGACGGCTACACTAACAACGACGTCGGCATCACTGACCTGGTGAGTACGGTGCTTCGTTCGGGAGTGTTCGGATGCGCTCGGGTTAAGTTCGGCAGGGTATTGGCAATGTCACGTCTCCTACCATTATTAAAGTTCACTTTTGCAAACACGGCAAGTTTTCCGTGTTCAAGGATCATCAAATGGATCGGTCAAACTTTGTATGGTAATGATTTGATAAAATAAAAGTTTATTATGTCTACATAAATGTCTCATGAAAAGGATTTATACCTAACAAAGCTGTAGTAGTCAAATGGGGAGGTGCTATTGGCGAACACAAATAAAAACTTCAAAATTATATAAGACAAAAAAATCAGAAAAAATGTGACATTGTTAAAATTCAGTCCGAACTGACTACTATTGTTGTGATGTGTGTCGTCTTTTCATCTATGACATGAATATTACAATATATCTTATATTAAAACTTAAATGTTTGCTCATTCTTTAAGAAATGCCGTTAATATAATAACCAAGACTGAATGGTAGTTAAACTGACAAATTGTTTTAATGCCTATACATAATATTAATTGAAATTAAAGGATTGGTTAAAGAAGTATAGAAACCAGCTTTACCTATTTCTAAATAACATAGAAATTAGGACTCTAAATAACTGGTGTTACTGGTGTTATTAGATTGAAAATGTAAGGTCCTGTGGGGGTAACTAATGGCTTTTTTTCACTTCATTCTTATACCTATCTAATTTTAATGGGGATATTAGGACAAAGCTAACTTTTATATCTACCATTTACATATTCACATGCGCTTTAAAAGTGATCATTTACATCATGCGGTGAGGGAATTAAAAGACAATAAAAATAAGTTCATAATACGACAGTGAATCATTTACTTAATGTTATCAATGCAACTCATATTTTATTATTCTAGTGTGGAACTGTCATACATTCTATGTCTCTTAGTACTTATGCATCATTCGTACCTACCTACTACTCATTGGGAAATATACCTACTGTTCATTGGAATAATAAATATTTGATTAATTTATTTATTTGTAGAAGCTGAACAAAGACAGTCCATGTTTATTAAAAGGCATGTAGGTACCTATTTCCCAATGAGTAAGTTTAGTCATCCCACATTATACAGTGCAATCTCGCTAATCCGGCACTAATTCGGTTAGACACAAAGGTGCCGCTGGATTAGTGAAATAAGGGAAATAATGCAAATTTTGGCTTTTTCTAACCTCTTTAAAATTACCATCTTCTCACCCAAGGTCTTATGTTTTCCCTTATTACTTGTACTAGAAGAATCTAAATCAATTTCGTGTTTACGGTATTGGCGCGCACTCGCGTTATCGCCCACAAGGAAACTGGGTGCTTACTATTATATGAACTCTTGTAGCAGGGCAGAAGTTGAACGTTTCCAGTGAGAGAGAGACGGAGCTATATACGACGTATAGCACCGTCACTCTCACTGGAAACGTTCAACTTCTGCCCTGCTATAAGAGCTCATAGCAAGCACCCTGACCTACTAGCAATACAAAAAATGCGAACTAATACTGTGCCGGATTACTGGACGTGCCGGTGCAATTGAAGTGCTGGATTACCGAGATTGTACTGTACTACGGAATGCATATCTTGCACTTTAATGTTCATCACATTATAGCAGCGTTCGTACTGGGAACCACATAGCATGGAATGTTGAATGAAGTATCCTTTATCACTTGAAAACAACCCAAAAGTGTCATTTGTTGTGTCCCTTTATTTATTTTAATTTAAGTTACAGTCTCTCAAACATTCCACATCCAAAAACCCACTTTAAGTTTACATACATAACTTCTCAACATTCATTTCGACATCCAACTTCATATACAACTTAAACATAATATTATTATTAATTAAGTTTACCTTAGTTTAATATAATCATAATATTGTGAGCTTTGTGTGTGGTTATAACAAACGCTTTACATAAACGCTTTGTCCATCACTGTAGGTGTATAAACAGACTAACTGTAGTATATTAATCGAAGCTAAAGCGTATTTGTGTTACGCATGGACTAAGAAAATTAAATGCGCTTCGACCATTGTCACTTTTGATTAATATTACACTGGAAACAATTATCCTAATACATACATAAGTATAATGTTATCTAGTACAAACATAAATTAAACCCAGCGCACTTTACCCCACTTTCCTCGAATTTCAATCTTTTTCAAGAGCCTAGCTATCACTGAATGATAATAATAAAATCAATTATGCTTTAAATGATCTTATCAAGCACTATTCATACTGAAGCAATAGGTGTAAAACACCTACAGCACTGAAATTGCACTTAGAATAATAATGTATATGGTATTTGCGAAAATTATAACTAATAATATTAAAGAAGAGTGCCGCAAATTAGAAATAAATGATACGGATGGCTGATGAATGCCATCTCATTGAAGTAGCCTCGAGTTTAAGGTTAGTCTGTTGTCTCGTGAGGATCAAAAAGAAAGTTAGATGTCGCCGCTTTATTATCTGAGTCCATGTAGCCAATAACAAATAACCACAGACAGCGCTCTTGGGTACGTAAGGGTGTGCGTACTAACGTGCGTGTGTGTCGCGGCGCCGCCCAGGTGGACCCCCTCACCCCCGCCCCGCACCCGCACCGCCACCACCACGGCGAGCCCGCGCCCTCCCCCTCCCCCGCGCCCCCCGCTCCGCCAGGCGCGCCACACACAAGCACCGACACGTTTCAGACCGAGAGTGCCGCCCCGCCGCCGACCCCTGCCTCCCTTCCCCCTCTACCTTACCCTTCCCCGTCACCCTTCTCTCCCCCCGCGACCTCCACGTTGGCCCCGCCCCCTCCGCCGAGTGCCCCGCCCACTACCACTGAGGATGCCCGCGAGGATACCACTCCCGAGTCCGCAACTAACTCGTATACCACGGAGGTTTGTCGTAACCCGCTCTCGAGTTTACGTGTCATATGCATGTGCGTGTTGTGGCCCGGTCGCATGATTAGATTGCAGCTAGATTGTAGTTCAGGTTTGTTGGTATTAAGTATTAAGTTAACTTATTATTAACAGCATTGACTCAGGAGTCGATCTGCAGTTTTACCTATAGCTAACACAACTGACAGTAGAAAAGCTTACATCCATGACCCACTCGATCTCTGCGCCTGCGACTTGACGTAGCTTTTGAATCTAGTCGCACAGAATCGCGTCTTGTCGTGTTATCGCGTTTATCATGCAAGTCCATAGTAACAAATTCACATTGAGAGCATCTTCATTTAGTAGCAGAGGGTGGATGTTGTAATTCAAGTGCTAGATACTATTGATGTGCACTTGACCGTACGATGACTGAATGTGGTCAGCTATGTCATATTAGAGGTATCAGAAACAGTTGTGCAAGCTAAAATTTATCTCTTCAACAAAATAATGCTAACCCCAATTAAGTATGTTTGTTTCAGTGTATATTTTGTTACTTACTATAAATAATTTCTAGAATGCTAAATAAGGTCTTGAAATGTATACCTACTGTATATATTTTGTAATTACAACCGTACTAACCTAATGTATTATTTAGTTCAATTATTTTTATGTGTATTGCAGATTTTATATACTTAGGTAGTTTTGGAATGTCTAATTTAGCATTATTTTATCAAATTATTGTCAATGCGTTTTGAAAATTGTGTTTAAATAATAGTGCATCTCTAGTAGAAAATAGACTGTGTTTGTAAACACTTAGCATGACTGTGATAATATTGAGTTGAGAAACTTTGTACTTTAACAAATAGCTCTTTATTTTGACTAATGAATTAATAGATAAATGCAACTCTTGACCGCCTACTATGAAAACTGACGCAATAATGATAACAAGCTCTCCTTGCCTTGTAAGAGACAAAGCCGTATTTCAAATTATAATCTTTCCAACAATTTATTTTACTTTAGCGTCCATAAAGTATTGCATTTTTTTGTCTATGGTTGCCTGTCAATAAATAAGGAATATCATAGGCGTGCTTATTTCAAACGTAAAATAAATGGTTAGAAAGAGTATATACAGGGTTATTTTTCAATGACCAGCCAAATTTTCACAGGGTGTTCTACCCATGAATATGAACAACTTTCACTATGGGACCAACTTTGAAATCGCAAAAAAAATATCAGCTGTTTCATACATTTTGATCGAGTAGGTATTGAACTTTTGTAGGAAACCGCTGGTTTTTTCGTGATTTCAAAGTTGGTCCCATAGTGAAAGTTATTCATATTCATGGGTAGAACACCCTGTGAAAATTTGGCTGGTCATTGAAAAATAACCCTTTATACTACCTCTTTACATGGTAAAAAATAGAAAAATACAGAACATGTTAAATGTTAACTTGTTAACTTTTATCTAAACTTAAGATAATTTCCCTTTTTAATTTTTTTCATAGTAGACGAGTAACGACTACCAAGTCACACACAGACAGTGACTAACAGCACATAGTATCCACTGTACACTTCACACCCACAAGAACTCACAACAAAATACTAAACACATACTTTTCTGCAGCATAATGAAGTGGGTATCACCGCACTGTCCGCGTCACCTTCAGAGACAACCAACGTTAATATGTCTGTGGTACCGACGCTGCCTGTCAGCCCTCGACGCGTCGATTCCTTCCTACCAGCCATAGTCGAAGAAACCACCACTTTAGAACCGGAATTGGTACGTAATATAACATCTTTATCATCCTAACTCACTCCCGTAAAAGTTGAAACTAATCGTGTGTGAGTTGATTTTATTTAACCTTGGGTAGTGATGGGTTTCACAAGATTCATACCCCATTTAGAGTAACTTAGTATGTAAATATGTTCTCGACTAATCTGCGACGTGAAGACAACGGTACACAATTATTTGACGTATGAAATCTGCGTGTGCATACTCAGCATGACGTATTCGGATGTAAAAACACAATAAACTAAGATGCATTGGGATTCCTTATACTTATTCTATCTTTCTGGGACTAATCATCTGTAAATAAATTTTCAACTTCAAATCTGTACATACCAATCTGGCCTCTAAAAACGTTGTCTTAACGTCTATATTTCACAACACATCGTGTGAGCGTCCGCATGGCACTTTCAGCAAACCGTAATAATCCGTGAGTCGAACGAACTACCGCCGATGTCTTCTTCGACGGAGAGAGAGAATGTGACGTCAGCAACCCCGGTTCCTGAGATACCGACACCGGCGCCACCACCGACAACTACACCGACAGCGGCTCCCCCTCCGCCGCCGACGACGCCGACAACTACGCCGACAACGCCAACGACTCTGGCGCCTCCGCCGACAACTGCCCCCGCCACTACGCCGACAACTCCTCCCAGTACGACACCGACACCTGAGACTACTTTGCAGGAGGTCACTAAACAGGTCCGTAATGGATTACACTGGCGGCCGGGAACATATTTCCGATTGTCTGATGAGATAATCTCAAACAATGTCTGCAATAATATCAGACTCATTTACGGATCAAGATGCACGGAGTCTATAAATGTCTGAAACATCGGTGATATGATACGAAATAGTCATGCGATTGGCAAATGCACTTAACTTAAGCACATCGGAAATATGGGCCCGGTACGTACGAATAAGCTTCTGTGCTTATAGAGTCAGTACTTATACATCCACGTAACTTGCTGAATCATCACATCCAGTATCATCCAGGTGTATGTATTTCGTACTAACTAAGTACCTACTCCAAACGTGTGTGCGAATTGAATTCAGTTTGTGATTGGGTTTCATTCATTTAACATCAAACCATTTTCTAAATAAAATTATTAATTGGTAAACAGGTAAAGTGAAAACTTCTAAATTACGGGTACAAATTAATTTGGCATAATTTTAACGATTTTCAAGGTTGTAGGTATTATAGTGTAAATTCTTCAACTTCTCTCTACTAAACTTTTTCTTTGTCTCGGACATTAAAGGGATATTGACTAAATTTTTTTTGTCCGTCATGTAGGTGGTTATTAAAAAATATTGGACACGTATTTTTTTTTACTTAATCAAGTAAGAAATTAATTACTTCACTATGTTTAACTTAATTTCTAACAACAATGCATGCCTTATTATAGGGTAGATTTTTGAGCTACTATAAAATATTTTTAAGACCCTGTTGTATCACCAAAAATCGCATTAATAAAAAATTTGACTTTGACTTTTTGACTTTGAAGTAATTTTTTATAAATATGTTAAAGCAAAAAATACTTGTGTAATATTTTTTTATTATCTGACTGACGGACTAAATAGTATTTATTTTTGTTATACCCAGGCATCATCCCTATTCTAACTTCAGCTTACAAAATGAAATGTAAAAAAATAAATAATTTGGCTTGTAAAAATATTTAAATTATTTCTTCTGTATTATAATTTTAATATCTTTGCAAATATATATAAAGAATCAACTAGGTATCTTTCTGCAATCAGTAACTAACTTATGCCTCGATAATTTAGGAAGCGAACCCAACAGAGGGTAGAAGTACAATAATCGGCCAGACAACGGAAACAGTGACATGGGCCATGCCTGTCAACCAGCCGCCCACGCTCAAACACCACATGAAGAAACTGGCCATCACTGCTGGTAAAGCTTTCAGGTAGGTCACAGAAACTACAATCCTAACTATAATATCGACTCTCTCCGCTACAAAGGTCGTAAAGACCATTTTGGCCAAAAATCACTTTTTGATGCAATCTTCTATCTATCAGTCATTTATAAATAAAAAAATAAATAAATAAAATCTTTATTTTCAAAACTTTGAGTACAGGTTAACTTAAATACTACATCACGAGTGAGAGTTAGGAACGTCATAATGGATAGCGAAGCAAAACCCAACAAACAACAACAACAACAACAAAGTAAACAGTAGTAGTAGTAGTAGTCAACTATGTAAGACTGCATCAAAAAGTGAATTTGGCCCAAAGTGGTCTTTACGTCCTTTGTAGCGGAAAGAGTCGATATTATAAATGCGAAAGTGAGTTTATTTGTTACTCTTTCACGCTAAAACAGCTGAACGGATTTGGATGATATTTGGCACATGGGTAGACCATGACCTGGATTAGGACATTTTTTTTTTTTTTTTTTTTTTTTTTTTTTTGAGGGTGGGAAATCATCAAATAACTTCTCCCGCTCTGGGTGGAGCGGGAGGGCGTGTCAGACTTTTACTGACTAAAACCCACCCGTGTTCCTTCAGTTGCCTATGCCAGGGCCGCGGTAACCCTTTCAGACAACCCGCGACCCCAGCGGCGTCGGCCCTATTGGGCCCCGTCACTTGCTGACATCTCTTTGAGGCGCGCGTGGAACACGACGCGCCGTCGACTCGGGCCTGGTCCTTACCGGACGGCGAGCTACCCGCTGCTCACCGTCCGCAGGCCCGCGCCTACGGTGGCCGGAAATCGCCCCGCGATTCCCGCCGCCCAGGGCGTCTCCTGCGGCGACTGAGGGCGTGAGGCTGCCTCTCCCTCCTTCGCGAGCATCACTGCTTCGCAGAAGGAGGTGACGGCCTCCCATGCACTCTCGCTCCGCACCATGGCCTGGACCAGGCTCGGACGCGAGAGATCGCCGCCGCCGATCGCCTCCGTGAGAACACGGCGGTGCTCTGCCCAAGCCGGGCAGACCTCCACTGTATGCTCCACCGTGTCCTCCGGGCGATCTACACAATGGAAACACCCGGGCGTTTCCTCCCGCCTTATGCGAAACAGGAACCTCCCGAAACAACCGTGTCCGGTGAGGACCTGCGTCAGGCGGAAGGTGAGGACGCCGTGGCGCCTCTCTAACCACTCCTCAAAGAGGGGACTTATCGCCGCTATTGTGGCGTGCCCAGCGCTGGGTTGCGACAGTCGCGCTCTCCATGCCGCCATGAGATCCCGCCGGAGCTCTGTCCGCTGTACAGTGATTTCTCGCGGCAGCGGAGTTACGCCCCGGCGCTTCGCCTCCTCGCGCCACTCCCACACGTGCGCGAGGACCTTTGCCTCCAGATCCCACGGCGGCAATCCGGCAAGGAGGCTCGCCGCCTCCCGGGAGACCGTGCGGTATCCCCGGACTAGCCGGATGGCCATGACCCTCTGGGACGCGTTCAACCTGCCGGCTGGTCCCAGCCTTAGGGAACGCGCCCACACCGGTGCTCCGTAAAGGGCCATGGACCGCACGACCCCCGCGTAGAGCCTCCGGCAGGAGGCGTTTGGACCCCCCAGATTGGGCAGGAGCCGCCTCAAGGCAGCCCCAGCCCGTGCCAGTCTGGGAGCCAAACGTCGGAAGTGCTCCACGAAGTTCCGGGATACTTTTTACTAAAAAAAACGAAATCCATTGCGTGCCTGGCGTGCGTTGCGGCCGGCGCGGACCAGTGGACGCTCACCTTTACGTTTTGGTCGGCTCTAGTCGCCTAGACGCGCGAGTGGGCCAAAAGTAAAATAAATGATTGGAAAGATAGTCATCGCTTTTACTATCTTGAATTTCATGGTTGTCCAACTCAAAATCAAAGAATTTATTTCAATGAAACCAAATTATAGGCAATTTTGAATAGCCAGCATGCATTTAGTCAGTCAGAAAGATGAAGCTAGTGGCCCTTTCTAAAGCGTAGAGGGACCTATGGAGAAGAACAGGCAAGAAACTCCATGGACACTTTCAAATCAAAATATAACCTTAACCCAACTTCTTCAGGTATATAATCCCTGCGGATTTGTTCACGGACCCGGAGGAGGGCAGTAACTTAACATTCACGATGTACGAGGCGGAGAACGTGCCGCTCAGCAACAACTCCTGGATACAGTTCATACCCTCCGCTAGAGAAGTTTATGGATTGTGAGTATATAGTATTTTTATCTCACGAAGCGACACATGCTTTACTTGTGCTTACCAAGTGTACAAACACGCTGTGAATGTGTGCGTGAAGTCGAGTACCGTCAGCACATAACTCACACACGCGCACATACACACACTTCCGACTTCGTCATTGTCTCGGACGGTACCGAGAGCTCCTGCGCTTACACACACTTTCATACAGTGTGTTCCACAAGTAAAGCGTGCGTTGCTTCGTGAGATATTAGCTGTTATTGTACACTTCAGTGTCTTTACATTGATTTATAGTCTGTGTTTCGGGCTTTATTTTAATCAATCTAGTGCTTGGCTGAAAAAATAGTACTTTGATTTAAATTTACTAAAATATCACGAAAAACCTCTAGAAATGCGACGTTGCCAGCAATGCCAGCCAGTGTAGGATAAACGCTTTTAAACCAAATTACTTTTCCAACCGCAGACCGTTAGAAGCCCACGTATCTCGCTGGAACTTCATAGTCGAAGCTCAGGACAGCGAAGGTCTGGTCGCTCGCGGCCCCTTAGACATCACCGTGCAACAACACAAGAGTGGCCGCACCATCAACCACCAGTTCACCATGGAGTTCAAACTGTTGAAGGAGTACAATAATGTGATTGACTGGCAGATTAGAGCGTTGGAAGGCATTGTTAATTTGTTCAGGTATGTTTTTGAGTATTATTTTTATCAGTCGCGGTCATAAAAAGTGCGATTAAGACATAAGTGGGTACCTATGGGATTTCTAGAAAATCAAAACTAAGGTGAGATCTATAGAGTAAACTTAGATTTTACTGAAACTAACTACAGCAGACACAAGGATCCAGTTGGGTTGGGTAGCGTTTGGGAAACTTCATCAAGTCTTCTCGTAGCCTATCCCGCAATGTTTGAAGACTAATGTTTTGAACCAGTGCGTCCTGCCCGTTATGACATTTACGGTGCCGAAACGTGGACACTGACAGTCGGGCTGGTCCACAAATTCAAGATCACTCAACGCTCTATGGAATGAGGTATGCTCGGGAGTGAGTTTCTTTGAAGGATAAAATCAAAAATTAAACTATCCGATAAAGAACCCGAGTTACATGGCTTGCAGAGTATGCGAACTGAAGTGGCAGTGGGCTGGCCATGTTTGTCGAAGGACTGACGACGGCCGGTGGAGCAGACGAGTCCTCGAGTGAGACCGCGTACCCAACTAGATGTACCGACGACCTTAAATACATCGATAATATATAGATAATTTAGTGTTTTTAAAATTCCTATAAAACCAAATAAATATTATGGTTAAATCATTTGGATTTTCCATATGTGTTATTTGACTAATTATTGTCTACTGCGTACTAAAACCGAAACATGATTACTTGTTTTATATGATTATACGTATACAGTTCCTTATTGTTCACTTAATTTGCCTTAAATCAAACTTACCAAGCTAAAAATTGATTTTATGTATACAGGGTGGCCGGAACATTGACGTCCAAAAATAAAATTTCGGTCCCTCGTATCGTGGGGTATTCGAATCACCCCCATGTATGTTCCGCGACTTTTCATAGTTTTCGAGTTATGAATTATTTTCTGAATGTTTGAAAATTTTCGACCTGACCAACCTAAAAAAATTCTAAAAAAAAAAGTAGAGGATTTTATCGAGTTTCTTTTTTTGCAACTGAATTTTCATAAGTAGTACTTTTATGCATAAAATAATCAGCTTCGTAACTGTGATGAAAGTTATGAAAATGTTGATCTAAAGTGAAAAATTTACGTTCGGTAAATTATGACTCAAATTTTCAACTTTAAATTAAAAATCTTAACAGGTGACTTCATAATTCCTAAGTAGGCTTCAAGAATGCGCCAGACTCTCAGCTTTCATAATCATAAAAAAAATGAAGTACTTAATAGGGCTACTTTGTTTAAAATCGGCCTTCAAAGACAGCGAGGTGGAAAAATTCTTAAAATTACCCATCTGAGTAATTATTTTTTTTTGGCTATTTTCTCGTTCCTAAGGTTAATTAATGATAAGAATACTGAAAACTAACCACATTATATTCAATATTCATAATTACCACACGTGGGCGAATGAAAATCCACTCGAAGTGAGAGCTTCGACATTTCAACATCGCTTCAGGGTTAACTTGTGGTCTGGTATCCTCAATGGCGAACTAATTGGTCCGTTTGAACTGCCGTCCAGACTTGATGGAGAAACATACAAAAACTTTTTGGAAAATGAACTTCCATTGTTGCTGGCAGATGTGAATCTCGAACTCAGACGAACCATGGTGTTGCAAAATGACGGCGCCCCGTGTCACTATGCAACCCAGGTCCGAAATTACTTAGATGAAACATACCCCAACAGATGGATCGGACGCAGCGGACCAATTAGGTGGCCTCCACGCTCACCTGATCTCAACCCCATCGATTTCTTTATTTGGGGCTATTACAAGGAAATAGCATACGCCCGAGACTGTTCAAGTGAACAAGAGCTGAGGCAGTTGATTGCAGAAGCTGAACGTGTTGTGAGAGAGAACAGAGACGCTTTTAGACGATTGCCAGACAATTTCTTACGTAGGTGTAGAATGTGTATTGCTGCTGGTGGTGGCCACTTTGAAAACCTTTTGTAAATGTTAAAAATAAATTAAGTACTTTTTTCACATTATCATCTGTGTTTTATTCAAAACCACTTTTTACGTAAAACTTTTCTTACCCAACTCTGAAACTGTTTGTTGGTTAGTTTTCAGTATTCTTATCATTAATTAACCTTAGGAACGAGAAAATAGCCAAAAAAAAATAATTACTCAGATGGGTAATTTTAAGAATTTTTCCACCTCGCTGTCTTTGAAGGCCGATTTTAAACAAAGTAGCCCTATTAAGTACTTCATTTTTTTTATGATTATGAAAGCTGAGAGTCTGGCGCATTCTTGAAGCCTACTTAGGAATTATGAAGTCACCTGTTAAGATTTTTAATTTAAAGTTGAAAATTTGAGTCATAATTTACCGAACGTAAATTTTTCACTTTAGATCAACATTTTCATAACTTTCATCACAGTTACGAAGCTGATTATTTTATGCATAAAAGTACTACTTATGAAAATTCAGTTGCAAAAAAAGAAACTCGATAAAACCCTCTACTTTTTTTTTAGAATTTTTTTAGGTTGGTCAGGTCGAAAATATTCAAACATTCAGAAAAAAAATCATAACTCGAAAACTATGAAAAGTCGCGGAACATACATGGGGGTGATTCGAATACCCCACGATACGAGGGACCGAAATTTTATTTTTGGACGTCAATGTTCCGGCCACCCTGTATAATTTTGTCATAAATCTACATTTAAACGAAGCGCGTTTAAATTCCGGTGCGCGTGAGAGTTCAATCTCGAGCCATAACTCCATTTCACTTACACACCGAGCTAAAGCACGCTTAGATATATCCTCTTAAGAAGGTGGCTGGGACAAACTGGATGCGATGTCGTAGGACAGGGTGTTGTGGCGCAGCCTGGGAGAGGCCTATGCCCAGCAGTGAAGTACAGGAGCGGGTCATAACAATATGAACATTATTAAGTTAATGTTCAAATTCATAAGAAACGCTTGATCATAGTCGCTCATACGAACTTAGCTTAGTGCAATCTAAGTAGGTACGTTTACGCTTTACGCATGTACGTACGTTCGTGTACGTTTACGCGGAAGGAGACGACACGAGACTAAGGTTGAGATCTATATCTCAACCTTAGTCTCGTGTCGTCTCCCTCCCACGTTGTATGACCACGTCTGCCACAAAAGAATTCGTTTACATTGCTACATTTTATTTTTGTGTTAAATCCATTATTCTTTTTTTTTTACTTTTGAACATCACTTAAATCTGATGTCCTCAAAACACTACTATGTAGTACAAAACTTAAATAGAGTATAAATGATTGGAATTGTTCTTTAGAGATACGGATATGGACCACCTGACAGTCCTCAATACGACTCAGAACGGTGACATGTGCGGGTTCGTGTGGACTAACGATACGCTGCCGAAGGATCCTGCCTGTCCTATGGATGATATTAACAGGCTGATGAAGGTAAGTTCAGCATTACCTATATTATTTTCTGGTTAAAAACAAATCACGTCCATTACGCGGGCCTTGGAAAGTTAAAGGTTTAAGGGCTAATTTGACCAAGGTTGGACAAAAACTGTCAGAAATTCAAAATTTATTCGAATGTTAAGACTTAGACTGGGTATAAAAGTTTGGTCTAATTCACCCTTAACGACATGAATAGTGTTGTATCATCTGAAGTTACCTGAAACGCTGGCGTTTATTTGCTGACCTATAAAAAGAAGTTGCGTGGATACTCGAAAAAACTGCTGACCCTTTCTTCATCTAACCGGAAATCGTATTTTAATTGTTTTTAAAAGATCGCGATAAGACTGGCCATTGTGTCACTCAACGTAAAATTTCTACATTTTAACCTGGCTTCGCTAAGGGAGCCCGATCAAAAAATCTAATTTGAAGGTTGCCTGAAAATTTCATCAAAATCGCTCGAGCCCATTTTGTAGTCCATAGGCAGTACATTTACACACACATTGATTTTCATATATAATATGTATATAGATACACGTAGATAGATTCGTATGATGCACCATAATAAAGAGAGTATTCTATTATTATGTATTGAATGGCATTATTATTATTATTTTCTTCTCTTCCAGATAATGGAATCCGACACAGAGCCAGGCAGTCCCTCCGCAGGGTTAGCCCGCGCCATGCAGCCCGAACTGAAGGTCGGCGGCGTGGGCTGGCGCGGCGCCGGACCGTGTGCGCACGCGCCGCCTGCCACGCGCGCGCCCGACACCTACCCGCCCGTCACGCGCAACCAGGTCGACCACTTCACCGCTACTGTCGGCCATCTGCTGGTCTATAAGGTGCCTGAGGTGAGTTGATGGACGTAAACCATAGTCAGTCCCATGACCGACTATAGTTTTTTTTTTATTGACTGCTGACAGAAGTGAAAACTTGACAGCGTGACGTGACGCGAACTCATAAAATTTCGCCCTACCAAAAATCGCTCAACACGCCGAAAGAAGTTTTCACTTCAGATGTAATCAAGGTTCTTCCAAAAGTTTGAAGAATGCTGCCAAAAATAAATAACTAAAAACTGCAAATGCGTAATCACGATGAGAACAGAAGGCCAATTCTCGTACCTAAAAACGTTCAAATTCAAGTCGCAATCTCATGCCAGCGACAATTAAATGTCAATACTATTCTTAAGTCTGTTTTACTGATATATACCCGGTTTGCTTTGTGTACTGACCCTGGCTTAGACAATTTATTATTAGATTACGAAAAAAATAACACCTTACAAGAAAGAAATTTTGTTTATTGACACAGTCCAAGGGACACAAATTCCAATACAATTCATCATTTGCCTAGCCTTTTCCCTACTATGTTGGGGTCGGCTTCCAGTCTAACCCGGTGCAGCTGAATACCAGTACAGTTGTACATGGAGCGACTGCCTATCAGACATCCACAAATCAATTACTAGTAATACGCCCCTTGGTAAGACTGGTTCTCAGACTTTCGGGCGTCTGAAGACTCGTAACGACTGTCAAAGATCCAAGAATGACAGCCGGGACCAACGGCTTAACTTGCTTTCCGCGTCACGGGGGGTCTCGACATATAAAGATGGTCACCGATCCAAGGACCAACCCCGGCAAACGTAGGTAACCCGATCGATCGACCCGTGCAGATGTTAGTACTTGTAACAAATTCCAATACAATTACAAATAGGGTACCAATTTTATTATAAGTTACATTACATTCTTCCCTCCTTCCCCAGGACACATTCTTCGACCCTGAAGATGGCGGCACCCGCAACCTGGCCCTGTCTCTCCGGTACAGTGACCGCTCAGAACTACCTGCAGGTCATTGGCTGCAGTTTGACGCCAAGAATCAGGAGTTTTATGGTCTACCCGCACCGAGCGACGAGGGCAGTGTGTCTTACCAACTGGTGAGGAATTATTACTGTTATTGTCTTTTCTTGCACAAGTCTATAGTCAAAGTCAATTTTTTTTTTATTGCCAATTGGGCTAGCTCTTGACCTCGATCTCGCCTGGTGGAAAGCGATGGATGAGAACGATCCATATATTTCAATTAGACATATAAAAGGGACTTTTGGAAGTAAAAAATTATAAGAAAAAAATAGAATTGATTCTAGATGCCCCCTCGAAAAGGTAGTTTCGTATTGAGAAAAAAAACTCCAGTTACTCTTTTCAAAGGTTTTACATAGAGGAAGACCATGTACTTGGAATAAAATTATTATAAGCAAGAATAGTCCTTACGGTGAATACCTATTTTAATTGTAACAACTAACTACACATGAATGCAATAAAGAGTTTGAGTTTGAGAATGTTGCCCATACTCAGTTTTTCTCCATGAGAATGACGCTGATACTAAAACGTGAAATGAAATCCGCCTGCTAGGAGAAAGTTAAATGTCAAAGTTCTCATATTTATAATTGCAATTAACAATTCCAGATTGCTGAAGACTCGAGCAAGAAGAGTGCCTACGACAGTTTAATAGTAGAAGTGGCGAAGGCACCTACAATTCGTCCCACAGTAGAGTTCCAGATGACAATGGAGTATCCGTTCCCGATGCTCGCGTACGATGCCAACAACAAACGCAAGGTGGTCGAGAAGTTGGCGGCCTTGTTCGGGCAGAAGGAGACTGAAAATATCCGGATACAGAGCATCACTAACAATCCAACTACTATCATATGGTGAGTTATGCTAAAATGTTTGAGAAATAGATTTTGACACCCCAAAGGATTTTAAATCAACCGGGCACAAATCCAGACTCCGGGTTTGCTACTTTGGCATTCTTTACCTAGATAAAACACTCATCATCATCTGCCTAGCCTTTTCCCAACAATGTTGGGGTCAGCTTCCAGTCTAACCGGATGGACCTGAATACCTGTATTTTACATGGAGCGACTGCCTATCCTACCCCCACAAACTACTTACTGGGTGATACGATACCCCTTGGTAAGACTAGATAAAACCCTTTGATTAGGAAAAGATGAGTGAAACGCACTTAGGCAAGTACATATTATGCTACGAAAACATGTACTCTTAGTATAATAATTTACTGCTCAAGTGCACCTTCGTCTTGACTTGACTTCCTAACTAAAACTTCTACTCACATCGAAGTGTTGTCACATTTGCAAGAGCAAAGGACCCCGATATTGGTATCTGACACCAAAATTATTTTTTCTTGACAAAAACAAATGATTTAACGAAGCACTCCATTATCTTCCAGGTACAACACAAGTCTACCAATGGACCGATGCCCTAAAAAGGAGATCGAGGAACTACGCAAAATGATCATAGTTGACGAGCGAGGTTCCATGGGCGGCGCGCTCAAAGAAAACGTCGACCACGTGTTTGATAAAGACCTTAAAGTCATGTCCATAAGACTCATTCCTCTCGGTTTATGCGCCGAACAAAATACTAAGACACCTAAGACACCGATACAAGTACATTCTGGGTCATCGAATCTTCAGAACAACAAAGCTAGTAATGCAGCTGATCCGAACTATTTGGTGACGTTCATCATACCGGCCATTGTCATCGTTTGTATGATATTGTTGGCTGCTATCATCGCCTGCGTGCTATATAGGCGAAGGAGGACAGGTAAAATGTTTTATTTTGGTTTTGAAGAGATCGGTTGGGTTAGGCGAGCATAATAGATAACTGAGTACAGTGGTACCCAACTGATAAGGCGCGTCGTGAGTCTTCGTTTGCACAAAAAAGAAAGTATGGCGCCAAAGATTAACGAGAATGCTTAAAACTTACAATCCACCTTAGATCACTACTATAAGGTTCATAATACACTGCAGCTGTTAGTTCCGTCTCACTCGCAAGTATGGCGGTTGACTAACATACCATACGGCGATGGCTAACATGGCGTCAGGTGCCGACCAATAGCGGTACAGGCAAAAGCAGCGCGGTGCGTGGAGCGTGCCGATTAGTCAATAGCATTTCCCGCGCTTTGAAAATTTATGTTCTGCGCAGGTATATTGATAAGCCATATAAGTTGGGTACTACTGTATGCGTCAATGGCAGAGGCAACTACATGCGTCGATGGCGGTCGTCGATGCGCCGACGACCGCCGCCGGCATGTCGGTGGCAGCCGCCGCCGTCCGACGCTTGCAGTTGTAGCTTGTCACATTCGCCATTTGTCACTCCTGGCGGACTATTTGCAGTCCTGCACTGGCAAAATGGCGGATGCGACATGTTACAACTGCAAGCGCCACTTTCTACGCAAACTGACAGTAACAATTTCATAGCAACAAGTTATTGTGCACGCCTAACCTAACGGACAACAACGGTGAAAAATAAAAATAAATAATGATTTATGGATAAAAGCATAATAAGGGTTAACTAACATCTAGTTTAATTCTGTAGGAGGTGACAATGCTTGAATAATAAGGTGATTTAAACAGATACAAAACAATATTTTAGTGTTCCACATTATTTTTGATTAAAAAGTCATTGCTTCTCACTTATTGGAATTATGTTAATCGTCAAAATTGTGCGCTAAATTATATAAAACAATAACCTCACAGTATCGCTTGCCTATGCTAAAACACACCAAGGTTTTAAGATCTAAACGCTTGAAGTTGATTGCTATACTTGAAGTTTATGTAAACATATTTTGGTGTCACATCGAAAATAGTTTAACTGTTGCGTAATTTTCCCGTTGGGTGCGCCACCATCGCATCTTATGCAGAATAAATCTGAACATTCACAAATTCATAGCACACTTTTCGGATTGGCTACAAATGACTCAAAGTATAGCACAGGAACACAAAATAAATAGGTACAGAGGGTCGGTTCTATACAACAAGACGTGAAAGCGTACACACGCATAGACACGCGTCTACGTAAAGTGCACGCTCGTGCAAACGCACTTGCGAGTGGCATCTACTAGTATGTGTGCGTGCGCACGGCTGTTTTTGCTCGTGATATGAAGCTGGCCTTCTGTACCTATCTATTTTGTCACAGAAAGCAGTAAAGCGCTCGCTTTTAGTGTCTTTATTCTCTTATCAAAACGTAATAATGTGTACTTTCAGGTAAAATGAGCGTGGGCGACGAGGAGGAGCGGCAAGCGTTCCGCTCGAAAGGCATCCCGGTGATCTTCCAGGACGAGTTGGAGGAGCGCGGTGAGGCCGAGCCCGTGCATAAATCGCCCGTCATCATGCGCGAGGAGAAGCCGCCGCTGCTGCCGCCCGCGCCCGACTACCGCGCCTCCGACGACGCGCCCTACCGTCCGCCGCCACCCTTCGCGCCCTCGCGCACACCCCCGCGCCCCAAGGCCACGCCCACCTACCGCAAGCCGCCCCCCTACGTACCCCCCTAAGCTGCGTCCGCGCTGAGCCCCGCCCGCCTAGTATGTACGCGATGAGAGGCTAGTTTCTCGAACGAAAATTATCGCAAAATTAATGTGACAAATTGTCAAGTGCGCGTAAGCTGCTGTGATTGGTTGAGCCAATCGCAGCAGTAAATTTACGAGACAATTTGTCACATAAATTTTGCGATAATTTTCGTTCAAGAAAGTGACCCGAGATCTTGCTTGTGACGACCGCTACCTTGGGGGTTGTAGTATTCGTGACGTCATCATAGTCAAGTAATAATTTACAAAATACTTTCGATTATTAACTGCGATACGGTTTCAACTAGTCGACGCGAGCACCGGCAGTTATTTTCTACGGTTTATTTATTTATCTAACTCTCGTGAGCTGTCATATAATATTAAAACTTTTCGCAGCATTTACGCACTTAAAATGAGATGCATTTATAAATTAGGTAGGGGAGTAACCCGACGTCGACGAAACGAGGAATTGTGCACAGTTTAATGTGACTACGAATTTCTTATAATGTAAGTACGTCACGAAATATACCTGACTATTAGGGTACTTCTAACGTTATGTCGATTTTTCAATTATGTAAAAACTGGAGACTTCACAATAAGATAAAGTAACTAGTGTTATTGTTGAAGTAGATGATGTTACATTAGCTCTTAGAATAAGCCGAAGTTCAATTGAATGTGTGAATGGTTTCGCATTTACAAAAACATGGCAGTATAAAGAGAATCTTGTGCCCCACACGAATATTATTGAACTATGTGAACTGAATGTTCATAATATTCGTGAATCAAAACAACAACACGAACTATTTAATCTAAAAAAAAGATTCACGTTGACATATTGTCAATTACCTAATACTACAACTTATTTATTTGCTAACGTACCAAAACAACAGTAATTAAAGTGTTTGGCTAAAAATGTGCCATTGTTTCACAGTTGTTATTTAATGTAATTTAAAATAAAACATATCGAAAGTGTAACATTTTAGCCTTTAGCGTAGATCTTCCATACACGTTATATTTATAGGTAGTGCGTGTGTGTGTGTGAAGTATATGAGGTTACTGTTGAGTAGGCGGATGACGTCACCGTCTGAGCGCCATTTTAACGAATCGCTGTTTGTAATGCATGAATCGATCATGATTAGCTGGTGTGTAAACTATAAATTACAATTAACATGCTATTGTAATGAATATACAACTGACTCTAGTTATAGGCTACGAATAGATATTTTTAAGGATGGAATATCATTTTGTACTTGTCTAATATTACCATAGTTGTAAGGTTAACAAATTGTGTAAACTTAGGGACTTGAACGAAATGAGCTATAATGATAACTTTCCTTTGGATGTATTTTTTTCTACTGTATACTCATTTAGAGTTTTGCATTTATAGATCTTTTTTAGTGTTATACAATTTTATAGGCCAGATACATTCAAGAGTTCATTTATCTTTACTTTGTTTCTCATTTTGTGTAATAGGAGTACTTAAAATGTCCATGTAAGACCGTACCAGTTTTCATTCTTTCAAACTTATCCATACTAGCTACTTTATTTTCTTTTAAACCGTTCTAATTATAAACGCACATAATTTATGTAATTAATGAGCTTTTTATTTTAAATAAATAAAAATTGGTCTAGAGATGATGTTTCATTTTCTAAAATAAGTTATAAATAAAATTCATTATAAGTAGGTGAATAGCAAAATGCTAATCTTCAAGAAGAAAAATTGACTTGAGGTGAGAATTACAATTTTGTATGGAAATGGCTCATGGCCACCATCAAGGATTTTAATTTTGATAACGTAAAAAAATTGTCGATAATTAGTCGAAATTTGTCGCCAAATATCAGAATTTGTCGGTCACAAGTTCAAAAGTTATAAGGGTTCATAGGTGGCCGATCTGGCGAGCGTCTCCCCAGCTTGGCCACATTTATATCTCAAAAACTAGGCCACCTAGCGGAGATCTGTTTTTTCCCAAATTTAGTCGCTAATTAGTCGCAATTTTTCGCCAAGTCACAGATTTAGTCGGGTCTTAGTCTAGAAGATATAATAAGTTCCATTTTTAAATATAGTCCAAGAGCTAGATCGAAGTGTTTACGATAAAATCGACTAAATCTGTGAGTTGGCGAAAAATTGCGATTTGGGAGAAAACAGATGTTCGCTAGGTGGCCTAGTTTTTGAGATATAGAAGCTCTGAGATGCTTTCCAGATCGGCCACATAAGAACCCAAACCCAACTTTTGAACCAGTGACCAACAAATTCTGATATTTGTCGACAAAGGAGAAGTTGCAACTTCCATAGAAAATTACCCCACGTCCGACAGCTGAGAAATATCTCAAAAAACAAAAAACAAGAAAAATATCTCAAAAAACTTTTTAACAAAAAATAAAAAACGACTTCCAAAAAGCACTACAAAGTGAAAAATAACTGATTTCGGAAGTCGGTGTCTTTGGTTTTTTATTTACTTTCTTTTTTTTGCCACCGACTTCCGAAATCAAAGTTATTTTTCACTTTGTAGTGCTTTTTGGAAGTCGGTTTTTTTTTTTTTGTTAAAAAGTTTTTATTTCTCGCTTTTTAGTGGGTCTGTTTATAATTTGTATAAGTTACAATAGTCTAATGTCAATTGCTCATCACATGTTACAAAATATTGCTTTTCCCGATGCTGGGACGTTAATTGTTGAGGAGTTCTGCTGGTAAGAACCAGGAGAACTCCTCAACAACCACTCACCACACGCATTGTGTGACGAGCGGAAATTGCTTAGCAACCATATTAAAGTAATCGAATCGCAACCCGTGAAATATTTATCATTGAGTAGTTCCGGTAGCCATCTGTGGTCTTCATCATCAGTTCCACTTCACCAAGTGGTGCTTTCCAAGAGCAAATGCACGAGCTACTATAAAAAATACCCAAATCGCTATAGGTGTGCCTATAATATTTGAAGAGTTCCTTCGATTTCTCCAGGATATCATCATCAGAACTGGATTTTGACAAAAATGGGACCATTTGGGAAGTATACCCTTTCCAATAAAAAAATAATTTTTCAAATCGGTGGGCAAGCGACGGAGTTATGCGCGAACAAACATAAAAAAAAAAAAAATACAAACATCCGAATTGAGAACCTCCTCCTTTTTTAGAAGTCGGTTAAAAATAGCTGATTACCATCCTTACTGGCTATCATACTTAGAAATTGCTCCAAATATTCTTTCAGGCGCAGTATTACCTACTTATCTTAAAAATATTTTACTTTCAATCATACAATACCTACTACTCTAACGACCTAACGACCATAAAAAAAACCGGTCAAGATCGAGTCGCACTCGCGCACCGAGGGTTCCGTTCCGATTTCTGAAAAAGTGTGCTAGTTATGTCGTCGGCGTAGCCTACTGTGAAGTATTATTTGTCATTGAGGGTTTTGATGAGGCTGTCTACGACCAGGTTCCGTAGCAGCGGAGAGAGGACGCCCTGTTGCGGGCAGCCCTTTTTGGCACGATTGCCCTTGTGGTGTCGTCTACTGTCACATGCACAGCTCGCAGTTTGAGCATGTTGGTGATCCAGCCTCTCAGTTTCGAGTCTATACCACAGAGCATGTAACTTTATATACTATGTCTGTCGAGGGCCAGTGGCGTAACTACAGGGTGGCAAGTCGGTAAAATGCCACGGGCCCCCAGCCGGAAGGGGCCCCCGGTCAGAGGAGACTCGCAACTCCCAACATTTATTATTACCCATTTAGTAAAAAACCGATGAATTTGCCACGGGCCTCGAACGGTATAGTTACGCCACTGTCGAGGGCTATGTTGATGCTATTGAACATTGTTTTGTCACAGGCGCCCTCTACAATAATGAACGCGGCCAGTGATGAGCACTCGTGGTCCATTACATTTTGGAAACTACAGTGGAGTATGCATGCTGTTGTTTAAGAAGTGGTTTCTTTAAATTAATATTGTAGGTAACGACAAGGACCTGCAAATTGCAAAAAAAAAACAAAAAAAAAATGAATTTCGCGGGCTACCACAGCGCATACCCCTTAATAAACATAGTTCTGTGAACTTTTCTGTAAAAAGTTATGATTTGACTACCCATTTGTAACCGCTAAACGAATTTAAACTATCGCTCTGTTTCTTTAAATCGTTTGAAGATGACAGAGACAGAATGATGTCGAAAGTCTGACAGCCAGTCTTACCAAGGGGTATATTGCGCAGTAACTGGGTTGTGGAGGTCAGATAGGCAGTCGCTCCATGTAAAAATTGTAAAATACTGTTCAGCTTCATCCGGTTAGACTCGAAGACGACCCCAACATTGTTGAGAAAAAGCTATGCAGATTTATTGCAATATGTAAATGTAATGCAACCTGGGGGAGGAACTGAAGAAATAAATAAATGATGTAAACAGAAAAACAAGAAGTTAAGGCCTCTTCTGTTGTAGTTGTAAAAAATAAATAGCAGGAAAGTTTCGATTTGTAGTAACATAATGGCGCCACCAATCGCTTTCCGAGCAGTCGTCGAGTAAAGTTTCTTAGATATCTCTCTAAAAAACGACTCTGTGCGTCCGACACTGAGAAGAGTTAGCTTTAGCTCGCACCGGCTCACACATTGGTCTGCCTGCTGCCACCGCACCGCGCGGCTTATACGCATTATACGCAAGCACTTTTTGTATTTCGTTGAACGTCTCACCTTTTTGGCAACTAAACGTCTTGTTCCATCTTCCATCACTATTAGTTGTCAAATTAAACTGACAGTGACACCTGTGAGTGACACCCCACGTCAGTGTCAGTCATTGTCATTTGTCATCATGTCATGTTACTTTGTCAAAAAAAAAATCGGCAATAGAAGAATAGCTCAACGGTATTATTGAATAAGTCTAAGAATATTAATAGTGGTTTTTAATTAATAATACTATTATTTTTATTTATTTCGTGGTAAATAATAGGATTGCAGTACTCTTTCATTTGTTTTAGTTAACTCAAGTTTCTCACACCTTGACATAATAAAAATGACGGAATTACGGAGGCCGAAACATAGGTTTAACTTGAGGAGTCTTCGACTATCTCTAAAATACCGGCCTGAAATACTGGAGCTGATACTAAGACTGAGAATGCGTATCAAACAGAAACAGATTATGATACAAAAGCAAAAGTATGGCATAGATGAAATGGTAAGTAAACAACCAAAAATTTTGTTGATTTCACAGTTTTTATTACGTATTTATTTCCAGTTTGGCCAATAACCCTCGTAGACGAACTAAAAAGCAACAATACAATGTACTTATCAATTTTACAGGTTTATGAAAATAGATTTAAAGATGTTTCGTCTGTAAAAGAACTTGCAGAAAGTGGTACTAACACTGATTTTATACAAGCAAGCTCAAATACTGATAAAAACCAAGATAAATCCACTCAAACAGAGTATAATGACACTTCAAAATCAGAAGGAACAGTATCTGAGAAATCAAAATCAGTTAAAACTAAGGACCAAACAATGCAAACAGAAGAAATAATAAACAAGACAAAACAGAATGCTCCCAAAGTAGTTAAAGCAGTAGAAAATCTGGAGGACTCGGGATGGAATATAAATGTTAACAATAAGGAAACAAAGAGCATAGCGGAGCAAGTAGCAGAGGTTGCACAAGATGCTATGAAGGAATCTGGGATGGTTTATGTGGAGTCTGCGGGAATGTACTATGATTATAAGACTGGATATTATTATAATTCGGTAAAATTTTCATTTTTTTTCTTGTTTCACATTTTTTTATTAATATTGTAATAATCATTTATGTGTTACAAAATACATTATAGAATTAAAAATAACACTACAGTACCTATGATAAAACCTCACCAAAACATTCAATTATAGGGTACCAATCTCCTTTATGTGGCTCCTTGACACCAGTATAATTAAGTCATCAACCTTTGCCCTGCAGTAGAATACAAGGCTGCCTCCCTCATTACTTTCTAAAAAAACAGTCTCTTTTGCCTGCCATACCATGTTATATTTCGTAATTTTCAGGAGCTGGGGCTGTACTACCACACGGACACAGAATGTTATTACTACTACTCAGAAGATAAGAAGTCATTTGTTTTCCACTCATACCCAGATAGGAGTTCCTCTAATGCAGCGTTACTGGCTCACGAGAAAAGGAAAGCTAGAAAACATAAAATGGTTAGTGGATATTCACTTAGTTTTGTCACTTAGGTCTGAGTTCTAGAACTATACTTAAGCATTGATGACTGCTTAAATAAAGAATGAAAGTAATTGTATAATCTATGCTTAAATCAAGAGTCAGACTAGTATATAGATGCTAAAATATTTATTTCCTTATCAGGAATAAATTATGTTAAAGACCTCATGAAACTAATAACAGTATTGTGTTATATTTTCAGGAAAAGAAAACAGAAGACGACATTGATAACCTGACGAAAAACTTATCTCAGGTTTCACTCCGAGGCCAAACAGCCTTAGGTAATTAATTGACGATCGGTTACACCCATACCAACATTCTAAATGTTATATTACAGGACAAAGAAGTTGATGGAAAAGAAGAAACAAAGAAACCTAAACGTAAGAAGAATAATACAAAGAAAGTTAAGAAAGATGATTTTTCTGAGGTTAAGACTAAAGATGAAGAACTCACAGAAGCAAAAGAAAAAGTGGAAGAAAATGTTGAAACAGTAACTGCTAATGATAAGGAAGACGAGAAACAAGAATCCAATGGTAAAACTGCTGTACCAGAAGAGCTAGAAGATGGTGAATGCAGTGACACAAGCACTGAAAACTCTGATGATGAAGATGAAGATAAAAAGTCAAACATTAGCACATCAACAGCTAGTGATGATGGTAAATTTTATGTCACAGATGTGATTCATTTGATAAAACAACATTTTTAAATAAGTCAATTTCCTAAATGTGAGTCAATGGTCTAAGTTCATAAGGAATGGATTAATAATGCTACGCTACCATAATGTTTCATGTTATGATGTAGTTGGTGTATGCTCTGCCTAACCCTTGGGGGAATAGAGGCGTGATGTTGTTTATTTGTGTAAAATTGGGCATCTGAAATGCACAAGAGTGTATATCACTTGTAAAGCTTACAACATTCCCAAATGTACTAGTTAAATTAGTAAATCATATAGGCTGTCTCCAGTTTGGATGATTTGGGTGTTGAGCCCCGTGACAACCACCCCAAGCATCTGCAGTCTTGGTCTTGGAATGCAGATGCTAACCAACTTTGATTATAAAATTAATTGAACTTCAACATCATCATCATCGTCACCATCATTTTGAATGTTACGACACGGACTTTATTGTACTGTATTTTCGTGCCGTAGTCTATACTACAACCCACAGAACACAACAGACAAGAACCCTCTTCGTATGATGTTGAAAGAAAGACTTTTGAAGTTTCCGGCGACAAATATGTTAAAAGAAATTTAACTGGGAAAATCAGTAAAGTCCGCGCATCAAGGCTCTATTTTTCTGGAATGTCACGAGTTACGTGACATTAAAGAAAAATAGACCCTTGACGATTTCCATCAAAGATTCAATGAATGTTTCTGCGAAGTCTTTTGATGTTCAAGTTCAATCCAAAACCAAGGGTCCACTGATGTCTTGCTATTGAGCACAGCTGCCAATTCCAAAGGCTAAATACAACTATCTCATGAAACGTTGCAAAGATAGTCATACCCGCTCAATCAAGAGTTTATTATTTATGTATGTAATTAGAAGTGAGTGAAAGTAACACAAAAATGTTATTTTTGGACTAAAAAGTTGCCCGTATTTTCTGTATCCAGAAGCAGTAGCTAAACATCACCCACCGTGCATGCGCGTGATCGTGCGCGAGACCACGTTACCTAAGCTGCGCGTGGGCAACCTGTTCATCGTTACTAAAGATGGCGGCACCGTCGGCAGGGAGGGGGAACAGCACACTATACTGCTTAGAGATCATAATGTTTCTAGGGTGAGTTGAGATGTTAATTTTTTTGCCTTTTATGGCTAAAATTGCGACGAATGACTGCTGAAGTATTAATAATGGTTCCAAAAATTCCTTCTTTATCTTTAACGCTTTGAAGGACACTATACGGTCATAGCAGTAATAACAGTAAAACGTCTATTGTGTCTCGTTCAGTGGCCTTCAAAGCGTTAATAACTCTCCTTCTGAAACAGTCTAGTGAGAACGCCATATTTCCTTGTGAATGCTTTACAGTTGTTTTATCTCACGAAAGCGGGTGAGCCATACTTGTAGATGTAATGCGTATAGTCACGCGCTCGACACGCGCTCTTGTGTGCGTACCTGCAGGTAGCGAGCTCTCGAGCTTACACACACAAAGACAATGTGCATGTAACATTTACACATACAAGTATGGCTCGCCCGCTTTCGTGAGATAAAACAACTATACATGGGATGGGCCTCAAATTAAAGGGAAATGAGTCATAACTATTATGTTCGTAATATTACTAAAATAGCCTTGTGATCCCTGCGGTGTCCATAATCGCCACGCTTTGATTAGTGACTGTCGTATATTGTTTGGAGAGCATCATCAAAAAATTGTACTTAGTCATCCTCAGTCACATCCTGATGGCCATTGGCTATTATTTCTAACCACAGAGTTAACTTATAACTCAGATTAATATTTACTTATTCATCACATTATATACTTTTCGTATTGTTTCTAGAATCACCTGGATATACAATTCGACCCTTCTCGCAACCTGTACATGGCGATAGACCTCGGCTCTAAGAACGGGTCGATACTCAACGGCACGCGAATGTCAGAGAGCCAGGTCATGAGCAAACCTATGGAGGTATGTTTTGTTGTACTATTTGCTATGCATAATCAGTCTATAATTTTCCCACTGCTGGGACACAGGCCTCCTCTCAGTGAGAGGGAGCGGGCCGTAATCCACTACGCGGGCTCAGTGTGGGTTGGTAGATGTCACATGTCTTCGAATTTTTGATTGTAGGACATGCCGGTTTCCTCACGACGTTTTCCTTCACCGTTTTGAGAGTAGTGGTGATGAAATAATTTACACAAAGTAAAGCGCCTGGCGGGGTTCGAACCTACGACCTACAACTCGTAAGTCGCGGCAGTTACCACTGGGCCATCACTGCTCTCACTATTTGCTATGATTTTTCTATAAATGTTCTTAAAAATCTAACTAGAAATTATAAGCTTCTGGCCTCTAATACAACCACTTTTTTTATTGACTGTCCGGATTTGAAATAATTATCTTTCAGAAAACTAGTAGGAAGTAAACATATGATATCGCGCCTAAGTTTATCTAAAACTTGGTGTAAAGACAGTACCTACTCTATTATGGTATCTGTCGAAAGACCTGAAGTTGTTTACCTAATCTTCAAAAGTGACCTATTAAACACTTATTCTATTTAAGAGATTTGATATTCCACGAAGGGATAGGCAGAGGTACACCTAAATTTCGCCAGTTAAAACCCCCTAGTCAGCCTTTTTCATGTTTCACAGATAGTGCACGGCAGTACCTTACAGCTTGGTGAGACAAAGCTACTGTGTCACATACATGCTGGCAACGATACCTGTGGACACTGCGAACCGGGACTTTTAATGGAAGGTAATGCATCTGTACTATATATTAAAATAAAAATCATCAGTTGTCATCATCAATCACAACTGGCTGACACGACAGACGTTGTCCTGTCCCAATTTCAATAATTCAAAATTCCCATAGAAAATCCACTTTCAGTTTTCCCGAACTTTCCAATTTTCCCGGCAAATATCCATATTTTCTCACCGGACAACTATTTCAAAACCAAAATGAGATAAATCGGCCCAGCCGTTCTCGAGTTTTAGCGTGACAAACGAACAGCAATTGATTTATATACGGGATGAAATTTAAAACATGTTCCAAATTGAAATGAGAGATTGTACTCATCATTAAGAAAAACTTTTACTATGGGACCAAACCTGAAATCGCGACAAAAAATCAGCTGTTCAGTACATTTATCTACATCAAACTCGTCAAAACGTACTGAACAGTTGATTTTTTTTTCGCGATTTCAGGTTTGGGCCCATAGTAAAAGTTGTTCTTAATGTTGGGTACAATCTCCCATTTCAATTTGGCACATGTTTTAAATTTCATCCCGTATACAGGGTGGAATTTTGTAATGCCACCTGGAGGGAAAGTACTCTTAATACTGCAGATAGAAAATTTTACTCAAAGGAAACAGTCCTTTATTTTTGAATAGAAAGCAAACTGCATTCAAAGATTTTCGAAAATTCTCTTCTCCCACACCCGGGAATCGAACCGGCTAAAATCTGAAAAAATTATATCCTGTACTTTTATTGCATCGATCGTTAGGGTCAATTATAAGGATGAAATCTCTCTAACAAACATGATAAATTAAATGAAAGTAAAACCAGGAAATCTGAAGTTACAAATTCAATGAGTAAATAATTAAATTAATTTAAGACGAACCCAACTGGGTTCGTCCGCCGATTCGTATTCCTGCCCACACCATAATTGTCCCGCCTTGGTAAGAGTGGACCTCCTGTGGACGTCGGAGACGGCTGACTCTGCCTGGAGTTCTCCAAACGCGTGTTCGTCTCGAATCTGGATGAAATCCAAAGCGGAACTCATCAGTGAACAGCACCAGTGACCATTGTTGATCACTCCATGTCAAATGTTCTCGAGCCCATAAAAGTCGCCTACCGCGATTGCCACGTCGCAGGGCTGGGACTCGTAGCGATCTGCGAGCATGAAGACCAACTTCATGCAGCCTTCTTCGCACAGTTTGGTCGCTCACAAGCAGCTGCTGGCCCTCCTGGAGCCTTTGAACTAGTTGCGTCGCTATGATATTAGGTAGACTTCTGGCAGTCATTTGGAGAAATCGGTCTTGTCTCTGAGTGGTGACACGATATCTACCTGTGTGCCGTTCTGCCACATCCCCAGTAGCGCGATAACGTGACCACAGCCTGGATATCACATTTTGGCTTGTGCCTAGAGACACGGCAACGACGCGTTGAATAGCACCGTTTTCTGACATGCCAACTGCCCGTAACATTTCATCTCGACTCAAATGACGGCGTCGCATGGCACTAAAAAGCTTACACAAACAATTGATAAAAGAAAAAAAAACAATTTAATCCGTTTTTCTTCAAATAACACGCGAATAAAATTTTAATGCAACTTCATGTAATAGGTACTGACAAGATTGCGCTGTGCTATGTTTGTTTTCATTTGTGCCTCATTTTAATTTTTAAATTTCGAATAAAGAATAGACAAGGTTTAAATCTGTATATAAACTTTATAAGGAAACTAAATAGGTTTTAAACAATAAAGCCATGTTTGATTTATAGACTTTGTTGATGTGTGTATATTGAAGGGATAACCCTTTTACGGGGTTTCAAGCCTAAAACCCATTCAAGGAGTTACACATGGTAAAGGTAACCTCATAAAAGACTTACCCCTTCGAAAGACTTACCTCTTAACCGGGGTCGTTCAGAGTGGGAGTTTCGCCGAAGGCCCTGCAGTCCTTATTTTACAAAAAAAAAAAAACAAACGTCACATCTGCAATTTCCCTTTATAAAACGAAATTGAACTCTACAGCCATAGAAAAAGAGAAGAAAGTCGCGTACACGCGAACCTGCAACGTTCAGCAGCAGCATCAGTTGGAACTGGCCCGCCTGAAGAACAAATACGCGCCAAAACCGCTGGCTATCGAAGAGACGGCGTACAACGATAGAGCGCAGGCGCGGAGAGAAACTGTGGGGTCCTCGCATCATTCAGAAAAGACACAGAGCACTGATGTTAACACGTTAGTAGAACAATATTACATGAGTTTTAAATAATGGTTTTTATATTCCATGACATTCGTGGATCTTTGACAGTCGTTACGGGTAGTTAGAAGCCCGAAAGTCTGACAACCAGTCTTATTAAGGGATATCGTGTTAGCCAGTAACTGGGCTGTAAAGGTCAGATAGGCAGTCGCTCCTTGTAAAATACTGGTTTTTGGCTGCATCCGGTTAGACTGGCCCCAACATAGTTGAAAAAGGCCAGGCAGATTTTTTAGAGCTTTCGTTTTCGGGTATAGATTAAACTGGGTTCCATGGATTTCAAGGGTAAAATTTTGTCTTATCAGTAGTTTATAAAAACCGCAAGCTTGGTATTTAACGAGTTCTCAAAGGCCTCCATTTGGGATCTGAAACATGCTATATGCTGGACAATGAAAGTAGATGGAAGAAAATATTGTATTTTGTTGTTGATATGAAAACTGACTGATTATTGAAATATGAAAGATTATTGAGATATAAGTGCTTTAGTAGTTAGCTCAATAATCACAAAAAATAGTTTCTTGGATTGTCGAGTATGACGTAACGCAATGAAACTATCCGACGCAAAAAATACAGTGGACTGAGAAGGGTTTAAATAAAAATGTTAACCGAATAGAATAGTAAAAAATAGTTTGATATTCCCAATAAAAAATTTGGAAGTTGCTCCACAAAAATAAACTTTGGCGTTGAACATCTCTGTATAGAATTAGCATTTTTATTAAACTTTAACCGGATAATTATTTAATTTATTGTGTATATTCTGAATAATCTAAAGAAAACCCGGAAAATGAATGCACATTCGCAGCTTAGTCACATCTCGGCAACACAAATATTGTTTTCGATTTTCAACCTTATTTCAAGCCAGCTAATGGTGACAATCGATTACACGGTTGTGTGCCGTTTAAAATCGTAGTCAGTCCGCGTCTTAACGTTATACAGGGTGTTTAGAAGCTGGGTACAAAGCCTGAAGCGGGTGATAGTTGACACCATTTTAAGCCATACATGTCTTAGAATTGGAATAGTAAAAAATTACATACTTACCAAATACTGGGGAAAAAATAAAAAAAAAGCATACTTCGTCTAAGACATTTATGGCTCAAATGCTCTAAATGGTGTCAACTATCGGCATTGCGCGCATTATTTGACTAAATTAAATCCCATTTCACAGGTCTCTAACACCAGAGAACAAAGGCTTCAAATTGCTGGAGAAGATGGGCTGGAACAAGGGCGAGGGACTTGGCAAGGCGAGTCAGGGAGAAACGGAGCCGGTAAGTCATTTCTTATTATGCTTAGCTTAACATCACATACTATCACATACGACTGGTTTACAATGATCAAACAAATCGGACTTGGAAAAAATGGTCTTCAAAATGTTTGGATTTATCGACAGTGGCGTAACTAGTAGTAAAGGTGACCCTTTTTACAAAATAAATAAAATAGCATCCTGAGTCGAGAGTTTAAGTAGTCATTGTGATTTTACTAATGGAATACAAGAGCGAGCCGGGCGAGCTAGAAAACTGACTCAGATGCTTTAAGTTTTCATTGAAGAGTTAGCGATGGGAGCTCGAAAATAGAAGCATTCTGAACCAGGATTAGTGAAGATTTCATAAGACAATGCAAGAGCGAGTGAAGCCAGCTAGAAATTTGGAGAATCCTGACTCGTAGGTTAGATTTTCTGTGTGATTTTACTAAATGAATAGTGAGCTTGAGAGTTGGACCGTGCCCTTAGCATAAATCCTTAGTAAGCCATAAAAAAATGACGTTATTTTTCATATTTTCAATAGGTATTCAATTATTAATTCACTAGCACACCACACCAGACTCAGACTAAATAAAAAACGAAGACATAGCGGTGCGAACAATACGGTGAAGCATGCGCATTGCACCTCGCTCTGTGCATATACGCTCACACGCACACATTTACACCAAATTACAACTAAACTACACCTCACCAAGTGCACGCAATGTTTAAGAAACCGGCCTCATGTCTTTACCAGCTAAGTGTTGACAGCTTAAGTTTTATTTATAGTCTGAGTTTCCAGTCTGGATCAGAGATAACCCCATCTTGACATTATAATAAATAAATAAATATCCTTGGACATTTCACACAACGTCATCTAGTTCCAAGCTAAGCAACCTAATGCTTGTGTTATGGTAACGAGATGGCTGATAAACTACTTATATACATTTTTTTTTGTAAATACATACATATTATAGATAGAAAAACACCCAGATTCGGAACAAATACTTGTAGGTCGTACAAATATTTGTTCCGTGCGGGAATCGAACCCGCGACATGCTGCGCAGCAGTCAATCGCTCAACCACTGCTCCAACCGTGTCGTCATAATGACACTACTGTCGATTGCACACATTAACAGTGTATCCAATGAGGAAAATAAAAATGTAAACAACCTAAAGAATGCGAGTAGGTCAAAACTAATATTACCAAAAAATGTGGGTCGTAAAGGTTTAAAGAAAAAAATTAAACGATCCATTATCTTCAATCGAGTAAGACTACGGAATGAATTATAACTCCATTTCGTTTTGACGTGACTAATTAGTCCAGACCAAATAATATTTTTAACCTTGCTCTTGCTACGGAATCGGAAAACCTGAAGACTTCGGTCAAGCGCGAGTCGGATTTAATGACACACTGATATTTTACAGTACCCGGCCCAAACCCGGCCGTACTCGTAAATGACACACTGATATTTTACAGTACCCGGCCCAAACCCGGCCCTACTCGTAAATGACACACTGATATTTTACAGTACCCGGCCCAAACCCGGCCGTACTCGTAAATGACACACTGATATTTTACAGTACCCGGCCCAAACCCGGCCGTACTCGTAAATGACTCTCGATGCCGATGCTCGACATACAAAGCCGAAATTTTTGTAAATCTCGATTGTCATTCTATAGTATAGGCGTACTCGTAATTATTCATTGATGACTTTTATTTGACAGTTTCTTTTTTCTTTTTTGTTCGTTTGACAATTTAAAGTGTCAAGAAAGGTTACGTTGCTGGATCTTATTTCTGTTTTATTACACCCTAAGCACAGACATTGTGGTCGTAAAAATTTAGTACCTTGTTTTTGTGTCTCCATTAATTTTATAAAATGCAGTTTTCAATAATATTTATCAGGTGGTTCAGCGTCGGGAATAATAACAATATAATACGCGAATTCAAAATACATCCAATTTATTTTTATAGTATGTAAACCGTATCAAAAATACCAATTGAGTATAACAATAAAATTCTTTATTTTTTGGTATTTAGAAATAATTGCCATCTTCCAAATTGAATTTCACTTTGCATATCGATGATTCAAAACTTTTGGATCTCTCATTTTCTACTTTAGGAAAAAAACAAATTCATTATTAGGTATATTGTTCATAAAAAACAGCAACAGCTTGTCTTTCTCGACGGCAGTGTTGCCAGAATGTATCACTATTTTGCTCCTCTTATTTATTTCCCTAAAAAAATGTATACTCCACAATATTTTTCAATATTCCACACGGTACTCTAAAAACGCATTTTTTCCTCGTTTTTGGCAATAAGCCCGTCTGTAGGTCAGGCGGGCGTGAGCCTACCTGCCCATTTAAAACAATTTGCGCACTTGTTTTATTTTGCGTCGCAAGCGCAACGCATTAGAGTCGGAGTGATGGCCTGCCATTAACTTGTGCATACTGTGACGTTTATGTTCTGTTCCATATAAATATGCACCTTTATGTACTTGGATACAAGACGATGCTCAGTTTTTGTGTCCGAATGTGTTTTTTTCTTGTCATATGTGGTTTGGTGCCTATCATGATTTTTGGTAATCATTAGTACGCTTGCGTAGCTGAGCGTAGGATAACGTTTTGCGAATATAAGGGTTTAATAGTAGATTATGCACCGAGGGGCTAAAGTTGTGTCTTATGTCACGGGCGTCATATTGAATCTCGAGCGCAATGAAGGATTCGGGATTTAACTCCCGAGCGCAGCGAGGTAGTTAAGAGTTTAACTCACGAGCGAAGCGAGGGAGTTAATACAAGAATCCTTAATGCAGCGAGGGATTCAAGCTAGCCCAAGGCAAAGACACCTTTAGCCCAGAGGAGGATACTCTACTTTTTACACCTACTGTGAGAAAATAATAGCCATAGTACGAAAAACAAAGTATTTATTAAATAAACAAACAGTAAGAATATAATATTTAGAACTAGTTAGTTATATGCACTTACATATTAATTGAAGTTAATGGTAACATTTGAGACATTAGTCCAGTTGTGCAAAGATAAAGTTAAGTTTTTATTTGGTACGTTTATAGATGTTGATGTGTAATTTAAAAAAAAAAAAAACTTGAGAGGTGTCAAGGGACACCCGGATGGAACGAAGTTCCTTTCGATTAATTGACGACACGGTTGGCGCAGAGGTTGAGCGATTGACTGCTGCGCAGCATGTCGCGGGTTCGATTCCCGCACGGAACAAATATTTGTACGACCTACAAGTATTTGTTTCGAGTCTGGGTGTTTTTCTATCTATAATATGTATGTATTTACAAAAAAAAATGTATATAAGTAGTTTATCAGCCATCTCGTTACCATAACACAAGCATTAGGTTGCTTAGCTTGGGACTAGATGGCGTTGTGTGAAATGTCCCAAGGATATTTATTTATTTATTTTATTTATTTAATTAGTGTAGGAATTGTAACAAAATTTTATTTTTATACTTATCATCATCATCATCATCATCATCATCATCATCATCATCACCATCATCATCACCATGTTCCTTTCGATTAATTAGTGAAGGAATTGTAACAAAATTTTATTTTTATACTTATCATCATCATCATCATCATCATCATCATCATCATCATCATCATCATCACCATCATCATCACCATCATCATCACCATCATCACCATCATCATCATCATCATCACCATCATCATCATCATCATCATTATCATCACCATCATCATCATCACCATCATCATCATCATCACCATCATCATCATCATCATCACCATCATCATCATCGCGACACCACACTGTTCAATGCGAAATAGAAATGAAAATATCTGGCTTGCTTTCTATAAGAGAGAGAGAGAGAGACAGACAGAGAAACATGCGCACGCCGCACGGCTTACAATAGCTACCTATAGCAAAAAGTATCGTGACAACTTTTCGTGAGACTTTTTTCCGTCTAGCCCCCTTTCACAACGCGCGATAAGGAACTTCGTTCCAAAATGAAAAAAAAAAAAAAAAAAAAAAAAATGAAAAATGGTTCGTAGTTATCTAATTATTCTTACAATATTATGTCTTCGAAAACATGGCAACGATATGAAGAAGCAGTCGTTATGATTTTGTAGGAAATCGAGAATATCATCCACGCGTAGTAAGGGTTTCGAGAATAGCTTTCCTCTTTCTGGCACCAAAAGGTGTTTGTTAGTACTATATTGCCAATTTAGCTGAGCATGTGAGATTCCAAATTCAAATCACATTATTGACCAGCGGGTCATAATGAAATCCAGTACAACATTATTGACCGGCTGTGCCCCCGGCCACTAATGACTCACTTTAGGTTAAGGTTGCTTGACATATAATTTGACATTTTCGAGCAGGTGGTGTGAAAAGATTATTTATTTATTCTAAAAGAACATACATTCTTCACTTAACGAATAAATATATAACTAGGTTAAAGTGTAGTCCAGTAGCTAGTAGTATTTTTTTTTTTGAGGTAGTTACGATGTCGCATTTTATGTGTAAGTGTTAGTGACGTGCCTTTAAATATGTTGAAAGAGATATCAAACGACAAATCTTGTTAATTTATCAGTAGAATGCAATAGGTGTAGTGAAGTAATGGAACAGAAAGAAGAAGGGTCATCTGTGACCCAAGCCCGGCGCAAACCAAACATATCTCACTTTTTTTGTTATTTTATGTATTTAAATATATAGTTTTTTTTTTCGATTTTAGTGGCTTACCTATTTAAATTGTCTTCGTAAGGCAAAATATTATTTTTTAACTAAACCCGCTTAAAATCTTTTTCAAAAATGTGAAATCAATTGAGACGAGTTATTACCTACCAATAACTACAGAATTCAATATAAGTAGCTACATTATACCTATAGCTAAGTTTTAGTTACAATAACAATGGAAAAAACCATTGTAGCGAGATAAAATGATCGGCGATTCGACTTATCTCGCTAGTATGACACACAAAAGAACTCGCACATGCTATCTCACTCCTGCACTCCCTAAAAGAGCGAGATGTCTATATTTGGGTTTTTTACCAACACTATAGGTAAATCGCGTACGTTATGTACAACCCAGAGATTGAGAGCCGAAACGTTATTCGGGAGTACTATTGTACATGCAATCATGGAAGAGGAACATAATAGCTCATGCCATGCTCATGCTCATGTCATGTCGTAAGTGTGGTTTATTACTTAGGGTGGGCTAGACATCGAGATGACTTCCAGCATCCCGCACTGGGTATGGACTCTGTACTTAATAGTAATTATGATTTGATTTAAATATGTTAGTACCTATTTATGATTTACAGATTTATGTACAATCGCGTTACTTTCCGGTGATACACTTTTAAAAACAAAATTGCGCGTGTGTGCGTGTGGCTCTGCCCACATTTAGAGCAAGAAAAAATATGCTATTTCAATCAGAACATAGAGCAGTAAAACAAAACTTCCAAATTCAAAAATTACGTAAGTTGCTTCTTTTTTGTTTGACATGTATTCCCAAGTATAAACACGTAGAAATATAGTTATTTACTTTTCAATAGCACTGCACAAGTAAAAGGTCCCTCTCATGCCGATTAAACACAAAAAGTGTCAATATAAACATTTTGTGTATTTATACACATTACCTACTCACATACTAAGATATAGAGAAACACAAAAAGATGTGAGGCGCTCAAAACAGCATGAATTATAAAAAATATTAATATTAAGATATATTTTCTTGAGAATACTACGCGTGCACACTGATTCTCAAGCAGAAATAGAAATTAACTCTTAATAGCTTACCAAGATTTCAACTAACGCGCATTATGTTTTACGTAAAAACCAGTCTCAAAGGGGCGGGGCGCGGTCTGTGTACGGACGCCACCTGCGCTGGCCATGCAAGCGATTTTAACCTTATGGGTGGTCGACCGGAAAGTAACGCCACTGTACTTACATGATTATATAGTTTAAATATTATATAATTTCAACATCATGGACACATGGTGGGCCATCGTCAAGTTGTACCATCACTTTTCGACCTTATTACTGTAGGAATAAGGTTCATTATGATTGCATTGAAATTAAAAATATCAAAACAAAAAGCCTTTGTTTAATTACCAGAAAAACATTATGTTTTGTCTTACACAGGCAATTTAACTAATCTAACTTAGCAAAAAACCCAAATATATAATAATATAATATATATAATATAATATATATAATATAATATATATAATATAATATAATATAATACTCGCTCTTTTAGGGAGTGCAGGAGTGATATAGCATGTGCGAGTTCTTTTGTATCTCACACTAGCGAGATAAGCCGAAATGCCGATCATTTTACGACCATTATCTCGCTACAATGGTACGTAACTTGGTTTTTTGCATTGTAATTGTCTTTACTAAAACATAGGTATATAATGTAAAGCTTCTTATTTTGACAACATGAATGATGTAACCAATATTTTGTAACCATATTTTGATTTAAAAGAGTGTCCGTGGAGTTTCTTGCCCGTTCTTCTCCATAGATCTACGTTTTGGAATGGGCAACTAGCTTCAACTTTCTGACTTACCTATACTGACCGACTCTTTGACAATTCAAAAGTGCCTGTAATTGGTTTAATTGAAATAAATGCTTTGAGTTTGAGTTTGAGTTTTGAATTCTGTCGTTATTGGTAGGTTTGATAAAAATAATATTTTGCCTTGTGAAGGCAATTTAAATAGGTTAGCCACTGAAATTGAAAAAAGAAATACCTGATAATTGATGTACTTAAAATAATGAAAAAACTAAAATATGTTCCGTTCGCGCCGGGCCTGGGTAAGTTTTGTATGGATCGTGACCCTTCTTCTTTCTAAGAGTCGATAGAACTTCATCAACAAAATTATAGAATGGAGTTGGATTAATTGAATGCGCGTTATTCGCTGTATGAGATACGAGACACAGTTGAGATGGAGATCAGTGGCCAATACTATCTTTAATATTAAGTCGTTTCTATGGGAACCAAGATGTAGTCAGTCTAGCCTACATACCTACCACATGGCGCCTGCAGGATTATATCCCAAACCCAATTAAAACGCAAATCTAAAATGCATTAAATAAGTCTACGCATATCTTATCCTAAAGCTAATTTACGCGTAAGTATTCCGATGCAAACATTACTAATGTATGCGGTGCCTTATTAGGGCGTCTCAGACATCACCGTGTGTAGTCGCGATGCAATTATTGGTGCATTTAGACGTCACAAGGGCAGGGCTATTTAACGCAAATAAACGATCGGCGTAAGTACCGCGTGTCACGCATCACTCCCGCCGCGGACGGTGTGATGTGCTTGTAACCACGACTCCTACGAACTCGTGCGAATTTGTGCTTATAAGATTATGCAGCTGATTGACTATGATCGTTTATAAAATATGTAGCGACCGGTCGCTAAACCTAAGGGCGAAAAAGATGTTTTTCTAAAATTGGTATTGATTTAAAAAAATTGTAACTCGAATAAAGAAAAATTTTTCTTTAAAATGGCCATTGGCAGTGCTGACTGTCGGGAAAACTAATTAATTTTCGTTCTCCACTTTAAAAAAATCCACATCTTTTTAACATAACAGAACGCCAATTCTCGTACCTAAAAACGTTCAAATTCATGCAAGTCGCAATCTCATGCCAGCGACAATCAAATGTCAAAAATGTAGACAAACGCTATACAATTTTTGACAGATTGAGACTGAGATGAGATTGCGAACGTTGTTAAAAATACGGCATTTGCCCTTCAGACATTTGTCTCGAATATGTCTTCTAAAACTCAGACATCTGTATGACTCATTATTTATGTACCTACCTTCAATACCTATACCTACCTACCTGTATGTACGGAGGCGTATGTCATCAATCATTTATACAAGGACCTCCGTAATAAGGCCCTTTGCATTCGTCGACGTTCACACTAACTTTGCAATACAATGCAGTCCTTTATATTTTTCCGTTTTTTTTTTTAATAATTTTAATACGTGCCTACTATTTTGTTTTTATTTTGTACGAATAATAAGGCATTTTATAAGCGGAATAATAAGTATGAAACGTCTGGCCATCGAAGTATGAAGAAGTGTGAAGGTGCGTTTTCGCATAAGGCATGATTTCCTAGGTGTAATGCCTTGGGCGCGTGTATCATTAATTATTGTAACACCAGACCCGGGTATTGTAATGTTACACGGGGCTTACATCAGTATATTATCTTACATGTATCCTGGGCCCAAGTCTGCTATTTTTTACATTCCAACACGATCCCATTGTCACTGCATTGTCATTTTGCTAAAAGTTCGTAATCTGCTAAATTCATAATTTCATACAATGGAGTGTCAGTGGTTGACCATTGGAAAGTCATAATGACGCCATTATGACGCCATTATGACGCCATTATATTAGTAGATTACCAAACTTGTAAAAATCAACAATTATGAAATCAATGATAGACCATTCTGACACTATTGTAATAGCAGACTTGAGGCCCTGTACTGTGCCATAGGCAAGCAAGCATACTGAAAACAGCATAGCAATTTAATTTTTGGTAAAATCAACTCGGCGTAATAATGGAGGTAAAGACTACCTAAATAAACACGCTGAATATTTTAAAGAGTTAAAGATTCAAGGGGCAATAATAATAATAATACACAAAACTGCAAGAAAATAAAATCTATGAAACTTTGTTAAGTTGTGTGCGCGCCGGAGAAGGTTCCTAATAAAAAAAACCGGCCAAGTGCGAGTCGGACTCGCACACGAAGGGTTCCGTACCACAGTACAATATTTAAAACTACTTACCTACTTAATTAAAAAAATACTTAAGTAATTTTAAAAAAACGAAACGGATTTTTGTATGGTTAATTTTTAACGTTATTTTATTTTTACTATTTGTTGTTAAAGCTGCAATATAAATACACAATTTGTAAAATTTCAACTGTCTACGTATTATGATGGTTCATGAGATACAGCCCGCTCGCTGGCAGACAGACGTAAGGACAGACACTGGAGGCTTAGTGGCTTAGTAATATGGTTCCGTTTGGCACCTTTCGGGTACGGAACCTTAAAAATTATGAAAAAGGCTTTGGCGAACCAACGGTTTAACGTTCTTTCCGAGGCACGGAGGAGTCTCGGTATGTAAAGATGGTTACCCATCCACGGACCAACCGCGGCAAGCGTAGCTTAACCTGGTTGATCAACCTGGGCGGCTGTTCCGGGCTGGGGTTGTTGTTGTTGTGGGGGAGCCACGAGCTTCTCCAGTATTAAATAGCAACAACTATCCTGTAACAATAGAACAGTAATTCTATACCTTGAACATAATTATGAAAGGGACTTATGTAAAGAGGAAATCACAGTTAATTGTAAATAGAAACCGCCTACGTGATGAAATCGCTGACAATCGCGTTGTGCCGTACCTACAGTTACGGTCGCTATGATCAACAGTTTTGTGAGAAGTCCTTAGGAGTCCTTAATTTATTTTTTACTCTCGAGAAATACAATAGGAACTTCCCATTGGAGCGTTATTTGCAGGTTCCAAAGATATGTAAGAAAAATTTAAAATAATTGATAATAATAATTGATGAGAGAAGTCCTGACTGACTGACTGATTGACTGACTCATCAACGCCCAGCCCAAACCCTTGGACCTAGAAAGCTGAAATTTTGCACAGAGGTTCCCTTTATAATGTAGACCAGGAATAAGGAAGGATTTTTGTTCCCATGGGATATTTTCTGACATCCACGCGGGCGAAGCCGCGCGGAAAGTGCTAGTAGTTTATAAGAGTGGAGGACCAAAGAAACGATGGATGGACTGTGTGAAAGATGATATGCCTAGAAAGGTGGTAACTACCTAGATGACGACTAATAGAGAAGTATGGAAAAAAAGACATGTTGCACCGAACCCCATTAGATTGGGATAAGGGCAATGATGAATAAGTCTACCAAGTCATTGGAAAACGAACTTTAGAAATAGTGACGTCAGAAATCAGCAATGACGAATGTGTTTCTTAGACTGAGATTTGAACATGTAGTAGTCCTATGTAAGGCGTTCCCTCAAATTCATTACTTGTACCTAAAAGCCAATAGGCTGTGTATCCTGAAGTTTATCAAGCGAACACTTGCAAATCATGGTCACCCGCCAGTAACACTATCTCACATAAAATATCTTACCGTTATTGGTTCCGAGGCAATTTAGTCATTTGTCGGTTGTCTGCCGTGGGCCGTCTCTCCGTCTGCAAGTTGCTCCCCGCACCCCCTCCTCTCCCCAAGCCTTACATTGTTGCATGGGCTGTAACCACACATCGTATATTATGTACTCAATGAGCCGACGGTGATGTCTGACCACAAAATAATAAAGTTACAGTAGTTTATCTGGGCAGTGACCTTGAATTAATGGCTCAGGCGCAAAACGTCTCTTTCGCATAATGTCACTTTTTCACAATGTCGCTTTCGCAGAATGACTCCTTCTCATAAGGGCGATGCCTCTTTCGCAGAATACCTATCTCTTTCGTAAAATGTCGCATAACTTAGAAAAAAATTTGGCCAAGTTTAAAAAAAAATGTTGTTTTTTTCCAATTTCTTATTAAATGTTTACAAGTTTTACAACAGCTGTGTTTGGAGTTTCCTAATGCGACATTTTGCGAAAGAGATATTCTGCGAAAGAGGCATCGACCTTTTGAGGAGTCATTCTGCGAAAGCGACATTATGCAAAAGAGACGTTTTGCGCCTGAGCCCAATTAATTACCTACGGCAGGTCGGTAGATAAATACGCGTCCGTCGGCCGTGTGTAACTGCCGCGCCCTCGAAGTGTTGTATTTGTATACTGGCACTGACTGAGATTTCGAAACGCGTCGTTTCGGCCGTTTTCTATTAAGAAAAATTAAATTAAAAAATTAAAAAACCCCCAACGCAAAAAAGAAAAGAGAACATTTAAAAAGTCAAAAATAATACCTATCGTTGAGCCATCAAATTCGATTGAGTAATACCTATATATATTTTAATTACAGAAATTGATGGATGGCACGATAAGGTTTGCTCATTGAATTGGCGCTATAATTTCGCGACGGGGTACCGCATATGTACATAGTCAATCAAGTGAAGGGTCTGACTTACTTATGCGGTACCCCGCCGTGACATTATAGCGCCATTTCAATGAGCAAACCTTATCGTGCCATCCATCAATTTCTGTAATTAAAATATATATAGGTATTACTCAATCGAATTTGATGGCTCAACGATAGGTATTATTTTTGACTTTTTAAATGTTCTCTTTTCTTTTTTGCGTTGGGGGTTTTTTAAATTTTTAATTTAATTTTTATTTTAACCTTTTTAAACTTTTTAAACAATTTAACAATACAGAAATGAATTTTTAATACTGCAGAATGTTAAGTTTCTCTGCACATAACATTAACTTATAATGATGCCACCATCGTACTGCAAATAGAATTAAATACTGATAAAAAAACGAATACAAACACTACTATCTGCTATTTTTTTTTCAAGAGTGTACTAGTGTGCTGGATATCCTGACTGCAACATCAGCTCATCGTGTAGCCACCATTGCATTGTATGTAGAATCAAATACTGATCAAAACGAATCCAAACACGACATATCTGCTATTACTTTTTCAAGAGTCTTCTAGTGTGCTGGACATCCTGGCTGCAGCATCAGTTCATCGTGTTGCCACCATTGCATTGTATGTAGAATCAAATACTGATGTAAATGAATCCAAACACGACATATCTGCTATTACTTTTTCAAGAGTGTTCTAGTGTGCTGGACATCCTGGCTGCAGCATCAGTTCATCGTGTTGCCACCATTGCATTGTATGTAGAATCAAATACTGATGTAAATGAATCCAAACACGACATATCTGCTATTACTTTTTCAAGAGTGTTCTAGTGTGCTGGACATCCTGGCTGCAGCATCAGCTCATCCTGTTGCCACCATTGCATTGTATATAGAATCAAATACTGATGTAAATTAATCCAAACACGACATTTCTGCTATTAATTTTTCAAGAGTGTATCCAGCACACTAGTGCTGGATATCCTGGCTGCAGCATCAGACCAAGAATTCCATAATCTTGCATAGATAGATAGCATACATGGATGTTTCAAATTTTAGGTCACACTAAGGTTTGAAAGTAAAGTAAATACCCATTACGCGTCTAAGATCCCTACCGCAGCTAACAAAAGAGCAAATAACTTTGAAACGGCTGAACCGATTTTGATAAAACATGTCTAAGAACCATCGCTGGAAAACCTGCTTTCAAATAAAAAAAGCCGCATTCAAATCAGTTCACCCGTTTAAGCGCTACGGTGCCACAGACAGACACACAGACACACACACACACACACACACACACACACACACACACACACACACACACACACACACACACACACATAGCGGTCAAACTTATAACACCCCTCTTTTTGCGTCGGGGGTTAATAAACTACTGTATCATTAGTATACTGTGGTCTAGCTATTAACTAGTATTAACTTATAATAGTGCATCACACTGGCAATTTCTCCACCAATGATTACAGCTTATGTAGGTGATGCGAAATTAAATGGCAGTCTTTTTCAATCTAATCTTAAATGTAGGTTTGCGGTGTGCAAATACTATTAAGAGAAATAAGTGTGTTGTCAGATTTATTTTACAGCTGGATCTGAATGCAACGTGATCTATGAGAATGTAGGGGCAGTATTTAGTGTGACATCATTTAGGAAATATACTAACACATCTTACACATTTAAATCTAATAAATTCGCGCAGAGTAAATGTTATGGCCTGTAGTTGTGTGTAACGTAGCATTTACTATTGCAGTTTAGCGCATCATAAATCGTCGATAATCTAACTAAGTGACGTAACTGATTCGAAGCATATTTTACAGGGCAAGCCATTTTTCTTTTCTTTTTTTTTTTGTAAACTGTAGAACTAGATACATACATCGGTCTCGATTTTTGCATTATCATGGGAACGGTATGGCCGGTTGAAGATACGCCGATTAGACAGATCGATTCGACTTGGAAAATGTATCAAATTACTATAGTTAGGTCGGCTTAGTCCAAAATGTCAGATACGTCAGATAGATTAGCGACAAAATCAGCATGCACTAACCATATTTCGTTTTATATTTATTTTTTGCAATTCTCGTATATAACTTGTATGATGGATTCGCACACATCGTCGCAGACAAAGGTCCATTCTAAAAGGATTTCCAAACCAAAGTTTTGTCAGTACCTACATTTGCTAAGGTAATATTGGATGTCCGTTTGGTCGCGTCAGCGCGCATCGCCTCACTCATGCATATTGGCATGTCCTTGATGAGTTTGCATATGTGTCTACCGACGCTTCGTCGCCTTGCGGTGGATGCACCAAGTGGTGTGTCAATATGACGAGTGCCTTCGTGTCTTCGCACGTCGGAGTAATGTGTTTAAAATGTTGGAAAAGGTAGTACTTACCGCCGATATTGCCAAAGGTGCTTTCACGACGACTTTCGTTTGTATGCTCTTGTAGCCAATTGTGAACACCTACTCTTCATAAGAGATCTCGAAATTAGCTTCTTCAGTAGATGTTTACATTTCCGCGTAGTTCTCAGTGGTTTATCGGGCGACTTACTTTGCATTGTAATAGTAAGCGTTTATATTTATTTTACTATTTATGTACGGAGAAAATAATACAAAAAGAACAAACCTACGTAGGTATTATTTAAAAAAATAAAATAACCTTTTATAAGTGTGGATATCATGTAGGAGCAGAGTCCTTGTCAAGACTCAAGGCCAATCAAACGAGCTCAAACTCGATAGGGTAGCGTCGTATTATTACCGAGTTCCTGTAGCCACCTTGCGGCTCCATCATCAGATCAGCTCGATGGTACCAAAATATTGCATTGTCACTGATTTTACATACGTATGCCAAATATCAGCTCAATCGAACACCGGGATTTGGGTCAAATTTTACTTGCAAATTTTGAAAAGGACAACTTACATACCTACGAACATTGCAAGTTAAATAAAAGCCTGCAAAAATAAGATTTAAGTTCTTCTAAAAAATATTCCGTGAATGTTTAAAAGGACTAACTAAAGTCAAGAGTCCCTATCCTATATTCACACTAACACTCCGGAATTCAATCCTAGTGTGCTAGTTTAGAAACTTGGGGTACCTCGGACATTCCTGGCGCAAAGCCAATTGATTGAACCACTTATCTGCGCAAGAGGTCTTGAAGAGAATAAACGTCGAATAACTTGGCATTCTAATACACTTTCTTAGAGTTCTTTTAACTCCAATAACATTTGTTATCTTTTGTTGTTTTTTTTTGTTACCTTAGCATAACAAGGTATCATTTTTCCAAAGCCTCGTATTCATGGTACTTAAACAAATGTTGCAGTAACACATGTTTTATGTGTTGCTAGGAACATGAAACTGGCAACTGCATATAGTGTGTGTGCAGCATGTTTCCAGTAAAACCGAAACATGTTGCTACAACAATGCTGCGCAACTCGTCTTCCCATGCATACGAGCCTGATGAAGAGTTTAAACACCTTAAGCCTGCTTGCATGGGCGGACCGAGCTTTTGGGGTGGGGGGAGGGGGGGGGGGGCGTTGGGGGGTGTGAAATTTCTTAAGCCGGGTCCCCACACATGTTTTTTTTTCGCCTCATCAGTCTGCTCAATGTCCTCGGCAAAATCTATGAGAGACTTATTTATAAGCGCCTCAGAGATTATGCTGAGACAAAGGTCCTAATTCCTAACGAGCAGTTTGGTTTTCGAACCCAAAACTCTTGCGTACAACAGGTCCACCACATCAACGAACACCATAAGCGTTGGTTTACAACGTGGTTCGATGACGGGTGCTGTTTTCTTCGATATAGCGAAAGCGTTTACGAAACTTTTTGTCTTTACGCACTTTTTGCTATCGTATCGAAGGAGCGCTATCCTCTCCCCACCCCATTCACGCAGGTTTCCCTTAGGGCTCTGTGCTTTCTCCACTCATTTCAACGTTATTTACCAGCGATATCCCGAAAAGTAAAAAGGCACAGTTGGCTCTGTTCGCAGACGATACGATTAGGTATATTATCATTATAGTATCTTTTACTATTTCGGCCAACGCAAAGAGCCGATATCTCGCACTCTCCAAACCGCAGCGCACTCGGTAAACTCAGCGGGTGGTTTCGAAAGTGGAGAATCAAAGTCAATCCCGACAAAAGTCAAGTGGTTCTCTTTTTGAAACCGCGTCTCAATCGATCTCCCCCCACCGACCGATCACCATGTTTGGCAAGCCGATCCCTTGGGAGAAGCGAGCCAAATATCTAGATGTGACCCTCAATGAGTACCTCTAAGCACAGAAAGCAGTCTCGTTCTGAATGCATGTAGCAAAGTGTCACTTAAGTGCAAGTTGCGCATCTATAGGTACAGCGTGTATTCTCACAATCATGACCTATGCCAGTTCAGTTTCAGCACACGCAAAGTCCCGAAACAGCCATAGGATGCAGACCTTACAAAATCGTTTCCTCCGAACGGCTACAGGATCCCCTTGGTGCGTTCGGAATGAAATCCTCCACGGCTCCACTTAGACCTTAAAATCCCAACTGAATCAAATCAATTCTTGAAACGCAATTCTAAGCGTTTCTTCGATACCCCCGCGAAACATCGCAACCCCTTTGGTTGTCGAATCCGCTAATTATATCCCGTCTACAATCAGTAAAGTTCTCCGTCCAAGGCATGTTCTCACCGACCCCGATGACCCCTTAACCCTCTTCCAGGAGAAAAGTACAGATTACACCGGTACAGATTACAAACACAAATCTAGATTCCGACCTCGCCGCCCAGGTCCCTTGCGACGACGACCACACGTAATTCCTCGCGACACTTGATCGGTGAAGGAGTGCCAGCTGGTGGCGTAGCTGAGCTTGTAGCAGATAATAATTTATCCAGATATGATCCAGCCTGTCCCTCCTTGCTGTACTCACCCCAGCAACGCCCTAAGCCGAGGTACTTACGTACACCACAGGGGGCGCCCTTAGTATGCAGTCCACAGACTTATATTGGCTAGACTACGCAAGTCTCATCGTCTGAATAGAAACCAAGCGTGCCATTATTTTTCCACCTACTGTGACGTCACATGAGCGATTTAGTGATGGGAACTCCCCGTCCGCGAGTAAACGATTCAAAACGATTTAAAGGCCCCGCCGCGTTTCGTCTCGTCTTTGGAGCGAGAAGTCGCGTGCGAGCATTCCGTCCGCTTGCATCTTATACCTACTTGTTTCACACTGCTTCCGGTTGTGCCTAGGTATCCCGAAAGGGAAGAGGGAGTGTTACGTAAAGATTATTTGAGTAAAAAATAATAATTTTATAATATCGATTTTGCAATCGATTATTCGAGTTCATCGACAGAGGAATGATAAATCTAAAATTATTTGTTTTTTTTTTACTGAAATGTTAGTCATTTTCGATTATGTCATTAATTCATTATATAACTGGTTCTTATTGGTTGGTTGAACCTAATTAGTCTTATTATGTACTTTGTTGCAGGAAAGTTACAACGTTAATAAAAAACCCTAGAAGACATTTTATCTAAAAAAAGAAAAGGCAGTAGAAGTCGCTATGAAATAAAATCCGATCCAGAACTAAGTAAATAAATTAGTAAAAAATAAATTTAAAATATTTTTAATAATTCCTGAAAAAAAAAAGCAAATGTAAAATAAAATGTAAAGCTTGCGGCGGGTTCTATTCACGGGCACCATTCTTTAATCCTAAAATTCTAACAAAAAACCGGGAACAGATTCGATTAGATGAACACTTTTAACACTTTTAAGTTGTAATTTGAGTTGCTAATAAAGTTATGTTATGTTATGTTATGTTATGTTAAATCGGATCTCCCGCCTTAAACAATACGCATAAGAGTTCCGACATCGACAACATCTAAGTACCTACTGATTTCTATAAAACATAGAGAATTTTAGGTTTTAGAGAACGATGCCAGTGAATTCGAGCCTAAAGTCAATCCACTAACTCCAGCATTAGTTAACGCCTTCAATACATCAATTGTAGTCAGGCGTCGAAACTTTTTGTTTCCGTAAAGATGCCTTCATTAAAATGAACAGAGCAAATTCGACTATATTGTGTTGGGAACCAATTTTCATGCCCCGTCGCTTCAATCCAAATTTATTTAACTTTGGTAGGTATCACTTGGAAATCTGTAAATAATATTCTAAACAAAATCACTAAATTGGCACATTGGAGTAAAAAAAAAAAATTACATGTCACAAAAAACCCAACGCAAACATTATCATTCCTCTGTTTCCAAAATCGATTAGAATCGAGATTGACTGTACAAACTGTGTGTACAACACTATTTGCTTTATTTGACAGAAAAATGAGAATAGCGACTGTACCACGAAGCTGAGCGACAAGTGACAATATCGATAATTTTAATTTTCATTGCGTGTTTTAACAGACAAGTCCTATATACTGCCTTGTAACTAAAAACGGCAATGTATCATGAATTATTTGATACACACTCAGTTACATAATGTTCATTGTAAGAACACAATGAACACAAAATAATTGATTTTGCAATAAAAAACACATAATTTAATAACAATATGACTTATCGATGAAAGGAAACGTTTCCATTATCTCGTTCCATTTTTTTTGTGTAGTTTCTACAGCTCAATACCGCATAATTTGGCATTTTGTAGTTTTTGGTTGACGTCCGGCATCAAGAACGTTCGAGCGCGGACTGAATGGAAGCGGCGCTGAAGGAAGTCAATTTTACTCCCTTTTTACACGCGAAGTACATACACTTGCGTCGTCTAGCCAATATAAGTCTGTGATGCAGTCGCTTAATTCATAGACTAATAAAGCCAGGTTTATGGCCGCGCAGCGCGGTTTTTTCTAAAATTAATGCATAATATTGTCCTTAATTGTAAAGTAAGTACACGACACGACGACGACAACGTGACGTGGCTCTAACATAACTTTTTTCGACAACATTACTTAGGCATACAAGATCCAGAGGGGTTCACCTGCCCCCCCCCCCACCCCCCACCCCCCTGGGTACGCACATGCCTGCTTGCACCAGTTAAACGCTAAACATCGTTCTGTTTTTGTCAATTCAAAATCAAAAATCTAAATCAAGTCATTTTTTCAAATTAGGCTGAGAATCAGCACTTTCTGAACGTCAAAATTACGACAGTCCCCACAAAACGCCCGCCCTTCACTGAATTGTTTGAAGATAACTGTTTTAAATACAGGGTTAAATTAGCTAGAGAAACAACAACGACAAAAAAAAAAGATTTGATGATTTTTTTTTGTGTGCGTGAGTTGATAAAATCTGTTTTATCGTGTTTTGAGATATTGATACCCATCACGTCTGTGAAGTATACACGAAAAAAAACTGATTTTTAAACTGATATTTTTAAGTGACTGCGACCCAAAAAAAAAATCATCAAGTTAATTTCTTTTTTGTTTTATCATGTTTAGATATCGATACCCGTCACGTCTGCGGAGCTTCGCTAGGTAATTTAATTTGAACCTGTATTTGCTAAACATATTTAGTGATTTATTTTTTATTTAATTTATTTTCTAGTGATTTATTTTTTATTTTATCTTCGGAAGGCTTACAGACTAATAACATTATAATAACAATAATACTGGGTGTAAGTGTAAACAGTGGCAATCTTTAAAGGGGTCATTATACTCATCATTATGAACAAAAGATTGCCAACTTATACCTACCCTGTATAAAACTAAATTGCTAATTACAAGCCTCCACAGATAAATCCTAAATCATTACTTCCTCAGGCCTCATAGTCTACGGTCCGTGTTACAGACTTACAGAACGTCACTCAATACTCAAGCATTACTTAAAACTAGATTCAAGCCATTTGATTGGTTGAAACTAAACTAACTAAAATATACACTACAAACTAACCATAAACTAACTAACCAACCTAACTAAACTAACCAAACTAAACTAACCAAACTAAACTAAACTAACTAAACTAACCAAACATATATAGTATACAGGATGTAAGGGACAGCCCTCCGCAAACTGATAGGGTGAATTCAGTATGTCATACTAAGATGACGGGTACATGAAATTTTTTCAGGAACGTTAAGGGAATCCAATAAACCTGATTTGTTTGTGTTTTTGTGCACAAATCGGAGCGTCTATTACTGGTTGGGAGGGATAGGTAATAAGTATGCGGAGAGTTCGATGAACTCTGTAGCTAGACAGAAAGTGAACAGCTGATTTCACGCGTCGTTGGTTAGAGTATTTCGACATCCTATGCTGGTTTTTTTTTGCTGGTTTTTTTTTGCAGTTTTTTTTAGATAAATGGAGTGGTGCGAACACATAATGCAATTTTACATTGAAATAATGAAAATGTAACTGAAAAAAAATTTGAAAAAATGAAAATTTTCCTGAGAAAATTTCCGGTGGAATATGATTCAAAATGAGGAGCTGAATGCACCCTGTTAGTTTGCGGAGGGCTGTCCCTTACACCCTGTATGTATACAGGGTGGAAGGGACATGACGCGCAAACGGTTACCACGTATTCAGTACATCATTCTGAGCCCCTCTAAGTATATAGAAATTTTTCATCGGTTATGGAAAAAAAATCTGCTCTTCCATACATTTTGACCGTGTAGGTATTGCACTATTGTAGGAAACTGCAGATTTTTTTTTCAATAACCGATAAAAAATTCTATATAGGGGGGCTCAGAATGATGTACTGAATACGTGGTAACCGTTTGTGCGTCGATGTCCCTTCCACCCTGTATAGTTAGCTAAACTAACTATATACTATAAACTAGATTTAAACAAAGATCAGTGCTTGAGTTTCCTTCTATAATACGGACCTAAGTTAGTTATTTGCAGTACCTACAAGCGAGCCATAGACTAGTATTTATGAGTCTTAAACTGTTTAGTATTAACAAATTGTGTTGCTACTGTCGTTGCCATGTAGATTGTGGATGTCGGCAAACCAAAAGCTCTAAACATAAGGTCGAGAAGTTACGACATTATTCAATACTAGCTTCTGCCCGCGACTTCGTCCGCGTGAAATTTCTTGTAAACCCGACGCATCGCATCGCAACGACTGCCCGCGCTATTACTTCGTTTGCGCTTAGCATCCTTTCTGACATTTTTTTCTTTTTGCACGACTCCTAAGGGCCCTAGCGTGATGTTAAATAGCCTATATCTGTAAAATTACCTATTTGCACAACGACATCTATGGGTAAATTGATAAAACGTCCGCACTAAACATGTTTGCTCAAGAGCGACCGGTATGAATTAAAGTTATTTTGCGTTTTAGTAATTTTATATTATCTCCGAAACTGTATGACCAATTGCCATACTGTAAAGGCCAAATCTTATCTCCATGATGTCGTTGTGATAATAAAATAACTTATTTTGATAAGGATTAATGTTTTGTAGTTTAAATAAACATCCAAACGTAAGTATGTCTAAAAAAAACTTTTTTAAAACAATAAAATATGTATAGAAGATAAAACATAAAAGATAGAAATATGGTGTCGCGGACTTTTTTGTAGAAGTATTTAAGACGGACCAGACTGCCATACATTGTTCTCAATTTTAAACAACCGTTTAGGCAGCGCATGCAAAAAAGTCTGTTTAAAGAGGTATTTCTTTCCGACTTGTTAGACAAAAATTATGATAGCTCGGCTAATATGCATGATATAAATATAATTTATACCATTCCCCCTCTAAAAAGCTTATTTTATTCACTGAAAACAGTGAATAAAAAGCACTTTTACTCACTGTTTTGATGTTTGAAAATGGAACTCACCAATGTATTCGACCACAGATTTAGAGTACCTAGGCTAGATACGGCACGTTATTAGATAGTATGAAAACCGAACGTGTCATCTTTTTTATACCTACGATAACTTCACCCCAGCCATTTAGTGATGTGCTCAACGTAAACAGAATTGTTTCAATCGCTAAGCGTCACTGAGCTAACAGACTTTTTTTAGTACGAACAGTCGAACATGCAGGGCACGCTTGGTCGTGGCTTGCCGTATCTAGTGTAAGCGTAATCTTTGTATTCGACCTATATTGATGTGTTCTAAATTCAATTTGATTGGTCGACATTTTCGACAAGGAGTTTAGCATTAGAATAAAAACTGTTTCGTGTTCTTTGCTGTCCTTAGTAAATTGGCGCTATTTTGAATACCTACTGTAAGTTGTACGAACACAAAGTTTAGTGTTACTTTAATTTTGTGTTTGTTTAGTGTTGTTCTAATCGATTAAAAATGCATTCTAGTGATGAAGATGTGTTAACATCTGAGTTTATGAAAGAGAAGGCGGCCGATATAGTGGAAAACTTGCTACTCAAAAAATCACGGCTGGTTTACATCAAAGCCAATTTAACTTTCCTTTTTCTTCATTATATGTCTATTTTCACTTAAATCTTTCTTTTTCTCGTAGTCATGGTATAAAGTATAGTATGCAACTCTTGAATAAAACGGATTTATATCGAGGGCCATGAATCACTCGCGTCGTTCAGGATTCTAACACTTGAATCACTCGCTACGCTCGTGATTCAATCGTCATGAATCACTCCCTACGGTCGTGATTCAACCGTTAGAATCCTTCACTAGCTCGTGATTCATCTATGGCCCTCGCTTTAAATCCGTCCTTTATTCACTAATTGCATAATATACTATTATAGCCTATAGCACTCAGGAATAATGTAGCTTTCTACCAGTGAAAAATTTTTTAGAATTGGATCATTAGTTCCGGAGATTACCCCCTACAAATATTAGTATAGAAGAAATCTTTGGTGAATGGTGACAATGTTATAGTAAAATTGGAAACAGTAAAACTATGTAAAATATTACTGTTTACCACATCTAGCTGTCTACTAAGACAGAAATAAATGGAAGTTTTAATATGTAAATGTGTTGTAATAACTGCCTTTAAGTTATAGCCGTTTTAAGTTAGTTGTGTTAATTTGTAGCAGAGGGAAGGCTTCAAAAGATCTGATAAGACAAGCATAATCTAATCTTAGATAACCGAGATATCTTAAAAGGAAATAGTAATTCGTTTCACCATAACAGAGTTAGCCGACGTTCGCACGGACGTAAAAATATCGCGGCGGGATTTTATCGCGCACTGGATTTTCAAATGTAGCTGTTGAGCCGAGCATTGAGAATCCAACCTAACAACAACAGAGTGCATCCCAGCGCGTCGAAAAAACACACTGTTGAATTTTCTCTCGGCGCTCAGCAGAGCGTTGAAAATCCAGCGCGCGAAAAAAAATCGCCGCGATATTTTTACGCCGGTGCCAACGTCGTCGGCTTAATATTACTTTATATACTACCTTCTGCCCGCGACTTCGTCCGCGTGAATTTTCTTGTTCCCCTGGCTCTGCATCGCATCGCCTGCCCGAGCTATTACGTCGTTTTCGCTTAGCGTTCTTTCTGACTTTTTAGGGTTCCGTACCAAAATGGTAAAAAAGGAACCCTTATGGTGCGACTCAGTCTGTCTGTCTGTCTGTCACAGCTGGATATCTCAAGAACTACTAATGCTATCAATTTGAAATTTGGAACAGTTTTAGATGACGTTTACCCAACTATTTTGCAAATAAATACTATTGCTATTGCTATTTTTTTATTTAATTGTACTTTTGTGTGTTGTGCTGTGTCTTTTGTGTGCATCAAATAAATCATAATCATAATCATAATCCATTTATTTGCCTGAAATATGGTGGGTACATAAGATGTTAAATTAAATTATAGCACAGGACATATTTCACCCTCATTAAATGTTTTATCTATCTATCTATCTATCTAAATAAGAAAGAAATAAAAATATACATATTTTTTGCAACAGGGATTGAAAGGGGGTCTTAAAAATTCAAAGTGGGGTTATTAGGGCATGTGGGGTATCATATTAAAGAACGCTGTTTGGACATTCTCAAACATTTTTTTTTTTAGGCTGCATAGTTTTCGACGTTTGAAGAAAAATGTTAAAAAAAATACCGTCGCCTTCCCCTTATCTCCGAAGTTTGCAAAGAGGAAAATCTGAAATTATTCTATGTGATAGGAGTTTATCTAAAGATTACAGGAAAAATAAAACGATGTCTCTACACACTTTTTCAGAAATCGGAACGGAACCCTCGGTACGCAAGTCCGACTCGCTCTTGACCGGTTTTTTTTTTATTTAGCTCGGCGTGATGATAAATAGCCTGCCTTCCTCAAGAATTGTGCTATCAAATAATGCAAAAAGAATTTTTCAAATCCGACTTGTTGTTCCAGAAATTACTAGTTTCCAGAGATTACGCCTACAAAACATACAAACAAACAAAAAAAAAAGCTCTTTGGCTTTATTATTAGTATAGATAGATTTATAAGTATTATATTATTTATGCAGCTGATATATTTTATTTTATCAGCTCATCTAGCATTATGTATATATAGATTTTACTTAAGGCCCAGATTTCCTGAAAACGATCAAAAAGGTGGTTTTTTAAAGCAGTGTATCTCATAAACCGTAAATAATTTTGACATGTAAAAAAAATATGATATTTTCAAGTCTTTTTCGCATACAGTGATGGAAGCCAAAACATAATTATACATATTTTAATGCACCAAAAAAATCTTTAAACATACCTCCTAATAATCTTTAAAAGCAGTTTATCCCTTCATTAACAATTATAATTATAATTAAAAATATACCATGAAATGTCAAATTCCAAACTGCATCCAGTGATGGATTACTTTTTATTAAATAGTTAATTTCTAATTTTATACGATTTTATTTGCATTTTTACGATATAATTCCGGTGCGCGTGAGAATCTTCTATCTCGTGCGTCAAACTAGACAGCCATAACGCCATTTCACTTACACACCGAGCTAAACCAATCTTGGAACCTGGGCCTTAAAACACAACACCACCACTTTCAATGAGAGCGTCAAAGTACTTACTAAGAACCGCACGACGAGCAGAATACATTTAACGTTGTCTGTCGCACCGCCCGGCGGAATAAACTTTTAAAAAGGCAATCCGAATTCATTAAGCATTAATAATCAAAAATTAAGAATACGTACGACAACAAACAGTAACCCGAATGCATATTTTAATATCAATAAATTGCGCTTGAATGAAAAATTATTCAAATTAGTTAAATCGCGTATCATTAATATACTCTGATACATTTTACGAATAACTTTATACAATGTTGCTGGCCAGTGCTGTCCAATATTCTGTGCTTAATATGAAAAGTGGACGTGCAAATCGGAGAGAGAACTTTTTTTTCCAAAATAAAGGGCCGCAACCCACGCACGCTGACAATAAACTTTATTTTGGGACTCCACAAAATGCGATGTCTTAAAAATCTACCCTTTTTTACTTTTACTGAAACCGCCTCTCAACCGGTTGGAAAGGCACAAAAATGAAAAGATAAAGTTTGAGTAAATGTTAACATCAATCTGGCACGGCGGATGTGGGGTCCAAGTGGTAATTGTGGCCCTCATATTGTATTCGAGAATAATGTAATAAAACATTATTCTCGAATACAATATGAGGGTAAAGCTGTATATCATTCGCATATCTTCCTGTGCTAACTCTATGTTAGATGCCTCGCATTTACTACACAGAATGGACTACGCGCAGGTGCATTGTCAGATTCACAGTTTATCGACGAGTCATATACGTATTTTTGAGTTGTTTATGTCTCTACTGCTATTTTCTCAGTTAGAAGTTTGAGAAAAAAAAAGGGTGCTAATTAATACAGCTTCTTTAAAATGTCATTCTCGTCTTCAAATGTATTTAGTTGTCTAATGAATTAATAGGTCAGCGACAAACTTTTAGCATCTAATAAATACATTTCAAGCGACCATACATATAATGTGAAACAAGCTACTGTTAATATGATGCAGCATGGTGATAATTTTTAAGCAACTGAATTCGTGGTATGTCTACGCATTGACAGCTTCTAATAAGTGTATCAACTGGATCTATAAAATAATTTCAACGTACTCTAATTTAATATAGTCACCTATATTTTTATACGTTAGCATAAGTAATTGATGAGTCTACTATAATTGAACATAAAATTACCTTATTATTGTCATCAAATAATGGTCAATGAAAGCTCTAATTTCATGTAGTCACCTATCTATTAATAATGAATGTTACCTCAAGTAATTGATGACTCGACTATTAATATACAAAAATTATTGTCATCAAAAACAAACATCTGCAACTCTGTGTTTGTTTGTATTTGAACATGTCGCAGGGTTATGACAAAATCGGGTTTTTGATCAAAAACCGGTCGACGGAGCCCCGCTGCGGGGCTCCTATTTCTATCTGCAGGGAACCTAACCTAACCGAACCTACGGGTTCCCCTGACGTCGACTGTCTTGTTCTTGATCAAAAGCCTAGGTTTTTGATCAACAACCTGATTTTGTCATAAACGTGCGACATGCCCAAATACAAACAAACAGTGTTGCAGATGTTTGTTCTTGATGACAGTAATTTTTGCGAGCGTTAGGTACACTCCCGCGCTTGTGTTGCTAATTTTCATGAAAAAGGAATATGATTTATTAATTTAGTTGTTGAATAAAAAGGTTTCATGGCTAATTTTGAGTCCGGAATTTGATTTTATTAGCAGACAGATGTTGAATCTCTAAAATATATAAAGTAGCCCACTTATAACATTAGTCGCTGAGTTATTAATTCAGAAGTAAATATAGTATACAGCATTTATCGGCAGCTGTGAGTCATATTAATTTACGTTCGTAAATTGACGCTGGTTTTTTGGTATTCTGTTGGAATAGTAAAGATGATGAATTAATATAATAGAAGCTGTTCTATAAACTCGTTGCTTACATACAAAAAAAGACGTTAGGTTGCAGGTGCTAAAGAAAACTTTTGATGCTGCACTTATAATTTCCAAAAAAAAAAATAGGGATGATAACTAAAATTTTTTTTGTCCGTCAAATAGATTATTAAAAAATATTGGACACATATTTTTTCTACATACTCAAAAGATTACGGCGATACATTGATCTAAAATGTGGCATGACGTCACGTCTTACTAGATTTTATACTGAATTGTGACGAAGCGACTGTCTGACTGTATGTCTGTCAGTCTGTCAAGACCCTTTTTCACAGTAACGCGTGGAGGTATCAATTTGAAATTAATATTAAATAAATAGGTCTATGGTCCCTAGGAGTTCTAAAAACAATCAAGTTTCTAAGTCAACGTAATAAAAAAATGTGGCCATTTATGCGACATATTTTGATACTCACAAGTGCTTCAATCAAAACCTAGGGTACTTCCCGTTGACCTAGAATCATGAAATTTGGCAAGAAGCAAGGTCTTACAGCACAAGTAAAGGAAAAAGTCCGTAAATGGTTAATTTGTAATTTTATCAAATAAAAAACATTTTTTTGGGATTAGAATGTTAAGTTTGTTTTTGGGATATTTTTTTTTCAACTACGTAGCCCTTCATTGTGCGTGGTCCGACACACTCTTGGCCGGTTTTTTTTATTAACATGATAAAGCAAAAAAAACACGTGTCTATTTTTTATTATCTGTGTGAAGGACTAAATAGAATTTCTTTTTTTACCCAAGTATCATCCCTATTACAATAGATTAGTCTGCAAGGCCACGTCCTAAATCATCAATGCAATATATCGTCGCTAATTTAACTAACTGACGTATCTGACATTTTGAACTAAGCCGATAGCCGACCTAACTATAGTAATTTGATACATTTTCCAAGTCTAATCCGATCTGTCTAATCGGCAAAAAAGAGATATATCTACAGTTTACAAAAAAAAAAAAAGAAAAATAGATTGCCCGGTAAAATTTTCTTCAAATCAGTTACGTTACTTAGATTAGCGACGATAATTATGTCTGACAACTTGTACAACAAATAAGAGCGAATTTCACCAATGAATCTGAACATGATCAGCACATCTCAAGCTTGTTCAAGACTTGTAAGTCTCCTGATTATGTAGAATATTGACACTGACGCAGCTAAATTAATGAGGTCTGTAAAAAGCATGATCTTTACTGGTATTAAGAGGAAAGGCGGGTGGCCAGACTTTTGAAAATTAGGTATTTTAAGAAGGTATTGCTGTCGCTCTGCGAGCGCTCCGCCCTCGAATTCGTGCGATAAGGACAACTGCAGATCCGACTAAATAGCCTATGTAAAAAGCCACATTTCGAGGTTTGGCTCTCGCCTATTTCCTCCTCCAATATTGGACCAATTTAAAAGATATTTCATAAACTGAATAAGAAGGATATATACTATGCCCCTATGTTTTTCTTTTTTCGTTAATAGTTGTCAAATTGGTACACTAGGCGTCTGTTGACAGCGGTCTGAATAGGCAATTTTGAGCATTTTTGGAGGGTTCTAGTTCTTATAAAAATAATACAATAACTGTCATATATCATCAAAAAGGAAAACATAAGGGCATACAAGTAACTGATATTTATATGTCTGTAAAAAATCATTGCTTTATGGTCATTAACCAGAAAGAAAACAGGCGAGAGCGTTTGTATCTTTTTGTATGGAGAAAAAAGCACCCACGTTTCCTCTTAAGGCATTTGCTACATTTTTTTTTAATTTCCACTTTGCAAAGCTTGCTGGAGGAAGTGGCTCTACAATACATACAAATTATCCTCATCTCAACTGTCAGAAACATGACAGCTGTTACCAGTGATTGTATGAGCTAATTCCCCGTACCTGCTCATTACGTGTTACAGTACTGTCTGACGGTTGCTTTATTTGTTGGTGTCCCGCAACATTGTTGCATTCGTATTTTCTGTCGGGGGATTATTCTTGACTGACTGATTATTGTACTTATTATGAATGATGCAATTTTGGATGAGATAATTCTTTGTCGTTTCTGTCTTGGATCCTTGCTTGGATCTATAAAAAATTCATTTGGTTTCAATAGCTGCTTGACTAGGTATATCTTAACTAGCTGCGCCCCGCTGTTTCACCAACATAGACCGGGATAAAAAGTAGCCTATTTATAATATTAGTGTGGTTGTACAACTTTTGCTATGGGACCAAACCTGAAATCACGAAAAAAAATCAGGTGCTCCCTACATTTTGACGAGTTTAATACAGATAAATGTACTGAACAAGCTGCTTTTTTTTCGCGATTTCAAGTTTGGTCCCATAGTAAAAGTTGTTCATAATGATGAGTACAACGACCCCTTAAGAGATTTCGTGTATGAATAGATACACCTTATATACACGCACAATCACGCACGAAACACACCTATTTTTTTTTGTGGATGGGAAATCATCAAATGGCTTCTCCCGCTCTGGGCGGAGCGGGAGGGTACGTGTCAGGCTTTTACTGACTAAAACCCACCCGTGTTCCTTCAGTCGCCTGTGCCAGGGCCACGGTATCTCTTTCGAACAACCCACGACCCTGGCGGCGCACGAAACACATCTGACTTCAATTCGTTGTTACCACCACAGAGTATTGGCAAATGCACTGCACTTGGTTTCAGAGCTATCTATATTTCTTTCTGTGTATTAAAAGCTACAGATTAAGGAGCCGTAGTTTCAACATAAATTCATGTTTCCGAAAGTTCTTCATATTGGCACTGCACCACAGACGTACGTCCCTAAATTTTTTTTTGGTATTACAGTTATACCAGACGACGTGCAAGTGGATAAATAGCAAAAGTGTAGATACTACAGTTAGGTTCTATTACGCCTCCATTCTCCATAAATCAAGCGAAATATTTCGACTGACTTGGAGAATGTCGCGCTCAGACCCCATTTATGCAGTGGACATTTAAATGACAATACAGTGGTATAATCAGCACTGTTGTCATACCTCGGGGAATAAAAGCATTACTGCCTTTACAAGCCAGTTGGGATCAGAACCTGCCCTCAATCTTGATACAATGATAATATTCGTTGCACTTCCGTCACTTGGAGTCGAGACAGTTGAAAGTATAAATCCAATCTATTATACAGTATGGTATGAATAGAAGACTAGCCGATAGGTATAGCATTGCGATACTGATCACATCATCTTTAACTATGGAACCATTATCTACTGTCTCTCAATTTTGTTTTTCCTTGAATAGATTTCCTTTTCGGTCTTCCTCTTATTCTCATTGCCTTCTGTCTTGTAGGGGTCTATAAGAAGCTAAAAGAATTCATCAGCATCATCATTTCAGCCGAAAGACGTCCACTGCTGCACATAGATCTCCCCCAAGCACCGCCACTTGGACTGGTTCTATGCTTCCCGCATCTAGCGAAATCCTGCGGCCTTCACAAGGTTATCGGTCCACATTGTGAGAGGCCTTTGAAAGTTACGTTTTCTGGTACGCGGTCGCCAGTCCAGAACTTTTCGGTCCCATCGGCCATCTGTTCTGCGAGCAATGTGCCCTGTACACTGCCACTTAGCCGAGGGTAGGCGGGCCGCTGGGCACTAGGGGCAATTTGTTCTTGTTGCTTGTCATTTTTTGGGGGGCGGAGTTTGCCATAATCGCCATGCTTGGCAGGCGGGTTGGGGATCGCAGTATGGTTTAAAAATGCATAGAGAACGCTGCTGCCCATTCTTTAGTCCCTTAGTCGCCGTTTACGACACCCACGGCAAGAAATAGCGGGGCAGGTGGTGCTATTATTTAAGTACGGCACCACACGTAACTAAGGAAGCTAAAAGGATAGGTCTACTGTATTTTCTGCTTTTTGTTCTCTTTCACCATGTCACCTAATCGTGGCTTACTGCTGTTTGTCTATCTGACGAAACTGTCTTTCCGTTGGCGTTCAAATTCAGTCATTTCAGTGTTTACTAATCCCTGTTCATCATCATCTCTGTTAATAGTCCTTTCCCAAATATGTTATGGTTGGTTTCCAGTATAATCGGATGCACTTTATAAGTATCAGACATGGAGTGACTGCCTATCTGAGTCTCAAAACCCACTGTTACTGGGTAACACGTGCCCCTAGTGGTAAAACTGGCTGTACGCTCTAACTAAACCCTATCTTAGAATACTTCTATCGAGTTTTAAACTTTGACACCCACGTCACGAGATACGATGATTTATCGGCATTCGCGACATCCTCATTATAGTGCTGAAGTATTCATTGTAACTGTTCTCTGCTATCCGGTCTACAGTCAAAGTGTGCCCTGGCTTTAACTGCTTGCGATTAATATTTCTGCACATCTGCTGTATAGCTTTTAGCACTGTTATATAGATGATATAGGAGGTTGAGAATCTAAAGCATATTAAGTGCAAAAAACAAAGTAATTAATGCCTTAAACTACTAGAAAGCATTTGGAAAAACTTAAGTCTTCTTGGTTTATTTCGGCCGGGGCCGTCCGAGAATATCAGAATAACGCTCTTTTAAAATTCAGCCTTCAATGTCAATCTGACACGCGATGGTTCAGTAAACGCCAATAAAACTATGTAAACAAAAACGTGCAAAATGTAGAATTAGCAGCCGGGCCGGGATTTAGCTCGGATAATGCACTACACTAATAGCTTGCATTCGCAAACTTGCAACAATGTAGCTCGTAGCCGCTCCGTGGCGTATTACAAATCGCCCCGGCCCCGCTCGGCGCGCGCAATCTTTTACACGCGCACTACTATCTACCTCGAGCTGCACATTGTTTGTGCACTTTAATAGGATACCATAATTCACCTGTCAAACATGCTTTAATAATGAACAAAACTAAAATTGACCACGCTTCAAGGCTCGACATAACTCCACTATTCAACCGCCATTACAATCCCAACCGTCGTATTTATTTAAACAGTTCTCGAAAACACTAAAATGATTTACCATAATCACTGTGTAACTGGCTGTCCTTACATTAATAATCAATTTAAATTGCTGTGGGACTGTACAAAAAACATCATTTTCGTAACTGACGCATCATTATACAGGGTTAACTTCAATTTAATTGAAGATTAATTGAGCTCTTGCGCTCATCGAAATTTAAAATCGAAATTAATTAAAATACAAGGAGCATTACGTTGACGTGGTGAGGGGGGAGGTCCGGCAGCTCGCCACACTCCAGACACAATGCAAATTGGCCGCGTTCGCCGACCACACCCGCTACCCGCTTGCACACAACACTACCACTGCACTGTTTAATTATTTCGTACCGTTTACAAACGAATTTTATTTCATTACCACAGGTCATTGCACCCTTCATACAGCACAGGTTAACTTAAGTCCCGGTGCTCAATATAATATCATCTCTAAATTAGACGATTTTGAGTCCAAGGAAGTAAGTACAGCGACTCAATAAGTCTGTCGTAAACAAGCATAAGCTGATATCCTATTCTAGCGGAGTGGGCAAGGAGTCGCGAAGCCGCGGCCCGTGGGCTCGTTTAAGTCAGAATTAACAATGACAGCAGCGCGTACATAACCGAAGAAAATAAGGCCCATGGCTTGCATGTTGCAGATACTCATACGCGTACAGTCTATTAAGTCGCCTTCGCATTTCTTATGCGACGCGTAAAATCGAAACATTATCAGATCAGACTCCATTATCGTTTTAGTACGAATGTATTTTACATTTTTAAATGTGTGACTACTCGGTAGGGACCTATTTAGTACGCCTTTTAGCACGTTCGCCACTCGCAAGCGGACGAAGGCCGCCGTCTGAAATGAGCTGAATGTAGGCTCGAGATACTTAAATCGAAACTTTACGGTTGTCTTTATCGATACGATTGTATGCTTAAATGTGAAAACATAACGATACACGGCACGAATGCACGGACACGCATCGTTTCAGAGCTTATCTAGCTTTTTGTTTTGCAACAGAATATTTTTTACGAGCGTGTCCTTACATATCGAGGTGTCATGGTGGTATTTTAGCCAATTGGAGTTGACGCAAAGTGTGTGGCATTAAGCTTAAGTGCGTTTCGATGCGTACTGCTATGAAGGTTTATTGCGCGTCATCAAATTTCATGCGGTGAAGATGTCCGTCTGGTTAAAAGTATATGAAAAAAAAGCATATGTGGGGGCGCGGGTGTAATCAGTGGGTGTGCAGTATTTGCATGTCCGTCACCGGCGCGGCGGCGCATTCGTGTGCAACTCGCTCATAATGCGATACAAGCAGAGGTCCCGCAATTCGTATGCAGATGTGGAAACTACACGAACGCCAACTATGGAAGACTTATTTACTTGACATTGAAACTAGTAATCTCTTTAATAAATGTGCACACTGTATTATTAGCGACAGTTGCACGTAATACTTAGGGAAAGATTTACTGCATTTTTATGAACTGCAAATAAAGCTTGCAACACGTTTGTATCTTTGCGGCGATGACGCCAAAGAAAATGAATTCATGTTAGCTTTTTGAAGCAATGTTTTTACCGCTATAGGTACATACTTATATCCAGAAACAGAAAAGCATCTAGTTTTTCAAATAATTGTTACGAATGAACTTTCTGTTTATGGCAATAGCCAGAAGGTCAATTTTCGTACCTAAAAACGTTCAAATTCAAGTCGCAAATAGTCGCAATGTCGCCAGCGACAATCAAATGTCAAAAATGAAGGTAAACGCTATACAATTTTTGACAGATTGAGACTGAGATGAGATTGCGAACGTTGTTAAACATACGGGAATTGCCGCCCGGATTCTAGAACTGGTAGAGCATACAAATATATGGTATGAAGGTATATTTCTTCTTATAGCAATATTTTAACACAACTCTTTTTCCGGTATATCAAGAAACGGACGTTTTAAAGAAAAGCATCTATATAGTTTTCAAATCATTGTCAATCACGGATGAACTTTCTGTTTAGGCAATAGCCAGATTCTAGAACTGGTAGAGCATACAAAGGCTCAATCTCAGAATACCAGATTCTCAAAATACCAGATTCTCAATATAACAGATTCTCAAAATACCAGATTCGCAATATATCAGATTTCGTACAGTCGAAATCAAAATATTAATCTTAATAAGTAAGTACCCCTGGTCCTGGGTACTGGACCTTTGGCAGGCGTACGAGGGACCGAAGCCAACTTACAGATGCCCCTTAGATAATTTTAAATTAGGAGGAGACACCAACCGACGATTTTCCCTGTATGCACTATGCAAGCGCACCCAAGGACAACGCCCGCTTGGTGAGGACTATTGCAGAACATGGAAACAAAATTGGTTACCCTAGGTAATACGAGCTGGTATCCGCAACTCCACGACAATGCGCGTATTTGGTTACCCTAGAACTATGGAAAGACTGTGGCCCCTGCCTGACCAATGTTTTACACACAGATAAAATGGCAGGGAGTGACTTGCACACTCTATAATGGGCCCCCGCAAACGGTCGCTAGCACAGTTTCGTAGTGACAAGAGGGCAACATGTCCCGAGGTGCTTATGAGGAGTAGAGAGGTATTCGGCAGCTGGTCGTCTCTTTTCTGCCAGGGCTTATTTTTACTTAAATTTATATTTTGACTTGTTTTTAAGTATTTTTTTTTTTTTTTACATTGTTCTCACATGTACTCGTAGAAGCAACAAAAATAATGTACCCAGGATGTTGTATTACCTTATCTTGATTTAAAAGAGTGTCCGTGGAGTTTCTTGTCTATTCTTCTCCACAGAGATCTACGTTTTGGAATGGGCAACTAGCTTCAACTTTCTGACTAGCTGACCGACTCTTTGACAGTTCAAAAGTGCGTGTAATTGGTTTAATTGAAATAAATTGAATTATTTAATTGAGTTTCAGTTTGAGCTATCAGGACAATCCCGGAATTAAGTGATTGTCAAGATCCTTACCAGCATATTACTGGAATACTAACTTCCTCCGACCACTTTTGCTTTTGCAAATCTCCACTCAAGCCAGCCATTATAGGCAAAAAAGCTGTAGGAGCACTATTCCTCGTCAATGTTCACTCCAGCCGGCCTATAAAGGCAGGCCAGAAGTGAGGAACAAGACTTCTCCCCGGAGATAGGGTCCGTGGGGTCACTACTGCCCAACAGATCGCCACATGCTGTCCTGCGGGTTTCTGTATCTCTGAGTCTGACTCCTCATCCTAGACCTGTTCTGGCAAAATAAACTGCCGGCACAGACCCATAGTTCAAAGCGCGCAAGCCCCACCACGAAGTCAACGTAGAGATATAGCAATAGTATATCTATCTATATAAATAAAAAGAGAAGTCCTGACTCACTGACTCATCAACGCTCAGCCCAAACTCTTCAACCTAGAAACCTGAAATTTTGCACAGAGGTTCCCTTTTTAATATAATAAGAAAGGATTTCCCGGTAGTTCGTTCCCGTGGGATATTTTCCGATATCCACGCGAGCGAAGCCGAGGGCAAAAGCTAGTTATTATTAAATCAAAAACTTTTGTGAGAACCGTTAGTTTATAATCTATCAGTATTATTCCCGTTACGAATTGGCGTTGTTTCAGACAAAAGAAATGCGATCCTTTTGGATGCGAATAACAAAATATTAAGGGGTGCCATGCCAGTCATACACATATGTAACCCTGATAGTATTCTAGTTGTAATAGACGGCTGCATCTTTACTGTGGCTGCATGGACGAGGCATGAAACAAATACTTTTATTGCGAACATCTCGTGTGCAAATTCAAAGGACTTGAGATTGCCAGAACGCATCGTTAGTTTTTTTTTGGTTGACCACTATTTGTTTTGAATCAAGTGACATCTTAACTTACTGTTTTTCACGATTTATTGTGTAAAATAAATACAGCTACACATTTGATGTTTTATTTCTTTATTTTTAGTACCAATGTGATGTACATAATTGCCTGAAACAAATTTTGTGTTTAACTGTACTTCTGGTATATTGCGAATCTGGTATTTTGAGAATCTGTTATATTGAGAATCTGGTATTTTGAGAATCTGGTATTCTGAGATAGAGCCCATACAAATATATGGTATGAAGGTATATTTCTTCTTATAGCAATATTTTAACACAACTCTTTTTCCGGTATATCAAGAAACGGACGTTTTAAAGAAAAGCATCTATATAGTTTTCAAATCATTGTCAATCACGGATGAACTTTCTGTTTAGGCAATAGCCAGATTCTAGAACTGGTAGAGCATATATGTGGTATGAAGGTAGGTATATACCTGCCTGTAGCAATATTTTAACACAACTATTTTTCCGTCTGCCTTTTCCCGTTGATATGTTCTTGGGGTCGTCGGTGAACAATTTTTCCTCTTCTATTCCTCCCATGTTAGCCGTCACTTATCATTCACTCTCTTTATGTCATCCCTCACTCACAATGCAGCTTTTCCTTCGTCTCCCTCTCCCCCTCTATCTATCAACATTTGTATAGCTTGCGAAATGGTAGCGTAATCGTAGAACTCGTAGATCGGAGCACATAGAATTTTAAAAATATCACTTTTTATTAGGGTTCCGTACCAAAATGGTAAAAAAGGAACCCTTATGGTGTTAGTCACACCATAAGGGTTCCTTTTTTACCATTTCTGTCTGTCTGTCTGTCACAGCTGGATGTCTCAAGAACTACTAATGCTATCAACTTGAAATTTGGAACAGTTGATGAGATGACGTTTACGATTTCAGGTTTGGTCCCATTGTAAAAGTTGTTCATAATGATGAGTACAACGACCTCTTAAAAGATTGCCACTGTTTACACTTACACCCTGTACATCAAAAGCCATAAAAAGTTCCTTACTGACTGGAATAGCTAGAAAACCATCAGTAGAAATATACTAATCAAATATTTCTTCTCAAAATCCGTCGTATTACGTTACAGCATCGTTTGCTTTTATGGTTATAGTAATTTTATTCAAATACTGTTTCCTAAGCTGAGCAGTTTGTTCGTCATGTGCCATCATGATTTAGGTGGTGACGGCTGTGCTGCGTATCTTGGCAGGCGATCTGTCTTCGACGTGGGAATATTTTGAGATCATCATAGGTGCCCCATGAATCCTCATGATGTTCAAGATAAATTTTGTGATAAACTCTGCGTCAACCTGATCCTATTACCCTAAAAAAATTCTGGCCTTTTGGGGTCTCCGTCAGGTCCTAGAGAACTTTGTTAAAATAGATACGATTAAAAATAGCTATATTTTAAAAAATCCGTACCATAAGAAAATAAATGTTTTTTACGCAGTGGGGTTTTTGGTTTTTTTAATTAACTTTTTTTTACATTTACTTAAATAAAGTATAAATATTTTCCTAGGAATTTTTCCACTCCACGAGACCACGATCATGCATAGAATAACAGCAAATTAGCTCCTATTCAAAATATTCCTCATTACAGTAAAATTCTCATGAATATTTAGCAGACGATGCGATTCTAACAACATAACTGCATAATTACGTATATCTAGGTGTATTTTACAACTTCCTTTTCTTACCTTCTAAGTTTAAGGTATTAGTAATCGGTTTAGCGATTTACGCAACAACACAAAACTAGATTCTTACAAACTTAAGAAAACATTGTATTTAAATGAGAATCTATTAAAAAAAATACATGTTTTTTTCTAAAATTAATAATGAAGTGATGTCGTCTGCTTTTACTGTCAAGACGAAGATGCTTCGATCCTTTACCTAACATTCCGAATTTAATATTACTTTTATTTTCATACATATCAAATTTTATTTTCTCTGCTCATGTCAGTTTCTTCCTTATCCTCACACTTATCGAAACCGTAAACAGTTATCTCGGTATCCTGTTCAAAAATCTTATCAACGCCGCTACCGCGCGTCAAATCTCTTCAGACAGAATTTACTTGACCCGATGGTTTTATATGCAAAGAGAATCTGATTCACGACGCATAAAAATTCTTAGCACAAATGAAATTGCAATAAGTCTGCAAAGGTAATGACATACTGTTGGCTCAGTACCCAGCCTTGACACACCGAGTATGCAAAATAGGCACATCCAGACACTCGGATGCTTCTCACGATAACTCCCGAGATATCATCGTCCAGTAAAATAAGTATTCCCACAGCCACGGTATCTAATTTAAATTGCTCTGCGTACATCAGTGCATATCTTAAGCGTGTATCAGTTTTATTGTTAAAATAGGTCATGTCGTAATAAGACTGCACTACCTTTTATAAAAGAACGAATTTTCCAGAGAAATAATCTAGGTTACATGTTTTTCTCTCAAGATCGACATTATACTCTCTTTATTTATATTTCTCTATCTCATATAGTTCTCGTTTAATGTAACCGCGTAAATATGCAAAATGACAGACCCTATCAAAACTTGAATATACATATTATTTGCTTCATCTGCATATTCTGATTTCCACAACAAAGTTATGAGTTGTCGGAATTCAATATTTTAGTTCCGTTCAAGTAGGTCAATAATATTTTAGTTGTAATCTTGTAATACAACTTTACTATTTGTCGTCATTTTAATGTGTACTAGAACCAATATTAAATGGAGCTGCATTCATGTATGTAGTGTCAGCAAGCTAGGATAAGGTTTCCTTTTTAGCTCCTTTTAACTCAACATTTTAGAACTCTCATTTTGACCTGAACCAAAAAATATTTAACAGGTTTAACAGGGACATTCCTGGGTTTTTTTTAGATAAGTTTGATGCGTGTTTCGTGTCGCATAAATCTACATCTCTCCATAACAAAACTAAAAGCTAAATCAAGTCAAAACAGGGCCTCATTAACCACTAGTTAGTAACAATGCTACAATAACAGTTTTCCGAGAGAACTGCAACAAAACTGTGTGTCGTGGAGCCATCAGTGCGTCAGCCGTCGTCGGCGGCTATCTAAACTGCATCGGGCCGCTGCGCCCGAGCCCGCCGCATATGTACCGCCTCGCGAGCCGCACGCAGCCAACGTAATTGTCTTTAATGCCCATATTAAGACAACCGACAACTCAAAATTATGCATATTCACAATATTATGAAGATCTTAAATTATTTTATTGCGCCTCGCATTATGATATGCGGTGGGTCTGACATCTGAATCATAAACGTGTCCTGTCCATTATTCCACTTTCGTAGAATTTTTGAGCGTGTTCCTTTGGCGGTATTTCCGGATTTTGTGTCATGATGCAAAATGCTAAACTCCTGTAGTTTGTTCTATATTTAGGCCACAATATTTTTATTCGAATTTCATTCTTATTCTTTGCATTTAGAGGTAAACACTTGCAGACAACAGGCTGATTGATTAAACAGTCCATTTGTTGATCGATTGTACGAAACACGAATACCAAGTTCTGACTTGTATACCATAGAAATATACATAAACGTACCAGTTTTTGTTATAATAAAGTATATATCTGCCTAGCCTTTTCCCAACTATGTTGGGGTCGGCTTCCAGTCTAACCGGATGCAGCTGAATACCAGTATTTTACATGGAGCGACTGCCTATCTGACCTCCACAACCCAGTTCCTGGGTAATACGATACCCCTTGGTAAGACTGGTTGTCAGACTTTCGGGCTTCTGACGACCCGTAACGACTGTCAAAGATCCACGAATAACAGCCGGGACCAACAGCTTAACGTGCTTTCCGAGGCACGGAGGAATCTCGGTATGTAAAGATGGTCACCCATCCACTGACCAACCCCGGCAAGCGTAGCTTAACCTGACGGATCGACCCGTGCGGCACTTATTACTTAGCCACGAGCTCGTTATAATAAAGTAATGAATTGAAAAACCGCATCCACCAGAAATCGTGGCAGTCTTGCAGATTGCAAAAAAAGATGTAAAGGAAGTCCATCGCAATCACGATTACTGGTCCACTCCACCCACTTCTCCACACCACAATATATACGTAATTACGTCAGCATAAATTGTCATCGGTGAATGAGATTGTGGGTGCGATATCATCGGTACATAAGTGGTGGTCAGGAGGTGCAACATTGTCGCGTGGGATTGCCCCGGCTAGGCCCGCCGCAGACGATGGCGGTGATCGGGTTACTGTGGTCACTTTCTTGTCGTTGGTATGCACTTAATGTGTTATGTGCACTCTCTCCAATGACTTAGAAAGGCTTTGGGAGCAACAGATTAATAGTAGGTATGGAATTTCAAGAAATGATTGTGTGGTCTAGAGCACTAGATTCGAGAGAGATGTCTTGACGAATTTTCCACATAATAGGTACGAATGGATACTTTGGAAGGCTGCAACTTGTACCTACGTAGGTTATTTAATCTTACTACTAAAGTTTGGATGGATTGATGGATGGATGTTTGTTACTCAATCACGCCAGAACGGCTGAATAGATCTGGATGAAATTTGGCACAGAGATAGATTATAGTCTGGAATAGCATATAGGCTACTTTTTATCTCGGAAAAATGTACGGTTCCCGTGGGATAATTTCCGACTTCCACGCGGGCGAAGCCATGGTCAAAAGCTAGAATTTCATAAGGTCTGAAAAAAAAAAAACAAATGTTACTGTAAGTACAAAAATATAGTTCATTTTCAATGAATTCAAGAAAATGGTGCTAAAAATCATGACTGCTACAGATAACTTTGTCAAATACGAAAATAAAAACAATTTTAACATATTCAATTGGCCTAAATTGATTCTCGTACACGGAAATGCAAAAACCACGTCAACTGATTCCGAAAAAGAAATACACAACCACACGAACAACATATTTACGTAGTTTCGTGACCACGTAGTTGTTTCATACTCTAAAAGCCCACATGCATGCAACTGAGTTGCACGGTCCTAATAAAGAAAATTTATCCATCACCTCGCAATTGTGATTGGTATTTTTTCCTGCTTGCAAAAAACCGTCTAGCCATGTAGTGAGCGGCATTGAGTCCCCTATACATGGTATTGTTTGGCTCCAAGCCGTTGCCCCGCAGATCTCCATACACCGACCTCTTATGTATGGCACAGGAAATCTGGACTTCCGTCCGTCTAGGATATTCACCTGGCTAGACAATGAATCGCTAATAACACATTGTCTGTGCGTCTGTCTGTCGTTAAACCTAATGTATGCGTGGCTACCCGTCATTTATGGTCTAGTGATTTAGTGCGCTCTTTTTCTTCAGGTCGACTTGAATGGATGACGGTCATGGGTAGCAACTAGGGATGGGCTGAAATTCGTTTCACATTCGCCTTAACCGAACTTCGGCGGTTTGAACCGAACTTTGGCATTCGGGTGAAATTCATTTTAAATCGCGAATATTATTAATACAAAACAAAAACTTTATTCAACTTTTTTAACTAAAACACTAAACAGTAAATAAAATCATAAGTAATTATTGTTTGTTAGTTACACTATTGTTACTTATTAAACAATCAAATATTATAAACATTAACACAATTTTGACATCTTATACATTGAAATAATTATTGCCAAAAATCACTATTTTTAATCTATATCTATAAAAGGAAAGCGTTACTGACTGACTGACTGACTGACTGACTGATCTATCAACACACACACAGCTGAAACCACTGAACGGATTGGGCTGAAATTTGGAAAACAGGTAGCTATTATGACCTAGGCATCCGCTAAGAAAGGGTTTTTGGAAATTCGACCTTTAAGGGGGTAAAAAGGGGGGATATTGTTTGTATGAAAAATCTTATTCCTTGAGTTAATAAACTTGAAACTCGGCACGAATATTTATCTAAGTAAATTATGATATTTGTAATTTTTTGTTTTTCTAAACTACCCCCTAAAGCGGAATTGGGGGGTCTCAAAGTTTGTATGGAAAAATTTTAACGCGCAATCCAAAACTCAGTATTTATACTTAAAACCAAAAATAAAGAATAATGTGTATCAGGGTTTTTCGAAAATCTACCTCAAACGGGGTGAAAAGGGGTAGTCAATTTCACAGGGGAGCATTTTACTGCGTGGCTTGATTAACTCGAAAACTGGTGTACATAATGTTTGAGTCAAGCTATGGAAATATCTCAAACCACTTTTTTAAATTCTACCCCTGTGGGGGTGAAAACGGGGAATACAATTTACATGAAAAATGTTATTCATTTGGTTTTAATTGACTTGAAACTTGGCACAAATATTTGCCTAAGTTTGTCACTATTAGTTTTTAAAACTACCCCAGTTAGGGTTAGAGGGGGAGGGGGAAGGGGAAGGGGAGGGGTGGTGAGGAGGGTGAGGGGGAGGATGATGGACGCAGGGAGAAAGGGGCAGGACTTGGTAAGGAGAGGAGGAAGGCGTGGTGAAGGCTGAGGGGGAAGGGAGAGGTTGGTGAGACGGAGGTGGAGGAGATGGGGAGAGGGAGGGGACGAGGTGGTGAGAGAGAGGGAAGGAGAAGTGGTGAAGGGGGTGTGAGAGTGAGTGAGAGGGGTAGGGAGAGGTAGCGGAATGGGTTGTGGTGAAGGAACGAGCTAATCTCTGGAACTACCCTACCAGTTGGACTTTAAAAATCTTTTTGCATTAATGATAGCCCAAATCTTATAGAAGGCATATATAACATCACTCTAGGACCCGGGGCCAAGCAAAAAGAAAAAAAGTCTGAAAGAACGCTAAGTGAAAACGAAGTAATAGCGCGGGTAGGCAATGCGATGCGACGGGGTGGGTCGAGCAAAAAAGAAATTTCACGCGGACGAAGTCGCGGGCAGAAGCTAGTTATATCATAAAAGTGTTAAAGGAAATCTTATTACCGAACGAAAAAAATACAGGGTTATTTTTCAATGACCAGTCAAATTTTCACAGGGTGAACCCATGAATATGAACAACTTTCACTATTGGACCAACTTTGAAATCGCAAAAAAAATATCAGCTGTTTCATACATTTTGATCGAGTAGGCTAGGTATTGAACTTTTGTAGGAAACCGCTGGTTTTTTTTTCGTGATTTCAAAGTTGGTCCCATAGTGAAAGTTGTTCATATTCATGGGTAGAACACCCTCTGAAAATTTGGCTGGTCATTGAAAAATAACTCTGTACTTATAAAAAATATCAATAAATAAATAAATAAATAAATAAATATCCTTGGACATTTCACACAACGCCATCTAGTCCCAAGCTAAGCAACCTAATGCTTGTGTTATGGTAACGAGATGGCTGATAAACTACTTATATACATTTTTTTTTTTGTAAATACATACATATTATAAATAGAAAAACACCCAGACTCGTAACAAATAATTGTAGGTCGTACAAATATTTGTTCCGTGCGGGAATCGAACCCGCGACATGCTGCGCAGCAGTCAATCGCTCAACCACTGCGCCAACCGTGTCAGGCTAATGGCAGGCTATGGTGCAAAAACACCAAGGATTCTGCGTTATTTGGCAGGAGTCTGGGGGCCTACTCCCTAAGCACGAAGCCCGTAGTTTCGGCCTTCGTTACGGGCGTTTCTTACTCCGTATCACCTACGGATGGATGATTGGTTCGGGGCCCGAACGAAGTATGAATGACAACATGATTTTCCAGTTGTCCCTACTCCCGATGTGTTGTTGCCCGTCCGAATAATTTAACTTTTACACTTGTTTTAATGGATCGTAATGTCAGACGGACGGATAAACGGACGGACGGAAAGACGGACGGATAAACGGACGGACGGAAAGACGGACGGACTTAGGGAGTAGGCCCCCTGTTACGTAGTGAAAACGACCGAAGTTCGGCCGTAACTTTTTATATTCACCGAATGTTCGGCCGAAGTTCATATTCGGTACAAACCACGTTCGACCCATCCCTACTAGGAACCGAATAGGGCTACTCGTCATAGGTTGTGCGTCAGCAGTAACTGCCTAACTTGAAGATCACGAACGAGCTTTTCACACAATTTGAGTGCATTTGGAAGTAGGTAAACAAAGACCTGACGGAGGAACATTATATAAAACACCAAACACGTAATGGGTTTACTTATAAAAAGGAAAACATTAGCCGCCTTGTGCTCGCCGCTATCTCGCTTTTAATTTTATATGACGTTCAGAGATAACAAAAATGGAAAATATACTTAAACAATTCTTAATTTTGAATGCATTTTATATAGGTATTTAAAGTTTAATTTCATGGTAGGAATAATTTTATTTCCATTGAACTAGATAAACTACCCTGTTTTTCTGCGCAGTAAGTCTTGAAACGGGTTCAAATATCCTGTAGTTAGTAGACTCACACTGCACTGATCCGGCTTATAGTCCGTTATTAACTCGGATATTACATTAACTTACCTAATCCAATTTAAATATTCTCGTCTGGCGTTTTACTATTATGACGGTACGAGTAGTAGCAGCTAGGTCTACAGCTGAGACCTGAATGTCTTTAAAGGCAAATAAACAACTGGGACCAACTCCTGAGTCCTGACTTAATATCTCCATGTTTCGTTTCTGTCTTATATGGCTTTTAGCCGACGTTCGCACGGACTTAAAAATATCGCGGCGATTTTGTATCGCGCACTGGTATTTCAACGCTCTGCTTAGTTGAAAATCCAACAGTGTGTTTTTTCGACGCTCTAGAATGCACTCTGTTGTTGTTAGGTTGGATTCTCAATGCTCGGCTCAACACCGAGAGTTGAAAATCCAGTGCGCGATAAAATCCCGCCGCGATATTTTTACGTCCGTGCGAACGTCGGCTTACTGTTTAAGGCTCTTACAGACAGAGGCGATATCGCGTCGCGACGCGATATTTTTCTACGGATATAATATCGAAATATCGCGTCGCGACCGCGATATCGCCTCTGTCTGTAAGAGCCTTTATTCTCCTGATGAAATACGCTATGTACTAAATCTTAGTCTGGAATGGAAATTAAATTCAATAAACAAAAGGTAGAAGGAGGGGAAGGACTCCTACTTAATGATGAAGAATTCCCATCAACGAAAGATCTTTGTATGACAGCGAAACACTGGCTTGCCCTTCCTAACTTAATATTATAAATGCGAAAGGGAGTTTGTTTGTTACGCTTTCACGTTAAAACGGCTGAATGGATTTAGATGAAATTTGGCTCATGGGTAGAACATGACCTGGTGAAGGACAAATGCTACTTTTCATCCTGGATCGCAGAAGAAGTTGCGGGCAACAATGGGTTCAAAATATTAGATCTATGCGATTTGTGACGAAGCAATGTTTTTTGCGTTAATTCTCCTGTCTTCTCACTACCATTTTCTTGTTACAGGTTCCTCTTATATCCAACGAAGGTAAAACAGGCTTGGGAGCGGGTCATGGCCCACCACCGGCTCCTCGTGCTAAGAACTCGCTGGGCCCAGCAACCATGCGCCTGGCAACCAGGACTAAGATGCTGAAACCACCAGCCAAAGCATTCCAGAATACTTTAGATGACGAAGAAGAAGCAGAGTGATGATTATGACGTTACAAGATGATAAGACAATGTTGAGTGACAATGTAAACTGTGTGTGAAGATATAAGGTTGATTTTCTACTGATACTTAATATTTTTAAAGTATTGCCAGATAATTTATTGTGACTGAGTATCAAGAAATTGAACTTTATTGTTCAAAATTGAACTTTATTGTTCAAATATAATGTATTTTTGATGTCTACGAGTATAATTTATTATACACTAGCACTGACAGTTTTGTAAATATTATTTAAGTTGAGATCAAAGCATTAGCTATAATCTAATTTAATAGAGGAGAATTATTTGTGTCTATATATATTCTTGACAATTTTTTGTCAGAAAGGAATAAACTTAAGTTACTGTTCAATTTTTATCTTTTAATTTCTGAGTCACTTGATCTTGGACACTTACTGGAAAATGGATTGAATAAATGTTTAAAATAAATGTAATGCAACAGGATGCATGGGTCAGTCGTCAGTCAATTGAAACCCTAACGGGAGTCGAGCAACTTGCCAAGGAATTCCCAAGAAATGCTGGATTCGAATCAGATGCCTTTCAAAATACTGGCTCGCAGAATCAAACATAGGTCTACAGCCATGCCGGCTAGTTCGAAAGAGATACCGTGGCCCTAGCACAGGCAACTGAAGGAATATGGGGGTTTTAGTCGGTAAAAGTCTAAGCCCAGAGCGGGAGAAGTCATTTGATGATTTCCCATCCACAAAAAAAAAAAAGGTCTACAGTCATGAAAACTACAGTCTATAAAGATAAATGTGAAGGCGTTTACGTTCGTTCACAGGCCTAACTCCCACAGCCTTCACCAGAGTCTATCATGGCCAAAGAATTTTAATCCGCAAATAAAAATAGTTAAAATTAGTTACAGCCAGCGACCAGCGGGAAAATATAATTACTTCTAAAGCTGACTGTCGCCCTCACTTGTTTTACGGTTACAACTACTATTTAAACCGCCATACCTAACTTGTAAAGGAAGCTGGCAATTATATAAATACCTACAATATCTAAGGCTCTATTAACTTATTGCTCACGGAGTCAAGCAAGTCGCAGTGGTGGCAAGCATATCATTTCTGTATCACATTAGACATGTACCCAGAAGGAGAAATAACCGGAGTCGATTGAGGAAACTCCGCATTAAAGCCGGCTGGCTAATAGCTGCGAAAGGTAACAATTAATCTAAGTTCCCGAGGAATCGGACTAAATGACAGACAACACGTTTGCAATGCGTTTCCTAGAAGTGCGAATGGCGAGGTGCGGCGTGCGGCTGCGTCCTGTCAACTCGCCGCACAGCAATTTTGTTGCCGATAAAAAATGTTGAGTGACAATGGTTGGTGGTGGTGAGGTTCCGTAGGTGAAACAAATGCAGAATTGGTGGTAAGTTGTGTATTTTATAACCAACTTCGTCTAGATTCTCGTTTGTAAGGGTAGCTATTGCAGTTTTATCTACCAGGTAGATAGGTAACCTACCCTCTCTCTCCTTTTTAGTTCTTAATTTAAAGTTAAGTCGCTTCACTCACTCCTAACCTATATAAGCATGAATTTATGAAACAACTTGCAGACTTTGTAATTCTACTTAGATTCCTTACAAGAAAAGCCACATACTTTACGAATATGTTAGACCAAAAATGTTAGCAGATACAATAAGAGTACCTACCAATGCATGAAAATTTTATCACACTGCAGTAATCAAAGCAATGTTAATAAGCTAAAAATATATTAATTAAAATTCTTTTCAGTGAAACTAATTAAAATTCTAACATTCTTAATTTTATTTCTGTATTTTTTTTATAAAAACCGGTGTTCATGAACTTGTTAAAAATACTCCAGATTACGACTGTTAGCCCTGCTGTTAATTTAATGTGAGAATAACTAAACTGCATCGTTTGTATTTTGATATAATACTTAATATTTAAACAAAGCTTTATCTAGTTGTTTTTGTATAATACTTAATTATGTACTTACCTATCTAGATTTATGATAACCCTGTGACGTTTTGTCGACCGTGTGTCGTTTCGCTGAAATATTAACTATTACGACTTTTTTTTTTTTTGCGCTTTTATACTAGCCGACCCTGAAAGATCCTAGAACCCGACTGCAGCGCCACCTACCAGGTCCAATTGTGTTTTCAAACCATTCAGGAACCCATTGAAATATTAGGTCGGGGAAAAAGTTCCTTCGTATTTTATATACAAATTCAAGACATTTTTTTTTATAGTTTATTATTTAGTTATGTGTCATTTGCCAAATGGGTCAAAACTGTTTTGTGGTCAATTCCCAGTTCTTCAGCTACGTCGTAACTACTGATATGCCGATTTTGCTCCACTTTTTGAAAAATGGCATCCATTTTATCCGTAATAGGGCGACGAAAGCGACGTGCATCTTTGACATTAAAATTTCCGGATTAAACGCTTAAACCAAATTTGTGCTACTCTCACAGACACTGCACTAGGTCCATAATATTACTTTATATAGTGTATTATCCATGGTCCATAAACATCGCAAATTTCTTTCGCGGCTTGCGTTGCATTTTTACCTTTTTTGTAGTAAAATTTTAAAATGTATCGAATTTCTTCATTAGATTCACTCATCTTGACAGTACGACAAACAAATGAAAATCACACATTTTCCTAATTTGAATTTGGAATTATTTTCTTTAAAATTTAAACTTTCAATGATACCAAAACCAGCCAGATACAAGTACAGCCAAAGGGATTTTATTACAAGTTCATACATACTATAATACGAAAAAACTTTTTCCCCGACCTATTATACCAACACACAAAATTACATCTAAATCGGTCCAGCCGTTTAGGAGGAATTGGTGACAAACACACGAAGGAAGATACCAACGGAATAATTATAATATTAAGATTTATAATTTTTTTACATAGAAACATTTAGTTAGAGAATTACCTGGCTCCAGCACACTGTAGGTAGGTAGGTACCTATGGTAAGAGCCAATATTACATTTTTTCTCACGAACCCTAAACAGTAGCTTATTTCAATGGCCAGTAATCATTCGCATTTGTCGTAATACATTCTAGAAAATGATTATATCGCCACTGCTCTGCAAAGTGCACACTGACGGAGGAAATGCAGCTGATTGCGTCATTTCGAAATCATGTCTTCATTTACATGGATGGAAAAATCGGTTATTTTCCTTTGTATCCTTGGTTGTACCCTTGATGGTACCTACAGTGGAAGATCAATTTTAACCGCTGTACCCTTGGCCATAAAACCCGACCAAATTAAATTTCCTGTACCTATTATAAAAGTAATATTGAACATTTATAGTATGACCAATGAGTGTCTCTTTAATTATTATTAAAGAGAAATCATATACAGGGATTATTTAGCATTAGGTTGCTTAGCTTGGGACTAGATGGCGTTGTGTGAAATGTCCAAGGATATTTATTTATTTATTTTCCTTTATGCGTAATTGTCACCTGTGATTGTGACTGAATTTTATTTTGATTTCATTATTTAATCCGAATCAATAATATTTTGTCTGGATTTTATCATGGAAGCTACGGATTGTATTGACGATGATATTTGTTTTATTCCAAGGAATGGCGGCATTGTTTTACTATAATATGATGGCCGACAATTCTATAGAAAAACTGTACAAAAATTTGTCAGAACTATGGCGGTGTGCAAACACTATAATTAAATGTAAAGGAACAATAACTAGAAAAGTAAGTAGTAAGACGTAATAAGGAAGCCCTAGCCCTACCTAGGAAGTTTTTTCAGAAATATCTAATGCAGTCGGAGGCATCTTCTTAAATTTAACAATAACGACCATTGCCTCCGACTGCATGAGATTGTTTGGAGACAAATTAGGTCATCTTGTTTCCATCGGTAGTAGGATTCGAGTAACATTTTTTTTACTCCTAATTCTTTATTCCTAGCAGAGTATAAGCAATGTTGAATGGTACGGAAAGAGTGTAAATTTTCTGCTTTTTAGGTGCATTTTTTTCCAATTCCGAAACTTTTTCTTTAAAAATTTTTGTTACAATATAAGGTCCCATTAAAATAGATGAGCAAATATTCACAGGGTGTTCTACCCATGAATATCAACAACTTTCACTAATGGGACTAACTCTGAAAACGCGAAAAAAAAAATCAGCTGTTCAGTAAGTACATTTATTTACACCAAACTCGTCAAAATGTGGGGAGCATGCAGCTAATTTTTTTTCGCGATTTCAGGTTTGGTCCCATAGTAAAAGTTGTCATATTCATGGGTAGAACAACCTGTGCAAATTTGTCGCATCTATTTTAATGGGACCTTGTTTATACGAGTAGATCAGACAGACTCCTTTATAATACCTACACTTGATTTAAGATCTTCATGTATAATCTTTGCTGTCTCATTTTCTTCTAAATTACGCTTACACTCGTCATAATCTGATTTCGCAATATTTCTTTTGCCATTCTGAAAAAATAATGAAAAATAATTACAGTCAAGATCACGTAGCTTGACTGTGCAACATTGTACATACACAATTTCTGAAAAAACTTCAATCTATATACTTTGTGGTAGAACTAGGCCTTCCATAATACATCTTACTACTTACTTTTATAGTTATTGTTCCTTTACATTTAATTTAGTGCAATTTGCACTCCGCCATACTTCGGACAAATTTTTGTGCACTGGTTTTCTATAGAATTGTCGATCATCATATTATTATAGTAAAACAATGCCGCCATTACTTGGAATTATAATCTCTTTGCTCCAATAAAACTCATCATCAATGCAATCCGTAGCTTCCATGATAAAATCCAGAAAAAATATTATTAAGTAGGTATTACCTATTTCGGAATAAATAATGAAATCAAAATAAAATTCACAGTCACAATCACATCAGGTGGAATAATCCCTGCTTTAAGTATACAGGGTGTAAGGGACAGCCCTCCGCAAACTAACAGGGTGCATTCAGCTCCTCATTTTGAATCATATTCCACCGGAAATTTTCTCAGGAAAATTTTCATTTTTTTTATAATTTTTTCAGTTACATTTTCTTTATTTCAATGTAAAATTACATTGTGTGTTCGCAGCACTCCATTTATGTAAAAAAAAAACAGCAAAAAACAAAACTAAAACAAAAAAAAACAGCAGTGGATGTAGAAATACTGTAACGAACGACGCGTGAAATCAGCTGTTCACTTTCTGTCCAGCCGGTCGATTCTGTAAAAATCTCACCGCGAAAACTTAGGTGAAGTAAGTTTGTTTTTGCTAGGAATTGACACTATTGACAGCTCACTCCACGCTCACTTCACCTAAGTTTTCACGGTGAGATGGTTACAGAATCGCACTGCAGCTACAGAGTTCATCGAAGTCACCGCATACGTATTACCTACCCCTCCCAACCAGTAATAGACGCTCCGATTTGTGCACCAAAACACAAACAAATAAGGTTTATTGGATTCCCATAACGTTCCTGAAAAAATTTCATGTACCGGTCATCTTAGTATGACATACTGAATTCACCCTATCAGTTTGCGGAGGGCTGTCCCTTACACCCTGTATGATTTCTCTTTTTGAATAATCAAAGAGTCAGTCATACTATAGGACGTTCAATATTACTTTTATAATAGTTACAGGAAATCTAATTTGGTCGGGTTTCATGGCCAAGGGTACAGCGGTTAAAACTGATCTTCCACTGTTCCATCAAGGGTACAACCAAGGGTACACAGGAAAATAAGCGGGAAAAATTATAATTTCTTATTTCGGTTTCTACGAAGTGGCGTAGGTAGGTAACAAAAAAAATTAATCAGTCAATTTGTAGGACATGGCTGGAAAAATGGAAGAGTTCAGTTAAAAAAAATCTGTTTTCTTCGAACGTGTTAAAAATCATGTGATGATCACTTCTGGAAATCAGTTAGGGTTTCATGATGAAGCAGGTCGTGATAGACAAATTCCTTAATAGTATAATTCCAAATTCTATAATTCTTCAGGGTCTACCTTTTTTGAAAGGGAATTGGATAGCCTATGTATGCTTCAGCTGCATACCTACTCTGCTGTCAGGGATCATTTTGGTTATCCATTAAAAGGGTTTTCGATAGGGTTTTTCTAAGCGGTTAAACAAAAACCCATACGATTTAGGTAAACCTTTTGAATGGCATAAATGAAGCCGTTCAAAAGGGTTTCACTTAACTCTCTTAAAAACGAAACAGCTTATCATTCCGACTCGGGGCAATGTAATATGATCTCGCGATGATGGGCATAGCTAATAATATGGTAACCCGAACAAAACCCATATCTATACTAATATTATAAAGAGGTAAAATTTGTATGTAAGTTTGTAAGTTTGTATGTTTGTAAGTTTGTATGTAGGGGGTAATCTCCGGAACTAATGATCCAATTCTAAAAATTTTTTCACAAGTAAAAAGCTACATTATTCCTGAGTGCTATAGGCTATAAATTATATTTATATCATGCATATTAGCCGAGCTATCACAATTTTTGTCTAACAAGTCGGAAAGAAATACCTCTTTAAACAGACTTTTTCGCATGCGCTGCCTAAACGGTTGTTTATAATTGAGAACAATGTATGGCAGTCTGGTCCGTCTTAAATAATTCTACAAAAAAGTTCGCGACACCATATTTCTATCTTTTATATTTTATCTTTTATACATCTTTTATTGCTTTAAAAAAGTATTTTTTAGACATACTTACGTTTGGATGATTATTTAAACAACAAAACATTAATCCTTATCAAAATAAGTTATTTTATGATCACAAGGACATCATGGAGATAAGATTTGGCCTTTACAGTATGTCAATTAGTCATACAGTTTCGGAGATAATTTAAAATTACTAAAACGCAAAATAACTTTAATTCATACCGGTCGCTCTTGAGCGAACATGTTTAGTGCGGACGTTTTATCAATTTACCCATAGTTTAAGTAATTTTTCTGAATAGCGAGATTTTCCGCGGATTGACGACCCTCTCGATTTATTATTTCAATAATGTCGGTGGAATACAGCGGAAGAGTTTGTTTCTTTGTTAGTTTGTTTGAACGCGCTGTCTCTGGAACTACCCCAGTCGGATTTGAAAAAATCTTTTTGCATTTTATAACCCAGTTCTTGAGGAGGGCTATAGGCTATATAACATCACGCTAGGGCCCTTAGGAGCCGAGCGCGAAGTAAAAGCGCGGGCAGGCGATGCGGAAGGATATAGGCTATTTAACATCACGCTAGGGCCCTTAGAAGCCGAGCGCGAAGTAATAGCGCGGGCAGGCGATGCGGAAGGATATAGTCTATTTAACATCACGCTAGGGCCCTTAGGAGCCGAGCGCGAAGTAATAGTGCGGGCAGGCGATGCGGAAGGATATAGGCTATTTAACATCACGCTAGGGCCCTTATGAGCCGAGTGCGAAGTAATAGCGCGGGCAGGCGACGCGGAAGGATATAGTCTATTTAACATCACGCTAGGGCCCTTAGGAGCCGAGCGCGTAGTAATAGCGCTGGCAGGCGATGCGGAAGGATATAGCCTATTTAACATCACGCTAGGGACCTTAGGAGCCGAGCAAAAAGAAAAAATGTCAGAAAGGATGCTTAAGCGCAAACGAAGTAATAGCGCGCGGACGAAGTCGCGGGCAGGAGCTAGTATTTTATATAGGTTATCTGGGTTTCAAGTATAGAACCCATTCAATTTGTTATCCATATTGAAGGGATACCTAACCCTTTTACTGGGTTTAAGTATAAAACCCATTTAAGGAGTTACACATGATAAAGGTAGGTAACCTCATAAACGTCTTACTTCTTCGAAAGACTTAACTCTTAACCGTTGATGTACGGTCACTGACCACTGTCCGCTATGAGCGTCGAGAATCGGGAAGAAAAATAATTCTTTAAGAAAAGTCCTATAGAGCAAAAAAATCTTGATAGAAAAGACTTCAGAGATGACGACTGATAGGAATGGTAGATTGTTATACAAGGGTGGAAGGGAATCAATTCCTATACGAGGTATTTAGGCTATAGTTCGAGTAGGAATTGGTGACTTTCACCCGTGTTAAACACTCTACTTTTCATTTCGAATATAAGGAAAGTAAAAAATAAGCAGTTTTTCTAAAATATTTATTGATAAAAAAACATGTGTGCCTATTTATTTGAACGAAGTAGGTACAGCTTACAGAGTTAGTATACTGCCAAATTATACTCTTTTTAGTGTTCCGTACCAAAATGGTAAAAAGGAACCCTTATGGTGTCACTCAGTCTGTCTGTCTGTCTGTCTGTCTGTCACAGCTGGATATCTCAAAAACTACTAAATCAAAATCAAAAAATTCGAAGTGGGGTTACTAGGGCATGTGGGGTATCATATGAAACAGCGCTGTTTGCACATTCTCAAAAAAAATTTTTTCTTATTTTTAGGCCGCGTAGTTTTCCACTTGTGATGAAAAATGTTAAAAAAAAACCGTTCCCCCCCCCCTTTATCTCCGAAGTTTGCACAGAGAAAAATTTGAAATTATTCTATGTGATAGAAGTATAGGTATAGATTACAGGGAAAATAAAACGATGTCTCTAAATAGCACAGGTTTTCAGAAATCATCAACGAAAATTACATATAAATGATGGTACGGAACCCTCGGTGCCCGAGTCCGACTCGCCCTTGACCGGTTTTTTTAAATTTTAAAGATGGAACACACCGCGTCACCGCCGCAGGCCGTCCCGCTTACTAGTTATTTTTTTTTATTCACACTGGCTGTTTGTACACTCACAAGACCGCAGCCCGACTACCTAACCAGAGATTGCCCACGGCACTATGGACGAATGTACTGAATTCAACATGGTTATGTCTTCATCGAATCTTCTTTAAAATACTCGGCGACATGTGTTACTACTTCCTAAAAACAATTTAACACAAACTACAACTGCATTTCCGAGATATTCACAAAAATGAAATTACTATTTTTAGGTTATGTTCGACCACAAAATGAATTGAAAAAGCTACCTATTTGAAAGGGTCTGAATGGGTTTACGAGTGAGCTTTGTGCGTTTGAAGTACATTTGTGTAAAATCTGTAGCGGTTTAGCTATGTCAGGGAGCCAGTTACTGGCGATTACCTGTGACCACATCACCAAGTCTAAATACTGATTTAGATTTTGGGCATTTTCATGCTTCTAAATCTTATTCCTGTATTTCATTAAAATGCAAAGCATGGAATCATTACTTGATAGTCAATCGCTCAGTGTTATCTAGATCCTACTTAAATCATAGATTGTAGGAGGTATCATGACACGGTATAGGTATGTAAGTAGGAAGGAATGGAAAACAGCTACACTGGGTACAATAAAATGAAGGAATGATAATTCCTAAACCTTTATTTTATTCTTTCAAAAATATATTATCCAAAAATAGAGCTGGAACGGCAAGAACAATAATATCCACTGTTGCACCTAATGTATCTAAATATATGCTAAGTGCTAGGCTTGCTGACGGTACTTAACCAAAGTGAGATGGTAACATTGATAGTAATACCTGCAATGCTATTCTGTAAACATCTCACCGTGATAACTTAAGTGAAGTGAGCCGTCATTCCACTCTGATGCTAGGGATTGACACTATTGACAGCTCACTTTAAGATCACTTCACCTAAGTTTTCACGGTGAGTTATTTACAGAATAGCACTACTGTACCTAACTGTTCTAATGTAAATTCTAACCAAAAATGACAAATTTTAATATCCAAGCAATTTTGATATCTGTAAAATCTACTTTTCTCTCCACTGCTCTTTCCATTAGTGCCATCATAATCATCTATCTAGTGACCAGTAAAATCACTGCATGAAGCCAATAATTCATCCCACAAGTTGTTATCCAAATGCAAATGGCAAATGGCACTCAAAGGAACATTTATTTTGTGCCGCTGTATCAGTAATTCTTTCACTATTGATGGTACCAATACACTCATTTTTGTTTCAGTCACTGAAAAGCAATGGTTTGGTGTAGCAGCAACACGTTTGTATGTTATTGAATTAACATTGTTAACAATCCGTAATACAGGTTGACTGGGGTTCTGTTCTGGAATGTTAACATCTTGTTCAATATGCTCCTGAGATGGGTCTTCCAATCGCAGAATCTTCCAGTCGGTCAGCATCGTGAGTTTGTTGCCTTTGCATTGTTCTGGTTGCAGCCAGCATGTTCGGCAGACTTTTTTCAGAAAGGTCACTATTTTCAATATATCACATCACAAAAAGTCCTGTATTTAGTAATATATACAATACCTGCAGTGCAGCAGCAGGGATTATATACAATTCTATTTTTAAAATTCATTTCCGCCCTAGAGTGGGAAGCAATTACTACGAGTCTTTCCCGACCAAGGGTGGGGAGCAGCGTCTTCGACCCGCTACTCGGATCAAACAAACACTACTTTCCGAGTATGAGGAATGAAAAAATAAGTACTATATAACATCATTGGAAAAAACCGGTCAGGAGCGAGTCGGACTCGCGCACCGAGGGTTCCGTTCCGATTTCTGAAAAAGTGTGCTATTTAGAGACATCGTTTTATTTTTCCTGTAATCTTTACATAAACTTCTATCACATAGAATAATTTCAGATTTTTCTCTTTGCAAACTTCGGAGATAAGGGGGGGGGGGACGGTATTTTTTTTAAATTTTTCATCAGAAGTCGAAAACTATGCGGCCAAAAAAAAAGAAAAAAAATGTTTTAGAATGTGCAAACAGCACAGTGCATTCTTTCCATGCACATGTCCTAGTATCCCCACTTTGATTTTTTAAGACCCTCTTTCAGTCCCAGTTGCAAAAAAAATATAAATATTTTAATTTCTTTCTTATTTTCAAAATAGTTGGGTAAATGTCATCTAAAACTATTCTAAATTTCAAGTTGATAGCATTAGTAGTTCTTGAGATATCCACCTGTGACAGACAGACAGACAGACAGACAGACTGAGTGACACCATAAGGGTTCCTTTTTTTACCATTTTGGTACGGAACCCTAAAAAGGGACATGTTGCGCCGACCCTAAATAGATTGGGATAAGGGCAGGAGAACGGGAGAATGATGATGATGAAGTCCAATAAATATAAAAATAATTTCATTCGTATAACTTAATTTACAAATGAATTTCATTTGTAAATTAAGTTATTCATTATGTGGTAAATGGATAAATGTATAATCGTTTTATGAGATTTTACGACCAATTATTTTTTTATACTTCCCACGTCATAAAATTAGCACCTTTTTTTAATAACGTCTGATTCAATAAAACTGATAAAAATACACCAAATCTTAGTCCTAATTAAAACTATAAAAAAACTACTTAGCTTACAGACTGCCTGGGTCTTATTTCTACGATTTCTTTTCGATGAATTAACTGATATTTTTAGCGCTCAACTCTCTAAAGTTGCTCTTATTAGCCGACAATTCTTTAGTGTAATGGCGTACTGAATAGGCAAGACTTGATTATCGTAATGTGGGAAATCAGTGTGCGGGATGTGGCTCGCGTGTGGGCAACGCGACACAGCGACATGCACTTTCATACTACGTGATTATGGCACGGAAATGCTGGGCGGCTTTCGATGGTGGCATGCACGCGAATACCTACCACTGGCTGCATAAAAACCGCAATAAAATCGATTTTTAATGTCCGTCTGTCTGTCTGTCTGTCAGTCTGTCAAGAGCAAGACCCTTTTCCTCAGGAACGCGTGGAGGTATCAAGTTGAAATTAATAACAAATACGTAGATCTGTGGTCCCTTGGAGTCCTGAAAAACTTCTAAGTCAACGCAATAAAAAAATACGGCCATTTATGTGGCATATTTTGATGCTCGCAAGTAAATCAAAACCTATAGGGTACTTCCCGTTGACCTAGAATCATGTTTGGTAAGAAGCAAGATCATACATGACATGTAACACAAATAAAGGAAAAAGTCCGAAATTTGTTAATTTGTAATTCTATCACATAAAAAAAATGTTCAAGTTTGTCAGTCTGTCAAGACCATTTTGCTCAAGGACGTGTGGAGATATCAAGTTGAAATTAATATCAAATACGTAAGTCTATTGTCCCTTAGAGGTCTAAAAAAATCAGGCGTCTAAGTCAAAGCAATAAAAAAATACGGTCATTTTGCGACACATTGTGATACTCGCAACTGTCGCAAGTAAACCAAAACCTATAGGGTACTTCCCGTTGACCTAGAATAATGAAATTTGGCAAGAAGCAAGGTCTCCCAGCGCAAGTAAAGGAAAAAGTCCGAAAATTGTGAATTTGTAATTTTTTGACATAAAAAATTTTTTTTTGGGTTCAAATGTTAAGTTTGTTTTCGGGATAAATTCTTTTCAACTACGGAACCCTTCATTGTGCGTGGTCCGACACGCACTTGACCGGTTTTTAAAGATGGCGTTAGGTATTTAGGTCGACTGGTATTCATTTAGAATTATCATTTTATTAGGTACCTAACTAGTGTCAGTAGTATTCAAGTCTTACAAGTACTAGAGACATAACTTAATTTATAAAAGATCTAGAAATAGGGCTGTTTAGCATTTGCTTTCTACAATATCGTCTTATGGAAATACGAATACACACCGTAGCCAGTAGCTTTCCCACGCACTGCGGGAATTCTCCAATGATAATTTCTTTAAAGAATTAATTCGGTTTTAATTATGACACAATGGGTCATCCACCTATAAATGGAGTCTGGATGAAGCCGAATGTCACCCTCGTGTCCTGGTGCTCGTAAACAACGTGTTTTATATCATTTCGATTCGCATTCGGCATATGCTGCATTTATTTAATTATCGCTCGTTGGTTTAAATGCCGGTGGAAAGGAGCAAGGGATCCAAATGGTTGCTCGAGACGAGACAAATGATTTCGCAGAAAGATTTTTGTGTTAGTCACTCCAAATGACCGGCAAATTTTATAGGTACGGTCGGAAACGTTTGCATCAGCAGAAGTTCCAAAAAAATCTTGATGATGACGTCATTGATGCGGATCGGGGTCAGGTTTTGTTCAATGATACAGTTAGCGGGAATTTTTTGATCATGAGAGTGGAATACCAAATTGTTTATAATTCCGATAACTTGCTGAGAGACACAGACGCTGACATCTTAAGATAAATTCATTGTCGGAGATTCATTGCCCCAGTAGGTGCCCCAAAATATCCGGAGCACACACCAAGAAAATTTTGGCGATCAGTGGTGGACTCAAAGGAAGTGAAACAATATAAGTTTTTAAACTGCCATGGTCACTAATATCGGGAACTCGAAAACAGTGTGGCGGCATTAAACATGGTAAATATCCCGTTTGTGTTAGTAACGAAGTGAAACAATGACTACAATTTAGGTATATTTTTTATATTATTAGGCTAATGAGCTGGAGACGTGATATCAATAATTTTTGGTCACTGACGTCAATGGACATTTCGCATTACCAAAGGTAGGTACTTAGGTATTGTAGATATTCACATCCTTGAGTCAAACTTGGAATGTCTCAAGTGGCTGTACCTACCGGCCATCCTTCAAGCCAGAAAACATCAATGCTGCTTTGCTGGTGGCAGCAAAAAGTAGTGGTAGGTATTTCCCCGGACTAGATAAGTACAGACACCAGCAGGTCAAGCCATCCGAAACTGTCAAATTTTTCCCAATCAACCTTGAACCTAATGCTTTAGCGATATAGATGAAAATCTGTTAAAGAAATTTGACAGATTGTGGTAGCTTGATGTGCTGGCGTCTGTACTTCACATATTATCAGAAATTATAATTAACATTTGATAAAGCGGCGCCCTACCCCGACTACATTCTCATTAGCACTTTCCAAAGAGCTTTTCCAGGTGAATGTGTAAGGTCAGGGTGACCTCGGCACCAGGTGGCGCCACGGGCATTAGTTATGCGTGGCGGGTGCGCCGTCTGCCGCGCTTCCTGTCACCCCCACCACCTCCCGCCCGCGCCATGCGCCCCCCAACGCGACCGGTGGCGAAACTCATCTTGTATTGTTTTAGTTAATTATGATGGTTATTCTATGTATGAGTATAGTCTCCGAGCCATAGTCCCATACAGTCGTCGCGTACGGACCCGCTACCGAATATTTATATTGCGTTTCGTAAAAAATAATTATGATTAAAAAATCACAGTTGTAAGATAAGTGATTTACTTATATTATTATAGCCGCGAAACCGTGAAAATATTACTTGTAGTTATGAAACAGTAGCGAATTTATAGTTGAAAACAACCTCATTTCAATTTTTTTTTGCATGGTATTTAACGTTGCTTAAAATTTTCAAATGCTCAGATTGAAGTAGGTATACATGTACCCAGGTACTTATCAAAGTTTCATACAGGTGCCTATATTTTTTCTGGAATTTTCTGTAGGGTAAAAAAAACCTTAGGCCCTCAAAAACGACCATTTCACGACTATATGTAGGTACTGGCGAGTAATTGAGTGCCTTTTATTAAAATGCCCTCACGTCAGTATACCTACTTGAAAAGGGTAGGCAGAAGTACTTACCTACGTAGTAAATATGTAAAGTCCGGGAAATTAATTTTTAAGCAAATTCACTTCCAACTTACGGAACTATTGTGGGAACAAGCCTGAAAGTTGGGAAAAAAAAAAATCTGCTGTAGGTACCCTACATTTTGAAGAGTTATGCGGACATAAATGTAGGGAACAGCTGATGTTTTTTCGTGATTTCAGGTTGGTCCCGTAGTAAAAGTTGTGCATAATGATGAGTAGGTAATGATAGATAGATAGAATACTCTTTATTATGCACACCATAAAAATTACAGATATACCTAATGATACCCCTTATAAGGATGCCCATGAATTAAATTTCAACCTGTATGTATTCGAAACACAGCTAGAACAAGGTACATTAACGTAGGGCGTTCATTTCCTGACTGTACCTAGGTATACCTACTTCCACGATTTACCAGTTATGTTTCAGACCAATAGACCATACATTTAAGCCAAGCTTTTGGCACTAAGTATTTCTTGAGTAAAATTAGGTATCTGTGTGTGTTCCGCTCGAAGTCCGTGAGAAGTTATTTGATGATTTCCCATACACAAAAAAAAAGGTCTCTGTGGTTTAATTCTGTGGTTTAGGTCACAAGCATTAGGTTGCTTAGCTTGGGACTAGATGGCGTTGTGTGAAATGTCCAAGGATAAAAAAATAAAAAAAATTAAATTAAATTAAAAATATTGATTGAAGAGGAGCTCGTGGCTAAGTAATAACAGCCGCACGGGTCGATCCATGAGGTTAAGCTACGCTTGCCGGGGTTGGTCAGTGGATGGGTGACCATCTTTACATACCGAGACTCCTCCGTGCCTCGGAAAGCACGTTAAGCCGTTGGTCCCGGCTGTCATTCGTGGATCTTTGACAGTCGTTACGGGTCGTCAGAAGCCCGAAAGTCTGACAACCAGTCTTACCAAGGGGTATCGTATTACCCAGTTACTGGGTTGTGGAGGTCAGACAGGCAGTCGCTCCATGTAAAATACTGGTATTCAGCTGCATCCGGTTAGACTGGAAGCCGACCCCAACATAGTTGGGAAAAGGCTAGGCAGATTGATTGATTGGGAAAACCAGACTTGATGATCATTAATTGAAAGTAGGTTCTTTTGACAATTTTGTGTGATTATTTGGTTGAAAATAAAACGATTTAAATTTTATTGAATAATTCAAACCATCTTTGACTAGTTGGATACTTGGATCTTATGTTTCGATCGATCAGTGTTTATAATTTTCCCTCGAAAATATTATGGTGGCGTAATGTCCGGTGATTCTCAATCATGTCGATATTTGAAACGTGAATGTTTTAGGCCAATGAATCACAATATTTTCACATTTTCATGAAAATATTTTCAGCTTCAGTTGAACGATGAAGATATTGCACCTGAAACTACGCCTAGCAGCATTCAAAATGTATTTAAATACACATTTGGGAATGTTTCAGCCTCAGAAAGGTCAGGTGCATACTAGTAGGTACTAACCGGTGTGCGTGTATGATCAGATGTATTATCAACGAAGAAAAATGAGTACCTATTTAAGGATCGTAGCGTTCTGTAGTTTATGCCTAACCCCCAGGAAAGAAGGCGTGAGTTTAATATGTAAGGGCAGGAATACACATGCGGCATGCCTGTAGCTTGTACAAAACTATGCAAGTAAGTAAGTAGCTAGTAGGCAGGTATGCCATTGTGACGTTCACCAATCAGAAGCTATTAAGTATGGTACCTACATAGCATAGATATAAGAAAGAAGGTATATGTACCCAGTATGTTAAATGTATCGGAACCCTGTGTCTCCACTTTTTCCCTTTGTGACTTTCATGATTTTAAAGACAAATACGGTAAAATACTTGTACTTACATAGGGAAAGTGATTCCATGATTTACATGGCTTCGGTTCTTACAAGAAAGCACTGAACAACACGGAATTCTTATAAATTGTCACGGTCACAGTCGAAAGCGCACTAGTTCGCGGAGACGGAATTTGTAGGTACCTACTATGAACGGCTCATTCTGAGCATGTCGCGCGGACACATTTTCGTCCGCTTGCCGCTTCTCCTGTTTTTTATATTTCTATGGTACATAGGCATGCAAGCTACTTGCATAGTTTTGTACAAGCTACAGACATATTGTATATTCCCGCCCTAAAGCTAAGCGCACATTACAGCCGTATTGAGTCGCATCACATCGCATTTCAAATACAAAATAGTGTGGCGAGGCCTGCGTGTAATATGCGATGGTGTATACAAGATTTAGGTACAAAAGTGATGGTCTGTCGCAGCCAACTAGCTTAATTACCCTTGCAGCAGTTAACCGCCTAGCCTATTAACTAAACGGCGCCGTTCTACTAGCGGCCTGAATGATATTCAAATTATAGGTTAGGTTGGCACTGAGACCAACCACGCGCGAGTCGAATTGGTCGCAGTAACTAAGCCAGGGCACCCAGAGGCGGATTTGCCCTAAGGCCCAGTAGGCCCGGGCCTAGGAAATAACTGAAAGTATACCTAAAGATTCTAAAGAATCACGCACATTATGGCGGTCCCATAGATATAAGAAAGAAGGTTTTTATATTTATATGGGCGGGCCGCACTGCACCACATCGTATGACAATTTTCATCCAAAATCAATTTCGTAAATCTAAATGTACAGGGTTACCAATATCCTCTTAAGGGGTCACTGTACCTACCTACTCATCATTATGAACAATTTTTACTATGGGACTAAACCTGAAATCAGTAACTAACTAGCAGATATTAAAGTAAAAGTTAACTAAATTTCTAAATCGATTTCGATAAAAGTTGGCAATAAAGTAAATTCATGTGTAGTCTTTAAGGTGCAGAGAAAGGGGCGGCTAGTACTTAGGCACTACATGGCCTGGGGCCTAGAGCGGCCAAGACTGCTAATCCGCCACTGAGGGCACCCCTACTAAATGGGTTAGGTTAGGTTAGAACCAAGCGTGCGTGAGCCCAGCGTGCGATGCCGCGGCAGTGGCCGGTGAGCGCTACTTCCAAAGGCTGTTAACTAAGCGGCTGATTAAGCTAGTTGGCTGCGACACATACAAGATAGTAGGTACGAAAGTGATGTATAGTTTGCGTCACTTAAGTTTGCCGCTCTGAAACCAAGCTTTCCAATGCACATGGCATGGCCACGCCGTTGTTTTAGTATGTATAGTATAGACTAGCACTTCTTGCGCGGCTTCGCCCGCGTGGATGTCAGAAAATATCCCACGGGAACGTGCTACCGGGAAATCCTTCCTTATCTACATTATAAAGGGAACCTCTGTGCAAAATTTCAGCTTTCTACGTCCAAGGGTTTGGGCTGGGCGTTGATGAGTCAGTCAATCAGTTAGAATTTCTCTTTTTATTTATATAGATGACTAACTGCGCAGTCATTTTAGCCTACTTCAGGGCGGCAAACTTACATGACGCGAAATGTATCTAGGAGGATTTTTGCAATGCGCTGCGGCCCGCCCAAATCGGTGTCAGCCTTTATCCGAATGTCTACGCGTAATCGCCCAAGAATTATCTCAATTACCTACGTTGGAGTTGACTTCTAGACTTATCAAGTAGTCTAGTCTAGATATAACTGTATGATTAAGGCGCTATGACCCGACAGAGACCGCGCTTACAATTTTATTGAATCCATGGGAAACATAATAAAGTGTTATAAAGTTCTGAAAAAAAGAGATTAATTATCTTATTTAAGGATCTGGCGGAGGACGTGCAATTACTTTTAATAACACGATTACATTAAATTCGCTGGACAGAAAATCGTAATCTATCATAGCTGCAAAACAGACTTTTTTTCTTATTTTTTATGTAAATGAAACAGTAGCTTAAGATCGTTTAGCACAGTTCGTTTGTTTGGCTTAAAATAATTACTTAAGATAATATCCACCAAAAGCGTGAGGCAACCACTCGCTTCAGTTCAGTAGATACGCGGCTCGAGCGCCGGGGATCATAGTGCCTTAAGACCGGCTTGGTCAGGCTCTCGACTCCCCGTGACGACGGCTAAATGTGATCTAGGCATTAATGTATGCTGTATCCTGGGTTTATAAATTACCTACTGGTCACTGGTCAGGTGCCTACCTATGTAGGTAAATGGGAGTCTGGATTTCCTTCAGTAGGTGAGTCTTTAGTTTATGTCGGTAGGTTAGTAGGTATCTATACAGCAGTTAAGGCCCTCGCCCACGGGCCCAGATTCAGTCGCGATGCAAACGCGATACTGGTGCACTTCTGTCGCGATGCAAACGCGATTCAGTAACGGCACAAAAATACCTGCGATCGCTACAGTTGCAAGATGGACTCCGTTGAGGCAACATTAGTCACGTTGTCTTTGGTGTTGGTTTTACGTAAGCAGCGGTTTTACGGTCGCGCGTTTGCATCGATACAGTCGCGATACTGTAGCCCGTTAGTAACACGTTGGCACCGCTTCTCTAGCGCGTTGCAAATGCGACTAACGCGCGTTAGTAGCGATGCGCATTTCGGAAACGCGCGACAGCATCGATACAAAAAGTCGCCGTGGGCGAGGGGCCTAATTATGTCTGCACAGCAGGCATTCTTGACATTTATGTATGCACTAGGGATGCATGTGCATCGATACGTCTTCTTGCCGATACGAAACCGACACCGATACCTACTCTTATAAAAATATCGGCGATACCGATACCAATACGCTTAATAATATAACCTACTAAGCGAATTTAAATTAAAGTAAAATAAAACACAAGTTGGGTTATTTCTTTTTTTAGTTAATAATGAAAATTACAACAGACATATAATGAGATTATTCGTTATTAAAATTAACAATTAGGGCTTAATAATGTTAAATTAGAATTTACTATAATAAGAATTTTGTTTTTATAACAAAATATTCTTAAGTTTTGCGGATATAGGTGATTTCGCAAGTCTGAATGAGACCTTTTTTTTATTTGTGGATGGGAAATCATCAAATGACTTCTCCAGCTCTGGGTGGTGCGGAAGGGCGTGTCAGACTTTTACTGACTAAAACCCACCCGTGTCTCTTCTGTTGCCTATGCCAGGGCCACGGTATCTTTTTCAAACAACCCGCATGATAGGTACCTGCGGTGGAAAAGTCTCTCAGATGCGACACAACACAACTCATTTGGAAACTAAAGTAGGTATTTGTTTGAAGTTTGAGTATAAGACTTTATTGATTTTGCCTCGTTTGCAACGCAATAGACAAAACAGCACGCGTACATAACTTTTTTGAAACGCGAAAGTTGAAAAGGATCGTTGTACCGGCAATAAAAATATCGCCGATGCCGATATATATCGGCAAACCCGATTAAGTAGTATCGCCGATATATCAGCATCGGTATCGGTATCGGATGCACCCCTAGTATGCTCCTACTTAACCGATTAGCACCGCTACCTCCTTACGTTGTGTTAGGGTTCCGTACCAAAATGGTAAAAAGGAACCCTTATGGTGTGACTCAGTCTGTCTGTCTGCCTGTCACAGCTGGATATCTCAAGAACTACTAATGCTATCAACTTGAAATTAGGAATAGTTTTAGATGACGTTTGCCCAACTACGTACTTTGCAAATAAGAAAGAAAAAAAAAATTTTTTTTTGCAAGGGACCCCTTTCATTCCCTATACTAGGGCATGTGGGGTATCATATAAAAGAGCGCTGTTTACACATTCTCAAACATTTTTTTCTTTTTAGGGTTCCGTACCTCAAAAGGAAAAAACGGAACCCTTATAGGATCACTCGTGTGTCTGTCTGTCTGTCTGTCTGTCTGTCCGTCTGTCCGTCTGTCACAGCCAATTTGCTCCGAATATAATGGAGGGATTAAGTTGAAATTTGGCATACATATGGATTTCTGTGACCCAAACATGTACGGCTAAAGTAAATAAATGAATTTTGAATATGGGGGTCACTTTTAGGGGACAAATAAGAAAATTAAAAAAAAAGTTTTGCAAACTGTACCTACTGTGTGACATATCAAATGAGTGGCTTACTATGAGGGTCTCAAATATTTTTTTTTTATAATTTTAAAATAAATTGTTTTGAAGTGATTTACAAAAATTGACCGTTCCCCCCCTTTTCTCCGAAACTACTGAGCCTAAAATTTTGAAAAAAATAAAGAAAATAGTTCTATACCTGTAGATTACAGGAAAACCTATAAGAAGTTTGTGCTCATAAAATAACATGGTAAATCTCTCAATAGTATGAGTACAAACTTACATTTACTGTTGGAATGTATGGACATGTTTTTCAACTATAATGTTATGTTTGTTCTTGGGATAATGAATTTAATCCCAACTACGGAACCCTTCATTGTGCGTAGTCCGACACGCACTTGGCCGGTTTTTTTATTTTTTTTAGGCCGCATTGTTTTCGACTTTGATGAAAAATGTTAAAAAAATACCGTTCCCCCACCCTGTTATCTCCGAAGTTTGCACAGAGAAAAATCTGAAATTATTATATGTGATAGAAGTTTATGTAAAGATTACAGGAAAAATAAAACGGTGTCTCGAAATAGCACACTTTTTCAGAAATCGGAACGGAACCCTTGACCGGTTTTTTTTTAAATCAACATTACGTTTTTAATCAAATGCTAGGTTTCTACTCTACCGTATCTGAATTTTATTTTTAATACTATAATAATTCTTTTAATAATAACTTCTGTAGTTAACTACGAAACCAAGAAGCTAGAAATAACACATCATTAACATAATTAAAACAAGTGTTAAAAAAAGTTAATTCTTTATTCTTAAATCTGTTTGAATGTTCACTAAGCACTGTTTACCTACCACTTAAATGTAACATTGACTTGAATATAAAAATAACCATGAGAAGTTGTTTACACAGTAATATACATGCTTGAAAAGAACTAAAAAAAATATGTCTAGACGAAGTAAAACAAACGTGTTTTATTAATTTTACTATCCGCGTAAACGGCGCAAAACTTTTTGCGAACCGCCGCGCTGTACCTACCGATATTTATTAACGTTACAAAAACGTTTATAACCTCAAAAATAACTTGATTAGCCTAAACAATGTCTAAAATTAGTCGATAAAAACACTAAACAGTCTGGATGCAACCTGTCCAGCTGTTTACCTTCGTCTTGAATACGTTTTCCACGCCGACAGACAAATGTAAACATTAGAAAATCGACATTGTTTACATAAGCTTAGTACTTATAAAGAGTTATAGTCGCTTATGCATGTTTTATATGTTAAATGTATGTTGTTCAAATAAATCGTGACCTATCCCGAGCTCAGTCTGAAGTCAGTTCTGAAGTTCTGATTGCTATAACGCGCTGATGATATTTTCCAGACACAGACGGCTGCCAGTCCGTTCATAAAATTCTGGGGTTTTCTCTATGTTTACCTTGAATGATCGTCTTTAAAATATGGTTCTCGTGTAAAATCTTTCAGTTGCAACGTTAAATAAAGATTTCGATGAAAATTTTCTTGACTTTTAGAGAGCTGCAGTGTACTTAGATATTCAAAGGATCGACTTACTTACCTACCTACCTTACCTATACAGTATTAGCCGCACGGGTCGATCCGTCAGGTTAAGCTACGCTTGCCAGTGTTGGTCCGTGGATGGGTGACCATCTTTACATACCGAGACTCCTCCGTGCCTCGGAAAGCACGTTAAGGCGTTGGTCCCGGTCCCGGCTGTCATTTGTGCATCTTTGTCAGCCGTTACGGGTCGTCAGAAGCCCGCCGAAAGTCTGACAAGAAGTCTTACCAAGGGGTATCGTATTGTACCCAGTAAATAGGTTGTGGAGGTCAGATAGGCAGTCGTTCCATGTAAAATACTAGTATTCAGCTGCATCCGGCTAAGCCGACCCCAACATAGTTGGGAAAAGGCTAGGCTAGATGATGACCTATATATACGTAGGTACACTATATATCTCACTTTTCGTAAAAAGGTAAAATTATGAAAATAGCACGCTGACACGCAGCGTTCACAGAGAAAATGTTACAGTTCAATACTTCAATCAGCGAAGTCCTAATTAACTCTTTGAAAATAGCTTCAGGTGCACTGACACACATATCGAGAGATAGAGTCGATAAATCTATTAGGCATCCAATTTGATTTGAGAAATCAAGGCTTGCTATATTCGCGAGCTGATCGAGAGAGCTCTAACAGAAGAATACACAAATACACTATACCAGAAAGGTTTAGGTAATGAAAAAAAGGTAAGTAAACAATCTTGATGTGTCTTTTATCTTTTTAGGGTTCCGTACCTCAAAAGGAAAAAACGGAACCCTTATAGGATCACTTGTTTGTCCGTCTGTCTGTCTGTCTGTCTGTCAGTCTGTCAAGACCGTTTTCCTCAGGAACGCGTGGAGGTATCAAGTTGAAATTAATATCAAATACGTAGGTCTGTGGTCTCTTGAATTCCTAAAAATCTCAAGCTTCTAAGTCAATGCAATAAAAACATACGGCCATTTATGCGACATATTTTGATACTCGCAAGTAAATCAAAACCTATAGGGTACTTCCTGTTGTTCTAGAATCATGAAATTTGGTAAGAAGCAAGGTCATACAACACAAATAAAGGAGAAAGTCCGAAAATTGTTAATTTGTAATTCTATCACATAATAAAAATGTTCAAGTCTGTCAGTCTGTCAAGACCCTTTTTCTCAAGGACGCGTGGAGATAACAAGTTGAAATTAATATTAAACACGTAAGTCTAATGTTCCTTAGAGTTCTAAAAAAATCAAGCGTCTATGTCAACGCAATGAAAAAATACTGTCATTTTTCGACACATTTTGATACTCGCAACTTTCGCAAGTAAATCAAAACCTATGATACTTCCCGTTGACCTAGAATAATGAAATTTGGCAAGAAGCAAGGTCTCCCAGCACAAGTAAAGGAAAAAGTCCGAAAAATGTGAATTTGTAATTTTTGAACATAATTTTTTTTTGTGATCCAATGTTAAGTTTGTTTTTGGAATAAATTCTTTTCAACTACGGAACCCTTCATTGTGCGTGGTCCAACACGCACTTGGCCGGTTTTTTTATTTTATTTTAAAACCTTTGTTTAAAAATAAAATGCCACTAAAAACTAATGTAAATACAACAATAATGATTACTAAATCAATTGAACCATTCGTTTAAGCAGTAGTTTATTTGTTTAGTATGTGTTTGTGTAAAAAGTCACATCAAGATTGTTTACCTTTATTTCACCACCTAAACCTTTCTTATATAGGGATTGTGCATTATTTCGTAATGTTACACGCGAGTTTGCTCGCTGACCAATACTTGAACGTCGGGTTTAAGCAGTTGTGTTCGAATGGTCTAGGTATAACTACTTAAACATGCTACAAAATACTTAAAGTTGCTTTTCGTACCACTTCAAAAAAATCAAAAAAGTGACATTCTATGCCACAAAGAGCGAACGACTATTGTTATAATAGTCATTTTTAATCTGTTAAAAACAGGGAAAGAAAATTGTTCTGAATTTCATTCATCCTCTAGGTGGAGAATGTGATTTAAAGGAGAATGGGCGGGTCCGTCCCCAGTGGTGTATCAAGATGTGATATACGTCATTTTAAAGATCATAACAATAGCTTTATTTTCTTGTATGGCACCAACAACGAAACTCGTGCAAGGAAGAACCATGAATAGTTTTAATTTTATTTTTTAATAATATTATTTGTAACTTCTACAGTAACGTAGCAAGTATAACCATGTGCACAAAATGCTAGAGGCGTCATCGCATCAGGGTGAAGAACGTCAGAAGCCGGATGAACCCGAACGAGATTACAATAAATTACGATATACAATTTTCCAACCGACGATTATCCCTGTATGCAGGTTGGTGCAGGACTATTGCAGAACATGGAAACAAAACATATTGGGCTTTGGGTTTGGGTGGCTGTGGAATGGTTACCTAGAACTATGGAAAGACTATGGCCCCTGCCTAAACCAATTTTTTTTTACAATACACAGATGAAATGGCAGGGGGTGACTTTTTTTTGTGGATGGGAAATCATCTAATGACTTAGCCCGCTCTGTGTGGGGCGGAAGGGCGTGTCAGACTTTTACTGACTAAAACCCACCCGTGATCCTTCAGTTGCCTATGCCAAGGCCACGGTATCTCTTTCGAACAACCCGCGACCCCGGCGGCATCGGCCCTATTCGCAGAAGGAGGTGACGGCCTCCCATGCACTCTCGCTCCGCACCATGGCCTGGACCAGGTTTGGACGTGAGAGATCGCCGCCGCCAATCGCCTCCATGAAAACAGGGCGGTGCTCCGCCTCTGACCTCCACTGTATGCTCCACGGTGTCCTCCGGGCGATCCACCAGAGTGCCTCCCTGATGCAACTCCAGGGCAGGGTATTGAAGGCGTTGGCCATGTCTAGAGACACCGCCCAGACGACCCCACCCCGGGCCACAGCATCCCCCGTCGTGAAGGCTCGCACGCGCATGATGGCGTCCACCGTAGAGCGCCCCCTGCGGAAACCAAACTGCCTCTCCGCCAAATCCGGCCCCTCCTGCACTAGCCACCCGACGAGGCGGTTTGCAATGAGTCTTTCAAAGAGCTTGCTCACCTCGTCGAGCAGCACGATGGGTCGGTAAGTGGAGCAGGGGGCACACTCAATAATGGGCCCCCGGAAACGGTCGCTAGCGAATAGTGACGTAGCGACAACGGGGCAGCATATCCTGATGTGCTTGAGGAGTGGAGAGGTATTCTACGGCTCTCAGAACAATCCCAGAGCCCGGAAGCTGGTCAAGATTCCTAGAATCACTTACTGGAATACTTCCTTCCTCCGAGCACGTTTGCTCTTGCGAATCTCCACTCAAGCCGGTCAATAAAGGCAAGAATGAGGTGGGAGCTCTGTTCCCGTCAGTGTTCACTCCAGCCGGTCAATAAAGGCAAGCCTTCTCCCTTCTCTTCAAGAGTTCAAGAGTTCAATAAAGCAAATACTAAAAAAAATAGCATCTAAATCACCTTAGTCTAACAATAATAATAATCTCAAAAGACCTCCAAAACGCTCCGACCCACTAAGAAATTTCCCTCGCAATTCTTGTTCATAAACTCTGTTTTGGAAGTCTTTTGAGATTATTATTATTGTTAGAGTAAGATGATTTAGGTGCAATTTTTTTTAGTGTTTGCTTTATTGAACTCTTGGCATTAAATTAACCAACTTTTACATGCATACGATGCTTTGTTATTATGAAACAAACCGTTTATTAAGAGATAAAAACAGAGTATTTCGATGACATTGTGACATCTGAATTAAGAAAATGAAAGATAATTAAAAAAAAGTAATCAGCGCATTTTGAAGACAAGAATATGGAAACAATTATGCGCTGAACAGATTTTCTAAATAAAATTTGTATTCCCCAATGCAAGTGCACAAACATAACTCGAGTCGTTGTTGGCGCGAAAGAGCTGTATTTAACGGTTGATTTACCTAACATAATCCACCCAGATGAACTTAAAAAAAAACTACCATCTATTACTTATATTATGGTTATTCACGTGCTATAATAATATTTCATGTTATTTCATTACTTTTGTTTAAAAAAAAATACAAAGTTGCGCAAATAATTCGCCGCGAGTGAATTTTGCAAGACTGCAACCTTAAGTTTATTTTAATTTATGTTTATAAATAAGTTAATGTTCTAAAATGCTTATGTCATATTATTATTGTGTTAATTTTTTCGCAAATGGTACGAAAAGTAGAGTATTTTCATCGGTGATAAAGCTGTCTTAGTCTTGGGTGAACTTAAATCCCTCGCTACACTCAGGACTCGTCTGAAATCCCTCGCTTCGCTCGTGATTTAAGTTTTTAACACCCTCGCTACGCTCGGGAGTAAACCTCGAGTCCTTCGTTACGCTCGCGATTCAAATCGTCACCCGCGACAGAAGACACTGCTTTATCCCCTTGGTTAATAATCTACTATTTCATGTCTGTCTGTGTGACCGTGTTATTTTCCTAAACTCTGCAATGAATTTTGATGCGGTTTTCACCATCATTTATTAGAGAATATTTTCTGGAAGATTTAGGTACCTACCTACTTACTGGAGTATGACTCACACACACAGCAGATAAAGAGTTATCTGTTCTGTGGCTATAATACAATAGTTAGGTCCTGTACCATAGATATACCTAAGTATATTTCTATGTTAGATACAGTGTCTAGGCACCATTAAACTGACATACTTATTAATAAACAAATCTCAATATTTTAATACAAATCGTATAAACCGTGCTAGTTATCAGATACTCGAGTCGACTCATCGAGACTGTGTAGTTACCTACACAGTGTTAACGACAAAAAAACCGGTCAAGAGCTAGTCGTCGTTTTATTTTTCCTGTAAGTAATCTTGACATACAGGAAACTTCTATCACATAGAATAATTTATGATTTTTCTCTATTCATTAATTTTTCATCAAAAGTTGAAGACTATGCGGGCTTTTTTTTTAAAGAAAAAAAAAATGTTTGAGAATGTGCAAACAGCGTTCTTTCATTATGATACCCCACATGCCTTACTTCGCAATTTTAGGATTTTTTTCTTTCTTATATCTACGGTTTTAGGGTTTCGTACTCAGTCTGTTTGTCCGTCTGTCAGAGCTGGATATCTCAAGAACTACTAATGCTATCAACTTGTTTGGAACACTACTATTTTGCAAATAATAAAGAATTTTTTTTTTGCAAGAGGGACTGAAAAAAAATAGTTCTTTTTTTTTTGAAAAAAAATCAACAGTTCCCTACATTTTGACGAATTATGCGAACATAAATGTACTGAACAGCTGATTTTTTTTTCGCGATTTCAGGTTTGGTCCCGTAGTAAAAGTTGTTCATAATGATGAGTAGAATGACACCTTAAAATATTGCCACTGTTTATACTTACACCCTGTCTGTCACAATAGGCTGCGTGTGCCGTGCGCGTGCAACAAGTGCAACGAGTCGGCTCGTCAGCCAGGCGTCCCTGAGGATGCGAGCTAGACGCGACTATACGATTTATTGCCAAAACTAAGAGCGTTGTCTAGTTACTAAATTATTAATATACAATAAATAATAAATACTGGTTTCATCTAAACTTCTACTAACCAAGCCTTTGGTTGGTTACAGCGAGAAGAAAACGTATAAATACCTAACCCACCAAAAACATTTTCATGTAAAATGTTGCCAAGACGAGACCACATATAGCTCGCACTGACAAAAAGCTATCAGATCTCATGTAGAGCCAAGCTTCTAACTCTACACGCCCTAATTCTCCAAGCCCTAAATTCACAAACTCTACACCTTAGTCAAAATATGAGACTTGGCCGTTTCGTTACTACAAGAACTATTGTATAACAGAAAAGTAATGAACAGTGAATACATTTTTCACCTTGCGCCCATGTGATGGTAGCGAAACGGCCAAGCCACATATTTTGACTAAGGCGTAGAGTTTGTGAAGTTAGGGCGTGTAGAGTTAAAAGCTTGGCTCTACATGAGATCTGATAGCTTTTTGTCAGTGCGAGCTATATGTGGTCTCGTCTTGGCAACATTTTACATGAAAATGTTTTTGGTCGGATTTCATTTCTTTTTGTAAATTGCTAATGATATTTATAGGAGTATTTTTCTGTTCTTCACTTTTTCTTTCTTTTTTTGGGGTTAGGTTGATAGGTAGGAGATTAATAAACACTTATCGAAGTATATACAAGTGTATTAATATTATTCGTAATAAGTAGGTACTTATTATTTGCGGAAGTCTCATACAAATTTCCATCCCCTAGTTCAAGGGGTTGGGGGTAAAAGTTCCAAGTTTTAGAATTTTTTTGTTGTTTGTGTACTAATACTAGCTTACATACCAAATTTCAGCTTTCTAGGACTTCAGGAAGTACCCTAAGAATTTTTATGATCATCAGTGAGTCAGTGACGAAATCGGGGTGTTTTAGATATCAATAAAATCTAAAGTATAAGAGCTACGCAATTGAAACTTTATAGGTTTAATAAGTCAACCACTGACATCATATCCCGAAAATTTTGTTTATCTGGTATAATCCAAACCCAAGTTAAGAAGGTTCAATAATACGACAAAGTGCATCGAGAAAAGGTAGGTAGTGCCCTTGCGCTTCGCTTGGCTCGTCTTGGCGGGCGCACTCCTGTGCGGCTGTATTAGGTACCTATTATTTATTATGTGGTATTAATAACAATGTATTTAATGACTCACTGACCTAAAACTAAACTACTTAGGTACCTACTTTAAATTAATAATTAAAGTCAAAAATAAATGTACACCTACTACTGCTATAATTGTAACGCGGGGGGCTAATCTACAATAATAGTTATATAAGATAAAGTTTAATACATCTTATATTTTTTTTATCAGTTTATCTCAAAAATTCGTACACAACATTATCTCTATTATTTTCCATCTAATAATTATTAAAAAAAAAAACAAAATCCTTCATATTCAAAAGTAATTAATTCCACAATCGAAAGCAACCGTAGGTATGTAGTTATTTTCCTCAGCCTGTACACCATAAGGTTTTTTTTTTGCATGAAACCTTTACAGTACCTACTTAGGTACCTACTTAATATGAGTACGTCAAGTAACTTTTGAAAAAATGTTGTAAATTATTTTAGTTTTCAGATTTTCAGGGAAATATTTTATTTACTCTGTGAAAAACTGGATGAGCTATATTGTTTTGTACTGGATGTGAATGAAGTACCTAGGTACTTACCTAGTTTATTTGACACAGGTCTTTATTTGAAATGCACGACGACGGCCCTATATTTTTCATAGTAGGTAGGTACCTACATGAAATATGTCTATAGACTGAAATACTTAAAAGACTTTTTATTAAAAAAAAAAAACGATTATTCAAGGAAAAATCGTCGAAAATGATTTAGTCAATAGCTTCCAGCACACTAATTGCGTAACACACTATCAATCGGAATCGTTTTAATTTTGACAGTTCAAAAACATTAATTGCGTTATTTACGTTGTCGAACAAACAAATAATTACCTATAGGTACTTAATTTGGTAATTTTTCGAACCTGGGCCGGTAGTCTCGACATTATTAACGTTGCCCTAACGATCGTTACGTTGCTCTGTGGTCTGATAAATTTTAAGGAACGGACTCGAAGATGTGTCTGTGTCATCTGTGTGTCTTTAATAAAATCGAACTATTACCATTTGCCCGTCTCGAGGGTCGAGGGGAGCCCATTAGGACCACAGAGCATGTAATTAGTTAACGAATGTCGTAACGAAAATCGTAAAGAATGTCGAGACTGCCGGCCCTGTGAAACAATGAATTAGCAATTTGCTTCAAAATGATTCAGATTCCGAACGATAAGTGTGTTACGCAATTAGGGTGCAGCCTGCAATAATGTCGATTTCAAAACAAGAATCTTCTGCCCGATCTCTTGAATCGTACGTAGGTAACAGCACTACTTATATAACCTCACTCACCATCTCGAAATGGTGCCGACATATTTAGTGTTACTGTTACTTTAAATTCAAAGATCTGCTCACTAGCTCAGCTCGCATTAACTCGAGATCGATATCCCTCGAAATCCAGATTCGATTCCGGGAAACGTGTGCCTATTTCACGTTGATATACGATAATATTATTATGAATCATCCTTGTAAAGGTACCGTATGTGGATGCGGATGAATCAGACATACAAATCACGGGATTTGTTGAGTGCTGTAAATATCAGAGTAGGTAAGTCATTTCAGAGTGGACAAGCTATAAGTAGTGTACCTACCTACTCTCTATTCTTATTTAACCAAAAATTTTCACTATTCCGTAAGTACCTACAATTTTTCAAACATTTTCTTTCATATACAAACCTTGTCGGACAATTCAATCAATCTGCCTAGCCTTTTCCCTTTTCCCTTGTCGGACTATTACAAACAACAAAAAAAGAATTAGCCAAATGGGTGCAACCGTTCTGAACTGATCGGCAATTGATGAAATCAATTGCCGAATGTATGTACGCGCAACGTACATACATTCGGCAATTGATTTTTATTTCTAAAGATAGATTATTAAAGAATTCTGGAGGCAATCAAGTATTAGGTCTACCAGCAGGTTTTAACCCGTTTCTAAAACATGGCAAATCAAGTCAAATCAAAATCGTTTCTAAACGGGATGAAATTTAAAACATGCTCCAAATCGAAATGGGAGATGTTGGTCCCTTAGTAAAAGTTCATATTGATGCGTAGAACACCCCCTTAAATTTTGTCGCATGTTTTCAAAGTCACCCTGTATAGGTACTATACGTCACGAATTATACAAACAAAGTTACATACTATTCGTTACGAATTATACAAAGTTACGAATTCAACTACCAATGGCAGTCTGTATTCGGTAATTATATATAACGAATCGAGCAGGCATATTTTATAAACACACGTCATTACAACAATAGACAGACAATGTGTCATGCACCTAAAAAGAAAAAGACAAAAAAGCGGCCGCTGCAAAAAGGTGCATTATCGAAGGACAAGAGCACACTGGTGAATGGAGGTGGGCAGAACAGGTGTGTGTCAAGGTTGCAGACGGCGTAACGAGTCCCAGAGGTGCGGCCGTCTGCCGAACGACCTTGGGTGTATAACCCGCCTTAGTCCCACATACGGCTGCTAATCGAAAATCAACGTTTAAGAGGTTTCAAGTCTTTTTGTAGCCAGACGCGTTGCAAGCTTATAATTAAAACAAAAATCTTTGCCAAAATCTTCTCTTCGTTTTAAAAAAATACTTTGAAACATGACTTTTTTTTGGCAAAAAGTAGACCCGTAAAAACTCAGTAGGTACTCGTAAATCTACCGAAAATTTAGTCTGCGTTCTGAATTTGAAACTATAAAAACAATAGAATAGTTGAAATTGTTTTTGGTCTGACAAGCATAGAGCATTTGGCAATTAACATTGTTGTCTGTTGAGTTGCTAAATTCAACTGAAGTTTCATCGGTAATTAATTATCACAGCATGCGCTAAGCGTTACGCAGCGTAGGTGAATTAAAATCGTGAATTTGTCTTCTTAAGACAAGACGCAGATATTATACGCCAATGGCCTTGAGTGGTTAGCTTGCGTGTTCTGTGATGAGCTCACGCAACGCGTCGTACGTCCAGCCAGTATAGGACTCGCACATCATAACTCGAGTTATTGAACTACTTAAATCCCGAGTTGAGCTACACGATTGTTGATAAATGCTTGCACCGACTGGACAGGTCCACTCAAATTTGTATGGCTCTTACCTCAAAAGACCATTTCAGACATGGATCTACATGGTCCTCACATGATCTGACCAAGATTATGTCTGGACTTTAAAAGAGACTTTGACCCCTGAGTTTGTTTCGCCATTTCTTCTCAGGGTAGTCAGATAAGAAATGTCGACTTCATCTAGCTTATTTTTTTTTATGACGTGTTAAAGTGATTCCGTTATCCTATTTACAGAATAAACAATTTCATTTCATTTAAAGGAGCGCTGTCCCAAATTAGAAGTATTATGAATTTAACATACATATAACAAAAGGTATTTCAATAAAACATGAACCTATATTATAAGATAAATAATTAAATTATCTTTAAAATAGTGAAGTGTTCACGTGATTCTCAGTTTTATAACCGCGTTAGACATAACTTTACAAATGAATTACACTTGGTAATATAGTAATAATCTAAAAGATTCACAGATTATATTATTAATAAAAAAATGCTCTAGTTTAACATATATTTTTTTCCAAATCATTAACACTAGGTACAGTAGTACCCAAGTAATATGGCTTATGGATGTACCTGCGCAGAAGATAAATTTTCAAAGCGCGGGAAATGCTATTGACCAATCGACACGCTCCACGCTTTTTCCTGTACCGCTATTGGTCGGTAACTGCCGCCATGTTAGCGCGCGCCGCTTGACAGCCGCCATACTTGCGAGTGAGACGGAACTAACAGCTGCAGTGTATTATGAACCTTATAGTAGTGATCTAAGGTTGATTGTAAGTTTTAAGTATTCTCCATAATACTTTCTTTTCTGTGCGAACGAAGATTCACGACGCGCCTTATTAGTTGAGTACTACTGTACTCGGTTTAGTCGTGGTAGCAGTGGTGGCCCCATAGATATGTATAAGAAAGTAGGTATATTTCTATGGGAGGCCCAGTTGTGACGGCCGCGACTTTCGAGTTGTACTTACTTAGGTTGTACGAGTAGATTCGAACCCAGTCAGGCGCTTTACTTTGTGTAAATTATTTCATCACCATACTGCTCTAAAACGGTGGAGGAAAACGTCGTGAGGAAACCGGCATGTCCTAGAAGCAACAATTTGAAGACATGTGATGATGTGACATCTACCAACCCGCATTGGGCCCGTGTGGTGGATTACGGTCCCTCTCACCGAGAGGCCTGTGTCCCAGCAGTTGGTACCTACGTTAAAGGCTGATTATGTGTCTAGACGTGATCTTCAGTTTAAAATCATTAATAGTCGGTTATCGTCGCCTTGAATTTCTCCTTTGGGAGAACCAAGTACCTACAAAGTTCATTGCAATTACATGCACAGTTGCCCTCTGCCTGAAAAATCACAATTTCTCAAGAATGGCGAGTACCCTTTGTAATGAAATCGTTTTTGAAATGAAACTTCTTCGGCGGCGATTCGATAATTAAAATTTCAAGGACACGTCACGTTTAGGCACATTTCGGTACATGAGAGAGAAGAAAAATAAAACTCTCTCTCTCTGCCTCTCAAACTAAACTTCTCTTATTTTTTTTTAAAGTTTCACTACTATACCGTGCACGGTGCTGCATGCGCAAATCATAGTTTTTTTTAAATATTTATAACTTGAAGTTGAAATGGCTTCTAGAACCTATTAGAGCTCAACCAAAAATTCAAAGCAAAGGTTCTCAAAACATGCGGCAGCCTAGATAAACAACAGACACATTGGAGTAACGGGAGCAACAGTAGGTAATACATCCTTCATAGTCTCATAGACATACTTACTACCTACGTACATAGGTATTATTTTGTAAATACATACATTTCTCCTTCAGAGAATAGTGGCCCTGTAGCCCCCTCAAACGTCTATAGCGGCTTTTCAGCTAAAATCAAAAGGAATATCGGATAGCCAGCCTGGGCAGGGGTGTAAATTGATATTGCCGAGTCTATCCGTAGAGAGTAGAGACGAACTACGCGACGAGACGTATCACGCACGATGCTGATGAAAATAGTGATTTTCTTTTTACTATGGTAGTTTGTGAACGTCATCATTTCATGGATTATGACTATTATGAGATTAGAATCATGTCCTACATGACTGATAGCTTGGCATCAATACATCGATAAATTGTTTTTAAAATTCCTATAAAACCAAATGTAATCATTTGGATTTTCCACAATTATGTGTTATTTGACTATATTGTCTACTGCTGTACTAAAACCGAAACATGATTAGGTACTTGAAATATCACCAATTTTCAATTTTCAAATTTTTCATTTCAGTTTTTAAAGTAGCACCCTTAGAGTAATTAATTCTATGGTAGCACCGTCTATTTTCTGTTTTATACGTAAACACATAGAATTATTACTCTAAGCGTAAACAGTTACTTATTGTGCAGTAAAATTTGCTTTAAATTGAAGGTATTCAAATATTTTAAGAACTTACTAAGCTAAAAATTGATACTGTTTATTTTCAAGGTATGGCCATAAGGTACATTTTGTCAAAAATCTACATGAAGCGCGTTTAGTTCCGGTGCGCGTGAGTCTTCTCGCGCGTCAAACTAGACATAAAACCCCCATTACACTGTCCAATTTGCAGAGCGCTAGATGTGCTAGCTTGCTTGATTTGTATTGTATAAACATAAACTGCACGCTATCTCATCTAGCGCTCTGGAAATTGGATAATGAAATGGGCGCTTTAGACAGCTATAACGCCATTTCACTTACACACCGAGCTAAACCACGCTTCGATGTAGGTACTGAGGCACGGAGAAGTGTCGGTATGTAAAGATGGTCACCTATCCACACACCAGCCCCGGCAATCGTAGCTTAACCTGATAGATCGACCCATGCGGCTGTTATTACCTACTTAGCCATTCAAATCCTCTGGTTGTTTTTCTCGTACTCATACCAATTACCTGTAAGTACCTACCTCGACAAGTACTGTAAATTAAATGTTTACCATCAATAAACTGTCTAATATTTATTTTACGTACAGATATTTTTGTTATTTCACGCTAATTAAAAGTACACAAGTTATAGTCGAAAAAATCAAGTAAATAATACAGTTTGTATCACTTAATTGGTACCTACAATACCATAAATTATAGCCAAACCACTATAATTATGTTACCCTGACATAAATAATTAAGTACAACAAAGTTGAGAGTAAATACTTGCACTTACCTATGTACCGAACATTTGTAGAAATCATTATATTACTGCACCAATTAGTCAAGCCCACCTGCCAACAGATTTACACAAATAAATTGCAATGTCTGTCCTGTCGTTCATTATAAATTAAAAGTACACACTTGACTTGCAGTAAACACATGATATCGTGGCCAATTTGTATAATTACGTGTTAACAATGCAAAAACAGAGGATTCTTATAGTATAGTGTTCATTTTTTGTGTGGTTCAATTAAATAGTGCTTACGACATTAGAGTTAGGTACCAAACACTGCCACAGATTTTTCATTGTTACTGGAGGAACCAACATAAACAAGACATTTTTTTTTTGCATTTGTTACTTTTTTGTGTTGTTACAAACTTTAAAACTAAGTAGCGACTAGATCTGATTTAAGATTTTTGAGTTTTTTTATTTTAAGAAAACCTTTTACTGAGACTAACTTACCTACGATGATGGATAATACATAAGTAATTAAGTACATTTATAAAACAGTTACCTAAAAGTGATCAGCGAATTCGAGTTCTTTTCAAAATATAATATGATATTTTTCCTGTGATTGAGGATTTCTGCATTTTCAAGATGATAATATAATTATGGGAGTTCAAAAATGTTTTAAACTGATTTAAAGATATAAGTAGGTAGGTTTAGAGTTGCACAGAGAGCCATGGAGCGTTCCATGCTTGGCATCAGGCTAATAGACCGAGTTCCAAACGCCCAGATCCGAAGACGTACAAATGTTTTCGATATCGGAAAGCGAATTATGGAACTCAAATGGAGTTGGGCAGGACACCTGGCAAGGCGCAGTGATGACAGGTGGAGTAAGGCTGTGACAGAGTGGCGTCCAAGGACTGGCAGACGAGATGTCGGTCGTCCGGCGGCGAGATGGGCTCGTCAGTCCATCATTGTTGCCATGCATCGCGGGCAAAACCTGGATGAGGCTGGCACAGAAGCGTGAGGATTGGCACAATAAAAGAGAGGCCTATGCCCAGCAGTGGTGAAGTCGGGCTGTTGATGATGATGATGATGGTAGGTACATAACCACATAGAGAAACACATACCTACCGACCCAAGTACTTCTGTAAAGTATGCGTCAGCTCGAACTTAGCTTGAAAACAACATTAATAAAAATCAACTCAAAAAGTTTCAGTCAATTTAACCTTTTGATTCGTCAATTCGTCATTTGTTTACATTGGTGGGCATTACAAAAAAACCCGACAATAGTCACAGACTGCAAGCAGACGGTTCCATAGACAACATTAAAATAATTCGTCACGCTTGTTATCTGTCATTTTCGTGTGTATCTGAGCATTGAGCAATCTTCGTGTGTCGGACAGTGCTCTAGGCCTAGTGTAACTGTGTGCTAACTATGTACATAGTCATTTGAGACTACAAACTGGACGCGGATGTCGGAATAGTTCACACGGTCTTCTAGATGTGTCATAATTAACAGGTTTTATCTCTAAGGGGTTAGATACTAATGATGTCTTCTGCTGTTCTACCTCTGTGGTTTAGGTAGAGGTTGGCAAGCGTATATATAGATGTGATCATGTAATCTGATTTACAGCCCAAGAAAAGCTTATGAATAAGCTGACAAATGACACTATAGAATACGAAAATAGGTTAGACACATGTACCTACTTAGGAATGATTCTACCAATTTGGAGCAGTAGGTATTAGCTGGAAATAGAGAATTCAAGTCTTAGATAAACCTGCTTTAAAATATAGTACGAGTACCTAAAGGTAAGTACTTTGCTTATTGGTTCCCTACAAAATGGTTGAGCTGGATGATGCTGCTCCACGCGTCATGTTCGTGAATGGGTGCCGGTGCCGTCAGTTGGGACTGGTCATCTCTTAATTGCCAGGGCTTATCTTCAATCTTATATTTTGTATTGTTTTTAATTTTTTTTTTTTTACATTGTTCTCTGCTCACATTAGAAGCAACAAGAATAATGTAAGTACTTACCCAAGATTTTGTAATATCTTCATTTAAAAGAGTGTCCTTGGAGTTTCTTGTCTGTTCTTCTCCATAGAGATCTGCGTTTTGGAATGTGCAACTAGCTTCAACTTCCTGAGTAACTGTCCAACTCTTTGAAAATTTAAAAGTGCCTGTAATCGGTTTATTTGTAATAAATGCTTTGAGTTACCAATATCGGTGAGATGCAATCAGTGTGGTGGTGATCGGTGATCGGTGTGATCGGTGGTGATGTGATCGGTGTTCCACTCCTCCATCACCAATTCTCCGCCATCTACTCATTAGGCAACATTTTGTTACACGGTACACGTGTGTACTATTTGAATTTTTTTTATATTTTTGATCAACTTATGAATCCGTGACTCTTGATTTATGAATTTCACATAATTCAAATAGATTCAACACTAAAATACTTAAATATAAGCATTTAGGTATACCCAAGTAGATTTGCATTTCTTTCGGTACTTTAGTAATTGTTCACACACATATAGGTGTATAATTATCACAATGATAAGCAAAACATATTATCAGCCTGGCTTTTTTGTACATTTTCCTTCAATACAACAAGTCTACCTAGATTATTGGCAAGTTGGATTTAGCTAATATTCAGTAAGATAGCACTGAATCTGAGATTATTCCCCAGTTTTTTTTTAAAAATCTGGAACAGTAAATCTGTTGTCAATTCTTGTTTTGATTTTTTTGATCAAAATACAAAAAAGGCAATAACCAATCGCAGAGTTGACAGCATTGCCCGCACGAAAAAAGTGAATATGTTATCAGGAACCGGGTGTTCACCTCTTAGATCGATTTATTAGCGTGGCAGGCACGACACATGCCTACAAAAACACACATGGTAAAATTTAACGATCATTATACAACGCCTCGTAACTTGGTAACACATTCGAGTCACATCCAGAGTTTGTATATCGACGGGTCTCATGTACGTTGCCAGACGTGCACTTAGCATGTTCGGCCGGCCGAAACGTGATCTCGCAAATCGCAATGGTCTGTCTAGACGCCGCAGGCCGCCTGTCTGGCCTAGCCGTAGTGTGATGGCCCATACAAAGCCACCAATTACCAATCCAGTGGCCGACGCTAATGGCTATAGGTACCCGTATTGTTCATATTTCAATGCACGCCACGCGTCTGTACTTCTGTAGTGTAGAGTACAGATGTTAATTAATATGCTCCGACTTTTTCATGCGGACAATGAACTATCGAATGATAAAGGTTTTGAATTCAATTTGTGGGTTACAAACACCTTTGTTGTTAGTGAGATGTACCTTGAAAATTGGAAATATGTTTTTCTTTACTCATTGTTAGGGTTTTTGGACTTCATTCAAATTCAAGGTTGAGTTTTCGTCAATTAAGTAAAGGTCAAGTTGAAAATTTAACTTTATACTTAAGTCATTATCATTAGTCATCCAGGGCTTTATCTCATTAACTGTTATGGTAAGTGGTGATATGTAATTATGACGAAAATGATGATTTCAAAGGAATTCTTCACGTTACATGTGAGTAAGAAAAGCAGACCCTAATTACAAACTAACGACAGACGAGTAAGTACATCATATTATTATTATTATTATGTATAAGAGCTACGTAGGTATAGGATGGCAATAATTATATACTCGAAGATAATAACACGACGCACCATCCATACGCTGTAATAATAAACGAACAAGTGTATGACTAACACTTTTTGTGAAGAGACCGTCCACAATTTCCTAAGTCATTTATTTACAAAGTAATATGATCGTTTGTTACGGCTACCGTGATACGCACAGTAATTCTAATACATTGGATAGAACGCGTCGTGTAAACACAGACGAGGGACCAGACGGTCATCAATCGAGATCTAACAGAAAAACAGCCAATGCGAAGGCGGGGTAAAAAGTAGCGCAGACGCGGATGTGCGAGAGGGGAAAAAAGTGGTTGCATCGAGTGACTCGCGCGCACTGCAGGCTGCACCGCCAGCGGCGACCGGCGGCGGCGACCGCGCCGTGCGAGTTCGGCAAAAACCACAATAACTCACCATGCTCAATGAAACGTGAACTTTCCTCTACACATTCAAACCTCTTCAGCACGACCGTTGAGCTACTAAGAATTGCTAAGCGCTTGCAAAAATCTGCAACAACAATACCGCATGTATTTATTCAGTATTCGAAATGTAATTCAAAAATCAGAGCCGTAACTTACGTCTTTCGGTCACTTAAGATTCCGTGTTAGTAGATAAAACGCACAGAGAATTTCAAAGTATTGTTATCTTAAAGCGGCTCATATACACGTTATCTAGTATCATACAATAAATACTAGGTAATGGTTGACCAAGCAACCGGGGACTTGATAATTGGTGCTGTAGATAAATAGTTTATTGGAGCGGGTTGTCTATTGACTTGATAAAGTCGAAATTAAATTATGACCAGTTCCATAATCACGCCACACTTAAGTATAAGGCTGTGTGCGGTATATACTGGGTGTTATCATTAGCTATAAGTTATGCGATACCAATAGCTACTCTATCAGCAGCTGATCCAGGTGTTGCAGCTATTTAATTGTAAATTTTGTATCGTTTCGTGTGCTTTAGATAAACTAAACGGCAGGAAAGTGCAATACCTTACCCTTTAATATTGCCTAAGGGTAATAAAGAATGCTGATAAGCAAACGTTTAACGTCCCTTTTAAATGTTTGATAATATCCGGCACGTCTCGGTTTATTTGCTTATTTTACGATGTGCAAAAACTAAGACAAACATTTTCAATTTTGGAAACAAACAAGGGTAATATTTTGAAGACGCCATAATGCATACTTACATCTTCGTCTGTATTCAGTACTATAAGCTACTGCCCACGACTTCGTCCGCGTGAAATTTCTGGTTTTCCCGTCGCGTCGCATCGCCCCCCCCCACCCCCCTAGCTATTACTTCGTTTTCGCTTAGCGTCTTTCTGATTTTTTTTCTTTTTGCTCGGCTCCTTAGGGCCGTAGCGTGGTGTTGAATAGCCTATAAACCTTCCCCAAGAATTGGGCTATCAAATGTAAAAATATTTTTCCAATATACTTCTTCGAAAACTGGTTCATTTTGCACTACGATTAGCTTCACAATGCAATGTATTTCACACGAGTGCGATTTTTCATTTTCCCCCACGTGTGCGGGAATAAAAATTGCCACAGATAACGTATCGGTACCTATACTTAGTCCAAATTGGTTCAATGCCTCTATTCACAACTCTCTATTCGGAGGTGAATGTTTTTTTTTAACCGACTTCAAAAAAAGGAGGAAGTTCTCAATTCGGTTGTGTTTTTTTTTTGTATGTTTGTTACCTCAGTACTCCGTCATTTATGAAACGATTCGGAAAATTCTTTTTTTATGTGAAAGGGTATACTTCCAGATTGGTCCCATTTTTATCAAAATTCATTTCTGATGATTGGATCATGAGGAATCGAGGGAACTCCTCAAATATTATAGGCATACATAGCTATTTTGGTATTTTCATCAACAAATCAAGCGTTTGCATTCAGAAAGATCATCTGGTGAGGTGGAACTAATGAAGAAGACCACAGAAAGCCACGGGAACTCCTCAACGATGATAAGTATTTCACGGGTGGCGATAAAATATCTCGATTAATAGTTAAGCGACTATGACGAAGCTTTAAATAAATGGTTCTGATGAAAATAGTACCATCGAACCGATCTGATGAAGAAGCCGGAAGGTATAGGCATTGGAACTCAGTAATAAATCAATGTATCCTAGCCGTGTTTGGGGTTATTGGAATTGTCATGAGGTGCACTCTGGCTATAAATGATTTAATGCTAACTATATGCCGCTTCAAATTGCGCTACTTGAGTTGTATGTTATGTGTGGCCTTGATTGTCAGAAGGCAGATTTCGTAGCCTCGTTATCTCCGTCAACTAAAACTACGCCTACCAAACTTCTGACACGACTTAGTGCGACGTATTTGCATTTTTGCAAAGTTTTTATTTGTTATGGTATACTCCTGATATAGTCGCATAAAAATATCTTCAAGTTCTGATGAATGGCTTTTGAGTTAGCTTCAAATAATTTAATACCTATTTTTCCCATTTAGTCTATGTGGATGATGCTCTAATGTATTTTGCAGTGGTATTCAGATTTGTGTGGGGTAGGCACCACTAAAAAGTGAAAAATATTTTTTTTTTACAAAAAAAAAAACAACCGACTCCCAAAAAACACTACAAAGTGAAAAATAACTTTAATTTCGGAAGTCGGTGGCAAAAAAAACGAAAGTAAATAAAAAACCAAAGACACTGACTTCCGAAATTAAAGTTATTTTTCAGTTTGTAGTGTTTTTTTGGGAGTCTGTTGTTTTTTTTTTTTTGTAAAATGTTTTTTTAATCTCGGCAAAGAGATATGCATCTAGGCGTTAATATTTTTTGAATATGTAAATAATGTTTATAAATAGAATATCATCAAAAACTATGAATATACAAATTACGATAAAAAAACCTTTATGAACAAATTAACATTTATTTGTGTTTTATACTCAAAAATATTAAGTATTTTGAATTTTCTATTTTTCATATTAACTAGGCTGTTTATCGGCTTTATACCTTTGCTCCTCCTTCAACCTGGCGAAAGCAAAGCGCGGAAAAAAAAGAAAATTGAAATTATAGTTTCCTAATAATTCATGGCAAAAACATTCTCCGTTATTTTGTTTTTTTTTTCTTCAAAAGTGTATTGAAAAACGTCGTTTGATACATGTGGACATTTGTTATTGCAGTTCTCGGCTCAAAAACAACCTCGCCTACGGCTCGGGTGTTAATTCCGCCTCGAATGCAATAACAAACGTTCTCCACTTGTATCAAAATGTACTATTTTCAAATCCGACGGGTAGTTCCAGAGATTACCCCCTACATACCTACAAACAAACAAACAAACAAATTTTACCTCTATAGACATACATATTAAGTATAGACTAAGTTCTGCCCCCGACTTCGTCCGCGTGTAATTTCAGTATAGGTATACCATAAAACATGTACTATGGCACTCGGCAATTTATAGTATAGCTTTGTATCAGGGACTTGAGTACTTCTAAATTATTCTTCCTTCAAAATTATTCTCTCAACTTATGTATTGTTAAAGTAAACTTAAATAACCTTTGGTATTCCTTCAAAATTATTATCTCATCTTATGTATTGCTTAAACTTAAATAACCTTGTTATTCCTTCAACACTATTCTCTCAAATTGTGTATTGTTAAAGTAAACTGGAAGAGCTGGACCACCTAATACAAGCAAATCTTTGCTTAAAAGGTGCCTCCAAACTTAAAGCTATGTAAATTACAAAGTTGACGAAATAAACATTTTTTTTTTTTCTAGGGTCTACAGTCTACACAAATAAACAAACAACTTAAAATATTATAGTTAAGATATAGATATCTTATAGTGCGGCCGATTTATCTTAGCAAGTCTGAACTGTCGAATAGGCAATAAGAACTTTCGCGCATGTTCTCTCACTCACACTCGCCTTATGACACCATTTGGTTCCTAAAAAATGTTACTGGCCAGCCGTCTGCGCGAAGTTCGGACTTGCCAAGATAAATCGGCCGAACTGTAACTTTAATTAATAGCCTACCTAATAATTACAGGCAAATAGGATCCAAAACATGTTTACTTGAAAGAGAACCACCGAATTGTTAAGCAAGCCGATGCATGCCGAATTGCCGATGAGGTAAAATAAAATGCCTTCATTAAAAAAAATCATCTAAGTAGAAAGAAGCACGAAATATATCACTAGGCAATTACAAAAGTACATACATAAGCTTACCTCATACTCGCGGTACATCGGTCGCTACGCAAGCACTTGCGTAGACGCAGTAAAAACTATAAGTTTTTAGTCACTGGATCGATAATGGGTTTTTAATCGATTTTTTACCCACATCGTCAATCTCGTCCGCCATAAAGGATACAAGTCCATCCATTTATGTACCACAATAATAATTAAAGAGAAATTATAATCAGAAATAAATTACTTCTTAAGTAAGATTTAATTCGATGTCCGCCGTTTACTGGTGTACCATTATGTAATAATAAGTATTATGGAATACCCATGCCCGTGTCTCGGAAAGCACGGTCATTCATGGATCTTTGACAGTCGTTACGGGTCGTGAGAAGCCCAAAAGTCTGACAACCAGTCTTACCAAGGGGTATCGTGTTACCCAGTACTGGGTTGTGGAGGTCAGATAAGCAGTCGCTCCATGTAAAATACTGATATTCAGCTGCGTCCGGTTAGACTGGAAGCCGACCCCAACATAGTTGGTTAAAGGCTAGGCAAATGATGGAATACCCAATATACTTATGTGTGGCTTTTTATTTTTTCGACGTAGATTATGGCAACGAAATCAGTGGCTATTTAAAGAGTTATTTAGGAACATCCTCTTGGGATGATATCTTTGGTAAACTGTAAAAAACTGTGCCATTCAGAATGAAATAGTCAAGGTCATTTGTGTACCTACCTGAGGATCTTATAGCAAATTAACCATTGCTCGGCCTGTATCAGTCAATCAGACAGCAACAACAGTAACAGACAGTAACAGACAGTAACAGAGATAACAGTTTCGCTTTTGTGAATAGCAAACACACACATACTACAGACAGAAGTTGGGCTAACGCAACCACCAACTGCAGAAGCCAGCCCGAATAGACCGACAGATAGTCACAAAGTAACATCCCTTTCAGCAAAAAGGGCTTAGCTGTACATAAGTTGCAGTAAGATGGATATAGCCGTGATATAGTAATTATATCCCTAGGGATATAGCTATCTATCATAGTGCGTAGTGCGTAATGTGTATCGTGTGTATCGTAACAACTTAACAGTAACAACTTTCAAAGAAATTAACTGTACTTTTATTAAATAAATGTTACTACTCTGTATCGGTTTTTCTAGCTGATCAATTTTACTTTTGTATCAGTTTTTGTACCCATGTTTGATGATGAGCTGCATCAATGTTTGCATGTCAAAATGAGAGAATGTACAAGGATTCTTTTATATTATTGTAACCACCTTATTGTAAATACATACGTTCTGAGCAAATAAATGAATATTCTATTCTATTCTATTCGATTCGTAGTATATCGTAGTGAAAAGTAAAGCTACTCAACAGCTAACTAAAGATATATCTCAAGAGAATTGTCAGTTTTTCTGTCCGATAATAATTAATTAATAGTATCTACTATCTACTCTAGCAATTCAATCATTATCGTCAGCTAAGCGTTGTGATTAAGGCAATTTTACTGACCATTTACAATTTTTATGACTCAAAAACTATAGACAATGTCTCTACGAAATACAGACGTATTATGAGTCCCGCACAAAACCTCCATTTCCATAAAACGTAGATTATTCACATCCTCTCCAAAAACGGTTTCCAAAACAAACAAGCCAACGTTCCGGTATTGTCACATAGTGATCAGCATCAGTCATCAGCATCAACAAGGTCAGACAGGGCATATGATCATCGCAGACAATTAAGGTAGGTCGCAACTGCATGTGGGAAGACCGCAAATAAAAACAAATCCTGTTAGTCTTTAAAATAAGAACAAGTTAAATACATAGTTGTCTAACGTCTACATCCGCTATTTCAAAAGATCTTGAGGATACGTCATTTTTAGTTTTTTGGCATCTGCTTGTTTTTTTGGCTCATTTGTAGTGGTCAGTATATGTGATTGCTGGACTGACGTTAAGAGGACTACCACACTACGCGCTCGTGACAGAATCGTGCCTGAATGTTGCCTTGAAAATGGTGTGGAAAAAACGAACTTATAAACTGTTTTTAACCGACTTCAAAAAGTAGGAGGTTCTCAATTCGTCGGAACCTTTTTTTTTTTTTCTTTTTTTTATGTATGTTCCCCGATTCCTCGAAAATGGCTGGACCGATTTGGATTTTTCTTTTTTTGCTCGAAATGGGGCAAAAACCTAAAATACAGATCCAAAGACACCGACTTCCGAAATTAAAGTTATTTTTCACTTTGTAGTGTTTTTTTGGAAGTCGGTTTTGTTTTTTGTAAAAAAGTTTTTATTACAAAGTTTCTTTCTCTGGCCTAAGGAAAAGTTTGAGTGGCCAACCAAAATCTGTATCTGATTGAGTCGTTCTGGGTCTCGATTCTTTCATATTTAGATGTAGGTAAACCTGCTTCCTTCTTTAGCTCGTCATGCAGTCGTCACTCTTCCAGAAAATTTCTAAATTTATTCATATATAGTAAGTAGGTAGCTGTTTCATTGTTCTCATGAAGCAAGTTGACGCTCTGCCAATCCTTGTTATCAGAGTACCTTTTCCTTTTTACATTTCCATCATTATCAACACAGCTATTTTCATCGTTCAATACAACTTAATAATTCTGTAATTGCTTATTATGTGTGTTACCCTTGTTATGATGCAAATGAAGTGGCAATAGAGTGGTCCCAAGGTGACAGCTCACGTCCGGTAGACATCGTCACTTACACGTGCCCATGGAATTCGTATGTACTATATAGTCACGTGGCTTGTTCACATTGACAGTACCTACATCTATATCTAACTATATCTTCTATATCTATTCAATATCTGTATAGGTATATCTGTTGTGTGTTGTTCTTCAAACCTCGCTACGTTCATGAGGACAATTTATTCCAAAAGTTTTATATGTATAATGTATACTACATTATTATTAGTTAAGTAACTCAAACTCAAACTCAAACTCTTTATTGCATTCATGTGTAGTTAGTTGTTAGGTACAATTGAAATAGTTCCAACATGAAACAACATAAGTACATTTATTATTAAAGAAATCTCGAAGTTTTGTCAAGTAGCAGCAAAGCAGGGGCGGGCGGGTCGCTAGTTCCTCATAATTATGTTATACTCCTAAAAAATAAAGCAATGAATTAGCAATTTGCTTCAAAATGATTCAGATTCCGATTGATAGTTTGTTACGCAATTAGTGGTCACAAGTTCACAACTAACTAATGCAGTAGAGTTGGCCGGAGGGTAGAGGTAGAGGGCTTAGGTCTCTCTTTACGTATTTGGCGTTTCTCGGTTAGTGTATCGAGTCGCTTTTTTTCGTAAGTTATAATATTTTTGTATACAGTAGAGCGCCAAGACGACCTATCTGAAGTGAGCCTCTCCCAATCTGTAGGATCAATAGCGCACGCGCTTAGATGCCTCTTGAACACGTCCTTAGAGCGGATATGTTGACCCGCCATGCTTCCGTTTACCTCCCGCCATCTCAGAATAGAAGACCTCCATGCGAAGGACGTGTCCGCACCACCTGAGTTGCTACCGATCTATGTAGCTGGTGACTCCCATGCTTTGACGCACCTGCATTGCATTTCTATCGAAGGGCCACCACCCAGTGGCCCTTCGATAGAAATGCAATGGGCAAGCTATATGACTGTACTTCGGCTATCTAACTCTGCAAGCAATGTTGGTACCTAATTTTGCTAGGCGTGCGAGGGAAGCAATCTGAATATCTTATGTACCTATATTGCCCGTTAATATTGCTAATTAGAGCATATTATTATTATAACTAGTAGGTATTCTTGTCATAACCACTAGCCAGGATGAAGAAGTTTAATTTTAAACATCGAACTACGATAAAAAAAAACAACTATAAAACAAAATAGTATAGGTACCGTCCCATCCGGCTCAGTTGTACAACGAGTAGTTACAATGAAGGAAACAAGTTGACAAGATCATCGAGAAGAGCTATTTACTTGTCAAGTAGTCGCAACATTGTTGCAATCGTTAAACCGATAATTACCGAACCGTAGAAATTATAGGAGCTAAACGGGAGCGTTTTGTATCGATAACTACTACCTACTCGACAAATAACGATGGCAGTTGACGATACAATTCTGCAATGGTCAATATTCCATCAATTAAAAGTGCTGTCGCATTTTATCACCTGTCTCACTCACATGGGAACTTATTTTTAAGATTGTTAAATGAATACTTAGATGCTTTTTTGAAAAATGGTCCTACGTTTAGGTAATCAATTAGCGGACTAGTAAATAATATTAATTTTATAGGTAACCTACTAAAAACACATTATTATTGTGGCATTTATTTAACTCATCTCAAAAACAGATATGTAGGTACCTACTGTACCTACTTTTTGAGTTGAGTTTAAAAGATAACACAATAGAAAAATAATTGATAACAATCAATCTGCCTAGCCTTTTCCCAACTATGTTGGGGTCGGCTTCCAGTCTAACCGGATGCAGCTGAATACCAGTATTTTACATGGAGCGACTGCCTATCTGACCTCCACAACCCGGTAATTGGTTAATACGATACGCCTTGGTAACACTGGTTGTCAGTCTTTCGGGCTTCTGACGACCCGTATCGACTGTCAAAGATACACGAATGACAGCCGGGAGTGGAAATGGTGTAGAAAAAGATAGAGTTTTTATTCTACAAAAGAAATGTATACGAATTCTTGCCAATATAGATAACACAGAAAGCTGCAAACCATTCTTTGTAAAATACAAAGTTCTTACACTAACTGGTATCTACATTTTAGAAGTTAGCAAGTTTGTAAGAAAACACCAGTCACTATTCCCACTAACTAAGGACCTTCGCGCACAACATCGCAGTGTTAGACGCCAAAACAAAAATGAATTAGCCTTACCAAGCTCAAAATTAACTATGTTTCATTCAGGACCTTTAGCCATGTGCGTGAAAATATATAATAAGCTTCCAAATTCAATTAAGGACATAGAGTACGAAAATAAATTTAAAAACAGTCTCCAAATATACCTCATATTAAAATCGTATTACACTCTAACGGAATTCTTTGACGATAAGTAAATTTAGACATTGAAATTCACACGTACACAATACACACAGCACCTACATACCTACTTATAATTTTGACTTACGACCTACCTATGTTATGTTATTTTAAGACTAGCTTTTGCCCGCGACTTCGTCCGCGTTTCCGTCGTTTTTCGTAAAAAAGTAACATATGTCCTTCCTCACGGTTCAGTGGTTTTGATGTAACAGACAGATTAACTTTCGTATTTTAGTAGGGAAATATAATATGTCAATCCACAATACTGTTGAAAAATATCGCAATAAGGAACCGTAGAATATTATTATTAATAGCTGTGCCCGCGACTCCGTCAGCGTGTAACTCCTTGTATGTTATTAAGTTAATGTATTGGACTGCTAAGCTATCGGGAGTTACACGTGTTATTGTGAGTCAACCATAAAAGATAGACATATGCAGTTGTGGGATATTTTTTAGATAATTTTATGTAAAACATTTCCGTCATAAATGATTTCTATGTAGCTTTAACCATTAAGGCTGCACACGCGACAGAAGCTTAAAAAATGGAGCAACTTCTCCCGTTTTCCCAACATTTCCCTTCACTGCTCTGCTCCTATTGACTGTAGCGTGACGAAAAGTATACTATAACCTCCCCAGGAATATGAAGAATAATTGTACCAAGTTTCATTAAAATCCGTCGAGTAGTTTTTGTTTCTATAAGGAACATACAGACAGACAGACAAAAATTTTACTGATTGCATTTTTGGCATCAGTATCGATCACTAATTACCCCCTGATAGTTATTTTGAAAATATATATCATGTACAGAATTGACCTCTCTACAGATTTATTATAAGTATAGATTATTATTTTATCGCTATTTTGTTTTTAATTTAATGTTTATCTTATTTTAATTTATGAATGAAAATGATTATCTATTAATTGTTCTCACCCTATCCTGTATTATACCATCATATATGTATATACCACCATGACAGTTACCATGTTAAAATTAGTATTAAGTAGGTACAGAGGTTTGTTTATTATTATTGTGAAACTGTAGCATAACAAACTGTTTATATTGTTGTGCCCTAGCAGGGTTCATGTATGAAACTATATATACTTATAACAACTTATACTACATGAATGCAATAAATGATTATGAGTCGGGACCAACGCGCAACGGCTTAACGTGCTTTCCTAGGCACGGAGAAGTCTCGGTGTGTAAAGATGGTCAAATTAATAACATTTTTCAAAAAAGCATCTTTTTATTTAACATTCTTAAAAATAGGGTCGCGTGTGGTCCTCTTAAGTAACAAGTGCGACTATTGAAGGCAGAAATTCAAAGATTTTTTCAAGTCTGTTAGGCTAGTCGGTTAAGGTGCATGCAAGCAAGTGCATGCTGGTCTGTATACGTACTTGCAATTTTATCAGACTACTAGCTTCTGCCCGCGACTTCGTCCGCGTGAAATTTCTTGTAACCCCCACCCACCAACCCCGACGCATCGCATCGCAATGCCTGCCCGCGCTATTACTTCGTGCTCGGCTCCTAAGGGCCCTAGCGTGAAATAGACTATATCCTTCCGCATCGCCTGCCCGCGCTATTACTTCGAGCTCTGCTCCTAAGGTCCCTAGCGTGATGTTAAATAGCCTATGTCCTTCCCCATCGCCTGCCCGCGCTATTACTTCGCGCTCGGCTCCTAAGGGCCCTAGCGATAGCCTATATCCTTCCGCATCGCCTGCCCGCGCTATTACTTCGCGCTCGGCTCCTAAGGGCCCTAGCGTGATGTTAAATAGCCTATATCCTTCCGCATCACCTTTTTTTTTTTTTTTTTTTTTGACGGTGGGAAATCATCAAATAACTTCTCCCGCTCTGGGTTGAGCGGAAGGGCGTGTCAGACTTTTACTGACTAAAACCCACCCGTGTTCCTTCAGTTGCCTATGCCAGGGCCGCGGTAACCCCTTCAGACAACCCGCGACCCCAGCGGCGTCGGCCCTATTGGACCCCGTCACTTGCTGACATCTCTTTGAGGCGCGCGTGGAACACAACGCGCCGTCGACTCGGGCCTGGTCCTTACCGGACGGCGAGCTACCCGCTGCTCACCGTCCGCAGGCCCGCGCCTACGGTGGCCGGAAATCGCCGTGCGATTCCCGCCGCCCAGGGCGTCTCCTGCGGCGACTGAGGGCGTGAGGCTGCCTCTCCCTCACGCGTTCCGCCTCCTCCTTCGCGAGCATCACTGCTTCGCAGAAGGAGGTGACGGCCTCCCATGCACTCTCGCTCCGCACCATGGCCTGGACCAGGCTCGGACGCGAGAGATCGCCGCCGCCGATCGCCTCCGTGAGAACACGGCGGTGCTCTGCCCAAGCCGGGCAGACCTCCACTGTATGCTCCACCGTGTCCTCCGGGCGATCCACACAATGGTAACACCCGGGCGTTTCCTCCCGCCTTATGCGAAACAGGAACCTCCCGAAACAACCGTGTCCGGTGAGGACCTGCGTCAGGCGGAAGGTGAGGACGCCGTGGCGCCTCTCTAACCACTCCTCAAAGAGGGGACTTATCGCCGCAATTGTGGCGTGCCCACTTCCGCATCACCTGCCCGCGCTATTACTTCGCGCTCGGCTCCTAAGGGCCCTAGCTTGATGTTAAATGGCCTATATCCTTCCGCATCGCCTGCCCGCGCTATTACTTTGCGCTCGGCTCCTAAGGACCCTAGCGTGATGTTAAATGGCCTATAGCCCTCCTCAAGAACTGGGTTATAAAATGCAAAAAGATTTTTTCAAATCCGACTGGGGTAGTTCCAGAGATAGCGCGTTTAAACAAACTAACAAAAAAACAAACTCTTCCGCTGTATTCCACCGACATTTTGCACAACGCCATCTATGGGTAAATTGATAAAACGTCCGCTCTAAACATGTTTGCTCAAGAGCAACCGGTATGAATTAAAGTTATTTTATACTAGCTTTTGCCCGCGACTTCGTCCGCGTTTCCGTCGTTTTTCGTAAAAAAGTACCATAAGTCCTTCCTCACGGCTCAGTGGTTTTGATGTAACAGACAGATTAACTTTCGTATTTTAGTAGGGAAATATAATATGTCAATCCACAATACTGTTGAAAAATATCGCAAATGCCGTTCGCGGTCAGCTGTAAGCCATAATTCTCGTTGTGAAGCAGTTTCAGCTTCTCGGGATAACGCATGTTGTTCTCAGTCAATGGTACGCCTTAGCTCTCATTGAGAAGAGGTTTGAGACGCCCGTGATGTAGCTCGTCTCGCTCTGTCAGCTGCTAATCGCATCTCTCTCCCTGGAGAGCTTTCATTGGCTCGAGAAGTTGAGTCACTAACTCTCATAGAGTTTAACCGATGTGCTCTTTCCTCTGCCGATTCTTGAGAACGCATAATTCTCATACTCTAAGCTTTACTCGAAGTTCGAGATAAAGATAATCGTTTTTTAGGTGGCATTGTGTATTTTATTTTTAATCGACGGTAACGGAAAGGCTGTCACTTACCTAACAAAATAACCTACGTTAGAGGTCCTAACTATAGCTACCTTACACTTAAAATCTAAGTGCCTATTTAAACTAAAATATTCTAATACCTAGAACTTAGACCTAGAATTATACCCAGAAATATGTACAACTTACAACAAAAAAAGAAATGAAAATAAAGCTGAAACGCCTGTGCAATACTATCTACCTATACCTACTTCACTTAAAAATAAATACCTATAACTACTATAATTAATAAAAGTATCTACGCTTTTACCTACTTAATACAAAAATAAAATTGAACATAAATTAGCCAAAACTTACCTATCGGTATCTAAAAATATATGCGTTCTACTTCGACTACTACTTCACCTAAAAAGAAATAAAATGCAAACTATTAGTAATTTGTAATTTAATAAATATTTAAATACTACCAAAACAACTAATACCTACCTATTTTATAAAATAACAACAAAAGAAATTCACATAAACCATTTAAGGACTAAAAGTCGCGCTGATAAGCACGGTTTGTTAATATCAATTATTGTCTGTCAATAAGGTCGAACGCTCTGAACAGTCTGAACGCATCAACAGCCAAATGTTGGACCTCCCGCCTTTTTATAACCTACCGCCACGACCCGCGTCGAGCGCGGCAACCGTTACGCAAAAATAATCCTTATGGCATGATTCAGTATTCACGCGTGACGGCGTGATGGCTTATTAGCGTATTTCATGTATAAGTTTGGTGTTTCTATACCGATTACTATGATTCTTTTTTTATTGAATAGGTACTAATATTAACTTCTTTTAATTAGGGATGAGTGAGAGTATTATAAACGTAAGTGTAAACAAATATAATCAGAAAGCTCCGAACTGCTAAGCTATCGGGAGTTACACGTGTTATTGTGAGTCAACCATAAAAGATAGACATATGCTGTTGTGGGATAGTTTTTAGATAATTTTATGAAGAACATTTCCGTCGTAAATGATTTCTATGTAGCTTTAACCATTAAGGCTGCACACGCGACGGAAGCTTAAAAAACGGAGCCACTTCTCCCGTTTTCCCAACATTTCCCTTCACTGCTCTGCTCCTATTGATTGTAGCGTGATGAAAAGTATACTATAACCTCCCCAGAAGTATGTAGAATAATTGTACCAAGTTTCGTTAAAATCCGTCGAGTAGTTTTTGTTTCTATAAGGAACATACAGACAGACAGACAGACAGACAGACAGACAGACAGACAGACAGACAGACAGACAGACAGACAGACAAAAATTTTACTGATTGCATTTTTGGCATCAGTATCGATCACTAATTACCCCCTGATAGTTATTTTGGAAATATATATCATGTACAGAATTGACCTCTCTACAGATTTATTATAAGTATAGATTATCTCCGAAACTGTATGACCAATTGCCATACTGTAAAGGCCAAATCTTATCTCCATGATGTCCTTGTGATCATAAAATAACTTATTTTGATAATGATTGATGTTTTGTTGTTTAAATAATCATCCAAACGTAAGTATGTCTAAAAAATACTTTTCTAAAACAATAAAAGATGTATAAAAGATAAAATATAAAAGATAGAAATATGGTGTCGCGGACTTTTTTGTAGAATTATTTAAGACGGACCAGACTTCCAAACATTGTTCTCAATTTTAAACAACCGTTTAGGCAGCGCATGCAAAAAAGTCTGTTTAAAGAGGTATTTCTTTCCGACTTGTTAGACAAAACTTGTGATAGCTCGGCTAATATGCATGATATAAATATAATTTATAGCCTATAGCACTCAGGAATAATGTAGCTTTCTACCAGTGAAAAAATTTTTAGAATTGGATCATTAGTTCCGGAGATTACCCCCTACATACAAACTTACAAACTTACATACAAATTTTACCTTTTTATAATATTAGTATAGATCTATCCTATCTATCTATCCTAAAGACTCAGTTCGGGTCTCCTTTTAAGACAAGTAATATGTTGCCATGAAACTGTTATATGTAAAGTTTTCATGATGTAATCAAGAGTGCCTACCTAACTTCAGCTTTTCCGTATTATTTGTCGGCCGTAAGTGCTTCCAGGCAGACAGGCGACGCAACTCTTTAAAGTAGAACAATTTCTATGGAAATTGTTCTACCGAATCGCATTGCACCAACTTGTCGCACCTGTCTACGGGAGCCTTTAGTGCTGCCTAACTAAATAATCACTGCTCAGTAGCAATGGAACATAAACTGTTAATGACAACCTTATCGCCGAGGGCTGCGAAAGTAACTTGCTCCACTTTCAGACTTCTCCTTCTAAACATGTCAATTTTATTCCATATCTCTGATCTATAAACGCCCAGATAATCACAGGCTGTATTTATATTCTTTCTAACTTAACTGATAGTTGAAAATAACTACTAGGTAGCTTATGAAATATATTTTCTTAATTTATCATAGTTAATTTTTACCAAGTAGCGTAACTAAAAGAAGATAGGTTTTGTTTAGCCAACTAGTACTTACCTATGTTTTGCTAGATTGCTTACACATTACTTTAAGTGAATAAAATAAAAATGAATTCATTTATCATTCAATTTGGCCATGAATAAGCAGTTTAGTTAAAATTTTGGAAAAAAAATGGTAAGACTTCGTCTAAGACAACCGTGGCTTAAACGGTCCTAATTTGTCTGTACTATCTTAGCCTTAAAGCATTGCACCCATCTTCCAATCACCCTGTATAATATATCCTTTAGACTGGTTTCAGTAGGTACAGTAGCAACCAGAAGTCGACTAGCAATCTCACAAAACAATGGCATAGCAATATTAGTTTACTTATGACCTTCTTCGGCGCCGCAGCCCGTACAGGTATAAGCGACGCAGCCCGTATAGCGCAGGCGATAATGGTCATTGCGGTGTAAGTGGACTTCTGGCCGTTGACTGTACCTACATATATCTTGTCACATGTCTCCAATGATATTATGTTAAATATCATTGCATGTCTCCAACAAAAAGCTTATTTGTAAGTAGGTATAATACTTATCTCCGGAGTAGATAGGTAAGTTTTTTATATCCCAAGGTTGAAGCATTGGAGATGAATTGGAGATTTCATTAGAAATAAGCGTCATCTTTGTACGTATTTATCTGTTCCTTTCTTCTTGTCTGTTTATAGTAAATATGTGCATAAATGGATAAATAAATAAATTGGATCAATAAGGTAGGTATCCAAACTGGAAAAAGATGGTGCACTAAAAGTGCCACCCACTACAGCTACACCAACGAGGCAGTCGTACTAAATTTTCTATGATTGAATTTAGTCCGACTTAGGCCAGACTTTATAACATTAGCAAAAAAAAGCCCGTCTGGTCAAAATAAATTTCCAGTCTATTAAATTCTCCAAAGGTTTGTATTGGTGCACTCTCGTTTTCCCACGGCCCAGACAGAGTTCTAGCTAATCTATCTATATAAATAAAAATGAATGGCTGAATGTGTTGCTCTTGCTTAGCGCAAAACTTGAGAACGGCTGGACCAATTCGCAAATATTTTGGCAATTTTTTGGCAAGGTTCATAAGAATAGAAAAAATAGGAAAAGTTGCCGGGAAAATTGGAAAATTCTAGAAAACTGAAAGAGCATTTTTTAAGAGAATTTTGTATGAATATTGAAATTTGGACAGGACAAACGTCTGTCGGATCAGCTAGTAACTAGTAAAAACCAGTTAGAACTAAGCAGTCGCTCAGATCAAAACTTTATTTTTTTATAAATCATTCCGTCTCACTGATTACTTTCGACATACACCTAAGATTGATAATCAGGGTGAAGACATCGTGTTTCACTTTTTCTAACCTCGAACATTTTTTGTCTGGCGTTAGGGTCACAAAAAATGTGACAAGAAATGAAGGTATGTTACTTGCCTACAATTATTTCATATCACCACCTGACGTTAAGCGTTTTCCATGCAAAAACTTGAAGATTCAAGGCGGATTGGGACCAGCTCGGTCAAGGTCTGCAACAACGTCCTTCATAGCAACAACAAAAAATAAAAATAGTAAAAAATATCTAACTATAGTAACTAAGTCCAAGTAGATGTGAATTTGAAGTATGTTAGTATAATTCTTGTCAGAGTCAATACGCCTCTGCCGAAAAAGACATGATCGACAGAAGAAACTGTTGCAGCCTAGTACCTAAACCAAAAAAAAATGCCAACCGGTTGCGAAATTGCCCAGAATAGTTCCACGCTTAGGATTTTAGGATGCTTAAATCAGGAAAATTTCTATGGACTTCAACAACTTTTATTAGAACCATCTATGAAGGCATAGAACAGACAGAACATTTCACAGACAAAAAAAAAATTAAAATTTCTATGGACTTCAACAACTTTTATTAGAGCCATCTAAGAAGGTTTTCACAGAAAAACCGGCCAAGTGCGTGTCGGACCACGCACAATGAAGGTCTCCGTAGGTAGTTAAAACTAATTTATCCCAAAAATAAACGTAACATTGTAGTTGAAAAACATATTCTTCTATACATTGATTTATACGTCACGGTCAATTCTCCAACTACAAAAAGTTTGTAAACCGAAAGTTTTTTTTATGTAATGTAATTACAAATTAACGATTTTCGGACTTTTTCCTTTACTTGTGCTGTGAAACCTTGCTTCATGCCAATTTTCATAATTCTAGGTCAACAGGAAGTACCCTACGTATTAGGTTTTGATTTACTTGCGCGTATCAAAATATGTCGCTTAATGGCCGTATTTTTTTATTGCGTTGACTTAGAAGCTTGATTTTTTTAGAACTCCAAGGGACCATAGACCTACGTGTTTGATATTAATTTCAACTTACCTCCACGCGTTCCTGAGAAAAAAATGGTCTTGACAGACTGACAGACAGGTGGACAACGATGTGATACTTTATGAGGTGAGGTTTTTTCCTTATGAGGTGCGGAACCCTAAAAAACATCGTAATATAGTGGCCCTTTGCAACAATAATCTGCATTAGCACAAAATTGTCATAAAACCTAATAGACAACATAATAGCTACTTTTTACGCCACTTTCCCAGCCTCAACCAGAGTGTGAACAAGTCTACTTCAATAAAACGGCCGTAAGCAGCTTCAAACCCTTTCTTATACCTCTACTCCAATTACTTAGTACATGTACAAGTAACAATTATGGCTTGCTTAATCACGATGCACGATGTTGTAATTCGTTATCACAAACACATGTGATCAATGGAGCTATTGAAACCGACACGCGATATGTTTGCACGTTTGCACTACCTACCGTTTCTTTGAAACCCAGCATCGTGGAAACGCTGTATTCAGTGCTTTATTTATAAATTTTCGTCATTTGTTTTGACGGGTATTCTTAATTTACACATAATGTTATGTGACGATTGTCTTTTGATATCTTGTTATGACTATAGTTGGGACAGATATTTTTTCGTCACACGGGAATCTTCTGCACAATGTTGAAAATGCGTAGGCACTACTAGGTGCCTACGCATTTTCTCTGTCGTCATCAAAGTTGAGGACACAATTTAAATAAACAGTATTTCCTCGACTTCTCTCGGTAACTTAAATATTTTCATGCGGGAAAAACTCAGGATCAGTTTCTAAGAGAAAACGTGTCCTGCACCAAGTTAAATTGTATTTGTAGGCCATAGACTTAGTCTATGTTGTAGGCACTTTACTTATACGTTAGTTTTTCATATTTACTTTTTCGTCTCTATGATTAGCCGTTTCTCTTCGGGGAAAATAACTGCATCATATTTGTCAATGCTTCGTCAATTCCAAATAAGTAAAATCTAAGTTTAAGCTGACTAGGTTTTAGAGTAAACATGGTGTGATGCTTGTTTGCCGTCTCGTGTCTAGACGCGATGACATAAGCTCGTCTGCATCGGTCACCGTTGCATACCCGCTACCACTGCTCTTTTAAAAATAAAAAATAATTTACTATGAGTTACTATGGTTTATTTTTTATCTAGATAAAATCACGAGTCTTTGAACGTGCTTTTAAATGTAAGGTTCCTTTTTTAAAGATTTGATTTTCAAACGTTTTGCAGCTCAAAACTTTAAAACTGCAGAATTTTGGTTTCATAAGAAAGATCTGTAGGATTACAAACAAATCGTGAAATTAGAATTAGCGGAAATTGATTTGCGTTGGTTCTACATACTTTCAAAGTTGCTATTTGAGCGCGAGTTATTAAAGCTGTAATGTTGTTTATAACAATGATTGTAACAAAAATAGTTTATTTATTTTTACTACAGCAGCGACCATAATAATTATGACGCCCCGAACTACTTTTTTTAAAATCTTAGCTTAGGTAGGTACGTTTTTTTAATAGGTATTGCATTAGATTTAAGTATTTTAAACGTTTTGCAACTCCAAAATTCCAAACACCAGAATTTTTTTTTTTATTAAATGTCTATAGCATTACAAACATATGGATAAATCAGAACTGGCGGAAATCAATTTGCGAACTATTTTCATAGTAAGGCCCACTTGCACGTTTAGTCGGGCTAAATGAATAAATGTAGAGTTTGTAAACTCGAAGTTAAGTAATTAACATTTTAACTCATATAGGCGTTGTGCCACTAAAAAGTAACACCGGTTTTGTTAACCTGACATTGGTGTTTGTTGAGTTGGAAATATTGCTGTTCAATCGACGAAACATAAAATAGAATTGCAATGTGTATGCCCTGACGCAACAACGCAACTGAAACGGAAATCCATCTCTTTTACTCTACATTACGATACGTGATACTTTCTTGTCTTTGAATAAAATTGACCTGAATTAACATGAGATTTCATTTTAATCGTCGTCGGAACCTTTTTTTTTTTTTTTTTTTTTTTTTTATGTATGTTCCCCGATTACTCGAAAATGGCTAGACCGATTTGAATGTTTATTTTTTTGTTCGAAAGGGTATAAGTACGTCCCACGTGGTCCCATGATCATCAAGTCAGGATCTGATGATGGGATCCCATGGAAATCGAGGGAAACCCTCAAATTTTATGGGCACACCTATATCGATTTCGGTATTTTTTATAGTAACTCGTGCATTTGCTCTCGGAAAGTACCATTCGGTGAGCTGGAACTGATGATGAAGACCACAGAGGGCCATCGGAAATACTCAATTATATCTAAGTATATAACAGGTTGCGATTCGATTACTTTAATATGTTTTTTTTTTTTATTTATTTATTTATTTCAATCATCTTTGGATCATATATATGTACAATTAAAACGGAATTAAAAATAATATAAAATCAACTAGGTACACAATAAAAACAATTAAAATTAAAATCACAAATCAAATTAAATTTAAAATTACTATACAATTCAATTAAATTAAATTCAGCACTACAATTAAAATCTAATTAAAATTATTAAAACCCAATTAAAACAATATCTTAACATTAGTCAGTACGTGAACCATGCAGCAGTGGTTCACATAGTGACAGTCGAACCGTTCAGCAAAAGCCTTCAGGATACTGTTGCGGCTAGCCCGCACCCTGCGCACCAGGGATGTGCACCGCTTGCGCATGACTGTGTAGAAACAATCCACACGCGCCTCGGCAAACATCCCCGATGCGCTACAGAAGCGAGGCAGCCCCAAGAGTACCCTGAACGCGTTATTGTATTGGACGCGTAGAGCGCTGTACTGTTTCTGCGTGTAATCCATCCACAGACTGCCTGTGTAGAAGGACGTACAAAATGCCCTAAATAGAGCCCTATTTGACGCCCCTCGAACACCGAGCAAATCTGCGGGCTATCATATTCGCACGAACGGACAGCGCCCTACGTTCCCTTTCAATGTCTGCATTGTCTTCCAAGTCAGAGGTTAATAAATGTCCAAGATATTTAAAAGTATTTACTCTATTAAGTGAGCATCCGTTGAGCTTAATTGCGGGCAAGTAATCTGGACACTTCCTCTTGGCCCGAAAGACCATACACTCGCTCTTATTCGCATTATACAACAAACCATGTTCCTCAGCATACTTTTCACAGATGCGAATTAGTCTCGACACACCACAGACAGAGGCGCTCAGCAGCACCATATCGTCTGCGTAACTGATATTGTTTAGGCACACACCTCCAATATGGCAACCGACATGCGTGCTGCTGAGCCTCTCTATCAGTTCATTAACATACACGTTGAAGAGCTTTGGTGAGGTTAGCCCCCCTTGCCTCACGCCGCACTCCAACCTGTATGGAGTCGAGTAAGCCCCCGACCATCGAACAACATTGACCTGATTGTTGTACCAGTATTGGAAGACACGAATCAGATCGTCTGGCACTGACGCTTGCTGCAGCTTTTGCCACAGCAGATCATAGCAAACCAAGTCAAATGCCTTCGACAAGTCGAGGAAGCAAGCAAAGACAGGTGTACTTCTATCGGTGTAGTACTTGACAGTCTGCTTTAAACACAATATAGCTGTTTCTGTAGAGTGACCAGCTTTGAAACCGAACTGGTTGTCATGTAAATTTAAATATTTATCTAGCTGAGTGTTAAGCAAACTGTCAAGCACTTTCGAAATAACAGTGGCCAATGAAATGGGCCTATAGTTATTTTTATCGCTGACATCCCCGGTTTTATTCTTAATAATTGGCACCACCACAGTTTTCATCATCTGCTCAGGCAGATACGAATGCCCTAAACACAATGAGTAGAACATCGCTAACACTCTGGACAGATGATGCCCAGCATGCTTAAGGTGCTCAATACTTAAATCATCGTGTCCTGGAGACTTGCCGCTCGACATAGACATAATGACATGTCTTACCTCCTTTGCCGTAAATCGGACACTGTACTCCTGACCATTACAACCAGCACTGCCTGTAAACTGTGACGGTCCCAATGGTGACGACACAGCGAAGTGCTGCCTAAAAAGTTCGGCAATCCCCGTGACATCAGTAGTACCACAGACACTCACCGGCAAGCCCGGCCTACCATTGAGTTTATCGGTAGATTTCCAAAAACCGCGAAAGTCGCCCTTAGAATGATGCGACGCCAACATGTCCATTTTAATTTGGTCACTATTGTCCTGGCACCATCGCAAGCGCGACTTAAAAATTTTACGACTTGTTTGCATTTCACTCCAAACACGACCCTCACGCGGTCTTCCATAAGACACCCACTGCTCAAACTTTAGCCTGGCCTGCCTGTGAGCATCACTCACGTGCTTATTCCACCCCATTACTGGTTTCCTATTTTGCACAAGATTTATCTCGCAGCTTTCAGAAGCTGCTTGGCATAAAATATTAACAATGTCATTATACATTCGTTTTATGCTCGTCAAAATAATGGTAATGGTGACTTCACCATGAGCTCCATTTCTCCTGGTTCTTACTAGGAGAACTCCTCAAAAATTAACGGCCCTGCATCGGGAAAAGAAACAATTTGTAAAACGTGATGAGCAGCTGACATTGGGTTATTGTAACTTAGATAAATTACAAACTGAACCACTAAAAAGTGAAAAACTTTAATTTCGGAAGTCGGTGGCAAAAAACTAAAATACAGATCCAAAGACACCGACTTCCGAAATTAAAGTTATTTTTCACTTTGTAGTGTTTTTTTTTGGAAGTCGGTTTTTGTTTTTGTAAAAAAGTTTTTATTGATTGACGAAAACATCAGATGGAAAAATATTTTAAGGTTTTTATAATTTGTATTTATTTCTAGATGGGTTCAGGAATATATTGCCTCCTAATATAGTACTTACTAAATTTTCACTTATGTCGAACAATATAAAATACAAAATAAGTTATCAGATACCTCATAACGTCAATTTATTTTGACATTACTTACACTAACCCAGAGTTCAGCGACTATAATAACTCTCCCACGTCGGTGGGTTAAATATTTAGAAATTTAACTCTAGGTTTACCTCTATCTCTTGGTGGCGCAAGATGAATTATTTGACTAACGCTGAGTTAGCTGTTAACTCCCCGAGTTATTTAGGATAACCCATGAACGCGCAAGTGGCGCTTAGCAAGTTGTAAGTAAGTGTTAGAAATGAAAATGTTTTACCTATCAGACTGATTAACATTTATTGGTTGACAACAAGAGCTAGAACTAAAGTTGATTTAACTTTGACCTAAAATTAATTACCTTGAATTAATTACCTACGGCCGCTTTTAGATAAATTCGCGTCCGTCCGTACGTAACTCCCGCGCACTCGAACTGTTGCGTACTGGTATATACTGAGATTACGAAGCGCGTCATTTCGGCCGTTTTCTCTAAAGATAAACTACTGTAACATTATTATACTGTGATTTAAGTTATGAATAGTTTTCTCAAACAAAGGATAAGTAGGTAACATACTACCTTATACAACCAAGCAACTCCTTATACTTAATAGAATAACTTATTACAACTGTCTGGAAACTTTACAGGAATTGTCTAGATTCCTAATTACCTATTTTACATAACAACACATCGCCAAGTTACGCGTGTCAATGTCAACAGCTAGATCGACTTACCAAGTTATCACATAATCAATCAAACTTGAACACTAACTTAGTCACTGCTAGTCGCTAAGGAAAACTCCTCGTTCACGAGTTTTATGGGCTGATTTCACCAATGAAACTAAACGCATATCTAAACTGCGTTCAACAGCTGTCAGTGTCGATATTCCCCATAGATTATAGAGAATGGACTGTCTTCAGTTGTGCAGTGAAAACAGACTGAAAAGTACGAGGAGAAGGAGACAAAGCGAATATGTGGGTACCTAGTGGTCTCGTTTTAGAATTCTGATTGGTCCAAGGATGTCTTGACTGTAAAATATCAGTATAATCCTTGACATTTATTCGATTTATTTATTAATCAATCAAATTAAGTTATCAATAATTAGTTTAACATTTCTAAGAGAAAAATAAATGTTCTATTATCAAATTATAAACAAATTGTTTTCATTACCTATTCTAAACAAAACCTAATTAAAATATACAAGCTGACACTAAATTATATTATTATATAAGTACTATGTACAAGTATATAATAATAAAAAAACCGGTCAAGAGCGAGTCGGACTCGCGCACCGAGGGTTCTGTACCATCATTTATATGTAATTTTTGTTTCATGATTTCTGAAAAACTGTGCTATATGTAACCTATAGACATCGTTTTATTTTTCCTGTAATCTATACATAAACTTCTCTCACATAGAATAATTTCATATTTTTCTCTATGCAAACTTCGGAGATAAGGGGTACGGGAACGGTATTTTTTTAACATTTTTCATCAAAAGCCGAAAACTATGCGGCCTAAAAAAAGAAAAAAATATTTGAGAGTGTGCAAACAGCGCTCTTTCATATGATACCCCACATGCCCTAGTAACCCCTTTTCATGTTTTTAAGACCTTTCAGTCCCTGTTCCAAAAAATACGTATGTATTTTTGTTTCTATCTTATTTGCAAAATAGTTGGACAAACGTCATCTAAAACTGTTCCAAATTTCAAGTTGATAGCGTTAGTAGTTTTCGAGATATCCAGCTGTGACAGACAGACTGAGTCACACCATAAAATAAATAAATAAATAAATATCCTTGGACATTTCACACAACGCCATCTAGTCCCAAGCTAAGCAACCTAATGCTTGTGTTATGGTAACGAGATGGCTGATAAACTACTTATATACATTTTTTTTTTTGTAAATACATACATATCCATATATACCTATAGGTTTCCTTTTTTACCATTTTGGTACGAAAGCCTAAAAAGGGGAAGAGCTCATAGGGCATCAAAAAATTCGTCGTCCGCATCGCTGTCAGTGTCAAAATTACCCTATTCTAACATGTGATTTGTTATTATTATACAGACTTGCAGAAAAGAGACAGGTGTCACTTTTGTGAGGCTAACGCTCAGTCCATTCTGTTCTTCTCTATGTCTATGATATACCACAAAAATGATGATACTCTCTCTCTCTGCTTTTGAACGCGTTTTAGATGTGCTGATCGCGTTTAGTTTCATTGGTGAAGTTAGCCCTTAGTACTTAAGATGGAAAGCTGAAACACGCAAGGCAATTTACCAAATCTGTTGTAAATTACACGAAGAAAGTCGTCAGACACCACTTTCAAGGAAAAAGTTACGCCTAGCAATTACTTACAACAAGGATTTAAAGTAAACCAGAGGCTTTTTATAACGCTAAATGACGTTTATATCGACACTTTAGTTGATTGAAATGGCGCTTGGAAATTACCAGAGTGATTATGTTGTTAAATGATTTAAGTAACATTTTTATTGTCATAAGAAATAAACATAAATTCTGTGTCGCGGAAGGAGTGAAATCGTTGGTTTGATTGAAAAACTGAAATAAAATTTAAGTGATCGTAAAAGAAGATAGAGTAGGTATCTATTCAGAATCAGAATCAGAATCAGAACATTTATTTGTAAAACATAGGTATAAAGGTGTTAGGTTAACATGTTTGGGCGCTACGTTTTGCCGTGAAGGCGTACAAATATAAAGTAAAAAAAAATGTAATTAAAACTAAAATACTTAAAAACTAAATAAAAACAAAAATAAACTAAAAAAATATTAAAAATTATCATTTATAAAATCTGGAACAGTATAGTAACATTTTTCAATTAGTAGCGAGGAGAGAGCTTTCTTAAACTTTGCTATGGGCATATTTTTTAAATTATCTGGTATTTTATTGTAAATTTTCGAAGCCATTCCAAAAAAACTCTTTTTCATCAACGAGGTTCTGCATTTTATTAAAGCTCCAAGGGCATCCAAAAAGCAAAAGTGCGTCGGAACAGATTTAAAAAAAAACTTTTTTACAAAAAAAAATAACCGACTTCCAAAAAAAAAACTGCAAAGTGAAAAATAACTTTAATTTCCGAAGTCGGTCTTTGGATCTGTATTTTAGTTTTTTGCCACCGACTTCCGAAATTAAAGTTATTTTTCACTTTGCGGTTTTTTTTTTTTTGGAAGTCGGTTATTTTTTTTTTTTTGTAAAAAAGTTTTTCTTTTTAGTGGGACAGTTTGTAATTTTATCTAAGTAACAATATCCTAATGTCAACTGCGCATCTTCTTTTACAAAATATTGCTTTTCCCGATTCTGGGACGTTAATTGTTGAGGAGTTCTCCTAGTAAGAACCAGGAGAAGTGGAGCTGATGGTGAAGTCACCATCAGCTCCACTTCACCAAATGCATTGTGACGGAGGAGCATAAATTGGTAAGTAATCGAATCGCAAGCGCAACCCGTGAATACCACTTATTATTGAGTAGTTCCGATGGCCATTTATGTGGTCTTCATCATCAGTTCCACTTCACCAAATGGTGCTTTTCGAGAGCAAATGCATAAGTTACTATAAAAAATAGCCAAATCACTATAGGTGTGCCTATAAAATTTTAGGGTTTCCCTCTATTTCCATGGGATCCCCTCATCAGATTCTGACTTGGTGACAATGGGACCACCTCGAGAGCATACCCTATCAAATAGAAAAAGAATTTTTAAAATCGGTCCACAATTGACGGAGAAATCGGTGTACAAACATAAAAAAAATATATATATATATTACGCGACGAATTGATAACTTCCTCTTTTTTTTAAAAGTCGGTTAAAAAGAGCACTAGCTGCCAGCTGTTTTTTATTTGTTATAGGTAGTTATCTAAAATAAAAATGGACTGAAATGGGAAAACCATTTCAAAAGCCACATTTTGGCAAAAAAGCAAGTTTAAAAACTAAAATCCGACTCCTGAAACATCAAGCTCTAAAAAGCATGAAACAAGAAAATATTCTCATCTGAAATTAGAAAAAGACAGACAAATTAAAAATCCGGAGTCACACGTAATCTGTTCGATTTATGTCTTAGCATGACGTGTGACTTCGGATTTTTAATTTGTCTGCCTTTTCTAATTTCAGATGAGAATATTTTCTTGTTTCATACTTTTTAGACTAGAGAGTGATGTTTAACTTGAGTACTTTTATTTAAATTATTCTGGGTTATAATTCCCTGATAAAGTATTTGCAGAGCCACTATACATTTTTAAAGAAGAATAATTATTATATAATGTAGGTACTTTGGGTAGGTTTGGAGAGAAAAAATGTTTGGCTCACATCAAGACATCACATAGCCTATATATATAACCAGCGGACGATCAAGACGCTTCCAGCGATACCTCAAGCAAACAATGTTATCGTCATGTTTCAGAAATGCTGGTAACCGGCCAGCGCCACCATTGAAAAATTTATAACTATGGAAATATGGAACATTTTGAAATTTTCTATGCTCACATTTTTACTTATTTGATTATTTCTTATGCTCATGCCAAAAACGGCGTTTTTGTTAACTGCTATAACTTCGAACCTAGGAGGTTTAGTGTTGATTTTTATGATACAAAATTTCTACCTCATCTGATTAAAAATGTGTGCATAGAAAATTTCAATCTCCTGACTTATTAATTTTATTCTCAATGGTGGCACTATTAGCAGAGCTGTACTCGCTCGAAGAAAAGTCCGGAAGGTTACTAAAAATGAATATATAAATTCACATAACTATAAAGGCAAATATAAACGTTTATCAACAACTAGCTTTTGCCGCGGCTTCGCCCGCGTGGATGTCGGAAAATATCCCAAGGGAACCTGCTACCGGGAATTCCTTCCTTATTCCTTGTCTACATTATAAAGGGAACCTCTGTGCAAAATTTCCGCTTTCTATGTCTAAGGGTTTGGGCTGGGCGTTGATGAGTCAGTCAATCAGTCAGTCAGGACTTCTCTTTTTATTTTTATACTTATATATAAGTAGATAGATAGATAGATAAATTAACTAAAATAGGAAACTGCATCTGAGCGAGTACCGGTTATATTCACAGAACGTCATGCGCCAAAGGAAATTACCATACCTATAAATGATTTATCAAGAGCCACATAAAACTGAGTGAAGCCTATAAATCAATCAGGAGATAACAACCCACTTATATCTATACATTAAACTTTAATTGATTAATTATAAAGCCTTAAAACCGATATAAAATTACCTATAATTTGTACCTAGTTATAAAGAAATGATAACATAATTATACAGTGTTTTGTGGAACAACGGCTTCGTATTATGATATAATTTCTTATGCCATTACGGTAATGGCTCGGCTTTACAACGTTCAGACGAGTCTACCTTACTTGTAGAACTCTGAAGTTAAGTTTATTAGTTAAGTATAGCTTAGCTTTCTGATAGACAGCTATTTTTTACCCGACTGCGGCGAAGCCCAAAAGGAAGGTTGTGTATTTTTACGGTATCGTTTTATCAGGAAATTGTATCGTGTACAATGTTTACATTCTATTCGCTTTTCAAATGGGGCAAGTAGAGTTTCGATGCTCAAAAGTTGACTAATATAATTTCTTTGAAAATTAACTGGAGATAAACTAATACCGAAAATCTACGGAGGATAAATAGCTTATTTGTCACTAATTTTTCACTAAATAGATTATTTCAGGAGGTAATTTTCAATAGCAGTCAAATCCATTTTTATGCCAAATTGAGAAAAGTAAAATTTGGATTAGCCTCATGATGTACGCTGTTGTGACGCTTGGACGGTAAGTATTGATTATTATGGATTTGACCACTTTTGAACATTACCTCCTGATTTATACTTATCGAATTCTGTCTTTAAATGACATAAACATGAATCTTGACAACGTAACGTTGACAACTCATTTAACAAGATGCTGCGCGTCCGCAGCTTTTGCTGGAATTTTTGGAAATCTCAAATTTTTGGCGGTTTCATGTTGCTATTATACTCGTTTTGAAATAGAATGGTGAATCACCAAGGAATGTCTGTATGTCTGGGATATGTCCGAAACTTTTTCTAAACGTATTTGAAGGTGTCACAGGATGGAGACTGGACGGGATCAACATGGTTTTTAAAGAAAAGTCAAATCGAGATTTCGGTTGAATGATATAATTATTTTATTAAGTGGTCTTAATATTTAGTTGTCTTAGCGGTAAACCAACCATGAAGTACCCTTGATTAACCCTTTAATTGAAACTGCGATGGGTTCATGAACCACTACGAAACAATAAAAAGTATTTGCAGACTCGAGTATTTTTTCAGCAGCCAACTTTACAACTTAATCAGCCTCTGTTTTGACAGCTTTAAGACTTATTTTTATTATGAGAAGATTTCAAAACATGCAGTACCTAGAGGACCTCCCTGACCTCTACCGATGACTTAGATGTTCACACCGATCGATCGAAACTCGATAGCATCTCGCCGCGGTGAGATCGTATAACTTATGATACAAAGTTGTCGTGTGAACACGAATTAACGGTACTATACCGGTATTGTGTCCGTAAATATAGTGTACATTCAGAAATAGCCGTTGCCACAGCGAGGTAAACAAGTGCTATGTAAAGTTGCCGATTCGACCAAATTCTTGGCATCGCACGCCTGGCCGCATATTTGTTCGGCTAAGTCCCGCGGTATTTGTTAATGGTCCTTAGTTGATGGTGAACGGGCCCCGAGTCACCCGAGTGCCCGACCTTACGTAGGTACGGAACTAATGTACTTCGAAGCGTACGTTCCGATCGAGTGTTCGATGCCGATGCCTGATTGGCTGCCAAATGTCAGTGCAATTAGTGAGGGACATGAGTATGTTGATTTTGGCGGTGCATCGTTGTGAATGTCACGTCTTGGTCTAAAAATAGGTAGTTTCGTAATTATGTACAATATATACATATATACATACACGTTACGTACAACTGTAATACGAGTACTTATCTATAAATAATTAATACACATTGCATGATATATTTTCGAGTAAGATTTCAGGAAAACATGAGTGCACAATTGAAACCATAAAATGGTATTCTGCCTAACCTTTTCCCAACTATGTTGGGGTCGGCTTCCAGTCTAACCGGATGCAGCTGAATACCAGTGTTTCAGACCTCCCCCACGACGAATGACTGCCTATCTGACCTCCACAGTACAGTTACTGGGTAATCTACGGTATCCCTTGGTAAGACTGGTTATCAGACCGATTAGACGACAAGACGTTATAGATCCGCGAATATCAGCCGGGACCGGCTTAACGTGCTTTTCGAAGCACGGAGGATTCTCGGTATGTAAAGGCCCATCCATGGACCAACCCCGGCAAGCGTAGCTTAACCTGATGGATCGACCCGTGCGGCTGTTATTACTTAGCCACTAGCTCCTCTATAAAAAAAATTAGTAGGTAGGTAAGAAATTATATACTTACACACTGTAATAAAGTATCATGTCGTCGGGTAAGTAAAGACAAAAAAATATTTTATTTGGGACATGCACAGGAAATACCGTAAAGGAGGAGCTTTTTAAAAAAGTAACAAAATACTTAAACATTAAAAAACAAAAAAAAAAACTAAGAAAAATTACCTGTGCGATGCGAAGCCAAAAAGGCTACTATCTCAGCATAAAACTGCGATATTTAAAAAATAAATACCGCAACGCTGTTATTCTTAAAGGACCTATGTGTGATGCCATGGACTCGCCCACGGAATTTTATATTTACTTTATTCCCCTACGGCCTTTTTTTTTTTTTGAGGATGGGAAATCATCAAATAACTTCTCCCGCTCTGGGTGGAGCGGAAGGGCGTGTCAGACTTTTACTGACTAAAACCCACCCGTGTTCCTTCAGTTGCCTATGCCAGGGCCACGGTATCTTTTTTAAACTACGCGCGACCCCACCGGCATTCCCCTACGGCCTACGGGGCACATCTTGACCCTGGTTCACTTCCATTGAATTTTCAAAAAGTTTTGATTGGGATATATCACTTGGGACACCAATCAAAACTTTGTATGAGGTACGAACCTATTTCGGTTTGAAAAGTAGGTATTTTTTTTAAAACTATTATTTACTTATCAGGGTGTAAGTGTAAACAGTGGCAATATTTTAAGGGGTCATTGTACTCATCATTATGAACAACTTTTAACACGGGACCAAACCTGAAATCGCGAAAAAAAAATCAGCTGTTCAGTACATTTATGTTCGCATAATTCGTCAAAATGTAATAGTAAAAGTTGGTCATAATGATGAGTACAATGCCCCCTTAAAAGATTGGCACTGTTTACACTTACACCCTGTATTTACACTAGCCTGCGATCACTTGAGTAGCGCCATACTTGTTCATACAGTTAGTTGTAATTTAGTAATATTATAACTACCTATAAACCTAGTAATGCTACAATTATTAAATTTTATATTTAATATATTATTATAAGATTGATTCACCAGGTTAAGCTACGCTTGCCAGGGTGGGTCCGTGGATGGGTGACCATGTCCATCTTTACATACCGAGACTCCTCCGCGCCTCGGAAATCACGTTAAGCCGTTGGTCCCGGCTGTCCTTCATGGATCTTTGACAGTCGTTACAGGTCTTCAGAAGCCAGAAAGTCTGACAACCATTCTTACCAAGCGGTATCGTATTACCCATAGTTGCTGGGTTGTGGAGGTTGTTGGGGGTGGAGTCAGTCGCTTCATGTAGGTAAAATATGGTATTCAGCTGCACCTGGTTAGACTGGAAGTCGACCCCAACATACTTAATTGGAAAAGGCTAGGCAGATTGATTTTTTACTTATTTTAAAATGAAGGTGTTACTTTTTATCTCTGGATCGGAACTCGACAACCCGAAGTGGATACGGCCTTGGGTATTGTAGATAGCCTCCCACTGTGAAGTTCGAGCCCTTACAATACATAAATAAAAGATGAATGATATAGGTACAAACAGCAGCCACCCCGACCCTTGCTCGAGCCAGCCCGAGCCGCTGAGCCTGTAGCTAGACGTCATCGACAAACACAGCAAGTAGTGGTTGAACCAAGAAACTAAAGTAACTGCCTGTGTTGTCCCAAAATAATAATCATCTGATCCAGCCTGTCCTCTGCAGACAGCAGCTGTCCTCCCCAGCGACGACCTAAGCCGAGGCCCGTACCCCTCAGGGGGAGTAATTCATCAACTCGTCCCACATGCCTACGGCCCATTTGGGACGACTTGACGAAAATCAAAAGGTGCCCGAGTAGTCACTTAGTTTATACGTTTTATGCCCTAGCTGGAGGCCTTAATTTATTGAGGCACCCACAGTAAAGTTCGGTTAAGCAGCCGACAATCTCCTAGTCTCCTAGGTCGGGGCGATATGTCATTAAAAAAAAACCGGTCAAGATAGAGTCGGACTCGCGCAGCGAGGGTTCCGTTCCGATTTCTGAAAAAGTGTGCTATTTAGAGACATCGTTTTATTTTTCCTGTAATTTTTACATAAACTTCTATCACATAGAATAATTTCAGATTTTTCGCTTTGCAAACTTCGGAGATAAGGGGGTGGAACGGTATTTTTTTTTATATTTTACATCAAAAGTCGAAAACTACGCGGCCTAAAAAAAATTAAAAAATGTTTGAGAATGTGCAAACAGCGCTATTTCATATGATACCCCACATGCCCTAGTAACCCCACTTCGAATATTTAAGACACCCTTTCAGCCCCTGTTGCAAAAAAGACATATGTATTTTTGGTTTTTTCTTATTTGTAAAATCGTTGGGCAAATGTCATCTAAAACTGTTCCAAGTTTCAAGTTGATAGCATTAGTAGTTCTTTAGATAACCAGCTGTGACAGACAGACAGACTGAGTCACACGCACACCATAAGGGTTCCTTTTTACCATTTTGGTACGAAACCCTAAAAACGAAACTGTGAATGAGTTGTGCATCAGTCACTTCGAATGTAATGACGCGCTGATTATAAACATTTTCATTTGGCCCCATTCAAATCAACATTATTTTCAAACTATTTGGATTTAAACAGGGATGCGGACGTCGGATAAAAGCTCTAATTATACCTACATGATACAAAATAGAGCGACCGACAGACAGACGCGACTGATTATAAACACACGGATTGCTCAACAAGTGTACTAAGCACCTAGATAGCGATGTGCGTACCGGGTTTAAGTACACGTACAATCAACCGCATGTACAGTGGGCTGCATCAATTGGGTACCCCAGTTGTATTAAAATTTTAATACAACTAACCCAATTGATGCAGCCCACTGTACATGGTAACAGTTTGACTTTGACAGCGCCTTTATTTCTTAGCCTTATAGGGGTTTTTCAAAGGGGGGTGCAAGTGTTACTAGAATAGTTTTTTCTCTTTAGAATAAACTTTGACTGTCTCCAGTAGCAGTAGTAGTTATTAACATTTAATTTTTTTTTTACAGTTTATTGACACGACTGGCTATTTTATCGATATAAACAAAAGGAAACAAAAAAAATTGGTATAATAAACTAGCTGTTGCCCGCGACTTCGTCTGTGATCAGCAGTAGATTAACAGTAGCCTATATCCATCTCCAGGTCATGGTCTACCCATGTACCAAATTTCATCCAAATCCGTTCAGCCGTTTAAGCGTGAAAGCGTAACAAACAAACAACCTCACTTTCGCATTTACTATTTGCTTTAGTTAGGAACTTAGGATTGTTGCTACTGCGTTTGGTTGATAGTACTCGTAAGTACCTACCGCGCCGGTGCGATAGCGTATTGTTTATTTACAGACGTCCAGCGTTCAGGATGTGTTGTTGTGAAAGCGTGTAAGATCAATTTTAGGGCACTAATGTGCTCTACATTTAAGTTTGTATTATGCTAGACTTCTGCTGTACTTACCGTATTTTGTATTTATTTAATCTTCTTCTTCTTTATAAACAACTACCATTACAGATCAGCAATCTAATGCGGTAGAGTGGCCTTACATGCTAAATCCTTAGTAAAAAAAAAAATTAAAAAAAAATACAGGGTGTAAGGGACAGCCCTCCGCAAACTGATAGGGTGAATTCAGTATGTCATACTAAGATGACCGGTACATGAAATTTTTTCAGGAACGTTAAGGGAATCCAATAAACCTGATTTGTTTGTGTTTTTGTGCACAAATCGGAGCGTCTATTACTGGTTGGGAGGGGTAGGTAATAGGTATGCAGTGAGTTCGATGAACTCTGTAGCTAGACAGAAAGTGAACAGCTGATTTCACGCGTCGTTGGTTAGAGTATTTCAACATCCATTGCCGGTTTTTTTTTTTTTTGCTGTTTTTTTTGCAGTTTTTTTTACATAAATGGAGTGCTGCGAACACACAATGCAATTTTACATTGAAATAATGAAAATGTAACTGAAAAAAAAATGAAAAAATGAAAATTTTCCTGAGAAAATTTCCGGTGGAATATGATTCAAAATGAGGAGCTGAATGCACCCTGTTAGTTTGCGGAGGGCTGTCCCTTACACCCTGTATAAATTATAAGATCGAAGGCGAAAGAAAATCATCGACTAGTAAAATTACCTAACAACTTTTTGGAATTGTTCATGTTTCAGTAAGAAGTCCTCTAAAGTAGGTCTAATCCAGTTAAAATAAAAAAAAATAAAAATCGTTTATTTCAGACTATTAAATGTCCATACTTTTGTTAGTAAAACATTATCTTAAAAACTATGTTAGTAAAGAGGAGCTCAATTAATGTAGGTATTAACCATAGATATCTATATTAACATTGAAAATGAAATAAATAACTGATAATAAATTAAATTGAAATGTAGGTAATATCATTGAATGTAAATTAAAATTAAATTAAATTGAAATAAATCATTTAAAATAAATTAAAATTAAAATATATTGAAAATAAACTAAAACTAAAATAAAATTGAAATAAATTATTAAAATATACAATTAATAAATTAATGTAACATGCAGCCTGATAAGCCTTCCCACAAATGGCGACACTGGTCTGTCTGCAATCATCCTTAGGATTCCGTTGCCACGTTAAGTGTCACCCAAATAGGAAAATACGTAGGTACAGTCAGCAACAAAATACGTAGGTACAGTCAGCAACAAAAGTCGATTAACACTTGCATTTTTTAAATCTTAATTATTAAGCGAAATATTTAATTCAAATCGGATTAGAGGTACTTAAAATTTTAAGAACATTAATTAACAGTTAAACGGTTAAACGAAAACGAACAGTGTTTTTAACAGTTTAACGAAAAAAAAGCAGTTTATCGAATCATTTTGTGTTAATTTAGATGATGACAAAAAGTAGCAGTGTTAACCGACTTCTGTTGCTGACCGTACGTATATTCCGAGATATTTCATTGATCTTGATGATACCATTGAAAAGCACTTAACATTACCAAGTCATCAGAAATCCAAGTCGATGTCTCTCTTAAACATCAAACAGTTTTATGATGAATCAGACAAGAATCGGTCGGCTGTCATGTTTATAGTGCAATTCCCGTCGTAAAGCCATTAGTTTAAATTCACGAAATATTCGCGCTGCCCTATACCTACTAAACGCATCGGGGTATTCTGGGCAAAACAAACAGACATGCAAATAACTTGCTATTCGCATTAAATTAAATGTTAGGTACATGTTAAACTTGGGTATACAGTGTTTACACTAACACCCTGTAAGTGTAAACACCACCGTTATCCTTTTAACGGGTCATTGTACTCATCATTATGAACAACTTTTACTATGGGACCAAACCTGAAATCGGGAGCTAAGCGGACGTAAATGTAGGGAACATTTACTTTCGCTTAGCTCGTCATAATGTAGGGAACAGCTGATTTTTTATACCGATTTCAGGTTTGATATACGACCATATCCATCGTTTTCGACCAGGCGAGATCGAAGTCAAGAGCATTTGGCAATAAAAAAACAAAAAAAAAATAATATTATAAGTAGTGTCCGGTGCCGGTGTCCTATATTTCTGTGATCCAGGATGAATAGAAGCGATTGGTATTTTTGTTTTCACCTTTTCAGGTTTAGGCCTGAAAAGGTGAAAAAAAAAAAAAAAAAAAACTTTTGCATGTTTTTTTTAAATATTACATTAAGTATAGTATGTATACATTAATCACTTAAGTACGAAGTATTAAATATAAGTATGGATAACAAACAACCAATAGAAACGAAAACCGACATAAATGAATAGGTAAGTAATTTCGTATATTATACATTCGGAGTTTCGTTTCGGGTACATTCAATGTATTATTTGCGAAATTAACAGAACGGAAAACATGATTGAGGATCACACAGACGGAAATGTGAAACCAGTCATTTGTGCAATTACGAGCAGCCTGGCAGCCTGGCAGCCTTGCACAGGTCAGACGTAACGGTTCCCAACAACTACACAGGAAACGTTACATTAAAAAAGTACATTATTGAATTTACATTTCGGCAATTGGTTTTTAATTCGCTTTTTGTCAACCCTGTTTTCTTGGACTCCCGAAATTTTGTTTTTTTTTTTTGAGGAATTGTAGTTTTTTTTTTCTTTACAGCCGTTTTTCCGTCACCCATGTACCAGCAGTGCGATTCTGTAACCCTCACCGTGAAAACTTAGGTGAAGTGAGCGTGGAGTGAGCTGTCAATAGTTTCAATTACTAGCAAAAACAAACTCACTTCACCTAAGTTTTCACGGTGACATTTTTACAGAATCGACCGGCAGATACCTATGTCATAACTTTGTTAGAGCGGAATAGACGATAATATGCTCCTCTAACGAAGCCAATGACAGTATGACATGTAATGATAAATATAGTATAGCCAACGAATTAAGGATATTCTTAATTCGTTGAGTAGAGCACAAATTATGCATAATTCATGGGCATGCTTTTAAGGGGTCATAGTACTCATAATTATGAACAATTTTCCTATGAGATCAAATATGAAATCGCGAAAGAATACAGCTGTTCCCTACATTTATGCTCGCATATCTCGTCAAAATGTAGGGAACAGTTTTTTTTCGTTTTCAGGTTTGTACCTATAGTAAAAGTTGTTCATAATGATGAGTACAATGAGCCCTTAAAGGGATGCCCATGAATTAAATTTCATTCTCTTTATGCAAAGAAATAATAAGCTGGTAAATTCCGGAAAATTGACCCTGGGCTGGTTTAACAGAATAAAAAATTTACCCTGGGCTGGCTTAACAGAATAGAAAATTTACCCTGGGCTGGCTTAACATAATAGAAAATTTACCCTGGGCGGGCTTAACAGAATAGAAAATTTACCCTGGGCTGGTTTAACAGAATAGAAATTGACCCTGGGCTGGTTTAACAGAATAGAAAATTTACCCTGGGCTGGCTTAACAGAATAGAAAATTGACCCTGGGCGGCTTAACAGAATAGAAAATTCTCGTGGAAAAACATTAACTTTAGGTAGGTTATGGTAGCTTCTAGAAAATTGTGCTGCACTTTTAAGCACCTATACTCGATACCCACGCTCAACTCGTGTCACAGATCCAACTAGGTAGTACGCTAACAATCACACTCAATAAACTCGTATTAATAAGCGATTTCGGTTAATACATAAATGTGTCCAGCTCTGATACTGACGTATAAATTAATGCAGCATTGGTTTTCGAGGTGAGGGTAATTAGTCCGCTTATGGTTCCTAAGGTAATTAAGGTAGTAAGGTAGGTAAGGTAATTTGAAGTCAGGATTGACTAAGTTTTGCGACATAACTAGCAATGAGTAGGAAAGTAGATACTATTATCACGGGGTAACAATATGATACACTCTTCTCATGGTTCCTGAGAGGGCCATACCGCACACATCCTTCAAACATACATACCGCGTCTATGACAGACGCGGAAGTAATAATGTCAATCAACAATTCACTATTACTTACGACAGACTCACAGTCAACAATGAACACCAAAGTACAGTTAAACCAGAAAAGGTATGCGCTTCGGATCATAACCCTCCATAATCATTATCACAACCCTCCACAGAAGAAAATCTTCCAAGTTTTCCGCGTTTTATCGGTGTGCACCTATCATTGCGTGCTTATAAGAAACTTTCCCTCGGTTAGGTTACTTCTCTGGTTGCACTTGCCATTGATTTTTTTAAAGTATACTGGGTGACTTTATTCAACGTCTTGAAAAAATTGGCTGTATTATGTGATCGGAGTAGAAGCCTATGGCATACCTAGTGTTTGTTTTTATTTCGAGTTTTTTAAATTTTTTGAAAAAAAAAACTAGGCACCGAGGTTCACCTATTACAGCATATTTTTTTCAAAAAAAAGTCATCCAGTTTTTTAAGTTTGCAACCAATTCTTATGATGCAATAGTATTTTCCAGCAGCGTAAACAAATTATGGTTATTAGGTACAGGAAAATACTGGTATTTCCCATGTCTTATTTGTTTTATTTATGTCTCGTCTGTATATGTGTCTGTCGTGTGTCTGTGTGTGATATTAGGTATTATAATGATGTAATGATGAAGAACCTCGTCTGTTTCTTTTGTGTAAATAGTCGAGATACTAAATATTGTATCTAATAAGTTATTTGTATTTATTGACATGTTTTTATGGTATCGTAGAGCATGGTTTGATTTTTCATGGAAAGTTTTAATCATAATCATAATCATTTATTTCTTTGCAAACATGGGTAGATTGGTACACAGATGTTGTCATAAAATTTAGTTCTCCATGTTCTGCCGTCACATGAGCATGCAAATTTTAAGTTAAAATATTATTATAAATCCATTTTACACATTAATGTCAAATCATTTAAAATCACAATAAAATAGTAAATGTCATAATATTACATAAAAATGTCACGGGTTACAAATATTAAGTATGTCAATGGATACAATATAAGCATGTAAAAGTAAAAACAAGTATAGCAAATAATAATAACCAATTAAATTTTAATTTTATATAGGGTAAACTACTAATGATTGGACACTTAAGTGACCTTAAACAGTAATAATTTTTTTGTGGGTTTGTATTTGAAGTTAAATATGTTAGGTACTAAAATTTTAGTAGTAGATGGTTTACTCTATCATTGTTACCTTTGTTTAAAGTATAGTGTAATGATTTATAGGAACTACAAAATAAAATGAAAAAAATACTGAAATATACAGTTATTGGACAGAAATTCTATTATTGGACATACAATACCAGTCAATGGACAGATATTTTAACACTGCTTTATGTATAAAAAACCATGTTTAAATAGCCGCCAATGTCGAGGATACGTTAATAAAAGGATAAATGAGTAATTTTCAATGTTATTTATTGCAATATTATTATAAACATCTCTCAGTTATACAACCATTATTGTCTGTGACCAACAAAATTACTTACTTTAACTTGGCACAACACAGATTTATCTCTAATAGGAAATATTTCAATGTAAAACATAAAAAAACTTTTATAAAAAACAAAAGAACAACATGTTCTAACACTTACACTTAATTAGTTAATAATTTGGTACAACTTAGAATCAGTCTTAATGTAGAGATCTTTCAATGTAAACTAAAAATCTAAAAAAAAATACTTTTACTAACAACAAAAGAACATAAAAAAATTCTCGATAAGACATTCATATTTTAAAACTACTTTAGCATCTACTTTTAATATTTATTATCTCGTTTCTTTTGTATGACCATATCATATAAAACCCCAACTTCTCGGTCTTCTGTGTCGTTAGTATCGTGCATCAAATATTCTTAAATCATCTTCACTCTCCTTTTCAGAACTTAGATCTTCAATTGTATCATTATCATCTTCTTTGTAGCAATGATGACATACAAACGTATCTATTGCAATATCCTCTGGTACATGTTTTTGATGCTTTGCTGGCACACATCTAACATGAAATATTGATGAACACATGTCGCATACTACTCGATTAGATGTTTTTGTTGACTTCGTGCACACTTTACATGCATTCGTAGAAATTTCTGGTATTTCTTTATTTCCACAGTTTTTTCCTTTTTTCGCATTTGCCTTTTTTATTTTGTTCTCTTCTCTTGTTTTCTTTCTTTCCTCTTTTGTTTTTATTTCCATTTCCTTCTTTTGTTTCTGCTCTTGAAACATTGATCTATACTTAACTGAGGTAATCGCAAATGGCATTTTAACTGTATTTTTTTTACCTTTTCTTTCCGGAGTTTTGGGTAGTGTCAAAAATCTTCCAAATAGAGTGTTTGATACCACTTTAAAAGCAGGACTTTTTTCGACATTATCCGCGTTAACATTTTCTTGTGATGCATTAAGTAAGTTAAACTGTAAATCATCTAGTCTAGGTTCATAAGATGTCGGTTCATGGTAAATTGGTTCAGTAGTACTTGAATGTGGTTCATTTGCTTGTGATGCATTAAGTGAAGAACTAAATACTTGTTTAGTTGGAGTTTTGTGTTGTGTCGCACCGAAACCAATATTCTCATTAAGAAACTGTAAATCATCTAGCCTTGATTCAAAAGATGTCAGTTCATGGTCAATTTCTTCAGTAGTATTTGGATGTGGTTCTAGAGAAACAATATTTTGGATATTATTGTCTGATGTGTCCATAACATATGAATCTAAATCAGAGGAACTGCTAACATTAAATACAGAGTAAAGTTGGTATAAAATTTGGGTGTTTTGATCTGTCTCTAATATGCGTCCATTCATAGACTTTAATTCTGACATTTTGGATGATCCAACTATTTCCGAAAACTTTGAGAGTGTTATTACATTTTGAGAGTTTGTTTCAATTTGTGGAGACAAATTGGGTGGGGCATTTTCATTTTGATTATTAGTTGCACCACCCAAGCATTTAGTGTAATCAATAGCATCAGGATCAAAAGGTACCAATCCACAAGTTTTAAATCCATTAATGAGAGTATCGGGTTTTAATGATTTTTTTAGGGCAATTTCTAGTATTTTAGCAAAATTTACTTTCGTAATAGGCTCTCCTGGATTTTCTAGGTACCACAAACGTGTAGCGTCTTTCCAGGCTGCTTTTACAGGCCTAAAAACAGCTACATCAGCTGGCTGCAAAATGCGCGTGGCATTAGGATACAATGCAATAACCTCAATGCCCAATTCCTTACAGAGCTTGCTTACATTGTACGTAAGATGACTTTTGTGACCATCTAAAAAATATATGACCGGCAAATCAATGGCATTTTGAATAAGGTAGGGATGATATACATTCGCAATATATTCGAAAACTAATTCCGATGTCATCCATCCGTTATCGCTTCGACCGATTCCCCATTCTTTTGGAACTCCGTCCACAATTTTTTGCAGAATACGTTGATAATTGTATACAACCATAGGTGGACAAGCATATCCAGCAGCGGAGAACGTAAACATGACTGTGATCGATTCTTTCGCATTATTAGTCTCGACATGGTAAACATTTTTTGTCCCTTTGGCTGCTAACACTTTTCCTGTTTTAGGACAAAGCTGGAATCCACTTTCGTCACCATTAAATACCCTGCTCGGATCATTTAAAATGTATAGTAGGTTGTTTTCCGATAGATAGCTATGGATCTCGGCAAACCATTTACGAATGTTCGGTTCTGATACACACGCACTTGATTGTGTCACACCCTCGCTTGTTCGTTGGGCTATTGTTGGATGTCTTTTCAAAAACCCTCTCACCCATCCATCTGCGGGATAATTATTTTTAAATTTATTAGGACGGGGGTTTTTTGTCAGGAACTTGTAGACACTTTGTTTTAAGTCTTCTATGTTTAATGGGAAACCCTTTCGCGTCATTTCTTTGATCCAAAACTCTAATAATTGTTCTTCTTCTTCGGTTAAAATTGGTGCTGGACCAAAGGTTGTTTTATGGGTAGGATTTTTCAGTTTAAAATGTAACGTTGACTTGGGAATACCATATTTACGAGCTATTTCTCGTATTTTGCCACTTTCTTTAATTTCTTGTAGTGCTAGATTTAAAACAGAGACATCATAATCTCTTTTTTTTCCTTTAGGCATTTTTATTTCACCATAAAATGACTCGAAACTGCAACAATGAATTATTGGACACTTTATTATAAGTCATTGGACACCCTGTCCAAACACTAGTAAGAATCGTCTAAACTTCCTAACACTCAAAATATAGTCCAATATGTTTTAGCTTCCAAGTATTAGAGTACAATATTGCTAAAATAATAAACGAACTAATTCTCAGTTATTGGACACTTGTCCAATAACTCAATTTTGAGAGATTAATAATGACAGTCATTGGACAAGCAAAAATAACCTCAACATAACATCCAACTTGTTTAAAACTTATGAATTACTATAGATAATACTGTAACTTACCTACAACCAATCAGATAAACACCAAAGACTTGTTCTCCCAACACTGTGACTTACGAACGACGTCAGTTAACTTACGAATTTTTTATTTTTTTGCTAAATGTCACCGTATCGCGCGAACGCCGAATGCAACTAAATATTTTCAAACTACTACTGCCATCTATCAAAACTTTGGTGAATCGTGAAGGATTATCATTGGCTAGAGAATAGAAAAAGCATCACAGATGGCGTTGTAATCCAATATTATCCTTATTATTGACATATAATCACTGAACTGTCCAATAACTCGTAACGTCTAATAACTGGTAGTTTACCCTATTATTGCAAAAAAGAATGTCAGGAATATTAAAACTGAAATCAAAATGTCATTTAAAATTACAGCAACATCGATACTTAGGAGAGTTTTTCTGATAGGAAATCCGAGATATTATAATACGATTTATTTATGAGAAAGTTTTTTAAATGACTATTAAATAAATTAACATTTAAGATTTTGATTGATTCTGGTATGTGATCGATCATATATAATTGGTGCCATGCAGAAAACACTTTTATGCATCAGAGCTGTCTTAGACGGTCTTGCACATAACATATTGACGTGTCGTCGACTCCGGTCATTTAAGTCAGATAGCTTGGGAAACAATTTTGAGTTGGTTTTCACAAATACCGCAATCTCAAAAATGTACAGAGAGGGCAGTGTCAATACATTATGCTGAACAAAAAATGGTTTACAAGTGTCTGTGCATTTCAAACCGGACATTATTCTAATACACTTTTTTTGGGATTTAAAAATTAGTTCCTTATTGGCTGAGTTCCCCCAAAACATAACACCGTATCCGTATTAATATTGAACCCACCATTCCATGGTACGCTGTAACAATAGCGTCCGTTCCTATGACTGGAGTGAGCTTATATAAGGCATACGTCGATTTGCTGAGTCGCTTTGCCAATTCTAGTGTATGTGCTTTCCAATCCAATCGTTGGTCTATGGTTAAGCCTAAGAATTTAGAGGTACTTACTTGATTTATTTTATTATTATCATAGTGAATATTCATAGTTATATTTTTGCGTTGACTAAAGGCCATTAGTTTGGTTTTGTCAATATTTATTTTGAGCCATTTTATTATTGAATTAATAGTATTAGTTACTTCATTATTATAATTTTGTTTGTTTGTGCAGTCAATGGTAACTGTACTGTCATCAGCAAAAAGAGACATATGATGTTTCGTCACTTTGGGCAAGTCATTTATATATAGTATAAATAGAGGGGAGCCAAGAACGCTCCCCTGTGGTACACCATATGAGATTGATCTATCACGTGACCTATAGACCCTTTCGTATTTAGTTTTCGGATCTATCTGTGAAATTTCTACATATTGCTTTCGGTTTTTTAGATACGATTCGAATTTTCGATTCGATTTTCATTTGCTAACAGAAGTTGAGAAAGAGCTTCTTCCTCCTTCTTCTGATGCCTTCTCAGAATGAGAAGAGGCCTTTGCCCTGCAGTGCGACAAGTAATAGTTAAAAGATTCTACTGCAAACGACTAAACACTATGAAGACTCATAGAAACAACATTATGTGTTAAATGATGTTATGTTATGTAAGTAATACTATGTGTGCAGCTTGGAAGTTAGTCTTTCAGCGATAAGTGATAAGTACTTCTTGTGAACATCCATAACTTATTTTCACCGACTTCAAAAAAGGAGGTTATCAATTCGACACGATGGAATATATTTATTAATGGAATAAAAAATTTTGGAACTGCAATATATTCACATAGTAAATGATAATCTATTAGGGCTTCCAAACAAATACATATATGTATATTTGTATTATGTACAGACGCCAGCAGGTCAAGCCACCCGAAACAGTCAAATTTTCCCAATCAACCTTGAACCTAATGCTTTAGCGATAAAGATAAAAATCTATTAAAGAAATTTGACAGATTGTAGTAGCTTGATGTGCTGGCGTCTGTAGGTACCTATATTTGTAGGTTCACGCATTTCTCCAAAACTGTTAATCGAATTGTGACCATTTTTTTTTCTGGCTTACATTTACTTCGACTTAGGGAAAACTTGTCAGTTTCATCAAAATCGGTTCCGTAGTTTTCAAGATATGGCCTAATATGTGTGTAAGTGTGATGGCCTGGCTTGGCTTGGATGATACGAGCCGGGTGTGGTGTCAAAGGGAAAAACACCTCAAAGCCTTGGTCAAAATAATGCAATATTTACAACATAACTATTAACTAGTTACTACAAACAAATATTCCAGTTTTTACTTAAAACTAAAAATTACGAAATAAAAAGTAAGTAAGTAATTTAAAAAATAAATACTCAAAATTATGAAATAACTTTAATTTCGGAAGTCGGTGGCAAAAACTAAAATACATGACATATCCCAAGACACCGACTTCCGAAATTAAAGATCACACTAATATTATAAAGGAGAAAGTTTGTGAGTGTGTGTGTATGTGTGTGTATGTTTGTTACTTCTTCACGCTCAAACGGCTGGACCGATTTGGATGAAATTTGGTATGTAGATAGCATATACCCTGGATTAACACATAGGCTACTTTTTATCCCGGTATACGCGGGTGAAACCGCGGGGCGCAGCTAGTATTTCATAATTTTGAGTTAGTTTCTTTTTGAAGACGATTTTTTTTTAATTAGGTACTTACTTTTGTTTACTAATTAGCTAGCTAACTTAATTGAATTCGGTATTGTCTTGAAATAACTTGAATTTCGGAAGTCGTTGGCAAAAACTAAAATACATGACTTAGCCCAAGACACCGACTTCCGAAATTAAAGTTATTTCATAATTTTGAGTTAGTTTCTTTTTAAAGACGATTTTTTTTAATTACTTAAGCACTTTTGTTTATTAATTAGCTAGTTAACTTAATTGAATTCGATATTGTCTTTGTAATAAACAATTGAATGCAGACTAATCTCTAGATCTAGAACACGAAACCTTTTGCATAATCATGACTCACTCCTGACTGTAACTAATAGGTCGTTTGTTTTTATATGTTTCTTTATTTTTACCGAGAACAAAACACAAATTAGGACATTTGTCTGCAGACCCGATGCATCTAGCGTGCATACTCATACGTCAAAGTCACTGCCTTTTTAATCCAAGACAAAAAATGACATTAACATGGAAAAGGACACGATGTTCACGAGTCACTATTTGTGATAATTTAAATCCCACTAAAAACATTTTCATGTAAAATGTTGCCAAGACGAGACCACATACATATAGCTCGCACTGACAAAAAGCTATCAGATCTCATGTAGAGCCAAGCTTCTAACTCTACACGCCCTAACTCTCCAAGCCCTAACTTCACAAACTCTACACCTTAGTCAAAATATGAGGCTTGGCCGTTTCGTTACTACAAGAACTATTGTATAACAGAAAAGTAATGAACAGTGAATACATTTTTCACCTTGCGCCCATGTGATAGTAGTGAAACGGCCAAGCCACATATTTTGACTAAGGTGTAGAGTTTGTGAAGTTAGGGCTGGGAGAGTTAGGGCGTGTAGAGTTAGAAGCTTGGCTCTACATGAGATCTGATAGCTTTTTGTCAGTGCGAGCTATAGGTATGTGGTCTCGTCTTGGCATTGGCAACATTTTACATGAAAATGTTTTTGGCGGGATTTCATTTCTTTTTGTAAGTTGCTTATGATATTTATACGAGTATTTTTATGTGTTATTTTTTCTTTCTTTTTTTGGGGTGTATTTCATGTACATCAGAGGTGACTTTTTTCACAAAATCTAAACACCGCGAATCAGAAAAATGACGTCACAGCACAACGCCATCTATCGGTCACGTAGTTAAACTATAAAAATATTATGCATGGAAATTCGTTCCTACAAACACTTGTATATAAGTACTTTTCGGAAGTCTACGTAGCCTACTACGTAGACTTCCGAAAAGTACTTATATACAAGTGTATTAATATTATTCATAAGTACTAGTTTATTATTTGCGGAAGTCTCATACAAATTTCCATCCCCTAGTTTAAGGGGTTGGGGGGGTAACAGTTCCAATTTTTAGAATTTTTTTGTTGTTTATGTATTAATACTAGCTTACATACCAAATTTCAGCTTTCTAGGACTTCAGGAAGTACCCTAAGAATTTTTATGATCATCAGTGAGTCAGTGACAAAATCGGCGTATTTTAGATATCAATAAAATCTAAAGTATTAGAGCTATGCAATTGAAACTTTATAGGTTTAATAAGTCAACCATTGACATCATATCCCGAAAATTTTGTTTATCTGGTATAATCCAAACCTAAGTTAAGAAGGTTCAAAAATACGACGAAGTGCTTCGAGAAAAGGTAGGTAGTGCCCTTGCGCTTCGCTTGGCTCGTCTTGGCGATACTACACCGTGCCCCCAGATTGACAGAAATTAATGATACCTAACTCTGGATGGTACCTTTAGTATTGTACTCTCAATAACCAACTACAACTACAATATAACTTAAGTATATGTAGTGTAGATATACCGGATGACTTTTTTTACCGTCTTGAAAAAAGTAGGCTATATTAGGTGAACGGAGTAGAAGCCTATGGCATAACTAACTTATTTTTTTTTTTAATAAAAAAAAAAAATCAAAATTCAAATCATATGCATACATGATTTGAATTTCGATATTTTTAAACGATATATTATTTTTTTCAAAATTTTATGTTTTTATTGTTATAAGTATTAAGAAAAGTTTAAGTACTTACATCGAATTTGTAGTATTTATTGATACTTAGATCATTTTTAGGGTTCCGTACCTCAAAAGGAAAAAAACGGAACCCTTATAGGATCACTTGTTTGTCCGTCTGTCTGTCTGTCTGTCTGTATGTCAGTCTGTCAAGACCCTTTTTCTCAGGAACGCGTGGAGGTATCAAGTTGAAATTAATATCATATACGTAGGTCTGTGGTCTCTAAAAGTCCTAAAAAACTGAAGGTTCTAAGTCAATGCAATAAAAACATACGGTCATTTATGCGACATATTTTGATACTCGTAAGTAAATCAAAACCTATAGGGTACTTCCCGTTGTTCTAGAATCATGAAATTTGGCATGAAGGAAGGTTGTACAACACAAATAAAGGAAAAAGTCCGAAAATTGTTATTTTGTAAGTAATTCTATCACATAAAAAAAATGTTCAAGTCTGTCAGTCTGTCAAAACCCTTTTTCTCAAAGGCGCGTGGAGATATCAAGTTGACCCGTTGACCTAGAATAATGAAAGGCAAGAAGCAAGGTCTCCCATCACAAGTAAAGGAAAAAGTCCGAAAATATGTGAATTTGTAATTTTATGACATAAAAAAATTTTTTTTGGGATCCAATGTTAAGTTTGTTTTTGGGATAAATTCTTTTCAACTACGGAACCACAGAACAGATAAAGTTATCTGTTCTGTGTACGGAACCCTTCATTGTGCGTGGTCCGACACGCACTTGACCGGTTTTTTCTGTCTAAGATATTTAAAAAAAAAACTAGCTATGCCATAGGCTTTTATTCCGTTCACCTAATATACCCTATTTTTTTCAAGACCGTAAAAAAAGTCATCCGGTATACAGGATGAATTTTTTATCATGCACCAAATCGAAATGGGAGATTGTACTCATCATTATGAACAACTTTTACTATGGGATCAAACCTGAAATCGCGAAAAAAAATCAGCTGTTAAGTACATTTATCTACATCAAACTCGTCAAAATGTACTGAACAGCTGATTTTTTTTTCGCGATTTCAGGTTTGGTCCCATAGTAAAAGTTGTTCATAGTCATGAGTACAATCTCCCATTTCGATTTGGTGCATGATAAAAAATTCATCCTGTATATGCCTCAACAAAAATAAACATTCAAATCTCTCCGTCGTTCGATGTCGGACTGTCGAGAGGACGCCTTAAATCCGATGGTACCGTTTAATGTAAGTCTCGTGGTCAATCACGAGACGTAGATTACGATCCTGTCGCGCAGGTACCTACAGGTACTGCACGCCCAGACCCACAATCAAGGCGGATTTCTTGAACCATTACCACTAATAATCGAAACGGCTACTGTGCGTTTTCAAAATCATTAGCCACAGAAATAAACGACCAAATGTTTCAAGAATTCGCATAAGACCTACCCTTTTTCTGTCGATCGTGTTTTATCTTAATCTCCATACAATTATTGTAATTACAATAAAAATAACCACATCTCAAGCATATGTAAACACAACATTATGATAAATGGATGTACCATTAAGCAGTAATAGGATAACATTTGAAATAGACGAAGTATTTTGTGTTACAAGACAAACTTGTTTTTTTAAGAATGTAACGTAATAAGCGCCCTTGAAAAGACTTCAACGCTTAACCGACATGAAGTTCATTGATCCAACGCTAATATTGAGCATGCTTTAATCAGATTACTTAACTTCAACACAACTATGTCACTCGTTAATGTAATGTAGAAATTATTTAAATTTTAATCAGAATTAAAGTTCGATGATGTTTGATTGTCGGATGTTTTGGCGGGAAAGTTTGTTGAAGATGAGTGTCGATAGAGATAGTGTAACGAGATGATAAGAGAGGGTCACAGTGTGACAGTGTTGGTGCGGGTGGTGCGTGCGGCGGCGCGGCGCTGCTGGCGCGGCCGGTCGGCAGGCGGAAGGCCGGCGGGCGCGTGGCGCGGGTCGTCGACTCTCCACCACTCGCTGCACTTGCACCGTCGCGTATGGCGCGCTGACGGCCGCGTCTCGTTCAGTCCGCGCCGGCTCTCAGGGGTACGTGGTCGCACGCGACGCCGGGAGGTGCAGCGGTGACTAGTTGCGGCACGTGTGCGCGGCGCCGGTGGCTGGGCCGCGCGCTGCCGCCACACCGCACGCGCCGGAATGCGCCGCTAGCCCGAGCATGCGGCTGCCCTTGCTGCCGCTGCTCGTGCTGCCGCTCGTGCTCGCGCGCCCGGCAGCAGGTGAGCTATACGCTTTCAATTCTAACACTTACAAACACACCTCACATCGCCAGTGAAGTTTGCACAAGTTTTTCTCGGAAAATTGTCTTTCGTGAACTTTACAACGTCTGTACCACTGCACAGTCGTGCTGAGAAAAAGTTATTAACTCGTAAAAGTTTGAATAGTTTGCGGAAATTTTCAAGAGCTCCAGGAAAATTTTGCATTTGGCACTATTTGAAAAGCATTAAAATCTCTTACAGTCTTCAGGAAAAAGTTTGTTTAATTTCCATGAAATCGTAATCCATTAATTCGAATTTGCATTTACAGATAATTACTTACGTATTATATCACTCTATCACATAATTATTACACACTCTATCCGTGAAAATTTTCTTACAAAAGTTTACATATAACTTGCCTCCTCTCCGGGAAATTGCAGCAATTCGTGAACTGTCAGCGTCCGTCCCACAGATGCCGTATTTATTATAAGGTCACTTGGCAAAGTCTTCGTTTACTCGCTTGCTATATACTTGCTATGTAATTGTCTTATCTTTAATTAATTATTTGGCACAGTTGCGTGTGTTAATTAATTATTTTACCTTATTATTCCAAAAAAGTTTTTTTTGGGAAAGTTGTAGAGTGTTAATGATAAATCAGGAGTGTAGTGATTTATTAATATACTAGGTACATTATAATTATTTTAGTTGAATATTTGAGTGGGCTGGGTATAATAAATAGTGGTGCATTAATCAGGACATGTGATAAGTCAGACGGACCGGTGCGACGGCTTCCGCGCGACATTACGCGAGACGAACCGTTTTAAACGCACCAACTTATATTAAGACGCTTATTAAATGTTATGTTGTTTATCACACGAATGTCTGGTCCCTGGGACCTATTAGATTAATTACAAATCTTATCTGGTGATCAGTATTTTTTTTTTAATTAAAGTTTAGACACTTTTCCGGAAAAATATTTCAGGCGATCTAATTTACCTTCCATTTATTCCCTACTCGTATTGTATTTTCTGTATCCCTTTTAACGAAGTTTTTGGCACTTAAAAGCAGTTGAAGTCAAATAAGTATAATTACGAGATCATTTGTAGCTCGACCTCTGTTTAACCCTCCGCGGAATACAGGCGTTATATTATGCAGGTATTATAATACTTGGAAGAAGACTGTGATTTCGAATTAACTTTATGAAAATCCATACTTTTTGTCCAAAAATTATACTTTTAACAGAAGAAGAGTTATCAATAAAATTAATTGAATTTATTCGTATCCTGTTATGTATTCGACTTACAAGTTTCTGGGAAACTTTCTTTAAAAGTCTTGAGGAAAATACATTCGTGAAAGCAACAGCATTTTTAAGTGGAAGAATATTATATTCCATTTCCATTAGTTTAATAATTATAAGATTATTTTATTATTCCTGGCTCATCACTGATTAATTATTACATTTATTACACAAGGATATTATTAAAATAAGCACTATAATTGTTAATACAGTGACGCTTTTCAGTAAAAGTATGGCTTAATACTTAGCAGGGTACTCATCATTACTGAAAACTTAATTATTTAAAAGTAGCACTGCTAAAAATAGTGCAATTATTCGTTTACGAAGTTAACCCCCTACTTACCTATAATAATTGTACGGATAAGGGTGCGTTTCCACTGACGCGGAGCTGGGCGGAGCGGAGCGGAGACGTGCAGGAATCGACCAATCATAATGGTTGAAAACCTCATCGCGTCTCTTGCCTCATCTGTAATTGGACGATTCCTGCACGTCTCCGCTCCGCTCCGCCCAGCTCCGCGTCAGTGGAAACGCAACCTTACTCGTGTCCTTAGCGAAAATATCACACAGTAAAGCCACGGTAGATTTGCTATAGAGAAACAGAATATTTTACACAATTAGTAAGTATCTATGACTTCGATACTGAAAAAAGGCTGAAAAAGTGCCTTCAACAAAATTAGGTTCATAAAAAAATAGAGCACAAGTATCGATCGCTATATACCTCTACAATACCACTTTCAGAAGCACGAATTTGTAGAGAAATGTTAGAATGTTCTACCTACACCTCTGTCTTACCATTGGGGTAAAAAAACAGGCGTGATGATGTATTGCAAAGCAATCAATTTATTGGTGGACTTTCCCGAATATGTTTACGTTGCTTATCCGATTACATTAAATAGTCATTCTCAAAATCATTTAAGTAGGTAAGTATAATTGTGTAACACTAATAACAGCTGCACGATTCGATCCATCAGGTAAAGCTACGCTTGCCGAGGTTGGTCCGCGGATGGTGACCATGTTTACATACCGAGACTCCTCTGTACCTCGAAAAGCACGTTAAGCCGTTGGTACCGGTTGTCATTCGTGGATCTTTGACAGTGTTTACGGGTTGTCAGAAGGCCGAAAGTCTGACAACCAGTCTTACCCAGTTACTGGGTTGTGGATGTCAGATAGGCAGTCCATGTAAAATACTGGTATACAGCAGCACCCGGTTAGACTGGAAGCCGACCCCAACATGTTGGGAAAATGCTAGGCAGATGATAGATATTTTCATAAAAACATTTCTGAATAATTTCTTCTTAATCTGCATAGTCGGTACGAACTACTTATTCCATTTATTATTCAGAATTTTAGTTAGTAGGTTGGTAAGCATTTCATCACGTGGTAAGTATATAAAAGAATACATTAATTCCTTTATATTTTACACTCTGCTCAAGGAACGTACGAACGTACGTACCGCTTACATTTGCCAGAGAACAGTCGACATTAATTAAAAAGGCTTTCTCGCTACTACTCGATAAAGGTAAATTCATAAACACACCGGCACTCTCAAAGGAAGTGATAACTCTCACCAGCACCAGAGTACAAAGATAGGTCATGAGTTCACTGTCTTGAGCCAGATTTACATGTTTACAAACTAACAGAGTTTCCTGAAGTAAGTTCTAAAATGAAAAGAACGTGGATACTTCAATTTAAGGAAATTAGGAATGAGTGGTTGGGCTGGAGGCAGTAGAGGTTTCTCACTCTAGATTTTAATTGTGTATGAATTTGCAACAATTATTTTGAATTGTCTGGTAGGTATTTGAAGGAAAAATCAAAGTTATAATATAGGTATTTCATCGTATAGGTAACCAAAGTCTCTCCTTGTTCAGCCTTGGCCAGTTTATTGATCCGTAGTTAACTCAACCAATGGTTAAAAATATTAACTAATGGTTAAATTTTGGCAAAATGTGTTTGTTAACATTCAGTGATACTGTTTAAAAAATAGTAACTAAGTAATGACATTTCGGCAAACACATTTTGCTAAAATTTAACCATTAAATAGTTGCTATTTTTAACCATTGGTTGAGTTAACTACAGAGGAGCTCGTGGCTAAGTAATAACAGCCACACGGGTCGATCCACCAGGTTAAGCTAGGTTTGCCGGGGTTGATCAGTAGATGGGTGATCTTCTGTACATACCGAGACTCCTCCGTGCTTCGGATAGCACGTTATGCCGTTGGTCCCGGCTGTCATTCGTGGATCTATGACAGTCGTTCCGGGTCGTCAGAAGCCTGAAAGTCTGACAACCAGTCTTACCAAGGGGTATCGTATTACCCAGTTACTGGATTGTGGAGGTCAGATAGGCAGTCGGTCCATGTAAAATACTAGTATTCCTGTTAGACTGGAAGCCGACCCCAACAATGTTGGGAAAAGGCTAGGCAGATTGCTTTTTGATTGGTTGAGTTAACTACGGATCAAGAAACCGGCCCTTAGTAGAGTTAACTTCCAGTTTAACAACCAATCACTAAAATTAGTTACAAGAAGTTGACCTGACCCACCACATATTTGTTATCTAATAATGACATTAGAAAAGGGTGGTCTCATTATAGTTTTATAAGTGGGCTCATACAATCTGTGTAAAAAATGCCTATCACCATTCACCGGGCACAATTCCAACCCCGAGCTATAATTGAAAATATTCTCAAAAAATCTCAAAGAATGTGTCATAAAAAGTAGTTATTTGGCCGTTGGCGCACATAGTTGCATCGATGCGGAACCACAAGGAAGTGGCGCACTTGTTACTCTGACAGTGATGAGAACACTCATGTGTCAAAATGTTAGATTATCCAAACGAACGCTAAAATAATGAGAAAACTCGACAACGAAAATGTATCAAACGTTTGTCATTATGACGTTTTTACGTAGGTAGCGCATTTCAGAAATGCTTTGCTCCAAGAATTTAATATCAATTTTATACTGTGGACATTTCGTCCAGAAAAAAGATGTCATATTTTGTTGTAAAAATAAAATATAAACATTTATTGCTGCCATAACACTGTGCGCGTTCAAACTAATTGATTTAAAAATGGCTGCGTTTTTGTACCTTTAGGGATATTAAAGTCTTTATATTTGCTTGTCGATGCAGCATCATTTGCGTGCCCGAAATAAATTCCGAAGTACCGCATCCAAGCCCCAAGAACTCGGTCATATATTTTAATAGACTATAAAACTTAAGGCAAATCTCGCAAAGACTTGCGACTTGAAATGTCGGTGTTAAATAACTAACCTGAATGGCCTGAAGTATTTTTCGTCCAAATTTTTGAGTCGCGTCGTCTTTGTATAATTCGCCTATAAAACTGGCTGGTTAAGGTGCGTATACGCAGCTTACAGCGTTTAAGTGAAATTAGCGGCAGTTAGCGCCTGCTTCTATGTAGGTATTTAATCCACTTAACTGAATAACATAATATTTCTCTGTCTGGGAAACATCCGCCGGCTAGACCGCCGACAGGCTGCGGGCAGCCTAGTGCCACGGAATAGATATGTACAGAAGGCCAGCTCCATAAAACTATCGAAATCGCAGGAACAAATAGATACGGGTCTATACCTACCTACTTACAGCGAGTGCAAGCAAATTCGCGACTGAGATTCGTCTAATGGCCGATTCCTATAATTTGTGGACCGATTGGTTAAAACTAAGACTCTTTTAGCTTAACCAATAACTAAGCAAGATCTCATATAGCTTTGTTTATAAGGAAGGGTCTATTACCTCCCTTATGTAAGTAGCTCCCACAGGTAAAATTAACTTAATTAGCAGTTTAGCAATAAAAAAAGCTAGGAAAACGATTCTTTTTTGTTTATAAGAACCGAGCATAACATAGAACAACAATGTACTAACGAGATTCCTAACCAAATTATAGAATTCCCAATGGTCCCCTTCAAAACTGTGCATGCATGATTAAATATGTTAAGCTCAGAACTTTGTAACCATATTTATCTGCAAATAAATGTTTGACTTTGACTACCGTTCTCGTCTACGTTTGTACGCCTGTTGCCGCTGGCTGTGTGGAGTTGACATTCTGCCCCAATCTATTCTGTGGTAGTGCCTAGCCGCCGTTATCAATGCATTATGTTATCTAAGTTGTTTTTACTTCATTAACTTCGACGCGACATCTGGTTGATTTCATGACCCTCGTAAATTAAAGGATGAACGTTGATGACTGTATTAAGAACCTCTTAAAATGATAACTGATAAGAAATCGTTTGTTTTTAACACTCAATTAGGGTTGTACTACTTACTTAATTAACTTTTTATCGACGTTTATGTGTCCTACTTGAAATATTAAATACAAACTAAAACTAAAAATAAATCCCAATTTTAGGTTATGCAATAAAAAAATGTAGGTAACCTTAATCCGTCATAGACTGATTGTCTGAGTCAGACAAAGCAATTAACAAAACGAATTAGAATACACATTAAGTTGACAGACGTCACTGCAACAATAAGTGTATTAAATAAGCATCATTAACAACGTTAACAAAAATAAATGTACGTGAGTATATCTAATTAAATATTAGTAACATTTATTTTTTTAAGTACTACAGTTTTTCCTGCACGAATATTCTTAGAAACAATCTAAACATTACATGATAAGTAGGAACATCTAAAATTAAACTGTAATAATAAAAAGTAATGCGTCACCTAACGTAAATTACGTTCGCAATTAATAATGACAAAGTCTTCAGCGTATTGTTAGTAAAACTCCACAAAAATTAGTCATCAGACTGAATTGAAGCCCTTTGGCAATGTTTTGGCTGGTTGGGTGCATATTTGCATGTGTAAATAAATATTAAAGAGTTCGGTCGTCTGGTCTCGGCGATCCTTCGGCGCCGGCGATGATTCCAGAGGTACCGCATATCGGACAACTGAACACCTGCGGGCCGGTGACGCGGTGAGTTTATCGATATCGATAATTTCGATATTATTGAATGAGTGAAGGAAAGATTTTGTTTACATAGTCGTGCTGCAGGTATTCAGTAACAGCTGATTGGGTAAGGTTTTCTTAGATTTATGATAAGGTTAAAATGTCCTTTGTTCCTTCTGCTACGTGTGGTTGCCTTTACGACGAATACTGAAGTATGTTGAACTTTGAAATTGTATTGTTCTTTTCCGCCACATCTTGAGGAAGACATTGCCAACGCAACACACGGCGACACTTTTGGGAAATGTGACGATTGATGAATTGATCGACGGACAGAGCGTGGGCTCGGTCCACGTATGTCGTTTATTGTTCTCCAATATGCACATTACGTCGCCACTAACGGGTTTATTGCTTTGGAATGAACGCACCCGTCTGCATGCCAAGAAGCGATTCCTGGTGATCGCCCCTTTGAATTATGCGCACGGGCACGCTTAGGCGTCTGCATTCAATCGCCTCACGTGATTTATGTGTGTCCCGCCTGTTTGCCACATACAAATATTTCCATGAATTTCGACGTGAGACGCCCGGTGTGCCGGCCGCCTCTGTGCAGAATTACATTAACATCACTTCACTCCATCTGTTTTATGTTATCGCGCGTTTAACTCCTCAGCATGTTATGTGCAGATTGTTGACTTCAAAGAGGTTATTAATCATAGCGTCTGGAACCTGTTTGTTATCTATGTTGATGTGATCGATTCGAACAACGGTATATTTTAGTTGTATCGATTCAAATTCATTAAGTAAATATGTCTTAAAGCTATATCAAGTCCAATCGATTACGCTGTGACTTGTTTATGATCTGTAGTTTGTTAAAATAAATCTGTTTAAAAGTTCTATTTAGAATCAATATGCATATAAATCACGGACGCTCCTTTTTTATTCACCTAACGAACTCTTAAATAAAAATCGAGGTTACAAAAATGTTGCAATCAATTATAAATCTTATCGATATCTGATCTAAACTTACAAGTGTCGCATCACTAGTGTGGATGTAAGCGCGGTGCAGGCGGCGCGGCGGTGGTGCATCGGCGCACTCCCGCTATTGTTAGTAGGAATTGAAAAAATAAGCGGCGCGCGACCGCTCGGCCCCGGCCCGGCCTGCCAAACCGGAGTATTTTGTGTCCCGCCACTTCAACTTATTGTCTCGCCTGCCCTTAATTAGATGTAGTATTTACTTGTGTACAGAACTCGTTTTTGAATGTAAGTTAGTATTTTATTTGGGGCGAAATATTGGCTGGCTGTATTTGTGCTTATTTTTCACGGAAGATGTCAATGATAGCCTAGTAACTTGCGGAATCAAAGAATTAAGCTACGTTTTAAAGGGATTTAGGACATTCTGTATTAAACGTCTTGAAACAATAAAAAAGAATTAACTTTCTCAGTTTTACCCGTTTTTCCGATAAACATTAAACTGAAGTATTTGCAAAAATATCGACTACTTTAAGTAGTTCATAAAATTAATTAGGAACCCAAAATAAAAGCATAAACAAACTTAGTCAAAATATTTCGATAGACAAAATAAATGCTCAATATGGAAACTATATATACCTACCAAACTATATATACCTACCAAACTAACTACATTACTAACTATATTATGTTATCGTATTTCACTTTCACGTTGCCACATACTCGTAATTAGCAGTATTCAGGCCCATGTTATTGTTATCGAATGCAGACGCCTATCCGATTACAAATTGCAACCACGAACCCTCCCTACAAATTTCCTCTATGGTCTCTCGATACGTCATATATTTGAAAAAAGAAGCAAACTCAAACTCAAAGCATTTATTTCAAATAAACCAATTACAGGCACTTTTGAATTGTCAAAGGGTCGGTCTTGGGTCGGTCAGTCAGAAAAATGAAGCTAGTCGCGTCTGAAGAAGCGTCTGTCAAAATAAAAAAAAATATTTGTAAAAGCTCTATTACGGTTCGTAGCACGCGTAGCACAATCATCTGCTACGATATTTTAATTTGTCTACGAAGTTAGGAAATGTTTGGGTTTAGTTGTCATTGTCACCATGATTTTTTAAAGTGGTGTTTTAAGTTGTTTTTGATTTCAAAGTTGGTCCGATAGTAAAAGTTATTTAGTTCGACGGTTTAGAGCACTCCTTAAAGTTTTTAAAAAAGTTATGACTTCCACTTAACACTAATATCTCGTTAAGAAGTGATGTGTTATGTTTATGTAGGATATTAACCGCAAAATATGTATGTTACTATGTTACTATATTCATAAATATACCTATACTTACCTTATTAAGGTGTTTAATTGAATTAAATTATTTTAATAACAGGTTCGCTGTTTGTGTGGGTACCTATCATTAACTTCATTTTAAATTCTGTTCTTAATACAAAAAAAAAACTATTTAGAAGAAATATGTCTTAGTTCCCGAGAAATATTGTAATTAAATAACTATGTAAACTATGATAGTTAATGTTTGAATCTTAATAAATCTGAATAATTTAACCCGAGTTGCCCGCTTAACTAACTTAACGGAGACATGAATTATATCATTTACCCTTACAATTATTCTGTTTTAACGTCCCAAAATTAAAATATTTAATTAAACGGCTAGACGGACTTATCATATTATGCAAAATGTGTGCTTTCAACCCAGACACCTGGTTAAATTTGTCCTTCATTGTCCCAGAAACAAGAACTAGGTCGTCGGGAGGCTGCCAGACAATCACAATTTTAAATTAGGTACCCTTTAACGGCTAGACGGACTTTACAATACGTATATAAATGCATTTCATTAGGGATCGCTCGCTCTCAGTTTACGAGAGCTTTACATTAGGCCGTCTGGGACCTAGACTCGTCTTTATTGTAGCCACTTTGAAGTTAGACGGTAAAACTTTACGGCTCATTAATAGTGATCATCTTAGCTACTAACTGTTTTGTAGATTTTATGGCATGACTTCCATTAGGCGCGCAATTTGTACTTAAACCTGGGGAATGTGTTGCTATGGAAACAGTTGAGCCTATCTTGGAAATAGAAAAGACGTTCTTTTGTTTTTCAATTTGGATCGAATTTATTACCTATTTAACATTTTAATACTTCGTAGACTCTTGAAAGTGCCTAATACCAATACAATAGGGGATGTTTAAATAAAATAGAGAGCTTTATGAAAAAGTTTCTTACTTATAATTAACGGAAATGAGTCAATTTCGATTTTTCAAATATTATTTCAAAATGAAACAAATATTAATTTTATCCAAGATGCAGCTTATAGCCATCAAATAATAACTGACAAACAGGATGTACGGCATTTCGCAAATCTTCTAAAATTAAAATTAATCAACATTTACCTGTGACATTTTGTTATTATTGGACTCTCTGCCAAAACTAATAGCTAAGTTTATTAAATATTATTATTTTGATATAATCAAGCCAGCGGATGTTGTTCAATGACTTGTTGATAGTGCGGATTATACGGCCACGGGAATATAATTAGACTGACAGATTTAGACGCCACTATTCTTGGGCCATTCATATAGACCTACAAATAATAGGGCTGCTCCTCATGCATATTTTTATGTTATACCACAGAGTATCAATAATTTAAGCTTCAAACTCATTTCAAAATCGAACTTTTTATTTTTCAAATAGCCCAAGGAGATTGTACACGTAATTTTTTGTATTTTGAATTCTGCATTCATCATCATCTTATTAATCATCATTGATGGGGAGTCATTATCTATGGTCAGTATATATAGACTTTTTGTTTTTAGGGTTCCGTACCAAAATGGTAAAAAAGGAACACTTATGGTGTGACTCAGTCTGTCTGTCACAGCTGAATATCTCAAGAACTACTAATGCTATCAACTTGAAATTTGGAACAGTTTTAGATGACGTTTACCCAACTGTTTTACAATAAGAAAGAATTTTTTTTTTTTTTTTTTGCGACAGGGGCTGAAAGGGGGTCTTAAAAATTCGAAGTGGAGTTACTAGGGCATGTGGGCTATCATATGAAAGAGCCCTGTTTGCAAATTCTCAAACATTTTTTTTCTTTTTTTAGACCGCATAGTTTTCGACTTTTGATGAAAAATGTTAAAAAAAATACCGTTCCCCCCTTATCTCCGAAGTTTGCAAAGGAAAAAATTTGAAATTATTCTATGTGATAGAAATCTATGTATAGATTAGATTACAGGAAAAATAAAACGATGTCTCTAAACAGCACTGTTATTCAGAAATCATCAACAAAAATTCCATATAAATATTGGTACGGAACACTCGGTGCGCGAGTCAGACTCGCTCTTGACCGGTTTTTTTAAACTAGTGCTTCAATCAACCCTGTGTCCGTTCATCACACGGTTGACACGATGACGCCGCTGACGCGCCTCTGATCTATTTCCAGCGTGCCCGCTCTTGACTCCTCGCTTGTTTGTTTTTGCGTTCGTTTAGAATTCCCCCGCTAATTGCTTCAACAATATTCTCTTTACACAACCGATTGTAACCGAACTATTTTCATAGAAAAGCTATAAGATCTCGAGCCACGGTCAGTTTCATAGATATAAGAAAGAAGGAGATGTGCCTAGTACCTATGTCAAAAATGTATCGGAACCCTGTGTCTCCACTTTGTCCCTTTGTCACTTTCATTATTTTAAAGACAAAAACGGTAAAATACTTGTACTTACATAAGGAAAGTGATTCCATGATTTACATGGCTTCGGTTTTTACAAGAAACCACTGAACAATAGGGCATTCTTATAAATTGTCACGAACACAGTCGAAACCGCACTAGTTCGCGGAGACGGAATTTGTACTATGAACGGCTCATACTGGACATGTCGCGCGGACACAGATTCATCCCCTTGCCACTTCTCCTGTTTTTTCTATTTCTATGGTCAGCTACTATAGCTTCCAGTTTTTTTGCGATGTGGTGGAAATTCTGCAATTAAAACTTTAGTCAGGATATTTAAGGTCGAAAGTTTCTGTCTTTGGTCTAAACGGTTTGTAAGAAAAACCGCAGTTTCAGAACCTGATTTCTATGGTTAGTTCATGGCGTATAATGTTCCGTTAAAAGTCTCCAACCACAAATCTTATCCACATTTTCCTGAAACAGACTGACCCCCTTCCCAACAATTTCGTATTTGTTGTGTCTACACTGCACCCGTATCTATTGGTTTGCGAAACTTCTAAAACAATAGGACCTACATTTTTAACGTTTGAAGAGTCCTTGTCTACAACGCCACTTCAGTTGTTGACCTGGTTTTATTCGGGAGTTCAGACGGCTGTATAAAATCTACAAATAAAACAGACTTCCAGAGAATAGAAATATCACGGGTTAATATCGCCCAGTATATTAGTAGTAATATTCAGCTCACGATCAGTTCCTTTTATCAAGGCAAATTAATATGCGATACTAGTGCCATGGTTCCTGAAACTTCTGTCTGTGTTATTGAATACCTTTATGTCCCATTGAAGTGGAAATGTGTCGTTGGAATTGGAACCCTGGCAACAGACTGGGATAGTTTATACTTGTATAAGTAATATTATCATTAAGTTTTTAGCGACGAGCAGGGATGTAGAAAGCCAAGCCCACATTCGCACGGGCGCTTTTTTAACGCGAAATTTGACCGTGCTCTGGATTTCCAACTCTCTGCGTCAACCGAGCGTTAAGAATCCAACAGAGTGCATGCCTAGTGCGTTGAAAAAGTGTACAGTTGGATTTTCAACTCACGCTGCGGCCGGTTGTTTCAAACAGTTGGTTAACGTAACATACCTACCTAAGTACGTGAAATAATGACGACGTAAGACCATTAACATCCGTTAAAGATCTTATGCGTTGTTCCAGTGCAAAAAAAAACTGATTTTCTGTGAAACAACGCTTTTTTTTTGGTTTGACGATAGTTGGCGCCATTTTTGACGTATACTTGTGAGTTAAGTGGACGTGAAACAACCCGCCCTAAGCCGTGCTTTGAAAATCCAGTACGCTACAAGAAACGTCGCGTTAAAAAAGAGCGCCCGTGCGAACGTACGCTAACTCCATAGTTCTTGATATTTTTTTCTACTCACGCACATACATCGACCATTCTAATTTAATTTAATGTGTTAGTAACTTTAATGTATTAAAAGTGCCTCGTGTCTTTAATTTTGAGGATCCTTAACCCCTCGATAGCGTAAAGGCTCCCTCCTCAGACAGGGGCGACGACGCAACGACTGTTGTACCAAAATCGTGTCGCTCTGTCGCGTCGTGCTTGTCTGCGGCAACCTTAACGATAAAAATATACAGGCCTTGTACAGCCTACGTTTGGACCGCTACACATTTTTTGTCGCAATTTCTGACACCCACACAATCGCAACCGGATCTTGGCTTCAAATTGTGGCGCCAAAGTTGACGGAACCATCCAATGTTGATGATATGAAGTATTTAGATGTGCTATAGAGCGCATGAGCAAGTTTAATTGGCTGAACAAGTGTAAGAAAAGTTATTACCCAATTAGAACACATAATTTAGCCTGTACTTAGAAGATACTAAAAGAACTATGGCTTAGAAGTTATAGAAAAACTACGCTCGATAAAATAAATAGAGTAGGTACCGTCAGCAACAAAAGTTGATTAACACTTTAGTTTTTTAAATCTTAATTACTGAGCAATACATTTAATTAAATGTATTGCTCAATCGGAGCAGAAGTAAAATTTAAAGATCTACTAGACTCTTAAATAATAAATAAGTATTCTAGGAAAAAGGAGATAATCAAATCATTTTGTATCAATTTACATGTTGTGTAAAATTAGCAGTGTTAATCGAATTATGTTGCTGACCGTACTAATGCAGAAACAATAGATATTTAGTGAGTTTCGAAAGCCTTGAGTTGAGACTCCTAAGAACCCTGTTGGGTTTTTGGGTAAGGAACCCTGAATACTGCTTTTGCATTAGGAATTAGGAATCATTTAAAGATTAATTTGTAAATACACATCACTAGTTTTCTTCATAGAAGGAGAAGCTAATGCATTTTAGGATAAGACCACCACAACATGGGTTCCTGAAAACGTCCAACGGCAGACGTAGATGGCGTGACGAACTTGACGCTTATAGGAGGGATCGTTCCATATTGGCTCAGGATCGACTTGAGTGGAATAAGGAAAGCGAGGCCTTTGCCCTGCAGAGCGACAACACAGGCTGATTTTTATATGTATTTATTATTTATTAAAACTTTATGCACAAGTAAAAAAATACTGTACAAAGGCGGACTTAATGCCTGAGGCATTTTCTACCAGTCAACCTCAGGGTGATGCAGAGAGAAAACATATAACACACACATATAACATATCATTATTTCTTTGACATATCTCGGGACTCTGGGGTCCCGGACCTTTGGAAGGCATACGAGGGGCCGAAGCCAACTCGCAGAAAACCCTTTTTTTTTTTTTTTTTTTTTTTTGAGGGTGGGAAATCATCAAATAACTTCTCCCGCTCTGGGTGGAGCGGGAGGGCGTGTCAGACTTTTACTGACTAAAACCCACCCGTGTTCCTTCAGTTGCCTATGCCAAGGCCGCGGTAACCCCTTCGGACAACCCGCGACCCCAGCGGCGTCGGCCCTATTGGGCCCCGTCACTTGCTGACATCTCTTTGAGGCGCGCGTGGAACACAACGCGCCGTCGACTCGGGCCTGGTCCTTACCGGACGGCGAGCTACCCGCTGCTCACCGTCCGCAGGCCCGCGCCTACGGTGGCCGGAAATCGCCCTGCGATTCCCGCCGCCCGGGACGTCTCCTGCGGCGACTGAGGGCGTGAGGCTGCCTCTCCCTCACGCGTTCCGCCTCCTCCTTCGCGAGCATCACTGCTTCGCAGAAGGAGGTGACGGCCTCCCATGCACTCTCGCTCCGCACCATGGCCTGGACCAGGCTCGGACGCGAGAGATCGCCGCCGCCGATCGCCTCCGTGAGAACACGGCGGTGCTCTGCCCAAGCCGGGCAGACCTCCACTGTATGCTCCACCGTGTCCTCCGGGCGATCCACACAATGGAAACACCCGGGCGTTTCCTCCCGCCTTATGCGAAACAGGAACCTCCCGAAACAACCGTGTCCGGTGAGGACCTCGCAGAAAACCCTTAGAAAACTTTAAATGTCGAGAAGGCACCAGCCGGCGATTATCCCTGTATGCAATATGCAAGTGCACCCCCCGGTTGTTGCAGGACTATTGCAGAACGTGGAAACAAAACATACTGGGTTAAGGATTTGGATGGCTATACTTAGTGGATTGGTTACCTTGAACTATGGTAGAACTATGTCCCCTGCCTGACCAGTTATATAATATACACAGATGAATGAATGGCAGGGGGTGACTTGCACACTCAATAATGGGCCCCCGGAAACGGTCGCTAACACATAGTGACGTTGCGACAAGGGGGGCAACATGTCCTGAGGTGCTTGAGGAGTAGACAGGTATTCCACGGCTCTCAGAACAATCCCAGAGCCCGGAAGATGATCAAGATCCCTACAAGCACTTACTGTATTTTTTCCTAACAGAAGCTACAAACAAAACAATTTGCGTAGTAGCGCTCTATTGCTCTTGTTGCTACTCTAGCCCACGAAGATATAAGCAACATGCTCCTATATGACCGCCGGAGTCAATGTCCTCGCTCGCCACACTAAAATCATATTCGAATATATTTACATTTCTCCCAAGGTGCTTTACTGCCAGTACCGAAGTCCGAATTCGAAAACCGGTCAAGCACGCTCCGATTAACGCGCGCCATATATCAATTTAAACTTTCGTGGTTTCATTAAAAAAGTAGCAACGCGAAGATATAAGATTTCTTGATAGAAAAACTCCATCAAAACCATACAAGAACTCACCCACGGTAGCTTCGCTTGCGACCACAGTATAACCAATGTGGCGATGGCGGTTAGAACGTTTTAGTACCTCGCAAATTCCTCTTGAACGTTAATTTGTCGCTACATTGATTGACCCTGGCTATTAGCACTTATTTCATTTGCAACACTGCTATCACGCTGACAAAAACGTTAGCTAATTCCTTTTGGTCAGTTATTGTTGTTACTCTCTATCTTATTTTCTCTCGACCCGTGTTTGCTCTTTCTTCTCCGGCCATTAGTGTTTCAAATTCTGGTCCTTAAAAGCTAGGAGAGATTAGGAAGTCTTCTTCTTCTTCGTAGCACTCTCGTCAGAGCGGTCGTGATCTTCATGAAGCTTCTTGTCAAGGGGCCGATGGGATTCGCCTCACGATTTCTCGCCATCTACTCCGATTTTTGGTGTTTTTACCCGACTGACCCAGAGGCAGGGGTAATGTTTTTCGCGTGTATGTATGAATGTCCGTTCCATCGTGACCTCCTGTAGCCTAAACGGCTTGACCGATTTTGAAGAGTGATATGTCGTTAGTTTTGTCTTTATTGCGCGAGCGTCACTGGGTACATTAAAATAGTAAAAAATCAAAATGGAGGATTTTTGGGGCCAAAATGTACATCTTCAAAAAAAAGCTCTCCCAAACCTATCGAGTGGGGTATCAAAATGAATGGTTTTAAAAGGTGATTACAAAAATATGCATGAATTATATGTTTGTTTGTTTTTGAATGAAAAATGATAAAACAAACAATAACAAACTTTTGGAGTGACTGAGTAAGAGGCTGCTATCTATCACCAGGTTATAAGTGGTTATTGTACGCTAAAAAGTGTAAAATAAAAAAAGTAAATTATTAAAATTAAAAAAAACCCGACTGCGTAAAAAGTGAACTTTAAAAAATATGGAAACGAGATGACCTATTTTGTCTCCAAACAATCTCATGCAGTTAGAGGCATCTTCTTGAACAATAAACACCTGCATGAGATTGTATATGTTGTATACAAAATAGGTCATCTTGTTTCCATATTTTACGCGGTCGGGTTTTTTGATTCTTTACTTTTTTTTTTGTGGTAAGGACATTGCATAGGTAGGTAGTCTGTATATTCCTGCAAAATAGTGAAGAGCTGATTTCCCTAAGTTGTGAAAGTCAGCTAACAGGAGCATAAAACGAAGGCCAAATCCTAGGTCAAACAAAAGCATGTCTACTTCCTTTAAACCAGACATAAGCCGGGAAAACACAGGATGAGAGAGTCGAATTCTCTCACGTAGGCCCGACAGCAACCGGTTACCATGGAAACCGTTGCAATCCCAGACGGCCGCGAAATATATTCCTACGTGTTGAATAAAGTTTCTTCTTATCATAGATATAAGAAAGATTGTTTTTTATATTTCTATGCTTATTAATTACTAGCTTTTGCCCGCGGCTTCGCCCGCGTGGATGTCAGAAAATATCCCATGGGAACGTCCTACCGGGAATTCCTTCCTTATTCCTTGTCTACATTGTAAAGGGAACCTCTTTGCAAAATTTCAGCTCTCTAGGTTCAAGGGTTTGGTCTGGGCGTTGATGAGTCAGTCAGTCAGGACTTCGCTTTTTATTTATATAGATTATACTAATACGACCATCTAATAATAATAAATGTTGATTATGATTAAGATATTTATTTATAGATATACCTATAACTAATAACTAGTTGTGCCCCGCGGTTTCACCCTATTTACATACCAAATTTCATCCAAATCGGTCCAGGCGTTTGAGTGTGAAGAAGTAACAAACGTACAAACACACACACACACACTCACGAACTATCGCCTTTATAATATTAGTTTGATTATTTTATATAGTGTGATATGTAGATATAATTTAAGTAAGTATATATGTGTATTTTATCCTCTACCTTTTTAGGGTTCCGTACCAAATTGGTAAAAAGGAACCCTTATGGTGTGACTCAGTCTGTGTGTCTGTCACAGCTGGATATCTCAAGAACTACTAATGCTATCAACTTGAAATTTGGAACAGTTTTAGATGACGTTTACCCAACTATTTTGCAATTAAGAAAGAAATTAAAATATTTATATTTTTTTTGCAACAGGGACTGAAAGGGGGTCTTAAAAATTCAAAGTGGGGCTACTAGGTCATGTCGGGTATCATATGAAAGAGCGCTGTTTGCACATTCTCAAACATTAAAAAATGTAAAAAAAAACTTATCTCCGAAGTTTGCCTATAGAAAAATCTGACATTATTTTATGTGATAGAAGTGTAGGTAAAGATTACAGGAAAAATAAAACGATATCTCTAAATAGCAGACTTTTTCAGAAATCGGAACGAAACCCTCGGTGCGCGAGTCCGACTCGCTTCTTGACCGGTTTTTTATTTATAATTAAAATAGGATAATATTATAAAAAATATATATATATATAAATGCGAAAGTGAGATTGTTTGTTTTTCTGTTACGCTTTCACGCTAAAACGGCTGAACGGATTTGGACGAAATTATTAACACATTCGTAGACTATGACCTGGATTAGGACATAGGATAGTTTTTATATCGGTTGTACATACGTTCCCGTGGGATAATTTCCATCATCCACGCGGTTGAAGCTGCGGGCAAAAGATAGTCTATACAATTGTACATATTATAAAATATAGTCGCTATTCGTGTCTGTCTGTGTGGCCGCGTTATTTTTTAAAGTTCGCAACGGATTTTGATGCGGTTGTCGTAGAGACATTTAGAGGATTTATTCCGGAAGATTTATATGTATAATACATTAAATTGATATTTAACTTATACAACGTGTAATGCTAAATGCGCAAAACCTCTTAAGGGGTCATTGTACTCATCATTATGAACAACTTTTACTATGGGGCCAAACCTGAAATCGCGAAAAAAAAATCAGCTGTTCAGTACATTTTGACGAAATTTGCGAACATAAATGTACTGAACAGCTGATTTTTTTTTCGCGATTTCAGGTTTGGTCCCATAGTAAAAGTTGTTCATAATGATGAGTACAATGACCCCTTAAGAGGTTTTGCGCATTTAGCATTACACGTTGTATATGTCAGGTCGTCAGGATTTACTCAGTCAGATTCAGATATCATGTGGGCAGAAGATGGGTTTCGTGCAATGAAAACACACTGGGTGCTACACTCGGTGATTATTAAAATCACAATCTAACACTATTACTCCAAATTAAAACTGACACAATCACTGAGCACAACTAATCGAATACAGTTCCGTGGCGTAGTAACCCCGATGCGATCAGACACTAGACTGTCCTCCTCGCCATGAGCTGAAAACATCACCACTCTATAGAAGCGCGCTGTTGGTGTTGGTAGATCACGTGACGTCGCCAGTGGCGCGCTTGCGATTCGTTTCCAGACCGCGACCGTACTATTGACCAGATCCGACATATACAATATTAGCTTTTTCCCACGGTTTCGCTCGTGTGGAAGTTCCAAGTCAACAAGTCAGTAAGGAATAAGATTTTTCATAAAAACTTTGGACCACCGTACCCCTTTAGGGCGTATTTTGAAAAATCCTTTCTTCCTCCTAGACTAGACCTCATAAGGAACCTACGTGCCAAATCTGGAATCTCTATACCAAGCAGTTTGGGATGTGCGTTGATAAAGAAGTCAATCACTTTTGCCTTTTATCTAAATAAATATAAACCTACATGTTTTGTCAAGTCGAAAAAACCGTACGAAACGGGGGCGGGTCGCTAGTAATAAATAAATAAATTAAGAAACTCGCGGCTACTACAGTACCTCGTGTAGTAGGTAATAGCGCTATAATCACCTATGCATTGATTTATTTTGAGCAAGCTATCGAGTGATTACGTAACTGTCTGAAAATTTGTTAAGTATGCACTATGACTAAACAGTTTAAGACTACCTACACCTATTATTATCACCTACCTAGTACTATCGACAGAACCACTTGCAAAAAAAGCATGTTCAAAATAAGACGCTTGTTGATCCTACACCCGACGCGATGCTTGCATACATTATGCACAAGAAAAAACATAGGTATACACACATACATAAACATATACATTATGGAAAAAGATTTTAAATAAAACATTCATTAAAATTCCAAAATGGAGTAATATTTATTTATAATAGATACAAAATCGGCTCATATCAATAGACAAAGACCATCTCCATTTTTTTAACTTAATCATGATGAGCGATAATATACATAAACATATACATTATGGAAAAAGATTTTAAATAAAACATTCATTAAAATTCCAAAATGGAATAATATTTATTTTTAATAGATACAAAATAGGCTAATATCAATAGACAAAGACTATCTCCAATTTTTTTAATTGATTCATGATGAGCCTTAATTAATTTAAATTATTCCATTAGTATTTGTAAAATGTTAATAAATAAATTCCTCTGAGCCATTATCATTATTTCTGCCCACTCACTTCTGATACCGCTACTTCTTTTTTTTTTTTATTATATCGACGAATATAGATTGAGTTATCTACAGTCTACACTACACACTATAATATTATGAAGGCTACAACAGTCTACGAAGAATGTTTCTAACAACAAATTGATTTTCACGAACATGTCTCATCCGCACATTCTAGCATTTCTAGACAGTCGCCAAGAAAACAGACACAGAGTACAGAGTGAAATTTTAATGGTTGTTTTCCTCTTAAAGTGTCAAATTGTACCATCATTACAACTTGAACAACTTTTACTGTGGGACCAAACCTGAAATCGCGAAAAAAAATCATTTCAGTCGTACATTTATTTACATCAAACTCGTCAAAATGTAGAGAGCAGCTGATTTTTTTTTCGCAATTTCAGATTTGGTCCTATAGTAAAAGTTGTTCATAAGTACAATGACCCTTTAATAGGAAAACAACCATTAAAATTTCACCCTGTATAATAAAACTTATACCCACACGAAATTTCCCAAAATATTTTTAATGTGTAAACCAGACGACGACATGTGACAATATCAGATTACCTACGATCAATCAAAACTGTAAACATGTTACAATATTATGTCCTCGTCCTCATCTATCATTAAACACCAACTTTTATAAAGTTAGTCCTTAGATCCGTATTTTCGAGCGAATAGTTGTAAAAAGTCAATCGATTACTAGTTATAGCCATGTCGGGTTGCGGTCGTACGGTCGCGTCGCCGACCGGCGCGGGCGCATTGAAAAATAGTGTCTGGCGGTCGTCTAGCGCGGCCGGCGCGCGCAGCCGCCCGAGCCCCGTGACTCACGCTGGAATCCGACCGAATACGGCGCTCCTAGCTAGCCGCTTGCGCAGCGTCCAGACACATCTGTTTAATTTATGTTTAGTCTGGAGTTCTGGACCCGGAGCGAACGTTTTATTATACATAAGTACTTAAGCTTCGTATTGCAATTTTGTAACATTCCGCTGAGGAAGATTTTAGGCTGATAAGATAGGTGCTTATAGCGAAACTGGACAGGGCTTCATTCAAAAAGGCGGCTACGATCTGCTAAGGCTTTGATGTCCTAACGGAGTTCCTGCAATTTTATCAATTTAAACATTCTTTATTTATTAAATTTAAATAATTCATATTTAGAATATTAATTCATATTTACAATATAATGCATATTTACAATATTAAACTAAAGTGGTAGGTATATTATAATGGGATCAACCTGAACTAGGATAAACCTGTATCTCAGGTATCATAAGTTCAAATTAGCTTATTTACTCGTATATAAATTAACTAGCTTTTGCCCGCGGCTTCGCTCGCGTGGATGTCGGAAAATATCCCATGGGAACGTTCGTGTGGAAAACATAGCGCCGTCCGATATAACTGTGCAAACTCAAATCGCTAGGTACGATATATCGTTAGCGTGTATAGGCATAAAGCTACCAGTCGGCATGATTTTTTCCGACATCTTCAACAGTCGTCGTCATATTTCAGCCAATTTACACAAAACCATAATGAATTACACTGAATCACTCCGTTCATTGGAGAAAACCGTATGAAAATCCGTTCCGTACTTTTTGACATTATCGCATTCAAACAGACAGACTTACGCGGCGGGGGGGACTTTGTTAATTACTTAAAATTTATTATGCCAGTCACGCTCTAATAACAAATAACTTTTGTCCGAGCGTCCACTCGTTCAAATAATTTCTTCGTAAAAACGTCGAATGAAATAAAGATTAAATGTTACCTCAAGATTCGAACTATGACTACATTTCCAATCCCTTAAATCTCTTAAAAAGAGGTAGGTACACAAACATTTGTCAACCCCTATTGTAACCCTTAGGGGACGATTTTTAAAAAACGCTGTACCATATATTTCTTTATTTCCTATCAAAAGCATACATTTTAATTTTCACATCCCTAACTTAAGAAATATTGAGTTTCCCATACAAACTTTCATCCCCTATAGGTCCCCCTGTAGGATTATTTTTTAAGACAAAAAGTAGCCTATGTCCTTCCCCAGGATGCTATATAAAGCCTTGCCAAATTTTATCGAAATCCGTGCAGTTTTGTAGATTTTAAAATCAACCCCTATTTTACCCCCTTAGGGTATGATTTTTCAAAAACGCTGAACCGCATATTTCTTAATTTCCTACCAATAGCAAAAATTTGTTATCCCTAACTTAAGAAATACTGGGTTTCCCTTACAAACTTTCATCCCCTATATCACCCCCCGTAGTATTGTTTTTGAAAGTATCCTATGTTCTTTCTCAGGATGCTATATAAAGCCTTGCCAAATTTTGTCTAAATCCGTGCAGTTTTGTAAATTTTAAAATCAATCCCTATTTTACCCCCTTAGGGGATGATTTTTCAAAAACGCTGAACCGCTTATTTCTTTATTTCCCATCAAAAGCATACATTTTAATTTTCACATCCCTAACTTAAGAAATACTGAGTTTCCCATACAAACTTTCATCCCCTATATCACCCCCTGTAGGATTATCTTCGAAAAAAAAACTAGCCTATGTCCGTCCCCAGGATACCATCTATAGCCTTGCCAAATTTTATCGAAATCCGTTCAGTGGTTTAGGCGTGAAAAGGTAACAGACAGACAGACAGACAGAGTTACTTTCGAATCTATAATATTAGTATGGATTAGCTATTTTTAACTTTGTTATTACCAACCATAACATCCATACCTAGGCCTTCTTATAGGTATTTATTTTAGCAACAAGAACCACTTAGGCCTTAACTTTACTGTTTACAATTTAAGTCGCTTTTTGTGATGTCATTCTGACCGTGTAGTTACGGATTTTGATGCGGTTTCCGCCATCATATAAAGAATTTATTCCGGAAGGTGTATGTGTATGAGATACATTTATATTCAACTTCAATCAACTCAGCCTATCGCAGTCCACTGTTGGACATAGGCCTGTCCCAGTCTGCCACAACACCCTGTCCTCCGCCTTCCGCATCCAGTCTGTCCCAGCCACTTTCTTCAGGTCGTCGGTCCATCTAGCTGGGGGGCGTCCCACACTACGCTTACCGATACGCGGTCTCCACTCCAGGACCCGTCTGCTCCACCGGCCATCGGTCCTTCGACAAACATGGCCAGCCCACTGCCATATTCAACTTATCTACACCAAAATAAAGAAATCTCGATGTTTGGTCTTGACAAAACACCCGCCCCTGCTTCGACTGTTACGACTTGTCGTCACAACTGTGCGAAGGTAGGGGCGGTTCGCTGGTTATTGCTAAAAGTCTACTTACTGAAAGACGAGTGTTAGGGACATTTAAGCCTTGGATTAACCTTGCCTAATTTTTTGTGCATTATGATTATAGTATACTGAAAGACAAGTTTAAGGACAATTAGTGTTGATGATTTGGTTTAAAGTGGTTTCCAAACTTATTTTGGCTACTGCCCACTTCGTCACCAGCAGTGCGATTCTGTAACCATCTCACCGTGAAAACTTAGGTGAAGTGAGCGTGGAGTGAGCTGTCAATAGTGTCAATTCCCAGCAACGACAAACTCACTTCACCTAAGTTTTCACTAGATTTTTACAGAATCGACCGGCTGCTCAATCGGTGTCTAGTGAGGGGGTGGGTGAGTAAGAGAGAGTGGATGAAATTACTTACAAATCGCCACCTAAGCCTCTACACAACGCCCCCCTTTTTTTCTGGGTCTCTTACTGCCCCCCCTTTAGACCTGCAGCGCCCACAAGGGGTCGTTATCGCCCACTTTGGGAAACACTAGGGCATAAATCGAACAGAATTACCTACGTGTGAATTTTTAATTATCTGTCTTTTTTTAATTTCAGATGAGAAATTAATACCTAATATCTTTATTGTCCATAGCCGGAATCTGCTGGACGGGGATGGACCGCGGCGGGCGCTGCAGCTCGGTGGCGGCGCTGCGCGTGGGCCGCGCCGAGTGCTGCGCGGGCGCATCGCGCGCGCCCGCCGCCTGGAGCCCCCGCGACCTCGACAGCGGCGAGATATTCTTCTATAAAGCGCTTTCTGGTGGAGTGCCCTGTGTTGCCTGTGCTGGTAAGGCCGTAATTTGCAATATATAAATAATTTCACGACTTTTTCAAATGGGGACAGGCAGAAACTACAGAACGCCACCCACTACGATCTTTACGTACTCCATTTGCTTCGTTTACGTTCATTCATCGTTGTTTTTCTTGTAATCGTTGTTTCTTTACTTTAAAAAAATTGGTTTGGTGTTGGAAGTTGAGAAGTTGGACGAGAACTTAGTACCTAACATTTGCATTTACAGTTCTATAACCAGAATTCATTACAATAAAGACGTAGGTAAGTATGATTGATATCCATTCTCAGAATGGATTAATGTACCTACTTAGGAAATATGTACGTATGTAGTGTCTTTGTGCGCTGTCAAAGATATTCAATTTGATAAGAGCGTTTTTCACGTGAGAAAACCTTAACAATCAAAGTTTCTGCTAAACTGACACATGTAGAAAAAAATCTACTTATTGTGTATAAAAAATAATGTCAACATCCGGCTCGAAGGACCAAGAGAGGACCACAATAAAAACACTTCAGTAAAAATAATTGAACCTGAGAATTAAAAGAGAAGAAAGGAGAACCATCCGAGAATTGTTTAGGCTTTCCGTTTATCATTTAATTTATGGACTAATGCCCGGATTCTGAGGTATTTAAACGGAGTTTATCCATTTGATAGTGATTTAAACCGGGATAAAAAAGTAGCCTATGTGTTAATCCAGGGTCTAGGCTATCATTTCATCCAAATCGGTCTAGTCGTTTGAGCGTGAAGAAGTAACAAACACACACTCACAAACTTTCGCCTTTATAATATGTACATAGGATTAGTGTGATAGTGTGATGTTTTTCTCGCGATAGTTTGCGTCAGTTCGTCGAAGCTGCTTCCTCAGTTAATTAAAGACATGGCCACATCCTTCCGGGCTCGCTGCTTCTAGGAAAAAACACAGGTCAATTAGAATTCAAAGAAGGTATTGTTTTTGTAGTAATTTGAGCCAAGAATGACGTCATCCAATAAATCTAGTCGTCGTATCCTGGTAAAATTAGGTATGGGTGTGAAGAACTGACCAACTATTTTGTTAGTAGGTAAATCTATACTAGCTTGTAATTATTTTATTACCCGTTACAATACTAGGAACATAGACTGGCCGCATTATCATTATTGGAACTTTTTCTCCGAATTCATGAAACCCTGTTTAGCTTCTGTTTATTTTTCTATGGGAAGATATCAGATTTTCATGTAATGTAGTCTGCTGTAAACATATTAATTTTGATGTTAGTAAGAAAATGTGTTGAAATAACATTTTAAATACCTACCTACTGTTTTTTCTCCATCTTCCCTACATAATAGCAAAAAATCATCTACTCCTTTGGACTGCATCCACGGAAACATCCTACCTATGCTAAAATTTCAATCGGATAAGCCTGTTATAAGTATGTGAATCTCAAACAAACAAATACTTCACTTAAAAAAAAAAAAAAATTTTTCTTTACGAAAAAAAAAAGAGTAAAAGAGTCAAATCTTTCAGCAGCATTGGCCACTTGTAGGAACTTACTTTAAAAATAAAACAGTCCTAGGCAGTAAACCAATTGCTTCAACAGACAGACAAAAGACAGACATGCATAAAGCCCAATCACGCCAATCAACTAAACCAACAGATAAACTATATCCGACTGCTAACAACCAACAACAATGTTCAGCAAACAATAAAATTGGGACATGGAGTGCATCGCCCGATAGACGAACGTTGCGCATCGAATCAACCCAGAGTTGGCAAAACGTCAAATATTTGAATTTAGAAACAAACAAATAATTTCTCAAATAAATGAATTGTTTTGGCAGAGAGATCTTATGTAAGGGCCATAGACTTATAAAAAAAGATGGACTCCGCGCCACGCATATCGAAAGTGAAGCACAGTAAGTATGCCGGACCGTTTGTACAAACACGCCTCGCGCACACATTTACATCATAGTATGCCGACCGGCCGCCATTACGTGACACGAGCGACGGCGTCTTTGCAGGTACTCAAATCATGCACACATAGATCTTTACGGTGCTTCACTTTCGATATGCGTGGCGCGGAGTCCATCTTTTTTTATAAGTCTATGGTAAGGGCATTTAATTTTGTCGTCTTGTGCATATATGTAGGTTTAATGCTGTGACATAAATTGATGCTGGCGCTGAAGAGGCGAAGAATTGCTTTATTATTTAGTAAATACGAGGAAAATGTTATTAGTCCAAACGAATGTGTTGTAAGGCGATAATCGTTATTCTTCCATTTTCTCGAAAAAACACTGTCGCAAGCGTAATTTTTCTCTGTAATGCTAATGAACGAGCTTTTGTTTTTCTCACGAAAATCTCGAATATTTACAAATTGTATTTTACATACGCGTGGGAGAAGAGCAAACTATAAAGAACAACTTTTTAATGAGTCGTAAAATTTCATCATTCTTAGGTAAACACTAAATTCTTGAAAAAATATCTTGCAAAAATGTGGCAATTCTTAGTGTTGTAGGTATTTAACGAGCAATTCAAAGCGGAGTTTGTTAATATCTCACTTTGATCAGCGCCTCACATTTGTCGGCCCACCACGTGAGCCATAAAATACTCGATTCTATCTAAATATCTGAAGATCTATCTACATGCATGTACGCCAACGACGACATCCGAGTCGTTAATATATCTGGCGGATGTTTTCACAAGTTTTTTATAAGAGTGATAAATATTTAACACCACATTCTTTAGCAATTCACACTAGAATATTTTTCAACATAAAATCTAATAGTTTTCATAGTTTCCTTTATTGAATTTGGTTCTTCCATTATTGAAAAATCGAGTCCTTCTTGGATACGGATATAGCCGTAAGCCCGTAACCCATATAATATCTACATTCGTTTTTTTTTTTATAAATATAAAGCAAGTACTTAACTTGAAAAGTTTCTCTTTAACTTTTTCCGGGTGGTTCAAAGGCTGTTTCATGTTATCCCTACGGCTAATTACCGAATGGTAAAAATTTCACCAATAGCTGTCATTCTCAACTTGTTTGTTTCTGACAGAATCATGTGCCGGAGTGTCATGCAGCAGCGGACGGCGCTGCGTGGTGAGAGGCGGTCGCGCACGATGTGTCTGCGCGGCTGCCTGTCGCCGTGTCGGCACCGTCTGCGGCAGCGACGGCCGGACCTACCCCTCGCTCTGCCGGCTCCGGCGACGCGCCTGCCGGAGACCCGCCAAGCACCTCGTGCTCGACTACCCGGGACCTTGCCAAGGTAAGACTTTTCATATCTAGGTTTTACTTATGAGGGGATCGTGTGACCAACCCCCGCAATACATTGATTCAGGAGATATACTCATCTTATGATGATGATAATGATGACATTGCCTCTCGTAATATTCGCAAGTTTTGGTCTCAGCGACTGCAATATATGACTTTTTTTTTTTTTTTTATTTATTTATTTATTTATTTTTATTGGTTTACCAACAATTGTTTACACAAGTTTTATGTTAAAGATTACATGCAACAATATATATGCAACAGTGCAACAATCACTTAAAGGTAAACTCCGCATGCATAAAGAAGTTGTACAAAAAATTATACCTAATATTAATCTAGTTCCTACCGTTCATCCGGTTGCTTAGAACTTCGGTGTGCTGTTCTACTCACCTACCTATAGGAGTATACTGCAGGAAATAGGATACTCCCAGGTGAAAACTGCCAAAAGCTGGAGAGTCCAAGAAATCCGGAATGGTAACCACAATGCCTCATGATTTGGGCACGCCACAATTGCGGCGATAAGTCCCCTCTTTGAGGAGTGGTTAGAGAGGCGCCACGGCGTCCTCACCTTCCGCCTGACGCAGGTCCTCACCGGACACGGTTGTTTCGGGAGGTTCCTGTTTCGCATAAGGCGGGAGGAAACGCCCGGGTGTTACCATTGTGTGGATCGCCCGGAGGACACGGTGGAGCATACAGTGGAGGTCTGCCCGGCTTGGGCAGAGCACCGCCGTGTTCTCACGGAGGCGATCGGCGGCGGCGATCTCTCGCGTCCGAGCCTGGTCCAGGCCATGGTGCGGAGCGAGAGTGCATGGGAGGCCGTCACCTCCTTCTGCGAAGCAGTGATGCTCGCAAAGGAGGAGGCGGAACGCGTGAGGGAGAGGCAGCCTCACGCCCTCAGTCGCCGCAGGAGACGCCCTGGGCGGCGGGAATCGCGGGGCGATTTCCGGCCACCGTAGGCGCGGGCCTGCGGACGGTGAGCAGCGGGTAGCTCGCCGTCCGGTAAGGGCCCGAGTCGACGGCGCGTTGTGTTCCACGCGCGCCTCAAAGATGTGTCAGCAAGTGACGGTGTCCAATAGGGCCGACGCCGCTGGGGTCGCGGATTGTTTGAAGAAGTTACCGCGGCCCTGGCATAGGCAACTGAAGGAACACGGGTGGGTTTTAGTCAGTAAAAGTCTGACACGCCCTTCCGCTCCACCCAGAGCGGGAGAAGTTATTTGATGATTTCCCACCCTCAAAAAAAAAAAAAAATAAAGAAAAAAAAAAAAAGAAAAAAAAAGGTGCCTCATGATTATCCAGCTAATGATCTCACGACTCGTGAGTCGTCATAAGTGGGCAGTTATGTATACATTACGTACCTATTCATTTATAATATAATAATCAGCGAATGATTCATTGTCGTTCAGTTGCCAACAGCTCCACCATCCATCATCCTTGTTTAGGGCACGTAGCCAGACCACTGCTGAACCAACAACCTATAGCATATAACGATGAGGAACAAGAGTGACTGTGGAACCACATCACAAACGATGCCTCGATCACCTCTTGTCGTGCTCTCTGTGTAATAACACCAGCACTATGGAAGACCTTTCCGAGGCCAACCATAACGCTGTAGAAGTAGCCGAATTTTGGTCGAGGCTTATGTAAAATTAATAAAAGAGAATCATCGATACGACGAAGAAGAAGACCTATAACTATAATATAGCATCGTCAGTTACGCTGCAGCTTTCGAAAATTTCAAATATCCTCCAGTGGATTTGAAAATGTTTGCATTGATTGATTTAGTTTCCTTAGGCATGTTTCTAAAAGAGCCACCACTAGTGGCGAGATTTCAGGCCGCCACTACAAAAAATTACTCTGCCATTTTTACGACATGACTTGACATGAGCATCATAAATAAATCGTCTTTGCCAACACGAGAGAAGTAATTAATTTATGATAAATACATAATCAAATAGATCATGCATTTGTCATAGTTATCAATCCTACTAAATTGCATACTGCTATTATGATAAATCTGTAGCTAGCAGCGTTATATAAGTAGATATTATGATTAGCTCCTCGTGAAATCACAAATGAACGTCAAAATTAAACTAACGTTTGGCTTAACAATAACTCATAAATCTTCATTTATTTCAGCTCATAAAGAAGGTCCGTAGAGTGCTTTGGAATTAATAATAGAACAATAAGCACAACCACATTTAAACAATCAACTCCACAACGCAAGCCAATTTATGCCAGTTGACGATAGTTTAATCAACTGCTGAATACATTATATTGATCATGAACACGACTATTCGCAGTATCAGCCCCTACCACTACCTCGACATAATCTGATCTAAGTATGATTATTAATAACGTGGTGAATATCATAGACAAATTACAGCACAGCAGCGTACATCGCTATTCAATTATTATCTATAACATCTGCACTTAAGTTGCATATTAATCGTATCTATCTACATCTATAAATAGGCACATGATTCATTACCGTTCGCTTGGCAACAGCACACCATCCATCATTCGCAATCGCGGGCACCTAGTAACTGTCCAGCCGACTGGATAAATATAATAATACCTGTACAAACCGACTGTTTAAAGCCCCATCAAAGTTTACTAGCAAATTATTGGCTCGCTCAAGCTTGACCGAAGCAAACGTTAGCCACGCTTATCGCCCCCAGAATGTTGAAATGCACAAAGCTCTGACGCAAATCCACGAGAATAACAATATCTAGGTCTGACAAATAATCATTTCTAATTTAAGGTGCGGGTGCAACAATCTGGTATTCAGATTCTGTACGTAGAAACTTCGTAGTCCGATGGAAATGTTTCATGAAGCCGAGGAAAATATTACACAATAATCGCGAAAAGCAAAGCACATTTTGATAAGGTCGAGTCACCGGTGAGGCGGTGACGCATTGGGCTTCATTCATTCATATAAATTAATTAATGACGTGCATTTTTAAGTCATTTGCAACCGCCACGGTCACGTTAGCCACGCTTATCGCCCCCAGAATGTTGAAATGCACAAAGCTCTGACGCAAATCCACGAGAATAACAATATCTAGGTCTGACAAATAATCATTTCTAATTTAAGGTGCGGGTGCAACAATCTGGTATTCAGATTCTGTACGTAGAAACTTCGTAGTCCGATGGAAATGTTTCATGAAGCCGAGGAAAATATTACACAATAATCGCGAAAAGCAAAGCACATTTTGATAAGGTCGAGTCACCGGTGAGGCGGTGACGCATTGGGCTTCATTCATTCATATAAATTAATTAATGACGTGCATTTTTAAGTCATTTGCAACCGCCACGGTCACTTTTCTCATCAAGTGCAGAAATTACCGAAGCATGACAATTCAGAACATGTAAACGTTTGCAATTCGCGATTGTGGTCGCTGTCATTCCATAATGATAATGGCGTGTTGGTGAGCTTTCGTATTATTCGCGCAAGTCACCGCGCAGGCTGAATACGAGTATATGCGTCTGCGTCGCCGGTCGGGCACAATAGCGTCATTTGCACCTCTCGAGCGCACTGTATGCAATTGCAACGAAGCGATGGCATTGATGGCCTGCCCCGTTTCACTGAATATTGCCTTCGATTTGTAAATGTGAATTTAATTGTCACGTTTGTGTTTCAGAGAATTTTGAGTGACTTTTACGTAGCGTGTTTTATATCATCGGAAAATTTTGTTGCGTCTACCCACATTGTCCATTGTCATTTCCATCATAGCTATGTTATCTTTCCTACATCTACCTATGTAGAACTATCAACTACACTAAACTTGCGTGCAATAAAATCGATCCACCCCATTTTCCTCGATTTGAAACAAGATAATTCTACAAGTTTAATTAACAATAATCTAATATATTGTGTTACCCACATTGTCCATTGTCATTTCCATCATAGCTATGTTATCTTTCCTACATCTACCTATATAGAACTATCAACTACACTGGCGTGCAATAAAATCGATCCACCCCATTTTCCTCGACTTGAAACACCAAGAATTGAATTCAACAAGTTTAATTAACAATAATCTAATTTATATTGTGCCTTCCTAAATGTATGTAGATTACTTTAGTGAAAATAATATCATAACTTTTGGAGAAAAGTGCGAATTTAAAAACATACCCACAGCTCGAATGAAGAACTTCCGTTTTTTTTAAAATTCAAGTTGTCAATGACACTGTCAAAAAAAGTCACGCAGTTTTTTCAAAAAAAAGCAAGTGACTCCCTTTTTTTAATGACTTGATGAGTGATCTGAAGAATCGAGTCGATCTTGTCAAGAATTTTGCTTTTATCAAATTATAGTGTACCTATGTGTAAATAAACTTTATCTTACATATCTTCACACAGTATAAAACAATAAAAATATACATTAACATCTTTGAGCTATCGTCTCTCAAACAGAGAGCATTTGGTGGGCCAATTTTTTTGCACGCAAGTGTAGTTACCAACTTACCTGTAGGTAATCTTGGCCATATTTTATTTTCCACATTACCGTCTACTAGACCTGCACAGAACAATTGCCTATTGAAAGTCACGGAACTTTTTACTTACCTCGCTAAATGGGAGTTTCGCAGGTTTTCTTTTGTTCATTCGCGGTCGGGAGCATTAATCCTGGCTGCAGTAATGACCGGACACACCCCTACTATCGCGCTAGTAAATTGCCCGCGTGTTCCTAGAAGGCTAGCTACATCTCTATTGGGATCGGGACTCAATAATGGCTCATTGCGATGCACGATACGTCTGGACGAACGCGTCTCGCCCGAGGTGCATGGATGTGAATGAGTTTGCTAGGTAAGGTACTGTTGGTTCTCGACAAGGGATTGCTATTCGAAAAAAAATTGTTTTGTTTTTTCCCGTTCTACTCCAAAGAGTGATAAGATTTTGTTGTCTCGCAAACCTAACGAAGTAACGATCAACTCCAAAGACCTACATTGGACGGTCCTCAAGAAAACTGAGAAAACACTTGGAAAACTGATCAATGATGTTCGTAATAAGTATGGTGTTTTCTTCCATCTTCCAAACTTATGGTCATCTTCCAAACTCATGGTATAAAAGGAAAGAGGCCCATGTGCGTAGCCCCTATATGACGACGGTCAGGCCAAAGATCGTCACGAATGATGAGAGAGAGTCAAAAGTTTAGTCGGGTACATCACGAATTCACGACGCTCAGAAGTGAGCATACGATTGAAGGAAGACTAGACATAATCCCTATAGTCTCTATCCGTTAATCACCACACAGTCGTGTTTGTCGATCGTGGAATTCGTTCGAGTTTCCGTAGTAACCCGTACTACTGTTGTGGTTTGAGTAGTCGTTTTTTGTTGGTGGTAGGCCCTGAAGCTAACTAATAGCAGTGTTACAGGTAAATAGTGGGTAAGCACCCGATGTAATTGTACCTTTCTGTATTGACCTGCAACTTTTAAACACATCGTAATTCATTTTTAGGATTCCGTACCTCAAAAGGAAAAAACGGAACCCTTATAGGATCACTTCGTTGTCCGTCTGTCTGTCTATCTGTCAGTCTATCTGTCTGTCTGTCTGTCAGTCTGTCAAAACCCTTTTTCAGGAACGCGTGAAGATATCTAGTTGAAATTATTGTCAAATACCTAATTGAAATAAATGCTTTGAGTTTGTGTTTGAATTAAACGCAACGTAACCGACACCGCAAGATAGTTTAAAAATATTAGGTATCAATAGAATCGTAATAATAGCGCGGGTGACAAAAATTATATAAATTCTTCCTAAATTTCGTACTTTTTAGATCACTTTTATTTTTCCGTAGACGGGTTACAGTTTTTCAAACTTAATTTTTCGGATAAATTCTTTTCAACTACGGAACCCTTCATTGTGCGTGGTCCGACACGGACTTGGCTGGTTTTTTTAAGTTTGGGGTTATTTAGTTGAATGGAATAAAATTGGAACAATTTTGGATCCTTTTTGAATGGAACTCTCTTCCTCTCTTCTTTCTTTTCTCTCACTTTGAAATGATGAATTAAACATTTTATCTACCTAGACAAGATTTTGAAATAACTTCGTACCTACCAAAAATACTAATTAGATTTATGAATTGCTTGTATCTAGGACGGAATGACTTCGCAGTCTGCACCGTGTAGGTGCATTTTGCATATGGTGCAATATATTCAGTTGACCTGAAAACAATCGAATCTTAATTACTTACGCGAATATTCATAGGCTCGGCCCTATGAATATTCGTGTTACTGTCTGCAGTTTTGAAAAGGCAAACAAGGGTTTACGGAATGGGGTCGGCAAGTGAAAGCTGATCTCAGATGGCGCCACCTCTATACAAACCCTGTGTAGCCCGCGAAATTCATTTTTTTTTGGGTTTTTTGCAATTTGCAGGTCCGTGTCTGGTTGTATCTTGATCAAAGTATGATACGCGGAAATAAAACATATGTATTTACATAATTTTAACCACAAAAATCATCAAGTCACAGTCAAAAATCATCTCTCTAAGTTAGATTTCGAGCAGTCGTCAAACGAACGAAATCTAACGAATCTGCACGAAATCTAACTTAGAGAGATGTATTGATGATTTTTATGGTTAAAATTATATAAATACATGTTTTATTTCCGCGTATCATACTTTGATCAAGATACAACCAGACACGGACCTGCAAATTGCAAAAAAAAACAAAAAAAATTGAATTTTGCGGGCTACCACTGCGCATCATCCTTATGTGACATCAACATAATTATGCGCTTCGAATTTCTTATTTGCCTTGATTTCTTGACATTTTTCCGATAAAGAATAGTATGTATTCCACTTGGAAAATAATTATGTGAGTTAAAAGAAGAAAAAGAAGCGCCTCTTTATGTGGAAAGAAAGCAGACCTAATTGAATGGAATTTGTTGTTCATAGATTAATTTATATTTTTACAATTTTATGGTCTGCATGTTTGTTTCATGGTATACTGAACGATTACTTATGATACACTCTAGTGTATGATAACATTGTATCATTTACTTAATTTTCATTAACTTAATCTTGTTACCAACCTTTTCATAGTTAGTCACTTTCCTTGAAATGTTTATGACACACTCTCGCCCCGCTTTTATACTCAAACTTTACTCGCCTTATCGCTTTGAGCCACAATTTTTTAAGTTTCTCATCTCGAGGAAACTGGTGGCCTCTAGTTTCTTTACAATTCGGTACACAATATCTTGGCATTTCCTCAATAATTGTGTCTAATTATGAATTCACTACAAATTCCGTACAAAAACTGCTTTATTATTGGTCTGAGCGCTACTAGCGACACTTTGACAGTTGCCGGCCCCATTAGTTTCACTATCTATCTACTTATATAAATAAAAAGAGAAGTCCTGACTGACTGACTGATTGACTGACTCATCAACGCCCAGCCCAAACCCTTTCCCAGCTTTCTAGGTCTAAACCTAGAAAGCTGGAATTTTGCACAGAGGTTCCCTTTATAATGTAGACAAGGAATAAGGAAGGAATTCCCGGTAGTACCTACCTACGTTCCCGTGGGATATTTTCCGACATCCACGCGGGCGAAACCGCGAGCAAAAGCTAGTGTGGAATATTTTGTCAAACTCAACACTAATCTGTTTTGATTTAGAACTACTCTTCTTTCTAAAGCAAGCAACCAAAAAGCAGCGCCTATCTCCATCGCCATCTGTGCAAAGCGCCCATGGATGTATGACAGTAATAAGCCTCATTTACCTATCCGGCGAATCCTGGCAAGTGAGACGTGCTAGCAAGCTTGCAACCTGCTGGCAGACTTATCATTTTACCACCGAATGACCATTTATTCTCGTAGAGAATGTGTCAACACTAAAGGCGATCGCAGAATAAGTATTCAATCTAGTCAAAGTAAAGGTTAGGCCTAAGATAGGTACGCTACGATTATAATACTTGTCTGCTACTAAAAGGAACCCCTTTTTAGGGTTCCGTAACAAAATGATAAAAAGGAACCCTTATGGTGTGACTCAGTCTGTCTATCTCAAGAACTACTAATGCTATCAACTAGAAAGGAACAGTTTTAGATGACGTTTGCGTTTGAAAGGTCGTAAAAGTGGGGCTACTAGGGCATGTGGGTCATCATATCAAAGAGCGCTGTTTGCACATTCTCAAACATTTTTTTTTTTGACGCCGCATAGTTTTCAACTTTGAAGAAAAATGTAAAAAAATATACCGTTCCCCCCCCCCCCCCCCCCCTATCTCCGAAGTTGCAAAGAGAAAAATCTGAAATTATTCTATGTGATAGAAGTTTATATATCGCGAGTCCGACTCGCTCTTGACCGGTTTTTTCACTCGAGGTTCATAATTTTTATTTATTTATTTTATTTATTTATATCCTCTAATTATTTTACTCATTAAACATGTAATTCCTGTAACTTAGTCATGGTGTCCACTATGCAGAATACGCACATTAAGGGCCGGTTTCCACCAAAGCGTAGGAGAGGAGATGTGTTTTAACAACCAATCCGATTTCGTTACTTGAGCTGAGTGGAGACGAGATGTGTTGATAACTAAATTCTATTGGTTGTTAAAACACATCTCCTCTCCCCTCCGCTTTGGTGAAAACCGGGCCTTACAGGCTTGCGGATAGGACCGGCCGCGACGCCCGTTACACGCGCTGCGTTCACACGTGGAAACGGAAAAAAATATTCTGAATGGACAATATTTTTAACCGACTTCAAAAAGGAGGAGGTTCTCAATTCGTCGGAACCTTTTTTTTTTTTTATGTATGTTCCCCGATTACTCGAAAATGGCTGGACCGATTTGGATTTTTCTTTTTTTGTTCGAAAGGGTATACTTCCCAAGTGGTCCCATGATCATCAAGTCAAGATCTGATGATGGGATCCCATGGAAATCGAGGGTAACCCTCAAATTTTATGGGCACACTTATATCGATTTCAGTATTTTTTATAGTAACTCGTGCATTTGCTCTCGGAAAGTACCATTTGGTGAACTGGAACTGATGATGAAGACCACAGATGGCCATCGGAAATACTCAATTATATCGAAGTATCACAGGTTGCGATTCGAATACTTTAATATGGTTTATGCTCGTTAAAATGCATAATGGTGATGGTGACTTCACCATGAGCTCCAGTTCTCTTGGTTCTTACTAGGAGAACTCCTCAACAATTAACGTCCCTGCATCGGGAAAAGCAATATTTTGTAAAACGTGATGAGCAGTTGACATTGGGTTATTGTAACTTAGATAAATTACAAACTGACCCACTAAAAAGTGAAAAATAAAAACTTTTTTACAAAAAACAAAACCGACTTCCAAAAAAAACACTACAAAGTGAAAAATAACTTTAATTTCGGAAGTCGGGGGCAAAAACCTAAAATACAGATCCAAAGACACCGACTTCCGAAATTAAAGTTATTTTTCACTTTGTAGTGTTTTTTTTGGAAGTCGGTTTTGTTTTTTGTAAAAAAGTTTTTATGTATCGACGTTTGCATAATTATATTAATAGTTTGACTCAACTGGTTTTCTATTTCAACTGCCTAAATATCTATTTACCTGTTACCTACTCACGGATAAAAAAATCAACACTGTGTTTGTGACAGACAACTACTCTATAAGTCCCTATTGTCCATTTAGGTATTAATTAACAACCTACTTACTTAATTAAACTGATCCTAAGATATTGATTGCACATCAAATTTGCGATCTAAATAACGGTGATCTAAATATGTAAGTAGGTACTCAAAAAGACTTCAAACCTGTGCGTTCAGTTTAAGACTACAGCTAAATAACTGTTGCGGGGTATTCCTAAGTCATAAATTCATAACTGAAACTCAAACTCAAAGCATTTATTTCAATTAAACCAATTACTGGTACTTTTGAATTGTCAAAGAGTCGGTCAGTTAGTGAGAAAGTTGAAGCTAATTTTGCCCATTCCAAAACGTAGATCTCTATGGAGAAGAACGGGCAAGAAACTCCACGGACACTCTTTTAAATCAAGATACCTAAGTATTACAACATCATGGGTACATTATATTTGTTGCTTCTACATGTGAGAACAATGTAAAAAAAAAATACTTAAAACCAAGTTAAAATATAAAATTAAAAATAAGGCCTGGCAGATAAGAGATGACCAGTCTCAACTGACGGCGCCCGTTTACGAACATGACGCGTTCACGAACTTCCACACTTGACACGAAGAGCAAGAGTGATGTCTTAATAGACAGATGGGTCCTGCAGCATCTACTCACATAACTCCTTACGACACCCACGGTACAAGGTGTAGGATGCAGATAGCATCACACAGCACAGTTATTTCTACTTAAACCAGTCTCTATAAACAAACTTTATGTACCTAAGTATAAAAAGTTGTTAGTTGTTACTTTATTATTCATAATATTTAACGCTTAACTTCAACGCGGACATTCCATTTATAAAACTATCAGGCAAGTTTACGAGTACCTAGGCTATATAATTTTATTAAAATGTTCCCTCAAAACACAACTTGTGGTTGATGCAATAATATTTTATGTGCTGGCTCCTTTGTCACGCGGAAACTTTTCTTAGTTAGAACATTCAAGTTAGATGTTATGTATGTAGCAGTCGTAAGAATAGGTAGAGATAAACATTCTAAAAAAACCGGTCAAGAGCGAGTCGGACCAGGGGCGGCTTTACCTATAGTGCAGGGTGTGTTGTGCACGCGGGCGCCGCGTCCTAGGGCGCGCCAATCGCCGCGCGCGCCGGCCGTCGGTGATCTCTCGCGTCTGGGGGTCTACTCCCTAAGCACTAAGTCCGTAGTTTCGGCCTTCGTGGCGGGCGTTTCCTACTCCGTATCACTTACGGATGGATGATTGGTTCGGGGCCCGAACAAAGTATGAATGACAACATAATTTGCCAGTTGTCCCTACTCCCGATGTGTTTTTGCCCGTCGGAAAAATTTAATTTTTACACTTGTTTTGATGAATCGTAATGTCAGACGGACGGATAAACGGAAAGACGGACGGACTTAGGGAGTAGGCCCCCTGAACCGGGGGCACTACTCCCTAAGTGCATCCGTCCGTACTTTCGTCCGTCCGTCTGACATAACGATCCATTAAAACAAGTAAAAGTTAAATTTTTCGGACGTGCAAAAACACATCGGGAGTAGGGACAACGGTCGCATCGTTTTGTCGTTCATTCTTCGTTGGGGCCCCGAACTAATTATCTGTCCGTAGGTGATACGGAGTAGGAAGCGCCCGTAACGAAGGCCAAAACTACGGACTTCGTGCTTAGGGAGTAGACCCACTGGTCCAGGCCATGGTGCGGAGAGCGAGAGTGCATGGGAGGCCGTCACCTCCTTCTGCGAAGCAGTAATGCTCGCGAAGGAGGAGGCGGAACGCGTGAGGGAGAGACAACCTCACGCCCTCAGTCGCCGCAGGAGACGCCCTGGGCGGCAGGAATTGAGAGCCGATTCCCGGCCACCGTAGGCGCGGGCTAGCGGGCGGCGAGTAATGGGTAGCTCTCCGTCCGGTAAGGACCTGGGGGTCTACTCCCTAACCACGAAGTCCGTAGTTTCGACCTTCGTTACGGGCGTTTCCTACTCCGTATCACCTACGGACGTATGATTGGTTCGGGGCCCGAACGAAGTATGTATGGCAACACGATACGACAATTGTCCCTACTCCCGATGTGTTTTAGCCCGTCCAAAAAATTTAACTTTTATGTTTTGATGGATCGTTAAGTCAGACAGACGGATAAACGGACGGACGAATGAGCGGATGGACTTAGGGAGTAGGCCCCCTGGCCCGGGTCGACGGCGCGTTGTGTTCCACACGCGCCTCAAAGAGATTTCAGCAAAATGATGGGATCCGATAGGGCCGCTGCCGTCGGGGTCGCGGGTTGTTCGGAAGAGATACCGCGGGGTCGCGGGTCGCGGGTTCCAAAGTGTATCTTTATACCCATTGCATTTTGACCGCGCAGTTACTAGAGGGCGCTAGGGTAATGATTGCACACGGGCGCTACATACACTAGAGACGCCTCTGAGTCGGACTCGCACCCTAATGCCGTACACAGTTTCAAACACAATCCGAAGGATTTTGAAGGCAATTCCTAATCCATTGCTGTCGGTCAAAATGAATGGCATTGCCATTGTGTGTTACGCAATTAGGATAGGTAGGTAGATCTGATTCGTCTCAGACTGCACGCAACGCAGACTAGGTACCTACTTATTTAGTTTCAACGCTTTGTTTATTGATTTCATACCTAATCATTCTGGAACTGGGCGTCATCGTTGGCGATAACCCTATCCCAGCCAGCACAAACCTTCTGAGTAAGTTTTGTTTAACAGCAGTCATAGAAACTGATTGCTGAATAAGACTACTGTAATTAGCTGATTTGGCGCTTACTCAGACGTTATTCAAGCAATTTGGGCACAAATTATACTGCTAATAGCTGTGTAATAGCAACGTAACAGATGAATAAGTTTTGAATAATTGTACGACAAGCTGAGTATCTTCTGCATAAAAGCATTTTGTTCTTTTGTACAAGTATTACAACTCTGTTAGCCAGATGATGAATGAATGGTGAGTGAACTATGGTTAAGTCCCTCAAACCTCAGATATTCAGAGGATACACAGCGTTTAGCTTATTTCAGTATATATTATCAAGGAGTTAATCAAATTAAATTGAAATTGACAAATCCCAACACCCGCGGTATGCGTTTGTTGGTGAACTGCGACATTGAAATATAATATGACCAAATTATATTGCCTATCGTCAGCAAATTTTACCCTTATTTATGCTTAGAGACGGAATTTGTTGGTGCGCATGCAACTTTACTGTGTATTTATATATACATTTCGTATAAAATTTTCACGCGCTACCTGATAAGCCGGGTTTTGGAGAAATAAACAACATTTCGTCTAATGGTTTGTTTTTACGTGTGAAATATTTTTTATGTTTTATGCAGTTTATGGGTTCAAAAATAACCTTGTAATACTTTTATAAGAATATTATACCGATTTCGTTATTAAAATTGAGTATTTGAGTATAAAATTCCATAAAATTGTAATAGGTTATGTTATTCGATATGGCGACGCTCATTCTGAATAAAATCTGATTGCACAGCGGCTTATCATCTTATGTCTGCTTAACAGACCTTACGTGTCCACTTATTCAGTTGTTCTCTGGTTAAAAGAGGTCTGCACTCAACATATTTTCTATAACGTTTCTATAATCACACACATTCGTACTGTAAATCAAACAATTAGGATTCAGTCTTATAGTAATGAAAACCCACACTATGGGTATATTACCTATTTGTTCTTTTTAGCTCTTATCAAATTCAGATAATTATTTAATAATCAATACAAAAAAGCTTTTTAACAAAAATACTTATCGATGAAGTCATTAGGTATTTTTGTTCTATAATAAAATAAATAATAAAATAAAATAAAATTATGTTTATTTATCCCCACAAATTACATTCTTATTTCTTAAAATACTAACAACATAGTAAGTTGACACTTTGACAGGTATTTTTAGACAATTTGTAATTTGTGGAAGATCTGGAGTCTAAACTAAGCCTAGGCCTGTATTTTAGAACTCCAGGATCCCCCATTATATCTCACAGTAAACGTTGTCATCGTGATACAATTGCGAGTGATTAATGGTGTGTGTATGTGTGTGTGTGTGTGTGAGTGTGTATGTGTGTGAAGGTGTGCGTGAATGTGTGAGGTTGTATGTGTGAGGGTGTGTTTGAGTGTGTGTTTGCTTACTTTCATTGTACATACGATATTTCATAAATATATATAGGTATATAATATATGTATATATTAAATTGTAATTAATTACATGAGCATAGAAAACTACATATAAAAATATAATATTATACATAGAAAACTACCAGGCACCTGTCTCACCATCTCCGAATTGATTCCCGTAAGTAGAATCCACTCCGACACTGTGAAACAAGTCCCAAGAATACAATATTATTATAATTAATAAAATAAACGATAAACGATAATAACGACATATACCTGTTATTTTATTATCTCTAGGACTTTTTCAGTTTCAGCGTAGCCTCGATTTAGTAACCATTTGATTGTTTTGTTTTTGCACTCAGGTTTACGACAGTTAGCTATATTGATCTCTTTATTTATCTTATTGAACAATTCACCCCCTCGGAATGGAAAGAATCTTTGCGCAAAGGACGTGTTAACAGCAGTTGACTCACATATTGCATAATTTCTTCTGGAGAGAGCTATGCGTTTTCTCCTTTCTTCAGGTAAGTCGGAGTGTTGAAGAAGTACCGTTAGCAATATGTACAGCTGGCGCACAGTTAGCACTTGAGTTTCCTCATAAAGTTTTGTGGTGGAGAAAAGACGAGGCTTAGATAAACTCACTTTTAGTATCATTCTTTGGGCTCTTTCAACGGTTATCATTTTGGTTTTGCATGATCCTCCCCATGTTGTGATACAGTAAGTAATGATAGACTGTACCAAAGCTTCATAAACCATCCTTATTATTTGTTTTTCTGCCACATCACGGAGTTCTTTAAAAATGTAAGTAAGCTTACGTATTCGTTTGGATAGAGATTGAATGTGGTTATCAAAAGTTAAATTAGCATCAATTTCGACTCCAAGATATTTAATACATTTGGTGGGACTAATATTAGGACAATTACAACTTGGAGCTGGAGGAAAGTTACATTTATGTGCAGAGATATTATAATTGGAAAGGTTAGCAACTTCCACTCTGTTATAAATTGAAAATACAATGTACTTGGTTTTGTCTTCATTTAAAGTGAGAGAATTTGATAATAGCCAGTGACACACTGTATTAAAACCGTCTTGCGCAATATTAAAAAGGTCACTCCACGAATCTGCGAAAAAAGTTAAGGCAGTGTCATCAGCATATGCGGAAATGCGGCAATTTTTAATCTTAAGTGCGCAGAGCTCGTTTATGTAGCATAGAAAAAGAGTGGGACCCAATATACTGCCTTGCGGCACCCCAAACTCAACGGGAAGTTCGTCACTTAAGTGATCTCCAACTTTTACAGATTGGGTTCTGTTTTTCAAGTAATCTGATAACAATGCGAGTGGAATGCCCCTAATACCAAGGTTTTCAAGTTTTTGCACAAGGTGGGAAACAGAGACAGTGTCAAAGGCCTTGGCAAGATCAAGAAATATAGTCAAACATTTATTTTTACTGTCCAATTTCTTTACTATAAAGTTAACAAGATCAAGTACTGCATTATCTGTTGAGCGGCCTGCTCTAAAACCATATTGCGCATTAGAAAACAAATTGTAGTCTTCTAGGTATTTTGTTAGCCTTTTGTTGATTAGGCGTTCAAATACCTTCGATAACGTTGTTAGAATCGCGATTGGCCTATAGTTGCTGACATTGTCTCTGTCACCCGCCTTATGAATCGGGTGCACCACAGCTCTTTTTAATGCGTCTGGAAATATTCCAGACTCAAAGCAACGGTTTATTAAATTGGTAAGAACAGGTGTTATAGAATCGGATATTTGTTTTAATACCTCAGCACTAATCTGATCCCAACCAGGAGAGCAGTCACTTTTCAATAGTTGAATCGTTCTTTCAACTTCTTCGATGTCAGTAGGAAGGAGAACAAAAGAGTTTAGTGGCGGCTTAGAGGCTTTCTTAAAACAAGGAATATGGTGTGGAATCATGTTTGATAGTCGTTTACCTACATTTGAGAAGAATTCATTCGTTTTATTGATTGCTTCTTTAGGGGTTTTATCTGTGGTTAATAGCTGTAGTGGTAACTGCTTTATACTGTTGTTGTTGGTAATTGATTTAATGGTAGACCAAAGCTTTTTAGAGTTATTTTTAGACATTATTAGTTGATCCCTCTCATACTGTTTTTTAATTTTTTTTAGCAAATTATTACAGTAGTTGCGGTATCTTAAGTACGATATTTTTAATATGACGTCGTTTTCATTAGTTTTTAATTTCTTGTGCATTCTGTCCCTGGTTCGGATACAACGTAACATACCGATAGTTATCCAAGGCTTGATTATAAATTTACTTCTTCTATAATCTAATCATATAAATAATATCTCATGAGTTTTAGTATCTACCAAACACAGCTCTTCATTCCAGTTTTTGGCTTACAATCGTTTAGGAACAATTTGGCAATGTAAAATCTAAGAAGTATTGAAGTATCATACTATTAATCATTATGTTATCAATTCGTAAAGTTAACATTAATAAACATTTGTCTTGATTACTGTTGGCGACGACAACACGAAGAACTACCTAATTAACTGATTGTAAACGTATAATTAAGTTTGATTGAAATACCTAAATAAATAACAATAAAAGTAGTCATAGATATAAGTAAATTGTACCTACTGAAGCATAGGATTAGTTTAATTACCTACCCTATACACCTTACATACTTTAGTACATAACATATACACACATATATCTTAGTAAACTTGATGGAAGAATGTCTACTTTTCGTGATTACCCAGCAAACTTCTGCATAAAAATCTGTTACTATTGTTGTTACCACACTTAGCTGCACATGACGGTAATTTCGTACTTAAAGTGGCATAAAGCAGTTATAACAGCTATCTTAATTGCTTTTAAGTTACTATATGCTTCATAACAGAAACAGCGCCTATTTTATACAGCAGCTGAATAACTAGGAAAATGTGGTGTTTAATAGAACTAAAAGAGAACAGAATATAAATTATCCAGTATCATGCTTGCTAATGGAATTTTATACCAATGTTATACAAAAGGTTACACGAACTCTTGAGTAACAGGTCTTTTTATGATGATTATCCAGTTTTAAGAAATAAAATCGGCAAATTACAAAACTTACTCAGCTAATAGCATTATTATAGCAAAAAAAAAAAATTAATACAGAACTTCGTAATACACACAGCTTCTATACATATGTAATAAAGCTTAACCTTGCATAAGGTTACATTGTTGGCCAGTTATATGACTTGTGTGCTGCCTGCCTACGACCTACCTTCGGATGGCCTCACAGAGGGACCTGAAGGAACTAGAAGTGATCATATTATGTATGGTTTGCTAGATATTTGTTGGAAGTTGCAAGACGTTTTGCAGCACCCGTAAACATGGTCGTAAGCCTCCACTTCCGCGAGTCACCTTGCCGATTGAACCTCGTTCGTCGCGGGGCTGTCATAACCGCATTCGCCCCAGACGTCCTCAATCCATATTATGAATAATATTCCGCGATAATATCGACGTAGACTTGGTTCTAAACGCCGCCACACGACTTCATTGCATTTACGAGCGAATAGTCCCGCAACCGCAACGCATAACTTGACATAAAATGCTCATTGTAAATGGCTAAATATGCATTTTACGAAGTTGGTTTTTACAGGACAGTTTTCATTTTATGTCTAATGGTTTTTCCACAGGGCAAGGAAACAAGTATAAACCAGGAATAGCAAACGGTTGTAGATCCTCATCATATTTTTTATTTTGGTTTTCATTTTACGGTTAGGTATCTGTGAAGGGACAAGTACCACGAAGTAAATAGGTATCAGACAACGTTTTAGCTTGACGAATAAAACATTTTAATTAAGTTTATGGATCCTGCAGTCTACAGGATCCATAAACTTATCCATAACATTCTAATGAAATAAACCTTATTAGCTTTAGATAGGTACCTTACACGTACTACCTACTAACTCTCCGTTCAGTTTTAATTCAAAAATTTTACCAACTCACTTCTACGACGACTTTGGACGCTATTCGTAGATACAATGCGTTTCAAATAAGAATAGGAACGTCAATGACCTCTATCTGTCAAATGTTGATTGAAAAGTACGGTTTGCAAAGAAAACTTATTTGCGTATCAATAACGTTTTTTTTTTGTTTAGCCGAGTCTTAGTTAAATCAGTGTTTCATTTTTTACAAATTCTTCGTTCATGATTCGTAAATAAATGTTATTTAAAAAATATCTTGTTTTGCTCACCCTACCCAATTCATTCGATTTGACAGCTATTACGTCACAACATGGCGCTAAGTCGATCCTATTCTTAGTTGAAACGCATTGTACACATCAAGCTTCGACAAAGCACCAAAGTAGGTATATTAAAACCTTAAAAACATAAAGCAGACGTGTACCGGCCACGACCGATCAGAAACGATAAATTCTGTGTAGGTAATCTACACTCTAAAGACGGACACTCGTTCGACAAAGTCTAGACCAACGCTCCATAAACCGCAATACGATACAATCCTGGGAAAAGCGCGGGATTTACACGCGGACACGCGGTTTGACTGATTTCTATCTCGTTATAATGTTACCCAGACATTTGTTCTATGTAACCGCCGCGCCTAAGAAAGCTGCCTAGTTACAATTAACTTTATCTTGCACGAATTTATGGCTTTTAAGTACGCGAGTTGGCGTGGCGTTGGTGCTGTATGCTAAGTACCTATGCCACTCCTGTTCAGAGACTGAAATGATAAATTGATAAACTGTACAATTAAGTGCGCTTGCACACACGTGCCTCGGAAAGCACATTAAACCGTTAATCCCGGCTGTCATTCGTAGATCTTTGACAGTCGTTACGAGTCGTCAGAAGCCCGAAAGTCTGACAACCAGTCTTACCAAGGGGTATCCTATTACCCAATTACTGGGTTGTGGAGATCAGATAGGCGTCGCTCCATATAAAATACTGGTATTCAGCTGCATCCGGTTACACTGGAAGCCGACCCCAACATGTTGGGAAAAGGCTAGGCAGATTGATTGCACACTTAGATCATTAATCAGGATATTTTATAATTAAGCTTTGCAATCACATTTAAAGCTTTTTCACTTCGCGTGATACAAATAAATAAAACTGCTGGATCAAGGATGAATATTTCGCATCTCTTCTCCACAGTTCAATCTTTCGGAAAGTAAATGTCTAAGATGAAATGTATCTTGCCTATGTCAATCCAACGGTTATTCACGTAACATTTATCTATTTGTCTATCCGGTTTCCGTGCTGTCTTGATAACCGGTAGATATCAAAAACCAAAATATTACATAATTTAACAATAAATTACCACTTCATGTGTTGCAGAGCCTTTTGACGTCTTATGTACAAGACTTTGTTTTTTATTTTCTTTTTTTATAATTTTGTTTTGTTATAATATTTTTATCATTGTGTTTTTAGTTTATTTAATGATCTTCCTATGCTAGTCACAATAAATACTTTTTCTTTCTTTCAGAGGGTAGTTGCGAAGGCGTGCGCTGCGGTGGCGAAAAGCGTTGCGTTTTGGATGCAGAACTAGGTGCGCATTGCGTGCGATGCGGTGCTTGCGGCGTTGCGGGTACGCCCGTCTGCGCCGTCGACGGACGAACGTACGCCGGCGCCTGCGCGCTGAGACGAGCCGCCTGCGAGCGGGGCAGAGCCCTGCCGTTGGCCTACAGAGGACCTTGTATAGGTGACGATTTATCCTGATTTAATAGAACCTTAACATTTCAAATGGTCACGAAGGGCTTGTAGCTAAATAATAACAGCCGCACTGGTCGATCCATCAGGTTAAGCTACGCTTGCCGCGGTTGTTCCGTGGATGGGTGATCATCTTTACATACCAAGACCCCTCCAAGCATCAGAAAGGACGCTAAGCCGTTGGTGCCGGCTGTCATTCGTGGATGTATCATCCTCATCAACTCTCTACCCTGTTACAGCGAACGCAACATGTGCGTCAATATCATGCGGCTCAGGGCAGCGCTGTGTGTCGGGCGGCGCGTCGGGCGCTCGCTGCGTGTCCTGCGGCGCGTGCGGCGCGGCGGCGCGGCGCCAGCTGTGCGGCTCCGACCGGCGCACCTACCCGTCGTGGTGCCGCCTGCAGCGCGCCGCCTGCCACGCCGGACGCGTCGTCGATCCGTTACATACTGGGCCCTGTAAAGGTATCTGTCCCAAACTATGTTCATCCACAGCCCATTGAAATCCGGTGGAAAACTAACATCTTTGAAAAAAATCGCCGAATCCATAGCACAAAAGATATAAAAAGATGTACAGTGGGCTGCATCAATGGGGTTGGCTACTGTCAAAGTGGCGCTAGCATAGCTTTAACCAAAATTATATTAATTTGTATGAAGTATTTGTTTGTTTAAGATTTTACAAAATACCTAAGAAATATGAAGTGCCTTATTGCAAAGAAATAGGACCGCACCAATTTCCGATAGCTGTAGAATTAAAAATAAAAGGTTAAAAAAAGTAATAAAAAAAAGTGGTCTAATTCGGCTTTTTGTAGTATTGTATAAGTGGCGAAAAGTTTTATGAAATGTATACTTCCTATAAACAAAACCATTTCATAAATAAAATTGCTTGATGTATAATTTTAAGAGTATACCTTTCAATAAGGTCTGCTTTTCTTCCTTGTAAAGAAGCACCTCGTTTTTTTCAGTTCAGCCTTTAGCTCGCTTATTCTCCATGTTGAGTACATGTTTATCTTATCATCCATCCTGGTATTTTGATGAAAAAATTTACAAAACCGAACACTCAAATTGAGTAAACAAATGTGACAGGTGAAAGCTATGCTAGCGTAATCTGCCAAAAGTTTTAAGGAGCTAACCTCTATTGGGTACCCCAGGTGTAATAAAATTTTAATACAACTGTGGTACCCAATTGATGCAGTCCACTGTACTATCGGAGAAACGAACATCTATACATGGAAAAAAAATCACATGCACACGATGACCACATCTATTATCAAGCGTTACTATTAGCGGCCGAACGCTGCATGCAAGAATAGTCCTTAGAGCGGTTTCGCACTACGTCCGATCCGAATCCGAGAAATGTCGGTCCGTAGTAGCCACAGTACTATTTGTATGAAGGGTTCCGAACTCCGTCCGTCCGAATTCAGAACATTCCCAATTCGGATTGAACTCTGATCTTGAATTCTGATTCGGATCGGACGTAGGGCGAAACCGCTCTTACGGTATATATCTAGATGTTCGTTTCTCCGTTCGTTTTTCTTATTTCATCTTTTGGCGCGTAACCAAAATCGGAACTAACGCCGCCCATCTTGCTTTTTCAATATTATTTCTGTGACAATTTCAAAAATGTTTACCAACCGCGCCCGATGTCATTCAAGCTCCGAAATATCCTTGTAGCACTCTCTGCACACTAATTGCGTAACGCACTATCAATCGGAATCTGACATTTTGAAGCAAATTGCTAATCCATTGATCATGTTCGAAAAATTGGTCTGCTCGACAGCGTAAATAACGCAATGAATATTGTTGAACTGTCAAAATGAAACCGATTCCGACTGATACTGCGTTAAGCCAATTGCCCCGCTGCATTTTGCACGGTCATCCGTCACTTGTCTGGATTCTGGACGCAGGATTACGAGTGTTTATTCAAGTGATGATTTGAGCAAGCACCCAGTTTATTTAGTCTGCAATGAGGCACCCAATTCCGTGTGAAACGATTAACAGTGTCTTCAAAATCACATATTTTTTACTAATTTAGAAAATACATAATTATACATAAATTGTCTATTTCCTAACGTATTTTTTTATCCACAGGCAACAAAAACATAACGGACAATAGTGTGATTGAGAGAAGTGTGAGCGAAGTGGCCACCAAGCGCGTCCTATAGTCATAGACTCTCTAGTATCGTGGACTGATCCACTGGCTTCGTAGTGTGACTGGCGTAGAGGATGGACAACGATGGGCCAGCCTGGCGCCCAGTGCGCACTGGCTGGAGAATCACCCGTCCATCGATACATCTACAGCAGTCTTTGAGCAGTTTCTTCTCAGCGTGAATAAAGGGTCATCGTTTTGAAATACTCGGAAAGTTGTGAAATTAGATTGCACAGCAGGCCAACTGTCTGTAATTTTAGAAGCGGTCACTCGTGGCTATCTCGAACTTACAATAAGAGTAGTTAATCCTCTCTTAACCACTTAAGATATTATTGAAATAATACCATTTCATACCATTTACTAATTATCTAAATCGAGGCGTTAGTGACCGCTTCCGCTTCATTGACTCAACATCGTCAGGTCTATTGAAATTCGTAAATTCTTAGCTAGTTTAGACTTTGTTAAATCTGTCGAGCTGATGCACCCTTTCGAACTTTGTAGATAAATAATTCTATATACCTAGTTTTAAATAATTAACACTTACATTATTAAATTTGAGCACCAAATCGTACTTAATATTTAGTCAAAATGTTAAACATAGGGACAGTAGTTAGCACAATATTTGGAACTTAGGTACCTACTTTCTATATTAATAAATTCTAATTTCCGTCTTGTTGAACGTCGCTACAATGAACGAAGCTCGTATTAGGATGAAATGTTACTTTCATCGGACTGACATTGTTCTTAAAATTTAATTAACTCTTAGTACTTTAAGACTTAAATAATTTTACTTCACGAGATGTGGTTAACGCTTAATGCAATATTTATTATTTAAGTTACGAGTATGAAGTTTAGTGCAATAATTTTATTGAAAATTGTATGAAATTTATGTTATATGTTTTGTTTTGTTTGTCTTTACACATGGCTCGTGATGCGTAGCACAAGAAACGTCAAAACGTCATTCGGACATGGTGAGAGTGTTATAAATACGTTTTCAGTATTATGTGTATGTAAGATTTTTAGACTATCGTTATTTTCGAAACATTTTACATTGAAAATTAAGTGATTTTTATAGACTGTAGGTAAAAAGTAATTTATTGTTACTTTTAAATTATTTCCAAAAATGTTTCCAATACTATTTGTATGTGAGTTTTATCTTCGTGAATTTCTCAAATGAATCAAAGCAATGTGTGATGTCAAAGTAGTAGAAACAATTTCTCGGCGTCCTTCTTAGCTTTAAATAGTTACATGTTTATCTTATTCATTACATTATGTAGTGGTATAACTCCAGGACAACGGATGGCATAAGCTTTAATGCATACTTAATTCATCGAATTTGAAGTAATAATATTGCTACTTATTATTTTAGTCTAGCCATTCAATGCGTCGTGAGCTCATGAGCGATGCGTTCAGTGCGCAAGCGCATACTACATTTGTTTCATGTTTTCTGAAAATTCGATGAGGGAAAACGCAGCTCAATAGTTGTTGAAGTCATTGTATAGTCATAAAAGCTTAATAATTAATTATATTATGTTAATTTTTCTACAAACGAAAAGTAATTATTGTTTATATGTGTACTTATTTATAATATTGTGAACAAAACAATACATAATACAGTAGCTCGGCTCTTGTCAATTATTTCCTAGTGCTAATCACGTTGTTAACTGTGTCTGACTATAATAATACTAAATTGTTGTAGTTGAATTCATTGCAAACATTAGATGATTTGTATAATATATTGTCCTTGTTTCTTCATAAATATTTTACACTGGTATCTGTATTATTATTTAATATCCCTAGATAATATCCATAAAAGTGAAAAAAAAACAGACTTAATAAATTACAATTTTATACAATGCATGTGCTCGAAAATAGCGTTTTCCAAGCAGCCAGCCAAATTATGCGGAGGGCCACTTTTTCGCACTAGTGCTTTTCAGCCCGACGCAGTTTTTAATATTTGAGAAAATTTTTACAAGTTATTCAAGTACCTACAGATTATCATTCGTATAAAAGATACAATAAAACTAATACTTCATTAAACGCGTTATTAATTAGGTACTCTAGATTTAGATTACTTTTGATTAATAATGAAGAGAAAAGATTTTGATCATTAATTTTAATTATTAATTAAATATGTTTGGCTGAACGTATATTTTGCTCGAGCCTTTTAGCGATACGACGTGGCTGCTATTTGCACATGCGCAGTACCAGATATTCTGAGCGCGCATGTATTTTAAAATAAGCTCGCCATTTTACTAATTTCTTCCTTAGTTCTGAGTCGATCTGTGTAAATCTGCTAAAACTGTCGAGTTCAAGTGACGAATCAATTCATTTAACACCGGAAAATGTTATTCAAGAAGCACAAAAGGGCCACAACAACCTATTACCGGCTAAATCAAAAGAACAATACTTTTTCAATATATATTTTTTATTTCCTCGCACAATGCATAGTAAAACGTTGTATGATACACGTGCGTAAGATGATTTCCGACTCATGTCGATCTTCGATCGCTCGTGAATAAAAATACTACTCGTCCGAAATCCCCTACTTTCCGCACTTGTGGCATAAATAATATTTCAAAATTAAAACTAATAATAAAAATCAAATCAAAATCATCTACCTAGCCTTTTTCCAACGATGTTGGGGTCGGCTTTCAGTCTAACCAGATGGAGCTGAATACCAGTATTTTACATGGAGCGACTGCCTATCTGACCTCCACAAACCAGTTACTGGGTAATACGATGCCCCTTGGAAGACTGTTTGTTAAGACTTTCGGGCTTCTGACGAATGACAGCCGGGACCAACGGCTTAGCGTGCCTTCCGAGGTCCGGAAAAGTAGGTAGTAGTGGGCAAATAACAAAAAATAAATTTAAAATATCTTACATAAGAATGTGACAGCCATAATGTGTGTTTTATGGTCCCTACAAGCAATATAACGACTTGGGATATGGGCGCAGTGCGTAAATACCAAAGCCTCGAAAGAGGTATGATACTGTCACACAGTTATTTTACTAGAAGATTTTCAATCAATATGTCAGAATAAAACCAATACTTGACACAAAAGACACCTTTATTGTTGTGTAAAAAACGGGTCATTTAAGTGTTACAATGTACGAACAAAATGATATTAAAGGAATGTCAATATTTTACAAAATATTTTTTTTTATTGAATTACAAGAGTACGCTGTAATTACTGATACAACTTAATTAAATATTATATTCAAACATTTAAACATTTATTTGTGATAACAATGATAAGAAGCTCAATATGCGCAAAGCTTTATCTTTTACTAGGATAATAATTATACACTCCGTGTAATAGGGATGTTGACTAAATTTATTTTTGTCCGTCAGATCTTTCACGTAAAATAATAAGTTAGAGTTAAATTGCTTATTAGTCTATTAGGCTAGATTGTAATCAATTATTAGGAACTAAGTTCTTTTTAATAAAGAAAAAAAAAGTACATTATTAAAAAATATTGGACACGTATTTTTTTTTTACGTTATCAAAAGATTACGGCGATACATTGAGATAAAATGTGCCAGTACATCACTCATTCCTATATTATATATCGACGGTTAAGAATCAATAGTGTCTATCTCACAAAAGTCAACTTTACTGTAGATAAAAAAAACATTTCTTTGCTTCAGAAAATAAGTTACTAGAAAGGTGAAAATTGATAAAAATAGTAAAATTATTTACTATTTTTATCAAATTTTATCAATTTTTATTTTTTAAAATATTATATAAAAAAAAAGCAAAAAAAAAAAAAATCAGCATCAAAAGAATCTCAATTAAAAATTTTGTTAATTGAATTAATAATTATTCTTCATTAAATATTATATTATATTGTTTTATATTTTTATTTTTTTTTTTTTTTTTTTTATCAATTTTCACCTTTCTAGTAACTTATTTTCTGAAGCAAAGAATTTTTTTTTTATCTACTGTAAAGTTGACTTTTGTGAGATAGACACTATTGATTCTTAACCGTCGATATGTAGTTTGTTATAGTTGTGACGTAGCGAGCTCTTTAGCTCTCGACTCCCCAACTTGAATACGTTTTCTCTAAGTAGGTATTTTTTTATTACTTAAAGCAAAAAATACGTGTCTAATATTTTTTTTATTATCTGACTGATGGACTACATACAATTTAGTTTTTTTTACCCAGGAAACATCCCTATTCCATGTGAGGTATTTTCCCCTAAAACATCAAAATAATGATGAGTCAAACAAAAAGTTTTAATGCAGTATTGGTGTCGTCGTTGTTCTGAAATTGAATTCGCGACCATTTAAAAAGTCATAGACTTCTATACAAAAAGTGCAGGGTGGCTCCATTTAGGAGTCGGGAGTGTATACTGTAGTCTATATTAGGATCACAATTATTGCTATTGGTGTTCCGACAAGGCAAACATGTTTGAAAGTTAAGTAAATACTTATAATAATGATTTATGATGGATTAACAACTAGCTATAAATATTACAGTTTCTACTATTGGAGATGTACTATGAAGTTACATTAATATTCAACGATATTTAGGCTTATCCGTTTTTATAATACTAACTAATATTATAAATGCGAAAGTGAGTTTGTTTGTTTGTTCCGCTTTCACGCTAAAACGGCTGAAAGTATTTGGATGAAATTTGGCACACGGATAGACCATGGCCTAGGATACTTTTTATCCCGGTAGTGTGTTCCCGTGTATAGGATAATTTCCGACAAGCACGCGGGCGAAGCCGCTGGCGAAAGCTAGTAAATTACAAACGGTCAGCAGAGTCGATAGAATAATATTACCAGTAACTTGAATACCCAATCTTAGATAATTTACATGTACACTTTAATCAACATCTACTATAAGGTGTATGTCGTCTAAGTTGATTTTTGATTGACCGTTTGTAAAAAAAAAGGTCCAATAACGCAAAATACGTGCATTGTCGTGGAGTTGCGGATACCAGCCCGTATTACCTGTTAAGGTCCAATAAATTTTGGCTGCAAAGGAATTTGAACTTTGTCATGTATGACATAGAGTTTTGTTTTAAAAACTTGATAATATATCTCCCGCTCGATTTAGAAATATATTAATCATTAGCTTCTGCCCGCGACTTGGTCCGCGTGAAATTTGTTGTTACACATTGCCTGCCCGCTGTATTACTTCGATTTCGTTTAGCATTGTTTCTGATTTTTTTTCTTTTTGCTCGGCTCCTTAGGGTCGTAGCGTGATGTTAAATAGCCTATAACCTTCCTCAAGAATGGGGCAATAAAATGCAAAAGTTTTTTTTAATCCAGCGAATATTTCCTGAGATTACCGCGTTCAAACAAAAAAACAAACTCTTCACCTTTATAGTAATTAGATTAATAATTAGTAATTAGAGTTACAACGCCCATTATATTGAGTTATGGTCCACGACAAGAAGCACCAGTCTGTTGTCCAACGGAATTAAGCACGAAATGGTTTAACCATTTTACAAAAGACATGGTTAAGACAAGCCAGGCATTCTTAAAACTTCATAGTACATCCCCAGTTTACATTAATAGCTTTGAAAGTGCGTTAAACACCTTACACCTAAAGCCGTGTCTCCTGCGCATCTTATTGCGAAACAATACACAAAAAACTTCACACATACACATTTGTTTTCATACACAAGCTGTCTCCTGGATATTCAAATATTTTTATTTTATTTTTTTACACGTTTTGTGTAGATGTCGTAATGAATTCCGACGAGGAAGACGTCCTATCAGTTTGACAACAGATGTTCGCGGTGCGCGCGGCAGTTGAAAATGAGACAAACCCTTCCCCTCTTAACCCGCGCGGGGAATGTTTTCCATGCAGCTGGGAAAACAAAAACATCATGTTTTCATACACAAATGTGTATGGCCACGCCTCTTTGTTTCGATGCTTTTGTGTAATGTTTCGAAAAAACACGCGCAGGAGACACGGCTTTAGACTTTCACATACAACCAACAAAATATATGGCAAGCACTAGTTACGACTTACAGAACTGCTCTAATAAACCTTATGGGCACGTAAATAAGTGCTAGTACTGCGTGAAGCTGCGGCCCATAGAAAAGTTTGCTATCTATCTATTTAAGTTTTTTGCGATTGAGAAGTCGGCTTACAATAATAATAATTAATTTAACGATAAATACGATCTGTGTGTCTTGAAATAAGAATAAACATGTGTCAAATCTTCGGATAAGGGCCAAGGATACATGCTAGTTTTAGCACCGAATCGCAAAAACGCGATTTGGCAACGAAGCAATCGCTGAATCGCGCGATTTTGGTATCGCGACCAAACAGAAAGCCGTCAAAACGTGATGCAGCATTGATGACGTCACAAAATGGCTGATCACCAATAATAAAAGCAGCATGGCTGCCAAGGCCCTAATTAAATTTCACAATACGTTCCCCTTACTTTAACGATTAAGCTATGATAATATCTATAGGCCGACCGTTTAACTCGCGTATCGCCTGCGCGGTAAGAAGGGAGCAAGGGGAGATGTTAGCGGATGGGTGCAGCAGAGAGCTACTCCGCGCACCCCTTTCACCCATCCGCTAACATCTCCCCTCGCTCCCTTCTTACCGCGCAGGCGATACGCGAGTTAAACGGTCGGCCTATAGGCAACTATTACAGGAAATCTAATCTATCTATCAAAAAACAGAAGTCAAAATTCTTATTCTATTTTAGACAACGAAGGATGCAACAATAAAACAGTTTATAATACGCAATTGTAACGAGTTCAAAATTAATACCTTATATTTATAGTAGTTCATGAAACTGTTACATAATGGGCCTTATTACAAAACGAGGTTTTTCTTCTGTCATCGTTTAAACCATCGAGCCAGTTTTTGTAATGAGAACCTAGCTGTGATAGAAATACAGTTCTATAAACAAAACTGACAATTTAGTCCGGTGTCAGTTTTGTAAAACTGACAACTGAATGTGTCGGAATAAAGTTCAAAATTCAAAAAGCGTCCATGGTTTAAACCTGAGTTTGAAGATGAACCTTGTTTTGTAATAAGACGGTAAGTGTTTTAATACCTAGTAATGTGCAGTTTATTTATTTATGGATTACCAACGAGATACAATAAAATTATCTTCTACAGTAATAAACTTGCGTAATAAATACGTTATCCTGTAATGCTTACTCAATTACAAGTAACCACAGCTTACACATTATCGAGTAAGTAATTACACACAGTTTCATACATTACTTTATCTACTCTCATACATTGAGATTAAACCTAAATAAAATTTTTGCCAGTAAATTCAGTACAACAAAACGTATGAATGGCGCCAAAATCTAAGGCATGCGCTAAAGCGGGCGCTGCCACAGACAAGTGAAAATTGGAATCAAAACTTTTTTGTAATGGTATAAAAACGGCGCGACCTGCATATTCGTTCCATTAAAAAAAAAATTGGAAACTTCTAGGTCATATTAACTTCTTGGATTTGACCTGTATCGTAATGGTAAAAAATTGTATTATAATATGATTCTATTTTTCAGCTGTTCAGTACATTTATGTTCTAATAATTCGTCAAAATGTAGGGAACTGCTGATTTTTTTATCGCGATTTCAGGTTTGGTCCCATAGTAAAAGTTGTTCATAATGATGAGTACAACGACCCCTTAAAAGATTGCCACTGTTTACACTTACACCCGTATTTTATATTAATTGTTGAAATGGAAGAGACCTCTTTTCAAAGTGGCGCCAACTGGTGGCATGAATTTACATGAATTTACATTTGCTCATTCAGTAGCACTGTTTCATCCTTCGTGTTTCCTTTGAAAAACAAATAAAGCATACCGCACACTCGAAGACATTACGTAGCGAAAAGAGAATAATAATATTTACTATCACGAAGTATGAGCCAAATTTTTTCGCAGCAATTAAATAGTTGCGCAACAAAATATTCGTGCGACTAAAAAGTCGTGCGACAAAATAATCATGCTACAAGTCTCCAGCGTACGACAGACCTATAATACCTTTTCCTTATTCGACTTGCTGCATGGTAGTTCTTGTAAAGAGCTCCATAGTGAGTGCGCTTAGAAACAGTGGGATAGAGCGGTGCTGATGTAGGTGCAACTCTACTAACTCGCCTAGAGTGGAGGAATAGTCAGTGTGGACCATCTCTATGCCGTCGTCATCGAGAGTAAATGTAAGGTATTCTTCGGACGATTCGGCGTACATGTTTGATATTCTGTAAAGAATAAAAAAAAAGTGTAAAATGGACCATAAAAAATAGGCGACTAACGCTGTTTATACACTGACACTGCGGTAAGCGACAACCTGGCGATAACTGATAAAAATTAACCGCGTTTCACAGCGAAACCGCAGCGGTAAGCGTTAGTGCGCTAACGGCATTACGGTGGGAACTATTTTCGATATGAAATTAACTGGCCTGAATGTCAACAAGTACCCAGTATTTTTTCACCAACTCAGCAAGCTTTTTAATAGGTATGATGCCTGGGTAAAAAAAAAAAATCTATTTAGTCTGTCAAATAGAAAATAAAGCTTTAAGTATCATATTAATAAAAAATTACTTTGATAAAACGCATTAAGATAGTGGGCGCATGCTACGTCACGAAGCCAACTCGCAGAGGCCCCTTAGACAATTTTAAATGACGAGGAGGCCCCATAGGCACTAGCCGACGATTATCCCTATATGCACTATGTAAGTGCATCCAAGAACAACCCCGGTTGGTGTTATTATTCTTACTCAGTCTAAAAAATATGTAATTTTTAAAATCTTGTATGGGATAGACATGAAAGGCGGATGGGATATAGTCTGTCCTGCAGAAACTGCGGTCGAAAAAAACAATTATTTTCACATCGAAATTACATAAACAAGGTGTCACATATACAACGTGTAACGTTAAATGCGCAAAACCTCTTAAGGGGTCATTGTACACATCATTATGAACAACTTTTACTATGGGACCAAACCTGAAATCGCGATAAAAAAAATTAGCAGTTCCCTACATTTTGACGAATTATGCGAAATTAAATGTACTGAACTGCTGATTTTTTTTCCGCGATTTCAGGTTGGTCCCATAGTAAAAGTTGTTCATAATGATGAGTACAATGACCCCTTAAGAGGTTTTGCGCATTTAACGTTACACGTTGTATACCGCAGACCCTCGTTAATCATTCAATCTTGGTCATTGTACTCATCATTATGAACCACTTTTACTGAAATCGCGAAAAAAATATCTGCTGTTCCCTACATTTTGACGAGTACAGTCTTGAGTCTACCTAGCCTTTTCCCAACTATGTTGGGGTCGGCTTCCAGTCGGCGTATTTTACATGGAGCGACTGCCTATCTGACCTCCACAACCCAGTAACTGGGTAATACGATACCCCTTGGTAAGACTGGTTGTCAGACTTTCGGGCTTCTGACGACCCGTAACGACTGTCAAAGATCCATGAATGACAGCCGGGACCAACGGCTTAACGTGCCACGAGCTCCCATTTTGACGAGTTATGCGAACAATAAATGTAGGCAAAAGTTGATTTCTTTTTTCGGCGATTTCTGGTTTTGTCGCGTACTAAAAGTTGTTCATAACAATGACCCGTAAGAAGCTATTCGTTATTTAGTTACACCTTGTATATATTGAGCATGACTCACCTGTAGTTCTTATGTCCAGTTCTATCAATTTTATAACCTAATAACATATAACATACATCTCGGTACTCCTGAGCGGAAGACGTGAACTCTTCTTTCAACCTGCAATGATTAACAATTAATTGTTATTTTGTTTTTTAAATAATAATAATAATAAATCTTTATTCACAATCAAAATTGGAAAAATTAAATATTGTACGGAACCGTACATTACTTTAGCGACTTACGCGCCGTGCATTCTGCACACACAGCATTTGTACCTATTATTGCGAATAATATGTAAAAATGAAATAAAATAAAACCCACCGCTTGGAATGTTCGTTAAACAAATGAAATACCATTAATTCTGTGTTTAACGAACATTCAAAGCGGTGGGTTTTATTTCATCATCCCAATAGAATCGCCCCGATTCATATAACTAAGGTCCGTATTACAGAACGTCACTCAATACTCAAGCATTACTCAAAACTAGATTCAAGCCATTTGATTGGTTGAAACTAGTTTTAAACTACATTTAAACAGAGATCAATGCTTGAGTGACGTTCTGTAATACGGGCCTAAGTGTAGGGAGGCCCTACAAGTATTAATCTTAGATCAAAAATGAAGGTATTCAATGTTAGATGCCTGTAATAGGATAATCCTGTATAACGCGGTGCGCGTGTGTGTGGTTTGTGGCCGCAAATACTTTTCCCAACTATGTTGGGGTCGGTTTCCAGTCTAAGCGGATGCAGCTGAATACCAGTTATTTTCATGGAGCGACTGCCTATCTGACCTCCGCAACCCAGTTACTGAGTAATACGGTACCGCTCGCTTGGTAAGATTGATTGTCAGACTTTAGGGCTTCTGACGACCCGTAACGACTGACATATAATTTTTAAGTTACCACCTAAGTACACATTGTGGAATGCAAATAAATTATTGAGTACTGTCAAAGATCCACGAATGACAGTCGGAACCAACGGCTGCTATAAGAGGCACGGAGGGGTCTTGGTATGTAAAGGTGATCACCCATCCACAAACCAACCACGGCAAGCGTACCTGAACCTGAACAATCGACCCATGCGACTGTTATTACTTACCCACCACTATGTGATATATTAATGCCCTGATACTGTAGATTACAAGATTATTAAATTATTGGATGTGTACCTTTTAAGTTTAATACGACTACTCTCCAACTGCTGCCGTAACTGTAGCGTCTCTTCCGGACATGCACGAGATCCACCCCCTTCTCGCAACGTTGCCTTTAGCTTTTTTAACTGAAAACAGTACATTTAAACAATATAATATACTAAAATACATTAATAAAATACTACTATGTTGTATCACATACAATAACAAAATTATAATACTGCATTTTTGTCGCATTTTCATGATGATACTACGCAAAGCACGCGACAGTATTTGGTACTATCGAGGAAACTTACATCTATACACCGTAAGGACTACTCTTGCTTGCAGCACTGGCCCGCTATAGTAACGCTTGCTAGTTAGCTTGCATAATCAGAAGTTGCATAGTTTTGTTCCAGCTACAGGCTTGTGTATATTTGCCTTAAGAGATATTTCGAACGATATGTTGAAGATTAGAATTAACAATATTGATATACATAAGTTTTTGGCGTCAGTCTACTGAAGTACAAAAAATCGCTAAATTAAAACATCGCTGACTGCCTTGTGTGTAGTGTCCCGAAAGACTTGAACGTTTTAGCCCTAAAGCCCTGGGGGCTTACTATGAGCTCTTAAGGCGGTGAGAGCCGTAAAAACGTCGTTTTGTTTAGTGTTTTATTCGTAGATAACACGGATTTAAATTTTGAAAAAAATATATTACTTAGTTCAGACTTCCATCTACAAATTTCGGCCGTCCGATACACGATTACTTGCACTTTACTGCATCCAATTAAATCGCAAAGACAAGTCTAAATTATGATCTATATCTTATTTCATTTGATTTATATTAGGCTTTGAACAATAAAACTTATGCCATAATAAAGGTCGTAAAAAATGTAATTTATAACGGCTATCATAATTTGAAATATCAAAATATTTATATCACTAATTCCAATGTCAAGTGTTTTGCGCTCGCTCCGTGTCGTTTAGTCCCGAGCGGAACGTGATGGAGGTCGGACGTGTGCCAATTTTTCGAACCCGCCACCCCCGCTAACTTCTGTCACCGGCTGCGACCGGCACAAATTAACATGTGTTGAAAACAGTTGAATTTGAACGCTATGCCTATGTAAATAAAGACGTCACGCGCGCAAAAGCTTTATTGGTATTTATTTTTATCACGGCCTATGTTTACCAATCGCATCAAGTGTGTAAAACAGTTGAATTTGAACCCTACACTGGAGCTTATAAAGCCGCCTGACGCGCAAATTTTTGGTTCACTATTTTCAAATCTCAAATAGGTAGGTGCCACAGAATAAAGTTAGTACGGGTGGTTTTTTAATGAATATCGGATAGGAAATGAGATTTCTTCATAACATCACGCCTGAATTCTTTCAAAGGGTTGGGCAGGGATGTTCAGAAAATAAGTAGGCCCTCAAATGTATTTTTCTGTATACCTACATAAATAAGATTTTTTTTTTAAATTAAGTTTTTTTTCTAATTAGGTATCTTCTTATTTTTTTTTGTATTTCAAGGTCAAAATGAAAATCCAAGATGGCGGCTGCAAAAATTTCCAATTTTTCGTCATGGGTGTCGTTTTCGTGATATTTTAGGTCGCTGAAAACGATAGTGGGGTCAAAATGAAAATCCAAGATGGCGGCTGCGAAAATTTCCAAATTTTTCGTCATGGGTGTTATTTTCGTGATATTTTAGGTCGCTGAAAACGATAGTGGGGTCAAAATGAAAATCCAAGATGGCGGCTGCGAAAATTTTAAAATTTTTCGACATGGGTGTCATATTCGTGATATTTGAGGTCGCTGAAAACGATAGTGGGGTCAAAATGAAAATCCAAGATGGCGGCTGCGAAAATTTCCTAACTTTTCGTCATGGGTGTCATTTTCGTGATATTTTAGGTCGCTGAAAACGATAGTGGGGTCAAACTGAAAATCCAAGATGGCGGCTGCGAAAATTTCCTAATTTTTCGTCATGGGTGTCGTTTTCGTGATATTTTAGGTCGCTGAAAACGATAGTGGGGTCAAAATGAAAATCCAAGATGGCGGCTGCGAAAATTTCCTAATTTTTCGTCATGGGTGTCATTTTCGTGATATTTTAGGTCGCTGAAAACGATAGTGGGGTCAAAATGAAAATCCAAGATGGCGGCTGCCAAAATTTCCTAATTTTCGGTCATGGATGTCATTTTCGTGATATTTGAGGTCGCTGAAAACGATAGTGGGGTCAAAATGAAAATCCAAGATGGCGGCTGCGAAAATTTCCAAATTTTTCGACATGGGTGTCATTTTCGTGATATTTGAGGTCGCTGAAAACGATAGTGGGGTCAAAATGAAAATCCAAGATGGCGGCTGCGAAAATTTCCAAATTTTTCGTCATGGGTGTCATTTTCGTGATATTTTAGGTCGCTGAAAACGATAGTGGGGTCAAAATCAAAATCCAAGACGGCGGCTGCGAAAATTTCCTAATTTTTCGTCATGGGTGTCATTTTCGTGATATTTTAGGTCGCTGAAAACGATAGTGGGGTCAAAATGAAAATCCAAGATGGCGGCTGCGAAAATTTTCAAATTTTTCGACATGGGTGTCATTTTCGTGATATTTGAGGTCGCTGAAACCGATAGTGGGGTCAAAATGAAAATCCAAGATGGCGGCGGCGAAAATTTCCTAACTCTTCGTCATGGGTGTCATTTTCGTGTTATTTTAGGTCGCTGAAAACGATAGTGGGGTCAAAATGAAAATCCAAGATGGCGGCTGCGAAAATTATCAAATTTTTCGACACAGGTGTCATTTTCGTGATATTTGAGGTCGCTGAAACCGATAGCGGGGTCAAAATGAAAATCCAAGATGGCGGCTGTGAAAATTTCCAAATTTTTCGTCATGGGTGTCATTTTCGTGATATTTAAGGTCGCTGAAAACGATAGCGGGGTCAAAATGAAAATCCAAGATGGCGGCTGCGAAAATTTCCTAACTTTTCGTCATGGGTGTCATTTTCGTGTTATTTTAGGTCGCTGAAAACGATAGTGGGGTCAAACTGAAAATCCAAGATGGCGGCTGCGAAAATTTCCTAACTTTTCGTCATGGGTGTCATTTTCGTGATATTTTAGGTCGCTGAAAACGATAGTGGGGTCAAAATGAAAATCCAAGATGGCGGCTGCGAAAATTTCCTAATTTTTCGTCATGGGTGTCATTTTCGTGATATTTTAGGTCGCTGAAAACGATAGTGGGGTCAAAATGAAAATCCAAGATGGCGGCTGCAAAAATTTCCTAATTTTTCGTCATGGGTGTTGTTTTCATGATATTTTAGGTCGCTGAAAACGATAGTGGGGTCAAAATGAAAATCCAAGATGGCGGCTGCCAAAATTTCCTAATTTTCGGTCATGGATGTCATTTTCGTGATATTTGAGGTCGCTGAAAACGATAGTGGGGTCAAAATGAAAATCCAAGATGGCGGCTGCGAAAATTTCCTAATTTTTCGTCATGGGTGTCATTTTCGTGATATTTTAGGTCGCTGAAAACGATAGTGGGGTCAAAATGAAAATCCAAGATGGCGGCTGCGAAAATTTCCTAATTTTTCGTCATGGGTGTCATTTTCGTGATATTTTAGGTCGCTGAAAACGATAGTGGGGTCAAAATGAAAATCCAAGATGGCGGCTGCGAAAATTTCCTAATTTTTCGTCATGGGTGTCATTTTCGTGATATTTTAGGTCGCTGAAAACGATAGTGGGGTCAAAATGAAAATCCAAGATGGCGGCTGCAAAAATTTCCTAATTTTTCGTCATGGGTGTCGTTTTCGTGATATTTTAGGTCGCTGAAAACGATAGTGGGGTCAAAATGAAAATCCAAGATGGCGGCTGCGAAAATTTCCTAATTTTTCGTCATGGGTGTCATTTTCGTGATATTTTAGGTCGCTGAAAACGATAGTGGGGTCAAAATGAAAATCCAAGATGGCGGCTGCGAAAATTCCCTAACTGTTCGTCATGGGTGTCATTTTCGTGATATTTTAGGTCGCTGAAAACGATAGCGGGGTCAAAATGAAAATCCAAGATAGTGGCTACGAAAATTTCCTAACTTTTCATCATGGGTGTCATTTTCGTGATATTTTAGATCGCTGAAAACGATAGTCATTCATTTTGACCCCACTATCGTTTGCAGCGACCTCAAATATCACGAAAATGACACCCATGTCGAAAAATTTTAAAATTTTCGCAGCCGCCATCTTGGATTTTCATTTTGACCCCACTATCGTTTTCAGCGACCTCAAATATCACGAAAATGACACCCATGACGAAAAATTACGAAATTTTCGCAGCCGCCATCTTGGATTTTCATTTTAACCCCACTATCGTTTTCAGCGACCTAAAATATCACGAAAATGACACCCATGACGAAAAATTAGGAAATTTTCGCAGCCGCCATCTTGGATTTTCATTTTGACCCCACTATCGTTTTCAGCGACCTAAAATATCACGAAAACGACACCCATGACGAAAAATTAGGAAATTTTCGCAGCCGCCATCTTGGATTTTCATTTTGACCCCACTATCGTTTTCAGCGACCTCAAATGTCACGAAAATGACACCCATGACGAAAAATTAGGAAATTTTCGCAGCCGCCATCTTGGATTTTCATTTTTACCCCATTATCGTTATCAACGACCTCAAATATCACGAAAGTGACGCCCATGTCGAAAAATTCGAAAATTTTTGCAGCCGCCATCTTGGATTTTCATTTTGACCGTAATCACATCCTCTCAAGAAAAAAAAAACTAGAGCGTAAGAAGTTATGCCCCTCCGTTTTTTTTTTTTGTGTTGACATAACGAATAAAATAAAAAAAGAACTTTCCAAATCGGCTTCTAAATGACGGAGTACTGCAGTAACAAACATAAAAAAAAAAAAATACAACTGAATTGATATTCTCCTCCGTTTTTGAAGTCGTTTAAAAATAACACATCATTGTTACGTTTAAAAATTAGCTGGACATCACTCACAATGCAGTCATTGGTGTCGTGGGGAATACTAGTTTCTGTCATTCCCGACGACACCACCAGTGGTGTCGTGGAGAATGAACGGTCATTTCGTGGTATTTAAGTTCGCTGAAAACGATAAAGGTCTCAAGCTAATTTCGACCTTATTGACATTTTACAAACCCTTTGTTTTTTTGGTCCAGAATACTCGGTAAATGATCTGGAAGCTGAATTTAACAAAAAAACATGAATGTCAATAAGGTCTAAATTCGCTTGACACCTCAGAAAGTGTCTAGATTATTATGCACATCATTTTTAGGGTGTCAAGCTAATTTCGACCTTATTGATATTTTACAAACCCTTTGTTTTTTTGGCCCAAGATACTTGGTAAATGATCTGGAAGCTGAATTTAACAAAAAAACATGAATGTCAATAAGGTCTAAATTCGCTTGACACCTCAGAAAGTGTCTAGATTATTATGCACATCATTTCTAGGGTGTCAAGCTAATTTCGACCTTATAGACATTTTACAAACCATTTGTTTTTTTGGTCCAAGATACTTGGTAAATTGTCTGGAAGCTAAATTTAACAAAAAAACATGAATGTCAATAAGGTGTAAATTGTTATGTAACACATCATTGTTATGTAGCTGGACATCACTAACAGCACAATACAGTCGGTGGTGTCGCATGGCGTGGGGAATAGTAGTTTCTGTCATTCCCCACGACAGCGGCACCACTGAAAACGATACCACTGGTGTGGTATCGTGGGGAATGACAGAAACTACTATTCCCCACGCCATGCGACACCTTCATAAAGTAAAATGGTGCGCGGCGCGTAGTTTTGAATCGTACGGGTAAAGGTCTTCGTGTCAGTCAGATTTTAAATCCACCTTATTCACGAAAATAAATATGTATAAGTAGTTATTTTTATTTATTTTAACTGTTCAAGTTTACAATGCATACCTAATCTGTCTAAAACTTTAAAAAATACTTACTAGAAAAATAAAACAAAATTAACTTGTATACTAATCAGTTCAAGTTTATCTACTGCATTGCTCTATTCTGTGACGCAACATAGTACCTACTCGAGTTCATGAACTCATGAGCGGTGCGCTTGGCGCGCGTTTCCCGCGCATCGTAATTTATTACGTATCGCTACTCCTTGCGGGGGCTGCGGTAAGCATTTAATACCTACGGCGGTTGCTTTCACCCCGCCTTAAAGCAGGGCAGAAGTTGAAAGTTTCCAGTGAGAGAGAGAGACGGAGCTATATACGACCTATAGCACCGTCTCTCTCTCTGTCACTGGAAACGTTCAATTTCTGCCCTGCTTTAAGAACTACTAATAAGCTCCCTGAAATCGCGAAACATTTTGTCGACTTATGTGAACACAAATGTACCGAACATCTGATTTTGTTTTGCAAATATCTTGGTTGGTCTCATAGTAAAAGTTGTTCATAACGATGAGTACAACGACCCCTAAGAGGTTTTGGCGTAAACAAAAACTAAAGTTGTAGGGCAGACATATTTTTTTTATTTTTATTTTGTGTTTCTTGTAAGATAAACCTCAACATTTTGACAAGGGCTTTCAGCTTTTTACGAAAATAATAATGTTATTTATAAGGTTAACTTACAAGTTCTGAGAGCCAAGTTCTTGAATAGAACAACAGCTATATAGTTTTTTTTTATGTTATTCTCTGTATTCTGTGTATCTGGAAAAGAACGGTGTCATTTCATAGGCTTTTAACCTTCTAGTTGTCTAAAATCAGGACAATGAACCTTAAAATAAAGGCTTATGTCTATTACTTAAGACTCGAGTCTTTTGGAAAACTCCTCATCGGTCTAGTGGACCCAAGCGGGATACAGAGTTCGATCTCAATCTCGGGCAGTGTTACTACAGTTTGACCGATACCGCTGTACCGCCATAGGTATGTGCGCGGCGAGACGGAGGCAGTGCACCCCGGCGGTATCGGTCAAAGTATAGGTTTTACCATAAGGATTGTGTCAGCAGCAGTCTGGATTTATGAGGTTAATTGCAATAGACCCTTTCTTAAATGGGTCTTAAATATAGCTGTCGAAATGTGAGGTTGTGTACTATCGAGGAAACTTACATCATCAAAACGACATAAAAAAAAAATCAAAAAAACATCGAAAATCGAAAGAATCATCGTAAAGACTATTCTTGCTTGTATCGCTCGGTTAGTAATGCTTGCTAACAGATGTAGTCATTGTGTGCACGGGATTTTGTTTACAAATTGGTCAGATGTAAGTTCCGTCGATAGTACTTCTTCGGGGAATCGATAGGCATAGCTGTTACGTTAAAAAGTTCGCTTCATTCGGATTCATACTTAGTGTGTCAAATTGTTGAACAATACATTTCCCTGTCAGTACTATCGCGGCCATTTTTGCTGTGAACGACTTTTCGACCTTATTTCTAAGGTAATAAAGTTGAAAAGTGGTTCACCGCAAATGTCCGGATCAACAAAAATATACGACAAACACGAATAATAAAAATACACGACAACGACGACACGTCAATAAAAATATGTAATAATAATTGATAAAAGATAACATAAAAGTTGACATACCTCTTCTTGGGCAGCTTCTAGTTCCGCCTGGATTTGTTTCTGAGCTTCAGCGGCTGGGTTGTTGGTTAGATGCAGTACCTTGAAGTGCGGAGACAAAAATTAAGTTTAAGGCACGGTAAGACGCAAATCTTCAAGGTAATGTAGTAAATCGTAAAGTTATACAAATACGGTTGAAAATGGCGATGCGTTTGATTTTAGTTGAATCTTGTGTCCGCCAATATGAAAGTTATAAATACACCAATAAGTTAAAATATTTTTATATTATTTTTAAAGTTACAAAAACATAAATACTTGTCGCTTAAAATATTGAGCATTTTTTTTCAAGATGCTAGATCGTTTCTATATGACACGTTTGTATTATATTGTCTTTTTTATACGCTTGATATACAGTGTATAATCAAGCGTATAAAAAATATACACTGTATTTTTTTTGTGCTTGTAATATGTAGCAATACGGCTAACTGTGCGACGAAGAAGTTGACGTTTTACATTGTCCCGGTTATGGCAGCGCCTTATGACAAATTCCATTGCAAACAAAATTCATGTAGGGCCTTTTTATTATAATGCGCAAAAATGAACTTGATTACATTACACATACGAAGATTTTGAAGAGTTGAGTGATAGGCAATAATAATTATTTTAAATTATGTGATGATAAAATTATGTATTCAACTTTCAAGTGGACATAGTTCTCTGCTTGAAAGAAGTGAAATCAGTTATACATTCAAAACGTAGACTCAGAATAGATTTAAAAAATAATCAACGACGCTATTACAGTTTAACAGCTTAGTAACAATTTCTGGAAAATTCGAGAAAGAAGATCATTCATTTTGGGCTAAATTATGAAAGAAAATAATAAAAGAAAAACAGAAATAAATAGAGAATAACGTATGCTTTCGAAATATACTTTTCTTTGTTTAGCCCAAAAATGTATGGACGGTGAATGCTCTCCTTTTGATGTGAATTGGTTCATTTTGGCAGAACTAAGCTAGTATAGTTGAATGTTACCTTAGTCTGCGAGTGCGCACCGATACGTTCCAGGTTGGCGTGCAGTGTGTCTCGCTGCGCGCGCAACTTGGCGACGTCACGTTTCAGATTTTCAGCCTCTTCGCGCCATTTGCTCGACTCGGCACGTAGAGACTCCACCACTTGGAAAGGGAAAGTACGTTTTAGTTGAGAGAAAATACTCTTTTCAATACAATTCCTCGAAAACTGAAAAAAAAAATTTGACTTTTCTATTTTTCATATTAGGCTGTTTATCGGCTTTATACTTTTGCTTCTCCTTCAACCTGGCGAAAGCAAACCGCGGGAAAAAAAAGAAAATTTAAATCATAGTTTCCTAATAATTCATGACAAAAATATTTTTCGTTATTTTATTTTATTTCTTCAAAAGTGTAATGAAAAACGTCGTTTGATACACGTGGACATTTGTTATTGCAGTTCTCGGCTCAAAAACCACCTCGCCTACGGCTCGGGTGGTAATTCCGCCTCGAATACAATAACAAACGTTCTCCACAGGCACTTGTATCAAAATGTACTATTATGGCACGGCGTATTCATAAAATAAAAGACATACAAAAAGGGTGATTTATCGGTCGCCCGATTTCTGCCAGACGTGGGCTTGAAGTGAACTGTCACTGCCCTAGCTTCAGGATCATCCTAATGGGATGACAGTTCATTTCAAGGTCTTTTCACCTATACCATATTCACAATGGGATGAGACATTGAAGCAAACGTTTATTACAGTCCGTTCAACCGATGTTGACTGGTGTGACTTCTATTACGTTGGCGGCATGACAAATTGTTTGCCTTTAATGGCTTCCAATCCTTAAGCCCACGCAATAGAAGTCAAAATCGGTTAAACGAACTGTAAAAGGGGTTTCGTTTCGGTGTCTCATCCCATTGTAAATGCGGTCGATGTATTCACGGTGAGATTTTTACAGAATAGAACTTCAAAGTTCATTTTGTATGGCTCTCACGCAACTCGGAGAAAATTCTTTTCGATTCAGTTTATTTACGGTAGTATAACTATAGTACTCGCGTTATGTACTAAGTCGTCGGGCCGTAAATGGGCAGCGCCTTGCGTCTTAACACACAATATAACACTGGCACACAATATGGCACTTCATAAACTCCATAAGTGCGAGCGAGACAGACTAATAATAATAATGATTTATGGGCCGACGACTCAGTTCTTAACGCGGCGACTATAGATAGCAAGTCGGTTCAGCCATTTTATTGGCAGTCAGGTTGATGACCAGCTGGAAGATATTGTGTTTTCTTTAACCAACAATTGACAGATACAGATATATTGTACCATCGACAAACGCTAGGCCTTTCCAATTTTGAAACAATTTTACTTGCAGGCTGCAATTGTACTTATGACAAAGTAAAACAAAGGAACATAGGGGTAAGATTTTTTCAATGAATCAGTATATACAAAAAGCAACTTTAAGGTGTAAAAGCGTCCGTTTTGTCGATAGTACATAAGTTATGATAAACTTATAGAGGCACAAGGAACAGGTTGTAAAGTTCACTCATCCTCCATAGAAAAGGGAGATCCTCCGACCAGATGGTTGTTGTATCTGGTGGGCAACTTGTCGGGACGTTGTATATATGCTAATCGCGCGGTAAACTCTAATTGCGCGATGCAGGATTGCGTGACGTCATGTCATTGTGATGCGTAGTTCGTATGTCGCGATGTAGATGCCGCCACAAACTGTATACTTACGTTTAGTGTGCGCGGTCTGGTCGTGCGTGGCCAGCAGGTCGCGGTAGGCCTGCAGCGCCTTCTCCAGCTGCGCCACCCGCGCCGACAGCAGGGCCGCGCTGCCGGCGCCCTGCTCGCCGCACATCGTCACCGTCAGCTCCTTCTCGTAGCAGTCCAGTTGCTGTCTGCAAACGAAATTCAATTTACAGGGTGTAAGTGTAAAAACAATGGCAATCTTTTAAGGGATCATTGTACTCATCATTATGAACAACTTTTAGTATGGGACCAAACCTGAAATCGCGAAAAAAAATCAGCATTTATGTTCGCATAATTCGTCAAAATGTCACAACACACAGCTGATTCCACAGACACAGCAGCTGCTGATTTCTTGTTCGCGAAATTATTCATAATGATGAGTACAATGATCCGTTAAAAGATTGCCACTGTTTACACTTACACCCTGCATATTTTCACACCACCTCCTCGATAATGTCAAATTATTTATCATGCAAACCTAACCTAATGTAAGTCATGATAACCATGGGGCCTAGCCGGGCAATAATATTGTACTCAATGTAATTTTAACCTGCAGGTCAATAATGTGATCTGAATTTGAAACCTCAACTAGAAATTCGTATAACCAAAAATCTAATTCCTTAAAGCAGCGGTGGGCAACGGCCCCGATTTAGGGTCTCCCCACATTTATTGACGCGGAATCGGCTTAAGCCGAGTGCGATGCGATCAGCTAATCGACAAACGGCTCGTTTCGCCATCGGCCAGCGTCGCGACGCGTCGTCCGAGTCCCTTATTACGTAGACATAAATGCTTTTTTGACCGGTGTTAGCCGATTCCGCGTCGATAAATGTGGGGAGACCCTTACGAGTGCTTTACTTTGTATAAATAATTTCATTACCACAGCTCTCAAAACGGTGAAGGAAAACATCGTGAGTTAGTAGTGTAAGTTGTGTTTTATAAATGAAAACTTAGTATTGTTTATGTAAATATTTTGATGAAATATTCATGTTTTAGAGAAAATAGACCACAAGGAACATTTTTAATTGGTTTCCTAAAAACTGTCAACTAGCCTATTATTATTATTGATAAAATCTTTGTCTAAAACGGTTTGGTTTGGCGTACTACTCGTACCTATAGCTGTCCCTCTCGCGCGTGACCAGTAGCAGTCTCTTCTGCAGCCTGTGTATGAGACTCTCCTGGTTCTTGCGTACTGTGAGCAGCTCGTTCAGCTTGCTGGTCGCCTTGTCGCGCTCGAACTTTACTGATGCCACTTCCTGCGAACAAAAACGAAGGTTATGAGTGACGTAACTGTTCATTCTCGCAGGTTTAGGGATGGAAACTATTTTTTTTTTGTCCTTAATGTGGTCTTTTTTTACGTAATCAAAAGATTACGGCGACCCGAACCTTACCAGATTTTATACGTAGTTTGTGACGTGCGAGCCCCCACTCCCCAACTTTAATACGTTTTATCGAAGTCATTAGTTCATATGAATGACTATTTCATAAAATCTTGATATTTCTCATTCAATAATTTCATTCAACCTGTAGACCTAGAGTACAGTGCGTTTCAAATAAGAATAGGATCGACTCAGCGCCATGTTGTGACGTCATAGCTGTCAAATCGACTGAATTGGGTAGGGTGAGCAAAACAAGATATTTTTAGTTAACATTTATTTACGAATCACGAATGAAGAATTTGAAAAAAATGAAAAAAATTGTTACCAACAATGAAAATATGAAAGAAAGAAGCATAATTTATAAAAAACTAATTATGAATAATTTTTTGATGTCTGTTTTCACTTTGATTTAGCTAAGACAAAACAAAACGTTATTGATACGCAAATAAGTTTTCTTTGCAAACCGTACTTTTCAATCAACATTTGACAGATAGAGGTCATTGACGTTCCTATTCTTATTTGAAACGCATTGTACTTGGGTTGGGCGTGGTTGGGCTCAAATTGTAGCTTTAGTTTGCTTCACACAAATATAAAATAAAGATATCTAGAAAAAAAAACGGGTATACGCGCGCGAAGGAACATTTTTCAAATAAAACTGAAACAAGTGCCAGAATTTCGCAGTTTTTCGCGCACCATGGGAGTAGCACAAGGTTTTCAGTGTTGCCAATATAGGTATAGTATAGACTACTCTCAGGGTACCTAACAACATAAAAAAAATCGTAGTTCCATGCGCGTTTGAGGTGTTTGATGTTGTTATTGACTGAGCTAGTGGAACCTTCTAGTTACCGAGCCATTGAAGGTCAAAGGTCCAACTTCTTTTGACGTTTTTTCTATGAAAAGAAGTTAAAATGTTACAAATAAACACAGAATAAAGTTATTCCAAATTTAAACCTATGAAAATGTATGGTTATTCCTTTGTTATCCCTGATATAACTTTATTCCGTGTTTTATTTGTAAGAGGGTTAAAGTTTAAATGTTATTACTTAACTTTATATACTCCCAAGATCCCTGTACCGTACTAGGCACCCATAAGCACATTCCTTTGCATACCATAATGAGTCAATTTTCACACAAAAAAAATTCCCACCATTAATTTTCGCCCAAAGTTACTTAGTCTGATGTACCTTCACACGGCTACATATCATTTCCAATTTAAGCTGACTTCTCATTGTACGGAAATCCTATACAATGCGAGATCAGCTTATACTGGAAACGTATAGCTTAATATGTAGCCGTGTACAGAATGCGTAGACGACGGCCTCGCGAAGGGTGTTCTTACACCCATAATAAAACATGCTATTTACAAGTAATCTACCTCAGCAAGTTGCGTTAATTGCGACTGAGCTTGCGACGAAGCGGCGGTAGCGTTCAGTTGATTGTTGAGCGCAGAATCCAACGTACTAGACAGAGAACGCGCGGTCTCTACACCGTGCGTGCGCGCAGCCGCCTTCCATTCTTCAAGAGATGATTCCAGGGAAGCTAGTTTAACCTGTAAATCAGTTAATTTTGGTAAATGGTAAGAAGAATCAATTTTATTGAGAGAAAAGAAGATTTTGAGTATGTTGGAGTTTAAAGCAAACAATTATTTGGCTTGTCGAGCCGAAAACAGCCATCTTATTAATTGTGTCGACAAAAAACTAAAAGAACAAAAAAGTGAAGTGGGGCCGATTGCCCAAGATGGCTTTTTAAATGGCTCTTCATGATAATCACAACACACTACATCAGTTTAGATATGTATGTCTAATGTGACCTATTGTAGTTTGATCTAATAATAAGAGCTATCAAGCATACTTCATAACATCAAGTCATCATCTGCCTAGGCTTTTCCCAAGAGTGTTGGGGTTGGCTTCCAGTCTAACCGCATGCAGCTGCACAACCCAGTTACTGAGTAATATGATACCCCTTGGTGACCCGTAACGACTGTCAAAGATCCACAAATGACAGCCGGGACCAATGGCTTAACGAGCTTTTCGAGGCATGGAAGGGTCCTGGTATGTAAAGGTGGTCAGCCATCCACGGACCAACCTCGGCAAGCGAAGCTTAACCTGGTCGATCGACCCGTGCGGTTGTTTTTACGTAGACATAAGCCCCTCTTCACTTCTTCACTTCATAGCATCAAGTATACTTGCAAATAATAGCATACGTCATAATAATGACTAATAGTAGAGAGATCCATTATTGAACCTGATCCTTACAACATAAAGATCACATTACCTTGGCCTCATGTAGCTCATTCTGCACAGGCTGTAAGGCATCCACCCTGGACTGCAACAGATGAACTTGTTCTTCCAACAACAGTTTGTTGCATATAGAATCACGTAGAGATCTTTCTTGCGCGCGTAAACGAGCTACTTCCTTTTCTAATTCCGCCATGTTGGTTAAGCGTTTTTGAGCAGTCTGAGATAAAAGAAAATGGAGAAATTAAAATTAAATACTTAAGTATTACCTAAACTTTGTTGTGAATTTTAACAAAAAACAGGTTAATGGAGAATTTATTAATTTATCATCTCTTGACACTCAAACAAAGACGAGTTTGGTAAGATTCCTGTTAGGCTGACCCTTTGAACTTTCACAGCCAGTCAGAGATTCAAAAAAATTATAATTAGCAGTTAAGCAACACTAAAAACCCCATATCACTGGACAGTTAAAATGTATGTGCATCACACATCTATATCTTGTTACGAAATTACACAGGCTGGCTTTAATCATCGTTTAGTTAGAGCACAAAATATATGAACTTTCAGTAAATTATCAAAAAAGACAATATTCTGTTGTTTCAAGATCAAAATCAGGGAATAATGATTGGAATCAAGCTAATTTCCATTATTTAATAGTTTAAGCTGGGCACAGATTATTTGCAACACAACATGTAAGGTAACATGCAATGAAACATTTTCCATACATTTTAATGTGTTCGCGATCACGCAAGCGCTCACAAACACATTAAAGTGTATGGAAAATGTTGCCTTACATGTTGTGTTTCAAATAATCTGTACCCAGCTTTAAATGAGTAGATTTCTATTACCTTAGCCTGTTGCTGCCAGTCTTTGTAAGAGTCCCTCTCATACTCCAATTCCTTGAGTTTGTTGGTGACACTCTGCAGTTCGAAGGTCTGCTTCTCCAGTTGAGTCCTGAGGGTCGTGCACTGTTCCGCCCTACTGGTCTGTTTCGCTATCTCTGTCTTTAACATTTCTACTTCGGATTGTGCCCCTTCTAAGGCCTGTAAAAAAAAATTTTTGGAAAACATTAAAAGAGGGTTATGGTTGTGTTGTTTTCATTTTGTAATAGATTTGTTAATAGACCTAGGTAGGGCTTGACGGAAAGTGGGTGCCTCCACACTCACACACAATCTGAAGTGTCTCCTGTCCTTATAATTTCACTGGCACCTATATCCTGAAGTCTGGGCAAAGGAATGCTGCAATTTATTACTACAAAATTATTATTGCAGTTATCAATAATGCTAACTGCCAACTACAACTTCTAACTGTTTAAAAATATTCCACCACTGTTTGTATTCCTACCATAAACCTTAGCTTTAACACAGATTAATACAGATGGGACACTCCGCAAAATCATTTAAATAAAAAGCAACTTGCTATGACACAACAAAGTGCAATTCAGGTCGCACAACGCTTATTACCTATAGTTATATTCACCTACAAATTACCTCTCTTTCTATCGCGTAACTCTTATACCTTCTGACCTACTGAATTAGACCCACGGACGGGGCCCGCCGCGTACTTGTAGCTTCGTACCTAAACTGTGGAGTGTCCCATCTGTATTAATCTGTGGCTTTAATTACACATTTACCTGCAACAGTTCATCCATATCCTTCTTCATCTCAGACAGCTGATCCTTACTGCTAACGGTACATTCAAGCAGTTTGTCCCTCGTGTCTGCTATCTGTTTCTGAAGCTCCGCCTTCTCTTTGTCCCACATTGCTTTGTTCTCCTTGTGTTCTTTTATAACCTGTGTGAAGTTTAAATGAGGTTAAACCACAGAGTGGATACAAAACAATAAGAATGGCACTTCACAGCCATTAACGCTTTGAAGGACACTATACGGCCATAGCAGTAATAACAATATAACTTCCACTGTGTCAGAAATCAGGAAAATAAAGATTTTTATTTACAAATAAAATATGGAGAAATTATGTAGTTTCTTTGACCCCAAACTACTGCCCCAACCAGGGACAGTTTCTTGGATTGTAAGAATAACTTTAGGTAGGAATAAAAATAGAAAAACCTTCATTCTTCTGTGAGAAATTACTCTTTTGAACATTTGTCAGTCAAAACAAGTTGTTTTTTGTTGTCAAGTTTGTTTATTTGTCATTTGTGTTTGTTTTTTCATCAGTCAGTGTTCAGTGTGTGTGTAGTTTGTAGTGTTTTACTATAAATTATGAGTATACATGAAATAATTAAGTATCCATAAATTTTTCATTTTCTGCATCATTTAATTTGTTATTTCTCAATAGCATATGAGCCCGGAGTCTTGGATTTGCGTCTGTTAGATGGCAGTAGGCTTGCCCCCTATTACATGGGACTTAAATATAATTGGCGAAATGCGGGTGTACTATGGATCCACCTTTGCTTAACCCACTTTGGGGGTTACAGGCGTAATGTTATGTTATATGTAATTTTTTAACTCAAATGCAGGTTACCTCTGTTTTGGCATAAACATACAAATCACTTTACTGATCAACCATTTTAACACATTTTTAAAATGGCTGCACCATGTCATTGTAACAATAAATTACATTTTAACCTGATTATATTCATCTTTTAGCTCCTGTTCTCTCCTCCTAATCAGTTGTAGTCTATCCTCCATGTCAGAGAGAGCTCTCTCGTCTCTCTTGTGTTGCTCCATCAGAGAACCTTTCTCCTCTTCAAATAAGATCTGCATCTCCTTGCGAATTGTGTGCTGGTGGTTTATGCGGGATTCTAACTTTATTATCTGGAAGAAAATAAGGTTTCTAATAATTATAAATCACACTAATATTATAAAGGCGAAAGTTTGTGAGTGTGTGTGTATGTTACTTCTTCACGCTCAAACGGCGGGACCGATTTGGATGAAATTTGGTATGTAGACAGATTATACCCTGGATTAAAACATAGGCTACTTTTTATCCCGGTCTACGCGGGTGAAACCGCGGGGCGCAGCTAGTAATATATAAATGATATGACATATGGTATAAGATGACATGTTTGTTATGTGGTTAAGGTCTTACATTGCCTAGAGAGTTAAACAAAATTATACAAACAGATGAGGTGACTACAATTACTTGTAGATAAAAAAACTGAGAAAACATTAAATAAAAATTATGAAAAACTGTTCAAAATTTGTAAAGTTCTCATGAACCATTTTAAAAGTAAGTTAAACATATTGCCTGGACAACCAATACCACAAAGTGAGACATTAGTATATGTAGTCAACTTGTTTATCTAAGGGCTAATTTTTCAATAGTCAGATAACTTTTATCTTATGAATAAATGTGACAGTTTCACATATTTTATAAAAAAAAAAATATGTTTTTTATTTTTTTGTTAAAGCTGTCAAACCGCCATATTTATTCCATGAATAAAAGTTAGGTACCTGACGGTTGAAAAATTTGCCATAAGAAGAAACTTGCTGTTCCAAATGTAACAAACAACTTTAGTAAGCGCACAAGAAGGTACATAGTACTAACGTTAGTGAATGAGCTACCAACAAAACTGATAATGCATGTCAAAGTCTAAATACCAACTTAACAAGTTCTACAATAGTACATTTTGATACAAGTGGAGAACGTTTGTTATTGCATTCGAGGCGGAATTAACACCCGAGCCGTAGGCGAGGTTGTTTTTGAGGAACAAACAATGTTTAAATACACTTTTGAAGAAATAAAATAACAAACAATATTTTTGTCATGAATTATTATGTAACTATAATTTAAATTTTCTTTTTTTCCACGCTTTGCTTTCGGTAGGTTGAAGGAGAAGCAAAGGTATAAAGCCGATAAACAGCTTAATATGAAAAATAGAAAATTCAAATATTTTTGAGTTTAGAACACAAATGTTAAATTTCATCGAGTATTTCGGGACATCGCCAAGCGGTTGGTCGACTCCACACGGGACCAGAGAGCTGGCCTATTTTTGGCCCAAAGAATTAGCATTGCCATCCAGCGTGGCAATGCCGCCAGTCTTTTGGGCACTTTTCCCACTGACAGCGATGCGGACGAATTTTTTGATGCCCTATGAGCTCTTTTTTTTTTATTTTTTTTTTTTTTTATTCCTACTTGTACATAGTATTAATGTTAAATTGTTAATAAACGTTTCCTTTATCGTAATAATCATAATTTTTGATGATATTCAATACATAAAATAATATTCAAAAAATATTAACGCCGTAAAGACGCATATCTCTTTGCCGAGATTAAAAAAAAACATTCACTTCCGAATAGAGAGTTTTGAATAGAGGCCTTGAACCAATTTGGACTAAGTATAGGTATAAGTTATCTGTGGCAATTTTTATTAATCGAAAAACATTGCATTGTGAACCTAAATCGTAGTGCGATATGAACCAGTTTTCGAGGAAGTGTATTGAAAAAATATTATCTGTCATTGTGTCCCTATGTTAGCAACAAACCTTACATTGACAAAAATGCGTTTGTGAAATACGATACTCTTGATCTCAATTGTAGGTATATATTTTATAATTTACTTAGCATAATTAAGTTTTAGCACAATAATTTTAAAATTTCAAAATTTGTAAAATATTGCAAGACAAGAACAATTGCCGACAAACTTGCAGACAGTTTGGCAGACTTTATATTTGTTAATACATATTTTTAATAAATAAGTAAAATACAAACATACATTAAATAATTTTTTTTTTTAAATTGCCAGGCTATAGCTATAATAGAGCTTGGAACAGCCCATTCTCAGAGACATCAAATTAAAGCAGATATAGGTGGATATATATAGTGCAATCCACGAAGATGCACCCCACTACACCTCCTAACCGTTTATAGTATATGTGCGCAACGGTTACGAGGAGTAGTGCAGCGCGTCTTCGTGGATTGCACTATCTATTAAATTGATTGTTATGCACTAAATAATGAAATCATAACACTACAGCATTGAAGAGGATTCGATTAGAACACTAAAAATGAGAAGGCTTTTACATTTACATGCCTGTGTGTGACATTCATAATCAAGCAGAGAAAGCATGTGTTTACCTGAGCTTTAGCAGCTATCAGATCTATCTTCAGCCTCTTTGCTTCCCACGGGGAAGGTGGTGCAGTCGGCGTGGAGCTAGACTCCGTCCGGATACGTTTCTCAGGCGTACAGACATCATTCATGCAAATACTGGACTTTCTTTTACCAAGCGACAGGAGGTTATTGAGCCCTGCAAATATTTACCGCAATAAAAACAGATTTTTTACAGAAATATGGTTGCCATTAAGCATAAGACACTATTTAAAACATTACCTTCTTTCAGAGATTGGTTACTATCAGAAAAATTCAGTTTCGTAGCAGACGACAATTTGTCTTTCGGCGGGTCCGTATTTATTACTCGTCTAAATGGCTCTAAGACATCATTGAACAGTGACATATCTCCTTCCTTAGCCATTTTGTCACAATTACTTAATTTTTAAGTTGTATTAAATCAAATATAAAACATTATTTAGAGAAAAACTTAATTAATTTTTATTACAATCTGAAATACAACAACGCACGTATTCGTACAAAACGAAAACAGATTAAAAAATATAAAGCTTTTTGACAATAATGTCATTTCGAGGCACAGAGTAAATAAACCGGCCAAGTGCATGTTGGACTACGCAGAGTGAAGGGTTCCTTATGAATATTTAAATACGCATCATTTAAATACGCATGCACAGTATTGTTTTTATTGACCGCAAAAATAAGTTTGTATTTCATAGTATTTAAAACATATTTAGCTGTTGTAACCGATAATGTATCCATAATCAATTGAATTAAATAGCAAAGCACAGATTACTATATTAGTAGCTAGCTATAGCAAAGTCCCATAAGAACATCATAATCTTTTAAATTAAAGTATCCAATAATACCTCGGTCGTGTATTTGCCTCTTGGTTCTCACTGCCTATCCCAAAAAGGATTTAGTTATAGTAATGTAGTTTTCAGCATGAAATGTATTTTTTTTTTCATTTTCAATAAAATAACACAGTTGTGGTTTTAACTCATTTTCTACTGTATCTATACATTATTATAAATTAAAGTCGCTTTTTGTGTCTGCCTGTGTAACGGCATTGTTCTTTTATACTATTTTAAGATGCAATTTTCACACACACATCACACACATCCAGCCAAACAGACTTGGCGAACTATAAGCGTTCCTTGTACTACGGAACCATAAATAATGATATTAGTATTGTGTGGTTTTAGTCGATTTCTGAAGAAAATATTTTCGTTTCATAGTGGCATTTTATTGCCATCTGACAATTTGGGTTCGTGCAACAGGGTGTTTTGTTAATGTTGCCAGCTAATAAAACTTTACCCAGAGAAGAGGTTAAAATACTTTTATACTTTTTCTCCAGTGCAATCAATTCTATGGCAGAACTGAGATGAGAAGAGAATTTCTTAGCTATCCTTGTACTTAGAAGTGACACTAGTTTTTGAAGAGACAGTAGAATAAAAAGGAAAATCGTAATTCAATACATCATCATTATTATCTTTCTATTTTTATGGGGTAAATTTTAGATGAGCGGTCAACGCTGTTCAAGAGCGGTCAACGCTGTTCAAGAGCGGTCAACGCTGTTCAAGTGTTCGGTTCAGTGAATACTACTTAATCTGTGGTTCAGTGATAAGTAGTCTGTGGTTCAATGTTTTGATTTATGACTTTTAGGTTATGTATCGTGTTTAGCAAAGAATTATTGTTTTTGTTGTTTTTTATTTATTGTTTATTGCATTTCATTAAAGTAATCTATAAAATCAGAATAACTATATAATGGAGGTGGATTCGGCGCAATATTTTTCAAGCTATGAAGATTTAGAAGTAATACATATCAGGACAACCAAAAATGTTATAGATAGTCTAAAACTGTTTCCGATATTTATAAAATATTTGTTTTAGGTGCATAAGTTAATGCTTGAAGATGAGCCAAGAACTTTAGCTTATAAGAATGCTATTCTAAACAACAAGGCATATTTTAAAGATAAGGTTGTAATGGATGTTGGATGTGGAACAGGGATTTTGTCCATATTTTGTGCTCAAGCTGGTGCTAAAAAAGTTTTCGCTGTTGAAGCCAGTAATTTGGCAAATTTAGCTAAGGAAGTAGTGAAGGAAAACAAATTTGAAAATGTTATAGAGGTAAGAAAACATAATTATGAAATAAGTCCTAAAATATTTGTACACCCTTTGCTTGGTATCAATCGGTTATTCATCATTTCTATGGTTAATCTACCTAGTTGAATTATTTACTATAGCATATGATACCTAAACCTTACAAAAATCATGAATATTTTTCAGGTAATTCACAGTAGAGTAGAAGATGTAGTTTTACCTAACTACATGAAAGTAGATGCCATAGTATCAGAGTGGATGGGATTCTACCTCCTGCACGAGGGAATGTTAGACTCAGTCCTGTTTGCTAGAGACCGCTTTCTCAAAGATGGAGGAGAAATATTCCCTGAAAGCGCTGCTATTTATATTGCACCATGTAGGTAAGACACCCCTCTTATCTACATTATTTCACAATATGACCACAGAAATAATTATTTGATGTTATTGCATCAACATTCATTCAATAATAAAAAGTGAAATGCAAAAAGTATGGTCCTAACCTGACTGCTAGCCATTGCATAATTATCTATTTTGCACACCATTATACCTCAATGCCTCATACAATAAAGATTTACCTGTTGTTTTCCAGCGTACCATCACTATATAACAAATGGGACAGCTTACATGGTGTATCTATGTCATCATTTGCCAGAGAGCTGAGAACAAGTAAAGGCAGCAAGCCAGAGATTCTTACTATAAAACCTGATGACCTGCTGGGAACTGAAGTGGCTCTCTGCTGGGTCAACTTGAGAGAGGATGAACCACATGATTTAAATACATACAGCATACAACATGTTGTTGGTAAGTATACTATTGTCATACCATACCATAAAACAAATTGTTGGGTGGTTTAAAAGTTGGGTTTGGCCCTAATTTATACATCAATGTTTTTGGCTCTCATAATTTATTAGTATTATTTCCAAATTGTACATCACTACATAGTATGCTAAACGTGGGTCAGCAATGTCTTGTCAAGTGTTCCATAAAAAAAATTAACTGTCAATCAAAATACATCAACAAAAGCAAACAAATTAATAAAATTATGAGAAGTCAAATAAAGTTTATAAATGAATGTGCTAAAATATAAATTTTACAGTCTTGTACCCAGACTGTTGTCTTAAAAAAATAATGATTGAGTTTTGTGGAAAATATAAAAATGCTGATTCATTATGAGATGTTTTGTCACAGAGTACATTTATATAGGAGGATAGAGACGTCACTCGAACATTTCATAGCGCCCTCTAGCAACAAGTAAATACAACATTCCGTGAAGCAATATGGGTATATATATAATATATATTTATATTGTGCTATTTTCTTTCCTTTTATTAGACGTGATACCTAGTTACTAAAAATAAAACATTAGATACAATGTCGAATACTTTATTTCAATCTTTTTGTACAATAATTGAAGGCCAACTCCTGAATTCTGTCTTCTACATCGTAATCTTTACGTGATCCACTTAATAATTTATTTGTGTCTTTACACCAATTATAAATGAAGAAATTAATACACAAATCTTCAATTTTTGAAATTAATTGCATTTTGTGGTCGTTGCATTTAATAAAACTATAATCTAATATAACTGAAAATATTGTTTTCATATATTGTCGGATGTTTTTCTTTTTACAATCTTTTTTTAATAAACTAGTGACAACATCTTGTATATTTGAGAAGCATTTGATAAGTGAGATGGAAGGATATGTAAGGCACGTTTTATTTCTAAAATATTCTCTAAAACGAAGGTAACTATGTTCTTTATTTTCATTATAAAATGAATCCTTGCAATTTTTGCATTTTTTTACTTTTAATTTACGCAATACATATCCTGTAACAAACTCTAATTGTGCTTTTATCTTTGGGTCTTGGGTCTTTGTTTCAAGATCTACAAAGATATTGTCACTATTCACATCATCAAAATCAACTTCCATAATATAACTTGACGTCTCAGGTTTCTTAAAAAAGAGGTTTTTGAGGGATTTAAAATTTATGCAGTTATCAACTTCACAGTTGGCCCCCGGCGAATGCGTACTACTAAAATTATTAATTAATAAGGAAGCATAGGCTGCTTCGAAGCCAACACACGAAGGCGACGTATTACGATAACCATGGCTTCGAATGCAGCCAAAAAAATTTTCTAGGGGGTCTTGGTTGAAATGTCTCATCCATATAGACGTCAGGTTATACTTTTTAGATAAAACATTGACAAGATATTCAATATTTTCAATTGTCTGCAACCAATTGGTAATTGATGGTACAGTACCAGATTTGCCATTACCGCAATATTTCATACTACTTATAATTTTCTTTGCTTCAGCCCACACTGTTTTGTGAGTTGAATTAGGAGTTACTGGTCCAAGCAGAGGTTTCCCTGCCCTTTTTTTTGAATTTTCGTAGCTCCCGTTAACGGAGTCGAACAAATCGTCGAAAAATAAAAGTAAATCTGCTGTTTCTTGGCATTCATTTGGCAGAATTCCCATACCTGGAAAAGAAAGATAAATTCATCATCATCAACTTAATTAATCAATTTGTTAAATTATAATTACATTATTTTTTATTTACATTTATAAATTAGTTAACTATAAATGATTACATTACGGGCCTGTTTCACCACCTACGATTAAGTTCCTATTAACTTACTTGGCAAATAATTTCATACAAATTATGTTCCATTTTTGAATTTATTTGGTGAGTAGTATCTATTCGGACAAAGTGAAATAGGCTCTTATTGAATCTAAATGACAATATTTTATTTTTATAATTTAATTTTAAAATTTGTCAAGGAGTCATTTAGTGCTATTTAAATTAACATAATTATGTATAACAAAGTGAAATAGGCTCTTATTGAATCTAAATGACAATATTTTATTTTTATAATTTAATTTTAAAATTTGTCAAGGAGTCATTTAGTGCTATTTAAATTAACATATATAAGAAATATAAATTTTAATGTGTACTGACTTGCGAGATATCCCATATTTGCTGCAACAGAGCGACTGAAAACCTGTGTGGCGCATTTGACTTTCATCTTAGAAATTTTGTTTGGGACAACATGTCTGTCGGTCAATTTAGGCATCAGCCTTATCCCCTTATAAGCAGGATTTTCATTATATAGTTGTATAACATGATCCCATTTAGCAGTCTTTTCTTGGCCATCTATTTTAAATTTTAAATTTTTAGTAATTAAATTGTTTCTTATTCCTTTAATAAGGTGAGGAGGATCATAAAGAGGAATCACTTCTTCTCCGTCTACCTCAAATATTTTATTTTTCTGCACTTTTTCTTGTCTAAGGTATCCTTCCATTGTGTCTCTGATAAGCCAATTAATTGCACTTACATTTGTAGCACCCTGGTCACATACAGTTGCTATAACTTTTAGCCCAATTGCATGCAATCTTCTTATTACAAGCTTTATTTGTGTTGCCAACTCCAAAGCTGGTGTGGTGCTTGCACAAAATGTGTACGAAATTGGCTGCTTATAATTCCTTTGAACACCTCTCACCATGAACACCAGGGCATGGTCTGCAATTTTTTCATATGTTCTAGTGCCATTATTAACGAAACCACTCACATAATCGGTTCTTCTATTATAGTCGAAGTGTGGGGTAAGTGCAACTTCGTCAAAAAGTAATATGCATAGCTTTTCTGCTGCTTTCATTTTTTTTACTTTTTTTTCTAACTGGTTAAATAAATTTTCGTTGATACCTGGGTGTAATGAAGCCCGTGATATCATCCTGGTAAGTGTTAGTGGGGAAGGTAGTACAAAAAATTTTCTTAGCCATCTGTAGGCTCTAGGTCCCTGCTTATATAGGGCTAAGGACATAATTTTTTCATTCTTCGTGAATCTGCAACCTAATTTATGTTTCCCTGCCTCCCGGAATTGTAGCATTGTGAATATATTTGCTGCTGACGAAAATTTGCTGAGTGCTTTCTTGAATGTAACATTTTCTGATAGTTTTAAAGCTTTCTTTAATCTTGTCATTGCAGAATCCTTTTGTCCTTGCAATTTTTTAATCTTATTCTTCAGCATAATAGTGTCGGAATCAAAAGTTCTGAAGATCGTTCTCTTGACATTTTGTTTGCCTGGAAATACAAAATTATGACTTAATTCTACTATAAGTATAGTATAACTGTTTAGTATAGGAAAACTGAATAGTAGTGATGGTAATAATAAATAAATAAATAAACTATTTATTTCAGGCGACACAGGCCATAAACAAACTAAACAACCAAAAACAACAATAAAAAAAAACTGAAACTAAACTGAACTGTTTGTAATAAACTGAATGATAGTGTGATGGTTAACAGGGAAGAGTGGAAGAGAAAAACATTTTGCGCCAACCAAGTAACATGGGACAAGAACAGGAAGAAGAAGAGTATTTTTAAGACCCCCTTTCAGTCCTTGTTGTAAAAAAAAAAAAATATTTCTTTCATAATTGCAAAATAGTTGGGCATCATCTAAAACTATTCCAAATTTCAAGTTGATAGCATTAGTAGTTCTTGAGATATCCAGCTGTGATAGACAGACTGAGTCGCACCATAAGGGTTCCTTTTTAGCATTTTGGTATGGACCCCTAGTAAAATAGTTACTGCTAACAGCTGTTAGTATGGAACTTACACTGAAATAGCGAAAAATAATCATCTATCTATCTATAGTAACAATAAAATAATTCTAATGTGTACCTTTAGATGTTGATGGGGCAGGTTGCTCATGTATTGAAGGAGTAGGCTGATTTTGAGATAGAACAGCTGGCTGCAACACTTTTACACATCCCTGACCCGAAAAGATATTTTCCGGATTGGTTGTTATATTGGTAACATTTTGTAACTGCAAAGAAGAGCGGATACCTGAAATAGAATTGAGTATAATTATTAAAATATTAGCTTCTGCCCGTGACTTCGTCCGCGTGAAATTTTTTGTTCCCCCGACCCACCCCGTCGCATCGCATCGCCTAACACTAAAAGTTTTTCAAAAAGAACCAGTAGTTGCTGAGACTAGCGCGTTCAACCAAACAAACAAAGTAGTAGTAGTAGTGGCACTGAGTGCAAAAAACGAACAATAAAGAGGGTAGACCGATATTTGTCTGCTCATAAAACACAATACAGTGTTTAGAATTATGGAAAGAATACTTTGATGAGAGGTCGCTAAGTAAGGGAATTTGGTATAGAACCATTCAAGTTAGCCTGTCCAGACTTCCTTGGTTTGTGGGTGCAGATATGCATAGAAATGAGACTGTGACTGCTTTCAGACTACGTTCAGGAATATTCCGTTGAATAGCTTCGCTTTTCTAATGAAAAAGAGTGATTCGCCCAATTGTTCTGAGTGTGGTAAGGTAGAGAATACTACTCATATTTTAGCGGAATGTGTCCGGAACGAGGTTGAGAGGAGTAGCTATTTCATAGAAAATGGTTTTAATTCTATTAATGTTGGTATGTATAATACATAGTATCTTGGCTGCTCCCTTGTCCAAATTGTGCATCTAGGATTTAAGCGTAGATAGACATAGGATGCCCCTATGAGGGTGACATGGTCATACTGATCAAACCCTCTATAAATTTATAAAGATTTTAAAAAAAAAAGTTGATAGCATTAGTAGTTCTTGAGATATCCAGCTGTGACAGACAGACACATAGACTGAGTCGCATCATAAGGGTTTTTACCATTTTGGTATGGAACCCTAATAAAATAGTTACTGTTAACAGCTGTTACTATGGAACTTACACTGAAATAGCGAAAAATAATCATCTATCTATTGTAACAATAAAATAATTCTAATGTGTACCTTTAGATGTTGATGGGGCAGGTTGCTCAAGTATTGAAGGAGTAGGCTGATTTTGAGATAGAACAGCTGGCTGCAACACTTTTACACATCCCTGACCCGAAAAGATATTTTCCGGGTTAGTTGTTATATTTTGTAACTGCAAAGAAGAGCGGATACCTGAAATAGAATTGAGTATAATTATTAAAAAACATACTACTAATTATATATATATATATAATTAGTAGTAGGGTTGTCTTATAGTTTTAGTTTGTGAATGTGAATATGTGAGGGGGCAGCTGATGTGCACTAGGCATACATGAAAGACTACGGGCCTACAAGAGTTTAATATTTTATGAGCAATTTAAGTTTTAAACCATTAGCGGGTTTCTGCTAACAGTTTATCTAGAAACAGTTTCATACTGCATAAAATGATTATCATACCTGATAAAAACAATGATGGAACTGCATTTTTGCTGAGTCTTTTGCTTGCAGTGTTGAATTTTGGATTAAAATGTGAGTGGCAGACTCTTCCATTCTTAAAGACAGACTTGGGGTCTATCACTAATATATTCCCACCAATTGCATATATCCACCTATTGAATCTATCCAACTCCTTTTCTGGATCGGGGAACTTATGCAAAGTAGTATCTGGACCTGAAAATAGACCAAAGGTTATATTATTTCCTGCTAGGTAGGTACAAGCTTTAGCTAGTAGCTGTAGCTTTCCTCTATGTTGATATTCAATTGGTAATGTAGTTAATTCAGTGTGCAGTTGTTAATAGGTACCCATATAGTTCACATATGGCGCCACCACAATCTCTTCCTTGTTGCTGTTCTGCTTACTTGAGGTAGAAGGAGGCAGCGTGCTTTTATTTTAAAGTATACCCACATGCTGAATGTTGTTCCACATGTTATCATACTGCCGTACAGGACGTAGTGATGTTGTTTATGGTAGGTAACTATTTGTACTTACGAGTGTTTTTGCAGTTCAGCACACAACATTTGCTCGCGTTCATGTTTTTAGACAACACAATATCAGTGCGTTTCGCAAACAAGTAAACAGTCCAGATTTTCATGCAACGGTCAATCAGATATAGCGATGTCGTCGGTATCCAATACTTTTCCAGGTCAACGTTTAAAAGCAGAATCGTCAATGTCCATACAAGCCAAGTCGTCAAGAAAAATCCACAAATATATCGAAGCGCATCCATTCACTCGGAAAGAGAAAAACGGACAACGGAATATTTTTGTTTAAAAACAAATTTGACGTTTACGCGAGTTGTGATCCTTTTTTTCCACTTAATGAAAACAGTTTAAAAAAATAATGTTGCGTTAATGGATGATTTTAGCCATAAAAACAAACGCTGTATGTTAACACAATTAATTTAAAACCCCTTAATTGTTTTTATTTGTGAAAAAAAATAGTTGTTATTATAAGAAAATCTGAGTAAAATGGAACATAAGTTTAGACTAAACCCATGAACATTTTGAGAACAGCGCTATCTGTCAATAAGTAAGTTTAACTTTTGATATTACTATTCGAGTAAATTAAAAATCTATCTATTTGAGTAGTGTATCTCCAAAAGCAGAAGCCCACCTAAACTGACCGGTTATGCTTCCCTTACTTTTGTTCTAAGCTATACCACCGTGTGTTTTGTTTCCCTCTTCATGCAATCATCAGATTAAGAAAAAAACTGAAAAATGCTTTAATGTTAAAATTAAGACAGATACTAAAGGCAATGGTAAATTCGTTTTTATAATTAGAGTTCAGAATTTCAGACTAAATACTCCCAAATTTTGCAACAACTTGCTAAACAATTCCAAATAACAAATATTATTTCATACTGTCTGCATGTGTGAGAAAAGAAAACTATTTTTTTTTTTTTCAATTACAGGTGCAAGCAAAAATGGTTACTACCAAGGCCTCTGCATATGGTTCGAGTGTAATTTCCCCCAGCTTCCTAACGCTACAGGAGACAGTCACACAGTTCTGGACACAAGTCCACAGAGTGCGGCCACACATTGGAAGCAAACGGTTATAGTGTTGCCACAGCAGCAAGAGGTGGAAGAGGGAGAACCTATCGCCTTCCAGTTGGATATGACCAGAGCGGAGGCTACTAGCAGAAGGTAAGAATTTTTTTAGGTATTTTTACATGTTTTATAGTCACTTTTGTCTATCTGGTCTGTCTTAAAAGGCTCTAGTAGAAGAATTTCTATGAAAACATCAAAAAGCTGATCGAGCGACAATACCGATCATCAAAAATCGAGAAAATCTATAGGCACAAGGCTCCCACAGACAGGCGCGACGCGACTCGAGTAGAACAATTTCCTTCTACTCGAGTCGCGTCGCGCCTGTCTGCGGTAGCCTTGTGCCTATAGATTTTCTCGATTTTTGATGATCAGTATTGTCGCTCGATCAGCTTCTTACAGATTAACTCGATTTTGTTTGATCAAGTGTTGATCGTCAAAAAATCGAGCAATCTGTATAGGCACCTTTAATTATATGCAGTGTAGTTATTAATTTCGAAATGTTGCCTAAGATCCTAATCATTTAACTTGATTGGTCTATCATTCAACTTGCTAGGAACTAATATTTTAAAAACTACCTATTATAGGCATCACACTAATATTATAAGGTGAAAGTTTGTGAGTGTGTGTGTGTTTGTATGTTTGTTACTTCTTCACGCTCAAATGGCTGGACAAATTTGTATGTTTGGTATGTAGATAGCTTGTACTCTGGATTAACACAAAGGCTACTTTTTATCCCGGTCAACGCGGGTGAAACCGCGGAGCGCAGCTAGTTCAAACATAAATGATGCAGTGGATTAGCAAAATCCTTCGGATTGCGATTAAAAGTGTGTGACACAATATTGGGCTGACGATTAGAGGTATTAGATGTCACCTTGCGAAATAGTAGGTGGTATCAGTTGCAATATTGACCCTAATTCCGTTAAATGTAAAATTAATTTGCATGCCATAAACATACAAAAAGGAGAGTATTTTCTGCAAATAAATGATTCTTATTCTTATATTTTTTGAAGTACTTCAACACGGCAACACCCAAAATTCAATGTCTTCTTACAATTTCTATCAATAATATGTATTTATTTACAAAAAAAAAAATATGTATATAAGTACAGTCCCCGGCGATAAATATTGCACATCGATCTTTGGAAAGAGACAATCGGCTAATTTCGGCTTCGTAGAGCGTTATCTCTGTCGCACGAAATACAAACAGTCTGGTATCTATTAGGAGCTGTTAAAACAATTATGATTTGCTTCTTTTGATAATTCTTTTTATTCTTTGTTTAAAATACACCAATTTTTCTATAAGTGATGGCTTTAGGTTGGGGTAAAATAAAATAAAAAAAACATGTTCACATTATGTTTACTTACGTATTTAATTATTTTGTATTATACGAAATTGCTTTTTTGGTCTCCCTTTTTTTGGAGTGCTGAACTTAATTTCAGTAGAATTTGTTTCAGTACTGACTTCGTTTAGTATATTGTTCAAAGTTCTTCTTGAAATTCCAGTGGCATTTGCAACTCGCTCTTGAAACAACTTACATTTTCATCTTCATTTTTTTTAAATCTGTCAGCTTCGGTTACAAAATATTTATAAACATTGTAGATAATTTCGCGTGACTGACCTCGTAAAGGTTTCCCTCTTTTTCCTAAAGATGCCATAGTACAGTACAACTTTAAATTATTTTTTGCGGGTGTTAACAACTCTAAATATATATTTTGAACAACGACTGACAAAACGTCACATTGGTAGTGTGCGACAGAGATAACGCTCTACGAAGCCGAAATTAGCCGATTGTCTCTTTCCAAAGGTCGATGTGCAATATTTATCGTCGGGTACTGTACCTTCGTGTGCTAAAAGGTAAAACTGTAAGTTTTATGAAACATTTAAATGTTTTCGTATAAAAATCGTTGACACGTTTGTGATCCCGTGTTTATGTTGATACACTGGCTCTATTGATAATACCTATGTAAGAAGTCAATGACTGGCTCCACTACTTTCACTCACTTTCAATCTTTTCCCGCCATTAGTGGTGACTGACAGATGACGTTAGTGACAGCAGATACCTCACTACAGTCCCCGGCGATAAATATTGCACATCGACCTTTGGAAAGAGACAATCGGCTAATTTCGGCTTCGTAGAGCGTTATCTCTGTCTCACGAAATACAAACAGTCTGGTATCTATTAGGAGCTGTTAAAACAATTATGATTTGCTTCTTTTGATAATTCTTTTATTCTTTGTTTAAAATACACCAATTGTTCTATAAGTGATGGCTTTAGGTTGGGGTAAAATAAAATAAAAAAAACATGTTCACATTATGTTTACTTACACGGTATTTAATTATTTTGTATAAACGAAATTGCTTTTTTGGTCTCCCTTTTTTGGAGTGCTGAACTTAATTTCAGTAGAATGTGTTTCAGTACTGACTTCGTTTAGTATATTGTTCAAAGTTCTTCTTGAAATTCCAGTGGCATTTGCAACTCGCTCTTGAAACAACTTACATTTTCATCTTATTTTTTTTTAAATCTGTCAGCTTCGGTTACAAAATATTTATAAACATTGTAGATAATTTCGCGTGACTGACCTCGTAAAGGTTTCCCTATTTTTCCTAAAGATGCCATAGTACAGTACAACTTTAAATTATTTTTTGGGGGTGTTAACAACTCTAAATAATAGGTCTTTACCTATGAAATTGCCGTTTTGTATGAAAAAATTTAAACGAATTTTTTTCATGTATTTTTTATTTGTATTAATCGAAGTAATCACCCATGCAATCAATGCATCTTTGCCAACGCAGTGGCAGTTTATTGATGCCCTTCTTAAAGAAATCAGCTGGTCGGGAGGCAACAAATTCTTCAAAGGCATTTTGTACTGCCTCTCGGGTATTGAATTTTTTTCCCGCCAAGAAGTTATCCAAATTCTGGAAAAAGTAGTAGTCTGTAGGCGCAAGGTCTGGTGAGTAGGGCGGATGACGGAGAGCTTCCAACCACAGTTCTTGCAACTTGGAGACCGTCTGCTGTGCAGTATGAGGTCGTGCAGGAGCAGCGGAGACGAGCGATTGACCAATGCTGGTTGGAGATGTGCCAGCTTCTCCATCATTGTGTTCAGTTCTTCACAGTACACATCTGCAGTAATACTCACCCCATTTGGTAAGAAGCTGTGATGAATCACACCGGCGCTAGACCACCAAACAGTGACCATCACTTTTCTAGGGGTAAGTTTTCGTTTAGGGCATTGTTTAGGTGCTGAACCAGGATCCAACCAACTTGCTGAGCGCTTGCGGTTATCAAACAGAATCCATTTTTCATCGCAGGTAACAATGCGGTTCAAAATTCCTACATTTGTGTGTCTGTTGAGCAGTGCAAGGCACGTCTCGACGCGTACTTCGCGTTGGCGATCATTGAGTTCGTGGGGCACCCATTTGTCAAGCTTTTTTACCTTGCCAATTTGACGCAAATGGACCAATATTGTTTTGACGCTAACGTCGAAAGCTGCTGCTAATTCAGCCGTAGATTGTGTATCATCAGCTTCCACAATCGCCTTTAATTCGTAATTGTCGACCAAAGTCTTCGGACGACCGCGAGGTTCATTTTTCAGGTCGAAATTTCCAGAACGGAAGCGAGCAAACCAATAACAGGTGGTGCGTTGGTTTGTAGTGTTAGCTCCGTAAACGTCGTTGATGTTGCGTGCCGCTTGTGCCGCGTTGCTGCCACGACGGTACTCATATTCCATAATTACTCGAATTTTTAACGTATCCATGATGACGAAAAAGATTGAAATGCGATGAAAATGTAACACTAATCAATAAACAAATGACTACTTTTGGAAAAAAAAATCCATGTTTTTAAAATAAAATTAATTTGAAATTAGAATTCTTAGCCAAACAAAAATTATTTTGATTTGAAATGGCCAGTACTGCAGAACGGCAATTTCATAGGTAAAGACCTAATATATATTTTGAACAACGACTGACAAAACGTCACATTGGTAGTGTGCGACAGAGATAACGCTCTACGAAGCCGAAATTAGGCGATTGTCTCTTTCCAAAGGTCGATGTGCAATATTTATCGCCGGGTACTGTAGTTTATCAGCCATCTCGTTACCAAGCATTAGGTTGCTTAGGACTAGATGGCGTTGTGTGAAATGTCCAAGGATATTTATTTATTTTATTGTTTACAGGTACAACTTACAAATGACGATGTTAGACCCAGAAGCAGTGGAACACCCACTCCCATGCTCCTGCCACATGACAAAGTGTATACTAACTAAAACCTTCATGATGCAGCATGCAGAACATGCTCTAAACCAAAATACTAAGGAAAATGGTACCAATGTTCTACAGAATGAAGAAATTGATGATGACGATGACGATGATGATAATGATAATTAAAAAACATATAATATGTGTATGTGGTTTTATTTAAAAATTATAAAAGGGTTTTCGTAAAATCATGTATATTCGAGAGTTAGATCAAATTAACCAATGTGCTATTGAAATACCAATTGGTTACTAAACCAAATTGGTTGTCACATTTGAAAATGGAACAAACATAACTGGCGAAATGTGGGTGCACCTCTGCCCAACCCTTCGGGCATAAGGCGTGAAGTTGTTATGTTATTTGAAAAATATGTATTCAAATGTAACGAGTATTTGTGACATTAATTCGAGTTACTGTGCTAGCCTTGCGTGTTTATACTACTGAATTTTATACTAGTTTGTCTTACTAATAGGGATGATGACTAAAAATTTATTTTTTGTCCGTCATAGAGATTATTAAAAAATATTGGACACGTATTTTTTCTTTTTTTACGTAATCAAAAAATTACGGCGATACATTGAGTTAAAATATGACATGACGTCACGCGTAGCTAGGTTTTATACGTACAAGTGACGTAGCGAGCCCCCACTCCCCAAGTTTAATGCGTGATAGCTAAGTATTTTTTTATTAATATGATAAAGCAAAAAATACGTGTCTAATATTTTTTTATTATCTGACTGACGGACTAATAGAATTTCTTTTTTTTTACCCAGGCATCATCCCTATGATAAATCATTAGTAAGAAAAACTAGTATAATTAATTATAAGTAACAAAGTAAGTAACCTTTTAACCGCTTGGCTAAATAACAATTGCCGTGCCCCTAGCGCGCGGGATACAAATTGATAAAATATTACCTACAATAAATTACAGTTAATAGGACGAAAATAGAACGAAAAGTCATGAATATTCTCTGTCGCAGAAATAAGACACGATCGGTAGGGGCACGAAAATATGTGTCGCATAAATGCGACACAAGCGGTCAAAAGGTTAACTCAATTAGAGCTGTAAGAAATGTCGTACATCTCTATTTGTTTCATGACGTCATCCGTTGACTTCATTTCAAGTCCTTGGCGCTCCGAGCATGTTAGATTCAATTCTGATTAGGTATGCCTGTGGTCTTTCTTTGTTTCATTTTTGTCTACTCCGTCTTCAACGTTAATCAATGACTAAACGAACACGAAGAATAAACTGGCAGAATGTTTCAATGAGTTTTTCTACGTGTTTTCTCGAAATGGAAAGTAGTAATATTAACCCTGTAACCGATGACGTCGGATTAATCCGACAAATATTTTCGTGTCCATTTCGCCGGGGTCGTATATTTACGATCAAATACCACAGCTCCTATAATCTGATTTTTTTATTTCATTATGCTGTATTCTATCAAAAAGATTTTTTAATTTACTGTGCTTGACAACTGTTATGAAGTCGGGCGGTTAAAAGGAAGAGGTGCTGCTCCATTATCAGTTTTAAAAGCACCTCTAGAGTACAGCCTTTATTTTGTGTCACATAGAAAAAGGCCTATAAATAAAGGTGAGCGTCGACTGGTCCACGCCGGCCGCAACGCACGCACGGCACGCAACGGATTTTGGTTTGCTTTGTATGAATTCATATAGCACTGCGTCCACTACCGGTACCCCCCGCATTTTCATTTCTTCATATGAACAAACCAAAATCCGTTGCGTGCCCTGCGTGCATTGCGGCCGGCGCGGACCAGTGGACGCTCAGCTTTAGACGGCCATTGATCATCATACTGACTCATTTTCAGATCATCTCAGGTCCGGGGTATCTTCTCTTCTAGCACCTCAACATGTTAGTAACAGACTGGGTGAGCTGCGCTTCTCCGCTGAGCCATCGGTTATAGTCGAGCCTCATGAGTAGGCGAGCTAGGTAGACGCCACAGGGACGATCGCGTAGAGATACTAGAAGCTGCATCAATTGCTTCACCAGCTTGCTGAATCTGAAATATGAAAAAAAAAGGTTCGAAAAAAACGGCCGTACTTTGAACCTGTGCATAGGAAATTTCAAAATGTTCCATCTCCTGAGCCTGACTTAAAACATTATTATTATTAACATTAATTCTATAGAGGTAAAAGAAAAATATGACCAGTCGTGAAACACTATCGTGTCTAGTCGTGTAACGACCGCTAGCCCAACGAGACAGTCCAATTATAACAAATTCTTTAGAAATATTTCTGGACCTAAGCAATTAATACTTTAATAAGATTCGTTTGATAGGTCCCTAAACCTAGATAGGGAACTCTGATAAACCACTATCACGGGCCGTACTATGACGTGAAAAAACATCATGGATCCGTTGAGAAAAAAGGATGATGCTATATGTCGTATACAACGTGTAACGTTAAATGCGCAAAACCTCTTAAGGGGTCATTGTACTCATCATTATGAACAACTTTTATTATTAGACCAAACCTGAAATCGCGAAAAAAAATCAGCTGTTCAGAACATTTCTATTCGCATAATTCGTCAAAATGTACTGAACAGCTGATTTTTTTTTCGCGATTTCAGGTTTGGTCCCATAGTAAAAGTTGTTCATAATTATGAGTACAATGACCCCTTAAGAGGTTTTGCGCATTTAACGTTACACGTTGTATAGCTCCGTCTCTTTCTCACACTGGAACCGCTCAACTTCTGCCCTGCTATAAACCGACGTTCGCACGGACGTAAAAATATCGCGGCGGTATGTTATCGCGCACTGGATTTTCAACGCTCTGCTTAGCGCCGAGAGTTGAAAATCCGACAGTGTGTTTTTTCGACGGGCTAGAATGCACTCGGTTGTTGTTAATTTGGATTCTCAACGCTCGGCCCAACAACGAGAGTTGAAAATCCAGCGCGCTACAAAATCCCGCCGCGATATCTTTACGTCCGTGTGAACGTCGGCTTAGAGCTCATAGTAAGCCCCAGGATTTTTTATATCTTTCACCAATATTACCTACGTTCATTCAAACAATAATGAATACTAACCTATCAGAATACCCTCGAATATAATAATCCTCTGCTTCTCTATCAGCGACATTGTCGTTCATTCCGCAGAAGGAGTCACAGAGCTTCAGCAGTTCCATTATGTTGCAGAACACCGGGTTGCTCAGCGAGTCAGTCGTGTCCCCCGAACTGTCGCTGTCACAAGACTGGAACATAGTAGCAGAACTTTCATTATTTACTTGAAAACATTCCAATGCAACCTGTTTATATAAATTCTCAAGATTTGTCCAATCTTTTTCCGTGAGTTTCAAGTCAAGTGATTTGTTTCGCGATTTCTGGATAGGTCCAATAGTAAAAGTTGTTCATAATGATGACAATGACCCCTTAATAGGTTGCCTTGTATACAGATTCTTTTTTTTTTAAGTCGTATTAAAAACAGTAAAAAACGAACTTACAGAAGTAACAGTCAAGAACGACTGGCTAAGTATATCAGCGAGGAAGGTAGCATGCGCCTTCTTAAGCTTCTCGAAGTCACTGGTCTTGTGCACCGCGTCCATGAGTCGAGAGAAGTTGGTCTCGAGCACGTCGGCTTGCATGTAGTGTTGCAGGTTGTCCATCAGGAACATTAGCTTGTTGTGCAGCTGGCACATTGAGAAACTGGAAAGTCAAATAAGTAGACAAAGTACAATGGGCAAAAGTTGTCCAAGAATCCACCACTTACGAGACCTATATAACTAAATAGTCTATTTATACTATAAACAATCTTATGCAGTCGGACTCGGAGCATCTTCTTAAAAACAATAAAGACCTGTTGCCTCTGACATTAAATTGTTTATAGCATTATTAAGTGGGATTGGAGACAGAAATAGGTCAACTTGTTTCCATCTTTTAAATTTACTTTTTTTATTTTACACTTTTTAGTTAGGATTATTTTTCTCTCACTGTATTTGGTAACGCTTTAGGTAACGGTTGTTAAAATTACCTTACAAAGCAGTCTCAACTCAGTCTTGTCCGAGCGGTCGTTGTGACAGCACGCCTAACGCGCTAAGTGATATTACAAATTGTTATGTTATACCTAAAACCTGACCTAAACCAAGACACCACAATGTGTACACAAGAAGAAAGGAACTGAAAAATACATACAAACTTACAAAGGTGATGCTTATTTCTAAAGAAATCTATTCCAGTATACCATAGTAAAAGTTACTCCTTATTCAATAGACTGTTAAGTGAACTTCACTGACATAGGTCTCGTTAGTGGTAGACATTGGACTAAACCCCATACTTACACTTATTTTGCCCAATGTCCTTTAAATTAGGAATGGTGGGTTGATGAAATTAGCGGTTCCGTGGTTATTTTGTTTTAAATAATGCTAATGAACCTACCTAGCAGACTGTTTATAAGTCTTCCACAACGCATGTAGATCATGCTGAGTCTTCTTAATCCTCAGTAGAAGGCGAAACATATCGTTATACCGCGCCAGTACTTCTGGCGTAAATAACAGATGGAGCGGCCATTTGAAATCGTACTTCAAGATTATACTGGACCAGCCATCTGCTACTGCAATTGAATTAAATCTTAAGTAAGTATTCTTCGTTAAGGCGGGAATACAAATGCCTGTGGCTTGTACAAAACTATGCAAGTAGCTTGCATGCCATTGTGACATTCACCAATCTGAAGCTATTATGGTACCATCGCGGATATTTGCGGTGAACCACTTTTGAACCTTATTACCTTAGCAATAAGGTCGATAAGTGGATCACTGCAAATGTCCTACATTGGTATGTAAGCTACTTGCATAGTTTTGTACAAGCTACACTACAGGCATGTGTATTCCCGCCCCTAATTGTAAAAATTGATGACCTTATGACTGCGTCAGTTATTAGCGGAGAACGTGTAGCTGAATTTTGGGCCAAACATATTTGAACTTTTGCCTTCGATACGCTAAGAAGAAGTAAAAATTAAAATAATCTTAGGAACAAATTAAAAATAAACTAATTTCGGCAAGTTTTCGCCCTGCTTTTGTATATTTATAAAGTTAACCCTTTTTACCTACAAGGTGTTACTTAAATAACACACAACCTCTTAAGAGGTCACTGTAGTCATCATTATGAACAACTTTTACTATGAGACCAAACTAAAAATCGCGAAAAAAAAATCAGCTGTTCCCTACATTTTAAAGAGATCAGCTAACATACATGTAGAGAACAGCTGATTTTTTTTCGCATTTTTTTTTTATAGCGCAATAACATTTGGTAGTTTACCCGCATTCGGATGCCTATGGTCCTATGAGATTCGGACTAGAGACAAATTTTAAATGAATGACGAGTACATTAAAAACAAAGAAAGAAAGAGAAAAATCGGAAAGGTTAATTCAGCTTTATCTTACAATCTCATAGACACGTTAATTTGTGTAGGGTAAATAACGTATCAAATTCAGATAATTAGAAAGTAATTGTGCCTACACTGATACTGTAATGGCTGGTTTACACAGCTGCTCGCATTGTGTACTCGTATTTCATTAGTTAGGCTTGTCTTGCCTTTTTTTTTTATTACGAGAGGCAGCTACACTAGTCTCTAAAACAATGCACTCGTCATTCGTCAACCTACATAATTCACTTGTCCCCCATAACTCGCATGGCGAGGGAGACTAGCAGGCAAGTGAAAACTTGCACACAAAAATGTTGAAGTAGCTAGGCTGCGAGCTACTGTACAACTCGCAAGTGCGAGTAACTCGTATGATACGTCCACACAGTGCGAGCCTGCACTGCAGGCTTGCACTGTAGGCCCACTCGCACTACTCAGTAGGCCCACTCGCACGCTCGCAGCTCGCACTGTGTAAACTAGCCATAACTGCCACACTGCTGCTGTGCTACTATAGTTGTATACATAAGTACCAGTGGTGCTATCATCTTCCACAGTAGTATTAGGTGTAACATTCGTAATAGGCTTCACATATGGTAGCTCAAAGCTGAACTTTTCTATATCGGCGCTGTTGCTCAGGAATACCGCTCTTGCCGCTAACTGGAACGCGTGGTTCAAATCTAAAAAAAAAAACAAGTGTAAGGTAAGGACTTTATTCTATGGTGCTGCCATCATTCACACACAAAACTTTTACTATGGGACCAAACCTGAAATCAATAAAAAAATCTGCTGTTCCCTACATTTTGACGAATTATGCGAACATAAATAACAACAGCAACAGCTGTTTTTTTTTGCGATTTCAGGTTTGGTCCCATAGTAAAAGTTGTTCAAAATTATGAGTACAGTGATCCCTTAAAATATTGCCACTGATTACACTTACACCCTGTATAAAAGATCGCTTTTAGCGGTAAGACCACCCATTGTGTCACCCTATGTATAATTTCTACATTTATATCTGTAATTTTTATGGTGTACATTGCATAGTAAAGAGTATTTTTTATGTATCTATCTAGAGCCAACACTGAAATGTTTTATGTGTCTGTCTGTTACCACTCATACTCGTCAAAACAACAAAAATACTCGACGTAACTCATGTTCTACAAAAATCTCGTCCGGTCAGATTGCCATCCCATCGGACTGACTGATGAGAGTGAGAGAAGACCTGTGCACCTGCTCTGAAGGCTGGTCTCCCCGTAGATTGGTCACCATGGCCGACATTCCGTCTAGAGGACTATTATTCTACAAAAATCTATTTTCATGACCGAATTAAATAATGTTTACCTCTAGTAGAAGTCCTGGCAGTAGGTTTATCAAGCATGTGTGCACTCAGTCTCAATAGCTCCAGGAATAGTTCACCGCGACCCAGCAGATAGAAGTCTTTCATCAGTCGCAGTTCATGGATCAGTTGAGCCTCTTCTACGGCTACTGTCCACAGATGCTGGAAAAAGTAAAGTATAACCAGTAAGTATAAGTAGTAGTAGTATAAGTGTAGTATGGAAAAATGTAAAAAAAAAAAACAACACACTTCCAGTTGTTAATAGTACATTTTGATACAAGTGGAGAACGTTTGTTATTGCATTCGAGGCGGAATTAACACCCGAGCCGTAGGCGAGTTTGTATTTGTGCCGAGAACTGCAATAACAAATGTCCACGAGTATCAAACGACGTTTTTCAATACACTTTTGAGGAAATAAAATAAAAAACGGAAAATATTTTTGTCATGAATTATTAGGAAACTATGATTTAAGTTTTCTTTTTTTTCCACGGTTTGCTATCGCCAGGTTGAAGGAGAAGCAAAGGTAAAGCCGATAAACAGCCTAATATGAAAAATAGAAAATTCAAAAATATTTATGAGTTTAGAACACAAATAAATGTTAATTTGTTCATAAACGTTTTTTTTATTGTAATAATCATAGTTTTTGTTTATTTATAAACATTATTTAAATATTCAAAAAATATTAACGCCATAAAGATGCATATTTCTTTGCCGAAATTAAAAAAAAAACATTCACCTCCGAATAGAGACCAATTTGGACTAAGTATAGGTATAAGTTATCTGTGGCAATTTTTATTCCCGCACACGGGTGGGAAAATGAAAAATCGCACGCGTGCGACATACATTGCATTGTGAACATAATCGTAGTGCGATATCACCCAATTTTCGAGGAAGTGTATTAAACAATATTTTCTTTTATTTTATCTCGCCGAGTAGATAACTTTCTATAGATAGTGCAATCCACGAAGACGCGACCCACTACTCCTCCTAACCGTTTATAGTATTTTGTGTGCAACGGTTAGGAGTAGTGGGGCGCGTCTTCGTGGATTCAAATTAAATTAGCTAGCGAAACTCCACAGCCAAAAAATAAATTCATTTGACGTTTTTTTTTGGGATCATCATCCGGCGCGGCGGTAGTGTAGTCAGTTAAAATATCAGATAAAAATCTGTTTTTCTTTTTGTATAAACTTCACAGATATGATGGGTATCGATATCTCAACACGATAAAACATGTTTTATCAACTCGCACTACAAGCACAGTAAAAAAAAAAAAACGACCGACGAGAGCCCCAGCTGCATAGGGCTTCGTCGGACTGCTGTATGATGTGACTGTGCTTCAAGTAACAATACTACAATTCAGCCGATTTATCTCGGCAAGTCCGAACTTCGCGCAGAAGGCTGCGCAGTAACATTTTTTAGGAACCAAATGATGACATGAGGCTAGTGTGAGTGAGAGAACATGCGCGAAAGTTCTTAGTGCCTATGTTCAGACTTGCCAAAAGATATTTCGCCCGTATTTTACCAGCGGTTACCAACCCAAAAACATCATCAAATCTTTTATTTTGTCATGTTTAGATATCGAGATCCTGTATACTAGCGGGATAGTTGCGTAACACACATAAAATGGCAACAGATCGCAATCAGGGACCGAAAACCTGTATGAATTACGGTACAGGTATCGAAGAATTTTGGTTACCTCTACGGTTAGGGTAACCGCTATCTGGGAAGAAACATGTTACCTTTATTTAAGTTACCGTTTTAATACCGGTTACCTAAAAATGGCTGTCATTGGTCGTCGTTAGCCGACGCGCGCGCGGGTAGACTCGACTCTTTGACACACATAGGCGATGCGCGCCCTTTGACTAATGCCGACGGCACGTGTACATAAGATAGAGGTAATTTTTATTTCGGTAACCGGTATTAATACAGGTTGTATTCAGTATTTAAGAATTAAGGTAACCTTTGAAAATATATGTAAAAAAAATAAAGGTTGTAACCGAAAAATACCGGTATTGATCGTACCGGTTTCGGTCCCTGATCGCAATGTCTTCCATTTTGACATCCATTAGGTACACACGGCTACACATCAAGCTATACATTTCCAGTTTACACTGACCTCTCATTGTAAGGAAATCCTATACAATGCGAGATCAGCTTATACTGGAAATGTATAGCTTGATCTGTAGCCGTGCGTACTTCATAGGTTTGAAAAATTCGTCTTCTCAGCAACGTAAATATCGCATGGGTTAACTGTCATTAAAGGAATTGCAGTCGATTACCATTTTATTTGAATAACGCAATTACCCCGCAGGTAGACTCATTCAAGAGAGACTGTTTTCCCTGTCAGGCTGATGGGTTATATGAATCCGTGGTCAGCCTTCAAAGCAAGAGAGAACAGTCCTGGTCACGCAAGTTCTATCGTAGAACTCATCCTTAGCTTTTCATCAGGCGAGGTCGAGGTCAAGATCGGGCCTAACCCGCAATAAAAAAGACATAACATAATCAGCAATATAATGTTTCCACTGCTGGGAAACAGGCTATAATCTAAGTATACCACGCGGGCCCAGTGCGATTTGGTAGATGTCACGTCTTCGAATTTTTGGTTCTAGGACATGTCGGATTCCTCATGATGTTTTTCCTTCACCGTTTTGAGAGTGGTGGTGATGAAAATATTTACACAAAGAAAAGCGCCTGCTTGGGTTCGAACTCACGACCTACAATTCGTAAGTCGGGGCCGTTACCACCGGGCCACCGCTGCTCTCATAAAAAAGAGTTGTAAGGAAATACAAGTTTTCTGCCAGATTTCTTATCCTAACATACCTTAGTAACACATTCCTTTATTTCTCTGATAACTCCTCTAAGATTACAAACTTCAAACACTTCAGGGTTCTTCAGTTTCTGCAACTTCTCATGGAACTCAGCTTCTTTATCTTCCCAAATTGTGAATCTTAAAATATAAACAGTACATGTGACAATATAGGTCAATCTGCCTATCCTTTTTACAACTATGTTGGGGTCGGCTTCCAGTCTAACCGGATGCAGCTGAATACCAGTATTTTAAATGGAGCGACTGCCTATCTAACCTCCAAAACCCAGTTACTATGGGTAATACGATACCCCTTGGAATTGACTGGTTGTCAGACTTTCCGTAACGCGTGTCAAAGATCCACGAATGACAGCCGGGACCAACGGCTTAATGTGCTTTCCGAGCCACGGAGGAGTCTCGTTATGTAAGGATGGTCACCCATCCACGGACAACCCCGGCAAGCGTAGCTTAACCTGATGGATCGACTATGGGTAAGACATGATAAATTCGTTAAAAAGTTTGTGCTGAGCCTTATGTTACCTAAGTCAGAAACATCGGATAAACAGTTCTCAAGTTATAAAAACACAGACAGGAAGTGTATAAACTGCTAGCGTCTACTTGCGACTTCGCCCGTGAAATTTTTGTTCCCCCGACCCACCCCGTCGCATCGCATCGCCCGCCCGCGCTGTTACTTCGTTTTCGCTTAGCGGCTATCAAATGCAAAAATAATTTTTCAAATCCGACTGGTACTTCCAGAGATTACCCCCTACATACAAACAAATTTTACCTCTTTATAATATTACTATAGCTATAGATGTTAATAATCGTTTTCATGAATGCCTAAAAAAGAAGGTTGGATTTTTAACGTTCAGCTCGGCGCGGAAGGAAGAAAATTCAACAACGCGCTTTTTAGGCATTCATTTAGATATCGCCTAATGTTAGTGAAACAGCCATAAAATTACCTTCTGGATTCTACCCCTAACTTCTGCAAAGGCAACAAACTCCTGTTGGCGACAAAAGAACTGTTTTTCTTCGCCTTCTTGGGATCAAAACCAAACAATATAATAGTCTTGCCAATAAACAATATCTCTTGGGCGAGGGAGAGAGGCATAAAGTATGGGATCATGTTTGTGTTGAGGGTGTAGCCACATTCTAGACTTGTATCTTGAAGCTGTAAGAAAAAAAAAACAACAAGCATTATTACAAGTCAGTACACATAAACACCTTTGCATAAAGATACCTCAGATAGAGATCCATACCTTTCTGAGGTATCTCTTTGCATGGGCAGTGCATTTCTTCCTTACGGAAGGTGTCCATAGTAGAGACGCCAGCAGGTCAAGCCACCCGAAACTGTAGAATGTTCCCAATCAACCTTGAACCTAATGCTTTAGCGATAAAGATGAAAATCTATTAAAGAAATTTGACAGATTATAGTAGCTTGATGTGATGGCGTCTGTACATTTTATCAATGACATAGCAATGTGTAAAGGAGGCACAAAACATCCCATTAAGAGCTAATTTGAACAAAGTCAGATATCTTTTATCTGTGGAATAAAATTGATAACTGCATGGAGAAACTACCAAAAAATAAAAATTTATTTGAAGGGCAACACAACCCTAAAGTTTGGTTGAATTCACCATAAGTATCTATGAAAAATTTTGTGTTGAGCAGGCTTTGCCTATCAGGTAGGAGGCAAATAGCTGATGTTATACTACCTATTATCATACAGTTGCAGTATCCAGCATGAACAACAGGATTGAAAAAAAAAAACTTTTTTTACAGTTATTTATAATTGTACGCAAAACCTATTTCCTACCACTCCCACCATATTCCGCGCACTTCTGGCGGGATCGCCTCGCGAACCTGCTCGGGCGAGTCGAAACTTTTAGAACATTCTAGAAGCTTCCTGAGAAACAGACGACGCGCGCCGCTGTTTTGTCATCAGCCCTCTGACGACCGCCAAGTGGACTGTGCACAATATAGATTCCTTGATATACAATTTATGAAGCTCTTCACTTCGAATCTAAATGTTGCATTTACAGTACATGTGTTTTAAACAACAGACAATTTTCATACTTACAGTGGATACAAGAGATTTTTCACAGGCAGATGTTGGAGAAGAAAGGAACGTCTCTGATGCATTATGATGAGTCTGGTTGTGCAGTATGACAAACTCTTGATATGGATCCTTCAGTTCACCGTATAAAAGCCAAGTGCACAACTGGTTCACAAATACTTTGTTGACACAAGAGAATATTCTGTAGGTATACATAAAATATAATTTTATAAAGTCAAATGTTATGAAAAATGAATATTTTTTATGGAACTTCTGAATGAAAGCTGAAACTAGGCTATAACAACTAACTAATGCTAACTTCATTACACAAAACCCTGAAGTTGACACTAAAGGACATCTTTTAACTTATATTTAAATTAAAAAGAAATTACCTTACAACAGCTTCATGCACTCTTTCATTGCTATTCAAAATGTACTGATGCAACAAACTCAGTATCTGACACCCTGACAGTTTCCGCTGCTCAATAGTGTCTATAATCTTATTCAAAGTGTTGAATAACCCGCGGTACTTCTCTACGTAACTGTACACAAATGACAGTGTGTAGTTATGGTTTCCTATCACCAGGCTCTCCACTTCAATTAGATCTTGCTTGTATGACTGTAGAACTTCAGAGAAGCCTTCGCTGAGTGCTTGAGAGTATAGACCACACATCTTGAGTCCTACTAGTAAAGGATTTAATAAACATGAAATACACCTAAGTGTTTCCTAAGACTAAATAAAAAACCAAGACATTGTGCTGTCAAGTGTCAACTGTGACGTGAGGGCGGTTTCGGAAACATGCGTGCACTAGTGAAGTGTAGTTTGGTGTAAATGTGTGCATGGGAGTATGTATCCACAGAGCGAGGTGTAGTTTTACGCATGCTTCACTGTATTGTTTGCAGTGCCTATGTCTTGGTTTTTTACTTGGTTTGAGGAGTGTTTCAAAAACTAGTATGATAGATTTAACTTCAATGCTAATTATCTTCTACTTAGCAATTTACCTGCATGAGTTTTCCTGGATCGAAACCCAGTAGCTTCAACGAAACGTTGAATTCTATGATGACTTTTGGCTACATCATTTATTCTTCCAAATATTTCTGAATCTCCCTGGTTGGCGTACGCTACTAGGTCGTTCTGAAAAGTTGTAAAACGATTTCAGTACACTCTTCATCATCATAGCCTTTACCAGTTTACCGGTCTACAGCTAGACACTTGGACTGTAAAATAGTATATGAAACAATAATCGCTAAAGAATAATATTACCTCTTGTCCCGCTTCTGTAGGATGAGAACAATCCCAAAGGATTAGTAGAGCGTCATGAATCATTTTTTTTTTAAATTATAATAATGTGCCGTTTTCAATTAATTCTTTTGTGTTTATTTACTGCATGTGTCGCCTCGCCTCGCCTGGGATATTTTTTAAAATTGATTAAATTTGTGATTCGTTCGTTGACACTTTCTTGCAAATAAAAACATAAACAACAACCACAGACAGGCTAAGCCACAACAAATACCCAATCATTCATTCAAGGATTTTAGTCGATTTCTGAAAATAATTGCCATTACTTTTATAAAAATGTAAACGTACGTACTGCTTTTGTTGTGTTTGGATCAATAACGTAATTCATATAAATTCGTAATAAAGAAAAGTAGTTTTGTTTTGGCTTGGAAAACTTCACGGGAAAACTTGACAATTATTTTTTTATGATGACCGAGGTCCCATTAGTGTCACATCAAGTTTTAGTACATTACATTATCTGTATTCTGGGTAGGTCTGTGGTAGCAAGCACGAGTCGCCCTACAATGCGCGAACAAAAGTTTGCCTGTATTTAATTCTAATAAAAATTATGCGCCCACGCTGCGCTGTGACTTACGACATTGAACTAGTATTGATTGTATTGGTTTGTTGAATTTGACGTAAAACAGTTATCTTGATTTCGTTAAATGAAATAGAAATATAGCAGTTGATCCTGAAATAATTGTAATGACAGCAAGACAGAATAAGCTGAAGTTTATTTGTTTGTTTTCAATATGTGTTTATAAATGAATTTTTAGAATGGCGGAGGCTTGTAGGTTTGGAAACCATAACATAGAAAGTAAAACATCAAACAAGCAAGATGAAAACTTTTGTATCATTCATGTTTTATGTGTATTTATATCACTTGTTACGATATTAGCTGATTTGACGACAGGTGAGATTCTCTTTTATATCTAATCAACTCTAAAGTTAGATACAAGTTAGGTATCTACTTTTTTTCTGTTATAATTTGAATTCAAGCCGGTTTAATAAATTATTACTTATATCCATAATATTATATCCATGAAATCGAGTGTAATTTATGTACTTTTTATTATTTTTTTATTACAGATGTAATAGTTTTCGCCGAATATTGTAAAGATGGGCATCTTTACTGGGCATTTGGTACATTAATTTTTATAGTAACTCCAAATATTCTTATAAATATATTTTCAATTAGGTGGTTTGTTACTGATCAAAAATCTAGTTTGCGTCATTGGATTACTCACATTTGCCTTGTTGGTTTACTAGAAAGGTAAAGTACCTATCAATGAAAACAAACTTTTTGTGTAAAATTATTTTCTCTATTTGATGTGTGCATTTTTATTTCAGGTATATAATTTTTCTGCGCAAAGTATTTGTGTGCAAAAACCTAGAATCTATAAAAACTCATAAATTAATTTCTCAAAGAAACGATTTGAGCTTGTTACATTTTTTATATATTTTTATTGGTACTGTGCCACAAATAATATTACAAACATACGCTATTGTTACTTTAGATGAAAATTACTATACAAAAGGTAAATTATTTTTGATTTTTTTAAACCTATAACTTTTCCTATTCTTTAGATAAGTGAACAGAAGCGTGGTATTATATATTAAGAATGTTTGTTTATTTGCAAATTAAAATGTTTAAATTAGTTTTGTCTTTAAAAAGCTTATTTGTTTTCAGTGTTTGCGTTATCTGCGTCGATCGCGTCCGTTATTTGGGGTTGCGCGACATACATCTACAGTATTACAGCATTTTCCAATGAGAATTTCAGTTGGAATTCTTTGATGCTAAAATTGTTATGGCATTTCGGAATGTTAATCGGAAGAATTCCAGGAATTTTGTTATTTGCTATAATTTTTGGTATCTGGACATTAATACCTTTAGGTAAGTAATATCTTGTGTTATTATTATTTAGATCGGGTGCCATTCTCAGCAATTTTTTTTTTTAAATTAATGTAGCTAAATGATTAGTGTTTAAACACCTGTTAGACACGTAATACCAAATAACCTTTATTATATTTTCAGGTTTGCATTGGTTTGCAATGACCTTTTGGATTGTCATTCAAAAAACTACATTTTGTCCGAATAAATTAGAAGAAACTCTTTACAATGTTGTTATGGGCTTCGTTTATTGTTTCTGTTATATTAACTTGCGGGAAGGACATACACGTTATCGTTTGATGTTGTTTTATACGTTGATGATATTACAAAACTTTGGAAGCTTATTTTTGTATGTGCTTATTTCTGAAACTGAGTGGCAACAGAAATCATGGTCTATTGCTGCAGCCATTTGTATCTTATTTGGTACAATCGTTGGTATGTTAACACACACAATTATTAAAATGATGATAATATTCCTGTTTTACCGGTAGAGACTTTTAAAATTATTTTTATCGTTTTCAGGCATTCTTTCAATGATATTATACTATAGATATTTTCATTCAACGGGACCCATTTCATGGAAAAATGACGACATTGAATTGAACAATAAAGTTGATATACAACAATCAAATAATAAAAGAGATCATGGCAGCAGTCTAAACCATGTTAGATCATTTAAAAGTTCTCGGAAAGAAGAAGAAACTGACGCCAGCCCCAGGTAATTGCATACATATCTAAAATATGAAATGCTTCGTATGTATAACTTACAACTAAAGGCTTTTTAAAAACATTTATAATTTTTTCTATTTACAGTAAAGATGTGTCAACTGAACAAGTTCAGAGACAGGAAAGTGAAAACGCTGACAAAAAGTTTTTATTGGAACACTGGATAGCTAGATCTGGAACACCTACATTTACATCGGCGCCTATCGGCAACAATAGCTTAGAGGTTTCTAGCGTAGAGTTTTACACAGTTGAAAACACACCTCAATCGATTTTGCACGAAGATGAATACAAACATAAAAACAATAAAAAAATTGCTATTTGCTCTCCAACAGAGTTAACATTAAAGTTAAGTTCTATGGAGAATTTAGAAAGCTCAATAGACGAAATAACTTCCAGCAATTTAAACTTGCACAAGCGTAGAGGCATATGTTCCTCAGATGCATTAAGAGACAATTTAACTAATATAAATCTAGACGTTTGTAACTTAATTAATGAAGAATTTATGAAAATGTTAAAGACGGACAGTTCTGAGATCAGTCACGATACAGATGGTTCTAATAAGAAGACTTCTTCTGACTCTATTGATATGGATTTAGACCTTAGCTTCAGCGATATCAATAGCTCGGATATAAACACATTTAACGAAAATATTGTCCAAAAGTTATGTTTGAGTGCACTCAAAAATATTAAAGTTGGAAACCAAGATGCAGATATCGAAAACATTCAAAGAATAGCTTTAGATATTCTCAAGGAAATGTATGCCAAAAAGGATAAAAATAAGAATGGAATAGGAACGGACTTATTTCCTTCGAAACCACGTGAGTTAGATACTCCAACGGAGGTTTTGTCAGTTCACGATTACGAAAATATATGTGCCGTAAATATTGCACGAGAAGCTTGGGGATTGAGATCCTGGAATGGATATTCTGACATAGAAAACTGGCTTCATGATGGAAGTGTGGTAAGAGACAGAAGAAGAGACACGTTAACGTCAGGTAGCTCTGAAATAAGTAGCTGTGTTTCACAAGATCTCAAAAATGCTATTTTGGCTGCACCACCTTTCCCTAAAAAGCCTCATACATACTCGAATGTATTTGTGAAGTTTGATAGAACAAATCAGGATGATTATACCAATACATTCGTTTCTCATGATGATACCTTCTTAGCAAAACCATGCATAGCTGATGTTAGCAAGGATCCTAACCACTTAGAACCTATAATGGAAGAATTAGATGACCTGGGCGATATAGATCCCTCGAATAAGAAAAGACTGAATTCTGAAAGCTCTTTGGTTGCAACAATAGATGAAATTCGTAAATCGACTGTAACAAATTCCCCAAGAAATTTATATTACAGGCGCGAACATTTATGGGACTCGCCTCAATTCAACACATCTACAAAAATTGATTTAAAAAAAGCACTATGGAAAGAACCTTCGAAGTTTGACTCAAGCAATATAATGGAATCTTTGCCGGAAAAGGAAAACTGTATGAACATTAACCAAAGATCAAAATTTGAGATGATAAGAAAAGAGCTAAACGTTTCAAATATGTCATCAACATCCACAGATTTACAAGGTGGAGAAAATGTTACTGCTTACAATAAAAATACGAGACGTCGCCAAAAATCAAATTCAAGTAATGTCAAACTACCAGGTAAGAAAATCAATGTTAAACCTGAACAAAACCAACACGATTTTTCAAATAAGGACATTGATTTTTTGTGGCAGTTAGTTTCAGAAAGCTCTGCTCCTACTAACTCGACTGAAGACTGTTCTTCAAATAAAATATCGACATCTTTACAGTCACTGATACAGAAAGATACTGCAATGCCAGTAGTCAACACGTCAACTTCGAAAATATTAAATGTTAAGAAGGGAGCGAGAAGTCGACCACGACGAAAGTTTTCCATTTTGAGAGAAAGGTTTGAGCCTAGACTAAATTTAAACTCTGACGAAGAAATGTTATACCGCTCATGTGAAATAAGTCAGCCGCAAACTGATCCGAGCGTTGTAAATGTAAAAAACCAATTTGACCTAGATCAAGGAGTAAGGACAATTCCACGACACCAAAATTATGATAATTCATCTTTTGAAACTAGTGAAAATCTTCCAAGTGCTGCTGGACGTGACTTGATCATGTCTAAAAACATTAAGGAAAAACGATCGTTATTTATGAAACAAGTTTTAAGCCCACCAAAATTCAATACGAAATTAAGACATAAGGTGTAAATTGGGAGTTACAATAATGTGATTATCTTGTTCCTAGTTTTTTTTTTTCTATTTTATCGCCACAAGGAATGAAGTCAATGTGAACATGGATCTCAAAATGAGTGTAGTCATTTTATACTACCATAATTTTACAATTTATACAATTTAGAAAATTTCCGTTGATTTAAAACATGGTCTGTGTTGTTCAGGCTTTTAGTAAGATAAGAATAATACCTATAGTAGTAGGTAGGTACTGATGACCGTTATAGTCTTCCATAATGTGATATTAATATCGGAAAAATTGCAGCTGTGTCAAAACAAGTTCAGAATTAATTATTGTGAATATTGTGACTGTGTTTTTATAATGTGTTTGTGATAATATTTAAGTAATATTATGAAATTGTGGAACTAAGACATATCGAAAACTTGCCTTTATATTTTATGTTAAGCCAGTATTGTAAACTATTATTACTTTTAGTTAATTCTATAGAAATAAAATAAATTTGATTAAAAATATACTATTGTTATGCTTATTTTTATAAATAATCCACGATTTAATAAAATAGAATATTTTATTACAATATTATAAAAATAATATGCTGCCACAAAAATTGATTACAAAAAATGTAACTACACTAATTTAATAATATAAACGATTTTATAGCATTTATAATGCTTGATAAATAGAAGATACACAACAATATTGTCTCGATTATCACATTATGCAGTTATAATAAAAACCAATTAAATTATTTTCCAATAACCACTAACATTACAATAAAATTGACAAATATTACTCTGATAACAGTCTTCTTATATAATACAATGGCTCAAAATATGCATATAAATAGGAATAACTACTGTACTACTTAGGACATATCACTAGAACATATTACCAGCTAAAATGATCAAAATATAGCTGATTATTTCTACAAAAATCTACTAAGAAATATAAAATATATAAGTTATTAAAATAATGATAAGATGAGTTACATTTTATGATAATAATAAAAAAACATTTTAATGGGTATAATCAGAGTATGAAAAAGATATTGCTTTAGTTGGGTTATCATGAGGAAAAACTTTAAAGGTCAGTCGTCATAACATTTGTAAGAAGGCGGATGCGATGAGCGTTGCAGTTTCGACAAAGAATATGATCATCAAGTGGGTAACATCCTCGACCTTCTGACTCTGAAGACAGTAAAAGCCCACAGTCTTCACAACGGTAACATCGCACGTGGAAACTACGATCCAACGCCACCACTCTGACAGTCTCTTCTTCGCCTTCTTCTGGCATAATAGGCAATTCACAAACACAACAGCGTGGAGCAAATTTCTTATGGAAATCTTCAATACAATGAATTTGATTCATGGCATCAACAGTGAATGGTATTCCATCCAGACTTTTTCCACATACAACACAAGTGAAACAGTTGGGGTGGTAAGGTTTCCCAGTAGCTCGCAAAATCCTATCTAGGATTGGCATATCACATACAGAACATTTCTCTAAGGTTTCATAGTAATCAGTTTCACAGTATGGTTGACCTTCCACAGCATAAAATGGTTTGCCTTGCAAGTTTACATTACAGCGGTGACAACAGAAGCATGTCACATGGTACATATTTCCCATTGCTGTGCATCCAGAACTCTCGCCTATCACTTTACCATCGCATTTAATACATGTTCCAAACACGTCTAAATCCTGACTGTCTGATATAGACTTCACAAGAAGATTAGTAAGTGCATCCACTTCTTCCTCTTTATGCAGTGGTGACTTGCTTGTGTTAGACAAGTTATTGCGATAATTGTGTAAGGAATTAGATTGCGATGACATGTTGCTGTGTGGACGTGGGTTAATAGGCTCATAAAGTGACTCATAAGTTGAAGTTTGTGAGACCCCATATTCAGGAAACTCGTTTTGATAAATAGGTGGGTAAGATGGCCTTTCTTGATTATAGTTCAAGTTTGCAGTAGCTCTGACCAACTCACTGTAGTTAGAGCTAACAGGTGATGGTGGTGGCAAATATTCTTCATTATTTTGGCTCACGTTGTATGGTTTCGACGATGCAATAGAAATTGATGGTGGTGGAGGTGGCGGCGGTGGTGGCGGTGGCACTGGAGGCAGGTTATCATTACTTCTGTACGGAGATATATTGCTGTATGTAGCATTGTAACTCTTAGGCGGCATGGGTAAGTTCTGTCTATAAGAATGGTTAAAAGTTGCCAGATTCAATTGGTTTACATTTGCGTAATCTTTATGAATATGAGGGCGTACATTGCCTGGAAATGTGTTACTATACGTCGTATTATTATTTGTAGTCGGCATAATCATTGCAGAATACGACGGCTCACAAATAGTGCTTACAACAGCACTGTGTGGAACTTGAGGTTGAGCCTTCTTTTTTGGCGGTACTGCTGGTGGTATCTTTTTAACTTTGCCAGAGTTATTTAAATCCTTAGCCATTTGCAATTCGGCTAATTGCTTTTCCAATGCGTCAATGTTATCAAGTCGTGACATTTCTGTGGTATTATTGACCTGATAATGTAAGAATGGCAAATATTTACCTTGTACTTTTTGGAGATGTTCTTACGTTATATATATTGTTAATATAAAAATCACATTCTTTTGTAAGTAGCACATTCACTTTACACATTTGAAGAAATGCTTTTGTTATCTTAAAATCCACTTGTCTCGTTCGCCTTGCTTTGGTTCGATGATGATTGCTCTGTGTTCTCGTTCTCCTCACACGTCATTGTCGGCCATAGACTGCAAATCCGCGATCTTTACCCAGGACCACAGATTACAATAATAAAATGTCACTGCGCATGTTGCATCAATCAACATTTTTTCCGTTGTTAGATAATCTACTTCTGCTGCATCATAATATATTTTAAAAACGATTTTAAAAGATGCTCTGTTCAAGAACTTACTATAATATTAATTTCAGTTTTTCTTTCTTCCTTTTAGTCGATTAATCAGTAAATGTACTGAATGAATGATTCGGTCCCATTAGTGCATTTACATTTAAATCATATTTAAATATGTTCATGTTCACTTTGAAACTTAGAGCATTTAACCTTGAAAATGCGGGTGGAAACTGGTAGTCGTAACTAATATAGTAATCTGTGGTCGACGCCAAGGACGCAAAGCAAACCGAAATCTGAAGCCCCTAGTCACCGCGCGTTCACTGTGGACGCACACTGACATATATAGTCCGGGCGGCGGCTGCATGATCACTTACGTCATAGAGTTACTGGAAAATACCACATTCCACGAAAAGTAGACTTAAAATAGGTAGGAAAAAATTTGGTCTGCCGGGGCTCAGCTTGGAGGATCCGTGGCAGTGAGGAGTTATGCTACCCACTTTGGACCATCATTTTACCTCATGTGGTTACTGAACGAAACCTTTTCGTTGGTTTTAGTGTCTATTAGTAGAGTCTAAAAAACTTTGTCGGCCGAGCGTGGTGTTGGAGGGTTTCGGAGTCCAACCATTTTTATGGCCACATCGGGTGGTCTATTTTACCTCATCGAGTTACAGGGTGAAACCAAGTTCTCCTAGTAGCTAAAATGATGCCCTTTAAAAATTCATTGGTCTGCCAGTTCGCAACCTGGCAGTTTTTGCAGTCCAACCAAATTTATACAGGGTGGAATTTTTAACCACACTTGAATGGAAAGTACTCTAAATACTGGAGATAGCAAATTTTACTAAAAGGAAACATTCCTTTATTTTTAAAAAGAAACAAATCCGCATTCAAAGATTTTCGAAAATTCGCTTGCCACACTCAGGAATCGAACCGACTAAAACCCGAAAAAATAACACCCTGTACTTTTATGGCATCAATCGATAGGGTCAATCATAAGGATCAAATCTCTCTAACAAACATGATAAATTAAATGAAAGGAAAACCATGAAATTGAAACTTTATATTCAATGGGACAAGATAAAGCACTTTTACGCAAAGATCCATCAGATTACTTATGTTAACACCTAATCAACTAACAATTAACAATTATCTGTGACATCAGTTATATAAAATGACGACCACTGCCTATATTAATAACCATTTCAATACCTGGATTGGTACAAATGGCACAATCAGATGGCCTGCAAGATCAGCCGACCTCACCTTTTTAGATTTTTATGGGGATATGTTTTAAATCTAATTTACCAAAAATCCTATGTAAATATTATTTGACTTAGTTAAATTTTCCGTCTATAGACAAAATTTTATTTTTATTTGTTTGCTGGATTTATGTTTTTTTATTTGCAAACTGAAATATAAAATAGTTTTTTTTTTAATACAAATGATTCACACATAACACAATTTTTTAATAAACTATACAAAATAATTAAACTAAAATTACCTATTTTGAATAAAACAAAAAGTCTATACCATATATTAATAACCATTTCAATACCTGGATTGGTACAAATGGCACAATCAGATGGCCTGCAAGATCAGCCGACCTCACCTTTTTAGATTTTTATGGGGATATTTTTTAAATCTAATTTACGAAAAATCCGTCCTAAATAGGTAATTGCGAAGTTGTCGTCCTTCAAGTACGCGTGTACAGAGTGTTTCTTTTACGTATCAATTTAACATTTTTAGTGAATATTTAATTTTTAATATTAAAAAAAAATAAAAACATTTTGTTTTCGAATGGTAATATTTTTTAAAGCATGTATGGATGCTATACTATTGCAGGTTAACGGGAACGCCCTCTGTTAGTTAACATACTGTATATAAAACAAAGTCGTGTTAGTTACACCACTTATAAGTCAAGAACAGCTGGACCAATTTTAATGATTTTTGTATCTCTATAATAAGTATTAAAAAATAGAACAATTCACAAAAAAAAAAATGAAGAAAATTCATTTTCTCATACATAAAATTTAGACAGGGTAACAACGTCTGTCAAGTCAGCTAGTACGATATAAAACGACAAATTCCAAAAAAAATATATCATAAAAAATAGCAAAACAGGTTACCATTAATCTAATCTTCATCAGAGGAGCTATCTATATTGTCGTCTGAAGAACTATAGTCAAGAACTATATCCTCTACACGCAGTGGTGTAGGATCGCCTTCGAACCATTTAGGCTGCAATTTATTGTCTCTTAAAAACCAACCACAATGGCTACTAGGGCATGTGGGGTATCATTATGAAAGAGCGCTGTTTGCACTAAAGTATTAAAACATAGAAAAATTCACAAAAAAAATATGAATAAAATTCATTTTCTCATACATAAAATTTAGACAGGGTAACAACGTCTGTCAAGTTAGCTAGTACGATATAAAAAGACAAATGCCAAAATCATATATCATTAAAAAACCGGTCAATAGCGAGTCGGACTCGCGCACCGAGGGTTCCGTTCCGATTTCTGAAAAAGTGTGCTATATGGAGACATAGTTTTATTTTTCGTGTAATCTTTACATAAACTTCTATCACATAGAATAATTTCATATTTTTCGCTTTGCAAACTTCGGAGATAAGGGGGGGGGGGGAACGGTATTTTTTTTACATTTCTCATCAGAAGTCGAAAAATATGCGGCCTAAAAAAAAGAAAAAAAAAAAATGTTTGAGAATGTGCAAACAGCGCTCTTTCATAATGATACCCCACATGCCCTAGTAGCCATTGCGGTTGGTTTTTAAGAGACAATAAATTGCAGCCTAAATGGTTCGAAGGCGATCCTACACCACTGCGTGTAGAGGATATAGTTCTTGACGATAGTTCTTCAGACGACAATATAGATAGCTCCTCTGATGAAGATTAGATTAATTGTTTCGCTATTTTTTATGATATATTTTTTTGGAATTTGTCTTTTTATATCGTACTAGCTGACTTGACAGACGTTGTTACCCTGTCTAAATTTCATGTTTGAGAAAATGAATTTTCTTCATATTTTTTTTGTGAATTTTTCTATGTTGTAATACTTATTATGCTATTCCGGACGAAGACAAATCCAAAGACACAAAAATCATAAAATTGGTCCAGCTGTTCTTGACTTATAAGTGGTGTAACTAACACGACTTTGTTTTATATACAGTATGTTAACTAACAGAGGGCGTTCCCGTTGACCTGCAAGAGTATAGCATGCATACATGCTAAAAACAATATTACCTACCATTCGAAAACAAAATGTTTTTATTTTTTTTAATATTAAAATATTCACTAAAAATGTTAAATTGATACGTAAAAGAAACACTCTGTACACGCGTACTTAAAGGACGGCAACTTCGAAATTACCTATTTATGAATGACGGGCCGCGCGTGCGGCGATCTGATGTGCTTAGCCCCACCCCCTGCCCCCGGATGTCCACCTAATTTTAGTCGGAACTAATATCACGCGCTGACCGGACGTGCATTATTTTTGCATTGCAACATCTTGCGTCATTCTTGTGTGAAAAATGCCGCGTTATCAGTTCAGTGCTCAGGAGTATGCGAACATGGTGGTCATTTATGCTGAGTGTAATTATGATGGTGCACGTGCTCTGAGGATGTATGCTGAGAGGTGCTCCAATGCACAAATCAACCGCGGAATTCTCGTGTTATTGTGAGTGCCCTGGTTTTTTATTTACCTACTATGTTTGCGAATAGGTCCTTCCTAGTCCAAGGTGCTTCAGTGACGCATTCCCTTGTCAGCCGGGCATTTCAGACGGGTTGTTAAATGTTATTGCTAAAACTACACATACTTACATAAATGTTAATTTTACTGATAACAACCCGACGACGACGACGTGTCTTTCTAATTCATTATCCGCTAACTAAAGTGCCCTTGGGAACTCTAGTTCCCAGACGTTTTATGCCGCCATTATAAAAGTCGCCGCTCGCCATTCAGCGCGGCGCGCGGCAGCCAGTTCGCTCGGCTTCATGAGTATTCGTGAGACGCTCGGCATCGTGCGTATTGCAACGTTGCCGGTTTGGTCAATGCTACTACGCTAGGTACTATTTTGATTTTAAACAGGATGTTTCGAATTTATTGTCACTTAATTATTTTTTTGAATTCAGATTATTTTATGCTTATTTTTCTATGCTGATATTTTTATTTTATTCTATTATTGATTATTGATATAGATTAGCGAGTTTAGGGGAACGCCCTCTGTTATTTAACATACTGTATAGACTTTTTGTTTTATTCAAAATAGGTAATTTTAGTTTAATTATTTTGTATAGTTTAATAAAAAATTGTGTTATGTGTGAATCATTTGTATTAAAAAAAAACTATTTTATATTTCAGTTTGCAAATAAAAAAACATAAATCCAGCAAACAAATAAAAATAAAATTTTGTCTATAGACGGAAAATTTAACTAAGTCAAATAATATTTTACATAGGATTTTGGTAAATTAGATTTAAAACATATCCCCATAAAAATCTAAAAAGGTGAGGTCGGCTGATCTTGCAGGCCATCTGATTGTGCCATTTGTACCAATCCAGGTATTGAAATGGTTATTAATATAGGCAGTGGTCGTCATTTTATATAACTGATGTCACAGATAATTGTTAATTGTTAGTTGATTAGGTGTTAACATAAGTAATCTGATGGATCTTTGCGTAAAAGTGCTTTATCTTGTCCCATTGAATATAAAGTTTCAATTTCATGGTTTTCCTTTCATTTAATTTATCATGTTTGTTAGAGAGATTTGATCCTTATGATTGACCCTATCGATTGATGCCATAAAAGTACAGGGTGTTATTTTTTCGGGTTTTAGTCGGTTCGATTCCTGAGTGTGGCAAGCGAATTTTCGAAAATCTTTGAATGCGGATTTGTTTCTTTTTAAAAATAAAGGAATGTTTCCTTTTAGTAAAATTTGCTATCTCCAGTATTTAGAGTACTTTCCATTCAAGTGTGGTTAAAAATTCCACCCTGTATAAATTTGGTTGGACTGCAAAAACTGCCAGGTTGCGAACTGGCAGACCAATGAATTTTTAAAGGGCATCATTTTAGCTACTAGGAGAACTTGGTTTCACCCTGTAACTCGATGAGGTAAAATAGACCACCCGATGTGGCCATAAAAATGGTTGGACTCCGAAACCCTCCAACACCACGCTCGGCCGACAAAGTTTTTTAGACTCTACTAATAGACACTAAAACCAACGAAAAGGTTTCGTTCAGTAACCACATGAGGTAAAATGATGGTCCAAAGTGGGTAGCATAACTCCTCACTGCCACGGATCCTCCAAGCTGAGCCCCGGCAGACCAAATTTTTTCCTAGCTATTATAAGTCTACTTTTCGTGGAATGTGGTATTTTCCAGTAACTCTATGACGTAAGTGATCGTGCAGCCGCCGCCCAGGGCTGCATTCCGAGTTACGCTGTAATCGATTTGAGCGCGCTAAAACACGTACCGAAATAGCGTGAGCGCGATAACGATGTCCCGTGAATCGTCATAGATGACGTCATGACATGCGCCATCTTGCGATAACGCCGACCATGCCCTAAATAAATATCACCGTGAGCGCTGTCAAAATGACAGTTCTGCTGTTTTGTTATGATCGAGTCGCATCTTAACTCATAAATTGTGCTCAGGTATTAAGAAGTGTTCGGTGATTACGATTCTGGCTACAGTCGCCACCTAAACAAAGAAGAAGAATAAAGTGGTGTTTATACAAATAAATAATCGAACCATGAGTTTTCAAGTGAATAAAGCCGACGAGCCTAACGGGTGACTGTAGTGTAAATACTTCTTGCTATTGTTTATGTTTACCATAGCCTTCTACCAAAAGAAGGAAGACAATTATTCTCTGTCACAGCTGTCATACCATCTGTAATTTTTATGCAATAAAACCATATATCTCAAATGGTTTCTTATTATATCTCGTATCAATTTATTGCATAAATAAAAACACAGTAATGGCTTCTATTGCACGACTTCTCAGACCTGAGAAGTTCGACGTGGATCCGGGGGCTCCAACCGCCGAGCTAAAATATCGGCATTGGAAAGAAACATTTTTGAACTATCTTTCAGAAGAAACAGAGGCTGAGAAAGTCAAGATTCCAGATGGAACAAAACTAAAAATTCTTTTTAATAATGTGTCTCCTAATGTTTACTCGTTCATCAGAGAGACAAAAGAATATGCGAACGCTTTTCGCCTCTTAGATAAAATTTACCTGAAATCGAAGAATGAAATCCACGCTCGGTATGTACTATCTTCAACTAAACAAAAGCCTGAAGAAACAGTGGCAGACTATGTACGCACGTTACAACAACTAGCATTTGATTGCTCTTTCAAATCCGTTACTGCTGAAGAATATCGAAATGAATATGTCCGTGACACTTTCATTGCTGGCTTAAGTTCTCAAAAAATTCGTCAAAGGCTACTTGAAAATTTAGAAATAAGCCTGGAAGAAGCGTGCAACCAGGCCATGTCGCTCGAAATGGCTGAAAAAAATTCTAGTGAGTACCAAACTGTAAAAGAACTGTACCAAATCGAAAACACAGATGACGCGGGAAATAATTCCAATCTTGCCGCGGCCCCATCACGTAGACGCTGCTTCTTCTGCGGGGGCAATGTTCATCAGAGAATAAAATGCCCGGCTTTTCGCTCAACTTGTCAAAACTGCGGAAAGAAAGGCCATTTTGCCAAAGTATGCAGGGGCGGAAACGCAGATATTCCCGTTAGCAACGCTGTAGCGCAACCAAAGGAGCCAGAAGTGTCAGCAATATCAGCAGCATCTCCAGCTAGTTTACATAGGACTACAGTTTCAATCACCGTTAACAACCATAAAGCTGATGCCTTGATTGACAGTGGAAGTTCTACAAGCTTTATTAACAAGAAATTTGCTCTATTACTAAACTTGAAACGCCATCCATGGAAAGAAACGGTAACACTGGCTTCAAGTAAACGGACTTCACTCATAGATGGATTTTACTACGCTACAATCAAGCTAAGCGAGCATATCTACAAGGCGAAGCCTCTGTACGCCTTGGAAGATCTTTGCGCTGATGTGATAATTGGTCATGACATTCTAAGCGACCATTCATCAGTAGAAATCAAATTCGGAGGTACGGCAAAACCCCTTAAGATATGTAACGTCATGGAAGCTACGGTGCCTCCTGTGTCACTCTTCAGTAACCTTTCAAATAATCTAAAACCCATCGCTATAAAGTCGAGAAAACATTCTGAAGCTGATAATCAATTCATAAGAGATGAAATCAGTAAACTCTTAAAAGATGGGGTTGTCGAACCTAGTAACTCGCCATGGCGAGCTCAAGTCTTGATCACTGGAGGCACAACGCACCGCAAACGTCTCGTCATTGATTACTCGTTAACGATCAATAAATTTACTGAACTGGATGCTTACCCTTTGCCAAACATAGAATCGATCGTATCGAAGGTAGCACAGAACAACTTCTTCAGCCAAATTGATTTACGAAGTGCATATCATCAAGTACCTATCTTGCCGACTGAGAAAAAGTATACAGCTTTTGAAGCTTGCGGTAATTTATATCAATTTACACGTATACCATTTGGAGTCACAAACGGGGTAGCTGCATTCCAAAGAACACTTCATTATATTATCATTAAAGAAAAACTGACAGGTACTTATTCGTATTTGGATGACGTCACAATTTGCGGCAAAACAGCAGCGGAACACGATCAGAATTTGGCTCGATTCAGGGAGGTTGTAGCAAAATACAGTCTCACTCTTAATGAGGAAAAGTGTGCATATGGACAAGAGTCTATAAAATTGTTGGGTTACAAAATTGAAAAGAATACCATTCGACCAGATGATGATCGCCTTAGTCCTCTATTGAACTTACCTATTCCAACTGACTCGCGATCACTTAAAAGGACACTAGGCATGTTCGCCCATTATTCAAAATGGATTAGAAATTTTTCTGAAAAGATCAGCCCCTTGACTAAAGTTTCTGAATTTCCACTCGAAAAGGACGCTGTCGATTGTTTTCAACAACTAAAAGCAGATATAATGAAATCAGCCTTAACTATCATCAATCAGAACGAGATATTCACAGTTGAAACTGATGCTTCGGAACACTCTATTGCAGCTTCCCTGTCTCAGAACGGCCGCCCAGTAGCTTTTTTCTCACGATCACTTAACATTTCCGAACGCCGACATTCCTCAATAGAAAAAGAAGCAAGCGCTATTGTTGAATCCTTGAGAAAATGGCGGCACTACCTTATTGGTAGACATTTTTTAGTAATAACTGATCAACGTTCTATCTCTTTCATGTTCAACCAATCCCATAACAGTAAAATCAAAAATGAGAAGATAGAGAGGTGGCGTCTTGAGCTATCAAATTATAAATACGATATAATTTACCGTCCGGGTAAAGATAATGTTACTGCTGATACCCTCTCCCGTGTATGCTCAAGTATGAACACGGACAGACTAAATGAGTTACACAATATCTTGGGACATCCCGGCATCGTACGAATGTTTCACTGGGTACGGTCTAAAAATCTGCCTTACTCTGTAGATGATATCAAGAAGATGACATCCGAGTGTCGTATTTGCGCAGAAATCAAACCTAGGTTTGTTAAAAAGCAGGGAACGCTCATAAAAGCAACCACTCCATTCGAAAGACTCAACATCGACTTTAAAGGACCTCTACCTACCAACACTCAAAATCGCTACATCTTGACAATAATAGATGAATATTCAAGATTCCCATTTGCCTACCCAACCAAAGATCTGTCTGCTGGCACCGTTATTAAATGCTTGAAGGACTTATTCTATACTTATGGTGTTCCACAATATATCCATTCAGATCGTGGAGCAGCCTTCATGTCTAACGAATTACGGAACTATTTGGTAACAAATGGAATTGCATGTAGTCGAACCACGCCATATAATCCACAAGGAAATGGTCAAGTGGAGCGTCTAAACGGTACTTTATGGAAAACAATAAAGCTATGCTTGAGAACCAAAGATCTTGAAACAGCTAGCTGGGAGCAAGTCTTACCATACGCTCTCCATGCAATCCGCTCTTTGCTTTGCACGGCCACTAACGCCACACCTCATGAAAATTTTTTTAGACATACACGACGATCTGCAAATGGGGAATCGATGCCAACGTGGCTTTTGGAGCCAGGACCTATACTGATGCGAAACAATCACAGAACGTCAAAATACGATTCTGAGGTGGAAGAAGTAGAACTTTTGGAAGCTAATCCATCTTATTCTCACGTAAAATTACCGGATGGCCGTGAAACTACCATATCAAACAGACAGCTAGCACCTCTTCCGCTGCCGTCACAAGAGAGTGACCAATCTGATTCCGAAGATCACTATGAGGATGCCGAGGGTGAAGCGGAGATACCTGCTGCTCAGGTTCAAGATTGGACAACGGCGGAGAACTCTCATCAAATCGAAAATACAGCAACTCGGCGCTCCTCAAGAGAGAAGAGAGTTCCAACCCGTCTTCAAGATTACGTCCTCTGACGCGGGGGTGAATGTAGTGTAAATACTTCTTGCTATTGTTTATGTTTACCATAGCCTTCTACCAAAAGAAGGAAGACAATTATTCTCTGTCACAGCTGTCATACCATCTGTAATTTTTATGCAATAAAACCATATATCTCAAATGGTTTCTTATTATATCTCGTTTCTAAATTTTCTGTCATGCACACATCGGAGCAATACGAGGTGTGCGTACGCGCAGCGGAATGTTGTTGAATTTAAAGATTTTAATTATGCAGATATTTAGTGTATGACGTCGTATAATTGTGTATGGTAAAAAAAAATTTGTGCACGCAACCATTGTGGAGAAATTCACCAAAAACTGATTCCGCTGGGCGAACGTTGTCCTGGCGGAACTTTTTTTAATCCATAGACTTTAGAAGAAAAGAGATGTGTCCAAAAATTAGTGTGTATTTGTGTGTAATTGTGTATGTATGAATAAAACTAGTGCATGCATAAACTTCGGAGAAATTCAAGTTTCCGCTACGCGAACGTTTGGCCATTAGCTAGTTTTCATATAAAGCGCTTACATAGAGAGCTGTAGATTTTTACATACGTTGTTTTGAATTTGTTTATATTTGTTTAAAAAACAGATTTAGAAAAAATCGTAGGGCTTAAAAGATAAAAATATAAACGTAAAATACGCTTATTAGGTCTTAGTTCTTAAAGTATGCACTTTGGGGTCTAGATTTTCACGTTTATACAAACCTTGTAAGTGTCTGCAACATGTTGCCAAGTATCAATGATGTTCCTTTAGTAACTAAAGAGTTATAGGACAAATTTACCATGAACAGATCACTGTTTAAAAAGCAGTCAAATATCACGACGTTCTGAAGGAATTGCATGGTAATATGTATGTCAATAATTAGTGTATTCATTTAACTATTCTTATGCAAAATTTCATGTCATTAAATTCAGTAATTAAAGAAAAACAATTATAATACTGACGAAGCATCGAAAACCTACATAACCCGACCAAGTTCGGATGGCTACCAAAAAGCGGCCGTGCCATATATCTTAGAAACGTTCTTAACCTTCCAATATAGTATTTATTAATATGGTACAGTTGCGTACACAAGCGTTAGGAAAAAATAAAACAATTGCATTTCTTGAATGAAAAACGAAAATGATGATGAAATTACGATTATATTACAATATACAGGGTGTAAGGGACAGCCCTCCGCAAACTAACAGGGTGCATTCAGCTCCTCATTTTGAATCATATTCCACCGGAAATTTTCTCAGGAAATTTTTAAATATTTTTTTCAGTTACATTTTCTTTATTTCAAAGTAAAATTACATTGTGTGTTCGCAGCACTCCATTTATGTAAAAAAAACAGCAAAAAAATAAAACTGAAAACAAAAAACCAGCAATGGATGTAGAAATACTCTAACGAACGACGCGTGAAATCAGCTGTTCACTTTCTGCCTAGCTACAGAGTTCATCGAACTCACCGCATACCTATTACCTACCCCTCCCAACCAGTAATAGACGCTCCGATTTGTGCACAAAAACACAAACAAATCAGGTTTATTGGATTCCCATGAGGTTCCTGAAAAAATTTCATGTACCGGTCATCTTAGTATGACATACTGAATTCACCCTATCAGTTTGCGGAGGGCTGTCCCTTACACCCTGTATGTCTAGTATAATTTATTATTATAAATTTAAGTAAATAGATATAGAATTAGATCAATCAGTAGATATTAACTTGGGTTTATGGTGTCTGTCCAATGTTAACAACACAATTATTATAATTTATCTGCCTAATAAACTACCTACGTAAATGAATAAGTCTATAGCTATTAATTTATTATAAAATCTTACCTTGTATCTGTTATCAGCTTCTCACTACTATTCACTCAATATTCCTACTACATAATTATGTTATGCTTCACTGTTACACTATAACATTAATAACACACTTTGTCGATATTATTATTACAGAGAATTGGCGATGCATAGCAAAACAACAGCGCATACGCACATTGTCCTTGACTGCACATTTATTTGTTTGTGACTGGGGATGAAACAAAATCAGGTTCAAGTTCAACAGCAAACGAATACGCGCGAAAACATATTGCCCTCTCTTTTCTTCAAGGATGACAGTACCGTTTCAAGCGGGAAGGCGCCTATCGCTCGTTGCGCGCAGCGCGTTGTCTATTTTTTCACACAAGAATATTTTTGATCAATTCATAACTACAATACTTAGACTATTTAACTAAAGGATTAAGCGTACCGAACTTCGAACAAAATAATTCTGCATATTTTGGTGGGGTGCGGGAAACACGCTCACATACATAAGAAAAAAAAATCGATTCAAGAAGTAGTTTTTTTTTAAGTTATTAGATTGTTTGATCCACTAAAGTTGCAAAGGGGAACGCTCGTGCATGCCTAGTCTATTGGTTAAATAGTGTAATAAGCTACAATATGATAAATATTTACCTAAACAGTAACTAGTACATAATTACATGTGGTAAATATTTAATTTCCCTAAGGGGTCTATAGTTAGAATCCTGATCCGTGAAATCTTCAATAGAAATTAGCTGTATGAATTTTATTTGTCTTAAATAATATATTTAGATTATATCTCAAGTCTCAAGCGCATACTTAAATAAAGTACCTACGTAAATAGTACCTACTTTCTGTCATAGTCAAATACATTTAAAAAAGTAGGTGTACAAAAATAAATGACCTATAAATTATATCGAAGCAACAATTGTGTTATCACCTATACCAATTCAATACCGGTATTATACTGTAAATTTTGGGATGTTACCTAAATATATTGCACGGCCGCTTTTTTGTAGCCATCCGAACTTGGTCGGGTTATGTAGGTTTTCGATGCTTCGTCAGTATTATAATTGTTTTTCTTTAATTACTGAATTTAATGACATGAAATTTTGCATAAGAATAGTTGAATGAATACACTAATTATTGACATACATATTACCATGCAATTCCTTCAGAACGTCGTGATATTTGACTGCTTTGTAAACAGTGATCTGTTCATGGTAAATTTGTCCTATAACTCTTTAGTTACTAACGGAACATCATTGATACTTGGCAATGTGTTGCAGACACTTACAAGGTTTGTATAAACGTGAAAATCTAGACCCCAAAGTGCATACTTTAAGAACTAAGACCTAATAAGCGTATTTTACGTTTATATTTTTATCTTTTAAGCCCTACGATTTTTTCTAAATCTGTTTTTTAAACAAATATAAACAAATTCAAAACAACGTATGTAAAAATCTACAGCTCTCTATGTAAGCGCTTTATATGAAAACTAGCTTGTCACATATTCACTAAATATGTGCAAGGCTGCTGTCGCGACGTGTAGGTCACGAAGTAAAAAGGTAAACGAGTCAAATTAATATTAGTAGGGCGAAACGTGTAACAAACGAGTCTTAATAGCATAAAGTGATGCTGGCTGGTAACACCGAACACCGAACTCATAGAGAGATCACCATAGACAAAGCGCAATGGCGTGTCTGTCAGTACATTTGAATACACCAAATTGTAACATAATTTAATTCAATATCTAGTGCAAAGTAAAAGTGATGAAGGCGTCCAGTTAGTGGCAGCTCATCTGAAAGATATAAAGCTAAGTGGTAGCACTAGAGAATAGTGTAGTGGTTCCCAGCCTAAATGCTTAGATTCTAGATTTCCTATAGAGGAGCAAATTAGTACGCAATAATAAGATGTTTCTGATGCTCTTAGAAGTCGGTTACATTAAGAGGTATTTCGATACGGCAATGCGAAAACCTCGTGAGAGTTGGACAGGCGGAAGGCCATGATTAGTCCGTTTTAAAGTGGGGAGAGAGTCGGTGCTGTAATACGAAGTCTCCCCAGACAATTGTTGTATGTACTAAGAGAGGGTATTATGTACATACAACTCAGGTATACCTAATAAAAGACGTGAAGACGTAAAGTTCTGTGTTGAACATAGCTAAAGCGAGAAGTTAATTGGCAGACGTGCGGTTGCTTCTATAATACCCGACAACTACGATGCGTCGTAGAGCATGTAACCGAATTAATCATAGGCAGATATGTGTGTGTGTAACACTTCTGTGCTATGATTACAAACCTAAGACACCAGAAACGTTAATGTATGTATATCATGTATAGAACGGTGGGAATCAATTTAACTTAAACTACAGATGGCGAGCTGAACCATGGGGCGAGCCAGTAAGAACTAAAAACCGATTTATGCGAAGCAAACCTCCCAAAATATTGAAGATTCTTCTCGGAATAAAACCCAGGTACAGATATCATGAAACAACCACAAAACACATATAAAATCTCGTCGCTACGTTGTCTGGCTGGGCCGGGACGGGCGAGGCTGGCCAGCTCGTGCGTTCTGGTGCCGCGGATGACGTGGCGGCGACATGGTGGAGATGCTGGGATCCGAGAAGGAAAATCAATAACAATATTATATAAAAAAGATTAAATTGATTAAAATAAAATTCAGTTCTTACTGGTGCTTCCATCTGTGAAACTATCGTATCAAAGGTTGAAGAAGCTATGCTAAAAAGTTGAAGTTGAAAAGGTTTTGATACACGTTTCGCTGATATTGACTCTAATAAAATTAAATATATTTCTATATAATTATCTTCAGATTAACTATCATAGCAAAATAAATAAGTATAAACGAATAACTTAATGGAACGCCATCTAGGATGGAGCGTTACTTGTTATTGAAATCAAATACATTCTTGTTTTGTGAAATAAATTAAATGATGATGTTTTTTATTCATTTTGTGATTTTATCACAGGGTTTCTAAAGCTTAATAAAAGAGGTTTATTAAAAAATGAGTGCTGGCAGTTTAGATATAAACCTGCAGTACAGAACCGGAAACAAAAATAATTATCTGACTTTTGTTGCGAAATTCAATTTCAATTTTATTGTTTTGAAAAAGTTTAATAGTGTTTGTGTTTGTGAGAACAAAATAACTACGGCCTTGATTTAGCCCACGTCGGGAATAAAATAAGTGTGCCTAGATGAACAAAAAGGTCAGTACCATTTAGATGTGTGTTGATGTGTTCACTAAAAATTTTTCTAATTTATATTCACAGCTCCTAAGGTCTGTGAAATTGTATTTATTCCCTGATATACCTAGTGATTACATGTAAATCTTCCTTCTCTCTCGGCGGTATAGCGTGATATTATCAGAATATTTTCGTCCAATATAATTTGGTCAGTCATATAAACAAATGAATATCGGTAGGTATAGCGTCCTACGAAAAACAAATCAATCTGCCTTGCCTTTTCCCACTATGTTGTGGTCGGCTTCCAGTCTAACCGGATGAGTCTGAATACCAGTATTTTACATGGAGTGACTGCCTATCTGACCTGCACAACCCCGTAATTAGGTAATACGATACGCCTTGGTAATAAGACCAGACTTTTGAGCTTCTGACGACCCGTAACGGCTGTCAAATATCTTCTGTTGACAGCCGGGACATACGGCCTATCGTGCTTTCCGAGGCACGGAGGAGTCTCGGTATGTAAAGATGGTCACCCTACGTGATAAAAACCTGTGCACTTATGCTTCCAACAGGACCAATATTGTTAGTCATTGGAAGTAATTTTCATCGGAAATGGGATGCCTACAGCTAAAGAAATAGCTAATAAAGTCGGGTTACAACTGAAAACAATATCTGAAGCCATCAATATAGAGGAAGCCATGCTCCTCATTCTTCGCGGCTTGCGTGATAAAATAAAAACTCTGTCAGAATGTGCTCGAAATACAACTAACAAACTCACTAATCAAAAAAATGACTTAACCTTGCATGAAGGAAGAGTAGTATCCTCTAAACTTCATACTTGTCTCCAACGATTAGAGAGGGAACTTAACAATTACTTTCGACTCGTTAACGAACCGCAAGTGGACGAGGTTTCTAACATCTCTGCAATACAGCTAGAAGCTGAAGAAAACTGCTGCGAACTTAAAGTGAAAATTGAAGAATGTGAATTGTGAAAATTCAACGACAAACTGTAATACGAACGAAGAACGTTTCCTATCAGGAAAACTGCCAAAATTAGAGTTACCACAGTTTCAAGGTTGCGTTCTTGAATGGTACCAATTTTGGGACCAATTTAGTTCCAATGTTCACAATTGGAATTTGCCAGACGTTGACAAGTTATTATATCTAAAGAATTCTTTAAAAGGGGAAGCCAAGGGAGTGATAGACGGGTTAGAGATTACTAATAAAAATTATTCAATTGCCATCCAATCTTTGAAAGATAGATACGGGAAACAAACTCAAGTGGTTGATGCACATTATTCCTCACTCTACAAAATAAATCCAGCAAACAAAACCATATCAGATTGTCGAAGAGTTTTAACTGAAATTGAAAAGCATTTAAGAGTTTTGGATTCGATGGGTGAAAATATCAACCATAACCACTTGAGGTTTATGGTAATGGAGAAATTTCCAGAAGATATAATATATGAAATGAAATTGAAAATAAAACAAGAATCAATCGAGGAGATAAGAAAATATTTGGAAATTATCATTTCAGCACGTGAAGATGCAAATAGACTAACGCAGAAGAAAAATCTAAATGAGAAAGAATATTACACAGTAAAGACACTTCACTCCACTGGAAATAGTGATCACACAAATCTAAAGAAAAAAGGGTACCAAAGGAGACAAGAGAAAACTGACTACGAAATCAATAAGGAAAAATCTCGATACCACCCGACATATAACAAGGGATATATTTCCCAGAAGAACTATGGGATCAAACAAAAATACACAAGTTATCCTGGAAAAAACCAGGGAAAAGAAGGGCCACCTAGGAAGAAGTCTAGATTTCATTGTATTTTCTGTAAAGAGTCGCACTATAGTGATGAATGTACTAAATTCAAGGAAATAAAAGAAAGAAAATCCCTATTAAAGAACAGATGCTACGGTTGCCTTGGAATAGGACATTCTTATGCAGAATGTAGAAATAAAATGGAATGCTTTCATTGCCAGAAAATAGGTCATAATCGTGCTTTATGCCCTGTTAAATTCTCAACTGAAAACAAGGATAATAATTAATAAATAATTCATTAAAATTAAAATTCAATAATTATTCTTTTTAATTTTATATAATTTACGAAGGTTGTTTTGTTTTATGTGAATGTCGTGTGCACCTGTAACTGTTATCTACATAGAACCCATACCAGTTAACTTTTTAATGTATATACATTGTATACCTACATAACCGATTCTCCAAGCGAAGATAGAGAAGATGAGGCTGTAAAAAAGTTCAATGAAACTAGTGAATGTATAGATAACAGGTACTCCGTACTGGCCTGGGGGGCCGTACTATGATGTGAAAAAATATCATGGAAAAAGGATGGTGCTATAGGTCGTATACAGCTGAAGAAATTAAAAATAATAAAAACCTAATAATACAACATGTTCCATCAGATCTAAATCTAGCGGACGTTGCCACAAGACCATTCAGCTCTAAAGAAGATTGAGTAAGATGGCTGACTGGTCCCCAATTTATATTACAACATCCAGATTCCTGCCCGTCAGGAATCACAGAAATTTCTTCTCTTTGTGCGGGGGAGGGTCTCCCGAAAGAGTCACAAGAATATACAATAGATACAGAAAATACACTTGATGTGGAAAACCAAGATATAGATAGTACAAGTAACCAAACTAAAATTAATGTGGACCTAAGTGAAGAAAAGGATGACAAAATTAAGCAGCTTGAGAAGCTATAAGCCGAACACTTTCCAAGAGAACTAGAAGGGAAAGAAACAAGCTTAAAAATTAATCTTGGACTATTTCTGGACGTAAATGGAATTTTACGTTGCAAAGGACGTTTAAAGAACACGGATTGGTCGTATGACCAACGTTATCCAATACTTATTCCAAAGGATTGTGATTACACTAACAAGATTATCACTCAAACTCACATCGACAATCATCATGTAGGTGTTAACCATACACTCGCCATAATTCGTCAAACCTTTTGGATTCCACATGGAAAACGCCAAGTCCAGAAAGTTATAAGGAAATGTCCTAGATGTGAGAAACACGGAGGGGGACCGTTCAAGCTACCACCAACCCCTGCGTTACCCACTAAAAGAGTGAATTACACGTCACCATTCACATTTACAGGCCTGGATTACATGGGCCCTGTATTAGTTAAACATAAAAATGAAACAAGTAAACGTTGGATAGCACTTTTCACTTGCCTAGCAGTCAGGGCGGTGCATTTAGAGGTTGTTCAAGATCTCACAGCAGAAGAAGGACTTCATGCTTTGAGGCGAATGATATCGACAAGAGGTGTGCCACAAATAATCACATCAGATAATGCTACAAATTTTAAGCTTATGTCAGAAATACTAACAAATTCTTATTGTATTAAACACGAAATTCGTTGGAGGTTCATACCCCAAGTAGCTCCCTGGTTCGGGGGTTTTTATGAACGATTAATTGGAATAGTGAAGAATTGTATGAGAAGAACATTAGAGAAGCACATGCTGACGGATAGTCAATTGGTTACATTAGTAAAAGAAATTGAAGCAACTGTCAATACAAGACCAATTACTTGTGTTGATTCCGAATTGGTACATATTTTAAAACCTTCTGATTTCTTAACTATGGGAAAATGCATAACGATGGAAGGTTCAACCGAAGACTTTTTAGTACAAGGCACTACGACGAAATCAGACCTTATCAAGGCTTGGAAAAGAGGTTTAGTTATACTTAATGAATTTAAGGATATGTTCACAAATCGATATTTACTAAGTCTGCGTGAACGATATAGACATTCTGTCAAAGAACCTAGAATCACGGCAAAATTAATCCCAAAGTTAGGACAAATCGTGCAGATAAAGGGAGATAGTAAAAATCGAGAAGAATGGAAAGTTGGAAAAATTACTTCATTGATCAAAAGATCTGACGGACTTAGCAGAGTTGCGAAGGTCGAAGTTGGAAGTAAGGAGTTTGTAAGATCTTTAACTCATTTATATCCATTGGAAGTGGAAGACAATCAAGAAATAGAATACGACGAGAACGCATTAGAAATACAAAGTGAGGTACCACAAAATATAACTGTACACAAATTTATACCAATGGAAGTGGAAGTCATAAATACAAAAGACATATCAGATAGTTTAGAAAAGGAGAAAGAAAATAGAGAGTCGATAATAATACCAGCGGAAAACTGTATGTTGGAAGACTTTGATAATGTATCAGAGAGCACGGACAGAGAAAAAATATTGAGTCAGAAAGAGAATGAACCTGAGGAGTCAGTTCAGGTAAACAACGAGGTTAAACAAAGAAGAGGCGCGGCCACCAGAGCTCTGGAAAAAATTGCAGAGTGGACGCGTAACTTACAAACCCTTCTTTAAGTCTATTCGGGCGGGAGTGTCGCGACGTGTAGGTCACGAAGTAAAAAGGTAAACGAGTCAAATTAATATTAGTAGGGCGAAACGTGTAACAAACGAGTCTTAATAGCATAAAGTGATGCTGGCTGGTAACACCGAACACCGAACTCATAGAGAGATCACCATAGACAAAGCGCAATGGCGTGTCTGTCAGTACATTTGAATACACCAAATTGTAACATAATTTAATTCAATATCTAGTGCAAAGTAAAAGTGATGAAGGCGTCCAGTTAGTGGCAGCTCATCTGAAAGATATAAAGCTAAGTGGTAGCACTAGAGAATAGTGTAGTGGTTCCCAGCCTAAATGCTTAGATTCTAGATTTCCTATAGAGGAGCAAATTAGTACGCAATAATAAGATGTTTCTGATGCTCTTAGAAGTCGGTTACATTAAGAGGTATTTCGATACGGCAATGCGAAAACCTCGTGAGAGTTGGACAGGCGGAAGGCCATGATTAGTCCGTTTTAAAGTGGGGAGAGAGTCGGTGCTGTAATACGAAGTCTCCCCAGACAATTGTTGTATGTACTAAGAGAGGGTATTATGTACATACAACTCAGGTATACCTAATAAAAGACGTGAAGACGTAAAGTTCTGTGTTGAACATAGCTAAAGCGAGAAGTTAATTGGCAGACGTGCGGTTGCTTCTATAATACCCGACAACTACGATGCGTCGTAGCCGTCTGGCTGGGCCGGGACGGGCGAGGCTGGCCAGCTCGTGCGTTCTGGTGCCGCGGATGACGTGGCGGCGACAGCTGCTGGGTTAATTCCATAAATAAAACTCGGTGTTCAATTGCACGTGAGACTTTTTACTGCAGAAAACCATAGACTGATAATAATATATACACAGACAATCATTCTAGAGCACAGATTATATATGCAACACTCCTCTCTTCTAATTTTTATTAAATTTTTAAATTACTACAAATCCAGTCTCTGAACAGGCTTATGAGTACGTGCACTTTTACGCACTTCTGGCTGAACTAGAATAGGAGAATTAGCAATGTTATTTGGTATTTCTTTGTTAATTAACGGCTTATTTACATCTAATTTCTCCGATTCTTTTTCTTGCTCCAATACACTTTCATTAGTTACACTATTATAGTTAGGCAAACACTGAGTAACATTCCTGGTGAGTATACCTTTGTCAGTGTGCACATCATACATAACATTTCCTACTGGGTTTTCAATAACACCATCTAACCATTTTCGAGAGTTATCATATGATGCAATCAGTACTTTATCACCAGGTAAATATTGCTTCACAGGTTTCTTACAAATCAACTGGCGAGGGATGATTACATCTTTTTTTATTAAAGATAAACGTGTACGGAGTTTTCTACCAAACATTAACTCACACGGTGCCTTGCCTGTTGTGGCATGTGGTGCTGTACGATAAGCTAATAGCCATTGTTGTATACTATGATCTAAACAATTTTTATCAAACTTATATGCTAACATGGCCTTTTTGAAAGTTTGAACACCCCTTTCTGCTAAGCCATTGCTGGCTGGGTGATAAGGTGCAGTACATATGTGTCGAATATTATTATTCTTACAAAAAGTATTAAACTCTTCAGATGTCCATTGTGGACCATTATCAGTCACCATTTGTTCCGGTAGACCAAATCTAGCAAAAATACTACGTAGACATTTAATTGTACTGCTGGAGGTAATATTGTTCATTTTAACTACTTCTGGCCATTTTGAGTGTGCATCTACAATTATTAACCACATATGCCCTAAAAATGGACCAGCAAAATCAGCATGAATACGTTTCCATGGCTCCTCTGGCCACTCCCATCTATGTATAGGTTTGATAGGTGGTAAGTTCCTATTTTGGATACAACCTGCACAATTATTAGTTAATGTTTTTATATCATTTGTGATGTTTGGCCACCAAAAACAACTATTAGCTAAAGATAACATTTTATTAATACCCAAATGACCAGAATGCAGTTCAGTTAAAACTTTATCCTTTAAACTGTCAGGTATAACTACTCTATCCCTCCATAAAATGCAATCTTTAATTATATATAACTCAGTCTCTTTGCCTTTAAAATTACACAACTCTCTATTAATCAACTTTGGCCAGCCCTCTCTTAAGTAAGAACAAACCTTACTTAAATTAGGGTCTTTCTGAGTATGTTTGGCAATTTCAGTTAAAGTTACAGGTGGATTATCCAATACAATGCTGTTAATGTTGCCTTCCAAATTAATTTTATCGTCCTCATTACTATTTTTAATTGGCAACCTAGACGGAAAATCTGCTGCCGCATTATGTTGCGAAGTCCTGTACTTTATATCATAATTATAATTACATAAAATTAATGCCCACCTAGTCATTCTATCTGCATATATACTACCAGCTGTTTTATTTGGATTAAATATAGATATCAGTGGTTTATGGTCAGTAACTAATGTAAATATTCTGCCTTTTAAATACAAATCAAATTTCTTAACTGCCCAAATAATGGCTAAGGCTTCTTTATCTATCTGTGAATATTTTACTTCTGCTTCATTGAGTGTTCTACTTGCAAAAGCAATAGGGCGTTCAACAATATTATTACCTAACTTAATTTCATGAGCTAAACAAGCTCCTAACCCATACTTGGAAGCGTCACAGCTCAATACAATTGGCAGCTTTGGATTATAATGAATTAATACTTGATCTGATACAATAGCTTTCTTGGCCCATTCATACGCTTGTTCTTGTTGCTTAGACCATACCCATTTTTCTGAATCCTTTAGTAATGTATATAAAGGTTTTAAATTTTCTGCGGCATTCTTCAGAAATTTATGATAAAAATTAATAGTGCCAAGGAAACTACGTAATTCTTTAATATTTTTAGGTTGTGGTGCTTCCAATATGGCCTTAATGTGCCCTGGTGTCTTGTGAATGCCTTCCTTATCAATCACATGCCCGCAATACTCTAATTGTGGGGACATCAAAACAGTTTTCTCTTTATTTACTTTAATATTTAAATTTTTAAGTTTTTGAAATATACACTCTAAAGTTTTTAAATGGCAATCCACATCACTACTTGCAACTAAAATATCGTCAATGAAACAATATACATTTGGCATATTAAAATGTTCATCCATAAAATCTTGCCATTCCTGTGGAGCAGGTGACATACCGAACATCATGAATGTTGGTCTATACAACCCCCATGGTGTGGTAATTGTCATAAGCTTTTGTGCCTCCTCATCCATTCGCCTGTTCATATATGCCTTTCTTAAATCAATTTTACTAAATACTGTTTTAACATTTTGATCATCTTTATTTAATTTTGCAAAAATGTCTTCAAGGACAGGGATTGGATGATTTGGTACCTCCAAAAATGGATTTATTGTTACCTTGTAATCCCCACAAATTCTTATATTATGAGGTCCTTTAATGATGGTCACTATGGGTGTAGCCCATGTGCCTGTTTCTTTATTTGTCACTTTATACATTTTACCTTCGGTACATAACTTGTCAAGCTCTTTTTTAACTAAATTTTCTACAGCATAAGCTATTCTTCTTGGTTTAAATGCAATGGGTTTAATATTAGCTTCTTTTAATTTTAAAGAGCCTACAGTACCTTTAATTTCGCCTGGAAACCCTGAAAATATATCACTATATTTTTCTACTAAATTGTTAAGTTTAATTTGTGAATCTTGGTGAATAATTAAATTGCACCGTTTTATACAAGTTTGCCAATCAATTTTCATAGCACTCAGCCAATCCCTACCTAACAAGGGCTTTTTACCTTCTTTGACAATAATCAATGTTGCTAAGTATTCTTCATTTCTAATTTTAATATTTACATTTGTCTTACCCAATACGGTGATATTGTTACCACCATAAGCTGATAGTTTTAGGTTACATGGAAATAATTTTAAATTAGGAAAAGATGCTATGAACATTGATTCAGGCATTAACGTGACATCTGATCCACAATCAATTTCAAATGATATATTTATATTATTAATTTTTAAAGTTATATACCAAGGGCTTGGACGCTTCTCATCTATTGATACCACTTTGTTAATATTTAATTGACGCTCCGTTTCCTGTAATAAACTGGACAAATCATAACTATCACACACAGATTCACTATTCAATTGTACTTCACTAACTTGCATAACAGAAAATTCTTCATCGTTTGTAATTTCATGGACCTTCTTGGTTTTGTTACTGTTTGCTTTGCAAACACTTGCCATATGCCCTTTCTTGTGGCATTTAAAACATTCTTCTTCTCTAAATTTGCATTGGGGTTTTACGTGCCCCATCTTCCCGCAGCAATGGCATTTAATGTTCATCTGTTTTTCACTTATTTTGTGTATGTCTGAGCTTTCTTGCCCAGAACTTCCAGCAGTTATTAATTTTGCACCCTTCTCCGCCAGCTCCATGCTCATTGCTATCTCCACTGCTTTTGCAAACGTTAAATTTTCTTCACCAAATAATCTTTTAACTATGCTTGCACTCTTTAATCCATGAACGAATTTATCTCTTAAACATCTTTCTAAATGTGTGGTAAAGTTGCACGTCTGTGCCAATTTCTTTAACGCCGCCACAAACTCACAGATTGACTCGTCTGCCAACTGTTCACGTTTCATAAACTTATATGTTTCCGCAATTTCTGATTGCTGTGGCTCCAAGTGTTTTTCAACAAGTTCCACTAATTCAGTATAAGTTTTATCTTGTACTGTTTTCGGGAAACAGAGTTCTGATAGCAACGTGACCATGTCAAAACCTATAAACGAGATTAAATATTGCGGCCATTTCGTTTCATCCACCTCGTGGATCTTCATTTTATTTTCAAACACCTGTTTGTACACCTTAAATGTGCATTTTGCAGCTGAAAACTCAGGCAGTGAGAGCCCAGCAGCCGCCATTTTGTGAAATTTCGTCCGACGTAACAAGACGAAATTATTCTACTAACTTTCTTTGTAGTTTGCGGACGTAACACGTAAACCTGTTTTCTTTTTATCCTCGTCGCCACTGTCACATATTCACTAAATATGTGCAAGGCTGCTGGGTTAATTCCATAAATAAAACTCGGTGTTCAATTGCACGTGAGACTTTTTACTGCAGAAAACCATAGACTGATAATAATATATACACAGACAATCATTCTAGTCTAGAGCACAGATTATATATGCAAAGTAAAATATATGCAAAGAAAAAAATAGAGCAAAGATTATATATGCAAAGCACAGATTATATATGCAAAAAGTCTAGAGCACAGATTATATATGGCCAAACGTTCGCGTAGCGGAAACTTGAATTTCTCCGAAGTTTATGCATGCACTAGTTTTATTCATACATACACAATTACACACAAATACACACTAATTTTTGGACACATCTCTTTTCTTCTAAAGTCTATGGATTAAAAAAAGTTCCGCCAGGACAACGTTCGCCCAGCGGAATCAGTTTTTGGTGAATTTCTCCACAATGGTTGCGTGCACAAATTTTTTTTTACCATACACAATTATACGACGTCATACACTAAATATCTGCATAATTAAAATCTTTAAATTCAACAACATTCCGCTGCGCGTACCTACGCACACAATACGAGAGGGCTCAGAGACGTAAGTTCTGAATTTTAGTCCCCCTTGCAGTTCTACCGACTGCTTAAACGATTTTGATGTACCTAAATGTTTTATTCATCACAACTGCTTAGCTGTATGTTTGCAAAAGCTACCTTACAGTCTTTACAGTGCATACAAGCACTGTATTGTCCCTGTTATAGCATAGATGTTTACTAAAGTGGTACTTAATGTTTACAGACACTGAATATGTACAGCAATATTGGTGCATGACTTTGATGCAAGCATGGACAGCCGAGAAACAGAGTCACTGCTGAATGAGCCAACAGAACAAGATGGTAATTATTTTATATCTGGTTATGCGCAGATACTTAATAGATGAATGAGCCTGTTGTTTTTGCATAACATATCATGTTGACAACAATAATTTATGTGGTCACTCTTACTACAATACTTAATGTACAAAAAAAAAAGCATTTTCTATAGTAGGTATATTAAAAATATCCCGTTTTATTCCAGGGTATGATTGTGGCAGCATCTACATCACCACATACGAACTACGCATCATAATGACATGATGTCACACAACCTGCACCGTGCGAGTAGCATATAATATACAATATCCCAACATCAACCGTCGGGCAGTTGCCCACCAGACATGAAACCCACCTGGTTGGAGGATCCTCCCTTTTTTAATAGACGATGAATGATGTTTACACCCTGTTCCTCATGCCTCTAAATGATTATCTATGTGGCAATAGTTAATATTTATTTACTTAATTATATTTTAAAATTTGATCAGTACAACGGGTACTGATCAAATTTTAAAATTCAAGTAGTAGATTTGAATAAAAAATATGTTGCCTGTTCTGTGAAAAATCTGTGAATTATATTAGTGTTTAATTGTACGGTATGTCTGTGATTGTTAATATACAAGTACAGACTTATTAGTGTACTGTTTGATAGTTTTCTTATATTAGCGTTTATTAATTAGGAGAAGAATGTGATCTGGAGCCGCGGCACCTAATGTTCAGTCTGAGTAAACTGTGATTCAAATTGATTGTTAATATTTATTTAAATTAAGATTTTAAGATTTGATCAGTAGAAGAAGTACCTGTTGAAGTAGTAGATTTGAATAATTATGTGATTCTAACTGATTTTTAATAAAAATGTTCTATTACTATTACTGTTGTAAATTATTTACCCCAATAAAAGTTACCTTCTCATATCATTTTAACGACAGCATTGATGGGAGAGAATCCCGCGCAAGTAACAAATATTGTCCAATAGTTTAGTAATAAGGACAGTACAATCTAGTACAATATTAAACTTGTTAACACTCAATAAATCTGGATTTAATTATTGTTTAATAAGTAATCTATTTTGTAGTTTTACTTTCAACATCATAACTTAACAATAAGTTTTGTATTTATTTAAAACTTAAATTATAGTTAGGTACATAATGTAGGTGTGTGGTGTGTGCATTGACTTATATATTACTGCGTCAATGGGTGTGTGATAGGCAATTGTGCAATTCATTTTTGGCACATATACATTGTGATTTACATGCCAAGTAGCTTTCTTGCTGTATTAAATATGTACTCATATTAATTTCTTAATAGCATATAATATACTGTAGTCCATATATTCAAAGTACTCTGTGCTGTAGTCTTTGGGTAATAGTTTTCTGATTTTGGGGTTATGTGATATGTTTTGACGTCTTGAGCGAGCACTGTAACCGCGTTCACGAGCGTTCCGAATTGTTGACAATAGGGACGGTGCGTATTTACGCGACCAGGTTTTTACACCAGGTATTTACTTGCAAGTACGCCGACCAAGTGCTGACCCAAAATACTCGCATAGACTTTAAAGTATTTTACTATTCTCGCTGCATCGACGCTCGACGCGATCCTGCTCCTTATTTCTTTTACAATTACGGATCAAAGTTCTATGCAAGTATTTTTACTTTAAATGTTGGAAGTATTTTTTTTTGTAAACGCGATTCTGCTCCTTATTTATATTTATTGCACGGAACAATTTCCTATGCAAGTATTTTTACTTTATATAGGTTTGGAAGTATTTGTTTTGTAAAAGCGATTGTGCTCTTTATTCATTTTGTAATACGGATCAATGTTCTATGCAAGTATTTTTCTTCCAAGTTTTGTTTCTACAAGTCTTGGAAGTTGGAAGTATTCTGTTTTGCATACGCGATTGTACTCCTTATTATAATGAACTTAAGGATCAATTTTCGATGCTGAAAGAAAATACTTGAAAGTATTTCGAGCTCTGGTTTTTGGCGCTGGTGTCTAAAGGTGGCCGTACTTGGAAGCCCTGGTACTCGATTTTGCAAGTACGACCCATGTCTAGTTGACAACTCTCAGCTGTCATAATCGTGATATCTAAATCGGAACGCAAAATATTGATGTGAGCGCTGTGAGCGATTATTTTCTAATTCGGAAAGCGGGGTTATAGTGAGTGAGTGACAGTGACACTGACAGTTTCGCATGGTGCACGCCTAGCCTAGGACGCATTTTGTTGTTGTGGAAATCGATATTTTAAATAACTCATTAATTTGCTTTCCAGATTGTAAAAGTTTTAGATTATATCATGTCTATGCAGTGTCAACTATGGATGGGCAGCGTAAGTATTACTTAGATATTTTTCAAACAATTTTTTAATCAGGTTTTGCAGACTGATTTTTCAACATCAAATTCTATCAAATTAATATATAAAAGGAAGAAACTATAAACATAACTAACTACTAAACGGAATGCATTCTTATTCTTATTAATATCTACAGCTGTTAGCTGCGCCTCGCAGTTTCATAGTAGATGGACCGCATACACATTCCCACAGGAACCATACATTTTTCTGGCATAAAAAAATCCCGTGTTAGATTCAATAATACTACAGTCCTACTCATGCATGCTCACAGTAACAATCCAAGAAAATATAAATTGCTATATAATATTTTAGTTGGGTCCATATTGGCACACCTAAAGTTCTTTACCCGAAATTGTTCTTCCTAATGATTTGTAATCCGAATGATCACTCTTCCTAAAATTTTTCATCCTAAAGTTTTCATTTATACAATTTGTAGTGCTACCGGCGATGTTTTTATCACTCATGTTTCCGAAAATTGTAATTAATAATATCATGTAAATATATTTGAACTCCTACTGTTTTTTATCATAACGCTTTTATACCTAAACATAATTACCATAATATTTTCACGGTCACGGTCGAAAGTTTAAAAACCCAAAAGTTCATTTGCCCGAAAGCTTAAAATCCCGAAGATCCTTATCCGAAGATCCATATCCAGATATATATATCGACGGGTTCCGGGCTAATTGTATTAAGCGACACTCTGAGCGATATAGACTTTTATACATATTTGGAATCAGCGAATTTTTCTGCGTCATTTGAGCTGGGTTTGGTGACGATCGGAGCACTTTTTTGTCGCTTAATACAACCGCTTTTTTGGGCCCATTTTGGACTGCAATGTATGAAGCGACACAAAATATTGACAAATTTAGGAACTTTGTACTTAAGCTGACTACCAAATACCAGGTAGTCGTTTAAACTTTTTTTCCTTTAGCACCAATTTACAGGCAACGTACGTTAAAGCATTTAGCCTGACTTTATAAATATATAGAAATGTCGCTTCATACAATTAGCCTCTTTGTTAAATTCTTATCCAGTGTCGCTTAATACAATTAGCTTTACCATGTAAATATACAGGGTGTCCCGTAAATAATGGATCAAACGTAACGGGTAGGTAGCTTACCTAATTTCCAACAACTAATTTGAATATTTAAAAAAAAACCGTTACAGTAACCAGGATATTAATTTTTTTTCGAATTTTACGATTTTGTCTTCCAGAATTAAGCTTTTTTAATGCTGTCGCTGCAAATGATGACATTTTTAGGTATGATTTTTATTTAACATTTCTGAATAGCTTACTAATGTTATAAGATACCATTTTTTTGAATACCGTTTTATTTGCCTTAGAAAAAAAATCTTGAGTTGAAAAGTTTTTTCTTTACGATGTTAGGACCAAAATTGAAAAAATTCTCCTGTAAAAAAAATGTATGACACCGAAGACCACCATTATTTTAAAAACTTGTACATTTAATAAGGTTTGCAAATTGGTATAAAACTTACGTCTAGTCCTTATCGTTACAAAGATATTGCTATGAATGTGATGAAGAAGACAGAAAATAAATTAAATTGGTACTATTCCATTTTTCCTTTTCGTAATGGCTTATGCTTGAATGCTTGTAATCGAAGCAGGTAGTTAAGCGGATAGCATAATTCCGACCCGATGACGTCATCTGTCCGGAATTTGGGACCGCTACCTGTGGCGGAGTTGCACCTCAGTCAGTGTGAAAGGGATAGATAGCGCCGCTTTTTGGTAAATCGGTTAAATCGGTATGAAGTTGCGCAGGTTCTTTTGTTCTTTCCTGCGCCCTTCACTCGTACAGGCTTCATTGTTGCTTGATTTTATTAGTTTAGTTGTAACTAGTCTCTCTTCGAGTTGCTACGTCAGACAACTTTCGCTCCCGGTCAGTGGCTCGGTGTTTTCTTCTGTAAAATTTGACTTGTGCTGTGTTTTTGGACTTTGCTTTGCCTATCGATTTGGAACTCTTTGCGTATTGGACAAACGACTTGGCGATCCTACGGACTCCGAAAACATTCGTTTGTGTGTGCTTGTACGTGTGTGCAGTAGCGCTGAAACCTTATTCAGCCCAATGCCTCGTTATGAGTACACGCCACGGCAGTACGCCGAAATGCATTTTATCTACGGAGAAGCAAGAGGTAATGCCAGGGCGGCTGCAAGATTGTACCGTGAAAGATACCCGAACCTGGTTCGTTATCCCGATTATCGCGTCTTTATTAGAGTGCATAACGCGCTTCTTGAGGGAAGAATTCTTGGCACCGGAGTTGGTGGAACCCGTGAAGGACGACCGCGACAAGTTAATGACGAAGTCATTCTTCGAGAAATCGAGGAAGATCCGTCAGTCTCCGTTCGCGTCATAGCGCGACGCGTAGGAATTTCTAGATCGACGGTGCATCGAGTGCTACAACGGGGCCGATTGCACCCATATCACGTGCAACGTGTTCAAACGCTGACGTCGCGTGATTACCAGCCAAGAATAGAATTTTGCCAAAGGATGCTTCGAATGATTCGGGCGGACCCGCAGTTTTTTAACAAGATTTTATGGAGTGACGAGTCTTCATGCCGCCGAGATGGATATTTAAATTTGCATAATTTGCACAGTTGGCAGCTGATAAACCCACATTTGATGCGAGAGGACAGGAGCCAACATCAATTTAAAATAAATTTATGGGCGGGAATAATCAATGGGCAAATAATAGGGCCCTTTGAACTACCAGCTACTCTAAACGCCGAATATTATCTCCATTTTTTAAGGAATGAGTTGCCAAGGTTATTAGAAAACGTTCCAGAAGACGTACGGCAAGCAATGTGGTTGCAAAATGATGGGTGCCCCGCTCACTATGCGACGGCAGTAAGGGCGCACCTTGATGAAAGTTATCCGGACAGATGGATCGGCCGATTAGGACCAATTTTGTGGCCTCCGCGATCTCCGGATTTAAATCCCCTAGATTTTTTTTACTGGGGATGTTTAAAAGACAGGGTCTACAAGAATCCAATAACGTCGGAAGAAGAATTACGACAGCGCATCCAATCTGCTGCATCAGAAATAAACCAAAGCCGTTTTGTCCGTCGGATAAGAGCTTCCTTTATTAGGAGATGCAGACTTTGCATTCTTGTAGAGGGAAGGCAATTCGAACATTTATTGTAAAAACCAAATAAAACGATTTATTTGAACTAACTGTTTTTTTTAGTACGGCCTCCTAATTCTTTTCATACGCCTCAATAATTCAATGAACATTGCCTCTGAAATGCTACAGTTACACATTTTAAAGAAAAAGTTTAAATGTACACACTTTTTTATTTTTTTTATTAACGTTGATTTGGAGCACCTCTCAGATTCATAGCAATTATCTTTGTAACGACAAGGACTAGAATGTACAACTTCATACCAATTTACCAAAAATACAAAAGCGGCGCTATCTATCCCCTTCACGCTGACTGAGGTGCAACTCCGCCACAGGTAGCGGTCCCAAATTCCGGACAGATGACGTCATCGGGTCGGAATATGCTAGCCGCTTAACTACCTGCTTCGATTACAAGCATTCAAGCATAAGCCATTACGAAAATGAAAAAATGGAATAGTACCAATTTAATTTATTTTCTGTCTTCATCACATTCATAGCAATATCTTTGTAACGATAAAGACTAGACGTAAGTTTTATACCAATTTGCAAACCTTATTAAATGTACAAGTTTTTAAAATAATGGTGGTTTTCGGTGTCATACATTTTTTTTACAGGAGAATTTTTTCAATTTTGGTCCTAACATCGTAAAGAAAAAACTTTTCAACTCAAGATTTTTTTTCTAAGGCAAATAAAACGGTATTCAAAAAAATGGTATCTTATAACATTAGTAAGCTATTCAGAAATGTTAAATAAAAATCATACCTAAAAATGACATCATTTGCAGCGACAGCATTAAAAAAGCTTAATTCTGGAAGACAAAATCGTAAAATTCGAAAAAAAATTAATATCCTGGTTACTGTAACGGTTTTTTTTTTAATATTCAAATTAGTTGTTGGAAATTAGGTAAGCTACCTACCCCTTACGTTTGATCCATTATTTACGGGACACCCTGTACAAGAATGTCGTTTAATACATTTAGCCTCTTTGTCAAATTCATACCCGGTGTCGATCCATACATTTAGCTCTGTACATGAAATGTTAGATGTTGTCACTCCAACCTATTTTTTTTATTCAATATTTGATTTGCAGTGTCGTTTCAGATAATACAAAAGTAAAGTTCTATTACTTCAAACAGTTTATTTTAAACGGAATAAGAATAGTATACACATTAATACAATCAAAATTTTATATGGATTGACTATTATGACGTTGGTTAAAACAATTATTTTGGCGCCATCGCGAGAAACCGCGCGAGTTTAAATGCCCCCGCCACCCCGCGCGGGCGCTTCAGGCGTCTCCCACGTCCCACCTCGTTTTAGTTGACGCAAATCGTGAGCAAGTTCGTACGTGTTTTAGTGTTTTGTGAGAGCTGCGCAGAGCATTTGTCGTGAATTTTGGATTATTATGGTGAGTTTATTACATTTTGAAGAAAAACATTGATTATTAAGTAACTGGGAGTCATTACACTTTACTTGTACGCTGATAATAATTATTAAGTATTCTTACTGAAGAATTAAAACTCCGAAAGATCCGAAAGTCTATTAAATATGCAAGTGCAAACGGGTAAAAAAATAACTCCTAATTTAACAGGTTACCTAATTTTATTTTAATAAATTTAATATTATCCTAACTATTTTACAGTTTGACACCTAATAATGGAACCAGAATGACGGAAATTATTTAAAAATACAATTAAAATTTATTCGAAACCTGAAACACGAGAAAAAGTAAAACGAAATAAAAACCAGTCTGCGACCAAAAATATTTTTAAAAAACATGCCTAAAACAGTAACAGTTTTAGGTAGTCATACAGTCAGACACACAACGGTATGGGCGCCTTCACAGTGGCTGACAATTTGTCAGCTAGCTAGAAAGGATCCAGGACCCTATCAGGTGGAAGGCCTTACACACAAAGACTTCAAGAATTATGAAGAATTGTCCGAAAAATATTTCAAGGGAAACCTTGTCGGTAAAATAAGCAAGATTCGTGTAGCAACATTCAAGAAGTCTACGCCAAACGTGATGGTCGTCAAATATAGCATGCAAGATGATGCAAAAGAAGAGTCCATACAAATTTATGCAAAATCAAAGCTTCCTATCACAAAAGCAAAGTATAATGACCTGAAAAAGCTATGTGACATTGGCGCTATCCCAAGAATATTTCATTCCGAATATATCAACCTACCATCCAGCAATACTGGCAAAGATACACTGATCGATACTGATATTGAAGATGAAACAGACCTGCCAAATTAAGCAATTTTCATTATGTCTTATGGGAAAATAGCAAGTGTTTAAGTATAAAGAAGAAGAAAAATAAATTAGAAAGTAAGAAGGAAAATATTGGTTGAATTGTTTTTTATAATTTTGATTATTATTTTTTGTTCCTGTAATAAACTACAATTTATTATTGTCATAGGAGATAAAAAATATTTTTGTTATTGAAGAGGAACTAGGGATAGTATTTAAAGGGTTATTTTTCAATAACCGGCCAAATTTTCACAGGGTGTTATATCCATGAATATAAACAACTTTCACTCTGGGACCAACTCTGAAATCACGAAAAAAAAATCAGCTGTTTCTAACAAAATTTCAATACCTACTCGACTAAAATGTGTGAAACAGCTGATTTTTTTTTTCGTGATTTCAAAGTCGGTCCCATAGTGAAAGTTGTTCATATTCGTGGGTAGAACACCCAGTGAAAATTTGGCCGGTCATTGAAAAATAACCCCGTATAATATGTAAGAAAAGTTCTAAACTTTTTTTTAATGAGAGATGTTTTTGATTTTGATTACTGAGAAAGTTAGAAAAAATATAGAAGAAAATAAGTAAAGAAATGAAAACCAAATAAACGCTCGTAAATATTTTAATTTTTATGTGATTATTTTTAAAAGAAATTATTTTATCGATAAACCTTTTTTTTGTAATTGAAGAGATTTTATGTACTTAAATGTTAAAGTTTAGGAATGAAGAAGAATGAGAATAATTATTTCAGGTAATAAGACTGTAGGCTACGTAATAAAAAGACTGTTTAACTTCTGATTCCTATACAATTATGATAAAAACTTTAGTTGTTACCTTGGTAAGCTAAGAAGTTACTGCTGTTCCTAGGTGATTGTCATTTTAAATAAGAAACTTATCTTTAAACAATTTATAATGTGTGTTTTATTTCTCATTTCATAATTATTAACAAGATAGGTAGGTACACCTTATGTTTGTACCTTTTAATTTATCAATGTTTTAACCGCCAATTTCCGTAAACTTCATTATTCAAGTATGATTACTAGAGATCGGATAATCGGATGCATATTAACCTAAAGTTGAGGTGTTGGCTAAGTATGGAGTGGGCTTTTGGATTAAAAAATCCCAGAATTCCGGTATCGGCCAATTTTGACTTCTGATATGGAATCGAATGTATAATATACTTAAGTTCAGATGTTAGTTAATATGGATTGCTCTTAAAAAAATAAGAAACCCGGGATTCTGGAAAGAAAATTTTTAAGTTCTGATTTTGGAATCGAATGTTTTAGTTAGGTACTTGCGTTCAAGTGTTGGCTAATATGGATTGTACTTTTGTATTAAAAAAAATACCAGGATTCCGGGAATAGAATCGAATGTATATTTACTTTAGGTTTTGGCTATTAAGGAATGCACTTTTGTGTCGATCGTCAAAATATCGCGATTCCGGAATTGATAAATTAAGTATTTTTTGAAAGGGTAACTTTTTTATCACAAAATTTTCATAGGGTGTTCTACTCATGAGCAACTTTCACTATGGGATCAACCCGTAAATCACGAAACATAAGTGTGATTTCAGAGTTGGTCCCATAGTGAAAACTTCTGAAAATGTAAATCCAAGATGGCGGCTTCAAATATTTTCAAATTTTTCGTAATGGGTACTATTTATGGTTTTCGAGGCTGTCATCTTGGATTTAAAATGTAAATCCAAGATGGCGGCTGCGAAAATTTTCTAATTTTTCGTCATGGGTGTCGTTTTATTGGTTTTTGAGGGTGTTAAAGCCGATAGTGACACTAAAATGTAAATCCAAGATGGCGGATGCGAATATTTTTTAATTATTCGTCATGGGTGTCGATTTCATGGTTTTCGGGGGTGTTAAAGCTGATAGTGACATTAAAATGTAAATCCAAGATGGTGGCTGCGAACATTTTCTAATTTTTCGTCATGGGTGTCGTTTTATTGGTTTTCGAGGGTGTTAAAGCTGATAGTGACATTAAAATGTAAATCCAAGATGGCGGCTGCGAACATTTTCTAATTTTCGTCATGGGTGTCGTTTTATTGGTTTTCGAGGGTGCTAAAGCCGATAGTGACACTAAAATGTAAATCCAAGATGGCGGATGCGAATATTTTTTAATTTTTCGTCATGGGTGTCGATTTCATGGTTTTCGGGGGTGTTAAAGCTGATAGTGACATTAAAATGTAAATCCAAGATGGCGGCTGCGAACATTTTCTAATTTTTCGTCATGGGTGTCGTTTATTGGTTTTCGAGGGTGTTAAAGCTTTTTTTTTCGCGGGTAGGTGTAAAATACGATAGACATATCTCTGTTTTTGAATTTATATTTAAATGTAAATACATAGTTATTTGCCTAAATTTCTATAAAATATAAGTGTACAGCCTCCATTACACGGGTACTCACGTTTGTGGAACATATGTGACAGAAGTAGTAAAATTACACCATCTGCCAGCTCATCATCTGAACAGTCACTACACTTTCACCTTGACACTAGTGGATCACTATGTCCCAACTGGTAGAAATATTATCTGCACAAAAGAGCCTAGAAGAGATCTTCACACGGAAGATGGAATCACTGGAGGCTCAGATTCAGTGCGCTGGGCCTGCCAAGGATACCGTGGCACGGGTGGCTGAGGAATTCCGGACCTTCAGGGAGCTCATATTCAGCATGCTTGGCTTGCTCCGGACTCAGATCAATGAGTGTGCTAAGCAGCTCGACGGGTTGGAGACGAGACAAAGACGGAAAGCACTGATTTTTCAAGGTGTCGGCGAAGTTGACAGTGAAAACACCACCGCAGTCGTCCTGGATATTATCACGAATAAGCTGTCCCTCAAGAATGTCTCTGCATCTTCCATAGAGGTCTGTCATAGACTTGGGACTGCCAATAAAGACCATCACAGGCCCATACTCGTGAGGTTTTCCAGCTATGATGACAAATCAGTGGTCTGGAAAGCTAAGACGCGCTTGAAGGGAACATCCATCGCAGTCAAGGAGTTCTTGACTAGGGTCCGGCAATCCATCTTTGGTAGGGCACGTCTCCACTTCGGAATGCGGTCGTGTTGGACTCAGGACGGTGTTATCGTTCTGAAGGCCTTTGACGGAAGTAGACATAAAGTTTCTTCAATGGATGAACTCAATCCTCTGCTTGCGAAGTTTCCAAAGGTCCAAGGCGCAGGAGATAGCCTGCAAAACAGAACGGGTCAATGATGGTATCATGTTGTTTACACTTAATAATGATTTGCATGGAATTGTTATTACGGAATTACTTACCGCTATAATTTCTTTGTATATGTTCTTAGTAGTCCATATAATATTAGTTGTTATTTCCTTATAATCTCTTGTGAATTTAAGTGGCACACTGTAGAGAATAATTTAGCATCAACATGTATTTTTAATATTTACCCTTTTCAATTTTATTTCTTGTACATTTAGTTAATCAAATCATCAATTTGTCAATGTCAAAGTCTATGTCAAATTATCAAATTGTTAATGTCAAATCAAAAGTTGTAGTCCACAGATTATATCTTTTAGGTATAGGTATCACAAGAAGAAAGGTTTGAAGATTGATGTTGTAATCGGATACGTTCACGACTTATAATCTCGTTTTATTTTAGTATTGTTACCGTAATATTTTATTTGTACCGCATGATAGTAGTATACATACATAGTCTTTTTTTTATTTTTTTTATTGTGGTTCTGCTGTTTAATATGACACAGAATACTATTCTACTTTTTTATCTTCTAACATGTTTAATAAATGTTTAGAATTAGATGATGTTGTGAGCTGGCGGGTGGTGCAGTTATGCAAACGTTGTACCAGTCAGTCGTGTGTTGTTTTTAGCATTGTATATATTTATATATTTATACATATTTATTTTATTTGCTTATATTTATGACATCTGATAACGATTCATTTTATTCTGCCAACGAATCTAGTGCCTCTTCCAGCGATGAAAGTTTTATTTCTCTTACAGATACCTTGAGTGTTCTTTTACGTCAAAATTTCAGCCAAAATTCTGGCCGGCTATTTAACGTATGCCACATCAATGCTCAGAGCATTCCCAGTCACTATAACGAACTATACGACACGTTTTCCGACAATAACGTTCACGCCGTCCTGATTTCCGAAACTTGGCTCAAACCTGACCTGCTTTCAACTACTTACCCGCTTCCTGGTTTCGTTCTTCTTCGGAATGACCGGATCGGGAAGAGGGGGGGTGGTGTAGCGATCTACCTGCGTGATGATTTCCCTTTTAAAATTCTAGCTTCTTCTTCTTCTTCCAATGAATCCGCAGAGTTTCTTTTCCTTGAGGTTTGTGTCAAAGGAGCCAAAACCGTCCTTGGCGTTGTCTATTGTCCCCCTTCCATTGATTACTTCACTGAATTCGAATCAGTACTTGAATCTTTGGGTTCGGAGTATACACATCACATTGTTATGGGAGATTTTAATACCAACCTCCTTGCCCTCAACTCCCCTCGGTCCCGTAAACTTCTGCATCTAATCGAGTCTGCCAGTCTGCATGTTTTGCCTCTCCAACCTACTCATCATAATTTAGTCAGTGATGACACTTGGCTTGACCTGATCCTCACCTCTAATCCTTCCCTAGTTTCCTCACATGGTCAACTCGATGCTCCTGGCTTTTCCCATCATGATCTTATTTTCTTATCCTATCTCCTTAAACCCCCTAAACCTAAACCAACGTTCCAGTATAGGCGTGCCTTTGCGCGGATGAATAACGAAAGGCTTCAACAAGATGCGTCCAATATTGACTGGTCACCCTTGGAAGCAGCTGCTTCAGTTGACGAGAAAGTCAGACTGTTCAACGATGCCGTGGTCAAGCTATACGACGCCCATGCCCCTGTCAAGAAAGTCAAGTTGAAGCGTCCACCTGCGCCTTGGATGAACAGGGGAGTTCGGATGGCAATGCGACGGAGGGACCGCGCGTTTCGAAAATTTAGAAAGGATCGCTCGGAGGACAATTGGACCTTCTTTAAGGCGGCTAGGAATCGGTGTAATCAGATGATACGCAACGCTAAACGCCGCCACATCCTAAATAATATCACTTCTTCTTCTCCTGCCGATATTTGGAAGTTCCTTGGAACTTTAGGCATCGGTAAATCGCGACATTCGGACCTTCCTAACACAATTGGTTTGGACGATCTAAATCGGCATTTCTCCACTGTTCCCACGCTAGATAGTCTAACTAAATGTCTAACCCTTGACTACCTTGCTGGTCTCTCGCGTCCAAATATTAACCCCTTTGTCTTCACCCCAGTCGACCCGGGAGAGATCAAAAAGATTATCCTGTCCATTAAATCCAAAGCAGTGGGCTGTGATGATATCAGCCGCCATATGATTGTGGCGGCTCTTGATCAACTTCTCCCTGCAATATCCCACATCATAAACTTCTCCCTTTACACCGGTGTTTTTCCTTCCCTGTGGCGTAAAGCCATTGTTCGGCCCCTGCCTAAGATACCCAATCCCTCTCTTCCTAGTCACTTTCGCCCAATTTCCATCCTTCCCTTTCTGTCTAAAGTGCTTGAGGCCAGTGTTCATAAACAATTCTCCCACTTTATTCACCGCAACTCCCTTATCAGTCCATTTCAATCTGGTTTCAGGCCCGGGCACAGTACCGTTTCAGCTCTCCTTAAAGTGACTGACGATATTAGGCGGGGTATGGAAGACACTAAAGTTACAGTCTTGGTGTTAATTGACTTCTCCAATGCTTTCAATACCGTCAGTCACGAAGTCCTTCTATCCATCCTTTCCTATCTTATGGTCGCTCCGGAGGTACTGGAATGGTTTGCCTCTTATCTTCAGGGGCGTCAGCAATCTGTTCGTGCTGGAGACTCTTCGTCGAGTTGGCGTGATCTTGCAGCTGGCGTCCCTCAAGGCGGTATATTATCTCCTCTGTTGTTTTCTATTTTTATTAATCTCATTACCACCGAGCTTCGGACTGCGTATCATCTTTATGCTGACGATTTGCAGCTTTATTGCCAGGCAAGTGTTGACAACATATCCGATGCGATTGAAGAGCTAAACCGGGATCTAGGTGTGGTTAAAAGCTGGTCTGATCGATTTGGAGTGGCGGTTAACCCTACCAAGTGTCAGGCTATCATTGTAGGGAGCCCTCACAGTGTGAGAAAGTTGAATGACTTAACTGTGCCACCAGTCATTTTTGACAATGCAGTCATTCCATTTAGCTCCAATGTTAAGGATCTTGGTCTGCATGTCGATACATGTCTTGACTGGCGAAAGCAGGTCATGACTGTAAGTAAGAAAGTCACCGGAACGTTGAGGTCGCTCTATCGGTTGAAAAACTTTCTTCCATCACACATAAAGGCAATGCTTGTACAGTCCCTAATCTTTCCCATAATTGACTATGGTGATGTGTGTTATTATGACCTGAATGCAGATCTCCTCAATAAACTTGATCGCCTTCTAAATAACTGCATTCGATTCGTTTTCAATCTTCGTAAGTATGATCATGTGTCTGCGCACCGATTGCTTTTAAAATGGTTACCCATTCGTCAGCGCAGAGAGCTGAGGGCTCTGTCTATGTTATATTCCATACTAAACAAGCCTACTTCTCCTTCTTATCTGACTTCCCATGTTCAATACTTATGCTCTGCCCATAGTAGAAATCTTCGTTCAACCAACAATCTTCTTCTACGATGTCCTTCTCACCGCTCTGGTTTTATTCATTCTTCATTCTTTGTCCAGGCAGTATTTCTTTGGAATGCGCTCCCTCTGAACATCAGGATGGCAACCAGTCCGTTATCTTTCAAAGTGAAGGCACGTGAACACATTCGTGAAAAGTTGGCAAAATCATCGCAGCGCTGATTTGTTGGATTCTTTTTCTCCTCTACCTATCGTTATTTCTCCTGACAAAGTTTATTTTGTTTATATGTATGTATGTATGTATGTATTTATTGGTATTTATTCTTTTTCCAGTTATCTATCCCTTGTGTTGCACCTACCATGTTTTGTCTCTGCATCACCCTAAGGTTGACTGGTAGAAAATGCCTCAGGCATTAAGTCCGCCTTTGTACAGTATTTTTTTACTTGTGCATAAAGTTTTAATAAATAAATAAATAAATAAATAAATAAAGCTGATAGTGATATTAAAATGTAAATCCAAGATGGCGGCTGCGAACATTTTCTAATTTTCGTCATGAGTGTCGTTTTATTGGTTTTCGAGGGTGTTAAAGCCGATAGTGACACTAAATTGTAAATCCAAAATGGCGGATGCAAATATTTTTTTATTTTTCGTCATGGGTGTCGTTTTCATGGTTTTCGAGGGTTGTAAAATCGACCGAAATTTTTGCAGCCGCCATCTTGGATTTACATTTTAATGTCACTAGCAGCTTTAGTACCCATCGAAAACCATGCAAACGACACCCATCACAATTTTTTTTTAATTTTCGCAGCCGCCATCTTGAATTTACATTTTAACGCCACTATCGGCTTTAAACCCTCGGAAATCATGAAAACGGCACCCATGACAAAAAGTTTGAAATTTTTTGCAGTCGCCATCTTGGATTTACATTTTAATGTCACTATCAGCTTTAACACCCCCGAATACCATGAAAACGACACACATGACGAAAAATTAAAAAATATTCGCATCCGCCATCTTGGATTTACATTTTAGTGTCACTATCGGCTTTAACACCCTCGAACACCAATAAAACGACACCCATGACGAAAAATTAGAAAATTTTCGCAGCCGCCATCTCGGACTTACATTTTAACGCCACTATCGGCTTTAAAACTCTCAAAAACTATGAAAACGACACCCATGACGAAAAGTTAGAAAATTTAGCAGCCGCCATCTTGGATTTACATTTTAACGCCACTATTAGTTTTACAACCCTCGAAAACCATGAAAACGTCACCCATGATAAAAAAAATTAAAATGTTGGCAGCCGCCATCTTGGATTTACATTTTAACATCACTATCGGCTTTAACACCCTTGAAAAGCATGAAAACGACACCCATGACGAAAAATTTTAAAATGTTGCAGCCGCCATCTTGGATTTACATTTTAACATCACCATCGGCTTTAACTCCCTCGAAAAGCATGAAAACGACACCCATGACGAAAAATTTGAAAATGTTCGCAGCCGCCATTTTGGATTTACATTTTAACATCACTATCGGCTTTGAAACCCTCGAAAACCATGAAAACGACACCCATGACGAAAAATTCTAAAATGTTCGCAGCCGCCATCTTGGATTTACATTTTAACGTCAGTATCAGCTTTAACATTCTCGAAACCCATAAAAACAACCCCACCGATATAGTGACGGTACTTTCCAGTGACAACTATTTTAATTCGGCAGCTTTGTATTTCTCGCGGGGATCGCGTGTAACAAACGGAATATTTATGTGATCCCGATTTCCCGGTATTTCCAAATAAATAAAACCACGTTATTTATGAAGTCGTTTCCATACCATGTATCCGATTAGTTGTGCATTCCCACATTTTCTGGAATCCCGGGATTTATAGTAAGAAAAAAAATGCTAAGAAGCCGCTTCCATACTTTGTTAGCGAAATATTAAGTTTAGGTTAATATGCATCCGATTATCCGATCTCTAATGATTACAAACAATTTATTAAAAAAAATATCAGTCGCATAAACTAATTAGCCATACATTAATAAGTTTAAGATATGGTATTTAAATCAATTAGCTTAGGTTTGAAATATGACCAACTCTTTGATTAAAGCACTTAGCTTAGAGCCATTATTTGCATGCCTAGGCGGTTAAGTCATTTAGCTTGGAACAAGAAATAATAAACCTAGGCGGTTTAGTCATTTAGCCTGGAATAAGAAACGATAATCATAGGCGGTTAAGTCATTTAGCCTGGAACAAAAAAAAGTCAAATAGGGGTCATTTTGTATTAAGCGACATTTATCTTCGTTAAAAATAGGAATATTAGAAGAAAAAAAAATCTGGTTATGGGGAATATGTTATAAAAACAGTAATATCCTTCTTTTTAAAAAAATAATGTGATTTGCTAAAGTTATTTTTTTTTTTCTAAAAATCGAAACTATAAACTGCTCTGGTGTAAAGTTTAAAAAATGTCGGTTAATACAAATAGCCCGGAACCCGTCGATATATGTCTAGGGTTAGGGTTTTCGTCAGCAGGTCGATTTCTGTCTGCGGGGTTTAAAGGAACCTAACTAACCGAACCTCGGGGTGCCCCTGATGTCGACTGTCTAAGGTTAGGGCTTTCGTCAGCAGGTCAAGGAAAAAATGTAGGATCTTAGGAACTTTACACAAGTACTTAGATTGGTATTTTTCATTTTGGTATTTCGTCCATTCGGGATTTCGTCCTTTCGGGCATTTGAACATCGGTATTTTGTGTTTCGATATAACGACTATCGCATTTAAAACTTTCTAGAAAAGAAATCTAAACAAAAAAGATATTACTTTGAATAATAGTGTAAAAGATGGTTATGTTGAGAAAATATAGGAAAACAAATAAAAGTATAATAGATGATTATTGCTACTGACATTATGAAGTTGAATGTTTCTGAATTATGAACATTAGAGACAGAGTAGTTAGGAATTGTGATTGTTAGGATAAAAAATGTTAGGAAGAACATTTTCGGATTTCCAATTATCAGAGTTGAAAATTTAGGTGAACTTTGGTGCACCCATTTTAATCTGATATAGAGTTAATATTGCTATATAATATTTTAGTCTGTTATAGATAGAGTTAACTGTCAATCCCCTTGAGCAGGCATGGTGATAGGCTCGTTCCTTCTCGGTATGCGAAGACGATTGGGAAAGGTGCAGGCTGGTATTTAATTCCTCTAGTTATAGCTAAATACTGATGATTTTTTTTAGTTGGAGCCCAATATGACGGAGAGCTTCATCATGGCCGCCTTCAATAGGATGGGACAGCGTCCACTGGCCGTAAAAGTTATGAGAAACAAATTCACTGGAGAACCAGCCGGATATGCCTTTGTACATTTTCAGGTATTGTACAAAACCCTAAACAATTCAGCAGTTTTATTAAAAAAAATATGTTTTGATATTATTCTTACAGCTGTTATGTTATAAAGATTAATTTCTGTTACAGACAGATGAAGAAGCAATAGATGCAATGCACAAACTGAATGGAAAACCAATCCCAGGGACATTTCCCGTGGTAAGGTTCCGCCTAAACACAGCATCACGGGAAGCTCGTGCTAACATGCAAACTGAACGAGAGTTCTCTGTGTGGGTTGGAGACCTGAGCCCTGATGTTGATGACTACTCGCTCTACAGAATCTTTGCATCCAAGTATTCTTCAATAAAAACTGCAAAAGGTACATTTCTAATGTTCATGGAATTATTAATTCCACGAGAACCTTTTACAATGTGTTATTATAATGAAAATTGTTATCATTACAGTTATCTTGGACAACTCAGGATATACAAAAGGCTATGGTTTTGTGAGATTCGGCAATGAGGAGGAGCAAAGGAATGCTTTGTACGCAATGAACGGCTACACTGGACTAGGGTCCAAACCTTTGAAGATTTGTACCGCAGTGCCCAAACCTAAGTGCAACAACTCCTCACAGAACCCATCCGCTCCGTCGACACCTAATTCAACATTTAATGGTGGAACGGTAAGTACTTTTAGGAAACAAATAATTTGCTTGCGTTCTTTCCAAGTGTGGATGCTACACGTGCTGCTGGCGCCTAATGGCGGGAATCTCACCTTCAGTATACATCTTTCATTCTATAGCTTGCTTTTCAGCACTACAAATGGCCATGCAGATGGCTTGGGGAATAAACACATAATTATGCAAGATGAAAAAGATGCAGAATTAAATTGAGATTATTGGCATAGCTTAACAATGGTCTCATATATTTGATGAAAACAAAAGTACAAAAATTTTATTAATAAAACGACTACTTATTTTTGCTATTCAAGTATGCACAGCTACAGATCAAGCTAAATCCTATACAATGCGAGATCAGCTAATACTGAGAATGTTCCAGTATAAGCTGATTTCGCATTGTATAGGATTTCCTTACAGTGAGAGGTCAGTGTAAACTGGAAATGTATAGCTTGATGTCTAGCCGTGTGTACAGCACATATTTGTACTGAACAGTTACGAGTAGCAGAATAAAATATAATGCTAATGTTTTCAATTTTCGACACTGACAATATCTGTAGGCCACCGCTTATTGCTTAGCAAAACAAAATCAAGAAGAATTCTGCTTCAGAACAAGCTTGCATCTTTAAAAACTTCATCGAAATGAAACTAAAGAAAAAGCGGACCTTGGATAATGGCTTGACGGATAGACTGTCAGGATGTTGTACATATGAAGTGACATTTTACTTTATAGGAGTACAATCAATACTATGATCCGTCTGCATACTGGCAGAACTACTCTGCGTGGTCTGGCTACTACGGGCAGGGGGAGCCGGGCGCGGCGCCGGCGCAGACCGTGCCGGTCGTTGACCCCGCGCAGGCGCCGGCGGCCAAGGCGCAGACCGACGAGCTCGCGTTAGTTGGTAAGTCGACTGTACTGACGTACGGATAAAGGCTTGGACTTGTACACATAATCAACTTCAAATTTTCCCTCTGTGAGAGAGAGAGCGGGCCGTTATCCACAATGCGGCCGGACGGTGGACGTCACAAGTCAAGATTCTTTAGATCTATTTATATTTCACACTGTTTGTATTTTCAGTGGTGGCCTGAGGGTCTGTCCACAACTCCACGTCACGACGTCGTCAACGTGGAACGGTGCGGTAACGTGGCACGGTACGTTGATGTGACGTGCAAATTTACGTTAACGTAACGTAAAAATGCACGTCACGAATTAATTCTCTAAATATTTTAATAGCGATATTGAAGCATTTAGTTGGCAATTAGCTAAAATATCAATAATTATTATTACTGGTTATTTATGTTTTAGTTAATTGCCAACTAAGTATCGCTCCAATATCGCTATTAAAATATTTACAGAATTCATTCGTGACGTGCATTTTTACGATACGGTGACGTAAATTTGCACGTCACGTCAACGTACCGTGCTGCGTCACCGCACCGTCCACGTTGACGACGTCGTGACGTGGACATGTGGACAGGCTCTGACTGGTAATGTCGAACCATGCTATTCATGTAGGCCTATATCGTTTAAGTTAAGAAAAATCACATTTTCGTAAAAATGCCGCTTACGATAAGTTTGCGGTCAGGGTTCGATGTAATGAATAAGCAAAAAATACAGCGCAACAGCACATCAGGTTGTACCAAACTGTCAAATGTCTCCAAATTATTTTAAACCTTAAAATGTTGACGGTTAAGTTTAAAATCGAAGAGATAATTGACAGTTTGTAGTAACTTGACCTGCTGTGTTCATTAGGTACTCTTACAAATAAGTCAGCCTTTATCCATCAAAAAGTATTTATTTCTGTATGTGTATACACAACACCGTTTCTGTATGTGCCTATTGACAAAATATTAATTACAAATCTTCGGTTTACCTATACCAGAAAGGTTTAGGTAGTGAAATAAACGTAAACAATCTTGATGTGTCTTTTATCATTTTTTATTTTAGAACGTCAGTTTAAAAATAAAATGCAACTAAAAACCATTGTAAATACAACAATAATGATTACTAAATCAATTGAACCATTACTTTAAGCTGTAGTTTATTTGTTTAGTATGTGTTTGTGTAAAAGTCACGTCAAGATTGTTTACCTTTATTTCACCACCTAAACCTTTCTGGTATACGTATATACCACGTGTAATGCTAAATGCGCAAAACCTCTTAAAGGGTCATTGTACTCATCATTATGAACAACTTTTACTATGGGACCAAACCTGAAATCGGGAAAAAAAAATCTGCTGTTCAGTACATTTATGTTCGCATAATTCGTCAAAATGTATTGAACAGCTGATTTTTTTTCGCGATTTCAGGTTTGGTCCCATAGTAAAAGTTGTTCATAATGATGAGTACAATGACCCCTTAAGAGGTTTTGCGCATTTAGCATTACACGTTGTATATATACAGGGTGTTAGGTTAAACGAGGGACATACTTTAACGGAGTGTAGTACTCATCATTATGAACAACTTTTACTATGGGACCAAACCTGAAATCGCGAAAAAAAAAATCAGCTGTTCAGTACATTTTGACGAATTATGCGAACATAGTACTGAACAGCTGATTTTTTTTCGCGATTTCGGGATTGGTCCCATAGTAAAAGTTGTTCATAATTATGAATACTACACTCCGTTAAAGTATGTCCCTCGTTTAACCTAACACCCTGTATATCAGTTCTTTTCGTCAGTTTTCATAAACAATACACTCCTTTTTCGCATGCATATTTATAAGCGAAAATTTAGCTATCTTTTAGAATGCTTAAAGACTCGCTTAGCTTGACTGATTTACAATAATTGCTTGGGAAAGTACAGTCAGTGACCTGCATAACCCGACCCCTCTCTCTTCTTTGTAAGAGGGGTCAGGTAATGCTGAGCACTGACCGTGCGTATACTAATGCAATACGTGTTCATGAGATGCCTCTTGTTTTTACTCACAAATGGCTATGATAATAAGCAGATTATTATGGACATATAAGGGTCAAAACCAAAATTTTGTACAATTTCATAACAATTTCATGTCCACCGACTTTTCCTTATTCCTCAAAAAATTCTGTAATGGTAATGCTATTTTAAAAAATGGATTTCATAGCGGAATACTACCTTAAATTCATATTTAATTTATTAGTTGGTGGTTCAGTTATACTTTACGAAATATTATAAAAATAATAAACGGAATGGAAAATACCATATTATTCTCCCTCAAAAAACCTGTGTCCAACTATCGATTTCAATGTTTGAAACCGCAAAAACTTCGAAAAGGGTTTTATTTATTCAACATAGTATCCAGCATAACGAAGTGTGCGTAAATCACTCAATATCTAGGCAACTTATATGTACTAACAATTATATGTAATAATTAAAAAAAAATAAAAACAATGCGTCTCAAAAAGAGTTCATTTATGTTATTCCTTTATGTAACGCGTTATTTTCCAATAAAATACTTTTTTTTTAAACTTACTACTGGGAACATTGACGGAAATGTCACGCCATTTACACCACCAATTTCTGCGCCGCAGTCATAATCTTGTGTCATGAAAGTCGAAAGGTGTTGTGCGTGTGGAGTGACAAATAAACATTTACTGGTTTCTCTTGAAAATTCATAAAAAAATTACATGTAAGTATGTTCTAACTTAATCTTATTATCTGAAAACTATTTTGTTTGTGCTATTCAGTAGCTTAGGAGCTGTAATCATTAAGTGAATAGTGTGTCTTGAATTGAAATGAAACACTTCAAAAACATCGTCCATGTTTCCTTTATGTTACATTTTTATGTTACGTTATTTAAAAATTGCATTAAGGTGTATTCACAAACACAGGCATGTACTTTTTGTAAGAAAGGTTAATAAATATTTTTATCTTTACAATATGTTTGGTTACCGGTTACCGATACTAACAACATTTATTTTATAATACTTAATGCATTTATTTTAAGAAAACCTCTGGCAAAGTGGCAACTAATGAAAACTTAGTGAAAATTAACTAAATAGGTACCTTTAAATTAAGGAGGATGCGCAGTGGTAGCCCAGGAAATTTTTTTTTTTGGGTTTTTTGCAATTTGCAGGTCCGTGTCAGGTTGTGTCTTGATCAAAATATGATACGCGGCAATAAAACATAATTATGTATTTCCATAATTTTAACCATAAAAATCATCAATACATCTCTCTAAGTTAGATTTCGTGCAGATTCGTTAGATTTCGTTCGTTCGAGGAATCTGCACGGAATCAGTTAAGTTAATTAAGTAAAATTTGATTTTTATATAAAGATTTATATTCCCTACTTATGTTATCAATAATTGTTATGTTGTCATTATTTTGATATCATTTTGTAGACTGACTCAAATACTTTTGGTTAAACATAATTTCACATGCAAAATTCAAGGGTTGTTTTTGCGAAAAAGTAAAAAATGTAAAAAAAAAGTTTTTTTTTGTGTAAAGTTTCGTGTTTTTGTATGTTTTTTGACTATTTTTTTATTTTATTTAGTTTTTCCATAGCCTCAACGTCTACCTTTACAATTAAGTCATTTGGACGTCTGTAGGTTTTTTAGATTCAAAGATATTAGCATTTTATTGCACATTCCCTAATGCAACCGTTAAAAATGGCCGCCATTAGCGGGGTGTTGGGTTAGGATTTTTTATAAAATTAGATTTGTCGATAAAAAATATTATATAATATGCCCTTTTAGTATCGGTAACCGTAACCAAAGACATAGTAAGTATATAAAACAAATTCGGTTCAGTTTCACATTTATAACTTAAGAACCGCTGGACCGATTGGATTTGTCTTGTTCGTCGGGTCAGCTAGTTTATCAGAAATGTCGGATTTATCGAAACCTGCTAAACTCAAAGTGTTTGTTTTACAGATAATATAATATGCCTTTATCGGATGCAGAAAGGCAGAAAATGTATCTAGAGCGGCTAAAAAATAACGATCCCGAAAAATGGAATCGAATGCAGGAGAAAAATTTTGACCAGAGCAAAAAATTCTACAAAAAAAAAATATAGTAGAGCTATCACACAAAGAGAAGGAGACCAGACGAAAGTACTGGAGGAATTTAAAAAAAATACTGACAACAAGCAAGAAGTAGAAAGTGTGAACCTCGAAAAAATACCAAAGAAAATATCAGAAGAAATACAGAAAATTAACCAAAGAAAATGAAAAGATTAATCGGTACTACCATCGGTAGCCCGCCCACATTGAAGTGACTACCTGTTATTTTAAAATTAAGATCACGTAAAAACTTAGACCAAAAACTTAAATGTTTTTTTAACGGCATTGTAGTTATTCTTTTAGGCGTCGAAGTGAGACTTTTGTTATGTCAATCTTTCAGATTGTTACCTTTTCATCATGAATAAAAATAATTATAAAATACTTGACTGTTTTTCTCTTACATCATGAACACAGCCCTTATTTTCCTTTATGTTACTTTTATGTTATTGTGACATAAAAATAACACAGATGAAATGATCCAAAATTTTGGTTTTGACCCATAATAGACTGAGTTATGGAATATGATGAATCATTCTAAGACCCTTATATACCCTTACCCTTATACGCTCCGGCGACGACCAACCTTCATGTGGAAATCTCTATTAAATTCTGGCTCAATTAAGGGCGAATTTCACCAATGAAATTGAATGCGATCAGTACTAAACCGCGTTGAGGAGCTGTTAGTGACATCATTGTTGTGGAATATTGACACTGACAGATCTTGAACGCGGTTTAGATGTGCTGATCGAGTTCAATTTCATTGGTGAAATTCGCCTTTAATAGCGTTGCGTTTGATTATTTATTTATGAAATAAATAATCAAACTTGATTATTTATTTATGAAATAAATAATCAAACTTCAAAACAAAAAATAATCTAAGTTCTTTGCAGCGCGACACTATGTCGTGATCGAACTACAACAGACAAGCCAACTTTGTTACGATGGCGATGGTGTTTGTGACAGAGAGCTACGTCTTCACTCGCGTCCCGCCATTCTGCTTTTCTATTTCTACTGTGCGTGCAAAATGCGGCCAACAGTTGGACGCAATTTTTTTCGACGAATTAACAGCTTTGACTGTCTATCTAAAACATATTTATATCTTAGAGCGTTGCCTATAATATAAACTGACTTGACTTCTCATCTCATTTCTGCTGGCATGTTTTGCCCTTCAGTAGATGTTAGTCTTATGAAGTCTTTATCATTTGTTTTGCAGAACACAAGAAAATTCTCGACATTGACCTACTGAACCAAGAGTTTCTGGACCCTGAGTTGTCACTGTGGGACAGTCTTGAAGACTCGCAGTGGTTCCCTCACGAAGTTGTGGAGTGCTGAAAGTGAGCATTTACTTATCGGTGTTAATGACATATAAGTTAGGACTCTTAACTGTAAATAAATGATTTTGCATTCATGTTTGCGGTTTTGATTTTAGTCTGCGTCAATTATTTAGACTTTTACAGTGTTATTACAAAACAAGGTTCATCTTCAAACCCAGGTTTAAACCATGGACCCTTGTATGAATTTCGAACTTTATTCCGACACATTAAGATGTCAGTTTTGTATAAAGAACTGTATTTCTATCACAGCTAGGTTCTTATTACGGCGACTTTTTGCAGTGATGCTGTCGCGCGTTTCGTAAACGCGCGACAGCATCGATACAAAAAGTCGCCGAAGGCGAGGGCCCTAAGACTTCAAAATGATGAACTAAGAAAATTAAACTTGATATCAATTTGATAAAAAAAAAATATTTTCAGAATAATGGTTGTCCTGTTCTGATTCTTTTTGAGAAACACGTTGTGTCATTTAGTTTTTCAGATAATTTTGAAGTCTATTCGTCCTAAGATTACTTTTGCCGCTACTGCTGCTGAGGTAAGATGGGTGGATCTCCGGCTTCTTAACGGCCCTAAAAAGACAAACTATTAAAACAAATAAATCTAAATGACATCATTTATTATTTGGAACAATATTTCATACATAACATACTCAATTGTTTTTTTAAAGTACGGTCTACTGTAGTTAACATTATTTTCGATGTATATTGCTTTTCAGGTTTGAACTAGTCCTATAACATTATTTAAATATTTTTCTGTAGGTAATGCACTAAGTTCTTTCTATTGAATAATTATTTTCTCAATTTGCTGTCAAAACTTTAAAAAGCTCTAAATTTGTAAATATAAAATTCATCTGAGATCGCACAAGATTCATAATATTATTGTTCCATATCACATAGCTACGTTCGAATCTAATAGGTTATAGTGAAATACTACACAATGCACTCTTTTGAACGTAATTGTAATTTTAAACTTATTTTTAAGCGATATTAGCTGATATGAAGGCGCACTTTCTGTAAGTAATTTCGTTCTTGTTGAAACGAAGTGTGTTTCGCTTTTTACAAATTACACTAAACTTCGTCTAGCTTTCAGTTGCTAAGTGTGCAGAGTATGTGCGTTATGGACCTTCGTTCCAAAAATTTAACAGTTGAACTTTCGTGGCACCACTGAGGCTTCCTGTACATGACGCCGGAGCTGCTCCGCATGTTTGTGTGTATATGAACCGCATGCACGTAGCGGTGGACCATTTTTCAACCTTATTACCATACACACGCGACACGCGGGGTTGCGATAGTCGTGGAGAGGATCCGGCAGTTGGGACTCGAGGTGGCCCTGCAGAAGTCCGAGGCCATGTGTTTTCATGGTCCTCGGAATGCGCCACCGTCGTCGGGTTCCCAAATAACGGTAGGAGGGGTTCACATCGGAGTCGGGTCGACGATGAAGTACGAAGTACCTGAGACTCGTCCTCGACAGCCGGTGGAACTTCGTGGAGCATTTCCGACGTTTGGCTCCCAGACTGGAGCAGGCTGGGGCTGCTTTGAGGCGGCTCCTGCCCAATCTGGCGGGTCCAAACGCCTCCTGCCGGCGGCTCTACGTGGGGGTCGTGCGGTCCATGGCCCTTTACGGGGCACCGGTGTGGGCGCGTTCCCTAAGGCTGCGGCCAGCCCAGCGGTTGAACGCGTCCCAGAGGGTCGTGGCCATCCGGCTAGTCCGGGGATACCGCACGGTCTCCCGGGAGGCGGCGAGCCTCCTTGCCGGATTGCCGCCGTGGGATCTGGAGGCAAAGGTCCACGCGCACGTGTGGGAGTGGCGCGAGGAGGCGAAACGCCGGGGCGTAACTCCGCTGCCGCGAGAAATCACGGTACAGCGGACAGAGCTCCGGCGGGATTTCATGGCGACATGGAGAGCGCGACTGTCGCTACCCAGTGCTGGGCACGCCACAATTGCGGCGATGACTCCCCTCTTTGAGGAGTGGTTAGAGAGGCGCCACGGCGTCCTCACCTTCCGCCTGACGCAGGTCCTCACCGGACACGGTTGTTTCGGGAGGTTCCTGTTTCGCATAAGGCGGGAGGAAACGCCCGGGTGTCACCATTGTGTGGATCGCCCGGAGGACACGGTGGAGCATACAGTGGAGGTCTGCCCGGCTTGGGCAGAGCACCGCCGTGTTCTCACGGAGGCGATCGGCGGCGGCGATCTCTCACGTCTGAGCCTGGTCCAGGCCATGTTGCGGAGCGAGAGTGCATGGGAGGCCGTCACCTCCTTCTGCGAAGCAGTAATGCTCACGAAGGAGGAGGCGGAACGCGTGAGGGAGAGGCAGCCTCATGCCCTCAGTCGCCGCAGGAGTCGCCCTGGGCGGCGGGAATCGTGGGGCGATTTCCGGCCACCGTAGGCGGGGGCCTGCGGACGGTGAGTAGCGGGTAGCTCGCCGTCCGGCAAGGACCAGCTGTAACCATCTTACCGTGAAAACTTAGGTGAAGTGAGCGTAGAGTGAGCTGTCAATAGTGTCAATTCCTAGTAAAAACAAACTCACTTCACCTAAGTTTTCACGGTGAGATTTTTACAGAATCGACCGGCAGGCCCGAGTCGACGGCGCGTTGTGTTTCACGCGCGCCTCAAAGAGATGTCAGCAAGTGATGGGGTCCAATAGGGCCGACGCCGCTGTGGTCGCGGGTAGTTTTAAGAAGATACCGCGGCCCTGGCATAGGCAACTGAAGGAACACGGGTGGGTTTTAGTCAGTAAAAGTCTGACACGCCCTTCCGCTCCACCCAAAGCGGGAGAAGTTACTTGATGCTATCCCACCCTCAAAAAAAAAAAAAAAATTACCATAGTAATAAGGTCGCAATGTGGTTCACCGCAAATTTTCGCAATGGTACACCGCTTTGGTGCTGAGTTAAATAGTAAAGTATATGACCATAATGCTGACGCTTAAACCTTTTGCTTCCGGTATTTTAGTTTTGTGTATTTACCACTACTACTAGCTGTAATACTGGAAACAATAAGGCCGCCTTCACATTACGTCGCAAGCAGCGCGGCAGCCGCGCTGCTACATAAAATATTATGTAGTAATATTAATATACACAATATTACATATTATTTAATCTACATTAAATATTATTATATTATTTTATCTACATTTTTACATCTACTTTTTAGTATGGAATTAGCCGCCTGTGAACAGCGCGTCTGTCGCGCTGCTGCCGCAGTACTTGCGACGTAATGTGAAGGTACTCTAAAGGCAGCATTTTCAAAAAATGGAAAATACAGTTTTGGTTTTCTTTAAATTCATATATTATGATACAATTGGTCGCAAAAATCGTGCAATACCTCCCCTACTAACTGAACTGTGATCGTTGCTTTACTATTTAACTCGTCATCAATGCGGTGTACACGCGGTTCCGGCGCGGCGCATGGACGATATTCATTCGTATACACAAACACTCCATCCGGCGCCAGTGGGGCTCCGGCATCGTGTACAGGAAGCCTGAGTGGTTGCCTGTGAACTAGGTAAGATACAATTCTATTAGAATAATTTTGGTCTGTAAGATTCAGTGGCTTTTATCATATTTTATAAACAACTATATCGTGTAATTCCAAATTAGTAGCTAACAACTACTCATTTGGAATTACCGTGACACTCTATTTTAGTAAATAACTAGCAATGGCTAGAAGTGTCTAGGTTTTCTACAAAATTCACTCGTATTCCCAGTATTAAAGTAGAAAATGCACGCTATCTTATTTAAACACGAGGCGAATTTGAGGAATGTGAGACTAACTAAAACGCCAATACACATACAATAAAGTAAGCCAAATAAATTAAAACCCTTACGTGTATAACTTACAAATATAACATACAATAAATTATCTAGTTCAGCGAAAAACACATTGACATAAAAATGTCATCACCCAAATGTTCGACGTCTCATCGATGTTTTGACAACGTCGACCGCGTTCGTGGCCCAGCATGACGCGTATTTCTCTTTCCGTGGTCAATTCGAGACACAGGTTGCGTGAAATATAGAATCCAACCAAACTTTCTAATTGTATGTGTATATGGTACAGCCCGTGCGCGTTAACATGGCACCTAGCTCTATTAAATTACGTGTAAAGAACTGAGTGCAAAAAAATATTGAGTTTTATTTTAGTTTTTTGAATATCAACATTTAATTTGCGCGGAGTAGTTTCTCATAACATACTACTTTACGATGCTTTAAATGTGACAAAACATACGTGTTTAAACACAATTTTGTTTTCGAGCCAGGTGCCATGTTTACACGCACGAGTTATACACCACGTATTCTCTCCTTCTCCCCTTAACCCTTAGGCTGTCAACTATGTACTAATTTATAAACCCAAAACCCCATTGGGGTGACTGATGATGATTGGTTTTCAATCAGATGATGTTTTTTTACGTTTGTATATATGTGATATAAGCTTATATACCTATTATGTAAAGGTTTTTTCTTATGCACACACGGGTGTGCATTTGACACTTGAGGGGTTAATCCATCCAAAGGTTGTCTGTAAAAGATCGCTTTTAGCGATAAGACCGCCCATTGTGTCACCCTATGTAAAATTTCAACATTTATATCTGTAATTTTATTTTTATAAAGAGTATTCTGTCTATCTAAATGGTGTCAACTATCACCCCCTTAAGGCTTTGCATCCAGTTTCCAAACACCAACAACAACATATATGAAGAAATACAGGGTGTTTGGAAGCGAACTGAATGAAGAGTTCAGTTCTTTTAATTGACTTTGACCATGAATTGACCAAAAATGAACACGTGTCTCGAATTGAATGCGGAAATGGGAATACTGACGTATACCCCTTATGTAAAAGACGTTGAACGACTATCGATTAGCCTTGTGCAAGTCTATCGATAGTATCGATCATCGGTTCACAATCACCGCCAAATCGATCGGAAGCTCAGGATAATCGATTGATCGACGTAGACGGTTGAACGCTCTAAAATCGACGTTCAAAAATGCCAACGATCGATACTCGATAGAAGTGCGAGCCACGTGCCATATCGGGTGTAATAATAACACAAAACGCTTGACGTTGACAGATGCCATCGAATGACGTAGATCCTCTGGGTGTAATATTAGTTATTTTACCTTAGTATTAAAACTAGTCTTAATCAAAACAGCTGATTACTAGCATTAGCAGGGCAGTGATTAAATATCGAGAAAACACTAGCTTATTAAAAGTTAAACATGATTTTATTGCTTCAGGCGTAAACAATTCACTGTGCATGCATATCATTAAAACCTTATTATAAGTTTTGCCAGTTACAATACCTGGCAGTGTAGCCTCCTATTCTTAGTAAATGAAAGTTGCGCAACATGTTGCTGCAATAAGTTTTGTGCAACTTTTGTTTACCATGAATACGGGGCTTAGTGAGAAACATCGGGCAGAAGAAAAAGAGCTCTTGCGCTGATTAGGGCGCTTATACACGGTGAAAATAAATTGAGCATGTAATGCTACGGTTTACATGCTCAATTTGCAGTGACGGCTGTCATGAAAATGATGGCAGTGGCAAAGATTTAAATCGTTAGATTCGATTCACCTTACCGATTTAAAAGATAGTCGCATTTTTGATTCTTTTGACCTCTGACACATAATGACGCAATGACTACACTTGATTGTCATGGAAACGCTATTAAATAATGTGTGAGCTCACTCTTCTCAGTATGGACACTTTTTCTTGCGACTAAGTATGGTGAGGGTAAATCTAGCGATTTAAATCTTTGGGCAGTGGGGTTGAATGTCAAATACTGGTGAAAATGATTGATTGATGATTAATAATTTTCATGGTGGCCGTTATTTATAATTACTAAAGCAATAAGGTTGAAAATTAGTGTCTCTTTGGTACAAAACGAGTTTGGTAACAGTATTCAAATCATCAATAAATCACTAGCTCCAGCTTCTTTTTTCTGGAGTTCACGATCGTGTAAGAAGTATCAATGTCATAATTGTTTCAGTGCGACAAAAATATATCTCATATACAAGTTATAACTTAAATAACGCACAACCTCTCAAGGGGTGATTGTACTCATCATTATGAACAACTTTTACTATAGAACCAAACCTCAAATCGCGAAAAAAAAGTCTGCTGTTCCTTACATTTTAGGGAACAGCAGATTTTTTTCGCGACTATATGATCTACAACCAACAACAAAACAAAACAAACAATTATGACTTTTTGAGTTATACGTCATCAACCTATTAGCGTTGTCTCTTTTTTGCACTGGAACAATAAATGACTAGGACACTTCGCTATACGGCTCAAAAAAGACAGAATAACTGGACAGACGGCAAACTCTTTCCCATTACCACGCCTTATATTGCTATACAAGACCCATCGCTTTGCACAACAGAATTAAATAGACTGTCTTTTCATTCTGCCCGATGTTGCTCACTCAAAACCACCAAGTACCGTACACAAGTCTTAAAGCTGGGTAATAGTATAAGAACTATGTCGCTTTCTTTTAGCAGGGCTGTTATTCATCTGAATAACTCCTGGGGTGGAACAGGGCCGGCTATCCTGGCTTGCAACACTACTGGGGGACGTCAAATGAGGCGAAGACCCCGCAGACATATTGCTTTTAGGGGTACCCTTCTTCATATAAGTGACGACAGAGTTTAAGAACGAAGTCGGCAAAGCGACAGGAGTTAGCCGACCTCCACCGCTAGCAATGTATGTCTGTAACATCTTTTTGGAAGGAGAGTTGGGGTCATTGACCGTAAGTACGACGAGGGACCCGTTTTCAATATTGGAAGGCACTATCGGTGTGGTAGGGGGTTGTTTATCGGGCGTTTTGCCCTGAGGTTTGGTTTCTATTTTACGTATTGTAGCCATGTCATTGGTAGGTTTTGGCGCGAGGCGTGTGATGGTCGCGAATTCTGACGAGGCTTTGGACTTCGGTCGGCCCCTCGGGGCTTTAGGCTTCGTATTCTTCTCGCTGCTTGCTTTGGCCTCGTGGTGCCGAAGTATCAGGTCGTCAGCCGTGAGATTGGTGTTTGATGAAGGGAAGGTAGACGCTCCCAAAGCTTTTGAACCTCGACCTGCAATGTGCATAAGAAGAACCTTCTAATAAACTATTAACAAACTGAGCAGTAGGTCAACAAGATAGAGGTTATTCAGAAATTAACACTTACTCAGATGTATACTTTAGCGTTATGTAGTCCAAGTTTATTTTTGATTAACCATTTGTAATAAGAAGGTCCTAAATTAATTTTGGTTGCAATGGAATTGGAACTTTTTCATCATGGAAATCTATCTATATAAATAAAAAGAGAAGTCCTGACTGACTGACTGACTCATCAACGCCCAGACCAAACCCTTGAACCTAGAAATCTGAAATTTTGCACAGAGGTTCCCTCTGTAATGTAGACAAGGAATGATTTCCCGGTACCACGTTCCCGTGGGATATGTTCCGACATCCACGCGGGCGAAGCCGCGGGCAAAAGCTAGTAGAAAAATAAAAACAACTATATCACGCATGCATGGCAGAGTTTGTTGTTCTAAAACTTGATAATTAGGTACTTATCGAAGATTTTGAATTCAAGTATAGCTGTAAACTTCGCCGCTGGTATAAAATAAAAACACAGTAGCACAGATTAATACAGATGGGACACTCAAAATCATTTAAATAAAAAGCGACTCTTGCTACTAGACAATAAAGTGCAATTCAGGTCGCACAACGTTTATTACCTGTATTACAGTTATATTCAACTACAAGTTTCGATCGCTCTTTCTATCGCGTAACTCTTATACCTTCTGACCTACTGAATTAGCCCCGCGGACGGGGCCCGCCGCGTACAAGCTTCATACATAAACTGCGGAGTGTCCCATCGGTATTAATCTGTGACAGTAGGTACTTACTCATGCGCACACGCAGTTCCCGCGCCTCTTTCTGCCTCCGCCGCTGGTCTATGGCTCGTTGCTGCAAAGCTTGCGCCTCAGCGCGCGCCGCTTTATCCGCCTCCTCCCGTTCGGCTTGGAACTCGTCTTCCAATCGAGTGGCGTCCCACTTGCAGGTCGTGCGAAGTGCCTTATCCACTTGTGCCATGTTTACACGCTCTTCTTTTTTGAACTGTAGGCAAAAATATATTCTTATGGCATGAACAAGAGTTCATTGCTTGATATGTGCTGTTGAAGTTTTTTATTAGGGCACAAAGTGGGCTTTTGGGCTTGTAAGAGCTATGAGGGGGCCTTTCCAATTTTGAAACAATTTTGCTTGTAAATGTTTTGTGCCTTTCCGACTGTCTATAGTTGCATAAAGGACCATAGGGGCAGGGTTTCTTCAATAAATCAGTGTATACAAAAAGCAACTTACCTACGGAATGCAGTCGAGATTTCGAGCCTCTTCTAGAGACTAAATCTCATGGGAAGAAAAAACATCTGGAACCGAGCGAGACCGATCGCACGCGATTTAGCACACTATGTTTTTGAGAAGCGATTTTCAATATAATAATTAATTAATTGTAGGAGTGGAGGGAGGCCTTTGCCTATGAGTGGAGCAGAGAAGGTTATTTAAAAAAAATATATATTTTGTGTGCTGATTTGTTGCGTTATGTGTACAGTATGTAGAGATGATTATTATTTTTTGTTACAAAATATAACACAATTACCCTAAGTAAGTGTAGCTTTCATTTTAACTAAGTTTTAAAGCTTTTGATTAAAAAAAGCATTATATCAAAAAATAGGTCGAAAACAAGATCCCGCCTGATTCCTGGACGAAATCTTACATGGCCAATCTCGACACCAGACTTAGCACGCGGTATCTTAAGTTGCCAATCTTGACTCTACCGCCAGTGCTGTTTAGGTACTTTACCTTAAGCTTCAGATCTCTCCTGGTCCGTCCAGGGAACAGGTTCTCCATAAGCATGAAGTCAGTACCCAGGGCAGCTAGCGCGCGGTAGAACCGTACAGTTTCTGCGTCACTCCAGTCGGCAGTACGTGGTGTTCGTCGGTATCGACCGCTAGTACTGCCGGTCCCCCAGGCGCCTTCGTGCACAATGCCTGATGATACCTGGCGCTTGTCTGATTGTTTTATTACCTGGGGGAAGTGAAATAAGTAAGTATATGGTTAGATTAAGGCGCTATGATCCACGCTCGAGCCGCGTACTGAACTGAAATAGGCTCGCGAGTGGTTGCTTCATGCTTTTGGTAGGAATTTAAACATGACATTTTATCAAGACAAACTCAGCGAATTGTGCCAAACAATCTTACTACCTACCTTTTCATTTGTATAAAAAATAAAAAAGGTTGTTTTGTATCTATGAGATTGATTAAACATTACGAAAAGGGGTAACTTTGGGTTTTTTTTCTATCCAGCAAAGTTCTAATCGTGTTATTAAAAGCGATTGTTTGTCCGCCAGATTCTTAAATAAGATGTATCTTTTTTTCAGAACTTTATAACACTGTTTATAGGGTTCCGTCAAAAGGAAAAAAACGGAACCCTTAAGGTGAACGTCCACTGGTCTGGATTTCGGTTTGCTATCTATGAATTTATATACCACTGCGTCCACTATCGGTACCGGCCGCACCGAACGCGCCGATGAGCAAAAAAGGCGATGCGTGCCGGTGACGTCATAAGGAATGCCGGTGACGTCACCGGCACGGAACGCATTTTTGAACTCATCGCATCTGTCAGTGTCATCCTACTGATACTAGGGATTGACGAAGCATAACATTTACAATGTTCTTTTATCTAGACTAGTCCTTATATGCATAAAGACTAGTCTATACAACATTAGTTTTTGTTTATACTAAACCCGAAAAGGGGTCATTCTACTCATCATTTTGAACAATTTTTTCTATGGAACCAACCTTGAAATCGTGAAAAAAAATCTGCTGTTCAGTACATTTATCTACATCGAACTCGTCAAAGTCAGCTGTTCAGTACATTTTGACGAGTTTGATGTAGATAAATGTACTGAACAGCAGATTTTTTTTTCAATGATGAGTACAATGACCCCTTTTCGCGTTTAGTATAAACAAAAACTAATGTTGTATAAACAAATTAAAAACAAAATTGAGTTTCTGGTTTCTGACTGCATTTCTGTTGTGCTTTATTATCAAAATTAAAAAATTATAATAATGTTTAGACTCGTGCTCATAAACATGAGCGGCACGCGTCAACGGCAGAGGCAACTGCCATAGACTATACAGTAACTGCAGTCATCTTCTGCCAATAAGCAACTGATAATCTTCGTCAATCTCCATGACAACGCGCGACGTCTACTGACAACAACAAAAACACTAAGACTAAATCAAAATGGTGGACGCATGACACCGGCAAATCCGTTCAATACGTTGCGTGCCGTGCGTGCGTTCCGGCCGGCCGGCGCGGACCAGTGGACAGTGGACGCATGACACCGGCAAATCCGTTCAATCCGTTGCGTGCCGTGCGTGCGGTGCGGCCGGCGCGGACCAGTGGACGCTCAGCTTTAGCCGACGTTCGCACGGACGTAAAAATATCGCAGTGATTTTTGTTCACGCACTGGATTTTCAACTCTCTGCTTAGGGCCGAGAGTTGAAAATCCAACAGTGTGTTTTTTCGACGCGCTGGGATGCACTCTGTTGTTGTTAGGTTGGATTCTCGAAGCTAGGCTTAACACCGAATTGAAAATTCAATGCGCGATATTTTTACGTCCGTGCGAACGTTGGCTTATAGGATCACTTAGTTGTCCGTCTGTCTGACAAGACCCTTTTTCTCAGGAACGTGTAGAGGTATCTAGTTGAAATTAATTTGAAACACGTAAGTCTATGGTCGCTTGGAGCTCTAAAGAAATCAAGCTTCTAAGTCAACGTAATAAAAAGATACGGCCATTTTTGCGACATATTTTGATACTCGCAAGTACAGTACCTATAAGGGTACTTACCGTTGAACTAGAATCATGAAATTTGGCAAGAAGCAAGGTCTCACGGCATAAATAACGAAAAAAGTACAAAAATTGTTAATTTGTAATTTTATTTTCTTTGGATTACAAACTTAAACTTGCAATTGGAGAAATTGACCGTGACGTATATCAGGAAGAAGATGTTTTTCAACTACAATTTTAAGTTTGTTTTTGGGTTAAATTCTTTTCAACTACGGAACCCTTCACTGTGGGTGGTCCGACAAGCACTTGGCTGGTTGTTTTTTTATAATAACAAGTAGAGACATCATTGAAATATCAAAAGAAGCAGTGCCATACCAAGCTCTGTTCATCCAACATGATCTCCCCGTTGGGGCCCAGTTTGATCTGCGGCACGGGCGCGGCGTCGGTGTCCGTCTCGGGCTGATCTTCCATCTTGTCTTCGACTTGCTTAATAGCAGCCTTGCGAGCCGCTTCCTCCTTCTCATTGGCTTGTTGTGCTTTAACCTCGTCTTTGTCGGGACTGGGTAGTAAATGGTACAGGTTTTGATATTGATACCTATGTCACTGTCTTGTAGGAAGGCAATACGAGAATTTTGATAATTTCAGAAAGAAATAAATTCTATACATAAATAATTACTTTCTTGTCCTTGACTGACTGGCTGATTCATCAACGCAGACCCTAAACTGCTGGGGCTACAAACTTGAAATTTTGCACACGGCTTCCTTTTACGTACGTACGTGAGCACTAAGGGGTTTTTGTGGAAATTCGACCTTTAATGGGGTGAAAAGGGGGTATTTTGTTTGTATGAAAAATCTTATTTCTTAACTCAAGAAATAAGATTTTTCATACAAACAAAATACCCCCTTTTAGTTTCAAGTAAACTTGGTACGAATACTCAATTTAAATTAATTATGAAGATTGTCATTTATATTTTTCTAAACTACCCCTTAAAGGTGGATTGGGGGGTGTCAAAGTTTGTATGTATGAATTTTAACGGGTGGTTCGATTAACTCGTAACTAGGTAATTTATACTTACGACCGAAAATAAAGAATAACATGTATCAGGGTTTTTTTGAAAATCTACCCCTCCGAATTATCAAATTACGAAATCCACGCGGGCGAAGTCACGCGGGAAGTGCTAGTATTATGAATTTTTCGAATGCATACATCTATTAGCTTTTACAGGTCGGAAATTATCCTACGGGAACGTAATGCCGACATAAAAGTTTCCTATGTCCTAATCCTAACCCAGGTCATTCGTGTGCCAATTTCATCAAAATCCGTTCAGCCGTTCAGGCATGAAAAGGTAACAGATATGAGACAGACACACTTTCGCATTTATAATATTATAAGTATGGATACTTGACGAACCTCGCGTCTTTTGGACTTAAGCATATAAAGTAAGAATCCAGTGCAAAGAAATCTTAGGTGCTTTTGCACATAAATATAGAGATGACTGCGTTAAATTCCTATTGAATAGAACTGCATCAGACCTTTCGTATGTCGTAATTACAGAAACCATTAAAAAGCCATTGTGTCTGAACCGGTGGGGTTCATACGGCATTTGAGAAGTAAAAATAAAAAATAACAAATCAAAGGACAACATACTCACATAATAGGGTTGCTGGTTGGGTTGTAGAAGATGAGGTCGTACATGGTAAGCGTATCTTTCTTGACGGTCTCGCGACGGCGACGCATCGCAGCCATGCGACGGGACATATCCAGGCGTCGAGATCTGAATATCCACAATGAAAAGTAAATACAACATGTTTCTGCAAGTTCGAGATCGACCCTGCTAAAGGAATAGGGAATATAGTTGTAATTCAAAACTTATTCATTTGTAATTCAAAACTTATTCATTATTTAAATATACATTCTACCTACTTATAAGAGTCAAGAAACTTTCAATTTTTTTTCCATTTTTTAATGCATTACTTATTTTACAATTCACTAATTTATGTTGCGTTTTTTTGGTGGAACGGAACGCAAACACAAAACGCGTTGCCTTCGACAAAGCCGAAAGTGACGCAAAAAAACTATGTGAATAAAATTCTATTCTTTGCCAAATCTCATTAAGCCCAAAAATAATTTAATTTATTATGATATATGGCTAAAAAACAAATGTAAACAAAGCAGTAACGTGTTAAATGACGTCACATCATGACCGCCACAGAGTACTTTGAATCTCAGAGTACTTTGAATATAGATGACCGCGATAGAAACGGACGTTTAAACTGTAGTAGAACATTGTTGGAGTTTAATTTTTTTTTGAGCAACATACAGTAAGTAGTTGAATTTAACTTTTAATAATTTTCATGGGTTTATATTACTGTCTTTTAATGTATGCGATAAATACGATGTTTTCTTTGACGCGAATAGTCCGATAAACAAAGTGGTAGATTTGGTTAGAAATCAATTAAAACTTAAAAAACTTACATGAACGGAATAATACAGGTGCAAAGCCAAGGGGGTGATAGTTGACACTATTTAGAGGAATTTGAGCCGTACATGTCTTAGACGAAGTATATTTTTTTTAATTTTTGTCTCAATTAAAGTTGGTATGTTATTTCTTATTAAAAGTTGGCAGTTAAAAATATAAAAAAACATACTTCGTCCAAGATATGTACCTGGCTCAAATGCTCTGCAATGCACCCCATATAATTAATAATGTTATTTGTTGGATTCAGCATAATTTAAGAGTCAAATCAAATAAGACGTGAAAATGCCTAGTTACTTAAACAAGACAATGATGTTCTTCAAATAGGCCGATATAAGTAGAGATTATCTTGTTATCATTACCATTCATAATATTGCTTTCAAGTATTTCCACTTGAGAATGATAAAACACTCCCTAGTAGTGCGATTAGGAAGGAAACAATGTGCAAGGCGTTAAGAATGAGGAGTATTTGAAGTAGTCTTCAAATACTCCTCATTCAAGTCAAGGTACAGTTAGCGTCAAACTGTCATTCCACAGTATAGTTAGATTGTTGTAGTGTAAAACTATCGCTTTTCGTATCAGTCGTATCAGTGTTTTCCCGCTTAGTTCTTCTAAATGGGTTTGATGCGATTTTCACCATCATTAAGACAATTTAATCCAGAAGGTTTACGTGAAAGTGAAAGTACATTGTATTTCTATTACTACACATTAATATCCTTGAGTAAGCAGTAAACCTTTGTTAAAACTTCTTTCATTCTTCCACTTTTAGAATTTAAAGTATCGTACCGAGCTAAGACCGTACCTAATAAACCTTATGTCATCAGCCGCTTATATGCTAATAAATTATCATGCTTATAAAGTGTATGTAATTTTTCATACATAAAGAAAAAATATAGTAAGTTATCATATTGGCCTGTATATGGTTGACATTGTTGATGGTTCTGATGGTTCTCATACGTGAGATAACATTAACATTTAACTTAGATATACACCACAATTTTTTAATTAGTACAAAAAAAAATGGGGCTCTATCCGTACCCGTTACTAATCATATTTGTGTAGTCAAAAGTAAAAAAACGAAATACCAAAATTGTCCACGAAAATTTGTCATAATTGGTAAATTCATGATTATGATATGATAACAGGTGTTGGAGGCGGGGCAAGTTCGAGCGAGAGCACGCAAATGCGAGAGCGAGAGAATGAATACAACTATGAATAGCCTGTACAAAATTTCCCTAGATTGAATGACATTTTGGGATATAAACAAACGCCAATAACTTTGCTATTTATGAATATTATTTATTGAGACTTTATATATATAATAACAATACCTTCTCTAATAAGCCCTTTAAGTATTTGTACTAATTAAAAATTAGTGGTGTATAGCACCAAAATCTCACCGTTGACGTTGACGTCGCTACATCAATAGATGCGCCTTGTGAAGCAGGTTTTTATTTGTGAATGTCATCTGCCAGATCAACCTAGGAGGTTGTCGGCTGCTTAACCGGGCTATCCTGTAGATGCCTTAATTAATTAAAGCGTATCTGCACTACAGAATAGCCTAAGCCCCTGCGGTGTAGGGACCTCGGGTTAGAGCGTCGCTGGGGAAGGTCAGAAAGGGGCAGGCTGGATCGTATCAAGTGAAGCAGGGTCGTGGAAGTCACTACAACTCCGTCAGGTGGTGTGGGCTGGCGGTCACGGGGCATCGCCCGCCTCCCGCGGTCGCTTTACGTAAGCCCGTTATTACGGGCCTCTCTTCGTGTGTGCCTAGTGTCAGCCGATGGATGATAGGGCGCGAATATGTACGCCCCTGTGAGAGGGTGTTATATTTGTGTCTGCAGGCACGCCACGACGCTGATGTTCAGCGCCGCTTTCTTCACCGTATCCCGGCGGTCCACCCCTACCAGGTGGAACCATTACCTACATGATGGAAACCCAGCAGGAAGCGACCAGTGGCGGAGATACGGAGTGAAGCAGGGGCGGGTCGCCAGTACTATATAAACACAATGACTTACTTAGATAAGTGTTTGTCTTTAACGGGAGACGAGGCGGCCGGAGGCTGCGCTGTGGCCTGACTGACACTCGAGCACACGGAGTCGTTTCTGATACGATTCACTTCCCTGAAACAAATAAAATGAGTCTTACATTAGCATATTAAAATTTATATTACTAGTAACCTGGTCTAATGTGTTTTGTTGCTGATATCCGTTTTTTCATTAATTAAAGACTTGAAAGGGGGATGTGCTATAGTAGCCGCGAAAATCTATTTTTTTTTTTTATTTGCAGGTCAGTGTCAGGTTGTGTATTCATCAAAATAAGATTCGCGACCGTAACATAGATGTGTTTACAAAATTACAATAATTTAAATCATTAATACAACTCTCTAAGTTCAAATTACTGTTGAATGATTATTTCATGAAATCATGACATTTGACTGCAAGGAACCTAGATTAGGACAGAAACCCTCGGGGCACCCAGATCTTTCACATATGTTCTCAACAGACCAGGAGACCTGATCCACTTCTGGAGGGAGGTGGGCTGGTTGGAATAACCACCGACGGCACAATGATCCACTTGAAGGATAAGTGCGGAAATCAAACCTTCTAACATAGAACATAGATAATGACATTTGAGGTAAATTCTAACTTTTATGGTTGTATTGATGATTCTAATTATTATAATCCTGTAAATACATATTTGTTACGGTCGCGAATCATATTTTGACCAACACCACCCAACCAACAACCACCACCAACCTGATACTTGCTGCAAATTGCAAAAAACGTAAGATAATTTTAATTTCACCTACTACCCGGCGCTTTCGCCCATTAAAACATTGAATTCATCTGCAGTTTCTTGATATCACTGATGATTTTATTGCAAATTAGAAAAATTGGTATTTCGTGTTTATGGCCGCAACTCCACGCCGGAGCTCGTATAATTTGCGTAAGCACCAATAACATTGGTTTTATTCAATGAAAACATTTTATTTTGCAACACAAATCTAAGAAAATAAATTAGATAGATAGCAAGCTAGATAAGTAGCTTTATTAGTTCTTTATATACCTACTAACAAAATAGATTGTATGATCTGCAATTAATTATTATTTTTACGTCTCAGGATCCTGGGTTCCAGACCTTTGGAATGTTTACGAGGGGTGGAAGCCAACTTGCAGAGGCCCATTTCCAGTGCGTGACCAATGTTATATAAATATACATGGATAAAATGGCAGGCGGCGACTTCCACATTCAATAATGTGCACCCGGAAACTGTCACTAACACATAATGACGTAGCAAAAAGGGGGCAACATATCCTGAGGTGCTTGAGGAGTGTAGAAGTATTCCATCACAGCTATCAGAACAATCACAGAGCTCGGAAAATGGTCAAGATCTCTACCAGCATCTTCCTTCCTACGAGCATATATTTGCTCTTGCAAATTTCCACTCAAGCCGGCCAATAAAGGCAAGTATTATTATAAAATATCCATTTATCCATAGTTTACATAGTCACCTGTTGGGCAATGAATGCATGGTGCTGTGTGAGGTGTGGGAGTCATATCGCTGTCGTGGCGGAGCCGGTGTGTTCGCGCCACCACCGCTCAGCAATGCACGACGACTTTCATCTTCAGACTCTGATGCGCTTCCCTGAAGATGTAACAATTAATTATTTATTTACATATTTGTAGCCTTATTTCAGAGTAATAGTTTTTAACAAGTTAAAGTTTAAATTCAAAACCTGATAAATATCACTTTCAGTTTTAATACGTATGATGCCTGGGTAAAAAAAAAAAGTAAGTATTTAGTCCGTCAGTCAGATAATAAAAAATATTAGCCAAGTATTTTTTGCTTTAACATAATATTCAAAAAACTTTTTTTAAAATCCCCTCTCTTTTTTTTCGCGGAAGCCATATTGAAATATTATATACCCTATAGCCAACCTATAGCACTCCGACAATTAACACGAATCGAATGACACCTTATACAGGACATTTTTTTAATCAGTGCGCAAATTTTCACAGGGTGTTCTACCCATGAATATGAACAACTTTCACTATGGGACTAACTCTGAAATCGCGAAAAAAAAATCAGCTGTTCAGTACATTTTATCTACACGGAACTCGTCAAAATGTAGGGAGCAGCTGATTTTTTTTCGCGATTTCAGTTTTGGTCCCATAGTAAAAGTTGTTCATATTCATGGGTAGAACACCCTGAGAAAATTTGCGCACTGCTTAAAAAAATATCCTGTATGTTAAAATCCGTCAAGCCGTTTAGGCTGCAGAGGGACACAAATAAATAGACATTCATACCCACATAGATACATACGCTCGAAAAACATAAAAAAATACATAGATAAAACGCATTAACTCTTTAAATGTCGATTGACACCCAGGTGTGCAGATAACAATAAAAATCTATTGTGTCTGCTAATTGGCGTACGACGGGTTAAAGTTGGAGTGTGTTTGCTACGTCACAACTATAACAAACAACGTATAAAATCTAGCAATGAGTGACGTCATGCCACATTTTAACTCAATGTATCGCCCTAATCTTTTGATTACGTAAAAAAGAAAAAATACGTGTCCAATATTTTTTAATAATCTAAATGACGGGCAAAAAAACTTTTAGTCATCATCCCTATTCTCTATGTGTCCTTTGGCAAAGGCCTCCTCCTATCTTCTTTCTTTTCCTTGCCAGTCTAGACGTACCTATAGGCCGACATATAATTAATTATAGTAATTATACATATAATTAATGTATACAAAATATTGTTAAACATTTTTAAAAGAGAGAGTTTCTAGCCCATTCTTCTCCATACGAAACTACCTTTTAGAAGGGGCGACTAGAATTAATTCTATTTTTTTTTAGTAAATAACTTACAAAAGTGCCTATTTGAAATAAATTATTTGACTTTGAAGACGGCTGTGAAAACTTGAACTATAGGTCGACCGTTTAACTCGCGTATCGCCTGCGCGGTAAGAAGGGAGCGAGGGGAGATGTTAGCGGATGGGTGAAAGGGGTGCGCGGAGCAGAGAGCTACTCCGCGCACCCCTTTCACCCATCCGCATAAAAAAAAATAGAATTAATTCTAGTCGCCCCTTCTAAAAGGTAGTTTCGTATGGAGAAGAATGGGCTAGAAACTCTCTCTTTTAAAAATGTTTAACAATATTTTGTATACATTAATTATATGTATAATTATAATAGCTGCGCCCCGCGGTTTCACCCGCGAAAACCGGGATAAAAAAGTAGCTTATGTAGCCTAAGTAGCTATCTACATACCAAATTTCATCCAAATCGGTCGAGCCGTTTCAACGTGAAGGAGTTTCAAACATACACACACACACTCTCACAAACTTTCGCCTTTATAATATTAGTGTGATGAACTGATGACTGAAGATAACCTAGAATAAAATTACAATACCACAATAATAGGTAAAACAATCAAAATGGAGCACCAATGACAGATAAAGCCGCCTTGACCATGTCACCATCCCATTTTAAGGGTTTCCTTTCTTACTCTATAATATTCATGAATAGGTACTTAACTTATACTGTATTCAATTCTTGGTATGATAACATTGGCAGTATAAAACAAATACACATTATGATAAAACAATACAGTATAATGAAGTTTAATGGTTGGTTTAAAACAATATGAATTAATATTACATAACTTGTTCTTTATCCTGCAGATGTTCAAATAATCAGATGTATAGATATATTTTATTTGATAAGAGAAAGTTATTTAGTATATATCCTCATCTTTTCCATCCATCCATAAAAATATTCATGGTCATTACTAACATAATGAGTCCATTGTTACTTGTTAATTAAATACTTATAAATAAATTACCTTCCTCTGGATAAGTTATGGTTAAGTAACTAGACAGACAGGCAGAAGAAATAAAAAAAAACTGTTCCTAACTGAATCTGTGAAATAGGCCCATCACTTTATGTTTTAAACTGTTAAAAGAATAAAGAGTCCTGACCTGCACACTATTTCTTCTCAAAGGTGCTAGTCTCGGCACAGGTCGAAGTTTCGGCCGCACTTTGCTTGGTGAAGGTAGGGGAATGATGGGATCAAACAAGACTTCCGCATTTTCTGATATGATCTCATTCTTCAACAGGGCAAGAGGTTTGGGGGCACTGGGCACTGTCTGGAGGGGCACAATACCATCCATAACAGTATCTTCAGTGATGCTTTCTGGTACACTTGGAACACTATAATCTAAAGAAAAAAAAATATGATAAAGTTTATAAGTTATGGTAAGACAATAAACAATAAGGTTTTATTTGATGTCATCAGCATCTATAAAATAATTGTTTTTTTATAGTATGTTAGATCAAAATGCAGTTTAATAATTTAGATGATATTTTTATTATTATAATTTGTATTACATGTTTGGTGATTATGTATGACTAGCTTATGCCCGCGGCTTCGCCCGCATGGAGGTCAGATTTATCCCCCAGAGACTGTCTAAAATCGCCATCTAGCTACTGCTAGATTGCCTTATTATATTACTAGCTTACGCCCGCGGCTTCATGTGTCTCAAGTGATTTGTGTTAGCGACTACCGTACAAGTTTCGATCCATCAGTTAGATACGCTTGCCGGAGTTCGTCCGTGGATGTGTGACTATCTTTACATACCGAGACTTCTCCGTGTCTCGGAAAGCACGTTAAGCAGTTGGTCCCGGCTGTCATTCGTGGATCTTTGATGGTTGTTATGGGTCGTCAGAAGCCCGAAAGTCTGACAACCAGTCTTACCAAGGGGTATTGTATTACTCAGTTACTGGGTTGTGTCGCTCCATGTAAAATACTGGTATTCAGCTGCATCCCGTTAGACTGGAAGCCGACCCCAACATAGTTGGGAAAAGGCTAGGCAGATTGATTCATTTTTGTAAAATAAGTATTACTATTGAAAAGAACTTCTATTATTATTCATTTCAATAATTTTAGTCAATTATGAAAAATAATGTAATTACTCATTATAAATCTTTCTAATATAGGTACTTATATTAGAAAGGTTTAGATGGTGAAATAAAGGTAAACAATCTTGATGTGACTTTTTACACAAACACATACTAAACAAATAAACTACAGCTTAAAGTAATGGTTCAATTGATTTAGTAATCATTATTGTTGTATTTACATTTGGTTTTTAGTTGTATTTTATTTTTAAACTGAGGTTTTAAAATAAAAAAGATAAAAGACACATAAAGATTGTTTACCTTTTTCTCGCCACCTAAACCTTTCTAGTATAGGTCTGTTGATAAATTATATTAGCAAATTATGTTGTTATAAATTCAATTGTTTATGGTTTATGGTGAAAAATAAATCACTAACTTGATGGATAGACTGTTTGAAACATTATATTGCTAGAAAGGAAGTGACTATCAAGATGACAACTAATATAGAAAAAAGACAAAGAAAAGAAAAAGACATGCTGTGCCAACCCCAAATAAATTAGGATTGATGTATTGAGTATTAATGTTCTACGATAAGGGGAGAAGAATGATAATGATGTGTTGAATTGATTGAGTGATTTTTTTAATTATGGAATTTATCACAAAATGATTTTATTGGGTAGTTAGGGAGTGGTTCCATACTCTTGATTTATGTTTAGCGTGTTAAAATGTTTTGGTGTTTCAGTCTAATAATTTCAAAAAATATTATGAGCCAACTGTTACTATGATTTAATGAAATGATATGTATATTATAATTAAAAATCATACATACCATCTGGGACATCTGATGGCACAGTACTGACCACATCCTTCCTAGCTTCCTTAGATTTGCCGCCATCAGTAACAACAAGCTCCACAGGTCTTCTCTCAACACTCTTTTGTTGTACCTTCTCACGAACGTTCTCAGGTGTGACTGGTGTCAATCTTTGGACATTCACCTCTACCTTAGAGCTGTGCACCAGAGGTGACACCACATGCCTCCTGAGAGGACTCCCGACGTTTCTTGGTGACACAAACACATTAGGCTTCACACTATAAATACTTGTAATAACCGACACTTTTTCAGACCTTTTTGGAGTGATTGCAACCTCTTTTATGACCTCACTGTGGGCTAAAGGTGATGGTACTCTTTCTGCTTGATATTTAAAAACATTGTTTACAGGGAGTGGTGACTTTAATGGAGAAGCAGGCTTCGGGGAACGTCTGTCAAAGTTATCTTGAGCTTTAAAACCTCGTGGCGTTCTAGGACTTCTAATCGGCTTTTCAATGGTTTCTTTCTCTTGTATTTTAGCTTTGGTGTTGTCTGCGACATCGTTATTCTTTCTTCGGGGCGGTAATGAGGTAACAGCTTTAATTCTTGCTCGTCTTGTGGACATTGCGGTGCTAAAATAATCACTCAAACTATTGTTTATAAACAGCTAAGAATCTCGTCTAAACCTATTGTTTAAAGTGCACTTGTATTAATATTTGTACGTTTACATTAATCACTGCAATATACGATTACAAAACATTTATTCCCCAATCCCGAATTGCTGAGCACCACGCACGATCAAAATATTACAATTACGATTGACTTGACAAAATGACAATGACATTGACAAGACAATTTACTTGACAATTTGTTAGACAGCTTTTATCGATGTTGCCAAAAATAAATACTTGACAATTTGTATGACAGCTTTTAGCGATGTTGCCAACAATAAATATTTAATTACCCGCGGACGAATTTTTCGATGACTTATGGATTCGTTGAAATAATAATAATATTATGTATTGATCAACATGTTGCAGCATTTCAACTGAATTATAAATCTATTCAATCCTTTTTTCTAGTTAATATGACTGGACACACATGGAACACAATAATGTTCAGTATCATAAAAGGAGCTTTCGAAAAAAGTAAGGTCACCCGGGGGCGTATATAGAAATGCTAATTCAGTACGTCCCCTCAGGCGGAGACGAATACCTAGAGTTAGCGCATTTCCAGGCGTTAAACACATGTAAATGCTGGTATTTAGTAGCATTTACGCGGAATTAGCATTTACTAGCATTTACGTGTGTTTAACGCCTGGAAATGACTCTATCGTCTCCGCCTGAGGGGACGTAGTGAAGTAGCATTTTTATATACGCCACCCGGGGCTAATTGTAACCAGGGGGCAAATGTAACGGATTGAGATATTAACTCGTTATTGTTGCGTTTCCATGCTGTCTAGGATTAATCAATCAGTTACTTTTGCAACACGCGACCCTGGCGGTGGCTAGCTAGGCAACTGAAGGAACACGGGTGATGCCAGGGCTACGGCATCTTTCAAGCAACCCACGACCCCGGTGGCGTGGCTGCTACCCCTGGAGTGTATATTAACATCCGGTGGTGCGGTGGGAGAGCAGCCCCCCCCGCCCACTGAAACAAAGCTTAAGTACCCGTGTGAGCCGTAGTGGCTGAGTCAGAGGCTGGTCGCGTCCGGCTGCGACCAGTCTCAGCCGCGCTGAGCAGGCAAGCGAGGAGGTGAGCTAAGAAAATATTTACAGAACTACGAAAATATTTCTGTTTTAAAATGATTAAATTTTTATTTTCAGAATATTTAGCAAGATAATAAAGCAGCATCATAATTATCGTTAAAAATAAAACCATGCCATTTTCTGACATTCGGATTTAACAAATGTGCCATTCCTTGAAACGATGTAAAATTTATAGATAGAGCAACACTGCGGGGCTAAACCATGTTATAGATAATTTGGTAGTTCTTCAAATTATCTATGAGCACAGTTCGGTCCTCAGAATAACTTTCTGAGGTTTGGTCCATGAAAGATAAGAACGTAATTATCTACTTAGACTAATAATAAAGCTGAAGAGTTTGTTTGTTTGTATATATGTTTGAAAGTGCTAATCTCTGGAACTACCAGTCGGATTTGAAAAATTCTTTTTGCATTTGATAGCCCAATTCTTGAGGAAGGCTATCAGATATTTAGAAACGATTACAATATTACATGTAAACACACCAACACACCTACACAACATAATATATGCTTTCAGTAATTTATCAGATGTGTTTATTTACCCTCTTTACCTATTACATATTCAAAGACAATCGCACTTCAAGAGTAAACTCCAGCGTCGGAGCTGACACACTTTTATTTTGACTCCACCTGCGAGACCATTCTGCCCTCAGAATAACGAATTCTGCCCATTCTGTAGAAAAAATATGCGTTTTAGAACGAAATTAGCGTGTGGTAGGAGTAAAGCGGTTTCTTATAAGAGCGGAAGAGCGGTCACCGCACCGGCCGCAGTGACGGCTGGCATGAAAATGATGGCAGTGGTAAAGATTGAAATCTTTAGATTCGCCCTACCGCGTTAAAAGATAGTCGCATTTGTGATTCGTTTTGACACCTCTGACACAAAATGACGCAGTGACTACACAGGATAGCCTATCTATATCTAGGGATTTAAATGTTTGGGCAACCAAAAATACTGGTGAAAATGGCAGATTTTCATGACGGGCGTTATATTATGACGGAACCGCTTTCCTAGAAAACCGAAGCTTACGTGGCAGAATATATTAGGACGTAACGAAAAAGCGTTATGCCGACAGTTTCAAGAGATATGTTTTTGTTTTTTTATAGGAGTATTTATAAATATATTTTTTTCGACTTAGGTGTCATTTTCATGGTTCTTGAGGTCGCTGAAAACGATAATGAGGTCAAAATGAAAATCCAAGATGGCGGCTGCGAAAATTTTAAAATTTTTCGTCATGGGTGTCATTTTCATGGTTCTTGAGGTCGCTGAAAACGACAATGAGGTCAAAATCAAAATCCAAGTCGTGCAAGTAGATTCGCGCAAGTTTCTTTCGCGCAAGCGTATTCGCGCAAGTGTACTTCGCGCAAGTGTCTTTCGCGCAAGTGTCCCTTCGGGCAAAAGTCCGTTCGCCAAAAGTCCATTCGCGGAAATGTCTTTTCGCGCAAGTGGGTTCGCGCAAGTCTCTTTCGCGCAAGTGTCCCAGATCCGATACCCGGGTGTCCCACGACACCTCTCGAGATTATTGAGCAAAATACTTCATTAAAATCGGAACAGATGTAAATTTAAAAAAAAAATAACTTTTATTTAATATATGAATTGCTAAAACGCAGGTTATCGTATCATTTTGTGTTAATTTAGATGATGTCAAAAAGTAGCAGTGTTAACAGACTTCTGTTGCTGACCGTACTTAGGTACTCTTTTTAAATCTGATCAATCGCAATTGGTCAATTCATCAATATTTATAGTGTAGTAATTTTGTCAACCGCTTCAATTGCACTTGGTAGACGATCAATTTGCGCATCAACGTGTCGTGTACCTATAAACTATCAATCATAAAAGTTGACAATTGCAATTGATCGTTTCGCGGGACCCTCATGTGTCTCAAGTGATTTGTGTTAGCGACTATCGTACAAGTTCCGATCCATCAGTTAGATACGCTTGCCAGAGTTCGTCCGTGGATGTGTGACCATCTTTACATACCGAGACTCCTCAGTGCCTCGGAAAGCTCGCTAAGCCTTTGTTCTCGGATGTCATTCGTATTACCCCGTACCTACCCAGTAACTGGGTTGTGGAGATCAGATAGACATTATAAAACAATATCGAGAACGGGTCTTATCGCGATATTCCTTTTTCTTTTGTTCTCGATATTGTTTTATAATGTGTACAAATCGCGAAAGTTTAAAAAGTTTAATCAGATAGACAGTCGCTCCATGTAAAATACTGGTATTCGGCTGCATTCGGTTAGACTGGAAGCCAACCCTAACCACAGATTAATACAGATGGGACACTACGCAGTTTAGGTATGAAGCTACAAGTACACGGCGGGCCTGGGGGCCTACTCCCTAAGTCCATCCGTCTTGCCGTCCGTCCGTTCATCCGTCCGTCTGACATTACGATCCATCAAAACAAGTGTAAAAGTTAAATTTTTCGGACGTCCAAAAGCATATCGGGAGTAGGGATAACTGGCAAATCATGTTGTCATTCATACTTCGTTCGGCCCCGAACCAATCATCCATCCGTAGGTGAACCGGAGTAAGAAACGCCCGTAACGATGGCCGAAACTACGGGCTTCGTGCTTAGGGAGTAGGCCCCCTGGTCCACGGGGCTAATTCAGTAGGACAGCCGCGCACCGAAGTTATAAGAGTTACGCGATAGAAAGAGAGGCAATTTGTAGGTGAATAAAACTGTAAGTAATTAGCGTTCTGCAAACTGAATTGCACTTTATTGTGTCGTGCGCAGTGTCCCATCTGTATTAATCTGTACCCGAACATAGTTGGAAAAAGGCTAGGCAGATGATGATGAACCGGTATCGCTCACCCCCGTCACATTGATTTCTGTTTCCCGGACTCAGTCTGCAGATAATGGTATTGGACCATTCATGAGATAGTGGACATTGCTCGTTTTGTGGCTCTATTTTAATGCCATGGACCCATTGTGTAGCTTGCAACTGACATTTTTTACTTACTTAGGCTTACCTACTACTTGGCTACCGAAATCGTCCTATAGTGTTTTTGTACGATATATTAACGCTTTGAAGGATGTTTGAAGGTAACCGACATATCTCGAAGAATTGCCAAACTTAAGTGGCAGTGGGCAGCGCACATTGCTCGCAGAACAGATGGCCGATGGGGCTGAAAGGTTCTGGAAGACAACGTTGGAAAGCCTCCCACAAGGTGGACCGATGACTTTATGAAGGCCGCAGAAATCCACTGGATGCGGGAAGCATATAACCGGTCGACGTGGCGGTGCTTGGGGGGCAAGCATCAAAATGATATTGTTAACTAGACTCCTGATGGTCAATACTAACCGTTCACTTCGCGAATGCCCCTACCTCGCGTCCCACTTTCCTAAATCTACCTACCACCCGCTCAGTTCCGATGCACGCTGCTGTCGGAACTGAGCGGGTGTTAGAGGTAGGGAAGTAGGACGCGAGGTTGGAGCATTCTCGAAGTGAACGGATAGTACAGTCTTATCGTAGATACTCTACCCAAGCCTGGGGCCGGGGGGCTTGGTTATTTATTATCCAGCCGAAATCGATGATGGATTGTAAGTAGGTTGGGTATCGAATAGGATAATCGGTAAGGTAAATCATAGTCAGTAATTCAAACAACGGAGCGGTTTTCTTCATTCTTTAATGCATTTTTTCTCTAATTTTCTTGACAGCGATGAGCACTTTTGGTGACAATAGTTACCAGAAATTATTAAAATATGTAACAAATAACAGTTCAGATTAAAATGAAATAAATTTTATATAGGTTTTTACTTATCCAGTAGATCAACTTCACAATAAAAATAGATCTCTTCTATAAAATTTATATAATTTACAAAAGCGGTAATGTTAGGTAGATAAAACAACAACAAGTAAATGCTTCTGGGAATGAAACGCAATTATATTTCTCTTTTGTAGATAAATTGACAGATAGTCACTCTGCTAAGACCAATGTATTGTATAAATATCTTACGAGTACAAAGTATCTATTGGTGTTAGTCGCCAAAACTGAGTCCTAGGCTGCGTTCATCTACAAGTAAGCTACTGCGTATTGGTTCGTCATTCATTAACTATATTTTGGCTAAAAAGTCAACATTTGCAAAACCATCTTTACAAATTGTCATGACACTATAAGAATTAGTCAACGATGATTCGTGCCCAAGTTTGCGATGCCGGCGCGGCCGTCGGCTCGGCGACAGATCTAATGTTGGACTGAGCCTCGCTAGGATATGTCGCTCATTATAATAAATAGTACCTAAGTTATGCTAAGTTATCAAAAAATGTATAAGCGTTTGCGGTAAGCCAATATCATTGCCAGAAGTAACTAAAGTGGCTATCGAAAGAATCAAACGATAGATAAGTTCAAGTCAAAGAATCAGTGTCATGCGGTAACTGCGTTCTCTACTGGGTCTACCTACTGAGTACTGAGTGTCGCCGAGCCGGCGGCCGCGGGGCACGCGCAGCCGACCGCTGCTCTATCACATTATGTAATTCGTCCGAATTTGTTAACGCTCCGGCCTACTTACTCCTACGAAATGATCACTATCGACAATAAATTATTTTCACCTACAATTAAAAACAAGGTATGAAGTGTAGTAGTGCATCGAGAACCGAGACGTCCGTCGCGCAACGCGAGCGCTCGGATAATTGACTGGGCCGCTCGGATGAGCGCCCGCTACAAACGTTACACTCCGCTCAAACGAACCGCGCTAAGGCAAATTCTCGATATTACAATATTTACATACAGAAACGACTCTCAAAAGATTCGAAGCGCTACTGATCCACCTCTACTTAAGAAACTGAGAGAATTGTTTGCGCTAATTATGCCGATTATCGGTAGATACTACTTATAATTAAATGAAGAAAGCAACCGTGTGCTATTGGAATCGCGCGTGAGGCTCTGTCAGTTGTGCGTCGCTTGTGCAGTGGCGGCGCGGGAGCAGCCGCTCCGCCGCCCGCGCGCGCGACTGTCGGCCCGCCGAACCACAGGCTATATTGTTGGTGCGTTTTAGCATGGTAATAGCGGTCATTGCCATTTCCATAATATCTCTTGGTAGAGATCCTAAAAACTATGTACCGGTTTTCATGTACCTAAATGGAATGGAATGAAGCTCTGAGGCAGTAAAATGGGGTTGCGGCAGGCCACGTAGGAGATGGCTGGACGAACCGCTGAATAGGTTCCGTCAAAACTAAAAGGAAAAAGATGGAAAGAGTGGAGGGAGGCCCTTGCCCAGGAGTGAAAAAAAAAGGACTTTATTTGTGTTTTCGTACTAGAATTTGTAAAAAGTGTAGGTCCATGACCGCTACTGCCATGCTAAAATGCACCGACTACAGTCGCCGATGCAGCTCGGTGGTGCCGAGAGCCGCGCGGGCGCTCGGCTTCGTTGACGCTGTGTTCGGTGCGTGTCGCGGCACGGGTCACCCGCGCCCTCTCGCCTCACTCCACGTGTACTCTCCCACGATCCAACATTATAATTAAAGAGCTTCCAATATAATAATCTCTGAATCGTGATAATCAGGAACGTTTATACACTTCGTAATTAACTTCGCGATCGAATATTCCGCATCAACAATAGAGGTCTATTTCATACGCCAACAAAGCATAAAATAGTGATATCTTTACATTTCAGTCTAGTCTATATAATTATTTCCTCTTTTAATGGCAAGGTATCTCTATAAAGATTCAATAGTATCATTCTTCAATATATAACAGGTATATCTATACAATCGGAATACGTCACGTATTCTTCGATTCCTCACAGCGTCAATGATATAAAATTTAACCTAAATTATAACACAGGAGAATTAAGTATAAGATCACAAAATGAGATTCAACGGGCGGCGCGGAGTCCGCCCGGCGAAGTCGCAGCTATAATACTCGTGTCTACGCTACAACTAGCGAGCGTGCCGCGGGACGCTCGCACTAAGCCTAGTATTGCTATGTCGCGCACTAGCACAGCGTGCGGCGTCAGGGTGCGATGCCCGCATCGGACTTGTGGAAGGCGGCGCTGCCGGCCGACAGCGGCGCGGCGGCGCTGAAGTCGTGCTCGGACTTGGGCCGCGGCAGCTGCGCCGCCACGCCCAGGCCCGGCAGCGCCACGCCCGCCATGCGGCACGACGCGGCCTGCAGCGGCTGCAGCGCCAGGCCCAGCGAGCGCTCCGACAGGCGCGCCACGCTGTCGTCCGACAGGCTCACGTGCTCCGCCTCGGCCGCCAGCGCGTTCACCACGGCGTTGATGGTGTTGCCCTCGGACGTGGTGTCGTCCTCCCGGTGCGCAACCAGGTTGGGGTTCTTCCCTATCTTGTTTAGTCGTTCGGCCGCCACGCTCTCCATGGTCCGTCGCATAAGCGGGTACTGGTCGAGCACAGCGTTGAAGTGGTCCACGGACAGGGAGAACAGGTTGCAGTACGTCTCGGCGCGGACGGAAGCCACTCTACGAGCGTTCGTTAGAAGACAGATTTCACCAAAGTAGGAACCGTCTGACAAACTCGTGGCCACCTCTCCGTTAGCCATGACGATGTCCACGATGCCTTCTTGGATGAAATACATTTTGCTCCCGATGGTTCCTTCCTTGATGATGATGTCACCTGAAATCATAAAATTGGATACATTAGTATTTTGATTATACTAATATTATGTATGCTAATGCAACTCTGTCTGTTACCTTTCACGTCTGAACGGCTGAACAGGTTTAGATAAAATTTGGTACCATGATAGACCATGACCATGACTTGGTTAGGACAATGGATACTTTTTATCAGGTGGGATAACTTCCAATCTCCACGCGGGCAAAGTCGCTGGCAAAAGCTAGGAATTGTTTAAACTTGTAAGCGTGGTAAGTGGACCAAAGTGCAATCAACATAAAAACGTACCAGGTTGGAAGACTTCGTAACGCAATTTGGTCACAACGTCGGACACGAAGTTTGAGTCGGCGTTGGCGAAGAAGGGCACGGAGGCGACGAGAGAGCGACAGTTGTAGTTGATGACGTCTTCCCGCAGCTTCTCGCTCAGCTCGCCCAAGATCAGCTCCTCGTCGAAGAACTTGCCCTGGTACCGGTGCTCGAAGTACTCCGTGATCCGCTGTCGCATCTCTCGAGGCAGCTTCCGATACGCCATGTACTCCTCCACTTGTTTCACCTAGAATACGTACACAAGAAGCTTTATAACATGAAACAATGGAATGTCACGAATCACACACGCCTACAGCAAATATAAAATCATGCAGCTTCAAAAACCACGGACTGTTAGCGACAACTTCACTTTACATTGAAGGACAAACTACACACCTGCAAACCGACTCATCAACAATACACTTATGTATAACCCTAAGGAACAGAGTCCAGCAGTTAGTACCCATGGAAGTAAACAGTTATGAACACCCGTTAATATTTGTGAAATGTACGAAATAATGACTTTGTTATTTTGATGGGAGACATGAGTATTTGTGCAGATGATTGAATCTGTAATAACAACCAGTGAAACACTAAACAAACATTCTCTTTGTACTCACGTCTAATCTCTGAAACAGGCAATGAAGGCTTTAGTGATCGATTTATTAGATGGGGATATAACATAGAAAATTTAGTCAAACACATGCATGTACGATTCTGATGTAATGGTATGTCATAGAATACTTATTCAGAAGTTCTTTTACTTAAACTTCGTCCGATTTTTGTCCATAGAGTTGACTCTGCAGGTGTTCATAACGATTTATCTCCGACATTAGGAAAGAGGTTAAGAGGAAAAATATACTAAGTATAAATGGTAAATAATTGGTTTTATGCAAAGGATGCATTAAAAGAGTTGCAGGTAGGTATACCTTTTCTCGGTACTGTCTTCGTGAAGAGTCAAGACTCTGGATGAGGTTAGTGGCGTGACCGAGGAAGAGTGCGTAGCAGGTGGCTCCAGAGATCATGGACAGCATGGTGAGCCACATGTCCGTGAGCGACTGCGGCGGGAAGCGGCCGTACCCGATGCACAGCATGTGCGACATAGCCTTGAACAGCGCCCACGAGTACTGTTCTAGCCAAAAGGCCTCCTGGAAAATCATCATAATTTCCTGTTATTTTATCTGAACTACTTTTTTCAACAGTGGTCGCAGAACAGGTCTATTTGTTTCTAGATAATACATTAGCATTATCTAGATAATTATAAACACTGTTCTGAAGGCCAATTCTCGTACTTATAAAACGTTCAAATTCAGTCGCAGTCTCATCTCAGCGACAATCAATGCCAAAAATGTAGGGAAATTAGAAGCAATTTTGACAGATTGCGACTGAGATTAGACTGCGAACGTTCTTAAAATTACGAGAATTGCCCCTCTGATCCTTTCGTGTTCATACAAGAGCGATATTCTACATACAAGCATTGTCGTAACTATGAAAAAGTGCGAAACTAATCTTTTTTTTTGTTCCATCAATTCAGAGCACAGTAGAGTCTTTAAAATTAATATTTGAATACTGACCTGCAGTTCGTTTATTGCAACCCAGGAGTTTGGTGGGAATCCTTGCAGCATAGGAACGAGGAATTGTAGACAACCGGACCAGTGTCCGATCAACAACATCATGCAGATCAGGTTGAATATCCGCATGAAAACTGATGCCATGTTGAGGAACTGGAAAGAGAAGAAAATACATTAACGAGGTCAGCAACAGAGGTGATGTCGCCTCTAAAGGAAGCCGTGCGGACTGCGCGCGACAAGGACGCTCGAGGTCAAGCATCGCGATGATTCTCTACCGATGGAGACGTAAACAAGTGAGAAATAAAATATGAACGCGTGAGACGAGTTGTCGAGCGAGCATGCGTGGTGGCGGCGTGGTGTCGGTCGCGCGGCCGCGGCCGCCGCGCGGTCGCGCGACCGCACCCTGCGCGCCTCAGCCCGCGCGGCCGCCGGCGGGACGAGGGTTGGAAACAGAAACGCCAAAAGAAAGAGAGAAAGCGAAGCGAACGCAGCGGACTAAGGGACGCCGGGTGGCGCCACCGGCAACATGCTAAGCGGGCGAACGAGCACATGCGCGCCGGCTCGTGCCGACCCTGGTTACCTTGAAGATTAGATTGCTTTTGGTGCCACCCTTCTTTTTGTTGGCAACGTCGGAGCTGAGACGTCCCCTCCGTTCCGTGCGCTTTTTTTGAAGATTCTGCAAGATCTAGAAAACAAGCGAGAAACACGAGATAGTAGGAAGAGAGCCAGGCGCGCCCGAAGCGCGGACAGGTCGGCGGGCAAAGGTCGCGCGAGGTGTGCGGGGCGGGGCTGGGGCGCGTGCAGGCACACACAGGATGCACTAACACCGAGACGAGTGGACGCGGGCTAGTCCCCTACGGATGCGCTAGCGCGCGGCGGGGCATGCTGCACCTGCGAGGCGAGGTCGCGCGAGCCGCCGTCCGCGTCGCCCGGCTCGTCGCGCGGCTGCGGCGCGGGGCTCATCTGCACACAACACCGTCACTGCGATGTCGTCGCCACACCCTCCCCGTACTCCACTTCTCACTGACTCTCCGCTTCGTTACCGTTGGTTGTACGTTGTTCGGACGTAACCACTACCTACTCTTTGTGTTGCCAATTCTAACTTTCTAATGTTATGCAACAGTTGCTGGTAATGATTTGTTTCATTAGCTTCTTATGAGGCGAGGTGTAATTCTCGGAATGCGAGTTGCTTTTTCCTCTAAAGGTCTACATATTATTCGGAAACTACGTGCTCACTTTCACTGAACAGGCAGGATTGGAAGGCGTTCGGTTTCATTAGTCGCGTAAGATTAGGTACTTATGGTGGTACTATGTTTTATGACGTTGATTTTTATTATGTATTTGCAGAACGTCAGCTTCAGTGCACCAGTCGTACTAGAAGCTTTAAAAGCGGCAACATAATATTAACAGTTTGGCAAATAATATGTCATGTTGGCAAGTGTGGGACGGTTCGGGTCGGCGGACACGTCGCTGGCGTGGTTCGCGGCGCGGGCGCAGAAACAAGAGATAGATCAGACTTCACGAGTGAGAGCGTGCTCAGGCAGAAAGAAGCTTGCAGAGAAGCAGTAGAGAAGTGCAGAGCGGGACGTGGGGCTCACATACAGTGGGGGCGGGATCAATGGTATAATACAGGATTACAACAAAATTCCATATTACGTCATTAGGATCACTACGCTAAAACAGTTAACATTATTACTCATCATTATCACAACAATTTTCATCAAAATCACGTACAGTAGTAGCCAATCTCAAGGTATCACAGTCGATAAAAATTTAGAAAAATATTCATTTGCAAATAATTAATCCAATATTATAGTAAGTTTTAGTAGCGTATTTAGTCATGTCGTGTTAGTAAATGTGAGCGTAATGTATATTAGAGCAGTGTTAGTGGCAAGTAGTTAGGGGCAACCCATGGTATGTGGGTCAGAAGAGCATGGTGGCTTACATATACTTCCTCCCATTGTGATACATATCGGACGAGCCTGGACAGCCGCAACAACCGCACCAGAGATAGTAGTTTTGCTAACCGAAGTATCCTTAGAGCACGACCCGCGTGAAGAATTTGAAAGCTTTCACTAAAGTCCTGTCAACACAAAACACACAATTTAAATGGTGATGATTAGCCTATTGATGCTCTAAAACAAACGTTCAGAGCATCGCATCTAGCCGCTATTCCTATTGATTTTATACAGACGAAGTGTTGAAGACATGCATAATTGCAGTATTTGAAAGATTTTGTCAGCCAAAGAAAAGTGCTGAAGCATAATAAACATGTTATAATTATGTTTTGTAAATTTAAAATTTTATTAGAGTTTTAAGTGGGGAATACTGTATATTCTTAGTGAAAGCTGTATAGTATGTAAAAAGTAGGCTTGTAAATATCCTGCAGTGGCCAATATGATTACTTGTCTATCATATTAAGCTTCAGTATTGATGCAATTAATAAATTATATAGAGGGCCATTTAGACTTGTCAGTGTAGATTGTTAATATTACAATTTGGTCGTGTTGTAGCTGTTATAAAGTTAAAACCAAAAGACAAATGAAAAATATATACGTATAATTATAAAACGCAAGACATGTTATAAATATGATAAATAGGAAACAAAAAGTATTCAGAAGTGGTAATTGTTACATTAGGATTAAGCTTTGAGATCATGCTGTACACAACTCTGAAGGTAGGAAACCAAACATTAGGAGGTAGATAGAAGACGACGTGCATGTGACCAATGTAGAGCTTAGAATAGGAAATACAACTGTATATACCTAAGTACCAAATTATAAAGATATACAATAAACACCTTCGGAACAACAGAGTGCAATTTAGTGGAAGCAGTTTAGAATAGCTCGTGCAATAAGTTGGAAAGTGCTGATTAAAATCTTTAAAAGTTTTTAGAAAAGGATTAAGTATCCCATACGATTACATAATCGGATACGTAGGTCGCTTACACAGCGGAGAATAGAACAACATCGATAAATCATATGGGTTACTGATAATGACGTGCAGGTGATATTCTGAGTGTGTCGAAATTATAATAAATAAAATAGAACAGACTTCGATGATAATGAAAGTGGTGTGCTTTAATCAAACCTTTGCATGTTCTCTTAGACCCTGATAATACAAATGCTAAATTGAATACACGATGAGGCACAGGTTCTCGTGACGGTTGGGTAACAGTTCACAATGAGAAACAAAAACAAAATGGAAACAATAACAACATATTGTCTATAAAACAAATGAACACCCAAGCTGAAACAGAATATCAACAACATAAAAGACAGTTTAAAACTATAGTAATAAGAACAACACGGCCAAATTGCAACGTACGTTTACCTGATTGAAGATCAAAAATATATAATCTAGTGGTATACTAGAGATGAGGTCAAGGAAGAACCATGTCCTCAAATAGTGCTTCGCTATTAACTTGGGATCTAATATCACTTGTTCTGCATTATCTTGCTGCATTATTCCTGGAAAGATGAGAGAATAACATAATCAAATCTTTTGCCCTAGATACAATTTGGACGTTTTGTGTAAATATTTAATGAATACGTACCTGTTCTAAAATTAACAACGATATCTATAAGAAATATGGTGTCGGAAAGACAATTAAAGGCGATCCAGCGCGTGCTGAGGTCATCGTTGAAGAAGGAGATGGCGACTGGCAGGATGATCAGGTTGGCCACGAGCAGTAGTAACATACATAGATCCCAGTAGAATCTGTAAATAAGGAAAATGCTATCATTAATACAAATTGTTAGATGACACACAGACACATAATATTTGAAATATAAAAGGTAATTTTGATAAAACTGATCTAGGAAATGTTTAATTTGCGTGAGTATTTTCTACATTTATAGCTTACGAAAGTATAAACGCAAAAGAGTTTCAAAAGAAACCGTACCTACAAAATTATATTGTTTTTGCTCTCTCTACATTTCAAGTCAGAGAGTTTTATTTTAAAACCTTAAACCTAAGACCGTACGCTGACACATAGAATTCATTATTATTTGTCACAAAAAACGATGTCAAAGTTTTCTAATAAACTTGAGACCAAACACGCCAACTTCACCTTATAATGGCCTATTATTCATACTAGGTAGTCACTTTGGTCTACATATTTCTAGCTATGTAGGACCAAAGTTTTCATACGGTATTCTTCCATGGAAACATCATATTAAACTCTGAACGTGGATCTTTTAATATAGCCAACAGCAACGAACCGTTGAACGGTCCAAAGGATTTTTCCAGTGACTGTTATAGGACGTTACTACAAATCCTAGTATCATAATTGTTTGTTTCTACTACTGTGAGCCCAATATAAATAAGAGTGGCTTCCTTTGCTTAGCCAGACCTTGCAACGACTCATTGTCGATCAGAATTCTGAAAGATTTATTAGAATTCTGAATGACATCTTAGAATAAAATCAACCTGTCCATGTCCTCATGCTTCTTTCTAGAACAATTATTTAAGGGTCAGCGCTGTATGTGTTTTCCTTCCATACATCTGTTACCCATCCAATCTTCCTACTTCCAATATGGAATTCTTCTGTAAAGATATCTAATTTATTCAGAGATGAATGTGGGTTGGTTGAAGGTTTTTTAACTGCTCCAATAATAGCCCAACCCACGACTTGTATAGTCATCTCCCGAAATTAAAGTCCCAACTAACTTTCCATCCCTACTAACAAATTCTCTGTCTCATTATCTTCTCCAAAGCTCTTTGAGGCTTTGGTGATTTTTATGCGCGTTAATGACATCAAATTATGATGATCTTTGTATGGTTTGTTGTAGTCCGTTTGTTTCAGTTTAATGATACCCGTCAACAATTTTCACATGAGTTGGTATTCTTCAATGACTAGTATCAATCTACATCGATCTACTTAGTTTAAATTTTTTTTCCGCACATTTTCTCTTAACACATCTGGCATTGGCAGAATTGTCGACATCGGCACATTCGGCACCATTGCCATAGAGGAAAAATTGAATCCAATTTATACATTTTCACCCCATTTTTCATCTTTCGTAGCTGTTTAGCCACCAGGTGAGTAATCGAGCAGTAAGAAGTTACAATGTTGTCAGTCGGAGGCGGGCAGGACGCGTAGCGTGTTCATAACTACAATTACCTAATTGAGAGGCGATTGAGCCAGCAATTGGCCGTGGAATGATCTCATCTGGCTTATAATCTGGCCGCACCTGCGCTCGCGCTGCCCCCCGCAAACGATCTACACTTGTGATACTGGAGTGACGCGTATTATTTTATTGTGGGTAGTTAAGAAATGTTTTTGCTTTCAGATATTTTATAGGCACTGTAGGTCTAAAATTTATTTTGGTTTCTTAACGTTCACCGCTGAATTTGAGCATCCTCATAATGACCTTAGTTTTTGATGGCATGAAAATTTTGTTAGCTTTTTATTTATGCGGGTACTACGAGTACTTAAAAACAATTTTGATATCTCTACTTTTTATTTATTTTTATTAGAATTCTTAAATATCCCAACTAATATTATAAACTAGCTTTCGCCAGCGCTTCGCCCGCGTGCATGTCGGATATTAATAATATCCCACGGGAACGTACTACTGAGATAAAAAGTAAATGTCCTAATCCAGGTCATGGTCTACCCGTGTGTCAAATTTCATCCAAATCCATTCAGGCGTTTTAGCGTGAAAGCGTAACAAACCAACGAACTCACTTTCTCATTTATAATTAGTTATGATTAGGATAATTGGATAGGATACGAAAGTCAGTTTGTTGGTTTGTTACGCTTTCACGCTAAAAACGGCTGAACGGGGATTTGACCTAGTTTAAGACATAGGATAGGTGCTTTTTATCCCGGTAGTACGTCCCCGTGAGATAATTTCTGACCTCCACGCAGGCAAAGCCGCGGGCAAAAGCTAGTACTTTAATAACACCGAGCAGTTCTCCAAACAGCTTACTGAAATAACGCCAAATCCAACCGTCGGGCAGGCGGCCGCAATTCGCAGAAATATAAAGAGGTAAATGACGGCAATTTCCAACAATAAGCTAGAAAAATCACCACTATAACTCCGGTTTCAAGAGATCTGCGAAGCTAGGAAAGCCGACTTGAAAATTTAATGGCGCGTATAAGTGAAACTCATTCATAAAGAGATGAAAATTACGCTTATTATGCACCAGTGGAAAATCTTGAGTGATTTAATTTTAAGTTCGTTATGACAGCTTTAGCTTCGTCAGTTTATTCTTTATCCTAGGTTTATCTTGGCTTAAGTCACAATTATTATTATCTTTTGAAGTTTTTCAACATTCTTATAATAAATAAGTCTTCAATTGTTTTATTTCGTTGTTGATGCCGATACTTAAACCACCGAATCCCGAGAAAATATCTGTAAAATCTTATAATCTGCCTGATTAAAATGCTTAAAATCTTTATTAATATTGTACTGATGTAAATTACTTCCCATTGAAGTTCCTGATTAATGAGCCACGTCAAAGTTTTGTTTGCAAACATGACTTGCAAGTCATATTGGTGTCAAAATTCTAATAAGCAGTTTAACAACATTCTTTTCAAAGATATTTCGACCTTTGCCTTGCTCTAATTCAAAGTATTTGGTACAATGCGACATAATATATTATGTGTCAATGTGTCATGTGATTTTATCTAAGGACTGAATGAATGAACTTGTTTTGGTATATTGCTTGTTCTAACAATAGTGTCTAACACCCTTGTGCATAAAAAACTAAAACGCTCTATAATAGTACATTATGATATAAGTGCGGTAAGTTGAAAATTACAGCCGAGGCGATATTGCTAGCCCGAGCCATAGGCGAGGGCAGAGGCTGTAATTATCAAAGCGCACGTATGTCATACGACGTTTTATAACATATTTGCGAGGAAATAAATAAAACTCGGACTTTCTTAAACGAATAAATCTTTAAAAACACTTTCTGAAAATGAATTTGCATCTTTGTTTATTTTCCATACGATGAAATTTTGATACGCTTGTAAGTATCTATCGGTCGATTTTTCGGGCAAGAGGCTTAGAGTAGCCTTTTTCGCTGCTTCTGAGACTTCTGGCGGTGTCGAATGAATAAATTCATCATTACTTGACGACATTTTCAAATAAAAACAATACAGCGAAAAGGAAAAGCGCGCGGAATAATTTTTACTTGTTCACAAATTAGCGATGCGCACGCATCAGCGCTTTTTTTTAAGGCAAAGGCACAAAAACAGCCAGTATTATTAAAGTAAATTAATTTTTTTTTTGTTACAGATAAATGGTTTTAATTTATGGTCAAAATTAATTAAATTAAAGAATTAAATGTTTAACATTTAATTTTTTAATTTTATTTTATACCAAAGTTAATTTTATTCATAAAATGTTGATCACATTTCTGACATAAAAACTCTTTGCTAAGATTTAAAAAAGTACCGTTCGTTTTAGACGGAGCATCATGAATTCATGATAAACCGTACGTGTTACCTTATTAAAAAGAAACTCGTACGTTTTACTTTACGATATTGGAATTGGTGAAATAAGAGACCACGAGCAAATGTGTTATAAATCTATTTTAGTTATAGGTAGAAGTGTTTTGTCAAGTTTGAAAGAAGAAAACAAAATACTTCTTTAACTAATACAGGTTTATAGAGCGTTTTAATTTTTTATGAATAACAGGGTAAGTGTATGAGAGGTTTTTGGATAAAAAAAAATTAATAAAAAACTGACAAGGAAAAATAGAATAAATAAGGGTAATTTTTCTGAGATGAATTTTTGACACGAAATTGCCGAATGTAAGCGCATCATCTCAGAACGGTTGCCCCTCTTTGGGTAGGTACTTATCTAATTCTTTGTTGTGTTTGTATTGTCAGGACAAAGCTTGTATGACCAATTTTTTTGGAAAATTCACCGGAAAAGTCGAAAATTTGGATGGTAGTTTTGTATGCATTCAGACAACACGCAGGCTAAACCACTGGAGATAGAGACATGAAACTCACCCGGGCGACGTCGGGCACGAACAGCTAGTGTTAAATAAAGAAACTCAAGAAAATACCTTCTTCATCAAGAAACATTACCTATCGCAACTTTTTAGGGTTCCGTACCTCAAAAGGAAAAACGGAACCCTTATAGGATCACTCGTGTGTCTGTCTGTCTGTCCGTCTGTCCGTCTGTCACAGCCAATTTGCTCCGAATCTAATGGACCGATTAAGTTAAAATTTGGTACACATATGGATTTCTGTGACCCAAACACGTACAGCTAAAGTAAATATATGAATTTTGAATATGAGAGTCACTTTTAGGGGGAAAATAAGAAAATGAAAAAAAAAGTTTTGTAAACTGTACCGTGTGACATATCAAATGAAAGGGCTTACTATGAGAGTCTCATATATATTTTTACTATTGTTACGTACCCTTCTCTTTGCAGTTGGCATTACGTACCTACTGAATTAATTCTTAGAGATTTTAGAATAGTGTTTTCTTCACCCCACAGCTGGTAATCAGGCTTTTTTGTGTAATTGCCGAGGGTGTTGATTTGAATAAGCTTCCGGTGTTTGCTCATCGCCCATTCGTGGAGCCTTCTGATTGGTTGCGGATGAGCACACTAGCGCCGCGCTCCTGCGTGTGTTTTTTCACTGTACTACGTACCATACGGGTGTCCGCGCATACACGCCACGCGCGATATATACTTTTCTACAAAAATAAGGTCCTTCGGTGAAAACGTGCTACAATCCCCTCAAGATACCAGAGATACCCTGAACCAGCGCCTGTGGAAAAATATGTGTAGTGGAGTTGATGCAGGATTCAGAACTATCGAACGCGCCTGATAAGCCCATCGGTGTGCGAAGCGGCGGGACGGCAGCGACCGGTAAGTTGGATTCGAATCTTCCCTCTTTACGCCACATAATTGTTTGATCTCTTCGAGCCTGGATTTATATCTAGGTACTTGTTGTGGGGTTATTTTCCTAGTTTCCTAGTGTTCTTAGTTCAAAGTCCATTTGCGGCGTTACGCGTCCAAAATGGCGGAACTTATTCAACAAGACATTTTTGAACGTGAGATCATTATCGATGATCTCAAGCGTATTTTAGAGTTCATAGATTCAGACGAACAACAGTTTAGGTCACGCTCAAAAGAATTAACTTTGCAACAAAGAAAGTTCTTCAAACTTCAGGCAAAAATAGAAAAATTCTTAATAAAATCCAATACTTTCGACAAAGACGAACAACTGAAGATTCGTAACAATTTTAATGATTGTTATTTCGCAATTAGTGTTCACTTAGATAAACTTAAGGAAGAGGATAATGAGCGTAAACGAAGAATGTCCTCTAGTACGTCATTTAATAATAACTCAGTGGTACATGTTCCATCTACTCATACGAGTAATAGTTGTGCAAGTAGATTACCTATTCTTCCAATGCCTACCTTCTCAGGGGAAACCACGGATTGGCCCCCATTTCACGATTTGTTTCGTTCATTAGTACATGACAAAAATACCTACACGGAGACAGAGAAGTTTCGTTACCTGTTACTGTCATTAAAAGATGAACCCTATAATCTTATTAAATCGATACCAATTACAGACGAAAACTATAGTGTTGCGTGGGATATTTTAGTTTCTCGGTATGATAATAAACGGGCTATCGCCACGAAACATCTCGAAAAAATATTAGACATTGAACCTAGTACCGAGAAAATGACTCAAAGTCTAAGAAACTTACTCAATGTTTATCAAGAAAACATCAAGGCATTGCAGGCCATGCAATTTCCGATAGATCAGTGGAGTTTCATAATAGTGACGATTTTACTACGTAAGATTCCGTCTAGTGTTCGAAAACGTTTCGAATTATCACTATCGAGGCCATCGGATATACCTGACATAAGTACATTGATAACTTTCTTAGAACGCGAGTTAGCTGCAAGCGAATTCACTTCTCACCCACAAAATAAAAATAATCTTGAAAAGGTAGGTACTCCCCGCACATCGCGCGGTAACGAAGGCTCGCGACGCGCGCTCGCAGCCAATGTCGCTTCATCGAGTTCGAATACAACAGACTTACAATCTACCAAACAAAATAATTTAAAAAATAATTGTTTATGTTGTGATGCTCAACATACGTTGACAAAATGTTCGAAATTCCTTAATTTATCTCCCCGTGATAGGTATTCTTTTATTCAAAACAAGAACGTTTGTTTCAATTGTTTACATGTCGGTCATGATTTAAAACAATGCAAATCTAACTTTGTTTGTCGCTCATGCCATAAACGACATCATTCATTAATTCATTTCGAAAAGTCTAACAGTTTATCAGTTATTAGTGGTAGTAGTGATAATGCGGTCTCACTTTCTGTGAACGAAACGACAGAGACAGCGGTTCCCAGTACCTCGCACGCTGCGATGACTGCGGCGGTGAACGATCGCAAGAACGATTCGCGTTCTATTGCTCCGTCGGTTAGCGCGAGTACGGTGCTCCTATGTACGGCACTCATCAATGTGCATGTTGGCCCACAAAAACACACAGTTCGATGTATTATTGATACAGGCAGTCAGGCGACTTTTATTACCGAGTCTTGTGTTCAGCGGTTAGGGTTACATCGCAGCCAAGCGAACGTTCCGGTGTTCGGTGTTGGAGGGACCGAGGTTGGAGCTGTTTACCCAAAGGGTGTAGTATCTTGTCATATCACTCCTACACACGGGGATCAACCTTCAATTTCAGTTAACGCATTAATTTTATCTAATCTTATTTCACGTATGCCATGTGTGACATTGCCTTTTAAGGGATGGCCACACATACAAAACTTAACTTTAGCTGATCCTAAGTTTTATCTTCCACAATCAGTGGAAATGCTTTTAGGTGCGGATATACTATCCCAAGTTTTATTAGGTCACGTGATCACGGGTCCACCCGGTTCACCGATGGCTATGAACAGTATCTTTGGTTATTTATTGATGGGTGATGTTTCATACAACCAAAATACATCTACTTCACTTCAAGTTTGTCTCAGTAGTTTAAGCTCATCCTACGATGACGACATCAACCTGAGACGGTTCTGGGAATTGGAATCTCTTCCGGAAAAAAGAATTCTAAGTCCCGACGAAGCGTTGTGTGAATCTATATTCGTAAATTCACATACTCGTGATGAAACTGGGCGATATGTTGTTCCACTCCCTTTCAAACCTGATGCACCCACCCTCGGCGCATCACGAGATACGGCGGTCTCCAGGTTTAAGAAATTAGAGTATAGGTTGGAACACAATCCTCAACTTAAGGTAGACTATCATGCGTGCCTCCAGGAGTACTTGGAACTCGGTCACATGGAGCCCGTTGATTTACCTGTTTCGTTAGCTAATAGCTATTACATTCCGCACCACTGCGTGGTCAAAGAGTCCAGTGAGACCACTCGTACTCGTGTCGTCTTTGACGCGGGTTGTAAAACTTCGAATGGAATATCACTTAATGATGTTCTACTGACTGGTCCGAAGCTGCACCAGGATATAGTAGACGTTTTATTGGGTTTTCGTATCCATGCTATTGCTGTCACTGCCGACATAAAGCAGATGTACAGAAACATAAAATTACAACAATCCGATTGGGATTTTCAACGCATTGTGTGGCGTAAATCACCCACTGAACCGTTGCGTGATTATCGATTGCGCACCGTCACCTTTGGTGTCAGCTCATCACCATACTTAGCCCTTCGTACTATTCAACAGTTGGCTCATGATGAAGCTGCTAACTTCTCGTTAGGTTCTAAGGTTCTCCAGAACCAGGTTTTTGTTGATGACATCGTCACCGGAGCAGGCGACGTAAAGCAGGCCCTGGTTTTACAACGTGAGTTAGTAGGTATTTGTTCGTCAGCTGGTTTCGAGCTACGTAAGTGGCAGAGCAATTCGCCAGCGTTACTCGCTGCTTTACAAACGTCAGTCGTTCAGGGCGAGCGGTCTGATAACGTTTCTTTCGCTCTGATGGAGAATGACAAACAAATAAAGGTTTTAGGACTTCAGTGGAATCCTGAATCTGATACTTTCATTTTTAGCGTTCAGTCAACTAATGATAAAATTACAAAGCGATCCATACTATCACAAATAGCGAAAATTTATGACCCTATGGGATGGTTATCTCCTGTAACTATTTATGCGAAACATCTCATTCAGTTGTTATGGATTTCAGCGGTCGACTGGGATGAGTCACCTCCTTTAGATATTATAAACGCTTGGTCTAGTTTTCTTAACGAGTTACCATTATTATCAAATTTTCAAATTCCACGTTTCGTTTTTGCAAACGTGAATGCAATTCAAATTCACGGGTTTTCCGACGCTTCCGAGCGGGCTTATGCCGCGTGTGTTTACGCCCGTATATCCGATAATAATGATAACGTTAAAACATTTCTTCTTCTCGCTAAAACGCGTGTAGCACCTATAAAACCGGTTCTTACTATTCCGCGCCTAGAGTTGTGCGCTGCTGTTTTGTTATCAAAGTTGATTGATAAAGTGAGAAGTGTGTATGATAACCACTTAAACTGTGAACATGTTTGTGCGTGGACTGATTCATCCATCGTGTTAGCGTGGCTTCGTTCTCCACCACACGAGTGGAAAACATTCGTTTCTAATCGCACTAGTGAAATCTTATCCAGGCTTCCGGCCAAAACTTGGAGACATGTCCCGTCAGCTGACAATCCAGCTGACGCACCTTCTCGAGGAATGCTTCCTACAAGTTTTGTCCAAAATGAGATGTGGCTCCATGGGCCCTGGTGGCTCGCGCGTGATTCTAGTTCTTGGCCAAGTCCCAAGAAAATACTAGAAGTCACTGAAGACAAACGCAATCTACCTATGTCTATGGTGTCAAACTCTTCCACCTCAGCACTACCTGATGTGGTCGAGTATATTACTAGATTTTCTACTCTAGGTAAGCTTGTTAGGATAACAGCACTGTTATTTCGATTCTATAATAAATGTAAGAAAGTTCAAAATTCCTATCCAAAATACATAACTGTATCCGAGTTTAATTTTTGTTTAAATCGACTTATCCATTTAGTTCAACATTCTTGTTTTTCCGAAGACATTAATAATATTTCACATGGAAAGTATCCATCAATTAAATTACGTCGACTCAACCCGTTCATGGATAACAAAAATAATCTTCGGGTAGGTGGGCGAATTCATAAATCACTTTTACCGTTTGTTTCCAAACATCAATTGATTTTGCCTAAGAAACATCATCTTACAGATATAATCATTGACCATGCACATATCACGCATCTACATGCTGGTCCGCAATCCGTGCAATACATTTTATTCCAAAAATATTGGATAATGTCTAGTCGTGACGCTATACGTACACGCATACATCGCTGTGTTCGTTGTTTTCGTGCGCGCCCCGTGAATCCGCAGCCATGCATGGGTCCGTTACCGGCCGTCAGAGTGCGCCCCGAGCGGCCATTTCTTAAAACATCTGTTGATTTCGCGGGTCCGTTTTACGTTCGAGCAAATAAAGTTCGAAATGCGAAAATTATTAAATGTTATGTATCTGTTTTTGTGTGTATGTCTGTCAAGGCCATACACCTCGAACTCGTATCCGAGTTGTCAACTGATGCATTTTTGGCAAAATTGCGACGCTTCACGTCCCGTAGAGGTCTATGCACCGACATTTGCTCTGATTGTGGAAGGAACTTTGTTGGTTGTAATAATTATCTACAAGACTTGTATAATTTTTTACGTAATGATTCTGTTCAAGCCACTCTTAATAGTAAAATTTTAGAACAAGGCATTACTTGGCATTTTCAGCCTCCTTACGCCTCTCATTTTGGTGGCCTTTTTGAATCCGGTGTTAAAAGTTTTAAACATCATTTACATCGAGTCCTCGGTACGCAAACTCAAACTTATGATGAGATGCATACCCTTCTTTGTCAAATTGAAGCGGTACTTAATTCACGTCCACTTTGTGTATTAAGTGTTGACCCATTAGATCCGTTACCTTTGACACCAGCTCATTTTTTAATAGGAGGTCCGTTGACGTCCTTACCAGACATTTCATTAACCGATAATATTTCAAATCGACTCACTAGATGGCGTAGAATACAACAATGTGTGCAACACTTTTGGAAACGTTGGAGTCGTGAATATTTACACGAAATTCAACAACGTAACAAGTGGTTTCGAGATCGCGGCTCACAACTCCGTGAAGGTATTATTGTCATTGTACGAGATGATAATTTGCCACCATTACAATGGAGACTGGCTCGTGTCCATACTCTCCACCCAGGTTCCGATAATATTACTCGTGTCGTAACTTTACAGATGGGCAAAACTTTCGTGAAACGCTCAGTAGTCAAAATATGTCCTTTGCCCTTAGAATAATCATTCTGTAAGTTTAGTTAATATTGTTGCGAATCTTAGTTAAGTAATCTTAAGTTAGAATAACTTTGGTTTAAAAAATTTAAGGCTTCATGCTTTCGTAGCATTTTTCATTCTTTTTTTTCCGAATGTTACATTCTTTTTTGTCTTTTAATTTAAAGTTAAAAGAAATTCATTCTTTTAAGGCGAGCGGCATGTTACGTACCGTTCTCTTTGCAGTTGGTATTACGTACCTACTGAATTAATTCTTAGAGATTTTAGAATAGTGTTTTCTTCACCCCACAGCTGGTAATCAGGCTTTTTTGTGTAATTGCCGAGGGTGTTGATTTGAATAAGCTTCCGGTGTTTGCTCATCGCCCATTCGTGGAGCCTTCTGATTGGTTGCGGATGAGCACACTAGCGCCGCGCTCCTGCGTGTGTTTTTTCACTGTACTACGTACCATACGGGTGTCCGCGCATACACGCCACGCGCGATATATACTTTTCTACAAAAATAAGGTCCTTCGGTGAAAACGTGCTACAATCCCCTCAAGATACCAGAGATACCCTGAACCAGCGCCTGTGGAAAAATATGTGTAGTGGAGTTGATGCAGGATTCAGAACTATCGAACGCGCCTGATAAGCCCATCGGTGTGCGAAGCGGCGGGACGGCAGCGACCGGTAAGTTGGATTCGAATCTTCCCTCTTTACGCCACAACTATAATTTTAAAATATATTGTTTTAAAGTTATTTAAGAAAATAGACGAAAATTGACCATTCCCCCCCCCTTATCTCCGAAACTACTGATCCAAAAATTTTGAAAAAAATATAGAAAATAGTTCTATACCTGTAGATTACAGGAAAACCTATGAGAAGTCTGTGGTCTTAAAATAACATGGTAAATCTATATATATAAAAAAAAACTAAGTCCTGACTGAGTCACTGACTAATATATCAACGCACAGCCCAAACCAATGGACCTAGAGACTTGAAATTTTGCAGATAGATACCTTATATAGTGTAAACATCCACTATGGAAGGATTTTTGGAAATAACATCCCTAAGGGGGTAAAATAGGGGATGAAAGTTTGTATGAAAAATCCTATCCCTTGAGTTAATATTCATCTAAGTAAATTATAAAGTTTATCATTTTTAGTTTTCCTAAACTACCCCCTAAGGAGGGATTTGGGGTGTCAAAGTTTGTATGGAGGAATTTTAACACGCGGTCCGATTAACTCAAAACTCAGTTTTTATACTTGAGACCAAAAATTAAGACTAGCGTGTATCAGGGTTTTCCAAAAATTTTCCCCTAAGGCGTGAAAAGTTAATTTTATAGCGGAGGATTTTATTGGGGGCTTGATTAACTCTAAAATTGGTGTAAATAATGTTTGAGTCATGTTATTGAAACATACCAGACGATTTTTGAAATTCTTTATCTGTGTTCGTGAAAACAGAGATACAGTTTATATGAAAAATCTTATTAATTTGGTTAATGCACTTGAAACTTAGCACAAATACTTGCATAAATAAGTAATAATGTTTGTCATTATTAGTTTTTCAAAACTACGCCTCAAATGAGGTCTAGGGATGTTAAAGTTTATATAGAAGAATTTTAAAGCGCAGTCCGATTAAAAAAATGGTACTTTGAGTCAAGTTAGGAAACTTGTACAACGAATTTTCACCGATTTTGACGGCATATAGCTGATGTTTTAAGGAGTAACTTAGGCTATTTTTATTTTAGAAAAATAATTAGGGTTCCGCGCAAGAAAATTAAAATCCTTGAAATCAGACAACCACGTACAGTCCAGTACAAACTTACTAAGCCTCCACTGTCTATTACGGCTATAACAACAAATAATAAAAATAAAGCAAAGTTAAAAATTTAAGGGGTCGGTACAATAAGCTTTTCATTTTGAAAAAAAATAAAAAGTTTAATCTAGCATGTGGGGTGTCATCGTCTAGAACTCATCGAGTAGAGTACAAACATATTTTTTTATATCTTCTAAAATTAAGAAATAGGGGGCCGCAAAAGTTGTAAATTTTAGACCATTTTTGTACGAGCTCTAGCGCAACAATTCAACAAATTAGGAATTTGAAACTTCTTTATACCATGTAGGTACCATAAATACTGTATTTAATCAATAATACTGAAAACGGCGATTCATAAGGTATTTTCTTTAAACATGGGTGATTTTCTGCAACTGCAAAAAATAAATGATAAATGATAAATGATAAATGATAAATGATTTATTTTCTGTAAGTAGGTTTGTACAAACACTTTTACACGTCAAACATATTTTTTTTTAAACTAGATGAGTTCGACGTTTCCTATCTGACTACTCTGAGAAGAAACGCCGAAACAAACTCAGAGGTCACAGTCTCTTTTAAAGTCCAGACATAATCTTGGTCAGATCATGTGAAGACCATGTAGATTGCAGTCAGAAATGGTCTTTTGATGAAAGAACCACACAGATTGAGTGGACCTGTCCAGTCAGTGCACGCATTTGTCAGTAATCGTGCAGCTCAACTCAAAACTTAAGGAGCTTAACGATTCGACGAACAATACCAAAGAAAAGACATTTGGGTAGGCCGCATAAATTACTCAAACTGTCAGACTATAACTAAAACTGAGAAAAGGATAAAATAAATAAAAAACAATGATCCACGTAGTCTTCACATTCACAATAATTAAAAATAGTATAACAAACAAAATATTCATGTCATTGTATAGAATATGTAAAAAGGTATTTAAATCAACATTAATAGTGTAAATTTATTGGAGCAGCTCAAATCCAAGCCTTTTTGTCCTCAATATAGTCTTTGACAGTATAAAAGGCTTTCTGACAAAGTTTCCGCTTTATACAATTTTTGAATTTATTAAGGCTTAGTTCTTGAATGTGGCTAGGTAGTTTATTATAAAAACGTATACATTGGCAACTAAACGAACCACTTATTTTCTTCAGCCTGGTTGTAGGAACAACAAATTTGTGTTTGTTTCTAGTATTCACATTATGGACGTCACTGTATTTTTTAAACAAATTGATATTTTTATGAGTATACAAAAGATTTTCATAGATATACTGAGAAGGCACAGTCATTATATTAATTTCTTTAAATTTATCTCTGAGGGAGTGTCTGGGACTTAATTTGTAAATTGAACGAATAGCCCTTTTTTGTAAAACAAAAATTGTCTGAATATCGGCGGCATTTCCCCACAACAGAATACCGTACGACATCACACTATGAAAATAACTAAAGTAAACTAAACGGGCTGTCTCTAAACAAGTTAAATCACGAATTTTCCTAACGGCGTATGCTGCAGCGCTAAGCTTTTTCGACAATTTATCTATATGGGGGCCCCATTGAAGTTTGGCATCCAAAGTTATGCCCAAGAACACTGTGGTATCTTCGGGAATCAACTCTTCACCCTTTATGAGAACACTAGTTTTTACTTGTCTAACATGAGGTATAGTGAACTTAATACACTTAGTTTTTTTCTCGTTAAGAAGTAGGTTATTAACATTAAACCAGTTAACTACTTTTGCGAGGGCGCTATTTACATTGTCAGTAACCAGCTGCTGACGTTTGAGTTTAAATAAAAGTGAAGTGTCATCTGCAAACAACACTATATCATGATTATCCTTTATGAGGTAAGGCAAGTCATTAATATAAATAAGAAACAAAAACGGGCCAAGAATTGAGCCTTGGGGGACCCCCATTGTTACTACGGATCCGGGTGATCTTTTCCCGTTAACATCAACTCTTTGAATCCTATCACTTAAGTAAGAAGTGAGAAGATCCAGAGAGGCGTTCCGGATTCCGTAGTGATGCAGTTTCCTGATTAATGTTTCATGAAGAACGCAGTCGAATGCCTTGGACAAATCACAAAAAATGCCCAAAACATCGCATTTATCCTCCCATGCATTATAAACATGACCTAAAAGTTCAACACCGGCATCAGTAGTCGAACGACCCCTTGTAAAACCAAACTGTTTGTTATGTAATAATTTATGTTTATTAAAAAATCTTTGCAGTTGATCTAAAATAACTTTTTCAAAAATTTTACTAAAAGTAGGTAGCACTGAAATAGGTCTATAATTAGTAGGGTCAGATGTACTACCCGATTTAAACAACGGTATTATTTTACTATATTTCATAAGATCAGGAAACTCACCACGGTCAATACAATTGTTAAAAATAACTGCTAAAGTAGGTGCTACAATGTTTATAATTGATTTAGCAACGTCCACAGAATTACCCCATAGATCAGCAGTCTTTTTAATATTTAACGTGTGAAAGGTTTTAATTATGTCTCTACAGGTAACATATTGGAATTTAAACTCAGAATCACAAACTGAAACGTTTTCTTTAAGTAAAGACTCTGCAGCAGTGGGTGATGACCTTAGAGATTTAGTAGTTGATACGGGAATCTCAGCGAAGAACTTTTCAAAGGCCGCGGCGACTTGGGAATCTGATTTAATTATGTTGTCATCAATAGCAAGGCTGTAGTCACTACTTCGGTTGCTTGACCTTCCTGTTTCGCTATTAATGATATTCCATGTCATTTTTATTACATTACTACTATTTTTAATTTTTGTACTCAAGTAACGTGACTTGGCCATACAACAAACTTTTTTAAATAATTTAGAATAATTCTTAACATATAAATTAAATTCAGCAGTGTTAATACAAGTCCGTTCATCATACAACTCATAAAGTCGTTTTCTACTTTTATGTATACCAATGGTGGCCCAGTCACTGAAGCAAGTGTTATTATTAACCGAGAATGCCTTTGGAATGAAAGTGTTATCAAATTGTGTGCAATACATATTAAAAAAATCATTATATTGTTCATTAGGGTCATCATTAGTTGACAAAAGTGGTAATTTACTCAAAAGTTTAGTTTTAAATGATTCCAAACGATCAGCTGTTTTTGGATTAACAGTGATATCCTTTTTAGTATTTTTTTTTATTAGATTTGGAATGGTAATCAATTGTCCGCAATGATCTGAGTCTAATAAATTAATAATTTCTTTGTGGGTTGGTGTAATATTTGTATAAATGTTATCTAGGCATGTGGCACTAGTGGGAGTTATTCTAGTGGGCTCTAAAAATTGGTTAGCAAGATTGTATGACTGAAACAAACTTATAATTTTAGTACTTGACCCAGAATTTTCTAACAAATTAACATTGAAATCACCACAAGTGATGATAGACTTGTTAGAATTATAGATTTTGTGCAAAACTTCATCCATAACCTTCTCAAAACAATCATACAATCCTGATGGAGGCCTGTACACACTTAATATAATGAACTGCTCCAATTCTATACAGGCTAATTCAATTGTCCGCTCAACAGATAGGCTCACAATATCCTTACGATCTTTAAATTTAAGCTGTTTATTTACTAAAATTAATGAGCCACCGTGTATAGCATTTACTCTGCTGAACGAACTACCAACCTGGTGATTACTAAAATTGAACATGAACTGGTGGCTTTTAAGCCAATGTTCTGTCAAACAAAGAATGTCTATATTGTTACAATTCAGGAATAATTCTACTTCTAAATCTTTGTTCAAAAAACCTTGAATATTTTGATGCACCAGGTTGATACTATTTAAATTTTTTACACTTTTATTTGATTTTACCTTCCTTACATTTTTGCAAGAGGTTGCCTCTTTTGTCCTAATTTCTAATTTAAATGAAAATCAATGTCATTAATAATTGTGGCCAAATTATTGGCAGAATTGTTTAAAATGTCATTGCATTGCTCAAAAGAAGCAAGTTGTTTAGCCAAATTTTTGGCTGAAATAGAATAAAAATATGATAGCGACACAGCTATCTGTCTTTTGTGATAATTAGAAAGATAGTACATAACAATATTATGTCTATCTTTTGTCAAATACAAATTACTAACATAATTGTTAGTATCAATTAAATGGAATAGACTATCATTATATGTCAAATTGTGCAAAGTCATGTTAATGTCAAATCTTATGTTATTTTCTTCCTGTGGCAAACTGTTACTATAAGGGAATGTAAACAACACAATTTTTTTCAATCTAAGGTTGCACAATGTTTTATGATATTTGAGCAATTCCCCTTTGTTCACATTTCCCCTATTTCCCATAAAAATTAATAATGTTGTTTCCTGACTAAAGTTACATTTAATAATTTCTTTCATAATATCAAGTAAGGAACAACCAGACATACAGTAATTAATTATTGAGTGTCCCGGATAATTATGTATCAACAAGTGACCTAAATCCTTTCCAATCTCATCACAAAATAACCTTGTAATTCGCAGTATCATTATAAAATAAGTAAAAAGTTATCTTTGCGATTGTTAAACATAATTATAATATGGTACGGAACCCTTCGTACGCGAGTCCAACTCGCACTTGACCGGTTTTTTTATTTTCTTTGAGTACGGATTACCTGCAGAAACTGTCATTCAGGGTACACCTTTACACCTCATAAGGCCTAAACATAATGTTGAGAGGAAGGTCACACGTTATATACGGGGCGAGATAATAAGGGATGACATCTAAGCATTAGAGGAATTACGAATGCATTATCCTGTACACATTGTCTGTTGATACTCTCTAAACAATACTCCTATATAATGAGCTTCTATACAAGTATATTATGTATTCACAGTTATACCAACAAAGCTGTTGACTTAAGATTTATATAGAGCAGTTATTTACAGTGAAAACTGGCACTACAGTGGTTACTGGAACGGTATTGCTGTAATCCGCTTTCCTTTTGACTAGTTTTGTGAATACTTTGAAGATTTAAAGCGCGGGCGATAACCGACTTTTAATGATTTTAAACCGAAGATCACGTCTAAAAAAGTAGTGTTAATGATTTGGAAAAAATATATGTTAAATTAGAGCATTTTCTAAATAATTTCATATGTGAATATTTTAGAATATGTTTATTTAACATAGTGTAATTAATTTGTAAAGTTATGTCTAACGCGGATAAAAAACTGAGAATCACGCAAAAACTATCAAATGTATTTTTATGAAACCTTCACCTTTTTAAAGATAATTTAATTATTTATCTTTAAGCATACGTGTTTTAATATATTACCTTTTTTAATGTATAGTAAATTAATAATGCGTCTAATTTGGGAGAGCGCCCCTTGATGGGCGAGTCCTTTTACGTACGATGCGTTGCGTGAGCTTAGCACAGAACACGCAAGCTAACCACTCAAGACCGTCATGTGTCAAGACCCATAGTTCACCAATGACTTTCAGTAGGTACAAGATAGAATGTCCCAACGAATTTGGACATTGGACTCCATCATTGTAGGTAATCTATCAATTTGTGAAGTATAGTAATATACTCAAAGAAGCACTGATAATTTTAGCACGTTGCTGACAAGCTAAATTGACCATATTCTAAGCTGTTCTCATAGAGCTGGTCACAAAACCAGAGAAGAGAACTGTCTAAACGAGAAAAAAAAGAAGAATGCATTTGTCAGTGACGCCATGACGTTAGCGATCCACAAGACGCTATTAATGTTGTGCAAACAACTGTACCATATTTATGGCCGCTTAACTTCTGCAGTAAACGTCCCAGCTTGGTTCATAATGGACCGAATACCTACCTTCAATGACCGATGTTGGCAACACAATATACAGTTATGGTTTCCTAACTACTTGGATGGACCGATGCAGGATTGAGATAGAAGCCAACGTGAAACATTGCGCTGTTTTATTGCTGTGACGTTCTGCTATCCTGAGATCTGGAAGCTTAACGTGACTCGTAGTGCTAGGCAGTTTATGATCGGGAAATGTACTGCCCTGAAACGTACTGTGATACAATTTTTCAGTAAGTAACATACCACCTTACGCACCTGTATCCCGAAGAAGTACCTACCTAGGCAGAAAGAAAGTACCTATACCTACTCCACAATTATAAATTACACAATTTCAAAATTTTTATTTTGAAATTGTGTAATTTATAAAATTCAAATGTAAATTATTTTAGTGTTATGCTGTAATTATGTAATTTAATTTAATTAATTAATTAGTAACTTTATGTGTAAATTCAGATACAATTTATTTGTTCATGAATAAATGACTAATGACTAATGACAATCCGTAAACTATAATTTAGTTTTTGGTTAGGGACATCTGCACTAGTCTAGTAATTAAGTTTGCATTAAAATGAACGGGACTTAAATCAAAATTGAATTAATCAATGTTTTCATTACAAAGCAATTATTCGAAGGCCCATATTATGCATCAGTAAATGTTTACGAATTGGTATTATAATGGTGTGTGGTTTCCATATTAAGGCTCCCGCAGACAGGCGCGATGCGGCCATGCGACGCGACTACTTCATGGAAATTGTACTACTAGAATCGCGTCTTTATTCATTAAAGTACCATCTTGTAATTCAGCTTAAAAAGCACTTCTACTGTTCTTACATCGCTCTCATCGTACTGAAGGCATTACTTACCCAATCTTCGTCTTTTGTTGGGCTCAAAAGATTAATACCGAGATAAAACAGCAGGCATTTTCGCTAAAATTAGCCTTTCTGTGTGGATGTAGCTTTATCTCTCCTTTGTGCTTCTCTAATGTCATCTTAATAAACATTGCTAATTATAATGGTTAAACTGAAATTGTTCAGTAAATAATTTATGTAAAATTAATTGGAAAAGGGAATTTGTAATAGGGATGGAGGATAATTTTATTATAGGGTGACGTTTGAAGAGCCACGTTTTATCCAGTTCAAGATACTTAGCTATGTTTTTCGGTTAATGTTGGTTCAGTGTTTTTGATTCTACTTTTCCTTAAGCTCATACTCAAACAATATTAAGGTATGTTTAGCTGCAAAATATCTCATTTAAATAAAATAAAGTTAAAAATATTTCCTTTTGGTTATACGCGTAGTGGAAAATCGCGGGTCGGAGCGCCGCGTCGTAAAGCCCGCAGAAGAGTTACGGCCGCCCGATAGAAAAAGGCTGTTAAAATATCAGTGTTTATAGGATATTACGGCGTGGGAGTTCCATAATAACATTTTATATGAAATTATAAATAACATTCCGATGTCGAACGCCAATTTTTATTTTATTTTTATTTTATCGACGCGTTTTATCTTCAAAAACGTGGCGCTTATTTTTCTGTGACAAAATGTCGGGACGGACGAATGATGTGCTCATAAAAATCGCAACATTATACAGCTAATATGCGTACATTTATCTAGAGTATCGCTATCAATTTACGTGATTGCACCCACATTAGTTCGTCCGGTATAATCTCTATTATGTGCGTGATAGAGTTGAATTTGTTGTGTCCATCGTATTCATTGCGAACAATAATAGTCATTGGTTTAATTAACCTTAATTCGATGCACTTACCTACCTATTGTTGTATATTCAAATAGCGCAATCGCATGAGGAACTAATGGTTCAGATTTCAATTCAGATTCAATGTGATTACAACAGTATAAAGAGAGTGCAATCTAAAAGCAATATCCTTTTTTTAAGCTCAAAACTTTTCATTAAATGAATAAAGTTTTATGGCGTATGAAGTCGTTAGACGAAGTGGATACTGAACTAAATAATAAAAGTTACACAGAGGTCGAGAAAAAATCTGAACGACTCAGAAATTCATGAAATGTAGACAGTATTCGGCCTGAGGCCTGGTTTTAGTGGCAGTTTTACATATTTAAATAAAGATGTTTTGTTTAATTTTTTACTTATATTGTTTTTTAATTTCTAGGGCGAGAACTTTACATTGCATTTAAACGAGATGCTACTGAAGTGGGACCCCTCCGAGTCGCATTTAAATTCACACTAGTAAATTAACCTACATAAAAAAAAAAAATTGACATTACAGCCACGTAGAGAGTACGTACCATACCAGCAAGTGTACTTACCTACTTAGACAGGACTATACAAAGCGTTAAATTGTTCGCACTTGTTAATAAAGGCGGCAAAGAGCTCTCAGTATACTGCGTCGATAAAAGCTTAAACAAAGGTAAGATTAACGACCACATCACGTGAGACTACGACCCTAATCAGTACTCGTATAATACCTGAATACCCACCTGACGTACAGTCAGTTCCAAAATTATCGAGATGAACAGACCGACCGTTCAAAAATGAACCAAGAAAATTAAAAAAAATCTTTGACATAAAGGGTGTTTCAGCATGCACACAGGACTCGCAACTGTCATTCAATTATGAACTTTATCCATTTTGTGTGAAAAAAATTTTTTTTTGTCGTTCAGAACAGACGGTTCAGAGTTAGTGACTCTGTTCATCCTGATATTTTTTGACACCAACTGTACCCGTGTACCGTACCTGTAGCACCTTAATCCCTATTAAAAGGTATCCCTGTGGACAACCACACCAGGATTGAAAGTTTCAAGTTCGATGCGACCCTTTGATAAATCGTGGGTGTAGCGCGTATTACTTGAATTAGTTAGAAGGTTTGAAAGATGCATAACTATCCTTTGGGATCTTTTTCCGTGGAAGTTCATAAAACCTGTAGGTTAGATTGTGGATAAACATACCAGTTTATGTAAATCGCGTGAACCGTTTTAGATCAATATTTAAAAAAAACCGGCCAAGTGCGTGTCGGGCCACGCGCAGTAATAGGGTTCCGTAGTTGCACAATAATGCGGACTAAGAAGAGGGCTTTTTGTTGTTTCATGTATAAATGTCTATTACTTACTCGTAAACTTGAAAAGTCTACTTAGCTGTGATAGAAATATTTTTGAAAGACCCATCCAACAATACACCCCACACAATGGGGTAGACGAGGAAAAAAAAATCTCCACTGTTTAGCTAAGAGGCTAGAAAGCTATAATTCGGCATGGATACCTATAAATATTCATTACGCCGACAGTGGTAAAATGAAATCATGAAAAAAAAAAAAATTTTAGGGTACCTTCTGTACATGTAAATTGGGAATGTTTTTTTCTCGTCTACCTCATGGCGTGGGGTGTTGTTGGATGAGTCTTTCAAAAATATTGCGGGTTTGTGAAAACAATTTTTTGATTTAGGGATCCGTTTCTGAAATATTAAGCTTTAGATTTCTAATTTTTGCTAGAGTCAAGTGTCCCTCCCCTTGCCAGCTAAACGGTTAGTTTTGGATGGGTGAACAAATTCACGGTAGGTAGTAGTATATAGGGTGACTGGTAATTAGTGTCCGATACCTAAACACATGATTGTGCTCATGATAACAAACAACTTTTACTATGGGACCAAACCTGAAATCGCGAAAAAAATATCAGCTGCTCCCTACATTTTGACGAGATAAGCGAACATGAATGTATGGGGCAGCTGATATTTTTTTCGCGATTTCAGTATCGGTCACTAATTACCAGTCACCCTATATATAACGAAATAAAAAGGAAAACTACCACAGCTAAGTAGGCTTTTCAAGTTCACGAGTAATAGTCAAATAATCATGAAACAACAAAAAGCCCTCTTCTTAGTCCGCATTATTGTGCAAGTACGGAACCCTATTACGGCGCATGACCCGACACGCACTTGGGCGGTTTTTAAAATTTTTCTCCAATTTCCTATTATACGAGTAGGTACCTACAAGCGATACGGTAAGTACCTAATACGGAAATGTAATCAGAACATAAATCACTGATTACACACATTATGTCATTACGGGGGAAATTATTAGCACATATTTGGTTCTACACGAAGCCATTTTAAGAGATCGTTAAATGGAATGGACTATAACTGACAACCATAACACATGATGGCTTATTTCGCGGCACTAACTCCTTTCATTACTACTTAGGTATGTCAAAAGGTAGGAGATGTTGTAACATACAATGTTTGTAGGTAATAACTGCAGCCCATAATAATTATTATCTATGCAATCTATAACCTAGAGCCTGATGAAGAGATTTAGTCATTTTCATGTATTGGACGGGTATCATAATTATGGAAAGTTGTTGATTAAGTCAAGTAAAGTCTTCAACGATTACAGATGGGTACGTATCGTAATCCCGAATTTTAAAAGACCGAATTTTAAAAGACCGAATTTTAAAATACCGATGGACGAAATCCCGAAAACTGAAACGCCGAATGCTTGTTTGGTCGAAAGTTTAAAAACCCGAAAGTTCATTTGCCCGAAAGCTTAAAATCCCGAAGATCCATATCCCGAAGATCCATATCCAGATATACCGGATGACTTTTTTTACCGTCTCGAAAAAAATTGGGTATATTAGGTGAACGGAGTAGAAGCCTATGGCATACCTAACTTTTTTTTTTTTTTTCAAAAAAAATAATAAAAAAATCAAAAATTCTAATCATATGCAGGTTGCATATGATTTGAATTTCGATATTTTTAAACGATTTATTTTTTTTCAAAATTTCTGTTTTTATGGTACAAAAATGAAAAGTTTACATCGAATTTGTAGTATTGATTGGTACTTTGACAATTTTTTCTGTCTAAACTATTAAAAAAAAAAAAATTAGGTATGCCATAGGCTTCTACTCTGTTCACCTAATACGCCCAATTTTTTTCGAGACGGTAAAAAAAGTCATCTGGTATATAATTATGTCTTAGGGTTAGGGTTTTCGTCAGCAGGTCGACGGAGCACCGCTCCGTTCGGGGCTCCTATTTCTGTCTGCGGGGTTTAAAGGAACCTAACTAACCGAACCTCGGGGTGCCCCTGATGTCGACCGTCTAAGGTTAGGGTTTTCGTCAGTAGGTCAGGGAAAAAATGTAGGACCTCAGGAACTTTACATAAGTACATAAATCGGTATTTTTCATTTTGGTCAATTAACGATGAGTATTGGTATTTCGTCCATTCGGGATTTCGTCCTTTCGGGCATTTGAACATCGGTAGTTTGTGTTTCGATATAACGAATATCGGCATTTTAAATTTCGGTGTTTTGGACGTCGGTATTTCAATCATAGGTATTAGGTATGAACTTTTGGGATTTTGATAAGTACCCTTACAGATTGTAGGTGTCTCTATAGTTCGACAGTCATATTGTGCTTCATGTAACGGAACTGTTTTCAAAGGGAATATGTTTTAAACTACTAAAGTAGTGGTTTCATCAAGTGCTTATTGAAATATATGTCATACTAGTTGTGCCCCACTACTTCGTTCGCGTGGAGGTCGTAAGATACACACTAAAATAACAGCTACATTTTAATAAAATGATTTGTTCACAATTTTTGGGTTTTATTTTTTTGCGCGGAACCCTAATTCTTTTTCTGAAATAAAAGTAACCAAAGTTATTCCTTATAACATCAACTACCTGCCAGTGAAAGTCCCATCAAAATAGTTCCAGCGGTTTCGGAGATTAGCCGGAACAAACAGACAGACAGACGGACGAAAATTTTTAAAATTGTATTTTTGTTACTTATAAGTAGGTACCGTATATGCTTTCATAGGAATTTAGTTAAAAGCTGTTATTTTAATATTACAAATATACACTTAAATTTATGTGACACTTAAATGTATGATCATTGATCAAACATACATTCGATATTTTGAACACTCGATGTATTGAGTGTACGATATATTATTGAATATTCGATTTATTAACCATTCGATATTATGAACGTTCGAGTATTTAGACGTTCGATTTATAGTGGTCTATCAATTGATATTCGATTATTTGGGATTCGGTTCGGCGTAGTACACCCCTACTTGGTCAGTTTTAAACATATTCCCTTTGAAAACAGTTTTTTGGTTGAAAAGAGTTATTTGGTATTTTATTCTTTTAATGATTTGCAATATGGTCAAATGAATCAAGATAGAACTGACTCTAAAAGACTTGAAGTGATATCGATCCATGAATGTAAGTTAGGTAACAATCTAAACGCGCATCAAAACTTCGAAGAGATTGAAATTCTTAAATGGATTGTAAATTGATAGCAGTAGCAATTTTAAGGTCAGCCATGATGAATGGATTAGTCGACCTTGGAAACGAAACCAAAGCACAAGACTTCATGCAGAAAATTATTGTAGTTTATAGCAGACTAGTTGTTGCCCGCGAGGAGCTCGTGGCTAAGTAATAACAGCCGCACGGGTTGATCCATCAGGTTAAGCTACGCTTGCCGGTGTTGGTCAGTGGATGGGTGACCATCTTTGCATACCGAGACTCCTCCGTGCCTCAGAAAGCACGTTAAGCCGTTGGTACCTCGCGGCTGTCATTCGTGGATCTTTGACAGTCGTTACGGGTCGTCAGAAGCCCGAAAGTGTGACAACCAGTCTTACCAAGGGGTATCGTATTACCCAGTTACTGGGTCGTGGAGGTCAGACAGGCAGTCGCTCCGTGTAAAATACTGGTATTCAGCTGCCTCCGGTTAGACTGGAAGCCGACCCCAATATAGTTGGGAAAAGGCTGGGCAGATTGATTTTTAGTTGTTGCCCACGACTTCGTCTGCAACCCAGCGAAAAGCATCCTCCTAGCCCAGGTCATGGTCTACTCATGTTCCAAATCCGTTCAGCCGTTTTAGCGTTAAAGCGTAACAAACAAACTTGCTTTCAATTCGTTAGGATTACGATTAAATCAATTTAAACATGATCTTCAGTTACATAAAACCCAAAGTACCTCAGTTCGGTAGCCCCTATTATAATACAGTTCAACTGGAATTGTCAAATGAGGTGTAATTCATAAGCAGGTAACGGATAATTCGGTACATTTCCGTGTCAAATTAGACTCAAACAGGCGTACAGAGATACGCGTGTGCGGTGACCCGACGCAATTGGCAATATTGCTAATTATATCGCAGTTTATGTCGCTCACTGTATTGATCAGATTATTACACTCTAGTGTTTATCGTGGACTGCAAAATCCAAAGCGTGCGGCCAAAGTGTAATTGGGTTTTTCCATATGGATTTCCTCAATAACACCCCGAAGTCTGAGACAAACTCAGACTCCGGGCTCGTGCCTAAGTAATAACAGCCGCACGGGTCGCTACTCTTGCCGCGGTCGGTCTGTGGATGGGTGACCATCTTTACATACCGATTCCGCCGTACCTTGGAAAGCACGTTAAGCCGTTGGCTGTCATTATTGGGTCTTTGACAGTCGTTACGGGTCGACAGAAGCCCGAAAGTCTGTCAACTACTCTTAACAAAGAGCCACCTGTATTACACAGCATCTAATTGGGAGTTGTGGAGGTCAGATAGACAGATGCTCCATATAAAATACTGGTACACAGCTGCAGCAGGTTAGACTGGAAGCTGACCCCAGCATAGTTGGGAAAAGGCTAGACAGATGATGATGGCATCGTTGATGGTATGGTTAACCCTACATGGTACTTGAACATAATTGGCGAAATGTGGGTATACCTCTGGCTTACCCTTCGGGGATAACAGGCGTTATGATATGCTTATCGTGTAGGTAGGTACAAACGCCAGCAGGTCAAGCCACCCGAAACTGTCAAATTTTCCCAATCAACCTTGAACCTAATGCTTTAGCGATAAAGATGAAAATCTATTAAAGAAATTTGACAGATTGTAGTAGCTTGACGTGCTGGCGTCTGTACCTACAGTAATTGACTCGAATAGGATGATTCGGTTGCAGAATTCAACTATCTGGCTAGAATTGGGGTAATGCCAGCACGCGGCGAACGGCTCTCTGCAGCTACATACATTCTGAAATATTATGACCCTTGTTTATGTACCTACATTGCACAGTTTATGATCGAATTATAAACCGAAACTAATCGACTACAGCTCTATCGACATTGCACATCACTAGTAGAGTGGCTAATGATGATGCGATAGCGGTAAATTTCAAATGATATAAGTTACATTTGATCATTAATTATTTGAAATGAAACGCTTTTGATGTAGTGAATGATTTATTTTGTGTGGGGTAAATGAATGGGCTTATTTACATTTGAATGAACAGAAAATGTTATTGCCTTTGATGACATGAAAAGATGTATTGAAAAGGTACGCACAAACAGTGAGGCACACCGCACAATGTCTTTGCTTATATAAGTTATTGTCCTACTACTTACAGAAAAGATTTCGTAGATAGATAACTACTTAGAGGTTTTAATTTTTCATAATAACATTTGTTGGAGCTGACATTTTTAGATAACGGATACAAGTTTGATTTCTTTGGATATACCTACCTACATTGTTAGTAAGTACCTACCTAAGTACCTACTGGAATACATTTTAAGCATTTTTCTTTTGTGCCCATTGATGTTTGGTACTGTAAAGACTACATATTCTACCAAGGTCAACGAAATGTTGTTTGCCAAAAAAGGTTTCAACAATATTACTTACATAAATTTTCAGCGTTTTCCATTAAAAGGTGTAATGTACAAAATAATATGTATTTTGTTACCACTCTCTACCTACATGCAAGAGAAAAGCGTTACATAAGTTTTCTTTATTTAAGTACTAATCAGAATAAAACCTTGTAAAAGAAACATAAAATATTTTTAGCTTTCTGTGGACTTTAAAATAAGAGATAAGTAGATAATTTATTTTTGTTCGTGAAACACTGTAAGTAGGTACCTAAATAAACTATCCTCGATATCTATCTACACTTACATTATATCAAAAACTAAATTTCAATGGATTGATAAGTATTGACATGTCTATATTTTAAAAGTTATAACTGACCTTTGCTAAGTACAAAGTGATTCTCTTTAAAAATGGTTGATAGGGGTCATATGGGGTCATTTGGTTGCAAATGACCTCTCCTACATCCCCTTAATGGATTGCAGACATATTATTACCAGTAACCCTATAAATATAACTTAATCAAGCAATCTAGGCAAGCTTCAACTCATCCGCCGGTAATAACTTGCATAAACTAGGTAAAAAGTCTCCATAACTTGTGACGTAAGCAAGTTTAATTCGTCTAGGTTTGCGGCCTGACGGCCCCGGTCTGCGGCTCACCAAGTTAAAGTCTGTCGGGCACTGCCGGCCGCCTGATTAATCTGGCAACGGTTTTAACCTTTGTTGTTTAATGCCGGTCGGTTCTTACAACATAATTGCGTGTAGTTCGATTCTATTTTTATTATTATTTTAGTTTTAGGTAGGTACTGTTATAATTCGCGTTATAACTTTACATTCATATAACTTAAAATCACACCTATAATCCTCGAAGGGCTAAGCAGAGGTGTACCTATAGACCTAGTGCGCCCACATTTCATCAGTTATGATTAGGGATGCATCGATACCTACGCCTTTTTGCCGATACGATACCGATACTCTTATAAAAATATCGGCGATACCGATACCGATTCCGATACGCATATTGAATTTAAATGAAGGTAAAATAAATAACACACATATTTTTTAAAAATGAATATAAAAATTACTTAAGACTTAGAACTACATTATATAGTTAATAGTGTTAGTAATTAACATTAACACTCATAAGACTTTTGTTTAAAAAACAAAGTATTCTCAAGTTGGAGATTGGCGGAGACTGGCGATTTCCCGTCTTTTTAACCGACTTCTAAAAAAGGAGGAGGTTCTAAATTCGGATGTTTGTATTTTTTTTTTTTTTTTTTTATGTTTGTTCGTGCATAACTCCGTCGCTTGCCAACCGATTTGAAAAATTATTTTTTTGTTGGAAAGGGTATACTTCCCAAATGGTCCCATTTTTGTCAAAATCCAGTTCTGATGATGGGATCCTGGAGAAATCGAAGGAACTCTTCAAATATTATAGGCACACCTATAGCGATTTGAGTATTTTTTATAGTAGCTCGTGCATTTGCTCTCGGAAAGCACCACTTGGTGAAGTGGAACTGATGATGAAGACCACAGATGGCTACCGGAACTACTCAATGATAAATATTTCACGTGTTGCGATTCGATTACTTTAACATGGTTGCTAAGCAATTTCCGCTCGTCACACAATGCGTGTGGTGAGTGGTTGTTGAGGAGTTCTCCTGGTTCTTACCAGCAGAACTCCTCAACAATTAACGTCCCAGCATCGGGAAAAGCAAAATTTTGTAACATGTGATGAGCAATTGACATTAGACTATTGTAACTTATACAAATTATAAACAGACCCACTAAAAAGCGAGAAATAAAAACTTTTTAACAAAAAAAAAAAACCGACTTCCAAAAATCACTACAAAGTGAAAAATAACTTTGATTTCGGAAGTCGGTGGCAAAAAAAAAGAAAGTAAATAAAAAATGAAAGACACCGACTTCCGAAATCAAAGTTATTTTTCAGTTTGTAGTGATTTTTGGAAGTCGGTTTTTTTTTTGTTAAAAAGTTTTTTTGAATACCTACTACTTACGACTTTTTCTTTCTTGTCTTTTTGCGTAGCATGACGACGTTTTGTCGACCGAGGAATAGACAAAATGATACATTGCCATGCTTAGACGCGTAGAATGCGTAGAAATATTTCTACAATCTGTCATTTTATCTATTCTTCCGTCGACAAACCCGTTTCTATGGTGGTCATCCTACCCGTGCTGCACGGTGGAAAATAGTCTCTTAGATGCGACAGAACTCATTTGGAAACTAGAGTATTTCTGCGCCATTTTTTTCCAGTTTGGGTATAAGACGTCATTGTTCGTGCCTCGTTTGCAACGAAATAGACAACAAACGTTGTACCGGCAATAAAAATATCGCCGATGCCGATATATAGGCAAACACAAAATATATTGGCATCGGTATCGGTATCGGATGCATGAAATAGTTAAGATTTTGTTGTTAGATTATGATCCTGTTCACTCTTGCTTTGAAGGTAGACGGGTTACCTATATGTAGAAGGCTGAGAGTTCCACACATTGGCTGAATATTGCACCAAAATGATACGTAGGAAAGCTCTAAAGATCACGGTATAAAACTTACTTCCTCTTTTTACTTGTTCCACATTCACATTATTATAGATTTTCTTAGCTTTCCATTTTTCCTACATAAATATTCAGAATGTTGGACGTGGCTAGTCATATTTGCTGACGGCTCGACGACCAATGTTGCGTTCAGCAAACATTGCGCAGTCTACACAACATGTCTATTATATAGTATCCATATATCTGCAGCGTTGGATAGCTTCCGGGAATAGAATGTCCATATTGCCCATATTACCGTGAGTTACTTAGCGGTTATCAATAAAGATCTCTCTAACTTCGGATACCATCGGATATCAATATTTCTTTATGTAATAAAAATGAAATGCTGTTCGTTGGTAAGCGTAATACAACTTGAGAACGGCTGGACCGATTTGGCTATTTTTTGTTTTAAAGTGTTCGTAATAGTCCGAATTAGGTTCTTATTTACGGCACAGATTAATACCGATGGGACACTCCGCAAAATCATTTACTTAAATGAAAAGCGACTTTTGCGACGACACAATAACAGAAAGAAAAATTGGAAAAGTTTCTCGTAAAATTTTCAAATTCGGGAACAACTGAATTTTTCTATGGGATTAATGTATTTATGAATTATTGAAATTTTGACAGAGCAACGGCTGTCGGGTCAGCTAGTTTATAAATATTTTTGGGTTCTGTGTTCAAACTCAGGCAGCTTTACTTTGTGTAAATAATTTCATCATCACTGCTCTCAAAATGGTGAAGGAAAACATCGTGAGGAAAGCGGCATGTTCTAGAACCATCTAACATTCGAAGACGCGCGACATCTACCAACCCGCACTGGGCTCGCGTAGTGGATTAAAGCCCACTCCCTCTCGAAGAGAGGAGGCCTGTGTCCCTGTAGTGGGAATATTATAGGTTGATTATATCTTTTGTTTCCGGAATCATTGTGATAGGTAGTGAATAGGGATACGGAAATTATTTTCCTATTAGGTATCTATGGTAAGTAGGTCTGTTATTGCTGCTTTTGCTTTGAATGAAAAAAACTTCTAACAACATTTTCTTTGATTAAAAAAAAAAACTAATATATAGGTTAATTTAACTGTTTGTGTTCTTTATCCTATACCTACTATTAAATGAGCAATATTTGTATATATATACCTACTTATATAAATATATATATTTGTAATCACGTTCTCGAAAATGGCTCTAACGATTTCGATGAAAGTTGGATTACAGCGGTTCCCGGGGCGTAAAAAAATTCGTTTTCTCCAAGAGCTCGATCGCCCAGGTACTGAGATTAAATTCTATAAACTTCTTCTGATAAAACTGTAAAGAAAGAAGAAAAAGAAAGAAAGAAGAAAATTCTTTCTTTCTTTAGATAAAACTGTACCTACACGTTATACTTATTGCATTTTGCACATTTTACTTATTTTATTACTTCAGTTTGCTCACTCCAGGAACAATAACAACAAACTATAAATCATTGTAACCCAACTACAAGCGTAAATAAGTAGGAAAATAATAGAACACTATGTCATTATTAAAAATAACTAGGCAAACAGTTTAACCTCAGTTAGGTGCACAAACAGTAGTTACCTATATAAGTCCAGCCGGTTAACTTAATGGTGACTTATTCATAGTCGTGTCAGTTAATGATGACAGATGAACAATCACAGTGGAAGTGCGAACATGTACCCACCAAAGAAACTGAATTAATGCAGATATTTTGGTATAATTTAGAAAGATTTTGTGCGTAGATAATTGGGCCCGATTATTTGGGAGTATAGATTTCGTTGGAAAATTAATTTTAATCAATTATTTTGTTTGAGAGGACGTTTACAAATGAAATAAAAATAATATAGTGAATGTTTGAGCTCTTAAAAATAATAAACATTAGTTACCTATCTTGTAAACGAAGAAAATTACGTTATTAAACGCCTACAACATAACCTGCAAGCCTCAACATTATAATTTTTGCCCCAAGATGACACCATCCCAGTCTAACCTTGGTTTAAATTAAACTGCGAACCAGTCGACCTATTCTGTAAAAATTTCACCGTGAAAACTTAGGTGAGTGGTCAAAGTGTCAATCCCTATCCATCCATCAGTAGAGCCTGTTTTTGTTTTTAGGCATAAGATAAAAAATAAATTTTTCTTTCTTTTCTTTTTTTCTTTCTTTCTAGGATGACAGCTCACATCGAGTTCACTGCACCTAAGTTTTCACGGCGAGATTGTTACAGAATAGACCGGCTGGTCCTACACTTTACGAAAATGTCACAGTATAATATCTCAAGAGACGCATACATTAACAACGGCATGTAATTTTACATTTAAGGCTCCTTCAAACAGGCGCGACACGCCACGCGAATCGCTTGCGACACAAAAGCAACGCGTGTCATGCGATGAACCATGCCTTTGTGTCGTGTCGTGTCGTGCCTGTCTGTAGGAGCCTTTAATGATACTCTACACTGCAGAATGGCACTTGCTTTGAAATGGAACCTAATTTGAGCGGGTTTGCGGCAGAAGCATTAAATAATTGAATATTTTTGTGGACAAACATCCGACAGTGATACATTGGTACATAAACTCACGCTATCTTCTCATGAGGATAGGCAGAAACTACAGAAAGTCACAAAATTACCCACCGAAAACATAACCTGCAATCCCCACTTAATTTTCGCCCCAAGATGACACAATACCAGTCTAACCTAGGTTTGAACAGCGAACCTGGTCGTGTCTCAAGCAAGAGACTACATTAACAACGGCATCTAATTTTACACTCTCTACACTACAGCACCCTAATTGCATAACACACTATCGATCGAATTTGAATCATTTTGAAACAAATTGCTAATCCATTGCTTCTTATGTTCAAAAAATTTGCTGCTCGACAACGTAAATAACGCAATGAATGTTGTTGAACTGTCAAAATGAAACCAACTCCGATTGATATTATGTTAGGTACTTAATTAGGGTGCAGAAAGGCACTTGCTTTGAAATGCAAGCTAATTTGTGCGGGCTTGCGGCAGAAGCATTCAATAATTGGATATTTTTGTGGACAAGCACCCGACAGCGATACATAGGTACATAAACTCACGCTATCTTCTCATGAGGATAGGCAGAAACTACAGAACGTCACAAAATTACCCACCGAAAACATAACCTGCAATCCCCCCTCTAAATTTTCGCCCCAAGATGACACGATCCCAGTCTACCCTAGGTTTGAACAGCGAACCTGGTCGTACACTTTACGACAGCGTCACAGTATAATATCTCAAGAGACGCATATCTACATTAACAACGGCATATAATTTTACATTTATGATGCTCTACCCTTCTACAGAATGGCACTTGCTTTGAAATGGAAGCTAATTTGCGCGGGCTTGTGACAAGTAGAGTCTTTGTTATTGCCTACTTTCAAAGGGCAGATGGTATACGGGGTGGATTTTTTCAAGCCAGTAGTCTGAAGTACAGAGGCCAGCACATCAAGCTACCCCAATCTGTCAAATTTCTTTGATAGTTTTTCAACATTACAACAAAGGAATAATCATTTCGTTCATATTCAATTGGGAAAATTTGACAGATTGGCGTAGCTTGATGTGCTGGCCTCTGTACATGTCATAGATTGATAAAAACGCTGAAAGGACTATGAGTTCAGTACACAGGGTGATTTTAAATTAGCTAGCTAAACTCCTTAGATGCGATGGGTATCGATATCTAAATATGGTAAAACAAAAAATAAATATATTTTAAGAATTTTTTTTGTAGTCATCTACGCAGTTATTGTAGTCACTTGAAATATGAGTTACAAAAATCTGTTTTTTTTAGGGTTCCGTACCAAAATGGTAAAAAGGAACCCTATGGTGCGACTCAGTCTGTCTGTCTGTCACAGCTGGATATTTCAAGAACTAATAATGCTATCGACTTGAAATTTGGAACAGTTTTAGATGACGTTTACCCAACTATTTTGCAAATAAGAAAGAAATAAAAATATATAGTTTTTTTTCTGCAACTGGGACTGAAATGTCTTAAAAATTCAAAGTGGGGCTACTAGAGCATGTGGGGTATCATATGAAAGAGCACTGTTTGCACATTCTCAATAAAAAAAGTTTTTTAGGCCGCATAGTTTTCGACTTTTGATGAAAATTTAAAAAAAAAGTATTTGTGTCGTCACATAGAGACTGCATAAAACTTAACGGTGATTAAAAATTGAGTTGCATTTAAAACTCAGCTAAAGAAAGCAAACAAAACTACATTTCAATAAGTTTTTCTATGCACAAAAAAGATAAAAATAAACTCAACTATCAAATACCTTGGGTACAAAGGCTGGTTCGACTTTCCACCATATCTTACGACAACGACAAGCAAGGTTTACTCCCTACATAATGCTAACATAGCGTGATAGGCCACTATCCAAGTGCCTAGACCACTTCAAATGTTCTTCAGAAACAGGAAGCCCATCGGAAACCTTGAACTGTGTAATGCAATATTGTTAAGGGGGTGTCGCTTCTATTTATTTATATAAGCACAGAATACATAATAGTACAAAGTAACATAAGATAAATAGTTGAGAGGTCATGTTGAGAGGATGAATGAAAGGCGACTAACAAAAGGTATTTATAAGGCAGATATGAGTGGAAACGCCGGGAGAAGACAAGAAACAAGAAGACAAGACAGAAAGACAACACAAAACACAAACAACACACAACAAACAAGAAATAAAGACAACAAAGAAAACAAGACAAGAAAGAAGATAAAGAAAGAAAACAAAGGAAGAAAGACCACACAGGAGAAAGACATTTAGTGACCTTATTGGTGATGTTCTTCAGAAAGGTCAGGTGCGTAGTACTCGCAACCGGCGTGCGTATATGACCCGGCGCGCTGTGTTCCAAGCGCGCCTCAAAGAGATGTCAGCAAAATATGGGGTCCGATAGGGGTCGAAAGAGATACCGTGGCCCTGGCATAGGCAACTGAAGGAATACAGGTGGGTTTTAGTCAGTAAAAGTCTGACATTCCCTTCCGCTCCACCCAGAGCGGGAGTAGTCATTTGATGATTTCCCATCCACAAAAAAAAAAGAAGGGGGTCTACTCCCTAAGCACGAAGCCCGTAGTTTCGGCCTTCGTTACGGGCGTTTCGTACTCCGGTATCACTCACGACGACGATTGGTTCGGGGCCCGCACGAAGTCTGAATGACAACACGATTTGACAGTGTCCCTACTCCCGATGTGTTTTTGCCCGTCTGAAAAATTTAACTTTTACACTTGTTTTGATGGATCATTATGTCAGACTGACGGACGGACGGACGAACGGACGGACTTAGGGAGTAGACCTCCAGATGTATGAGCGTAAACGAGGCAAAAGGAGTATGGTAAGGATCGTAGCAAGTGTCGTTCTGTAGTTTCTGCCTACCCCCATGGGAAGATATCGTGAGTTTAAGTATGTATAAATAACTTAACCTCCGTTTAGATGTGGTTCAAAGTTAATGATGAATTTTGTAAGAAGCCTTTTTATGTGGATATCAAGAATCAAGATGAGATCATAAGTAACGATTTCAAAGAAACAATCACATTTAGTCACAGTAGCAACTTCATAGCTAGGTAGGTACTTACCTACTTATTATAATCTAGCCGACTTTAAATATTAGGTACTCATCTTGCAGTCATTAGTAACACGCCGTTAACTAGTTATTATTATTAGCAATGTTCAAAAATGGCGCATCCCAAGCTCAATCTGATTTAACCCTTCGTATCGGAACGCAGGTCTACGCGAGACAGTGGTTTTTTGTTTCTGTAATTACGGCATACGAAAGGTTAAGAGTCAGCGCTGCATTATGATTTTCTCAGATTATCATTGTCCCCGGAATAACCACAATCACGTCTGTATTCCCTGAAGATGGTAGGAAGAAGTGGCCCAAAATTTTACAGAACGAGGCTATTGCCATAAACCGGGCACAAATACAGGAGTCACCAAATGGCGGACCGCCGACCTACTTTGTGCGAATCTTAAGTAAAACAGTAATATTTATTTATTTATTTATTTATTTATCATGTGGAAAACCAACAGCTTTACATAAAAACAATAAATATACTGCAATAAGAAACATGAAGCCAATTACAGGTTTTCACGGCTAGCTATACACTAATTATAATAAGAGATCTTAAACTCGACAAGACATCAAAAAAAGATGAGCACCAATCGTCACATCGGTACCACCAAACATAAGGAATAGACTACAGTGAAATAAAATAAAATAAGAAACAGAACTGCTTACTATTAACACTAAGAATTAATTTTGAAAAATTCCAGGTTCAGCCTATTGCGTACGCTAGAGCCTTTGGTTGAAAACAAATCAAAAGAGAACTGCTTGCTTAGGGCATTAAAGTCTTTACTCGCTCGCACTAAATATGAGTTTTGCCTGTAGTTGGAAGAAGACAACGGAATAGCTATAGGAGGATTAAATCTGAGTGTTCGCTGGGGAACATTAAAGTACAGCTTACGCAGAAGCTGCGGACAGTCCACCTCATTTGATATAATTTTGAGCAAAAATGTACAATCTGCTAATCGACGACGGTTAGTAAGTGGTTGTAGGTGAAATTTCCTGCAGAGATCCAAATAATCACAACTGTGATATGGTATGCGCAAACGATAGCACAGAAACCGAACAAATCTTTTTTGCAAACCCTCTATGCGATCAATGTGCACGCCATAACGCGGGTTCCAAATTTGAGAAGCATATTCTAAATGACTCCTCACAAATGAGCAATACAAAATCTTGATAGTCTTCACTTTCTTAAAACACGCTGCTAGTCTCATAACAAAACCTAATGCTTTGGATGCTATAGCCACTATTTGCTCCACGTGAACATTAAACTGCAGTTTAGAGTCATGATATACGCCCAGGTCACGAACACCGTCACATCTCTGTAGTAGCTGACCTTTCAGCGTATAGGCGGTATGAAGTGGAAAGCGTTTTCTGCTAAACGAAATTACGGAGCATTTAGTAGGGTTTAGGTCTAGTTTATTGACGCGACAGTATTCATCGAGTCTTGTTAGGTCAGATTGGAGAGCATCCATGTCACTAAGTGATGATATAGAAGAAAATATCTTCATATCATCAGCAAAACAAAGAAGATTAGAGTTATGGAAACACGTGTCAATATCATTAACGTAAATGATGAAGAGTAACGGCCCCATCAAGGAACCTTGGGGAACACCACTGGGAACCGAAACCCAGCTCGAAATGTAGTTGCTGACCACTACAGCTTGAGACCTGTTATCCAAGTAAGACGAAAACCAGCGAAGTAGGTCACCTCTAATACCGATGTTAAATAGTTTAGTTTTAAGTAAGTTATGATCAATTCTGTCAAACGCTTTGCTATAGTCCGTATAAACGACGTCGACCTGCGCCCCTTTGTCCATACTAAGAGTTACAAAGTCATTTAGCAAAGCTAGGTTGGAGACTGTTGAACGACCCTTTAAAAATCCGTGCTGTGAAGGACTAAAAGATGATCTAAGCGCTGCGTAAACCTGATCATAGACCAATCGTTCAAAAACTTTAGCCAGTATACACAGTTTGGAAATCGGTCTATAATTAACTATTTCGTTTTTGCGGCCTTTTTTATGGACTGGTGTTATAAAGGCAGCCTTCCAAATATGAGGCACCGTACAAGTTAATAAGGATTTTTTAAATAACAACGATATCGGTAAGGCAATAGTTTTAGAACAACCAATCAGGAACACAGGTGATAAATGGTCAGGGCCTGCTGATTTTGAGGGATCTAGCTTACTAAGTAGCTTACCTACATCGTCAATATTAATTTCAATGGAATGAATATCAGAGAGTATATTAGGATTGGAAGTAGTTTGGGAAGAACAATTACCATGGGTTGGGTCAGAGTAGCTGCCAGGGTTGAGAAACGTAGAATAAAAGTGAGAAGAAAAAGCATTGCAAATGGACTCAGGGGAAGATACTGTCGCGTCACTATATTTAAAATAGCTTGGTAAGACATTAGACTTTGATCGCTGCTTAACAAATCTCCAAAAAGATTTCGGGTTCTTTTCAATTGAGGTTTCCGTAGCTGCGATGTAATTAGAGTAGCAAACCTGTTCAAGATTTTTTACCCTTTCACGCAAATGTTTGAAAGTCGCTTCGTCAGAGAGTCTACCATACAACTTAAATTTACGAAGATATTTAGCCTTCTCTTTCAACAATATCTAATTAAACTTTTTGATTATGTCATTTTATTTAGCCCGCGTTTCTTTTCTGCCGTCGTCGTCGACGCTCCAGACTTAAGGCTGCAGTCTTGCAAATTCACTCGCGGCGAATTATTTGCGCAACTTTGTGTTTTTTTTTAAATAAAAGTAATTAAATAACATGAAATATTATTATTGCACGTGAATAACCATAATATAAGTAATAGCGGTTATTTTTTTTAAGTTCATCTGGGTGGATTATGTTAGGTAAATCAAGCGTTAAATACAGCTCTTTCGCGCCAACAACGATTCGAGTTATGTTTGTGCACTTGCATTGGGCAATACAAATTTTATTTAGAAAATCTGTTCAGCGTATAATTGTTCCCATATTCTTGTCTTCAAAATGCGCTGATTACTTTTTTCTAATTATCTTTAATTTTCTTAATTCGATGTCACAATGTCATCGAAATTCTCTGTTTTTATCTCTTAATAAACGGTTTGTTTCATAATAACAAAGCATCGTATGCATGTAAGATTTGGTTGGTTTAATGCCAAGAGTCCAATAAAGCAAATACTAAAAAAAATAGCATCTAAATCACCTTAATCTAACAATAATAATAATCTCAGAAGACCTCCAAAACGCTCCGACCCACTAAGAAATTTCCCTCGCAATTCTTGTTCAAAAACTCCGTTTTGGAGGTATTTTGAGATTATTATTATTGTTAGAGTAAGGTGATTTAGGTGCAATTTTTTTTTAGTACTTGCTTTATTGAACTCTTGGCATTAAATTAGTAAAAAAAAAAAAACATTTTTCACATTAATATTAATTAATAATAATATAATATTAATATTAATCATCTCCCAAACGGACCGCGACAGAATGGCGACAGCCATATTATTTTTAAAAACTGAATTGGTCACCTGATCTGACAATATCATATCCAGCACCAGGCAGACAGTAGTGGCTGTTAAGGGATTTGTTAATCAAAGTCCTAGCTGTCTAACTGGCGGAGCAGCCTGGTAGCATCCTCCAGGGACGCCACGTCTCAGATAAACAAGACATAGCTCACGTGAGGCTTAGATTAGTTGTGTATGTAGAAGATATAGAGGTTCTAAGAGGAAAATGATTAATAACAGTAATAAGTTCAAATGTTATTGGATACAAATGTAGATGACATCATATATATTTAATTATAAAGTATAGCTATAGTTAATTATAAAGGAAACCTATAACAATAATGAATATAACTTCATAGATAACAAATGATTTTAATAGGGACTTTCATATGGTGAGAACCTCTGAATAATTCTAAATTCATATCAAACTGCACGAATGTCTAGGGGATTTGGTAATCAAAGTCACCTGGCTGACTGGCGTAGTGGCGTATACAGCTTGGTAGCATCCTCTAGGGATGCCACATCTCAGAACAACTGGATCAAGGTAACAGAGTCAGGCTTGGGCGTTACTGGATTGTGTACCTTAGGGCTTAGATTTGAAACAGGAAAATTGTGGAATAAATTAACGGTAGTTTCTGGTTTGTAGATGGAAATAAAGACGGAATATATATTTTTTAATAAAACTATGTATGAGGATGCAAGGTAAATAAAACTATCGTGGTTACCGCGAATTAGAAATATTGTTTGTGCTCATTTCAATTCTGAGAAATGATCTTCGCAGTTGTGAGGTCATAGTAGAAATGTTTTTATTCTGAGTCATATAGTTTTCTTTTTTCTTTCTCAAGGTTTCAAACCAACATTTGACATTATAAGGCCACTTACACATTCATAGCATATTCATAACCTAATTCAAATTACAATCTTCCTAATATCCTATTCATGGTATTTGAATTTAGAACACCTACTTGCAACCAGTACGTATTTCCATAAAAAAAGTATATTTTCAATTCGTCCCTCACATTTCAGTGTGACGAAAGTCAAGGAAATGTCAAAGCTGACCTTTATGTGGCTGGGGGGCTAGGGGGGCCGGAACGACGCCCAAATTACCTTCACAAATATGCAAATGTTGATAAATTGTTTCTCTAAAAATATTTGCTATGACAGCTGTTTGATTTGACGACATAGGGTTGGGTTATGGTCATTTTATCAGTGGTAAATAGTTGCGGAATCGTAAAAAATTGTGATGAATTGGGATACTAACAATAATATCGGCTTATTTTTTATGTTTGCGTTAGGTTTGTCGTAAATTATGATTTAATATACTGAATTTAGTTAAAACTATAGCTATCAGAAGGCTAATAACCACATACATATCCAAATATTGAATGCTTAGCTAATAATCTATGTCTATACATATCACGAAAGCTTCGTTAATTTTATTCTCAAGTACGAATTACAATTCAATTATACAGTCGTCTTCGAACCCGTACAAAACGAAGGAAAATGGCGTCTAAGAGCAACAGCGAGAACTCTTGTAACTGCAGCTTTAATTTGAATGTAAATCTGCTAAATTACAACAATTTATCTCTCTTCGTGTGCAAGTGACAGCATACTGATAGTGTAAAAGAAATAGAACAAGCAGTTTATACCTCCTTTGTGTGATACAACTGAAATTTGCATCACCTCGTTAAGGTTGCAATACCTAAGCGACTGGACCGTAACGGAATTCGATCGCCCTGTCCCTTTCGCTCGTATAGCTTCTAGGTGTGGAGGAAGCAAGATACGATATCTGTATACCGTGTACATACCATTCCGGACAATTGTGTCACGCTGGCCGGAGCTGCCTGAGCTTCCAGGCTTTTGCATAATAGGATAATGCCTAACTGTCATCTCCTGTACAACGGATTACACAGAGTAATTTCGTTTCGAGAGACACCAAACTTTGTTACCGTGTCCGTTTCGGTGACTGGTCGCAGTAAAAGCTAGATTTATAAATTGTTACGTAAAAGTACGACGGTTCTGGATTTTGGAGGACAATTTGGTTATTTTAAAGTTAGCACGAATTCGGTTCCGTTGCAGTTTAAGCTTAACCTTTTTATTAGAATCAACTGTATTTATAGTACACTTATGCCACGCAACGCGAGGAGCACGTAATAAATAAGACGCAAGCGCCTTAAGCCTTACGTGCTTCTTCGCCACAGTGAACTGTGCGTCCAATAGCAGGTGTAGTCGTAGCATCGTCTCACAATCTGTATCCATCTGGTTCACTTAGTTCACAGTTTGGGGGCCTCCAACCGCGGATTAAATTTGGTCGATCAACCTCATCGGTGACCTCCCGCGTGGCTTACTACCCTCTACTCTGCCCCAAACGACTTTTACAGACGTTCTATGGAGTCATTATATATTACGTCTCAAGACATGACCAAAAACTTCAGTAGGTATTTGAGACTGTACTAGTGCTGTGATAGACGCTGTTTGATAACGAATTCTTGGAGTATGGAAACGTCTGTACGAAATTCTGTCTATGAGATCCCAAGCATTCTTCTCCAGCACCACATTTCTAGAGCGACTACTTTCGACGTTTCAGATTTACATAAGCAAGTCTTATTACATTCTAATCCGGTTGAGGTGTTTTCTAATCGTAGAAGTAAACAAAAGCTTTATATGAAAAAAGAAAAAGTCTACGGAAAATCGAATTTATTTTCACTTTGACGAGCCCTCTGTATCTTGACTACTCTACATTTTGACCTTCTGTATCTCTGTTACTCTATATTTTTCATTCAGCACCCAATACAGGAATAAATCTAATAAAAACGATCGGGATCGCCGATTACTCAACAGTTCTCATCCTTCACACACTTCGTAGGTATTGAACCGAATTCTGGTTACATAAATAAATAAGACGATCAGATTCACAGGTAACTCGAGTACCTACCTACCTCAGTAGGTAGCCTCAATACTCTTTGATTATTTAATACACACCTACCTACTGTTTTATTCAACACTTTATCCCGAGCACAATGCCCTTGGATTATAAGAAAAATGACTATGGAATTATTTTGGTGTGGATTCTAATCTCGATGAAAGATGAGTTTGTTAATATTTTTTTAATTTATAATGTACGAAAAAATGTGTTGTAAAATATGAATTTAACTGAAACATTATAAGCTGGCAGTCTGTCCGTATTATTGTAAGTAAGTATCTATTTAAAATGCTTACAGGCCGATTTATGAGTATTGATTATCTGACGATGAAATATCTAGTTTTTGTCTCAAATAATAAAGTTATTTTCTTATAGTACCTATTAAGTATCTTCTACTGTCTATCTTTCAAAAGAAAACGGGTGCAATAATCTTTTTAAAACAGAATTGTAAATGAGAAGTTACGACCATACATTTAAGATGCAGTTTGCCACAATTGCTAAAGCCACTTAAATCTCAACTTCTCAAACATAAAATAAATACATTAACGGTAGAAAATGTACATTTTAATGTACATTTTCTACGGTTCGTAACAGAAAGCCCGACTCTGTCGAGATATCTTTATCATGTTGTGGAGTGTTCTCATCTTGTGCCCGTGAAAGTGCTGGCACCGCATTGGCATGATCAAAAGACTGTCAGCCGTACTTTGTAACCTTTGAGTTACACAATCTGTGAATGAAAAGCTTTTCAGTAGATAGTTTCCTTACTTATCTGATTGGTTTATAAAAGTATTTTTTTTACTATACCTACATGTTTTTAATATACATATGGCTAAGTAATAACAGCCGCACGCGTCGATCGATTACGTTAAGCTGCGCCATCCGCGGTTGGTCCGTGGATGGGTGACCATGTTTACATACCAAAACCCCTCCGTGCTTCGGAAAGCGTTGCCGTTGGTCCCGGCTGTCATTCGTGGATCTTTGACAGTCGTAGACGTAAAGCCGCTGATAGACTTGAGCATTCACTTGTAATGAACATTCTAGCGAATGTTAAAATAAACAGGAGCGTTCTAGCGAGCATTCTAGCGAGCATATTAGCAAAAGGACAGTAAATTTGCTTTTGAAATGTTGGCTCGTGAAAATGTTCGTAGCTATGTTTTGCTCTATGCTTGGCTCTGTTCGTTGTTCAGTTAGACAAATTAAAAAACGATCCCAAATAAATTGGGATAAGGGCAGGAGAATGACATGTTATAGTTATATAATAGAAGGGTAAGCCCCTCTTGCAGCTAGAATAATCCCAGACTCAGGCCCAATCACATCGAACTGAAAACATGCGGTCCGCAGTCGTGCTTGTAATCACTAAATCAACAAGACAATGAAATGTAAGTGTAAAGGCAGACAGGCACGACGCGACTCTGGTAGAACAATATGTCCATGAAGTTTTTATAGAAATTGTTCTAATAGAGTCGCGTCACGCCTGTCTGCGGGATCCTTAAGTCTGTAACTTAAGCTTATCTATCATTTGCAAGTATTATGATTTTATGAATCAACACAACACTGCAAAATAGGTCACGGAGATACCCTGGACCACCTGCCTAATAGCGATCTACATTCATAACTAGTACCGTACTGCAATATACCTACATGAAACACATCGTATAATCAAACCTGGATAATTTGATCAGGCTACTCAAGATATCGACTTTTGATTATATGAAATATCCAATCTTAGAACGGAAATAGGTATCGAGAGTAAGGAGAATTTTGACGTCGACGTCGGCAGAGCCTCAAGTGGTCTCCACAGGGCCAAGTGGCCGAGAGTCACTTGTTTGAGGGTACTAGGAGGCCACCTGAACGTGTCACAACCGCCTTTTTACTCCACCAACCCATTTCTACACTATTGTTTAGGCACGACCAAAAAGTTCGCATTCTCTTTACCTCTGTGGTAAGCACGAATGATTTGACGTAGGTACCTATCGTATTGCTTGCCAGCCAGTACTACGTAAGTTTTCTGAAAAGTGCGTAGGTATAGGTATGCTGCAAAAATACAACGTGTGGTTTTGCATCCTCGTCAAATTAAGGGTGTGGTAGGTATAGACCATGAAACCGAACAACTTTCGAACATAAATGTACTGAACAGCTGATTTTTTTTTTCGCGATTTCAGGTTTTGTCCCATAGTAAAAGTTGTTCATAATGATGAGTATAATGACCCCTTAAGAGGTTACTGGTGTTTTACAAATAACCCATATTATCCATGGCACCAACAACGTAATCGCCAAAAAATAATCAACCGTCCCATACATTTGTGTCGAGAGAAGTTTCTCTATATGGGACAGTTGAAATTTTTTTCGCGTTTACGATGGAGAAAGTTGTTCGGTTTGATTTTCTGTATCACACCCTGAAATTTGACGAGGATGCAAAACGGCACGTTGTATTGAATGAAAATGCAAAAGAATCGAATTTTTTTTTGTTTATTAAAGACATAATTTCCATTTTATCGCTAACTAACTTTTGCCCGAGGCGCCGCCCGCGTTAATGTCGGAAAATATTCCACGGGAACGTACTACCGGAAAATCCTTGCTTATTCCTTGTCTACATTATAAAGGGAACTTCTGTGCAAAATTTCAGCTTTCTAGATTCAAGGGTTTGGGCTGGACGTTGATGAGTCAGTCAGTCAGTCACGACTTCTATTTTTAATTATATAGATAGATATTAGTCGTGCGAGCTCTAGACACACTGCGGACTTTTTAAGTTACTGTGTGTATACCGCAGAAGCAAGTTTCTGAAACCTGGGACAGTTCAGGGTTCTTTTCTTAAGAGTGTCAAACTTTTTATTGGAGTTAGCTTGAAATGACAACATTCTTTAGCTGTTCAAAGAATTTTGAAACACTCATAGATTATTTACTACTAAGAAGAATTGGTATTTCTTTACTTAAATAAATAAAAACATCAATTGCAGAATGTATACTGTACGCGCATCACTTCAGAACGGGTGCACTTATTTTATTTGGATAATTCTTGTACTATGAATTTTTTTTTTGGAAAATTCGCCGGAAAAGGCTGAAATTTGGATGGAATTTTTTGTATGAAAACAAATAACACACAGCCTAAACCGCTGGAGATAGAGACATGAAATGCACCCTGGCGACGACGGGCACGAACAACTACATCTAATAAAGTCACTTCTCCTTATTACCTTGTGACCTTGTTTATCATATAAGGTACATTATGTATACTATAGTTTTTAGAAACAAAGAAAGAATTCGGACAATCGGACACAAATTCAAGATTTTAATGTATCTAAATATTTTTCCGGAACAAACACATTATCCAGGGCTACAGATACCGTGTTAATTGCAATATCAACGTCTAAATGAATTAGTATTCAGATTTGTAGGTATTTGTCACGTGAATCGTGATACTCCACTTAGAGATGAACTGCTAATGTTGAAACTTATAAATATTAGGTAGGTAGGTATGTTGATATACAAAAAAATATGTCAAGGAGTTGAATGGGTCTGCTCAATATAATAATTTGTAAAGATTACATTGAGCTATTTTCAGAAAAATACGGTACATACAAGCTGCCTAAAATTAAGTAGGAAATGTATATTGATTGGGTGATGACTATCAATCGCAAAATGTTGCGTGGAACGAAGGACCAAGCTATGTAGATGGACTAAAGACTAAAAGGCTGCTGGGACAGACTGAATGCAGAAAGAAGGCCGGGTCTTATGCCCAGAGATCGGATAATTGGATGTATATTTAAGTACTTAAAGTTAAATTATGGCTAAGAAATTATGAAAACAGTTTCGTAATTTAATTTTTCATAATGTAAATCCCGGGATTCGCCGCACAAGGTCGTCAATTCAAGTAAAGCCAAAATCCAAATCACGATGCAAATCAAAAACCGTAGTCAAATAGCTAAGTAGTTCGAAAATGGAGAAAAAACACAAACAAAACATCCGTACCTATGCATGACAAGCACAGCGACGAAATATGGTAACCTACTTTACAACATTAGCTAGCATTCGATTTTATAGTCAAAAAGTATTAAATTTATCAATTCCGGAATCGTTAGATTTTTACGATCGATACAAAAGTGTATTCCATATTAGCCAACACATGAACATAAGTTATAATGTTATAATGTTCCTACTTTCGATTCTATAAACAGAACTCTTTTGATGATCCCGGAATACCGGGATTTTTTCGATACAAAAGTGCATTCCATAATAGCCAGAACCTCAACTTTAGGTAAATAAATGTGCAATCCGAATATCCAATCACTGGTCATGATGCAACTTGAGAGATACCTAGAAGCAGCAGTAGACTGCGATACGCTAAGTTGTTTAAAATAAGTACATCAGTAACCTACCTGCAATAGATAAAGTAGAATTTAATTGCGATTTAACCAGTAAATGTCTATGCAAATCGATCATACTAAATGCATGTTAGTCAGAAGTTGGTCTACAAATAACATAGGCAGGCAGGAAAACCATTCTTGAATATCCAGTACCTCAGTGACATGTATTTTATTTATCAACGTAGTACGTTCTAGCAATAAATCTAGCAAGTTTGAAGTTGGGACACGGGATAAAGTAAGACTAATGGCGAAATAATCTCGATACGTACAACCGCACTGTTGTGTGAGAAATGGCTAATGTAGGTATTGTACCTACCTACTTATAAAGTTGCGGTATAAAATGTACACGTCCAATGTGTAATTTATTGGGCTTAGAACTTGTACATTTATTTATTTACCTATTATTATTTTTTGAATTCTATTAGATTAATTTTTTGTTGCTACTTAATAAAAAATGTTAAATTCATTAATTCACAGACAGACAACTCACGGCTTATGCCACTGGTATAAAAGCATGGAATTTTGCACAAGAGTTCCTTCGAAGATGAGCGTAAAGATTTTTGAAATTTCATCACCTAAATTGTATGGCAGTTCGTCTTTCGTCTTGCCGCGCAGCTTGTATTTTGGAAACAAATGCAATGCGTAGGTACTATCCACAGACTTATTTTAAGTCTGTGGTACTATCCTTCCAAGAAATTCAGATTCTATGAGAGAATCCTTTCCATTAATTTCATACTGAAATTACATCAAAACTAAACCAAAGACGCTACGCCATCGCTACGCTAGACCTACTCGATACGTATAACGTTTGGTGAAGCCCGGCAACATTTTGAATGTCGGTCGTAAAAAGCACGAGGAATGCATAATGTGCCCCTGTGTGCGAGCTCTTCCAATAAAAAATAACTTATTTTGCTTCAGTGAGCAGGGCCCGTGATTTACTATATTTACCTTGAGCATAGAATGCTCTAAGGCATAGATGTACAAGCACAACACACTGACAGAAATTTTCCAAAATGGGCGGCTCAATAAAATGTAAGTCGTGTTCGAAATTTAAAATTTACGCGGCAGTAGGTATTCATAGACAAAAATAGATTTTATTTGCAAATGTTATTACTCAATTTTATGATTCGATTTCAAATCGATTACTTAGATATTTTAAATTCAGAACATCTTTGAAAGCTTACGTGCGATGTCGCTATTCTTCATACGAACTAGGCAGGTGTTCCGATACTAGGTATTTCGGCAACTTTTGTTCTAAATTCTGTGCACGGATATTTTGACTTAACATGTACTGGGTGGTACCGATTGGTATGTTATAATAACTTATAATCGATTATGGCGATTCTTAAAATTCGACATAGAGTAGCAGTAGGTATCTTTTTTTGCCAGAGTAGGTACATATAGGTTTAGTTTTACATTGTGGTTTAGTTTTACTGTTTTTATGACCGTTGTGAATTATGAACTCAAAACAGTTGATTGGATCAGATAAAGAAAGAGGCCAAGTACCAACATTTTACAATGATTTCAACTTGCAGGTGGATTTTTAGGAATGATCTTTTAAAACTCTAACGGAAACTTACTAAAATTAACTTTTTTAAACCTTTATATCTACTTTCTGTGAGTGAAAATTTTTCAAGTATACGACCCCAAGGACCTTGGAAAAGTAACAAAAACTCACGAAACAAGCCTTCTTTTAAGTTCAGACAAAACATAAAAAGCATCTGTATAGGATACTTTTTGCTTTAGGTAAGTACCATATAAATACAGACAGCTTTGCGTGACTGGTTCATTAACATTGATCTGAAAGCAACTGAACATGGCTGGTAATCCTAACTAATATTATAAATGCGAAAGTGAGTTTCTTTGTTGGTTTGTTACACTTTCACGTTAAAACGACTGAACGGCTTTGGATGAAACTTGGCACATGGGTATACCATGACCTGGATTGGGACATAGGATACTTTTTATCCTGATATTCTTACGGGATTAAGAATAATACGGGTGAAACCGCAGGCCAGCTTTTAAATAAAGAAAGCTTTTAAAATATGGTGTACAATTATTCATATCCCGTGAGAACCATCCCTTTTCGGGCAGTTTTATGAGCAACACCTATCACTCCTACTTTTTACATCTTTTATTTTCTTAGCAGCCAGTACAAGTCTGGACCTAAACCTAGGTTTAACCGCCGTGACCCTACAAAAAAACACACACACTTACACACACTTACACTTTTGCTTACAACGGAAATCTAAAGAGTTTATTTAATATTGAGAGGTCAGTTAAACCCATATCATCGAATTACAAAGTTTATTTACGAATTAAATTACCTATTTAGATCCGCAGCGTGCAAACTCAATACCTACTTTCCTGTCGGTGCGTATAATCCTCTTAGTGCAGTTTATATCAATTGAGTGAGCTCCACACAAAATGGATGTGTCCACCGAATTTCAATCCATAATTATGCTGAACTGTGCAACCTATTGGCACAGAATAACAGATTGCACCAACATGAATAGGTACAACAGACTACAAAGAGAATACCAAAAGCGTTTTTTGAACTAGATTCGAAGATTAAAATTATCTATAGGTACAGTGGGCTGCAGCCCACTGTACGCACGGCTACAGATCAAGCTATACATTTCCAGTATAAGCTGGAAATGTATAGCTTGATGTGTAGCCGTGTGTACATAATAATTATGTAGGATTGTAACATCTATTAAATTATCTTGATTGATTTACTTATCTAAGAATGTCAAACACAATAAATGCCCAAGCCTATAACTCTGTCTACACATAGACATAAAATGATAATAGCCATTCGATTAACCAAACATGGCACCGGATATAGGTACTTGTCAGAGGAAAATGACGTTATACCTTGAAGAAAATATATAGAAACTGTTCAATACACTGACATTATTGAATAACTGGAAATCAGCTGTGATGTGTGTACCTACTTTACGTAAATATTAAATTAAACTCTTCATATAGTAACGTCAACATTGAATGTTGACTACGAATACATAATGTTCATAACGTCAACAAATATTGTACATTTCATAATATTCATTGCATGGAATTAAAGTATTACTATTATATACATTTTAAGCTCCTTGCAACATTTCGCTTTTCATATGTATATTGCATTTTGTGAGCTCGATAACTAATAGCTAATGTGAAATGACCTAACAGCATTATCTGAGAATAAAGACTAACAAAACTGTGGACTAAATTGGTGAACTGCACGAAATCACTAACATTTTGCTCATTCACACTAGGCTGTGGTTTTCCTTTTTTGAAGTACTAAAACGGATTAAAATAGTAACTACGGTTACAATAATGCTAGATCCTATAATATATCGTGGGCAGTTTTGTGGCCCAATGGTAACAGCTGCGACTTATGAGCTGTAGGTCGTAGCCTCGTAGGATCGAACCCAGACAGGCGCTTCCCTTTGTGAGAATTATTTCATCACCTTCGCTCTCAAAACCGCCAGTGACGTTACCAATCAGAATTCTAGAAAAAGAAAACTATTTTCCGCACATTCGCTTTCTCTCTCTCGTACTTTTCGGTCTGTATTCACTGCAAAACTGAATACGGAACGCTCAGTCCATTCTCTATGTCTATGGTTTCAACCATAATGAAGTTTTAATTTAGTGGGAATTTTTGACAAAACTGTTAAGCACAAACATTAGTTACCGATTCTCACTTCTGTAATAAGTACTAACACAAAATCCCAAGTAACTAACAACCAGTTACGCAGGTGGCTACAGGACTTCACCCATACACAAGCAGAGAGTTGGTGGTCCTCGACACCAGGCTGCGGGCAATCCAGGGAGGCTAAGCTCTCCCTGGACGGTACGCTTACCAGGCGGTTATTACGTCTGGACAGGAACGGGCTCACTGAACACTGCTCATTAAACAAACACTTCCACACAATAGGAATAACGGACAGTCCTCTGTGCAGGACCTGCATGGAGGCCGAGGAGACCATTGCGCATGTGCTCTTTGAATGCATAGGCTTTACCCAGATTAGAACAGAATCTCTTGGAATACCGACACAGATCTTTCACAGATGTTCTTAACAGACCCAGAGATTTGATTAACTTCTGGAGGGAGCTGGGCTGGTTGGAATAACCCACGAAGGCCGCCATGGCTCACGCACAATGGTCCACATGAAGGACTAAGTGCGGAAACCAAATCCTTAACATAGAACATAGAAATCCCAAGTAAATATTTTACCAAACTATTGATTAAACTTACAACTACCACAAACTTTAGTAATGTCTACTACTACTCTAATAAAAACAAAACCCAAGAACTTTGCATTTTTAAAGCTAGATAACAAAGGTTAACGAGAAATGTAAAAAAATACATTATCAAAGTAACAACTGGAACAAAGCGAACAATGGCTCGTGTAAATCGTGAACTGTTACATGGAACTGCAGAAACCTGTTCGTTTTGCACAGCATTGCGGTTTTTCTTTCTCTAAACAAGTATGTAACAGTTCCGGTATTCGCTTATGTGTTGGTACTAGTATTTAGGAACCGTTAGTGTGTAAATAGCTGTAATAAGCTGCATGGTCTGGTATGCTTTTTGCCTGATTTTCAAAGCATAATTGCGTTTTAGGAAATAGTTAAATCAGCCTCAAGCGAATTTCAGTAAGTAGATGAAAATGTAAAGATGATTTTTTATGTTTAGACCTTCAATAGTTTCAAGTTATGATTTTTAGTTTGTGTTGGTTGATCGTGTACCTACTACTATTTGTTTCCTAATTTATGTTCTAAGTAGATATTTTGTACCGACCGTTTATGTATCAATTTTAATTTACAGTGTTTATCAGTGGAGACTTGTAATTGGCCTTCATTTTCTAATTGTTTAAGGATATTTTCTACGTTAACTGTACGTTTCCCGAATAAAATAAAATACATAAATAAACATGAAAAGTTGATATTGTAAGCAATCATGTTATTGAAAGCTTTCCGAATCTGAAAGCTATTATTTTGTAAATATCGAAAAAAACGGCTTTGCATTAAAAGTCAAAAGCTCCGTCTACATAAACTTCCAAAGCTTTAAGCTAGGGACAAACTGATCCCACGTACGCAACGTATGCAACGCATTATGATATCTGGACTCTTGATTTTATATGGAAAACTATGTAATAGAAACACACTTATCGTATGCAACGCAATCACACGCGCCCCACGCAACGTCAACCTGCTATGTCCAGATCGGCATGGGAAGGTGGAGGGTATGTTCCTACGCTACCTGCGCGTGTGACCAGTGTGTTTCTAGAACTTACGCGTAGCACGTCATAAAGAAATAAACCTTTGGTGCATGCGTTTTGTTGTCAAAGTAGTCAAAATGGGAGATGAACAGCTAATCGACCTTAAATATAAAATACGATGTCATTTATAATATTAAATGCATTAAATACCATTATGCAATGCAGTATGGGAAGAATAGCAAAACAGCATGGCCAACCTTTACCAGGCTGGCCATGCTTTTTTGCTATTTCTTCCCACCTATCTATTACCTATATCTATAATTTACCTACTATAAGTATTTTTGTTATAACATATTTGTATAATAATGTTCTATAACAAGAACCCAATATCTTCTCTTCTTACTTATAACAGCGTCTGATGCCAGTTTACGTTGCATACATGGGACAAGTGTGCACATCCATTCTCCCACGATGCATCGCATACGTTGCGTACGTGGGACCAGTTTGTCTCTAGCTTTAAAGTTCCCATTTTTCTGCTCAAAATCCATAGATATTTTAACGTAGGTACGTACCTACCTATCCCATATTTTTTTATAGACATAGCAGTCTATCATTGTAGTCCACAGTGACCATAAATTGAGTCAAGAAAGATTTTAAACTGGACTTCCGTAATCTTTCCAGTAAACTGTTCTCGCCGACATTAAAAATAAACTTTATGAGCGAGCTTATAGACTTTGCACTTTTATTGCTTTGAAATTAAATTTCTTTTAATGCATCTTTGAAATTGTGAAAATTAAATGTCGAGATCCGGTTTTCATGTTTTGTAGTGTTGCAATTTTCTTTTTAACAGCTTCGAATTTAAATTATTTTAATTTTTTTTTTATATAGTTACTGGTACACGTGTAATTTTAATCACCGTTATCCTCTTAAGGGAGTAATTGTACTCATCATTATTAACAACTTTTACTATGGGACCAAACCTGAAATCGCGAAAAAAAAATCTGCTGTTCCCTATTGTGTTCACATTCGCTCGTCAAAATGTAACAGCTGATTTTTCTTTGCAATTTTAGGTTTGGTTACATAGTAAAAGTTGTTAAACCTCACTATTTGGACCACCCTCATCATCATCTGCCTAGCCTTTTCCCAACTATGTTGAGGGCGCTTCCAGTCTAACCGGATGCACCTGAATACCAGTATTTTTAGCCTATCTGACCTCCACAACCCAGACTTTCGGGCCTCCGACAACCAACGGCTTAACGTGCTTTCCGAGGCACGGAGGAGTCTCAGTATGTAAATATGATCACCCATCCACGGACTAACCGCGGCAAGCGTAGCTTAACTTATCGATCGTTCCGTGCGGCTGTTATTACTTAGCCACAAGCCTCTATTTGGATCACCCTGTATATTATATGTATAATTATGTTACCTATGAGTAATTATAATTACCTACCAATATGACTTTCACTATGTCAGACCATAAAATAAAGAAAAAGGCATTATCATTATAATAGGTAATACGGGCTCCGCAACTCCACGTCAATGCGCGTATTTTGCGTAAGGGTGGGAAAATCGATCATTCGATCCACCCCAATATTATCATATAATGCAGTTGAGTATTATCTAGTGCTACGATAATATGAAATAGATAGACATAATGAAAATAAATCAGTAAACAGTTACATGACACATAATGGCATGCTAAATTGTAACAGATGTATGTACCGTATTATGATAATGTCTACTATCAATATTTTCACAAAACGTATTGATCACAGTTCACTTCTCGTGACTAAAGGCTCAGCAGAAAGGCGTCATGCGACTCTAGTGGAACAATTTCTATGAAAACTGTCATGGAAATTGTTACAAGAATCGTGTTGCACCGTCGCATTGCCTGTCTGCGGGTGCCTTAAGTCAAAGTGTCATTGCACTTCGTTCTTTTTATTTATTTATAATCCGCCTTCGAGTTTAAAATAAAATAGCAATATCGAACATCTGGACCGAGCTGAATTTATTAGGTAATCCTTTTATATGTAATACTTTACTCATGACTTAAAACTTTTGTGGAAAGCTCAACCAAGCTATTTTCTTGGGAGTAAAACTAATTAATATAAAAAAAAATGTAAAAAAAAAATTACATTACAAATCACCCTGTAGGAGCATAACCCTGTACCGTGGGCGTTTTCAAAGGCAGATTGCAGCGTCAATATTTAACCCCCAGCCTGATGACGTCGGCCACGGTATCGACTGAAGTTCTCGCGGGCTTAAGTGACCTTTCCCTTTCCTCTTCATGTTTCATTCAGTGTTTTAACTCCCTTCAGATCGATAAAATAGTACATTTTGATACAAGTGGAGAACGTTTGTTATTGCATTCGAGGCGGAATTAAAACACCCGAGCCGTAGTAGGCGAGGTTGTTTTTGAGCCGAGAACTGCAATAAAAAATGTCCACGTGTATCAAACGAAGTTTTTCAATACACTTTTGAAGAAATAAAATAAAATAACGTAAAATATTTTTGTCATGAATTAATAGGAAAATATGATTTAAATTTTCTTTTTTTTCCACGCTTGGTTTCGCCAGGTTGAAAGAGAAGCAAAGGTATAAAGCCGATAAACAGCCTAATATGACAAATAGAAAATTCAAATATTTTTGAGTTTAGAACACAAATAACTGCTAATCTGCTAATTTGTTCATAAACGTTTTTTTTTATTGTAATAATCATGGTTTTTGATAATATTCTAAGAAACATTATATAGATATTCAAAAAATATTAACGCCTTATAGACGCATATCCCTTTGCCGAGATTAAAAAAAAACATTCACCTCCGAATAGAGAGTTGTGAATAGAGCCATTGAACCAATTTGGACTAAGTATAACCGTATAAGTTATCTGTGGCAATTTTTATTCCCGCACACAGGTGGGAAAGTGAAAAATCGCACGCGTGTGACATAAATTGCATTGTGAACCTAATCGTAGTGCGTTATGAACTACGAATAAGGATATGAACCAGTTTTCGAGGAAGTGTATTGAAAAATAATTTTTAAGCAAATTACATAGAATAGCCGATAGTGGGCAATACAATCGTTACTTATCACGTACGGAGTGTTACATTACTAGATTGTTGCACGGTTTTTACGACTTGACAAAACGTGGAACATTTATTTGTTATTTGTACATTTTATATTAATGTAGTATACACATAAAACTTCCGGATGAATTCTCTAAATGATGATAAAAACCGCATCAAAATCTGTTGCATAGTTTAGGAGAACAATGCGGTCACAGAGACAGACAGGAACAGCGTCTTCAATTTATACATAATAAGGTCCGTATTACAGAAGGAAACTCAAGCACTGATATTTGTTTAAATCTAATTTAAAACTATGTAGTTTCAACCAATCAAATGGCTTGAATCTAGATAAGAGATAAAGAAGAAGCAAATTATGTTTATTGGTATCAGATTGTTTTTATAAATACCTACCTAATTAAATTCTCTTTCTTCTTATGTTTTATTTTCATAAATCCCAATTCGGTGTTCCATAGTTATAACTGTGTACAGAAAGTTAATTAATTTAAAACAATCACGTAACGACTTGGAGAAGTTTGTTAAACATTTAATCTTCTTCAGTTTTAGACATTTATTTTTGTTTCAGACTTTTGTAAGAATAAGAATGTTTTTAGCGAATAAAAATCGTTATGGAGAACGAAGAGCTTTAAAGAAGTTTGTTGAAATAAATCTAGACCTGTATTCCTCGAAGGGTTAGGCAGAGGTGTAAGTACACCCACATTTCACGAGTTATCTTTGTCTCATGTAAAATGGTAGAGCCTATTGCCATTAACCGGGCACAAATCCAGACTCAGTGCTCCAACTGAGAAATTCCAGATTTAAAAACCTGTAGTGACACAGTATCTGTCACACAGTCACCAGTCCGAAAGGGCGTCGGTTGAACATGCAGATCTTCAGTTCTTCATCATTCTCTTGGCCTAGAACGAGCTGGTTGTAGTCGATTGTCGAGTGCGACAAGTTGATTTCTTCGACGCGTGATAATGCGTCAGCTGCTTCGTTCATCAAGTCTGAGTTTTATTTACGCGACGAGAGTACCTACCTAGTACCTACTTACACACCATTCACTAAATTGGTGACCCCGACGACTTTACCCGACCCAGAACTGAACCCAGGACCTCATGCTCAGCTGTAGCAACTTGCTACCACTACACCAACGAGGCAGTTATTATAATATTTTATAGTGTAACATTACTTATATTATTCCTCGGTCGGTTATATACCTAATACCTACCTGCCCACTATTACAACTTCGTTAGGGAAAACTTCCGACATTTCTCAAGTTTTAATTGGTGAGTTATGTCGTTTCTGCATTATTAGGTCAAACTTGACTTATTTTCTGATGCATTCTTGTTAGAATAACTTGAACATTTATACAGGGTGACTTTTTCAAGTGGACGTAGATGGTCAAATTCGAAACTATGAGGAATAGCGAAAAGTACCTACTCAAAGGAGTCTCGGGCTCGATTTTGATGAAAACTAAAACTGCATGATTGGATTTTCTATTCAATAGCAACGGGTTCGATTCCTGTCTATATTGATTTTTCAAAAATCCAATGATGCAGTTTTAAACTTTTTAAACTTTCGCGATTTGTACACATTATAACGTCGGGAAACAAGTAGGTACCTGTTTACCTCTTAAAAAAGAAAGATCGCGATAAGTCCCGTTCTCGATATTGTTTTATGATGCAGTTTTAGTTTTCATCAAAATCGAGCTCGAGACTCGTTTGAGTACTTTGATTTGGCGATTGAAAAATTGAAAGATTGAAAAATTCACTCTGTATACAAAGTGAATTTAAAAACTCACTATAGTGAGTTATGCACAGTCAGCAACAAAAATCGATTAACACTTTAGTTTTCTACATCTTAATTAATGAGCAAAATACTTAATTAAAATTGGAACAAATGTAAATTCTAAAGAAAATTAACTCTTATCTAATATATGAAATACTTAAAAGCAGGCTATCGTATCATTTTGTGTTAATATAGATGATGGCAAAAAGTAGCAGTGTTAACCTACTTCTGTTGCTGACCGTACGTAGTAGCTTTAAAGTAGGTATATAAATTCTAAAAATACTTCGTGAATGGTCACACAATTTTTACAAGTTTTTCAGCGATTTCGTTTTCAGATAAAATTTCACTGAGATGGAATTTTCTTATGGGGGCCTGGTGGAAGCATTGTATAAACAATGTTTTTGTATTAATTTAAAGTTAAGAACTTTCAGGTCAAAGGTAGCGGCCATTGAACCTCTTTCAGTGCCCCTTCTAAGCTAAAAGCACTCATAAACACGTTTTACAGTTAGTTGTGTCTGAAAATTACTATTTGTAAAAGGTCAGAACCGTTGGTACCATTGTGTTCCGAAGTTCTAGTCTATAAGACAAAGTGGAAAGATGAAGATATCTGTAGCGTCTTTAATTAAAACTTTGTCAGAACAACCAATCGGATGTTTGGTACTTGTATAGTTACTATTGTTTTACGACTTTATGGACTTCAGGTACTTTATTAGGAATCGTCTGTTTCCATGAGTTCGTTGAACCTTGTTCCGAGACTCCTCCGTGCCTCGCAAAGCACGTTAAGCCGTTGATCCAGGCTGGTAAGACTACAGTCTTACCAGTTGAGTATCGTATTACCCAGTAACTGGGTTGTGGAGGCCAGATAGGCAGTAGCTCCATGTAAAATACTGGTATTTAGCTGCATCCGGTTAGACTGGAAGCTGACCCCAACATAGTTGGGAAAAGGCTAGACGATTAAGTATAACTGGAATGTGTGGGATTGCAACAAAGTTCTATTTACGTGTGACAGCAAGTGAAATCGTCGGCGGTGGAAAATAGAAGTTCTGCATCCTTGGCACTAACAGACTTATCTGCTTCGAAACTTATTTAGTTCGCTGCACCAACTTTCAATTGCAGGCAATCCTATTTTATTTGTTTATGAGAAAGACTTTTGAATTTTGTCTGAAGACGACGTCGAATTAAAGTAATAAAGGTTTAGTCGTTTCCATTCAGGGGGATTGCGCTGTGGTAGCCCGCGAAAGTCAAATTTTCTTGCGCTTTTTGCAATTTGCAGGTCTGTGTTCGGTTGTATCTTTATCAAAAAATATGTATTTACATAATTTTAACTATAAAAATCATTAATAATCATTCTACGTTAGATTTCGTCCAGATTCGTCTAATTTCGGAAATCAGACCAATCCGTAACGAAATCTAACTTAGAAAGATTATGATGAAAATAAAATAACAAATATCTATAACAGCAACTATACATTTAACGACAAAATCGAATATCGTCTTCACGAGGCTTTTATTAGCACTCTATAAGATAATGAAATACATCTTTAGATAGACAAACTTTATTGCACTGCAGGAGCAGAATGTCATTTTAATTGTACCATTACTCGGATGCAAGTAGTACACAATGCAGTAGAATAAATTAGGTACTAAATTGCCTAACGTCACCGTACTTACATACCTACTGCAATATCGGTAAACAGTATTTTTAAGTGCACATAATGATACAAAAACATGTCGCTTATGATCTTTTAAGTTATTATGTTGTTAACGATTTGTGTGGTTTGTATGGCCTCGTCGTGAATGGGTCGTCCCCTTTCATTCTGTGAATAATGTTACTTGTAAGGATTAAGGATGTTAGCAGACACTATTCTTTGGATAAGAGAATTTAACGTTCTTTAGTATTTTTGTAATGCGTTCTGATTCAATCTAATAAATAATAATAATATTATAGCATAGCCTTTTCCCAACTTACTGTTGGACCCGGCTTCCAGTATAACCGGATGCAGCTAAGTAACAGCATTTTACATGGATGACTGCCTATTTGACCTCCACAACCCAGTAACTGGCTAGTGCGATATCACTTGGTATGACTTGTTGTCAGACTTTCGGGCTTCTGACGACCCGTAACGACTATCAAAGATCCAAGAATGACAGCCGGGACCAACAGTTTAACGTGCTTTCCGGGCCGCGGAGAGGTCTTGGTATGTAAAGATGGTCACCCATCCACGGACCAACCGCAGCAAGCGTAGCTTAACCTGATCGATCGACCCGTGCGGTTGTTATTACTTAGCCACACAAGCCCTTCTCCAAAATACCCAAAATCCCCTCAACAAAAAAAAAAACAACCGACTTCCAAAAAAACTCTACAAGGTGAAAAATAACTTTAATTTCGGAAGTCGATGTTTTTGGTTTTATTTTGTTTTTGTTTATTTTCGTTTTTTGCCACCGACTTCCGAAATTAAAGTTATTTGTCACTTTGTTTTTTTTTTGGAAGTCGGTTGCTTTTTTTTGACACACGGTGCCTTTGTGTCGCATGCGATCCGCGTCGCGTGTCGCGCCTGTTTGTAGTTGTCTTTATGTTAGCACCATCCATTACACAAATGAAAGTCGATCAGACTAAACCAAGCTTCGTCCCGAAATGCATTCAGGGATTGAACCCGATTTAATTTTTATTAGCAAAAAATAAAAGCTTTTCTGTGTTCACTTTGTCCTCAAACAAATGGCTGTTCTGAAACGATCTTTATTTAATGAATTGTTCTTTTTCATTCAGCTGGGTGTTAAATGTGATAACTAGAGATGTAATTATTGTTGAGTAGGGTATTTACCAGGCTAATGGATTTTCATTCGTAATTGTCGTTGAGAGATACAAAGATTTAGATCGTTAGATTTGCCCCCACAGTACTTTTGTAGATCCTCATTGAAAAGAGTGAGCTCACACATCCATATAATATGGCGTTTCCATGGTGACTGCGACATTATGTGTATCAGAGGTGTGAAAACGAAACAGCAGTGCGATTCTGTAACCATCTCACCGTGAAAACTTAGGTGAAGTGAGCGTGGAGTGAGCTGTCAATAGTGTCAATTCCTAGCAAAAACAAACTACTTCACCTAAGTTTTCACGGTGACATTGTTACAGAATCGACCGGCTGAAACGCGACCATCTTTCGACGCGGTAGGGCGAATCTGATGATTTTAATATTTGGAGAGATATAATATATGTTTTTTGACGGAAATGTTAAAGAAAGTGAATTATGTTCAGGCATATTTATTTATTTAGATTTACCAACGTTCTTATACACTAAATAAATTACAGGATGCAACAGAAAATATAGAACCAAATGTAACAAACAATTATAGGTAAATACAGCACTTTCTTATTATCACCTACTGGGTATAGCATAATCAGCCTATAATAAAACGTTCCCACTGCTGGGACACAGGACTCCTCTCTACGAGAGGGAATAGACAGGCATAGACAGTATTGTAAACATTATATTTGCTTTGCGGTAGATAAAACATAGGATTTTCATTTGTCAATAACGTGAGATTATGTTGAGTGATTATTCCCGAGAGGAGGGAACTAGAAAGTGAATTTTAATGTGTTTTATTTTACTTATAATTAGTATTAGAAAACACGTGTACAGTACAACTATTTTCTTAATGTCCCTCGGCAAACTTCGTGTTTCGTCAGTCGTCGGATTTTTAGCAGTTGCCAAGCTATTTTATAGAAAGAAAGAAGAAAAAAATATTTTATATTTTATATATTGCTAGAAAGGCAAACTTGTGCCGAGGGATATTAAGAAAATAGTTGTACTGTACCTTATTGTGCTTTAGGCAAAGGTATTTTAATATTTGTCCGTTATGTACATGTTTACGTAACATGTAAGGCTGTAGGTAATGTGTCAGAAATATTGTATAGAAAACATCTAGATGGAGGCAAACCTAGATACAAATACCTACCTATGTATTGTATCTAGGTTTGCCTCCATCTAGATGTTTTCACCATACCCTGTATGCGTTTCTTTCAAATCGAACTTTATTCCTTAAGAAATGGAGAAATGTTATGTCTAATCAAAAATGGTATCGAAGCCAATCAAAGCCGTCTATATCCTATCCTATCCTAACTAATATTGTAAACGCGAAAGTGAGTCTGTTTGTTACGCTTTCACGCTAAAACAGCTGAACGGATTTTGGATTTGGCACATAGGTAGACCACGATCAGGGTTAGGAGTAGGACATAGGTTACTTTTTACTCCGATATTTTCACGGGATCGAGACTTATGCGACTAGTTATAGTATAATTGATACACGCGTGTTCATACGTCATCTGGATTTCAATCAGCTTATGAGTAAACAGCATACTTACTTATTATTATTGTACACCTAATTAATGAACCTGTTTACAAGAACAAGCTGCTAATAGTTATTTATTGGCGTTTCGTTGTAGTCATTACGGAGAAGCTGGAATAGGTACGATGCGACTGTCTTCTCAATTTTAAATGAGTTCTGATGATCCTCCGCGCCTCGGAGAGCACGTTAAGCCGTTGGTCCCGGTTGTCATTCGCGAATCTTTGACAGTCGTTACGGGTCGTCAGAAGCCCGAAAGTCTGATAACCAGTATTACCAAGTGGTATCGTATTATTACCCAGTAACTAAGTTGTGGAGGTCAGATAGTCAGATATTCAGCTGCATCCGGTTAGACTGGAATCCAACCCCAACATAGTTGGGAAAAGGCTAGGCAGATTGATTTTGTGTCATGTGATTAATATGCTACGAAATAACATTGGTTCTTCATTCTTGATATTTTTGTTGTTTACAAGACGAGTCGAGGATCTCAAGTACGTATTGTAACTTCCTAGAACCTATATTTTTGGGTTTCTACTAAGTATGACGAAAAAAAACCTTCAACTCGTTGTACGGATATATTTTAATGTAGGTAGGTGTTGGTATTGGACACATCTCGAGATGAGGACATTACGTATAACACTTTTTAATGCACGAAGTCAATGATGTGGTTAATTTGTGGTTTACCTACAAGCATTGTTATATACTTAACAGTTTCTTGGTATAACTATACTTGGGTAACTTCTAAATTGATTGCATAAATAATAGGCAGCCATGCCTATGCCTATACTAGACCATGGGCAATTGATTACTGCCAGCTATTTTACGTTGTTTAGAACTATAAGTTATTTATATAATTTTATTTGACTTGAATAATTTATATTTTCAGCACGTGTAGCATAACCGCCATAGAAACGGGTTTTGTCGACGGAAGAATAGACAAAATTACAGACTTTAGAAATATTTCTGCGCATTCTACGCTTCTAAGCATGACAATGTGTCATTTTGTCTATTCTTCCGTCGACAAATCGACGTCATTGTATGCTGGATGATTGAACTTAGTTACTGTAAACATGAGGCGAATACCTGGTAGGTACACAAATTAATATTTTAAAGTGCAGTGAATCATACTCAGGTATGTAGATAAATTACGATTCTCCGTATTACATTAATCCGTAGAAATATAATTGTTAAACTACTTCTATAAAAGATTGTTTACCCTTCATGAATTAACAAAGAAAAGTTACAAAGTTTGCAAGCTTAACACCTTGCAAACTTTGTAGATCGTACACTTTTCATTGTATCAGTACAAAATCATTTCAATAAAATTAAAATGTCTAATAAAACCATAAACAAAAATAAAATATCCTCCTCCTGAACAAATTAGATGCAATTTCAAATTCAATTAAATTAGTTTGAGTCAGCATTGTTCAGCGGTCCGTTCACACACGACCACTGAGCAATGCATGAACCGAGTAGGTACGGTGCACACTATATCGATCCACCAGGATTGTATAATGCAGTCTACATTTGCCTGCTGGTTGTATTCGCTGGCTGTATCAATCTGCCTAGCCTTTGCCCGACTATGTTGGGGTCGGCTTCCAGTCTAACCGGATGCAGCTGAATACCAGTATTTTACATGAAGCGACTGCCTATCTGACCTCCACAACCCAGTTACTGGGTAATACGATACTCCTTGGTAAGACTGGTTGTCAGACTTTCGGGCTTCTGACGACCCGTAATGACTGTCAAAGATACAGGAATGACAGCCGGGACCAACGGCTTAACGTGCTTTCCGAGGCACGGAGGAGTCTCGGTATGTAAAGATGGTAAGCAAGCTAGCAAGCGTAGCTTAACCTGATGGATCGATCCGTGCGGCTGTTATTACTTAGCCACGAGCTCCTCCATTCGCTGGCTGTATCTTGGGCTTTTAATCTTATTCAGTAACTTGACAATTCGAAGCAAAATAATGTTCGTTTTAAAATTACTTATCGTTTTTATTATGGTATTGGCTTTTACGTGGATATCGGAAAATATCCCACGGAAACGTACTACCGGGAAATCCTTCCTTATTCCTTGTCTACATTATAAAGGGAACCTCTGTGCAAAATTACAGCTTTCTAGGTTCAAGGGTTTGGGCTGGGCGTTGATGAGTCAGTCAGTCAGTCAGGACTTCTCTTTTTATTTATATAGATAGATAGATAGATTCGCTTTTATATAGATAAGTACTCTTTTGAGAGATAAGCACTTTTTTGAGAGCCTCTAATTGGTATCGAATGAGAAAAAATGCTTCTTTGCCAATGAAAATTTTGTTGAAGCTTTTTGTTGGCTATGTTTGGGAACCTTTATTAAGATTATTATTATTAAAATATACCTTTATTATAAAGCCATATACTTAAATGAATAACTTTGGTCCGATTTTTCAATCGCCAGATAACTTTTATCTGAGGAATAAATATGGCGATTGACATATTTTCTATTCAAAAGCTGTAAAAACGTCAAATATAAAAAAAAACCGGACAAGTACGTGTTGGGTTCCGTAGTTGGTATGAAATTATTCTAAGAACAAACTTAACATTATAGTTGAAAAACATGTTCTCCCATACATTCCAACAGTAAATGTAAGTTTGTACTCACAATATTGAGAGATTTACCATGTTATTTTAAGACTACAAACTTCTTATAGGTTTTCCTGTAATTTACAGGTATACACCTATTTTCTGTATTTTTTTCAAAATTTTAGGCTCAGTAGTTTCGGAGATAAGGGGGGGGAATGGTCAATTCTCGTCTATTTTCTTAAATAACTCTAAAAGTATTTATTTTAAAATTATAAAAAAAAATATTTGAAAGCTTAATAGTAAGCCCTTTCATTTAATATGTCACACGGTACAGTTTGCAAAACTTTTTTTTTTAATTTTCTAGTTTGCCCCTAAAAGCGACCCCCATATTTAAAATTAATTTATTTACTTTAGCTGTACGTGTTTGGGTCACAGAAATCCACATGTGTACCAAATTTCAACATTATGTTGTCCATTTTTTTACTTACATTCGGGACAAATTGGCTGTGACGGACAGACAGACAGACACACGAGTAAGGGTTCCGTTTTTTTCCTTTTGAGGTACGGAACCCTAAAAAGTAAAGTTATCTGACGATTGAAAAATCGGCCCTTTGTAGAATATAATTTTGTTGCTTATAAATAGCAAGCAGGTACTTAAGTAGGTACAAAACACGTGACAAGTTCCGGTGTCACGTTTATTTATGTGAGTGCAGTGGTGGCCCAGTGGGAGTGCAGTGGTGGCCCAGTGGTAACGGCTGCGACTTACTAGTTGTAGGTCGTAGGTTCGAACCCAAGCAGGCGCTTTACTTTGTGTAAATTATTTCATCACCACTGCTCTCAAAACGGTGAAGGAAAACATCGTGAGGAAACCGGCATGTCCTAGAACCAAAAATTCGAAGACATGTGACATCTACCAACAAGCACTGGGCCCGCGTGGTGGATTACGGCCCACTCCCTCTCACCGAGAGGAGGCCTGTGTCCCAGCAGTGGGAACATTATAGGCTGATTATGTTTATTTATGTATTTAAAGCATAATTATGTAAAATGAAATATCCCATGATTAGCAAGCAAACAAATCATATGCATGACGCAGTACCCAATGACTGTGACGTCAGCATTCGATACATTTAATCAATCTGCGCTCGCGCACGTGCAACATAATATAAAGATCGATGTCTGTGTTTACCTATGCATTAAGAAATTAGGCATGCTGGATGCATAGCTTCACGCTCATTTTCTCAGTAGGTACCTCTTAAATTCACTTATAGGTACTCTCGGTATGAGTAGCTGGTCAAGAACGTAAATATGCGTAAAGTCTGACGTAAGTACAAGTTATATTTCTACATGGGGTTAAAACTGGTGAAAATAGTTCAAATAGTGCTCCTAAAGAGTTCCGCAAATCGCTTCCTGAAAACTTATGAAGACTTAAGTATCGGTATCTCTGTAAAGCTAATTCTAGCCGTGGAAGGGGGCCTGGTGACCTGTAACAGAGGTTTTGCCAAAAACCTATATCAGGCACCAGTCTCTCACAAAGGTGGAATACAGCAGTGACAATTTTTTTGTACACTTACATTAAGTCAGCTTAGTGAAGAGAGAATAAATGTCATTAGATTTTGATTTGATTTGAGTATCGTACTTTATTATTCAACGTCAACAAACCGTCAATACCCGTCAGCCGTAGTCTTGAAGATATCATGAACCTATAGGTGCAGGATGTCAGTGCCGCCTGGACTGGGAGGCCTACTACCCACATACCGGGATAAACCTGGATAGGGATACACCCTCCTTACACCCTTCGCGTCCAGCGGTCACGGCCGTCCGGCAATTGCTGGTCCTAAAGTCAGCTTAAGGTGAGTTTAGCTGCTAACAGTGCCATGCCACTATTGAGAAAAAAATAATATGTCAGGATCCTCATAAGTTCGAAGTCATAGCAGTTAACGCCAAAAACGGCCGCTTTAACGCTATAACTTCGCTTGCTTAAGGTTTAGTGTTGATTGTTTTGATACAAAAAATTCTACAACATCTGACTAAAAATGTGAGCATAGGAAATTTCAAAATTTTTGTTGTTCTAGAACCATAGCCAGGGCCATCTGGATCTGGGAGTCAAAAGCAACCTATCGGCGACTATGACGATTTGTCGGTCGACTATTGATCTTGACTTTTGGTCACTATTCGTCTGTCAAACGTAGTGATTGTGGCTCAAGTTTCCACCTTTACCGACCATCGTGTTGGATAATAGTTAGCAAGGAAACTTCTCAAAAAGCCATGAAAACCCAGAAAAAGCCTTCTTACTTGCATGGCCATTTGAAGTTTGCGGGCTTATTATGATGTCTGGGGATTGTGGCTAAGGTGGGGCTTATGGCTAAGTAATAACAGCCGCTCGGGTTGATCAATCAGGTTAAGCTACGCTTGCCACGGTTGGTCCGTGGTTGGGTCACCACACGATGCGTGACCATCTTCACATACCAAAACCACTCCGTGCCTCGGAAAGCACGTTAAGCCATTGGTTCCGGCTGTCATTCGTGGATCTTTGACAGTCGTTACGGGTCGTCAGAAGCCCAAAAGTCTGAGAATCAGTCTTACCAAGTGGTATCGTATTACCCAGTAACTGGGTTGTTGAAGTCAGATAGACAGTCGCTCCATGTAAATTACTGGTATTCAGCTGTATTCTGTTAGACTGGAAGCCGACCTCAACGTACAGAGACAACGTACTTTGTACAAAGTTAACTGAATTTTGTGTTAAAACAAAAGGTCATTATCATTTGCCTAGCCTTTTCCCAACTACGTTGATGTACATACGGATACGGTTACATACATCTCATTCCAAAATCTGTTTATACAATCCTGCAACCCCGATCACTTAGATACAGACAATAATACGTTCAAAGATTAATTTCTAGCGTTTACCCATCACTGTTTGTCTCTTTGCCGTTTTAATCAAATATTCATCAATGCGGCACAGGATGTAGAATCGAAGTCCGGATATTAATAGTTCCATAGCAATCACGCAGCCAGCGATCTGTCTATATGTCATGAGAGGAAACTTCCAGTTAATATCATGTTCATTTACATACAGAAATCATTACTTTTGTATTGATGGCGATTATGGATATTATTTTAAAAGCATTCGTTAGGCAGATGTCTGAGGATTTCCTTAGTTGTTGATGTTCTACGAAATGTCGAGATGACGACGATGTCGATGATTGAGTGCCTCTTTCATTGAATAGGAAACAGAATAACCGGCTAGTCAACGATGCATCCGTCAAGGGCGTGATTTTACCCCTAATTCTAAACAACTTTCCCATGAGACACGTAAAAATAATAAAAAAAGAACTACTGATTGTGTACCGTAAGTACGGTTACCATCTAGTTACACATCACACTAATATTATAAAGGCGAAAGTTTGTGAATGTATGTTTGTTACTTCTTCACACTGAAACGGCTGCAAATTTGGTATCTCAAACTCAAAGCATTTATTTCAAATAAACCAATTACAAGCACTTTTGAATTGTGAAGGGGTCTGTCAGTCAGAAAGATGAAGCTAGTTGCCCATGGGAGTACCCAGCTTTTGGCCCGGGGGGTGGTGGGGGGGGGGGGGGGGGGGGGGCAAATCAGTAATTTCTGAAGTCGGGACCCCCATATGTTTTTTTTTCGCCTCATAAATAAGGTCTCATAGATTTTGCCGAGGACATTGAGCAGACTCCTCAATGTCCTCGGCAAAATCTATGAGAGCCTTATTTATTAGCGCCTCAAAGATTATACCGAGACAAAGGGCCTAATTCCTAACGAGCAGTTTGGTTTTCAAACCCAAAACTCTTGCGTACAACAGGTCCACCACATCAACGAACACATAAGCGTTGATTTCCAACGTGGTTCGATGACGGGTGATGTTTTCTTCGATGTAGCGAAAGCGTTTGACAAAGTCTGGCACAACGGTTTACTATAATAAGCTTTACAAACTCGATGTGCCAGACCGTCTCACATGCTCATATTACGAAACTTTTTGCCTTTCCGCACTTTTCGCTATCGTATAGAAGAAGCACTATCCTCTCCCCACCCCATTCACGCAGGTTTCCCTTAGGGCTCTGTGCTTTGTCCACGTTATTTACCAGCGATATCCCGAAAAGTAAAAAGGCACAGTTGGCTCTGTTCGCAGACGAAACGATTATAGTATCATTTACTGTTCTAGGCAACGCCAAGACCCGATATCTCGCACTCTCCAAACCACAGTCTTTAAACTCGGCGCGTGGTTTCGAAAGTGGAGAATCAAAGTCAATCCCAACAAAAGTCAAGTGGTTCTCTTTTTAACCGACTTCCAAAAGGAGGAGGTTCTCAATTCGTCGGAATGTATGTTCCCCGATTACTCGAAAATGGCTAGACCGATTTGGATTTTTCTTTTTTTGTTCGAAAGGGTATACGTCCCAAGTGGTCCCATGATCATCAAGTCAGGATCTGATGATGGGATCCCATGGAAATCGAGGGAAACCCTCAAATTTTATAGGCACACCTATATCGATTTCGGTATTTTTTATAGTAACTCGTGCATTTGCTCTTGGAAAGTACCATTCGGTGAGCTGGAACTGATGATGAAGACCACAGAGGGCCATCGGAAATACTCAATTATATCTAAGTATATAACAGGTTGCGATTCGATTACTTTAATATGGTTTATGCTCGTCAAAATAATGGTAATGGTGACTTCACCATGAGTTCCATTTCTCCTGGTTCTTACTAGGAGAACTCCTCAAAAATTAACGGTCCTGCATCGGGAAAAGCAACATTTTGTAAAACGTGATGAGCAGCTGACATTGGGTTATTGTAACTTAGATAAATTACAAACTGAACCACTAAAAAGTGAAAAATAAAAACTTTTTTACAAAAACAAAAACCGACTTCCAAAAAAAACACTACAAAGTGAAAAATAACTTTAATTTCGGAAGTCGGTGGCAAAAAACTAAAATACAGATCCAAAGACACCGACTTCCGAAATTAAAGTTATTTTTCACTTTGTAGTGTTTTTTTTGGAAGTCGGTTTTTGTTTTTGTAAAAAAGTTTTTTGAAACTGCGTCTCAATCGATTTCACCCCACCGACCGATCACCATGTTTGGCATCCCTTGGGTTCTAAGCGAGCCAAATATCTAGGTGTGACCCTCGCTTAGAGTATTAAACCAACCCCTCGATGAGCACTTCTAAGCACATAAAGCAGTCTCGTTCTGAATGCACGTAGCAAATTGTCACTTAAGTGCAAGTTGCGCACCTATTAATACAGCGTGTATTCTCCCATAATTATGAGCTGAGCCTGTAGCGGATAATAATTATCCAGATATGATCCAGCCTGTCCCTCCTTTCTGTACTCACCCCAGCGACGCCCTATGCCGAGGTACGTACACCACAGTTGGTGCGTTTAACATGCAGCTTACAAAAGCCAGGTTTATGGCCGCTTTTTTTTTAAATATTTTTTTCTAAAATTAATGCATAATATATTGTACTAAATTGTAAAGTAAGTACACGACGACGACGACGACAACGTGACGTGGCTTTAATATAACTTTTTTCGACAACATTACTTAGGCAAACAAGACCCGGGCAGCTGCACTGGGTACGCCCATAGTTGCCCATTCCAAAGCTTAGTAGGTCCCAATGGAGAAGAACGGGCAAGAAACTCCACGGACACACTTATAAAATCAAATATTTTTACAAAATATTGGTTACATAGTTTTCATATTGAAAATATACATGTAGGCTACTTTTTATCCCGGCCTACGCGGGTGATACCGTGGGGCACAGCTTAAGCGCATAATACACATAAGTGGTCAAGGCATATTATAAAGTTCCTTGGTCCCTTGGTACGTGACGTGACAAATACGAGGAAGTAATGAATCAGGTTTCCCATAAACTTCGATAACATTTTATGTTCTCCCGTGACTTCCATCTTAGATAAGGATTGAAGGAACTCCACGATTGTCTTGACTCACAGGCCTTTCTCAGAAGAATACCAATCAAAAATGAGTGTCTATGTAATCATCTCTATTTTGATTTCAGGATTAGTCAATGATAGTAGCAAGAGCACAGAGTCTAATCGGAATGAATGATTTCCGTCGGTTTGTACCAGTTCTACAAACAATGACTAACTACACACACATGGTTAAACGATTGATTCTAATTGTCTCGCAAACATAACTACATATCACAGTCTATGTTTCAAATTCTTAAGGGGATACAACGTTAATGTTGTGTTTTTAAAAATCCTATAAACCAAATGTATATGGTTAAATCATTTAGATTTTCTTTAAGTGTTAATTATTTGACTATATTGTCTACTGTACTTGAAAATTTTTCGATTGAAAAAAATTCCAAGGTAGCACCGTCTATTTTCTGTTTTATACGATTATACGTAAACAGTTCCTTACTGTGCAGTAAAATTTGCTATAAATCGAAGGTATTTAAATATGTTAAGAACTTACTAAGCTAAAAATTGATTTAAATACAGCATTTTGTCATTTAAACGAAGCGCGTTTAGTTCCGGTGCGCGTTAGAGTCTTCTATCTCTCTCGCGTCAAACTAGACAGCCACAACTCTATTCTACATATACACCGAGCTAAACCACGCTTCAATATATCCTCTTAAGGTACCTCCCACACTGTCTTGAAGGAGATTGCTCCTACCGTGAAAAGGCATCATAAACGCTGAGGCATGATAATTTGGCAGATTTCCCTGTGTGTTACGGTTACGTAAGTATAGCGGGCTCCGTGCCTTAATATTTTAAGCTCCCGTACAATGAGAACAAACGCATTACCTGTGTAATGTATGTATTGTACAGTATTCTTTCCTTTTCTAGAGAAAATACACGTCTCTTCTAACGTAGGTACAGCCCGTACAGCCGAGGAGCTTTGTACCGCTACTGTATTCTCATTGTCCGTGCTTCTCATACGGCTAATGTTTATAAAACATTACTCGCGATACGGTCCGTATAGGAAACAATATCGATAAGCAATTTCTTCATTTCCTAGTAGCGCCATTTGTTATTGCATTTGCCCTTGATTTGAGTTCTGTAGCAACCCGATGTGTTGTTTTATTCCTACCTACCGTTTTGCATGTACACGCTTGGAAACAAAAGACAATGAGGACGAAATTGGCCCTGTTGCCGGGGCCATACGTACGGACATCACCGTTGATATCGCGTATGATATATCGCGTTGAAGGGCGATAACCGTAGGTGTAACCACCACTACGGCGATAATTTGACAACGGCATTCACATTGCCGATTGACGAGGGGGTTTGAATTCAATGAGCATTGACGTTGATCGTTCAAGTGTGGCCACTCAATTCATCGCGTTGGACAACGGAACAATTACCGCGGTGTTTAAAGCGTTTATGGGCATTGACGTTGACTATAGTGAGGCCCCGGCATATGAAAGGTGATTTTTTTGAAGACAGATGTAACATTAAATGAAGCAACAAATAGAACAAAGCATAGGTAGGTACCTAGTTTTTGTGTACAGCATTAAAACTTTTGTAGTACGTACAAACTACGCTATTTCCCCAAGAGGACCGAATGACGAGCATATTATTACAAAATTCATAAAGTTATGTTTAAAATACTGACATATTTTTTATAGGTATAACTAATTTAGTCTGGTATTCAGCCAGCTATAAAATAACAAACGTAGGATCCCACGCCGCGCCGGGAGCCATGTTTTGTCTGAAACAGACGTGAATTTCAATTTTTATACGAATCGTCCGTGTTTTCAGACTCGTTAAACAATCTGATGAAAAATCAATAGCTATTTACTTTGCTCCATTTAAATGGCTGTATGTATGGGTATTTTTTAAAACGAAAAAAACACTTTGTAATCTAACTTTTAACTCGACTTCATCTAGCTTATTTTTGTTTTTTTTTTTTTTAATATGACGTGTAAAAGAGATTCCGATATCCTATTTACAGAATAAACAATTTCATTTCATTTGACTAGGCCTCCCCCATGAACCGCCACTTTGACCAGTTCTGTACTTCTCGCATCCAGTGGATTCCTGCGGCCTTTACAAGGTCATAGGTCGGTGAGAGGCCTTCCAACGCTAAGTCTTCCGGTACGCGGTCGCCACACCAGAACCTTTCGGCCTTGGCTATTCTTCGGGTTCTGTCGGTTACCTTGGTTCCCCTGTGGATCTCATCATTTCTGATTCAATCACGTAGGGAAACTCCAAAGATAGTCCTCTCCATTACCCAAACACTTCATTTCACCCTGAAGTGAGTTTGTTTGTTACGCGTTCACGCTAAAACGGCTGAACGGATTTGGATGAAATTTGGCACATAGGTAGACCGTGACCTGGTGAAGGACATATGCTCTTTTTATCCGGTATTGTAGACGAAGTCGCGGGTGTTAGATTTTATATAATATATAACTATAACTATCTATAAGTGTATATATATAGATACTACTCAAATAGCAATCCTTGAATGTCAGGATGGTTATTAGTTATTTTATTTACTGTGTATTAAAGTATTATTGTTTACTGTGTTTTACTGTGTTCTATGAATATGGTGTGTAAGGGAAGGATTTCATAATTAAAAGCACAGAAAGACAAGACTAGGTAGGTATTTATTATTTCAATTAATCTTGTCAATAATTATTCATCTTTAACGAGAAAGCTATTGTCCGTTCGCAAAACTAGGTCTTCGTGGAGAAGAACGAACAAGAAACTCCACGGAAACAGTGTTTAAGTATTCTATCAACATATTTCTTACATTTCCATAAATTATAGTTATCTCAAACAGTTCAGAATAATAGCAACATAATAACAATAACTTACGTGACATCTGGTACGTCTATTTCACATCACAACGGCACTAGCACTAGCCACACTAGCCACTTGAACGTCCATCGAGCAACTGCCTCGATAATGTCATTACAATCCTTTTTATATCCTACTACCCCCTCTTTCCATCAAACGTCAACTGACAGTATTGTACCAATCGTTTAAAACAACCTATTATATTAAAATAGCAATATAAATTCTAAAATATATTGCTGGTCCTATTAAATATTACGTAATTATTTAAACAATAACATCTATACGATATTTACAAGATAAGAGTCGTATATTTTATAAACACAATAACTAGTCAAATTAGATACTTCTATATTGGTTCTAAGCTTCGTAAATGTGACAGATGTCATTATCCAACAAACAGTTTTATCTAAAGGTGGTTTTACAGTGATTTTATGGTTTAAATCACAACCGAACCAACTTCTGGAATCAAGGTAATCTCAATTTTACTTAATACTTAAAAATATAGTGCTAAAATTTATAAAAATAATTATCAAATATAACACGGGCAACAGCTGGTTTTAAATATAGAGAGAAAAAAATACTCAGCACACATTCCTCACTTGAACTTTTACTTCTTATTATTGTCTAAATACATATATTTTCGTACTTATAACGTGTCAGTGTAATTTCTTCATAAGTAGCTCTTCTCTATCATTCGTCTCGCGGTCATGTGCCCGAGTGAGCAATATCACAAAGTACATTGTATTGAGTTAATTATAATGTTACGTCACTGGCCACAAGTGTAGGTACTAAGTTTACGTTTGTGTTTTACGATCCATTTGCTCAAAGAAATTACTTTGAACTAATTTCCAATCTACAATACTAATAACATAACATAATATCACGCCTGTATTCCACGAAGGGATGGGCAGTGTACCTATAATAGGTACACCCAAATTTAGGCAATTGTGTTTGAGCCCCATGTGTTTCCCTAGTTTCGATATGTGCACATTATGAAGACTCACACTGTATGGTCAAATCCAAAGAAATCGTACATGGTTCAATTTTTAAGTATAGTCCAAGAGCTAGATCGAAGAGTTTACTATAAACTCTTTGACTATACTTAAAAATTGAACTCAAATATCTTCTAAACAAGACCCGACTAAATCTGTGACTTGGCGAAAAGTTGAAACTAATTTTGGGAGAAAACAGATCGTCGCTACGTGCCCTAGTTTTTGAGATATAAATGTGGTCAAGCTGGGGAGTCACTCTCCAGATCGGCCACCAATGAACCCTTGTAACTTTTGAACCTGTGACCGACAAATTCTGATATTTGGCGGTTTGGCGGCAAACGACTAATTGTTTGTGTTATTTTTTTTTAAGTTATTTTTTAAATGAATTGGACCACTAAACTCTCAAAAGGTGCTGTGGTCCAACTATTTTTAAAGTTGGACAACTGCCCCTAGTAAAGACCCATGGTCCAGCTAGTTGTACAGAGCAGTTGGACCACTGCCCCAGACTGATGTTATCCTATGCACTGTGATGGCCATTTGTTTTTTGTGGGCTTTTTGTGTGAGAGTATTTCTGGGTGGTCTCGCTTTCGCTCGCTTATTTCTGGGTTAGCGTTGTGAGCCTATTGCCATCAACCGGGCACTAATCCAGACTCCGGGCTGCTACTGAAAATTCCAGATGGAAAAACCCAATAACGCTTTGCCCGACCCGGGAATGAAATGAAAAAAAAAAGAACCCAGGACCTCATGCTCAGCAGTAGCGCCTGGCGACCACTAGACCAACGAGGCAGTTACAAATTACAACATGTTACACATAACATAATGTTGTAATTATGTTGTATTTGGGTATTATATGTATACTTCAGAGTTCAGACCTAATCTATTATACTCGTAGACTCGTAGACACGAGCGGCGGTGTTAAGGTCTACTTTTTTAACCGACTTCAAAAAAGGAGGTTCTGTATTCGACCCGTATGTATGTATGTTTGTATGTCCGGGATTTTCTCAAAAACTAATAAACCAATTTTGATTATTCTTTCACTAACATAATACACTATCAGCTCCAGTTCTTCTGGTGCTTACTAGGAGAACTCCTTAACAATTAACGTCCCTGCATCGGGAAAAGCAATATTTTGTTAAAGATGGTGAGCATTTGACATTAGGCTATTGTAACTTCGATAAATTACAAACTGACCCACTAAAAAGTGAAAAAAAAAACTTTTTTACAAAAAAAAAAAAGAACAACCGACTTTCAAAGACACCGACTTCTGAAATTAAAGTTATTTCTCACTACAGTTTTTTTTTTTGAAACTTGGTTGTTGTTTTTTTTGTACAAAAGTTTTTTATAAAGTTAATTTATTGTAAGATATAAAGATTTACTTACGAGCGTATCCAAAAAACAAATTCAGATATTGCTGCTTGGTCAGTGTCTCGGTCGGTGCGTGCGAAAAAAATAAGCTTTTCCCTAAATTAATCTTCGGATACCTCGTCAAAATGTAAGGAACAGCAGATTTTTTTTTTCAGGATTTTAGGTTTGTTTCCATAGTAAAAGTTGTTCATAATGATGAGTACAATGACCCCTTTAGAGATTTCGTGTATGAGTAGATACTTAGACCTTATTGTATATATATATATTGTAGACCACCGCTTTGCAGCGGGAGGCCCACTTGTATGATATTCCATACTTCACAGATAATGCGGTAAAAGAAGCCGTGCGCGCTACGCCTTACAGTTCCTTGTATTATAAAATGGCGTGGCCTTACAGGTATCAATAATCGCCTTAGGTGTCGTATGCAGGTGTCTCAAGCAATCATGTGCAAATGACACCCAGAGGCGGAACTTGAGAGCTATTGTACGATTTAGTTGTAGCCAGAACTAACCAGGTGCGATCCAATTGGTGGCTTAGGTAGGACATGACAAACTCGATCGACGTAAAACCATTAGTAAGTCATTGCAATGTGATTCTTGTCTCGATAATGCGTTGATCAGTCTCAGGCCATGGCATGCTAAGACAGACCCCAGAGGTCTAATTGTGTGCTTTGTTACACCTATGTAAGGAATTTGTAATTTATAAATAAATAAAATAAATAAGGTAAACCAGCTGACCCCACACGTTGTTCTGTCCAAATTACATGTACTTATGAGAAAATTATTTTTCTTAATAATTGTTTTTTTCGTGAATTTTTCCTGTTTTAATAGTTATTCTGCTATTCGGGGCGGGAGACAAATCCAACAAATCAAACATCGTAAAAATTTATCCAGCCGTTTTTGAGTTATACATGGTGTAAATAACCCGACTTTGTTTTATATATATATGTGAAACAGGGCCGGGTCGCTACATAGTATATGTATATACTATGTAGCGACCCGGCCCTGTTTCGCACGGTTATTACGACTTGACAAAACATGAAGGTCTATTTATTATATATAAATTAAATATTAATGTAGTTAATATATTCCGTAGATAATTTATTCCGGAAGGTTTATATTATAAACCTTCCGGAATAAATTCTCTAAATGATATTGAAAACCGCATCAAAATCCGTTGCGTATTTTAGAAGAACAACGCGGCCACACAGACAGACACGAAAAGAGACTTTATTTTATAATAAGTATAGAATAAAAAGAAAGAAAGAAAGAAAGAAAATACATTTATTTAGCACAGACTAAATTAAAGAGGCACACAAAATAATAACAGCAGATTTAAATAGCAATAATAATAAAAAAATCAACATTAGCGATAACAACAACAATAAAATTACAATGCAGGAATGTAAGTATGCCTCACGGCTGTGCCAAAAAGGTCCAGTTCAGGAGAAATGCCAGACAACTAGTGCCTGACGCTGGTTTTCAACTGGACCAAAATGTAAGGTAACGGACGTAAATCAGTTTTATACTAGAATACTTATAGATATAGATAGATAACAAAGAGATTATAGATGTTTTTACGGCAATCGCATCCTACCTCAGTTCTAGCCAGACTCGATGGTGGGATCCCATTTGTGGTTAAAGGATCCCTCTGTCGGGATAGGATCCTGTTCTTCGAATTGAAGAATTAGTTCAATACTACGGATTTAAAAGTTTGGTCGTTCCGATTTGTCAACGAATTCGATTAGGTAATGTTAGTGTTAAAGTCGGTGTAATAAGTCATAAGTCATAAGTCATAAGTAATTTATTTCTTAACAATATACATTGTGTACAAAGTGTAAAATATAATCAAAACCAGTACATAAAAACAGTAAATAACAACATCTCATTAATTGACAATAATAATGAATAAATCTATACTTATAATAAATCTGTAGAGAGGTCAATTCTGTACATGATATATATTTTCAAAATAACTATCAGGGGGTAATTAGTGATCGATACTGATGCCAAAAATGCAATCAGTAAAATTTTTGTCTGTCTGTCTGTCTGTCTGTCTGTCTGTATGTTCCTTATAGAAACAAAAACTACTCGACGGATTTTAACGAAACTTGGTACAATTATTCTTCATACTCCTGGGGAGGTTATAGTATACTTTTCATCACGCTACAATCAATAGGAGCAGAGCAGTGAAGGGAAATGTTGGAAAAACGGGAGAACTTGCTCCATTTTTTAAGCTTCCGTCGCGTGTGCAGCCTTAATGGTTAAAGCTACATAGAAATCATTTATGACGGAAAAATTCTACATAAAATTATCTAAAAAATATCCCACCACAGCATATGTCTATCTTTTATGGTTGACTCACAATAACACGTGTAACTCCCGATAGCTTAGCAGTCCAATACATTAACTTAATAACATACAAGGAGTTACACGCTGACGGAGTCGCGGGCACAGCTATTAATAATAATATTCTGCGGTTCCTTATTGCGATATTTTTCAACAGTATTGTGGATTGACATATTAGGTATATTTCCCTACTAAAATACGAAAGTTAATCTGTCTGTTACATCAAAACCACTGAACCGTGAGGAATGACATATGGTACTTTTTTACGAAAAACGACGGAAACGCGGACGAAGTCGCGGGCAAAAGCTAGTTTATAATAAGAATGTAATGTCAAAAATAAAATGTCAAATATATACCTATATAAAAAAAATAAATAATAATAGTAATCCAAATTCCATTAAAAACATTCCAGTAAACATAAACAAATAATGTCAAAAAATACAATTCAAATATAGATAGTAGGTAATGGTAATGTCTTTGACAGTCGTTACGAGTCGTCAGAAGCCCGAAAGTCTGACAACCAGTCTTACCAACAGGTATCGTATTAGCCAGTTACTGGGTTGTGGAGGTCAGATATGCAGTCGTTCCATGTAAAATAGACTGTTAGACTGGAAGCCGACCCCAACATGTTGAGGAAAGGCTAGGCAGATGATGATGATGATGATATTAAAGTCGGTGTAATGGATTTGGATGAAATTTGGTACAGCAGGGTAAAAGGGTGGAATCTATCCTAGATTAGCATTACTTTTTATCAGTGGGTATGTCAGGAAATGTCAGTGGGTAGGCCAACAAAGCCATGGACAATACAGCCTGATAGGTACAATACAATTATTCTGATACGAATATTCAGAATAGGCATATCAAACTTCAAATCTAGGAGAAACGTTTCAAGAAAGTGTCGGAAAGAAAGTCTAAACCTTTTTGCAACTTTTCTTACACTTGTTAAAGTATTCTTACTGTTTGTTGGAAATCTTCACAAGTTCACACATCTTAAAGTTCAGGTTATATTTTAACTTAGGCACTTAAAGTCGTGGGAGTTTCTATTCAGTTTCAAGTAGTTGCTACCCAATAAAGTCTTGGAGAACAAGTTTTAGTGGGTGGGCTCTGCTTTATATTCGCGTCGAGTTTAGCAAGGACAATATTAGTTAAAGTAGGTATTTAATTTATTTAACTGAGTAACTGACTGGGTCTTTAAATACAACATAAAAGGACCACGCCTGTATGAGGAGCAGGTAGAAGAGTTCTTTTTTTTTGTGCCAATTATTAAGTACTAAGTCCCATGTCAGTAATGAGGGGAACCATTGCTATAACTGGGCAAAAATTTAGACTTCAGAATTCGGACTTCGGGCTGCCATGAACGACCAGTAGATCATCCAGGCAGTCTGTTTATAATTACTTTCCAGATCGTATTTCACAATAATCTATTGCTTATTATAGGATACATATCTGCTAATAGCTCTAATATTCCTTCCAAGGACACGTCTTCCCTACCATTATCGCGCCCCCCAGGCTACTCCTTGATCTGCAATGGTCTCTGTTGCACCATGTAACATGAGGCAACAGGGGCTAGTGTGAATCTTTGGATTCATTCGAGTAATCGAGTCTGGTCAAACCACGCTGGCGTCGCGGTCGGTGCATTTCATTCATTCAACAACATAATAGTCTATTCGGTACACCTCATACACGCGAGGTCTATAATTTAAGAACCCTTGACATTGGAGCCGAGATTTGCTCACCCTAACCGGTTGTATCTTCTTTCAATAAGATCACTTCCGCGCAGCACACTGGCCAACCTCACAGTACAGAACCAACCAGAAGGCGCACACGATCATAACACACACTTTGTCCAAAAACAAAACAAACATTGGGGCTCTTGCCTCTCTTCTCTCTTCCAACCTCTTAATATGGCTACATTGGAAACATTTAATCATTTGAAGGGAAAAATATTTTCTCTTTTCTGGGTTTACGCGCAGAAAATATAAAATTAGAGAAAAAGGGTAAAGTGTAGTTAGACATCTAACTACACTTTCTATATATTTGTATAGTATAGTTATTTAATTTAATATTTAGAGTACATACATAGTTGTCTAATAAATAATCTACTACCTATTGTGTACAAGGTGTAACTTACATAACGCACAACCTCTGGGGCCATTGTACTCATCCATCATTATAAATCACTTTGACTAGGGAACCAAACCTGAAATCGCGAAAAAACAGCTGTTCCCATATTAAAAGTTGTTCATAATGATGAGTACAATGACCTCTGAAGAGGTTGTGCGATATTTAAGTTACACGTTTTGTATAATTTACCTATCAAATACATTGTCTTATTATACAATAACACTTATTATGAGCAGCTTTTGACGAAAAACAGAAGCCGCGATCGCGAGGCAACGTTTTGGCTGCCTCGCGCTCGCGGCTTCTGTTTTTTCTGCATTCTGAGCAGTGAACGTGGATACAGTCGTTCTCATGACGTATTGTCCGGTCATTATGCGAAGCGCACGCCGCCATTGTTCTGCCAATAGGTTTTGATGAACATTGTTACTTTGTTGATTTTATTAATGGCGCTGAACTGATTGCGCTCGCTAGTTTGTATTCTTTGGCATTTTATTTGTACTGACATGGAGTTTTTTTTGACGTCTTTTTTATGTTGATAGTTTCGCTTGGAAAGGAATAAAAGGTTTATGTTTTGTTGAAAGGATTTTTTGCACATTTAAAGTTTTTCCGTAAAGCCCTCTAAGGGCCGGTTTCTTGATCCGTAGTTAACTCAACCAATGGTTAAACATAGTAACTAATGGTTGAATTTTGGCTAACTGTGTAGGCTAAACATGAATGAGTTACTATGAATGTATGCATGTTAACTCATTCATGTTAAAAAATAGTCATTTTGGTAACCATATTTAGGCAAAATTCAACCATTACTTATTATGTTTAACCATATGGTTAAGTTAACTACGGATCAAGAAACCGGCCCTAACTAAGCTAAATAATAATATTATGGTGGTTTAGAGTAGGTTCTCGTCGATAGTACGCTCAATATAAAATCTAAGTAAGTGTCTAAGTAAGTAGGTATTGAGTGATATATTTTGTATTTCAAGATTTTTATTCTTGTTACCTATATGTCGCATTTATTGGCTTCCTGGTTGGTCTGATAGTTGGAAGCGCGATTACTGAGCATATTCTTCTGGGATCGATTTCCTTGTAGGGTAAAATTTTACAGGGATTTTCAATAGGAATTGCTCAGTAACGCTCGGAGTCTGGATTAAAACCCGGTTAGTGAAATTAAACCCGCGTAAAATACTGTACGTACTATACGTAAAATACTGGTATTCAGCTGCATCCGGTTAGATTGGAAGCCGACCCCAACATAGTTGGGAAAAGGCTAGGCAGGCAGTGACAATTAAACACGCCCTCTATTACATTGGGCTTGCGAAACATGGTTAATAGACCTCTGCTTACACCTTCAGAGAATAGAAGTATGATGTTACGATAAGATTGAAAAATACACAGCAGAAACGTATAATACTGAAGCTGTACCATTGAATTTTATTGAGAGAGAAGTGGGTTATTCGGTGCGAACGGATAAATAACGGATGCCAAGGTCGTCGGTTCGATCTTAACAGTCAGCAAAGGTTGGCTGACGAGTACCCATTCAATGAATTGATGAGGTTGATCTCAAACTCCAATGAACCGAGATTAAAAAGACTGAAACATCACGTCGGTCTTTCAAGAAGGGACAGGCAGACGTGTTTTGTTTATTACACCCACATTTCGCCAGATGCTAAGTTCCTATAAGTATTGGATGAGCATATTGCATGAGCAGTGGTGGCCTAGTGGCAACGGCCGCGACTTACGAGTTGTAGGTCGTGGGTTCGAACACCGGCAGGCGCTTTACTTTGTGTAAATTATTTCATCACCACTGCTCTCAAAACGGTGAAGGAAAACATCGTGAGGAAAAAAATGTCCTAGAACCGGAAATTCGAAGACATGTGACATCTACCAACCCGCACTGGGGCCGCGTGGTGGATTTCGGCCCGCTCCCTCTCACCGAGAGGAGGCCTGTGTCCCAGCATTGAATAAAATACCATTATACCATTTTTCTTTACCATTATAGGCTGATTATGTTATATTGCCATTAATCGGGCACACATCTAGATTCCAGATCGCTTTGAATGATTTTTCAAATAAAAAAAATCCAATAACACTTTGTCCGACCTAGGAACCAAACTCAAAACCATGCGCTCAGCAGTTCTGCTTGCAAATATTTTACTAATTAGGTAGTCAAAAAGATTGAAAATAGGGAAAAAAATCATTTTAAAATCTCGAAGACATCAAAGTCAAGTGTCTATATAAATTCGATATCGAGTATCGAATCGCTCGGTTGATTGACGGTATCTAAGTAATCGAGACAGCAACTCGACCGGAAGCTTTCCGATGTCGGACGGACTTCACCGTCCGATAAACGACTAACGTTGGATTTCACTTTACATAACCCAACAACCTACAATATAGCATAATTATAATCAATTGCTAGAAAGCCATGTTACCTTTCACTTAAAGGCTCTTACAGACAGAGGCGATATCGCGGTCGCGACGCGATATTTCGATATTATATCCGTAGAAAAATATCGCATCGCGACGCGATATCGCCTCTGTCTGTAAGAGCCTTAAATCGTCGCAAATCTCAATTTAAATGAAGTTTTTTGGAAGAACATCCTGTGTCATTAGTTCATTACACTTGCGACTAAAAAAATTGGTTCATTTTTTATCTGTAACGCAGCACAGATTATAAAAATGCTAGCATAGATACAGTGACATAGATATATGGAAATGATTGCTAATTGCATGAATGATTAATGTTTATCACGTGCGTCAGTTCAGATCATGTTATATGCATGATATTGTTTTGAATTTTTAATCCAGTTTTCATACGTAGCACTATAATTGTATGATAAATTTTGACAGAAAAATATTAGAACAAAGTTCAGCAAATGTGACGTAACAAAAAAGCGATATGCCCTGTTGACCCCATGTATTAAAAAAATAATAACTGTTGATACTTCTGTACATAATACACAGCGAAAGGAACTTTTTTTAACCTACGATATAATTAAAAACTCGGTATATTTAGTATACCGAGTTAGTAGTTAAGTTAGATAGTTAAGTTCTATTTTTAACCGACTTCAAAAAATGAGGAGGTTCTCAATTCGTTTCTTTTTTTTGTATGTTAGTTAAGTATTTCACGGGTGGCGATAAGATATCTCGATTAGTAGTTAAGCGACTATGACGAAGCTTTAAATAAATGGTTCTGATGAAAATGGTACCATCGAAGCGATCTGATGAAGAAGCCGGAAGGTAGGCATCGGAACTCAGTAATAAAACAATGTATCCTTGCCGTGTTTGGGCTTATTGGAATCGTCATGATGTGCACTCTGGCTATAATTGATTCAAATTGCGCTAGGTACTTGAGTTGTCAACTAACACTACGCCTACCAAACTTCTGACACGACTTAGCGCGACGTATTTGCTTTTTGCAACGTTTTTATTTGAAACTAGCTGTGCCCGCGACTTCGTTCGCGTGCATGTCGGAAATCAATACATAATGTGTCGCTTATGGTGTAGGTATCACTCCAATAAAAATGAAGAATCTTGCGATCTTGCCTGGTGGGAAGTGCTACCTGGGGTTCTCTACCACAGCGCTGCAGTTACTGCGGTTTATGATAGCGGGGTTTAACACGTATTCGGACTGCTGGAAACACAACGCGCCATTCCAAACTATCGTTACGGAAAGAACGAATAGCGGGGTTTACACGTACCTACAGTTTGGACCACGGATCTGTGGACTGCGTTCCAAACCGCGGATGGATCGCGGTTTGGACTGCGCATCAAACTGTCTTTCGTTGATACCGTGAACATCCATGTTTATGGAGGCAAAACTTTTAAAAACGATCGAAGTCCATAATTAGTTGACCACGGATAGCCAGTAATTTTCTTTGATTTCTGTACCAAATCACAGTACGTATACCTACTGTACGTTATTGAGGAGTTCAATTGTCTGATCTTCACCAACTCTGGAGAAAACTCTTTCAAACATAAGGTGTATGACATACGGACGGATAGACGGACAGGACGTAATGATAAGACTTCCCTTTCTATGTACTATTTGGCTACGGAACCCTAAAAACAGAAGAATTGAAAACCAACTTCTTTCTTTTTGAAGTCGGTTATAAAGATGCCTCAAATAATCTCGACCTCTAGAGAGAAATCCAGGTCCAGAGACCGGAATTCCAGGACAGCATCTATTTTATGACTGAAAATGTGTCACTCTTCTGCGGAAAATCTTGACACCGCGATTCCATCTATACAACATCTATCGGATACAGTGGTTAACTGGAAGCTCACTCTGCGTACAATAAATAAACTTACAAAGGTACCCAGTTTGATTTAAAAAAAAAGTGTGTGTGTCAGCTCTGACGACGACTGGCGTTTACTCCTTTTTTTTGTGACGATCCGACTTTCTATTTTTCGGTATTTTTTGCTACCATATCCTACGAATAAATGTCTTTGTCTTTGTCGGTCAAAAAGCAAAATTAAGGTGTTAAGGCGCTCGTCACCCCGGTCTCACCCAACCTGTCAATACTCCTCCTCTAACTCTCCTCTCAACCATAACTTACCACCCCCCTCCCTCTCCCCCTGTCACCCTCCCCTCTAATACCCCTCACCGAATCCCCTTCCCCCTTCCTCCCCCTCACACCTCCTTACTGCTTCTCCCTCCCTCTCACCGCGTCCCCCTGCCCCTCCCCTCTCAAACCCTCCCCCTCCCCTCTCCAACCCTCCCCCTCACCTTCTCTGTGTATGAAAAGTTGATAGGATTATTATAACTGACATTGCATTCATTTTCACTCAGAACACCACATCAGTTATTAGTATTAACTATCATCTTACAATTTTATGCCCATATTTAGGGATCCATACCTCAAAAGAAAAAAAACCGGTCAGTAGCGAGTCGGACTCGCGCACCGAGGGTTCCGTTTCGATTTCTGAAAAAGTGTGCTATTTAGAGACATTTATATTTTTTATTATATTTTGTTTTATTTTTCCTGTTTTCTTTGCATAAACTTCTATCACATAGAATAATTTCAGACTTCTTTGCAAACTTCGGAGATAAGGGGGTTGGGGGACGGTAGTTTTTTTACATTTTTCATCAAAAGTCGAAAACTATGCGTCCTAAAAAAAAAAATAAAAAAAATTGAGAATGTGCAAACAGCGCTCTTTCATATTATACCCCACATGCCTAAGTAGCCCCACTTTGAATTTTTAAGACCCCTTTTCAGTCCCTGTTGCAATAAAAATTAAAATATTTTTATTTCTTGCTTATTTGCAAAATAGTTGGGTAAACGTCATCTAAAACTGTTCCAAATTTCAAGTTGATAGCATTAACAGTTCTTGAGATATCCAGCTGTGACAGACAGACAGACAGACAGAGAGACAGACTGAGTCACACCATAAGGGTTCCTTTTATACCATTTTGGTACGGAACCCTAAAAACGGAACCCTTATAAGATCACTCGTGTGTCTGTCTGTCTGTCCGGCTGTCACAGCTAATTTGCTCCGAATCTATTTAAGTTAAAATTTGGTACACATAATTACGAATTTCTGTGATCCAAACGCGGACAGGTAGGTAAAGTAAATAAATGGATTTTGAATATGGGGGTCACTTTTGTGGGGCAAATAAGAAAATTAAAAAAAAAACTTTTGCAAACTGTACCGTGTGACATATCAGATGTAAGGGCCTAATTAATAAATATGAGGGTCTCAAATAGGTATATATTTTTATTATAATTTTTAAAATAATTAAAAAAGTTATTTAAGAAAATATATGAAAATTTACCAATATATCCCCTAATCTCCGAAACTACTGAGCCTAAAGTTTTGAAAAAAATACAGAAAATAGTTCTTTACTTGTAGATTACAGGAAAATCTATAAGAATAGTCTGTGGTCACAAAATAACATGGTAAATCTCTCAATATTGTGAGTACAAACTTACATTTACAGTTGGAATGTAAGTTTTTATGGGAGAATATGTTTTCCAACTACAATGTTAAGTTTGTTCTTGGGATAAATTCATCCCAACTACGGAACCCTTCATTGTGCGTGGTCTAACACGCACTTGGCCAGTTTTTTATATTTGAAATTCTTTTAGCGTTACTAATCAACCACCAATAGAATCAATCTGCCTAGGCTTTTCCCAACTATGTTGGGGTCGGCTTCCAGTCTAACCGGATGCAGCTGAATACCTGTATTTTACATGGAGCGACTGCTTATCTGACCTCCACAACCCAATTACTGGGTAATACGATACCCCTTGGTAAGACTGGTTGTCAGACTTTCGGGCTTCTGATGACCCGTAACGACTGTCAAAGATCCACGAATGACAGCCGGGACCAACGGCTTAAAGTGTTTTCCGAGGCACGGAGGAGTCTCGGTATGTAAAGATGCTCACCCATCCACTAACCAACCCCGGCAAGCGTAGCCCACCCCTATAAAGCGATTTTTAATGTTAGTACCATTTGGTATCAATAGATGTCGTTACGTGTATGAAGACACCGTCATGAAAAGTTCTTCTTGAACACTTTAAATTCATATATCTACTGATAGACTGAAGCGATTGCGATGAAACAAAAACTAAGTAAAACTCTGAGTTGCACACAATATTTGAGTATCAAATGTAACCACATTGATTTGTACTTTTGACGTGATACTTGCACAAAAATTTATGAACTCTCACAGACAAACAGACAAACAGACAAACAGACAAACAGACAAACAGACAAACAGACAAAAATGACAAAAATGGTAGAAATGGCATCTGTTGGTGATTCTTTAACACCCCAAATATTTTTTTTTTAATATTTGCAATGTACAGAAACGCCTCGTCTACAGATTTATTATATGTATAGATATAGATGGTGTACTCCTGAGATGGTCGCATAAAAATATCTTTAAGGCTGCAGTCTTGCAAAATTCACTCGCAGCGAATTATTTGCGCAACTTTGTGTTTTTTTTTAAACAAAAGTAATGAAATAACATGAAATATTATTATTGAACGTGAATAACCATAATATAAGTAATAGCTGGATATTTTTTTTAGATTCATCTGGGTGGATTATGTTAGGTAAATCAAGCGTTAAATACAGCTCTTTCGCTCCAACAACGATTCGAGTTATGTTTGTGCACTTGCATTGGGCAATACAAATTTTATTTAGAAAATCTGTTCAGCGCATAATTGTTTCCATATTCTTGTCTTTAAAATGCGCTGATTACTTTTTTCTAATTATCTTTCATTTTCTTAATTCGGATGTCACAATGTCATCGAAATTCTCTGTTTTTATCTCTTAATAAACGGTTTGTTTCATAATAACAAAGCATCGTACGCATGTAAGATTTGGTTGGTTTAATGCCAAGAGTTCAATAAAGCAAATACTAAAAAAAATTGCATCTAAATCACCTTAGTCTAACAATAATAATAATCTCAAAAGACCTCCAAAACGCTCCGACCCACTAAGAAATTTCACTCGCAATTCTTGTTCATAAACTCTGTATTGGAGGTATTTTGAGATTATTATTATTGTTAGAGTAAGGTGATTTAGGTGCAATTTTTTTTTAGTACTTGCTTTATTGAACTCTTGGCATTAAATTAACTAACTTTTACATGCATACGATGCATTGTTATTATGAAACAAACCGTTTATTAAAAGCTAAAAACAGAGAATTTCGATGACATTGTGACATCTGAATTAAGAAAATGAAAGGTAATTAGAAAAAAGTAATCAGCGCATTTTGAATACAAGAATATGGAAACAATTATGCGCTGAACAGATTTTCTAAATAAAATTTGTATTGCCCAATGCAAGTGCACAAACATAACTCGAATCGTTGCTGGCTCGAAAGAGCTGTATTTAACGCTTGATTTACCTAACATAATCCACCCAGATGAACTTAAAAAAAATTACCAGCTATTACTTATATAATGGTTATTCACGTATTATAATAAATAATATTTCATTTTATTTCATTACTTTTGTTTAAAAAAAAATACAAAGTTGCGCAAATAATTCGCCGCGAGTGAATTTTGCAAGACTGCAGCCTTAAGTTCTGATGAGTGGCTTTTGAGTTAGCTTCAATAATTTAATACGTATTTTTCCCATTTAGTCTATGTGGATGATCTCTAATTTATTTTGCAGAGTGGTGTTCAGATTTGTGTGGGGTAGGCACCACTAAAAGTGACAAATAATTTTTTTTTACAAAAAAAAACAACCGACTTCCAAAAAAACACTACAAAGTGAAAAATAACTTTAATTTCGGAAGTCGGTGGCAAAAAAAAACGAAAGTAAATAAAAAACCAAAGACACCGACTTCCGAAATTAAAGTTATTTTTCACTTTGTAGTGTTTTTTTGGAAGTCGGTTGTTTTTTTTTTAGTATAGTAACGTTAAAAATACTAAAGATGAACTTATTTATACTACGGTACTACGGTATAATAAACTCCCTCAGATTATATTGCGTCTGCTTTAACAATTTAATTACAAAAGGAAATGTATAAAACAGTCCCCAGCAAGTATTGCCCAGTAGTCTTAGCAGATGGATTTAAATTCTATTTGCCAGAAGCTCATTAACGGCTTTAATTGCAAAGTTTCCCTAGCATAGTTAACAAGCTTTTCTCTTTTATAGAAATTTGCAATGGCGGCCTAATTACTAGTCCGAATTAGGCCCACAATACGGCCTTTGTACATTCGGCTTTAGCAACATTCAATTTTAAATTCGTGCTATCTATCTATCTGCCTAGCCTTTTCCCAACTATGTTGGGGTCGGCTTCCAGTCTAACCGGATGCAGCTGAATACCAGTATTTTACGTGGAGCGACTGCCTATCTGACCTCCACAACCCAGTTACTGGGTAATACGATACCCCTTGGTAAGACTGGTTGTCAGACTTTCGAGCTTCTGACGACCCGTAACCCAATTTTAAATTCGTGCTATGTTCACCTAAATTAAAATGCCTATAATTTGCAGGACGACAGCTTAGAAAGGCTCAAGCTGTGTCTAATTTATTGTTCGGATCAATATACGTAATGCATTTACGTATGTTTCAAAGGCTGGTGGGTGTCTATTTCTGAACGAATGTGTACTTTTTATGATATAAAATAGGGTTTTTTAGTAGCAGAAACAGCGTACGTAAGCGAGGTAGGTACAGGGTGCTAATGCGGTCGCGTTTTTCTATTGTTTATGTATTGATATATAAATGCGTAAATGCAGTATTAGTTGTTATAGGTAGGTAGGTACCTATACAGTCTTCAGTAGGGCCAGTACCTAAGTTTCTGTGGCCACAAACTAAACAAAATAAAGGCTTCAGTGCATCTCCATATATATTTTTATTTAGTTATTTGTATTCACATTCTTATCGTGCAGTGGAATCTGTTTATGCATTTTAATAATGCAGAGATAGTGATCTACTAAATAATGCTCTGTGAATAGTTATCTACTGAAAAAAGTAGGTGACTTACATGTTTACCCAATGACATATCGTATTATTATAAATAAATAAATTCACGACTTTTCAACGGGGCATAAACAGATACTACAGAACGGAATTTGCTAAAATCCATATTATTTTCTAGAGAGAATTTTCCGATATAAAATTAAATTGTATGAGCATACTAATCCTAACTTTAAGTGAGTTTGTTTGTTTGTTACGCTTGTACGCTAACACGGCTGAATGGATTTGGACGAAATTTTGAACATGGGTAGACCATGACCTGGAGGAGGATAAAGGCTACTTTTCATCCTGGATCGCAGACGAAATCGCGGGCAAAAACTAGTAGTATATAAACCTAATAATAGCGTGTTCAAAAATATTCAAATATTATTTACCTACTTCAAAAAGTATTTTGATTAGGCCACTCACATTAGCTGTAAATGGCATTCAAAAAAACAGATGTTAGTGAGTCACAAAAATTGTAGTTGGTATGAAAATATTAGCTCCGTTTAGTGTAACGGCTTGCTAAACCAAGGTAAGGGTCAGGCAGGCGGGACCGGCGCAACAACCTATGGAAATTACTTCCTATAATATCAGTTGTGACATTATTGAGTACGATATTTTTATTTTATAATCGGTCTATTTACATCATAATAATGGCATTTCGCTGAAGAGTTTTCCGATGTCATTAGGTTTTCCGGATCAAAACTATCAAGTCGCGTACTACTTCATACATTTTGTTTTTCTACAGTTTTAGGCATGATAATAAGAGGTTACATTTATGTGTTTAATTATGGGCCTGTTTCACCACCTACGATTAAGTTCGTATTAACTTACTTGGCGTTCGCAGATTATTTCTTATACTTATACAAATTCTGTTCCATTTTTTAAATTATTCGGTGAGTAGCGGCTATTCGGACATCGTGAAATAGGCCCAAGTGTGCAGATGTTTTACAGAGTTATATACCTACATAGGGTGGCAAGGACACACAACGTGGAACTTGTTACCATGGACTCAGTACCTACATGATTCTGGAGCCCTTTTTTTGTGTATGACAAATCATCAAATGACTTCTTCCGCTCTGGGTGGAGCGGAAGGGCGTGTCAGACTTTTACTGACTAAAACCCACCCGCGTGTTCCTTCAGTTGCCTATGCCAGGGCCACGGTATTGGACCCACTGCGTTGAAATATTTCACCGGTTATTAAAACAAATTTGCTGTTCCATACATTATGTAGTCGCGTACCTACGTATTGCAGTTTCGTAGGAAACAGCTGATATTTTGTACATAACCGACGAAAAATTTCAACGCGATGGGGTACAGAATCACGTACTGAATCCATTCTCTCAAGCCGATTGGCATCAGCTACCCTCGTTGAATCTTGTTTGGGTCGCCTCGGCACCAATCGATCTAAGCCCAGCGGCTTTTTCCCGAATATATAAGTACTATCGAGGAAACTTACATCTGACCAATTTGAAAACAAAATACCGTACACTCGATGACTACATCAGTCTGTTAGCAAATGTTATTATAGAGGCCGAGCGCTGCAAGCAAGAATAGTCCTAACGGTGTATAGATGTTCGTTTCTCCGATAGTACCTATTCGATTTTGCCACCCATCTGTGCCGACCCGATTCGAACAAGACAGTGTATGGCACCCATAACAATTTCTTTATTTCAGTACCTCACAATTAAAAAAACAATCCATACCCAGTACAGTCAGCGCAAAATGTCAACAGACAATGAGATAACAGCTCTATATAATTACTCATTCAACACTACTGCTCAGTGCTCAACGGTCCGCTGAGCAAAATGATCGGCAGCTGACTAAGTGCTACGTTTACGTTAAAATAACCTCTCTGCTTTTGTGATAGGCTTCTATGATCGGCCATATTGTGGAGTGTTAATTGTGAAATATTGGATATAACATAAATTATGTCTCGATGGTGTAGTGGTCCAACCGCTATTATTGTTGAGCATACGGAGCAGCAGCTACACCACATTAAAGTGATTTCAATACTCAATTCTTTATTGCATTCCGTACTTATGTATTAAATAGATGGTGTACTTAAGACTTTATACAGTAAGAAGAATTGTAAAACATTAAAAGACAAAACAGTAACGTTTAATGATTAAGCATACTATTTACTGAAAAAAAAAAAGAAAAAAGCAAAACCACCATTACTGTAATATAAGTAAATTTCAATGGTTTGAACGTTATCTCTAAATGAATAAAACAGTTAATTTAACAGATAGCACAGCACAGTACAACAAACTGATCATGATTCCCCAAAGTGTCCGTAACATTTTGCCTCAAGTTTTAACTGTTTTCGGATCAGTTAAAAATACTGTTTTGAACGTTAGCCCCTAAGCAGTTCAGATAAATGTTTTTTCATTTTTTTTACTGCTTATTTCTTTCAGTGTGGATTCGATTCCTGGGTCAGTCAGTGTTATTGGGTGTTTCCATCTGGAATGCCTGGAGGCTGTATTTGTGCCCGGTTGTTAGCAATAGGCTCGCGCCTTGTTACATGGGACGGCGTAATGTGGGTGTACCTACTATAGGTACCTACACCTCAGCCTGTTCCGGGAATACAGCTTAAAACATATACATGTTATGTATATTAAATTATAATAAGTAGGTATGTGGTTTTATAATACAAGTATATTGTTTTATTATCGAATTATGTATAGTTACAGAGGATACATGATTTCCTGAATGTCCCTTCCTGTGGGATTCGTTACAACATGCGAGATAATAATGTTCTCTTATCTTTTTGTTTATAATTATATAGCATAGTATAACATAATCAGCCTATAATGTTCCCACTGCTGGGACATAGGCCTCCTCTCTTTTTTGGGAGTGGGCTGTAATCTACCACGGGGGCCCAATTCGGTTGGTAGATGTCACATGTCTTCGAATTTTTTGGTTCTAGGACATGGTGATTTCTTCACGATGTTTTCCTTCACTGTTTTGAGAGCATTGGTCATGAAATTATTTAAATAAAGTAAAGCGCATGCTTGATTTCGAACCCACGACCTACAACTCGAAAGTCGGGGTCGCTAACACTGGGCCACCACTAGGTACTCTCAATTAATTTGTAATTATACAGGGTGACTTTAAATTTGAAGTATTCCTTCCAGGTCCCAATCCCCCGGGAGGTGTTTGCAACAATTAAGCACCCCATAAAGCCTAGGCGAAAATTCATGGGATTCGAGAAAGTCCAATCTATATGTAAGTATTTTGAAAATTTCCCAGAATTCGTCAGTACATTATCACTTTTCTCTGAACTCTCAAATTGAGTGGCAATCAAAAACCAACGGTCACTGCATGAACTAAATAAATATTTATATTTATGGAAATAGCAGAGAATTACATCAAAAACAGATTACAATTTCTAATTGAGGAACAGTCTCATCTCTAGTTGAATTTATATGAGAATTTAATTCAATATTCTTCTACATCATTTTGTTTGTTGTTTTGTTATTTATTGGGTTAGTAACTTATTGTTTACATTAATAAATGAGAAGTTTCCAAATTTGAATGTTGGTTGGATGACAAACGTACACAAAGTTATTACTAAAACATAAAACAAAACGAATCAAATTGAAAATATCATTATTTTCTTCATTATCAAACAAAAGGTATCCTTGAACAAAACTTGACATTGAACGAAACAGACGAACAAAACGCACATGCCTGAATTTACGTCAAAATTACGATCTCTCATCAAAGATGGCGGAGGTAAAAATATCAGACGGTTAAACTATAGTTAAGCTTACCAATGCTAAACTAGTGTAAACAATAAACCACGCGTTTATAGTTAATCGCTGGTTTATAAGTAGCATAATGAAGAGCTTTCCTCGTGGAGCGATATTAATTACGATATTGAAGTAATAACCTCATTGATGGTTCTTAATGCAGGTGCAGATAATTAATTGACAAAAGTGGCTTTTATAATGTGGATTTAAAGTACGGTCTTTCGGAAACTCTTTATGCGTATCGTTACATAGTGATTAATTATTAATTTATTATAATTAACAATGGCGATTATCATAATTAATTACTTAGCCTAATAAATATTGGTTGACCTACATCACTTATTTCGTTTATAACATATTTCTAAACCTATTTAATGACTCTCATGATGAATAGGCGAAAATGAACCCTAATTGGAACAGAAACAGAACGTAAAGTATAGAAATCCTGTACACATCCTACAATACTCTATTTAAGTTTTGCACCTCGACAATCTTCGTGACACATTCCAAAAACAAAAGCCACTCACCTGAAACTACTGCACGGATGTATGACCCAGTGGCCCGCAGCTTTCTGCCTGATGCGCTCCTTCATCAGCGCCTTCTTAGACCCGAACAGTTTCATGGCTAGTTTGTTGTCGGTGGGCTGGAAGAGTGCCTGCAGCTGGTTTCGCAGGAAGCCTTGCTTGGCGTCCGTGGCCGGGGGCGCTGGTTCCACAGGCGTGCCGTACAAGGACACATCGTCCAAACCACCGAAGTGGACTTTGCCGGTGCCGCTGCCCTGCTTCAGCGACATATCGGCGTCGCCTGTGGACAAAAAGTTCCATTACAATTTAGTGAAAACATGTTTGTGACCCCTGATCTGTATAAGAGAGAGCAAGTACGGGCAGATGTATGAAGCATCCTTGTTCTTTTGTTTTAAAATGATGGCACGTACACTAATCATTATGTCTGGCATCTGCAAGCTCCATATCGTATAAAACTTCCTTCTTCCCCGATAGACCCTGACAGATTCTACCACTAAATTCAAGCACATAAATCCCATTTGCAGTTTCCTGTCTGTACCAGAAACGTGACAGTAATAAACGATGAAGAACTTCGATGCGAATCGGTTCCGGCTTTCCAGGCGCAGAAACAGATGTTGTTGGAGCGTTTACATGTGCATCCCGTGTTGATGCACGTTCTACAGGATGGACATTAGGATCCACTTGTCAACAATAGAGTTTTTTGCACTTGCAATAGAAGCGTGAGGAATGTAATTTACTTACACTTTTCTTATCGAGCTATTTGACTCACATTATGACTGCATTTGTCACGGATCAGAGAAAGACATTTTCGCAACATTTTTCCTTAACTATAAATATTTGAGTAAGCACACTCGACACGTGTACTTAATAAAACACCAACAAGGAGTCAAGTATCACACACAATCACACATTACTAGCAGATTCTATTCAAATTGTGCTGAAACTGAAACTGCTAAACGTAACGGCAACCCCGAAATGGTGCAATAGTTCACTATTCACACGTCCCAACAATACGCCAGGGTCAGTGACGTTTGTGCACAATTGTTCCAAAATCAATAGAGATGTGAACGGAGCATGGCCCACAGAGGAGACGCCCGAGGCGCGCCAATCAAGCCAATGTTATTGTTCTTTTAATGCATTTGCTTCCAATGAACTTATTCACATGAAATATTTGTAGAATGTTATGTGAATGGGAGGGAATTTATTATTAAACGGTCTTTGCTTTGGCAATAAGGTATTTGTGACTTATTGAAGGCTTGTGGCCTAGGAGGCTGGAACATTATCACATAAGATATTTGAGATAGGCAATGAGTCTATACGATTCCGATTGTAACTCAATTATGAACCACATAAAGTCACAGAGATGTACCTACCTAGCTTATAAAAATATCATTGACTTTTTCAAAGGTCGAACAAAAACAAACCAACTGGTGGTATAACATATATGTTTTCGACTGAAAACCATGACCATGACCTGTTTTCCATGATATTGCGGAGACAGGTGGCAGGGCAGCTAAAAGAAAAACAATCTCAATAGGAGAGAAGATTACGAGATCAGAAAAGCTAAAACTGAATCTACCCGCAGGAATTTAATTAGCCAAACAGTTGCGTTAGTTCAGACATCAAAACAAACACATTCTCGGAATTGGGCGTAAAAAATCGCACGTTTGCAAAGCTACAAACAATACGTAGGTATCGCTATATAGCAGGCACGCTGAACGTCGATGTAATCATGATTGGGTGCCTTAACGAGCCGCCTGCACGGACATCTCGGCTATGTTCATTACAGCTGATAAAACAGACGATTAAACAATGAGCCAATGGCACTTCATTGATTCAAGTGGCGTCAACAGTGAAACGGGAGACGGCCAATCAAGCGGTGCGTGAGACAATGCCCTAATAGCAAAATCGTTTCACTTATCAAATATTTTGTCGTCTCTAACAAGCCTAGTCCATGAAACCATCCTGTTCCTCTTCAAATTATCTGTTATGAGGTAAACTTGGTTATTCCTCTCCGTTTGTCTCATGTTTATGAAGGCAGATGTAAAATACGTTCATCTTATATCTCAAGATTTTTACTTTCATAAATTCACCACTGTATGAATTTCGCTGACATTTCTCCTAGATTTTCCAGATGGTTAAATAAAACTTCTAGAAAAATGTAGTGTTCCGTTTGAATCTTTTATTTTCTGCAGTGTGTCCACTGCACGTTATTGCAATGGGTATTAAATAAATGCATTTAAGTACCACATACAAATGATTATTTCATTCTTATTTTATGATGAGAATAGGTGGAATAAAAACATAATAATCTTGTTACGTGACCTCAAAGTATCAAACTGAGAGATGAAAAGACGAAGCAGATATTGCTATAAGACTATAAACAATAGTGATTCATTAAGGATGAAACAATAAGCAACAGTCAGATTTATGCCTTCTGGAAATATTACTTGTTACTGCGCTACTTTATTTGTTTGAGAGTTCCAAAACTTTAATTAAATGTAAAGTTTTATTCGAAACGAACGTTTTAAGAAGCAGGTGGGCCGATGCGGATTGATGCACCAATAATTTCAGTAGAAGCACTCAAACAAATTATAGAACTTGTGAATTGATTGCTTATTGCAGGAAGCGAGGCAACATAGACATGTTGTGATTGATTAGCTGTAATTTTGTTATTGACTTTATTAGATTAGTTGCATTTGTTGATTATTATTGGCAGCCTTGAATTCAGCAGTTGACGATACAGTTTAGTGGCGGTGACGTCACGAGATGCGGCCACGTGAGCCACCAGCCACCAGGGAATTATAAACATTCCACGTATTTGTATAGTTGAGGAGCTCCCTCCCCGCGATGTCTCCTTAAAATCTGCGGCAGCTAATTAGTAATACAATCATCTAATCATAGCATTTCCTTCATCAATAATTAACATAATTTCAAAATGGCAATTAATACATGTCTTAACATCTTGGTAAGTAATTAAGTATAATGAGAATCTTAAGGAAAATACCATATTATATTAGACAGTCTACGGAAATTAGTTCGTTGGAAGTGAGTCATATAATGTATCTGCAATATTCGTAACGTTGCTGTGTAAAGGCTTGTAGGAGCCTTTACACAGCAACGTTCACGAATACAAGCGCGACACGCGACGTGACACAAAGGCACCGCGAGTCGCGCGATTCGCGTCGCGTGTCGCACCTGTTTGAAGGAGCCTTATAAAGCGACACTTACCTTTAGGCATCTTTAGAGTTTTTAGTTTCCCGTAAACGTGACGATTTGTGGTTAGCGGTTAGTTATAAATATAATCCACGTGGCGCTCCATGCAGTTCTCAAGCACATCACATATAACACACATCGGAAACAGCACAATCAGCACGGAGACACTTGATATTATATTAGTTATATTTACACTATTCATCCACTAAGCTTTACTTAATCCCAATGACTATGTATAATTGACTAATTTTGTTTTGGCTTTATATTTTGGCTGAAATAAAAAATAAATTTTGTGTGACGTTATCGCATCCGAACTATTTCAAGATCTACTACATTTCAACGCTGTGAATGGTTTGTTGTTTAGTCGTTAGGTTGGTGTATCGCGGCCAGTTTTTTCATTCAATTTGTCCTGTAGCGGCATAATAAGTTTTAACGCGGAGCAACAGTTAAGGTGCAATTTGACAGAACAGTAAGTGCAAATTGTATCTGAGAATAGAACTGAAGACGTCCCCAGCAATTACGGGCCAATTGAGACAAAAGGATAATGTTTGGCCGTCTGGTCAAGGTCAGCGCGCTTTATTCGTTCAATTGGAAATAAAAATTGACACGCTAGATTTATTCATTAAAATATATTTTTGTTTTATAAATAAAATATTTAAAATTTAAGACATCCTTGAACTTTAAATATTTTTTCCATGTAACTTTACCGAAATAAGTAACTTATATGTATAATCCTTATCCGTAATTTGCCCATTGACCACTACTTCATCATTTTAGCCGAAATACGTCCAAAGCTGAGCCTGGTGTCTCGCAAAGTCAATCAATCTGCCTAGCCTTTTCCCAACTATGTTGGGGTCGGCTTCCAGTCTAACCGGATGCAGTATTTTACATGGAGCGACTGCCTGTCTGACCTCCACAACCCAGTAACTGGGTAATATACGATTCCCCTTGGTAAGACTGGTTGTCAGACTTTCAGGCTTCTGACCACCCTTAACGACTGTCAAAGATCCACGAATGACAGCCGGGACCAACGGCTTAACGTGCTTTCCGAGGCACGGAGGAGTCTCGGTATGTAAACAGGGTGTAAAGTTCACTCATCCTCCATGGAAAAGTGAGGATCCTCCGACCAGACGGGTGTCGTGTCTGGTGGGCTACTGCCCGGTGTCCCGCAAAGTGTCACATCAAAGTAAAATACCTAATGTAAATTATTATTTTCCTTATGATTGGTTCCGGCTCATACCCATTTAATTTATTTCTACATGTTACTTCAAGTTACCACATTACAAAATGTTTGCTTATCTCCATTAGCAAACATTTTGTAATGTGGTAACTTGAACTAACATGTAGAAATTATATAATTACGGAAAACGAGACGGTAATTAGCAAGTTGCACTATAAACGTCAGTAACTAAGTAACATGAAGTAGTTGCCTATGTCGCCATGATAGGCGACAGTGATCAATTATAGGATCATAATAATATTGATCACTGTTATTCAAGAGAGTGTATTTGCCCCGAATAGGTTTTTATTCGTAGCCTCCACGACAACTTTGTTTCTCTCCGTTAGAGGTAAATTGCATCTTCCAATTACATGGTTAATTCATTTACGATTTTAACAAGGTAACAAAGAAATAAATTGGATTCTTAAATATCACCGTAAAATATTGTACTTACAATTATTTGTTGTTTTGCTACGGAACCATTCAGTGTACTTCAAATTGCTATTGTTTAGTAACTTTCATTATAATGCGGCATGCAATAATAAATGACATATTGGACCTTGACTCCTGAACTATTATTATATCGCGAACGACATTGGCGTAGGATTTTTACTATATTTATATATTATAAGTATTATAAACCAATGTAGGTACTGTTTGTACCTTCAATAATAATACTTAATATGAAGTCATTATTGATGAGTGTAATTGTTGTCCAATGTGAGTGTTCGATTTCAAGCATGGAAATTGTCAATGTAAACAATAACTTATTTGCTCAGTTTTATTTTAACAGAGCGTACCTACTGCCTATGCTTCGATGCGTCAATCACTTCACGTGACTTCATGCATCAGTTTAATTTCTACCTATTCATTTAATTTTTAAGATGCACTTCATGGCTTTCGAATGTCACCGATGCATGTTTTAGCTCCAAACACCAACGGTTTGTTATGAGTAAGCTTCAGCTTACACAATGTGTTCGTGCACATTAGACTGTGCTTATACACACAAGCTAATTCTCAGAAACATTCTAGAAAGTTGCTTCGAGGACGTGTGCTGATTGAACACTAAACTTGCTAGTCTTCACCGCACTAGGATGCAAGCAAAAACGATTTGCACCTCGAAAAATGCTTAATGTAAATTTGACGAGAGACGTCAATAAAAACAAGCATTAAACTGACATAAACACAACACAATGTAGTAAAGTTTATGTTCCATCGCCGTTGATAAGTTACAATGAATTTTGTAGTCACATGTAATTAAAATGTATAACGTTATCGGGTTTAATTTTAGCGTCGGGAACACTGCAGATTGAGCGGCTCGTGTGTGCCGGACGTTCTGGCGCAGTTTTTACTTACTTTCGCGGCTGGCTAGTCCACATGTGTACTTCACTACACTACGGAACAGGTAGTTGGTGAACCTGGCACAACACATGTTCAATGTTTTTAATTTAACGTCAATGTATTGAGAATGTCATTTTGATGAGCGAGCGGCGCGGGCGGCGACGACGTGCGGAGCGGCGAGCGCGACTGATCGACGCACATAGCACTATACTATTGACCGGCGTGGTGGCAGGGCTCTCTTTCGATGAGATACGCCACCGGCGCCCCCCAAATATACACTCTGGGCTTATAATACCATGTATTGTAAACGAACCGACGAACAAACGCCCGCCCGAGCCCGCTACCCACCATGCACTGATATTTTTTTCAATACAGAGACCAATTAATACCAATGACTGACGAAACCAGAAGCAGATCAGTGGTGTTTCTCAGCTAATAGGTGTAATGTTTACAACAGTTTTATGGGCCGATAGCTTTACGACTCATTTTATCCGTTTTGCTAGTAGAGTAACTTGGAAAATAATTGATGGCATCTTTGTTCCGCGGATGACTGACGATCGAGTGACATTAACATGTGCTGGGTGTGTTGAGTCAACTGTTAAGAGACTCATTGAACATTAATCGTGTTTTAAAGTGTTGGTTTCCTTGCATGGAAAATTACTTGGACTTTTAATTATTAGCTGCAGTAAAATTACACTTCTTTTACTGTGATTTCGTTAAAAAATGTTCCCATTTAAAGATCACCATTTTCAAGGCTTACTGCCAGAGGTTGTACACGAGTAATCTATGGGTCAGTTACACCGAAAAATCTTTGGATGTCCTGCGCGTCCAGTACAATAATGGTTTCAGGATGCTGTTGGGACTTCCTCGCTACTGCAGCGCGTCAGAAATGTTTGCGCAAGCTCGTACCGACGGCTTTCACGCGATTGTGCGGAAAAAACAGCTTCGCTGCTGAGGAGAGTCAGAGACAGTTGCAACAGCATCTTGAGAACTGTAGCGGAGAGCTTCAGTTCTCCAATTATAAAGCAGTTTGTGCGGAGGGTGATTGGTACCAACACTAGATAGTAAGTTGTTTTTAATATTATGTTACTAACACTCTATGGATTACTTATTCCGAAATAAAAATCATTAAGTTAAATTAAATTAAAAATTAATTTGATAGTGAAATGACAGTAAAAATGACATTATAAGTGTCATTTTAATGCAACTAATTAAAAGTCCGACTATAGTGATATTTCGTTACCTACAAAGACTGATGACAGGATGAGGGCAGGAAGATTCTTGCCATTGTCCCATATTACTTGGGGTCGGTGCAACAAGTTCTCTGCTTCCATTCCACTAAGACTGATTGTTTATTAATGATTGCAGCTAATTCGCAAAAGTGCGACGACTTTCGAAACAGCTCGACTGTTTCTAGATTATCTCATAAAGACTAATGTTTTTAAAAGTCAAAAGTCGTTCTCAACTAGGGTTGCCAACTATTTTTAAATGAAATGTAGTATTTTCGAAGGCAAAAAATTTAGTAGGTAGGTGTTTCAAAAATATATTTTTTTTAAAAAGTATTTATGTTTTGCTACTTTGAGCATGTATTAACAATTGTCTCATAACTATTATTATACTGTAAATATTAAGGTAACAAATAATTAATACCTACCATTAATTCAGCTTTAAGAATAATACTGGCCCTGATTTTGTATTCATCACTGAAAATATGCGCTCAGTAAAAGCTGAAGTTCAGATAACGGCTGCGTTTCGTTTTACATTTAATTTAAAACAATAATATTTTAATATTACCTATTTAATTTTACATCGAAAATATAGTACTTTCGCCTACAATATTTTTATTGTATTAGAGATAGTAGGGTTGGCAACCCTACTCAGCCCGAAGATAAATAAAGTTAAAATTGTTTTTTAGCTTTTGAACTTTGAGGGTATTATTCATGTTAATCAGATGAACAAAGTTAATTAGAATACTTGGGCAATTGTTTCTTGGGTTCTTTAGATGATGTAATTATATTATAGGTTAGAGAAAAATATGTAATTACTTGCTAAGGAATGTAGGAATGCCTAGCTGTTATGTCTTCGTTCGTCATCTAGTTGTTGCGACATTAATAATTATTAAAGAATGAATCTTACCAACACTTATGTACCCTTTTGTGAATTGAGTACTTACCTATTTAATTAAGGTATAAGGCATGGAGGCGTGGCACGTGTCGCCTCCACGCGGTCACAACTCACCATAATCAATAATATACGCGATGGCGGTAAGCAAAGTGCGCTCAAAAGGGGCGGGCACTAGAAAGTGCCCGCCCCTTTTGAGCATGTGTGCAATAAGTGTGCGTCGAAAAACTCATTACTATTTCTTTTGTTTTTGTGTGAGGTGGCGACACTTGAACTTGAACCAATATAGATGAAGGCATATCTACGGATATCTATGGTACTCATGATATAATTAGGGTAAGTCAGGGAGAGTTGCCTATAGTTTAAAAAAAAAATCATTATTGATTAAATATATAGGTAAGATACTAAATTAAATACGCATAGTTCATTTGAATCATTGTTTATTTATGCCATTAAGATGAAATTTGAAACTATTGTGCACCATATTTTGATTCAAGAATATTTAAAAAAAATAATGTAAAATAGGCATCTCACCCAGGCATGTGGGTGAGTTGCCTATAGATATCAGGGATACCACAAATCAGGGAGAGTTTAAAAATAATCATTATTAATTATTTATGTAAGATACTAAAATAAATATGGGTTGACTTTAGTATCCGGTCGCACGAAAATGGGGGTGACAGTGATTGAAGGTCGTTGGGTTTGGGTCCCTGATTGTAACGATATCACTCTTATTAAAAGAGATTGCAAAGAAATTTATACTAATTGTTTATAACCTCAAATTACATAAATAGTGTAACGAAACGTTAAAATGGGCGATTGACAACCAAATCTGTACCAGTATATTGTCTGTGGTGCAAAATGTCGTGTAAAATTGATAAAACGGAACGTAAAAAGAACTGTGAGTGTGAGTACTTAGTAGAAATTGTGTTCAGTAGGAAGTTAGTGTTTCCCCACTTTATGATTAAAATAGGTCGAATCTGTCCCAAAACCGAATCGGGGCACTCCGACTCCACGTAGTCTTTTGGCTGGCACACTAGAGTGTATTTAAAAATCCGGAGGCGCGGAGGGAGAGCAGCCCCCGCCCGCTGTTCCCGCAGCGCCGGAGACGTGGAGAAGCAACTTTGTGTTGACAAAAGTGTTTTTAGGTTAGGTTACAATAATTTGTTTTTCTCAGGAATGGTGCGTTCTCTTTTCATGGGAGTCGTACCTGGGAGGAGGGAGCACCCCCCCTACCATCCCCTCCACCCCCCACCCTCATTTTCGTGCGACCGAATACTAAAGTTTTACCATAAATATATGTACCTATTTTCTTAATGAATGCAATTCATGAATGCGATTTGCTGAATGTAATTCAGCAAATTAAACAGCCAACTGGCGTAAATCATTAATACTAGGAGGAGTAAGCCCACGGCTTTGCAATTTCGTGATATGATTAACAATCTTTTTTCTTTGTTTCCAAACAGAGAATCAGTCCAAGTCGTCCTTCTTTAATATTACCTGTGACTGTGAGAAACCGACGGCGAAGAGCTCTGTAAGGAATATTGTATTCTTTACTTGCTTGAAAAAAATTTAATGATTTATCTTTTACCAGAGTAATGGCTTTTAACAAGTTTTTTTCACTCCAGATTAGAGCCAGAAGGCTTTCTTCTGTATTCATTCTTCATCTTAAAAGATAAAAGACCATTCATATTTACTGGGCATCTAACACTGAAACATCATTAGGCATCTCTCCCGATCATTAGGGAGAGATGCCTATCGACTCTGAATGCTCCCTAAAGCATTTGCAATAGAAAATGGCGGTTTGTCAAGTTGTTAGGTTGTGAAACAATTTAATACTAAATACGTGAAGAATTTAGAAAAAAAAAGTACTGAAAAGTAACTCAAAGATTATTTCTAACGTTTTAATTAACCGCTCTTACATTGTTCTAAGAATAAATATCAAAATATTATTTTAAAATCCTTGTTTTGGGAATAAAAAGTTTCACACTGACATCAACTTTCGACTGACATAATATGGATGCGTTCCGGTTCACGGAAATTTTGTATTTTATTTTTCAAATTTAGTAGGCATCTATACCTTATAGGCGTCTCTCCCTGACTTACCCTAGAACAATTTTGACTCATTAAAAAAAAAAAAAATTAAAACTATTTGTCTCGTAGTGGTTGCCAGCACTATTGCTGAGCATGAGGTCCTGGGTTCGATTCCCAGGTCGGGCAAAGTGTTATTGTATTTTTCCTGGAATTTTTAAGTAGCAGCCGGAGTCTATATCTGTGCCCGGTTGATGGCAATAGGCTCTCCCCCATTACATGGGAATGGGACATAAACATACTTAACTGATGAAATTTAGGTGTACTATTGGTACTTACACCTCTGCCTAGCCCTTCTGAGATATACAGGCGTGATGTTATGATAAGTTTTAATATGAATATTTCATTTTCATGTAAAAAATATGCGTTTTGTCCAATTTGTCCAATTTTGTGATAGGTTACGTCAAATGAGGTTACTTTGATAACAACTTTTGACTTATGCAAAACTAACTTCGGTGTAACTGACTTTTCTTCGGTGTAAGGTTTTGTTGGTGTACCGGTTACTGGGCATTTTTATGGTAAGAAGTTTTGATGCCTCCAAAAATCTATACCTATAGATTTTATCATAAGACGAAAGTTGATAACAAAGTAAACCCGTAGTATCAAAGTAACCCCATTTTACCGGTACTCTAAAAGTATTTGTACTCTCTAGTTAATCTAAATTAGAAAGTACGTCTGACCAACCTTTATTTAGTATGCAAATATAAGCAACGCAGAAACGACCCTTCTGTAGACTTGTTTAAAATCGTAGACTGTTTTAAATAATATAATTTAAACTGTTTAATACCTATCTGTAGGGCTTATACATACTTTTCAGAAATGAGTAGGTAATTTGAGGAAAATAGATTACAAGAATTCATGGAAATTGTCATTCTTAATCCTAGCTTAGAGATTGCATCGAGCAAATAAAACAATTTGGTTGATTTAACACACAATGCACTGTATTAAATTATTCCGATATCACTCATCATAATTTGATAGTCGTTTTTCATTTATAATTTCCTTTTTGTCTGCAAAAAAAACGTCTCTTCTGTGGACTTTGGAAAATTTTAATCACTAAACGTGCTAAGGTACTTTATAAACTATTTAACATTTCTGGGTCGCATATTTGTTGATTCACGCAGTAAGTGGATTGAGGAAAATGGATTATTGCGGTCCCGTAGCAAGCAACCGAATTCAATATTTTTAAGCTCGTTGTCTTCGGAATTAGACTGAAAAGTACTTGCTAAGCTGAAGCCGCATTAGATCAGGTACCGCATTACCAGGACCTGTAGCTGAGACATAAGATTTATAAATTTTTATATTTTAATTCACTTTGAAACTCCAGGTTTTTTTAAACAAAATCATTAATCGTGTGATCCTTGTGACACGTTATTTTAGGGATAGGTAGTTTGTTAAATCACCTAAAACTAGTCTACCTGTTCTGGCTCTTCCGTGCCTCGAAAAGCACGTTAAGCCGTTGGGCCTGGCAGTTATTCGTGGATCTTTGACAGTCGTTACGGATCGCCAGAAGCCCGAAAGTCTGACAACCAGCCTTACCAAGGGGTATCGTATTACCCAGTTACTGGGTCGTAGAGGTCAGATAGGCAGTTGCTCCATATAGTTAGAAGATCCCAATATAGTTGGGAAAAGGCTAGACAGATTGATTGAGTCTACCTACTGTTACAGGTCGATTCCTGTTCAACCAGTCGAAACAGCTGCATCCTGTGAGAAAATACCCTGTTTAAACATTCTGCTCGTCCTATGAGGATAACAAGCGTGAATTTAGTTTCTGAATCCATTGTTAATAAAACAAACCTACGGTGAGCAGTAAAAACATAAGTCATAATAACACACAGAGAACACTAAGCCGACTTTCGCACGGACGTAAAAATATCGCGGCAGGATTTTATCACGCACTGGATTTTCAACTCTCGGTGTTGAGCCGAGCATTGAGAACCCAACTTATCAACAACAAAATGCATTCTAACGCGACGAAAAGACACACTGTTGGATTTTCAACTCTCGGCGCTAAACAGAGCGTTGAAAATTCGACAAAAAATCGACGCAATATTTTTACGTCCGTTCCGTGCGAACGTCGTCCGTCGGCAGACAATTTGAATCCGTTAGTGGGACTGTGGGAACCGTGCAGTATGTTTTCTTAAAGGCTCCCGCAGACAGGCGCGACGCGACAGAGGAGGTCATGACGAGGTCATGAAGAGGAAAATGACTATCAACCTAATATTTTTCTGACATTGTCTTACTATTGTAATATATAAAACTAATCAATTTAAATAGAGGCAATATTTAACTGATCCTCAAAAAAGTTTTTGCGCTTCTAAGCATGCACACTTTTTTTAAATAATTGAGCTTCTTTTTATGAACTCTGGCTTTTCCTCACAGTTGGTCGCAGTAACTAAACTGGGGTACCTACCTACCCTGACCGCACCGGACCGGGTAAGGTTAGGTTGGAACAAGCACGAGCGCGAATTGGTCGCAGTAAACGCCAGTAACAAGTCTATGGCACCCCGACCAAATGAATTAGGTTAGGTTATATAGAACTGTGACCAATCGCGCGCGAAGTGAGCGGTTAGTGCTTTTCAGCAGCGGCCGGCGAACACTACATCCAAATTGGTCGCAGTTACTTGGCTATTTAATATCTTTAGGACCCAACAATAAGAATTATTTGAGGATCACAAAAAGAGGCCCAATCATTATACTAGTTTCAATAATATTTTTATAAAAGCAAAATGGGAATTAATTGACGTTCGATTAAAAACATTTTTAATTAGCGCGAAAAGCTCTGGCTAAATACAAATACTTACTTCTCTATGTTATTTCAGAAACTTGCAAGATACGTATGTAGGTAGGTACTGAAGTTTCAAGGTCAAGTAATTACGTTTTGTATTAGCCAGTTTCACGCGACTGGGTGATTTTGCGATGTCTCAAATCATAATAATTATTAATAATGGAGTAAGCAGTAATAAAGTTGATTTTGTTTTATTTCGTAGTTGGGAAATTCCCACGTTTTATTGTTTTAAGACGTAATATGTGTGTATGTCTACTAGACAATAATGTATCAGCAATTTGAAAAGTACCCGATACTATAGCTGTCGCGTTTTAGCATAGCATTACCGGTCATTGAACCACCTACATTTTCTAGCATTTTTTGACTGCTGCTCCAAACTGAATCAATGTCTATCGTGATCTTCAACATGTTCCAATAACGAAAAATAAGTAGTTTACTGTTTGGGTTCATATTACGGACAGATATTAGGGAAAGGGCAATGACCGCTATTGCCATGCTAAAACGCGACAACTATAGGTATTTAGCTTGTTGCTGACCAACCCTTTAATACCGAAATCCAGTAAAAAAGTGACCGCTAAGTTTAAACAAACTTTAAAATTGAAAATACTCGTAAGTCGATGAATAATGAACCAATAAACGTGTTTTTCAAATAGACCAGGCAGGTATTTTGTTTTGTTTTCAATTGTAAGGTAGGTAATTGTGTGAAAAACAAGAGTGCATAATTTGTTCAAACAAATTTGTTGGTCTACAAAATGTAACTTTTTGTGTGCCTTTCAATTGAATACTTTATTTTTATATTGCTTTAAGGTTACTGAATAGAAAAACAAGAATATGTTTTTTTAATTAGCTCTTATTTTACCAGTGGTACCCACGATTTGTCTTGGTTTTTAATTTTAATTCCAAAATAATGGAAGTGAGCAGTTTCTAAACGTTGTGTTATTGAGCATCTTTGGTTAGTAAGGGTCACCTTACCACAAATGTAGCAAAAATTGTCTGCACTATTAACACATTTACGCGACATAACGAAAACTGTAGATTTTTCACTAAAAATGTAAAAAAACGGTAACAATTTCACGTTTTAACTGTTGAACAAAACACAGTCAGCGTTAAACGCAACAAACAAATGTGAAATAATAAAATTTATCCGCGGGTAATCACTAAATATTTTGAGTTATCATCATTAATGTGATATATCTGTCGCACTACCCGCTATTATATTTATATGGCATAACGAGTCGAGCATAGCGGGACTGCGGGACTAGAGCATAGCGGGACTAACCGAAATGCACAATAAGAGCTAACTATGAATTTTAACTTGTATATTTATGTTCAGCGAGTGGAATACAATCAATATAGTATATTTTCATGTAAAAGGCAATTTTGATGTAGACCAGTGAGATCAATACAATCTGTGACTTGAAAAATGCATCAATTTCTAAACGCTGCATAGTTTCCTTGACAAATAAATCCGAGACCATTCTGACGCTCGAATGTCAAATGTTCTCCAAGGGTGTTTGTCCCGCGTTCTATGAAATATGAGTTTTTATGTAAATGGGATAGAGTCTACAAGTGCTTATTAGGGCCTTGAACTTGCTAACAGTTTAATAAACAAATCATCTGCTTCACTTATTTATTTGTTTACTTTCATTGCCAAATTACTTACTTTGTAAAATCAGCACATTGAATTAACATTTGAATGAAAATTCCAATTCCATGCATTACGAGAGTTCATTGACACCTTATCTAATGGTTGCTGTGAAAGAAATGACTAAAGTACCTACGGCAAACAAATCACATTTATAAGTAGTGTAGTGACCTTGTGACTGAAGAACGTGTAAAATTAGACGTGGTTCGAGCTATAATTATCGATATGGAATCGATGCGTATTGATAAAGTTCACTGTCGATTTCGTTGATTGACGAATAAAAAAAAATCTGCCAGTAAGATAATAAAAAAATACTGGACACGTATTTTTTGCTTTATCATATTAATAAAAAAATACAAAGGTAACGCATTAAAGTTTGGGGGGGGGGGTCACTACCTACGTCACAGCTATAACAAACTACGTATAATTAAAAAAAAATCAATCAATATTTTTTAAGTATCTACATGACGGATAAAAATGATTTTTAGTCATCATCCCTATTTTCTTCCCAAAAAAATCAATTGTGTCGCGAAAATGACAACTCCCTCACAATTTTTGAAGGTGAAATTGGAGGATACAGTTACAAAAATGAATGGTAAAGACATGTCTGACCATAGAATACTGGCATCAATTAGTCATCGTAGACACGCAAAAAATACAACTTTTTATAACATGACGTAGGTACCTTGACGTGGCTGCGGATTATACAAACTTTACTGTTAGCATTCACAATAATATTTATTTGAATTAAATTAATCTCGTTCTAATATAACCTGTATAATAATATATCCTAGAAGTTTTAGCGGTTTATTGCTCAAAAATAAATTCAAGAAGCTTTTATAGGTTATAGAACTACGTATTTTTATACAGTCTAAATAGTCGAAGTTACGTCACGAAAACTTCCATATTTATAACTTTTTAGAAGATACTTAGTCTGTTTTCCTTATGCAAATTCGGCAAAATTAGCAGAAATGCTTTTTAAAAGCTAATAGCACTCTGGGGACTTTACCCTCATTAAAGTAGGTAGGTATACCGGTACACCTTCCCGAATGCCCGGTGACCGGGAAGTTTGTACCTATAATACCTAAGTTCAAGATTTTCTGCTTCCCTGCTTAGTGCGGAAAAGTCACTAATTAGTAGTAGTATAGTAATACTACTATTAATTACTTTACTATTGTTTATTATTAGTTATTAAGGTGATGAATAATCGACTTCTTTGTTGTGTATGGTCAGCATCAAAACTCAATCATTACTTTTGTTTAATTGTTACCGCATCGGGAGTAAACTGACTTCTATTGAAAGAAAAAGAACATTTTAAAGTATCCCTCCGTCAATACATCCAAATTCTTCTTGTGTACCTTTTCATTTGTAATGAATGCCTCTAATCTTCTTGAAACAGTATAATGTTTAACAATTAGTTATCGTTTATGTTGACGGTACAAAATTGTAACAAGATAATTGATAGCCTTTCGTTATTGTAAGGTGGAAATAATTATAGTTGACTAAACGATCGATAGGACTGATAATAGTGATTAATTTGTATACTTTGTTTTTCATTAAATGTTTTAATTACAATGGGAATGTCATTGTCACCAATCATGATTGATGGTTTATTTTAATTGAAACTTCCCAAGGGTATTTTATATTAGGCAAACTTGTAGACAAACACGTAGTATTATATTATCTGTGGTAATACCCATCATATTGCGAAATCATGGTTTCCCAAGATGCATGAGGTCCTAAACAGCTAGGGTATTGTGTATCTGTTCATGAAAAAGATCGATTGGTAAGGGTCAGATCAATTCGTAGGGATAGGTTAGGTCATACATAGAAAGATATGAAACGTTATAGGAAAAGCACTACCTTATCCTCCCTTGCTTTAACTGTACCTACCTTAGTGTAGTATCTACTAAATATTATAAAGAGAGAGAGCGTATTTTGTGACTTTGTGTCATAGCTCCTATTTGAAAAATTCTTTCACAATTTGAATTCTTTCACAATTATTCCAGATGGACATTATGCTACATTATGTAAATATATACAAAAATAAGTACTTAATAATACTAGTAATGAAATATCAAACTCTAAGTATTTGATATTTCATTAGTTGAATTCATTCAAGCCTGGGTAGTCCTTTTTTTAGGTTACTACTCAGAACTTGTGCATATAACGTGTCGTGAACAGAATACCTACTGTCTTCATAGTCATATAAATTGCAACCGTGAAATCCGGGGCGCGTCGCTGGTTGGTCATAAAAGAAAATAAAAGTATTGATAATGTCTAAACAAAAAGAATCACGTCATAAACCGGAAGAGACTCCAATGATGTAGAAGGAAGCCTTATCATGAATAAGCTTCTGCGACGTCTTGTTTCCCCAACCCAACCCGTCGCATCGCATCGTCTGCCCACGCTATTACTAACTTCGTTTTTGCGTAGCATTCTTTTTAACTTTTTTTCTTTTTGCTTGGCTCCTAAGGGTCCTAGTGTGATGTTCAATAACCTATAGCCTTCCTCAAGAATTGGGCTATCAAATACAAAAATAATTTTTCAAATCTGACAGGTATTTTCAGAGATTAGCGCGTTCAAACAAACAAACCAAAAACAAACTTCAGCTTTATCATTAGTAGGTATATGTGTAGATATAAGTAAGGGAAATACAAGAATGAAAAATGGTGGGAAATTATTTTCAGAACTTTAGTTTCTCTAATAACCTCGTTCAATCATCGTACCTATAATAAAAAAAAAGACTGAGTCACTTAATACAGTTATTACCAAAATTGCTAAATTGCTGACATAAATAAACAAAACGATATTAGTTTTTAAGTAAATTCCACTGAGTTACCGACAGATTTTTCAGTCACGCCACAGTATTCTTAGGCCAAAGTAATTCCGAAAACTTGTATACAAAGGAGTATACAATTTTGACAACTCATTAATAGCATGTAGTGTATGTACATATAATTAAATGAGGCGTGGAAAGCGTTGTCTGCCTTTTGAAATTGTCGAAACACGCAAATGACGTGCGGAACTGATCTTGCTGTCATACAATCACGTCAAATGAGTTTCTTCGTGCTCAAATGTTTTAAGTATCTATTCCCTTCTCGATTCTACCTACGTCAATTAAATAGTAATTTGTTTTAGTAGTTTATTCAACTACGTTGGGGTCGGATTCCACTGTAACCAGATGCAGCTGAATACCAGTATTTTTACATGGACTGACTGCCTATCTGAACTTTACAACCCAGTTAAGTACTGGGTTACAAGATACCCCTTGGCAAGACTGGTTGTTACACTTTCAGGCTTCTGACGACCCGTAACGACTGTCAAAGATCCAAGATTGACAGCCGGGACCAACGGCTTAACGTTCTTTCCGAGGGACGGAGGGGTCTTCTCGGTATGTTATGATGGTCACCCATCCACGAACTGACCATCACTGCACAAACTGTCTAGATTTTCAGTACCTATGAACAATTGTAACTATGTTGTAATAGAATAAACCAGCTTCATCCATAACATTGAACTATTTACTTGTGAGTCCATTCAGGTATTCTGCTTTGTGTCCTGTCCATACATCGATATGATTTAAACCGGTACATGTCTGGACAGTACTGGCCAGCATTGTGTGATGGTGATATCATACATCGCAGTAAACACATCACATACATAAACCATCAAAAAGTTTGATTCTGTTGAGACTGATATTGATGAATGGGAGGCGCCTACGTGCTGTTAATCATTTTATGAAGATTTCTAAATAGGAACTGATTACAAGTTGCTGTTAAGGTCGTTAGGAACAATGTTACATTGTAAAGCGTCTTTGTACATGTGCATAGAAAAACTTTTCAACTCAACTAATGGTTAAACATAGTAACTAATGGTTGAATTTTGGCTAAATGTGAAAGGCTAAGCATGAATGAGTTAACTAGAATGTATTTAGTTACTATTTTTTAAGTAACTAACTGGCATTTTGGCAAACACATTTCGCCAAAATTCAACCATTAGTTACTATGTTTAATTATTGGTTGAGTTAACTACGGATTAAGAAACCGACCCTTAGTTCAAAATCCCAAAAGTTTCGGGGTCTATGATACATAAGTTCAAGTTCACTTGTATACGAAATATAAATTCGTTGTCCATGACATTTTGTTGTAAAGTATTGTAAGCTTGTTAAATAGCAAAGCACATATAATTTTATTGGTCGCAAAGTAGGTATAGGCACAGTCAGGGAAATTAATGGTCTAGCAAATTGACCCCGTACTATAGCCATCTTCTATCTATCTATATAAATAAAAAGAGAAGTCCTGACTGACTGATTGACTGCCTCATCAACGCCCAGCCCAAACTCTTGGACTTAGAAAGCTGAAATTTTGCAATGCCCTTTATAACGTAGACAAGGAATAAGGAAGGAATTCCTGGTAGTATGTTCCCGTGGCATATTTTCCAACATCCACGCGGGCGAAGCCGCTGGCAAAAGCTAGTTTCATACAATTATCAATGAATGACAGTTGTGATTTGAATATACGAACAATTAGTAAGTCGGTAGTCAAGTTGCTTAACAATGAATTTTCCTAACTATACATTACAGCTGTGTTCTTACGCATGAGTGACACGCGTCATCGGCAGAGGCAACTGCCGACGAGCCGTCGACCAAGCGACGCTTGCCATTGTAGCGTGTCGCGTCCGCCATTTTGTCAGTGGACTGCAACTAGTTCAGGAGTGACAAAATGGCGGACGAGATACGCTACAACTGCAAGCAGCTGCCAACGCCAACACTTAGCTTGTGTTAATATTTTTGTATAATGGAGAATAGAAGAAAATGTCACACTCTGCTTTTAGCACCTGAATTATATGCAGTATCCAAGCTTTCTGTTATTTAATTCGCTCGCTAAACAAAATAATTTTAATTAAAACTACGATTTGCGAAATACTTCGTTCTTTTGAAAAACAGATTATGCAAGAGAAAAACGAAATAGGACATTTATTGAACATTGGACTAATCGCGAATTGGACCAATCGCGCCTAAAGGCATTTGCGCACACGAATTATTTTTAGAGCGAAATTTAAACTACATTATTTTACTGAAATATTTCTCTTAGAGCAATACTTAAAATGAGCAGCTGTATGTTCGTAGTTAAGTTAATGAAGATATAACTGTTTTAAGTTTGCTAATTACTTAAGTGTAGAACCAAGTTGTATTTTAAGTTATATAACTAATGTTTTCTCTGAAGTAAGTAATGAACACAAACACAACTAATGCGGCCATGTATCTTGTTTTCTTTAAATTGGAATTTTGCCCGTAACATAAAGTATTATGAATATTTTACTAAATTAAAGATGGCGATGAAGACTGAAAAAAAAAATCATTCAAGCCATTCATGGAGACGCGGAGACGTGAACCCGTAAGATTTCCCCCTACCAAAAATCGCTCAACGCACCTTTAAGAAGTTTTCACTTAAAAAAGTTCTGGCTTGACTGAAAGAGTCAGCTCTATGATTGACACAACTCTAGAGAACTAAAGCTAGGACAATTAATGCCAGTCTTCGTTTCAAAACATGTTTTAAAAGGACGTCTCGTTTCATAATTTTTCAAGGTGTACGTACGGAAAGTTTCGTTGAACTTAACAACATGTTCAGTAAGCACTGACACGAATTGTTGTCTGCTCCGTCACGCCAAAATATTGTTTTTAATCTTTATAATTTAATATTAAACCATCTGAACATGTTTAAGAATTATTCCGGTGTTTGTTCCATCCATCATGGCTACTCTTTAAACGTCGATTGACACCCTGCAGATCTGTAATTGGCTCTGCTAATTGGCGTGCTACGGGTTATTTATACCTTTTTTTTGTTTTCGGGTGGAAATGCGCCCGGGTTTTGGGGATAAGACCTGGGAGTGTGCGATTTTTACCTCACTAAAACCACCCCGGTGGTCACCATCTGCACATGAAAGGGGGCACCATTACCTCTCAAAATACCGATTCAAAACCACCAATGTGTAACGCCTGTGCGCACATCCCTGAGGAGACTGTAAAGGGGTCTCCCCAAAGTTAACTGAGCAAGAGTGCAAGGCCGCACGTGTCCACTGTGCGCCATCTTCCCTGAAATCAGTCAGTGGTCGGACAGAGGCCACTCTAAGCACTCGCGCTCAGAGTGCGGACTCTCCCTGCCCTATTCTTCCTGCCTGCCTTAAGTGATTCAGCTGCAATTTCAGCGTGTTAGTTCGTGTGTTCTCCGAACAGGGTCAACCTTCTCACGATCCAGCTCGGCTGCCTCATTCTGGACCTTCATGGTCTCATAGAAGGAGACCATTTCTCTCCAGTTTTCCGACTCCGCTAACATAGACGCAACTACTGCTGGGGCTTTAACTATAACCACAGAATAATACAGATGTGACACTCCGCAGTTTAGGTATCAAAATCAAAATCAAAAGTCATTTATTCAAATTAGGCTGAGAATCAGCACTTTTTGAACGTCGAAATTACAGTAAGACAGTCCCCACACAACGCTGAAGCTACAAATACACGGCGGGCCCCGTCCACGGGGCTAATTCAGTAGAAATGCCGCGCGCCGAAGGTATAAGAGTTACGCGATAGAAAGAGAGGCAATGTGTAGGTGAATATAACTGTAGGTAATTGCGTTCTGCGAAATCGCACTTTATTGTGTCGTAGCAAGAGTCGCTTATTATTTAAATGATTTTGCGGATTGTCCCATCTGTATTAATCTGTGCTGTAACTAGAAAAAAATATTTCGTATTGAAATGAAACTGGTCGTGTAATACGCCAGCAGTAGCGCTAATAAGCACGTTAGGAGAAGTCGTTTTGTATCTAAATAAATAAATAAAAGAAGAACATACTTATCAATTCTTTTCCTTCAAAATAGGCCAAGCCTCTGGTCGCGCGAAGAGTCGACCAACCGCTTGGCGATGTCCCGAAATACTCGACGAGCACTCGGACCGTGGGGTCCGAGTGTTCATCGAGTATTTAGTTTATGCTCTAGTGTTTCAACCCTAAACGGCTCAAACATTTAGCTCACAATAATGTTGTTATATTTGCGGCGCTTGAGGTTTTATTTTCGAAACAAAAATGTTCTTTAGGCAAAAAAGTGTCTGTGTGTCAACTCCAACGCACGACGCGAGTTTACTCCTTAAGTTCATGTACTTACATTACTTCCTCCTCGTCTTTAAATATAATCGATAGATTGACCTACAGTGAAGACTGGCCGAAAATAAACAAAACAAGTAGGTATACACATACATGATTTCAAAGCTTTTGGGTTAACGCTTGTAATAATTTCACTCCTCATAAAATTTTCATACCGGGGGCCTTATATGAAAATTGATTCATAAGGAGTCCAATAAATAAACGATGTTCTAAACATATTATTTGCAGTGTGTATGTCCCGCACGAATCCTTCGTTCTTGAAACTCTTCCGCAAGTGTGCAACATACAAGTGTCATTATGTATAGTAACGCAGTAACGCCTCATTTGCATTATGACTTTAAGCGGTCGTTAGCCTGCATGCAAATATCTATGAATACGACCCCGCCTAAATGTTTGCCTGTAATATGCAGTTACCATTACGTGTGACTTATTTTTATGCTCTGCTAAACGGAGTAGATGACCTAGAACATCTTTTGTACAGTTAGGAAATGAAAATATTGAGCACCTTTGGGTTCATTTTTTGTTGTCTGAACACGTAAAGCTATCAGTTTAGGTCATAAAAAATATAATTACCTATCGGGAAATGTGTACCTAGTACATACGGTGTCAATTGAGATATAAACGACGTTGAATGTTTATTATGGTTGCATTAAGCGAAAGCGTCTGAGGCGAAGGTCCCACCGTTTAGCCGATTTGTCGTAGTTGTATTAAAATTTTAATATAGCCAATTGATGCAGCCCACTGTACTCGTATAATTAACCCACTAATTATACGAGAAAAGTGTTGATTTTGTTGATCAAAAAAAATTCTACCTCATCTGACTAAAAATGTGAGCATAGGAAATTTTAAAATGTGCCAAATCTCCAGACTTATTCATTTTTAATGGTGGCGCTGCCGGTTAGCAGTTCTACTCGCTTTAATATATCTACTTATTATTTTTAATGTATTCAAAATACAAATTAACTGCTGTGGGAACTGAATTACTTATGTAATAAAAATAAATAATTAAAAAAATTAAAAAACACGACTGCTATGCCAAAAAACGAACTAAAAAGTAAAAAACAAGTTGTAGGTATTCCCTGACCATACAGATAAGTAAAATGGTCATTGCAGTCGGTGGATCTCTTAGATTTAAAAGTGTTCCACAAAATGGTCCCCCAACAGCAATGACAATTTTATTTAATTTTTAAAGTATTTTATTAAATTATTAATTTTTATTTTATACATTTTAGTGGCAAATCTTACTAAAGTCTGATTAAAGCGTTTGCAACCAAAGATGAAAATGTTTGTTTAGCATGTGAATTCTACCGATGTAAAATGTATACCTATGCCTATAAACTATAATTACTTATAGCTTTTTAGGGTTCCGTACCAAAATGGTAAATAAGGAACCCTTATGGTGTGACTCAGTCTGTCTGTCTGTCTGTCACAGCTGGATATCTCAACAAATACTACTGTTATCAACTTGAAATTTGAAACAGCATATACCCAACTATTTTGAAAATAAGAAAGAAATAAAAATATTTCTATTTTTTTGCAACAGGGACTGAAAGGGGGTCTTAAAAATTCAAAGTAAGCCCTACTTTGAATTTTTAAGACCCCCTTTCAGTCCCTGTTGCAAAAAAATTGAAATATTTTTATTTGGGCATGTGGGGATCATAATATGAAAGAGCGCTGTTTGCAAATTCTCAATTTTTGTTTAATTTTTTTTTAGGCCGCAGAGTTTTCGACTTTTGATGAAAAATGAAAGAATACCGTTCACCCCCCCCCCCCCCCCCCTATCTCCGAAGTTTGCAAAGTCTGAAATTATTCTATGTGATAGAAGTTTAAGTAAAGATTACAGGAAAAATATAACGATGTCTCTAAATAGCATACTTTTTCAGAAATCGGAACGGAACCCTCGGTGCGCGAGTCCGACTCGCTCTTGACCGATTTTTTTTTGGAATGTGCTCATCAAGGCCCTTGGTACCCATGTTGTAATAATTGAAGAATGTTTTTCACAATTGGAAATGTGGTCATACTGCCGCCATATTGATTATGTTCAAAACGCTTTATAGTCAGTGTCACTCGGGATGATGTAAGGATTCTAAAGATACCCCATACATCCAAATCTGTTCAGGCATTCAAAAGTTTTATGGTGGAATAAAGAAACTCACAAACATACATGAACCCTGAAAATATAACACTCCTTTTTGGCAGTCGTGTAATAAATAACTAATATTCGGAAGTAAGTATCATCGCAAAACTTGTTTTATTTTATAATAATAAATAAAGGTCATACCTACTTGTAGGTAGGTGTACTATTTACGTACAACTTACATCTCTATGACAACAAGTTTCAATATAGGGTTATCAAAACTTTAGATTGTATCTTGTCTACTAAGTAACGTCTGCTTTATACTTGCGTGATTTTATTCATTTACATGCGTGTGTATAAATTAAAGTCACGTGATAAAGATAAGTGGCTGTTTTAATTATGTAGTTAAGCTTCATAATGTATATTCATTAGAAAACCTGTTATTACGTTGTTTAACTACTTCATGTGGTATATTTTGGTCACTGGCAAATATTCAAATTAACAGTTATGTACCTACTTTTATTGATTTAATAAAATTTTGAGTTTTTTTGTCTAGTGAATAAGATTATTCTTCAAACGTAAAGGTAAACTTGAATTCACGAAAAAAAAATCAGCTGTTCCCTACATTTTTACCGAGTTATGCGAATATAAATGTAGGGAAAACCAGATTTTTTTTTCGCGATTTCATGTTTAGTCCCATCGTAAAAGTTGTTCATAATGATCAGAACAATGACCCCTTAAGAGGTTGTGCGTTATTTAAGTTACACCTTGTAAATACATAAAACTCACACCTTTTTCCCATGGAGTCTTCGTTTACGTTCATACGTCTAGTCATACACACACTTGCTTTACATTTACACTCTGATATCTACATAAGTGTACATACATATTTCGATAATGTTAACCGAGAACAGGAAGGAAGGAACCTTGCGCACGCGCGGCCCTGGCCTTTAGCAGTTTATGTCTGCAGTCGTGGGAATGACCGCCCTCTGAACCATTTGTCCAATGTTTTGGCGTAACGTACGGTCAACCACACACAATAGTAACATTCAAATAACGAAAACCGTCCTTATTTCTACGAAATAAAGTCTCTGTCAAAGTCAAAATGTTACCATTGAGCACGGTTGACTGTACTTGATTATTATGTATTAAATCTTTATTGCTTTGTAAATTAATTGGAGTAATTTATAAAGTAAGATATTTCAATGTCAATGTTGTGTTTGACCTACAAAATCGGGGTGTGATGTGTAAAATTAGCTTGTTGAAACTATTGAATTTTTTAAGGTATATTAATAATAAAGCTCAATAATTAGTTTTTTCGTGGATTTCGGAAATTATATAGTACTTTCCCATGGTGAAAGTACTACTGGGATAAAAAAAAAGTAGCCTATGTGCTGTTCCAGACTATTATCTATCTATGTACCAAATTTCATCCAGCTCCGTTCAGCCGTTCTGTCGTAACAAAGATCCATCCATCGATGCCCCACGGTTTGTATTGTACCAAATCGAGCTCTACACCATGATTTGAAAATAGTGATAGTTAAGGAAGAAATAAAAAGCTACACCAAGTCACAAGATCTCATCAAACAGTCTTAGCTTTAAGCTTTAAAAGTGATGTGTCATAGAACGCATACCAAGCAATACATCTAACTTAATGTCCTAATACATAGTGACAGATTGTAAGAAAAAGGGACAAAAAAAAATTCTGTCCACGATATCGTTGTAACGTGCAATTATTTCCATACATTTTATGGTCGTGAACGTCCAAGCTAATATCGTCAAGTTAGTATAAAAGCGCACGTTAACCGGAGTGATTCGGTTTGCTACTCAACGCAGTTTTCAATTTATCACAAAATTCAACAAAAGTTAGACTTTGGCTGGAGGACGTTGATAATTTTCTAGCTCACGCTACTCAAAGTCCAATTGTTTGTCGGATTATAATACCAATTTTAATTTAAGTCAGTACATGGTACTGAACTGAGTCACCAAAAAAATTACGTCTTATTATTTAAATGAAACCCTGCGGCTAATAAAAAAAATGGGGACTGTCGACAAAACTGAAAACAACAGCTATGCATAGCATGTCGCGAGGTGTAGCGGTGACGCTAACTAGTAAGATAATACCTCAACTCGCATAAAGAAGTTTTCACTTCAAAAAACCGGCCAAGTGCGTGTCGGACCACGCACAATGAAGGGTTCCGTAGTTGAAAAGAATTTATCCCAAAAACAAACTTAACATTGGATCCCAAATTAAATTTTTTAATTCAAAAAAATAATAAATTCACAATTATCGGACTTTTTCCTCTACTTGTGCTGGGAGACCTTGCTTCTTGCCAAATTTCATTATTCTAGGTCAACGGGAAGCACCCTATAGGTTTTGATTTACTTGCGACAGTTGCGAGTATCAAAAATCGTGTCGCAAAATGCCCGTAATTTTTATTGCGTTGACTTAGACACTTGATTTTTTTAGGACTCTAAGGGACAATAGACTTACGTATTTATTATTAATTTCAACTTGATATCTCCACACGTCCTTGAGAAAAAGGGTCTTGACAGACTGACAGATTTAAACATTTTTTTTATATGATAGAATTTAGAATTACAAACTAACAATTTTCGGACTTTTTCCTTTATTTGTGTTGTACCAAATTTCATGATTCTAGAACAACGGGAAGTACCCTATAGGTTTTTTACTTGCGAGTATCAAAATATGTCGCATAAATGGCCGTATGTTTTTGTTGCATTGACTTAGAAGCTTGAGTTTTTTTGAACTTCAAGAGACCACAGACCTACGTATTTGATATTAATTTCAACTTGATACCTCCACGCGTTTCTGAGAAAAACGGTCTTGACAGACAGACAGACAGACAGACAGACGGACAAACAAGTGATCCTATAAGGGTTCCGTTTTTTCCTTTTGAGGTACGGAACCCTAAAAATGCCTGGGTACTTACATTATCTCATAATGAGATTCAATTTGACCCAATTAAACCTCATTGTTTTTGCATGCCCAATATCTAACCTACATTTAATTTTTAAACGGCAGCCTTCTTCGTCCTTACTTAAATATCTACGTAGGCATATTATTATTTATTCGTGAGGTACCTGATCTCGACGTTACTCTGCGCGAACAATAGAGTTTAATTATTCAAGGATTGAAGAAGTGGGGAATGGTTATGTAGAGTCGGGTAAGGTGTACGTGGCTACGTGGCTACGTGGCTACGGAGCTACGGGGCTACGGGGCTACGGGGCTACGGATTACCAGTGACGTCATGACTTGCTCTTGTTTTACGATCTATTGGGGTAGAGAAGTCGACGACAGCCATTAGTTCCGGTAAATAATATATGGAAATTCATACGCTACACTCAATTCGTTGTCTAATGTGTCTATGCGGTAGCGCGTCTATTGGAAATTCGGTTATGTGCGTTTGTTTGGAACAAGTCTTGAACTCGATAAAATGTATATTCAAGTCATAGACTTATAAAAAAAGATGGACTCCGCGCCACGCATATCGAAAGTGAAGCACAGTAAGTATGCCGGACCGTTTGTACAAACACGCCTCGCGCACACATTTACATCATAGTATGCCGACCGGCCGCCATTACGTGACACGAGCGACGCCGTCTTTGCAGGTACTCAAATCATGCACACATAGATCGGTACGGTGCTTCACTTTCGATATTCGTGGCGCGGAGTCCATCTTTTTTTATAAGTCTATGATTCAAGTACAGTTTCGGAAAAATCGAACTTTGCCGAATTAATTACGACTTTTCCAATCCTGGAGTGACGGAATTAGTGCGTCAATCTATAATAGTTTTGGTGGGAATATACTTAAATCAATTTCTATTGGTCGATAGTCACATTTTATTCGCTTTATTTTGGTTTTTCCGAAGATGAACGACGAATATACACCGTGTTTATGATTTTATTAGCAACATCAGCCTAGCTACTTCTTTTGTACCAAAATAAAACTCGAATATTGCAAACTTATGAAAGTAAGTACCTACTTATACAAATATTTTCCAAGTGAATATTTTTCCTACAAATTCTTATTTGAAACATGATTATATGTAGCGTACCTACCTATGCTAAAGATTTACGGTATAAAATTTGGAACAAGAAGATTGTAGGAGCCATTTCTTGAACTGAACTTGAATATGTCATAAGAACAACTGACTGTAGGTCTTGTTTGCCATATAAATATTTAATTTCAAGACTCATTTTATTAATGCAATCTGTGGCCCAAACACTACTAAAATATTCAATATGATTCCAGAGCTTTGTTCATACAATGAGAGAGATTAAAACATTGCACACGAAATTGGCAACCAGTCAAGCTCGCATGACATTGTTTGCCAAATTTAAGTAAAACAATATTAAAAAGTTCAAGGTGCTCTTATTGGTTAGTTCACATTATTTAACACTTTCCATTTTTCCATTCAATACTCCATCGATTCTGATATTAATCCATTGTTTCAATTATAAAACTAGGTAAGTATATATTAATAAATTTATACTTTTAAAGTCACTTTTCATGTCGGTCTGTGAGACAAAACTTCTTCACTACCCAACGGATTTTGACTAAAGAATTTATTCCGGTAACTAATATTTAACTTTTTTTTTGTTTCGTCATAATAAACGCGGGCGAAGCCGCGGGAAAAGGCTAGTACGATATAAAATGTAAATCTGACATACAATATACAAAGTAACACTAAAACATATACACTTTTCTTTTCACTTTTCTTGTATATTATGTACAAGTATATAAAGGAAGAGCTCATTGGGCATCAAAAAAATCGTCCGCATCACTGTCAGTGGGAGGCTGGTAGCATTAAAAATTGGCCAGCCCTCTGGTCACGTGAAGAGTCGACCAACCGCTTGGCTATGTCCCGAAATACTCGATGAGCACTCGGACCCCACGGTCCTAATGTTTCAGACCCAAACGGCTCAAACATATAGCTCCCAATAAGGCTGTTATATTTGCGCCGTTTGAGGTTTTCTGCACCTGCAGCACCCTCAACACATCCCACCGTGCTAGGAAGATGGGGTGGCACGAGGGCGTCGTCACAGGTTTCATCCCACAGCAGAAGCCTATCCAAGTGCCAAGGTATTAAGGTCATTGTGTCTAGCCTCTTCCCACTGTCACGTGTCCAGCCATTGGCTTCTAAAATAGCTGGCACCCATATTTAACTTAGATATTGCACAGAAATCTCGAAGTTAAAGTCACCATTACACTCATACGAAGCAGGGGCGGGTCATTAGTTTAATTAATAAGTTTAAACCTCAACTGATTTGCGTTCTAAAATACTCGAAAATGTTTACCGTCGTGAAATGGAACAGGATGACTGTCTAAGAAATAGTTTGTGGCTTGGACCCGTTCGTCAACCATAATAAGATCAATAATAAGTGTGAAGCTGACTTGATAATCTTTGTTTGACATGGACTAGTTAATTCAGGCGCGTGAATCCTAGCTGAACCAACTAAGGGCTTCTGCAGACAGGTTGTTGGACCAACTCAGCTGTTTAGTTCGAATGGTCTTTAGCGCCAACTCTTCTTCTGTCGGTTAGTCGGCACGACTACGGCCTACACTCGTCCGAATATCTTAGTCATTTGCCTTGCAAGTAATTGTGTGGTCAGTGAAACCAAGCTCATTGCCTGTTTTCTTACCAATGCATCGAGCTAATATTCTCGTATAGCTTTTACGTTATGTATAGGTATAGATACTTTTTCTACTTTCAAGTTTAGGCGCTTGGTACAGCTTTTTTGTCAGTGTAGACAGCGATAGTTAACGATTGAAATAGAGTTCAATGTCCAAATTTTTTATTTCGATTATCGAACTAATGTATTGGTGGATGTCTGCAGTCGGTTGTCTGCGAGCGCCCTAAACCGACGCGACCTTCGAGCCCGTTTGACGTCCTCTCGTCTTCGAAGGGAATTACAGTGGCCGCTTCGGTCACTTGATAAGTTTAATCACTGAACAATACATAAATAGGTATACGATGCAATTGGGTCGTACAATCTATTAGTGACTCAACATACTTGTAGGTACTTATCGTGGGTGCTTTTAGTATGCGTTTATTTGAGGAAAACTAAATGTTAGCAAAAGTTTTGCACGCATGTTTTTTGATATATCACCGTTAGGTACAACTTTATCCTTATACATGAATTAATATTCTTTTTTTTATTAAGATATTTTTAAGACATATAGTCGGAGATGTTATAATGAGAACTTCTTATGAAACAACAGAATGCGGTTTTGATTCTAAATGAGAAACGGATTTCGAAAGGTTTTCCCGCCGCTACTCATAATTCGAACCATAGCACAACACGGCCCCCAGTGCCAGAGCCCGTGTTGCTCTATGATTTGAACGAACAACTTTAAAAGAAGAAAAATAAAATTCGAAATTCGAAAATGCACGGAAACGGAAAGTGCAGCGCATTCGTACATGAAAAATAAAAGCTTTTGTATTATAATTCGCGGCAGTGCTTGGGTCTCGAGCGGGAATCAAGATCGATACTTTCTTGTAGCCAAACTTATGGCCTGCTTCCGACCTTCCTCGCTGCGAGGAATACTATACGTATACAATACCAACATGTTATGTTGCTGTGTATTACGATATAGTTTTGTTTATCTATCGTAGTTTATAAAGGAAACACTGGATTATGAAGCTTTATGTGAGTTCCGTTCAAAATATATTTCGACGAAAAGTATTTTTAGTGGTAGTGTAAAATTGTTTGTTTTGATATACTTCAAAGAGTTTCATTAATGATTTAATGACGTAAGGAACTATGTAGCAACAATTTAATAGGTAAGGTAGTTAAGTATGTTATTGTTAGTTTTATTTATTTACTATTGCAGTTACCTATACTGAAAGGCAAGTTCATAGTCTGTGGATTAAGGCAAAAAATTAAGACAACTCAAAAAGACTCATCACAAAAAAGTTAACTGATATTATTGTTCTCAGTTTAAACTCCAACAAAAACGCGTCTCTACTAATGAATATCCATTCATTCATTCATTCATTCACTCATTTGTAGTTGACACTGTTGACACTTTGAAAGGAAAGTACCGCATGTAGTCGAGCCCTAAAACAACATGAAGTTCGAGAGAAAAGATGCACATGGTCAAATGCTTAATTATGTATTTTTCCATATTTTTTGTCTCGAAAAGGACCTCCATAATTATTTTCATACTGTTTAGGTGCACAAAAACTTTGTGGGTATGCTATGCAGATTTTTTATAAATATGCGAATATAAACACTAAGTAAATTATATCATTGTTCGGTTATTGACCTTTGATATTGAACCAAGTAGTTTGGGACCTCTGTATCATACGACAATGATCTACTTATCTACCGGTTAAAGTTGAGTTGATAACAGTTGCTGATTAGTCGATAAAAAAAAAAAACAAATGAGGTTTGACAGCAAATTGAATTTAGAATCCAGAATCCAGAGGTAAAGTACCACTCTTTCCACTTCAGTGTGGTCCAAAACAATATTATGAAACTAATTTAGGAAGGAAATATTATACGGTCTGTGCCCAAAAGGTCATGGCTTAAATGATGGAGTGTTAAAGCTTTCCGTTGAGGGTTAAAACAAATTGTACACACTTTGAAAAGGTGTTAACCCGTATGCAAAAAATATGATTCATTTCATACTAAATATTTACGATGAGATGGCAGTAAATGGTTAAAAAACGTCCGCGTTTGATTATTTGTGGAATATCTACTCGGTTGAGTATTTGTACAATTGTCTCCATATTTGACCACAGTGTTTTGATGTCACTAGATTACTTATTAATTACTTTAGAACTGGAACTAGCTAGTTTTCCAAAAGCAGTTAGTTTGGTTAAAAATAAAACAAGGCTCATTATCATCACCTGACACTATTGTCTCTAAAGTATTACCTTTCTAAAACTCGTAAAAATTCATTATCTGCCTAGCCTTTTCCCAACTATGTTGGGGTCGGCTTCCAGTCTTATGGGATGTAGCTGAATACCAGTATTTTACATGGAGCGACTGCTTATGTGACTTCCTCAATCCAATCCAGTTACTGGGTAATACGATACCCCATGGCAAGACTGGTTATCTGACTTTCGGGCTTCTGACGACCCGTAACTACTATCAAAAATCTACGAATGACAGCCGGGACCAACGGTTTAACGTGCTTTCCGAGGCACGGAGGGGTCTCGGTATATAAAGATGGTCACCCATCCACGGATCGACCGCGGCAAGCTTAACTTAAAGAAAACTCGGTAATGTCATATTATATTTATTTCAGCATTTACTCAAACGTCCACTGCACAAGGCAGCGAGCTCCACGAAAATGTCTAAAAAGTGCTATAATGGATTGAGGATGAACCAATCCTATTTAGCAAAACTGGACTCTGGCCATATGCCAGGTTGTGCAAAAGGTATAATACCTATTTCGAAAAGCACAAGGCATAGCCTACGTAAAACATTCGATCGAAATGGCAGAGGACCGACCAATGATTTATTAACTAAACTAGCTGCGCCCCGCGGTTACACCCGCTTAGACCGGAATAAAAAGTAGCCTACGTGTTACGTGTATAAGCTATCTACATACCAAATTTCATCAAAATCGGTCCAGCCGTTTGAGCGTGAAGAAGTAACAAACATACAAACATACTCACACTCACAAACTCGCCTTTATAATATTAGAGTGATTATTGACATTACGATAAATTGAAATCATATATTTACGTCAGTATTCGTAAATATATGTTATTTCAATTTATTTACGCCTGTATTCCACAGGCGTCACCCAGATTAGAACAAAAGCTCTTGGAACACCCAGATCTTTGTCAGATGTTCTGAACAGACTAGGAGACTTGATCGACTTCTGGAGTGAGGTGGGCTGGTTGGAATAACCCCCTGACGGCCGCTATGGCCCACGCACAATGGTCCACATGAAGGACTAAGTGTGGAAACCATAACCTCTAATATAGAACATAGAACGCCTGTATTCCCCGAAGGGTTAGGCAGAGGTGGACCTACTTATAGTAAACCCAAATTTCGCCGGGTATGTTCCTACTTCCTACACACATCAAAAAATGTTTGTGATCACTAGCAAAAGCTGATATATTTTTAAAAATTTAACTTTATCAAGGAAAAGTGTTTACGGTACACTGTGTAATTCTATTTAAAAAAGATATCACGTAAACACTTTTCTTGATAAAGTTAAATTTTAAAAATATATCAGCTTTTGCTAGTGATCGCAAAGTTTTTTTGATGTGTGTACCTATAAATAGATGACGAGCCTTTTGCCATCAACCGGGCACAAATGGAAGTCTCGGACTCTCGGTTGCTATTGAGAAATTCCAAATAGAAAAACCCAATAAACTTTGCCCGACTCGGGAATCGAGCCCAGGACCTCAGACCACTACACCAACGAGGCAACAAATTGAAATAAAAATAAATATAAACAAGGAATGTCCGTCTAAATTAACATTTACTGACTCATCCGAATGACGCCACGAGTGACGTCTACGTTTTTCGGCAAATTATTTCCAACATTCTACTTTTTACAAGGAAAACTTAAAATATATTTATGATATGTTTACAGGTTTATTTACCGTCTTGGGAATGCCCGACTAGTGTTGTAGATATTCTATGTACGTCAGCAACAAAAGTTGATTAACACTTGTGTTTTCTAAATCTTAATTATTGAGATTTAGAGAACACAAGTGTGTTAAATCTTAATTTTAAAGAAAATTAACTCTTATCTATTAAATGAAATGCTAAAAAGCAGGTACGATAAACCTGCTTTTTAGCATTTCATTTCTAGATAAGAGTTAATTTGCTTTAAAATTTCAAATCCAAATATCGTTACAAATGTAATGAACAAACATTGTCATGTATATCGATTAATTAACACATTATCAAGCTAATTGTTATCTCTGACGGTGATGACTGGGGGTCATCGAGGTGATACGTGGGGGTCATCGGTGCACACATTATCACTTGGTGTACATATTTGTTCTGGTTCCTCGTAAATAACTATCCTTACTACTTAATGATATGGAAACAATTTTATTTTTGGAGTATACTGTATACATTAAGATGCATTTTCTCTTTCACAAATTCCACAATTCCACTCTGTGACTCAAGTTATGTCAACATAATTAACAGAACTGAGTTTATTTTTTTACTACAATCAAATATACGACAATGACTAATGACTTCACTATTTGTGATATGCAGTATTACTCCACTTTTATCTGTTTATTACTTTAATTGAGCTACAACAGAACACCACATTCCTGTGTTGATAATTCCTAAGCCTTAAGGCGCTACCACGACCAAAACCTTGCGATAGTGCGTTATTCAGAGGCTATTAATTAAGAGTAGGTAATAACTGTACATTGCAAGTTCTTATTTGTTTTTATATGTTATAAGTAGGTCATTTAAAAATCTCTTGATAAAAAGTGACTAAAATTATTATGCAATTGGATGCATCTTTTAAACGTTCTAATCATTTGAGGATTACACTGATGGATAGATAATTCATTTAAAAATCTAAAAAAATCACGTTTTATTTTATTTCAAAATATCGCTATTCTTTTTTGATTTAAATTGTATTCCCAAAAATTTTGTGAATTCTATGATAAAGGTGCGTGCGCAGGTAGCGGGACAGAACGAGACTGAGCGGAGGGACAGAGCACTGAACACTCAAAGTCGTTTGGTCGAGGTAGCGCCTTAATAATTATTGACCAAATAAGAGATGATAAGTTGTTTAGGTTTTCCTCTGTCTGCCTGTATTCGTATTTTTTTCGGAAACAACAAGCAGTGTTAAAAAAGTCTGTGGTTTCAAATTCAGTAAGTTCACAGGGTCAGCCGTTTCAGAGAAAGCCTTGGAAAACAGACAAAACATAAAACAGCTGTTTACACTGTCATATACATATATATGTCATATATATGTATACTGCGAAATCACGGGCAGATATTACGTGAATTAGAAGTTTATGAAAGTTTAATGATTTATTCTGAAGTGACTCGCAATTCACGTAGGACCTACTGAGAGTTTGAAACAGTTTTTAAATGTAGTTAAAGAAGTTCAATTGTTTATTCAAAAATAGAAAGAAAATGAGTGACAGTTGAGTTCTAGAATTTTGACTTAACGAATGATTTTTTTTTAAATTCAGCTGATTTTGGAAGACAGTCACAATAACAAGCAAATCCGAACCATTCCAAAACGTCAAACACTAGCTTGACAGACATTGGCATCGTACAATCAAATTACGTCCGTCGATGCTAAGATCAAGGCTCGGCAAATACGTCCGAGTATTGTCGAGCATTGCCGAGCGTATGATGTGCGGACAATGTAGGCGGATGGCAGTGGCGTTAGCGCTGTCACACGGAACGAAAGCTATCAGTCAAATTCTTCACGACTGTCAGACAATTTGCAACATAATAAAAACTTTGCACTGAAAATGTTTAGAAATTGACGATGGTTACGGCCTGGGAGCCTGGATAAACCATCTAACATAGAAAAGAAACAACAGTGCTACAAGAACCAAGTATGAAAAAAAAAACTTTTACAATGATTAACAGCAATACGTGTACTGCTTAGCCATCCGATTTCTAGAACAGAACAATGCAATATCATTCAATGCATTCTAATAGTTCCGATTCCTCGAACAACGCCGATAATGTTATGTCAGAGCCAGACAAAACGTGCACGAATGCCGTCAAGGGCGTAGAAAGATATCGTCCTTTTCGACATTGAAAAACTAGTTCCACATTGCCGCGTTTAAGATTAATTTTGTACACGACAAGCGGACATACTCGTAGGTAATAATTTAAACATAATATTGATCAAGATCACTTTCACCTTGGTCTAATGCAAAAATACAACATTATTCTGAGTCATACTACGGAATAAATTAATCTGGAAGCTTCCAAATAGTAGTTCTTGAACGTAATCTCAATAATATGTAGATATAAAAATTGATCATAGTTATTGTAGTCGGTGAAGGCGAGCAAGATCTTTCCATGTCACTTACAATGACCGGTGGCGGTAATAACGAGTTAACAGTTCCAAAAGAACTGCACGATGTAGATCACAATTGGATAACGCTTACAGTGCAGAACAATATGAACGCTTTAACAGCTGTAAGTGCTGTGACCACTGTAGCGAATGAAATTAGATGAATTGATGAATGCGTGGTATAAGAGCAGATTAGGGTCGTGAGAGCTGTGATAGCGATAATTTTGGAGAATGAAATAAAACTTTGACCGCCAATTTTCAATCGATTGTGTTGGACTGTTGTAGACGCGTGATCGCATTAAAACTATTAATTAAACTCATTCTAATAATTTATAGCATGACTGGTAATTATTATTAGTGATCGATACTTAAACACATGACTGTACTCACGATAACAAACAACTTTTACAATGGTACCAAACCTCAGATCGCGAAAAAAAAATCTGCTGTTCCCAACAATTATGTTCGTATTACTCGGGGGCAAAATGTAAGGAACAGCTCATTTTTTTTCGCGATTTCAGGTTTGGTTCCATAGTAAAAGTTGTTTGTTATCATGAGTACCAGTCGCTCACTCTAAGTGACTGAGAAATCATTGTTGAAATATGTTAGAAATTCTTAGCTAAGACCCTACCGAACTTTAAAGAGCTAGACCGAAGTTTAAAGACGTAACGCCTAAAGGCCTTAGTATTTAACTCACATGAAGGCACACGTGTCCCAGTAACGTAGCTATTGATTGTGGATTAGCAAACTGTGACGAAAGACCCAACTTGAGCTGAAAGGTCCCCAGCGATAAGACGTTCGAAATCAATTCTGTGAACATTGTGTACACAATGGTTTGCTATGGGCCGCCTACGTTTATTTGTTGGTCTAGCTAGTCCTTTGTTTCGCTCGACTTCTACGCTCGAGCTATCGCATATACCTTATACAGTTTTCAGCCTATTAATCGATTCGTTGAGGAATCGATTAATGGCTGGTGAATTCGAACGTGGGTCAGTGTGACGATTGGCACGGGAATTGCTTGTTTCTACAATAAATGTTGTAGCCATTTCCTGCAATTTATCTGACTGTACATTTATTTTATCTAGCAAATGTTTATTTTTGCAGCCAAACGGCCATGTTGGAGTTATGGATTATAGTGAAAATCTGGATATAATTGTCACGTTTAGGGTGTAATCGGTCTGGTAAGTGAATTGGTTATTTTAAAACAGATATAAAGCATTCCCAGACGAGATTATGATTCGATTGGTGTAATAAAATCTGAAGTAGATGCATATTTCAATAGCAACGATCGAATAAAAACTTAGTTATGTTCGATTGAACAAATTCCACATCGGACCTATTTGTCAAAATAACATTTGAGAAATAGAGCGATCCTCCAGCTGTAGTTTTTCTAGTGGAGAGAATGAAAACAGATAGATATGAAAACGTGTCAGTTTTTTGGCGTCAGGCAACACATGTGGCTCTCTTATAGTCGTTTTGGTTTTTGCTGCTGGCTGGATATACAGAATTTTGAGAAAACATTTCACAATAGGAACAGGCGACATAGAACATTTTTTTTATGCTATTCTGAGTTTGAAACCAAGCTGTCACATTTTGTTCTCTGTTGTCAGCATCACGGGTTGAACGAATTCGAAATATTATATTAAATTAAGTAAAAGGTAGGCACTTAGATAAGAACAAAATTCATTATTGGAACACACAAGTCAAATGCGGAAGCATTGAGTATTTAACTGTATTATTTTAATAATGACAATCATTGTGTTTATTAGCCTTCCTTATTTCACGCGTTCCTCAATATGGAAATATTATTTTAATTTCGAAACAAAAGAGCCGAATTCAATGAGGAATACGAACCAAAACGTTGTTCAGCGTATTTTTATTTTATTGAACTGACGTCATTTTTCAGCGTTTATTTGACGTTTTTCCTATGTATGTTTCCTCAGTCATTTTTTGTTCGTGTATGTATGAGGCGAATATTCTGATTGGTTCGCACCGTTTTGGTCTTATTTTGCAGTACCTAGGAGATACGTTTTATGATTATTCAATAGCCTCTTTACATTCAGAACGCGCAATAATTCTGTAATTTTCTTGGAAGATCTCTTTCTAGTCTTATTCTTTAACAAAAGTTGGATCAGAGACACGAGTGTGCGTCACAAATTGAACAACGCGTTAACCGTGTTAACTTCTGAATGCCAATCACTTTACAGTTTGTTAAAGTATAAGTCTTAAAAATATTTCACTTTTACTATAATCAATCAAGGTAATAATAATTGTGAGTAATCGATTAATTCGATTATTCAATTATGTATATCGAATTGTAAGGTATGAAACTGCAACTGTATCTAACTAAAAACGTGTCAGATAATCACCTTATAAATTATTATTTCGTATAAAACACGCAGTTTTCCTAAATCTCAATATTATCGTTCATAAAATCTATTTAATCGCAAAAAAGAACTAAAAATCCGAAAATAAACCTTACTTGTCGTATATCTGCCTCCATTCCTCTGAAGGCGCGGTATATAAACAGCGTTCCTCATAGCTGCACGAAGAGACGAACCAATTCGCTTCAAAAGGTCCATATTTGTCAACTTTTGCGCGAAAATAATATAAAACACCAAACGTTTACGCGAACAAATGTGACGTCATATAAACACAACATACTTGCTGTGAGGTTAAAATAAAACTGACATATAAACAGAAGTGACTTAATTTTATTAGTTTGTTTTATAAACAATGAATATATTAAAGCTACAGGAAACCGGTTGCGGACTCGCAGCACGTGGTTCGACAGTTCACCATGATGCTTACTCATGCCTTGATAACGACCAATCAAGTTAAAATAATTATTCGACAATTAATGACGTCACGGCATCTTTATACACAAAATCAAGCCATTAACGTAATATTAATTAAATGAATACTCGTGTTCGAATTCGAACTACTGTTTGATGAGTTTTATTGTTTACATAATTATGTAAATTAAAAAGTGGATTAACAGAATTCTTTACATAATAATGAACACTAATGAAGTAAAGCATCAAAGTATGCGAGACGCAGCTAAGCAAATAACGGCTCAAAGTGACATTTACTTTTTGAACCTTAGGAAAAGATCGTCGTAACAGAAACGGTACGTTACGTGGGAACAACACCTCTGAAAATATTCCAAATGGTGAGTTATAAAAATCCTATATAAACGATACAGTAAACAAAAGAACAGCTGAGTAACAAATTGTATTTTTGACAGTTACTGCACGCGTTCAATAAATTACAAAGAATAAAGTCATCACCACTGTCATAGTATGAAATCTGACGATGCAATAAAAACAAAACTGAATGGCGCTAATTCTACAATTCATATCTAGCTAATGTTAGATATCAATAGAGATGTCTAATGTGTGAATTAAATTAATTGGATTTAGCATAAAAACGCTAGGCGCCGCTCTGTCTATTCAATTATTGCCGAAAACAAACTAAAAAATTTTTCTACTTTATTGGCCGATCTTTGAATTATGGTTGAGCTTTGGACGTAATTTGGACTATTGGATTATAAGAAACATCGGTTTAATCACTATTTCAGAAAAGGTTTTTGTTGTACTAAAGAAAACTAATGCGATCATCTGTTACAAGAAAGATAATTTTACTTTAATTCTGAAGCATAGAAATTATCATCAGATACTGATTACAGCTGCTCTACGCAATCGTCTTGTGCGATATGCTTCCCATTCTACACATGCGCTACAAATTATATTTTATATAAGATCGTCAACGCTTCGTGATGACCACGAATTTTGTTGGAATTGCCAATGATCTACGTTTTAAAATGGACTTTCTTTCCAACACGATGACGAGGTAGATAAAAAATAAAATTAAAAACTTATTTTGAACTACAAAAACATTTCAAACCCATGACAAAATTCAACGCAACATGACCCAAAACTTGGATATTTTCACACGGAGTTTATTAGTCCGTACTTTCATAGCGCACGCCCATTGCACAAATGAAATGATCCAGACACAATTTCTATTGTCCCTGTGAATGGATGCAGTGAATGACGCTAGTACAAACTATTCATATACAGCTGTTTTGTGATGTCTATCTGATAAGAGGACGTTTGTCATTTCACAATGATTGGTACTACTAAGCTCCTCACTCTCATTACAGAATTCGGTCGAGCCTCACTCTACGTCATTAACAAAATGCGGTTCCTGACTGACGCTCATTCACCATTTAATGGCATGCAAAACAGTTTGACGCCGAATCAACTTAACATGACACCACTGGAATATATTATCTTCTTTACGTATTTATTACCATGGTTATTTTCAATGGAAAAATCTTGTAAATTATCCTACAAGATACACCGGATGAAATTGAACAAAATTTTTGTGTTTATAAAAGTAATAATATAATGTTTCAGATGATAGAGGCAGTGACGCAAGCATTGAATGTAATGCTCAGTAATATGTGATAAAAATCAACAATGGACTAAATCGGTTTGACGATGAAGAATTTGTCAATGGCGAATGTTATAAACTGTGTATAGCCGTCAATCTCAGTGAAGGACTCCGTCATTTAGTGTAGGCGTTAAATTAGACGTATGTAGGTGTTATTACAGTATCACTTAACCAACTTTATAGGAAATCAATTGAATCTATTGTTAACGTTGTTTTTCATTGATCATCTTACAAAACATGAACATTTTATAATTTAAACTACCTAGTTTCTTAAAGTTTTTATCAGTAGTACTGTTACGTTGGAGGCGACAATTGATTCGCGTCGCCGAGTGTAAACTATTCCCAATTCCAACCTGAATGACAGAAATTACGTTTTTATCATCGCAGCGTCACAATCATTCCGGCGCCGATACCGTTCCGGCTTCATGGTTTCAACCTTTCGCAATATAGTCTATGAGGTTTTTTTCTCATCGTCACTTCTGTGTTCGCCGTCGGCAATTAGTCGTCGCGTATCTAATGCCACACTAGTATCGTTAATTTGTTTAATAAACATGAATTAATCGTCATCGTGCGACGTTCTCGCCACGTGATTCCGAATGGTAAATAAAATAGTTGCAATGTCAAGATTCAAGTGGCTGTAAGCAATATGTGTTGGTAGTTCGGAATCGTGGATTATATCAATTGAACTGGGGTATCGGGTGAGGCCGATATCAAGTGTGCCAGCTGCTGCGGGGCACTCTTGAGGGTAATCACGATAGGATTGCGATCGTCTTCTACACACGTTACATTGTGCCTACAAATATTGCTGGTTGTTATTGCACGTTATTTTGATTCTCTACGCAGCTAATTTAGCATGTGCGGTATTTCTGGAATTCGAGAACTTTGTACTGTGGTGGAATCGATTTATTGTTTGCGGTTTCTAATCGTGTAGGTACACTTTATGGAAGTTGGTTGATACAATAATTAGTTATCTTTATTCAGTGCAAGCCGTGGTTTGGTTAGCTGTTTTATGTAAACTGTATTTATATTAAAAGTTAATATTGCTTTTAGTACTCAAGTAAGTGTCGGTTTCTTTTAAACTGCTATTTTCCTCTGTTCATTTTTAGTGTGTTCTAACACTTTTTTTGATTTTAAAGTTAATAACTAGGTTAGTAGTTCACATTGGAAAAATTAATGGTACTTTATTCACATCAGCTGTATGTTATATTTTGGGGGAACTTCTTCTATTCTCAGTACCGCAGCGATCGCGATACAGCGATGCCGGTGGTGTGGCAATCCGTTTGGCACTAAGCACGAACTATGTGTTAACCCACTTTTACATTGACTTCTGTTAGTTATGCTTCTTTTCAATGGTTTCAGAGATGAATGATGTTTTTTTTTTCAATGTTGATGAATGTGACATTTAGGTTTGTTACACAAAGTTAGGACATGCGATAACGTCGTTACAAAAATTACTTTGAAGCTTATTTTTATTACACTGGTTTAATTTGTTTATTTTGCTGAGGCAGCGTATCCTATTTTGAACTCAAACTTTTTTCAGTTTTTTTTTCAGTTATTTTTTTTTCTTTGAGGACAAAATAGAATATTTAGCTAAGATTAATAAATTTTATCATCTTGATTAATACTTGGTTGAATTGTCGAGTCTTTATTTGTTACACTGTAATATTTGTATCAGAGATTTGAACAATATTACCTAATTGTTCCCCATGAATTCATAATTTTTAGCATTCAATATCATTGTTAGTTCCCAGCTGACGAGACAAAACAAACCCGAACATTTAGACATGTACAACATTTATAAGCTTTGACACTGAAATTCAAATTATCTACGAACGTGACAAAATCCCCTTCGCGACATTTTTCTTGAATAATTTCGTTCACGTTGAAACAAATCCTTTGATATTAATCACTGCACACGCGATACACGGCTTGTGGTATTGTATTGTCGGCGAGCTTGTTTCGCGTATGTATGGAGCTTTAGTCGTGGGGGGTTAGCGCGGCATGTCATCGCGCTCGACTGGGCGGCGGAGGACTGCTCATTGCTCGGAGCGAGTCGCCACACGGCCGCGGAAGCGAGCATGCCGCCATGCGCGGCTCGCCTCCTGAGCGCTGTGCCCGCACATCTCACATGCCCAACATTCATGGTCAATGCTAACTGCTTGATAGCCGATAGCTGCGACCCAAACACCCGCCACCGAATCTCAATACAATGCCAAACAACAAATTGCACCAATTACAAGTGGGGATAATATAGCTGGAACTATTGCTAATTGGAAAATTACACTTGTTACTATCTAAATTGGGCTTTTAAAACTTACAGGAATGACAAGATTCTATGGCGGACTCAATTAGTCGATACAATATTGTAATGACGTTTTACACTGTTGTTTTTCCTTGATGCCCACTCAGTGATTGGTAGAGCTCGATCTAATTCTCGCGGTTTTCCCTGGAGCTTCCTATATGATCCAAATTAGGAATTTGGACCATATAGGAAGCTCCAGTATCATTTTCGATCGTTTGGAGAGAGAGTGAGGGAGCAGTATCGCTGAATGTTTAACCGTTTGCACGGAGAGCGGCGTCAACTTTGCAATAATAATGTTGGTGCGCCTTAATTGCTTCAGGAAATGTGTTTCATATCCGCGCGAGCGGCCATCGCGGGCCGAATCTTCGCTTTACACTTTTGTTTTTTCCACTGAGGTTCCGGTGTATGTGTGAGTTGGAAAAAATAAAATTGTGATTGGCGACTGGGTTCCGGAGCGTTATGATGTTCCGCCGGCATTTTTCTGTGATTCACCCGCGCCGGCAGAAACTGTAACTGTAGACGGAAGTTTAAACGGTGACCTTTTACTCGATTTCAGTAAACATTTTAGTAACCTTTCTTATGTAATCGATTCATGCAGGCTTTTGTATATTGCGTTGGGGTATTTTGGTACGTCATCCGGTAATTCTATCAAGAAATTGCTGAGTGACTGATGAGTAGGTACTTCCCATAGTGACGAATACGAATAACTTTTACCTGGTCAGAGATAAATTGAACATTACGATTAGAATGACGCATGAGGTACTTTCTCAGTAATCTACATCATTGTTCAAGTTCATTACGTTACATGAGTCTTGGTAACTCGATTCAAAAGAATCAGTATCTGCCATCTTAAGTATAAAAGATCGTCGTTCATTTTGTCTTGGAAAGATCAGATACTTAAGCAGTAGGCCCTTGATTGAGTGGTGACTAGCGACCAGCGACGAAATATAAAAAAAAAGAGATCAAGACGAATTGTGTGGTTGTTATGGAAACGTGACTGTGGGAGTTAAAATACCGACTTCAAAAAGTATAATAACTATTACCTATTAAGTAGATATGGAATAATTTTGAAAGTCGATGATAAGTAGGTACGGTCAGCAACAGAAGTCGGTTATCACTGCTACTTTTTGGCATCATCTAAACTAACACAAAATGATACGATAACCTGCTATTTAGCATTTCATTTGTTAGATAAAAGTTAAGTTTCTTTATAATTTACATCTGTTACGATTTAAATGAAGTATTTTTCTCAATAATTAAGATGCAGAAAACACAAGTGATAATCGACTGTTGTTGCTGACTGTACCATCTTCCAAAATATTTCCCACACTGTAAATCAATCTATATATCCTTTTCCCAACGTATTGGGGTGGGCTTCCAGTCTAACCAGATGCAGCTTAATACCAGTATTTTACATGGAGCGACTGCCTCTGACCCCCACAACCCAGATACTCGGTAACATGATACCCCTTGGTAAGACTGGTTGTCAAGCTTTTGGGCTTCTAACCATAACGACTGTCAAAGATCTATGAATGAAAGCTGGGACCAACGGCTCAACGTGCTTTCCGAGACACGAAGGGGGTCTCGATATTATGTAATCGATGGTCACCCATCCACGAACTGACTGCGGCAACCTTCGATCGAATCATCAATTGTAGCCTATTGTAGATAATATATCATCTTATTTTTCAGTCATGGAAAAGTGATGATGACGTCATCTAGCCTATTTCAGTCAGCAAATGCATGTTACGAGTATGTGTTCCGGTTATGGTGGTTGGGATTTCAAGCGCTTTCATGTTATTGCGAATTTGTGATTAGCATATTTTTCTTTCCTATGGGAGGCCTGTGTCCCAGCAGTGGGAATGTTATAGGCTGATTATGTGTGAAACTTGGAGCATATAGGTAAGATAATTATCCGTGAAACTGATCGTTGGAGCAATAGAGCTGAGGCGATCAGGTTCATTACTCGTTTCGATCTATACTAGAATATGCTTGCACAGGATACGCAGTTTCTTACCGACGTTACTGCTGGCTTCAGACAGTAACCTATTGATATTAATGTGGGTTCTCCAGGTTCGTTATTGACACAGCTTACATAATATGTTTAAACACTAAGGCTGAAGTCACACTAGGAGCTTCGCTTGAAATCCATTGCTGCATACTTTGTGACTATCGTAACTCGAACAAGTGACAATTAGACTTGTCTCATTTGTTGTTCGTTTGCTGTATTTGTTGTTTTACGCAAGCATTATTGTAGCTCTTGCAATCTGTCAAATTAGTTCCACTTAGATGGCGCTAAGTGTTTGTTACTTTCATTCAGCTGTCAATGGAGTTCCTTGAGGAAAACTTTGCCGCTAGATGGCGCTAAGTGTTTTTTCTTGTCGCTGATTAGTCGTTTTGTCTTCAAGATGACTTTGACAAGTGACAAACACACAGCGCTTTCTCGCGGCGGAGCTTCTAGGAAACCGACCCATTAGAAAACCATGCGTTGGTTTGTTACAAGCATGTCAGTTAGCACTTTAGCACGCAGCATAGCACAACGCACTAAGCGAAGCACCTATCAGTGTATCTTCAGCCTTAAGGATTTCTCCTAGAACTTGAGGTTTCCTTACTAAATTCTCACTAATCTGTTCTGTCAATGACCCTGACGCAGATGGTTTTAATCAATGAGTCAGCGGTTTCGGTTCCGATTTAAGAATTCCAATGTATTTTTTGCTATTGATTCGGTTACCGAAATAACGTAGTAACTAGAACGGAAAACGTTATTTTTGAAAGTTTTTATGAGTTACTGGGATTCCGGAAACGCCCTAAAGACATTAATCAAGACCTAATTTTATTTTGAGAAGAAATACAACCGTTAGTGTCTCATTGGTTTAGTGACGGCCAGTAGAGAGCTGTTTGGTTTAACGTCTTGGTTTCAATTCTCGTGTTAGGTAAAGTGATTTCAAGAACAAAAAAAAACCCAGTAGATTGTGGTTTGGAGTTTTATACGTCAACAAGGAACGTATATAGGTACCTATTACCATCGAGGCCATCAGTTGCGGCAACAGTAGTAATAGGCACTTTAACGTGATAGCATTGTTTTTTGCGTTTAATTAATTGTTGCGGTTAATTAAAGCGATACGTGATATTTGGGGTAATGAGCGAAATGTTAAGATTAATTTAATTTTCCTAATACTGTTTGTTATAGTTTTCATTGCGCACACCGCGTCTAATTGAAAATTTCTTGCGTCTTTTGCAAATTGCAGCGCTGTTTTACGTTGTATGTTGGATCAAAATTCATTAGGCAATTATTATGAAATAATTACTTAATTATATTCATTTAAATCACCAATATATGAAGCTATCGATATTACGTTTACTAGCTTTATAGGAATGTTTACTTATGCAAAAAACGTAAAAAAAATTGACTTTCCAGATCTCCCACAACAGTCTTCACTACCCAACTATCTCATGACGTCATGAACAGGAGGAAGAAACTACTACAATATAGGTCAAGATAATATTACGTACGGGGTTGAACTGCATACGTCAGTAATAGTATGTAGTATTGTGCAAGGAGCCACGTGCCAACGTATTCGACCTTTGCATACTTCGGGAGGTCGCAGGCGCTGGCACTTGATTTAAATCTGCCTGCCCTTCTAGCCAGTAAAGAGGGTGAATATCGTCACGACTGTATTAGCGAGTGAAAGAGCTTAGCAGAGGCAATGAGGCATCTGCATGAGTCATGCGTTGCAGTTCAGTTTTAAAATCAAATTGAAATTCGAACGTGGTGGAATGGTGCTAGTCCGATAATTTATTTAAAAAAATTTAATAGGTTTGCCTTCGAATTATGTGCGGTCTTCGAACTGAGTACAATTACAAATTTTTGGTAAACTCTATAGTATTTTTTTTATATAAAACAGTTCTTCTGCGAGTACCAAGGAAGAGCTTCTGCCACGTTTTTTAGGGGTAGATGCATTTAGGTGCTGATGTTTTAACTGTAGTTAATCAATTCTGTCAGATTAATGAATAGAATAGTAGTTAATTTTATAGTGGTTGGTGTCGTGTGTGCAGCACGAGTATATACTGAACTGCTAGTTCAAGAATAATGGCAAGTCAACGACCAGCTTCCGTAGCCGGTTACTGTACGTCATTCAACAGGCAAGGTAATGCCCTTACGTTGTCAGATGGCGAGATACCGAAATTAACAGCTGAGATGCGGGCTTATGACAAAACTGAATAGTGTACTGAGTAGGTGCTTATTGGTACCAACAAAGGTGTTGCATGTGATTTCTTACGAGCACTCAGGCAGGCGTCTGGGACCGCTGTCAAACTGGGACCGCAGTCACACTCGCCCTATAGTGTTTTTGAATGGGCCGACTGGGACCACAAACCACGTGACGCCAATTGAACAATCACCAGCGAAATCAAAAAACCACGGAGCCCAAAAGGAGAGCAATGTTTTTGGTTGGATTTCCTCCAGTGCATGATACGGCCAGTCTGACTTCCATAAGAAGTTCTTTTTCTAAGGTACCAGGCAGACTGTTTGTATGAACCATAGATAACAGGGTCAACTCTTCAATAGTTCTACAGGTTCTAGATAAGATGAAACATTCTTGTTCCTTACCTAGCAGCAATGTCTCGTCGTCGAGGGCGGTGACGAGCGAGTCGGTGCAGCAGGTGTTGGTGTTGTCCATGGAAATGCGCACGGACGCGCAGTCGGCCGGCGAGTGCGGCAGCTGCTCCGCCGACTGCGCCGCAACCCGGCCGTTGGCGAGCCGCAGCGACGCCGCGCGCCCGCCCGTGCCTGTCGCCGCGCCGCCTCCACCATCCTCGCATCTGGCGACAAAACATTAAGGACATAAGAAAACTATTATGAGACAAAAAAGGACCAGGCAGCTGGCAGGTGGTTTCAGTTGAAGTATCTCGCCGAAGACAACAGTAACCAGGGCGTAAACTAGTAATGTTTTAAACTATTTGACTAAAGTGTTGTTCACACTGATAGTTTAGTTTAGTTTATTTATTACTAATTATCAAAATTACATGTAATACTATTTACAAAACTATATCATAGAACAGTAAATAAATAAAATAAATAAATAAATAAATATCCTTGGACATTTCACACAACGCCATCTAGTTCCAAGCTAAGCAACCTTATGCATGTGTTATGGCAACGAGATAGAGAGAGAGAGAGAGAGAGAGAGTAGTTATCAATATTATAGATTAATTCAGAAAATTACACTATCATAATAATCATTTAAAAAACATTATTTTAAGTCATATTTATAATACCTGTCGGTTAACCTTAGCCAGTCTTTAAGTTTAGCTTTGAAAGCATTGTGAGACATATTCATCTGGTTGCCGATACAACTATATTGCAGACAAGACTATATAAACTAGCTAAAGTATTAAGAGTGCTGAATTGGAAGTTGATGGGCATGTGTAAGCAAGCAGTTTTGAAGAAAGGCTGCAGAAAGCTATCTTACATGGTTACAAGGGAACCGGGGAGTATAGCCAATGCTCGAGCCAACTATCATCATGAATGAGTTGACTTTGCAACTAACTTTGCAGTAGTTTACCTACACAACAAACACCTAGACACTGCTTGCAAATAACTGCGTAAAAACTATGCACTGTTTCACTCCATTGAAAGTAGACTTGATACTATTCAGTTATTTCGTGATTACTTTTATTAATAAGAGATCGTCTAAATCGCTGAACATATGCTTTTCTTCAAATATATCTATCAATAATAGCAGCGATTCTCTAAAACTGTCCGGAATTTGGGTCGGATATAAAACCACATCTCTGTCTTTCTTTGATCATTGCATGCATTTTATTTCTAAAGTGGTCTCACGTGTGATTTTCATGAGATCAATATAAAATTATACCTTAACGTCGTTGTTATTAGAGCCATCTGTTTTGTGTGTATTTGAGGCCCTCACACCTAAACCTGGGCCCCTGATTAACTGTTACAATGAATTGTCGTGACAGCTATACATAACTCATAATCATTATGTTTGTCAAGCAGTTTAGTGATTGCTTTATGTTTCTATTAGCGAAAAGAGAATGCCATCGTCCTGGTATGGTACATAATGCCTTGATACCTTGGTAGCCTTGTACGACATTAAGTTTAAAAGCGAATCAATACACTCACAAGAGACGTGGTAAACGATCTGCGATTAAGCTAATTTGTTTGGTTTTCCTTATGGAGTGTAAAAACTACATATTAAAGACATCCGTAACAAACATTGTGTTTGGCGAGGCGTTGCCTACTATTTCAATTGAAGCTGAATGTTTCTGAATTATGTGCCGAACCCAAACTTAGCAATGCTGCTTGTTAGAAATTGGAAAGCAAAATGACGAACCTATAATTTCTCCGACAAGTTCGTAGAAACAGTTTAACTACTACTTACTATATTAGGGTGTAATTTTAATCACCGTTAACCTCTTAAGGGGTCATTGTACTTGTCATTATGAACCAAGCTTTTACTATGGGACCAAACATGAAATCACGAAAAAAAATCAGCTGTTCCCTACATTTACATGTTCCCAAACTCGTCAAAAGTAGGGAACAGCTGATTTTTTCGCGATTTCATGTTTAATCCCCTAATAAAAGTTGTTCATAATGATGAGTACCATGACCCCTTAAGAGGTTAACGGTGATTAAAATTACACCCTGTAGGTTTAGTAGGTTTAGGTAATCGTACAGTAGGTACAGTACAACTATTTTTTTAATGTGTCTCGGCAAACTTCGTGTTTCGTCAGACGACTTGGAAGTCGAGAGCGGAAGTTGAGAGCATCCGATCTGCACCAAGTGCAAAGGGCAACTGATAGAGATCCGATGAGTGACGGAACACGTTTGCCGAGGGACATTAAGAAAATAGTTGTACTGTAGGTACCTATCTTCTCCTAAATATCCTAATTCGATTTCGCACATCAGAATCTCGTTTCTAAAAATGCTTTAGAATTGAGTTCGTTCAGCTTTGCCATTTAGCACGTAGGAAGCTGAATTCTTCCCTTGGGTGTTGTAAAATATACTGGGTGGAGTGGCCACACTGGGTTGTATTGTATACCGACGGTATGATAGCAGAGCGTAGCGAGAAGTATGTGGGAGAGACGTGTTCACGGGTGATACTTAGTCTTTGTTTTCATGAAAAAAGCAATATAGAAATCAGGAAAAGAGGACTGGGCAAAGCTATTAGAAACACTACATTTTATTAATCAAAATTTAAGTCAATCTAATACAATGAATGAGACAAATATTCAGTGAGTGACTTCATGTAAGCCCTGATATGCAAATAAGCTGATTTCAACGCGAGTTTCCGTTCATATATATTCGTAATTCCGAATACGGTGGAATACAAATGATTTGTGAATATATTCATTTTTATATTGACCGTTTTCCATAGTCTTGACTTGTTTACATTCATTTGAGTTTATTACAATGTATAGCTGGATCTGGCCTTTCATCTCAGCGCTCATTCAATGCGTTTTTCAGTTCATATATTTGTAAGGTATCTCCACTAAGGGCATAGCCTGCACTGCATATTTTATTCGCGCAGTTTATACTTAGTCGGCGTACGGCATTGATACGAGTGCGAATTTAAATCGCCAGTGCGTAGATACATAGGATACCATGTCTTACAGAATTGCAATACAAACGCGGGCTAGGCCTATGGTGGCGTGCTTTGATTGGCGTTTTTCTATGGCTTGCATTGACAACTTCAGGGGCTTTTTGCCTCCAGTTCTAATAATTTACAGAATCAGTATTGTGGCGGTTCCTATAAAATGGTGGTACGTAGAACAAGGTATGGACAGCTGGTTGTTAGGTATTTTGTTTCTATACATAAATAATTACTTGTGTCAGTTTTTGTTTTCCTAAACTACCCCTTTCAAATCCCGCAATCCCTCTTGGAATGCGGGGTTTGAAAGTTTGTATGGCAGAATTTTAACGCGTGGCCGCGGTGCGATGAACTCGAAACTCAGAAAGATTTATACTCAAGACCGAAAATAAAGTAAGTAGTTATAACGTGTTTCAGGGTTTTTTCAAAATCTACCCCTAACGGGGTACTAAAGTACTCAATCCACGCGGACGAACTCTCGCGGGAAGTGCTAGTATAACAATATAACAATTTTACTGACATAACATAGCATTCTACGTGATTCTACTAAAGGCGAAGTCGACCAATATTTTATAAGTCTTATCCTGTGAATACATATTTAATTTTTGACAGATTTGCAATATAAAAACTATCAGTTTTATTCCACGAATAAAACTGATACTCACAGAATATACAAATAACGCTAGTTACAAGTGAACTCTAGTTACTTATCTGTAGCTGTAGCACAAAAAGTACATTACTCGTATTGTAATTATTTTCTTATGTACTATCGACAAAACAGAAGCCTTTACACTTTAAAGTTGCTTTTTGTATACACTGATTCGTTAAAAAAAACCTGCCCTGGCCCTATGGTCCTTTGTTTTACTTTGTCATAAGTGCAATTGCAGCTTGCAATTGTTTCAAAATTGGAAAGGCCTGGCGTTTGTCGATGGTACCTACACTATTCATTGATACAGGTACCTACAAAAAAAAAAGGTCCTTGAAACTCGGTACTTTGTTACTGAGAAAGAAACAAAAGAAATAATGTAGGCTTTGACAGGCTTTCGGTTTTCGGCTTTCGGCGTCGTGAAAAGTGGGACACAATCTTTCGGGTAGGGTTTCGTCAACGAGTTTCCAATGGCTTCCGTACGTGATCCTGAATAAAAGGTGTTCGCTTTAGTGTTTGTTTAATAGAATTATTATACTAGCTTGTTAGTTATAATATCAGCGAATAATAGGATTATGCTAATTTAGTTTGTAGTTTCATTTATTTTAGTTTCGTTGCTATTTTCAGACTTGTAAACGGTATATACCTGAATTGTAGCTAAATATTTTGACGAGTTGGCCTAGTGGTTGTAGATAAGCCCGACGACGGCAGAGGATACGTTTCTGGTTCCGATCCACACTATAGATTAGGTCTTATCAATAAATAGCTCAGTAGAGTCTGAAAATGTGACTGAACTGGCATATTCTAACTTTCTAACTATCTATATATATAAAATTCAAAGTCCTGACTGACTGACTGATTGACTGACTGATATATCAACGCACAGCCTAAACCGCTGGACATAGAGACTTGAAATTTTGCACATAGATACCTTATACAGTGTAGGCATCCACTAAGGAAGGATTTTTGGAAATTCCATCCCTAAGGGGGACAAATAGGGGATGAAAGTTTGTATGAAAAATCTTATTCTTTGAGTTAATAGACTTGAAACTTGGCATGAATATTTATCTAAGTAAATTATAAAGTTTGACATTTTTAGTTTTTTTAAACTACCCCCTCAGGACGGATTGGAGGGTGTCAAAGTTTGTATCAACGCACAGCCCAAACCGCTGGGCCTAGAGATTCCAAATTTGGCACGTAGGTTTCTTATGAGGTCTAGGGGTGTAATAAGAAAGGATTTTTCAAAATTCAACCCCTAAAGGTGTGAAACAGGGGTCCAAAGTTTGTATGAAAAATCTTAGTCCTTGATTTAATAGACTTGAAACTTGTCATGAATATTTATCTAAGTACATAAACTATAAAATTTGTCATTTTTAGTTTTTCTAAACTACCCCCTCAGGAGGGATTGGGAGTCTCAAAGTTTGTATGTAGGAATTTTAACGCACGTTCCGATTTACTCGAAACTCAGTATTTATACTTAAAACCAAAAATGACGAATAACGTATAACAGGGTTTTTCGAATATCCACCCCTAAAGGGTTGAAAAGGGGTAGTCAGTTTTACAGGGCAGGTTTTACTGCGGGGCTTAACTCGAAAATTGGTGTAAATAATCTTTCTTTTAAGTTACGGAAGTCTCACAAACGATTTTTTTTAATTGTATCCCTGTGGGGGTGAAAACAGGGAATTTATATGAAAAATCTTATTCATTTGCTTAATTAAGTTGAAACTAGGCACAAATACTTGCCTAAGCAAGTAATAAAATTTGTCATTAATAGTTTTTTCCCCAGAGGGAAGAGTAGAGGGGAAGGTGGGAATGGGAGGGAGTGGTGAGCAGGGAAAGGGGAAGGGGAGAGGGTGGTGAGGAGGGAAAGGGGGAAGGGGAGATTGTGGTGAGAGGTGAGGAGGAGGCTGAGGGGGAGGATGATGGGGGGCGAGGGATAGGAGAGCATAGTGAGGGGGAGTGTGTGGAGAAGGGAAGAATTGTGACGGGGCGGGGAGGTTAGCGGGAAAGGTATGTGGTGAGGGGGTGATAGGGAGACGGGGATGGAGAGAGTGAGGGGGGTGAAAGAGTGCAGTGAGGGGGAGGGTGAGAGAGTGGGAAGGGGAGGGGTTAGAGAGAGAGGAGGGGTGAAAGGGAGATTAGGGGGAAGAGGCAGCAGTGCTTTTGCACCTTACAGTTGCTTTTTGTATAGCACTGATTCATTTAAGAAACCCAGCCCGACAGAAATTACTGAAAAATAGAAAGTCGGAAACTCGGAGCGACACAAAAAACAGCAGTAAACTCCAGTCGTGCGACGGAGCTGACACGCTTTTTTTATTTGTTTGAACGCGCTAATCTTTGGAACTACCAGTCGGACGGTAATAATTATTTTTGCATTTCATAGGCCAATTCTTAAGGAAGGCTATAGGCATATTTAACATCACACTAGAACTCTTAAGTGCCGAGCAAAAAAAAGAGAGAAGGAACGCTAAGCGAAAACGAAGTAATAGCGCGGGAAGGCAATGCGATGCGACAGGGTGGGTTGGGGGAACATGAAATTTTACGCGGAAGAAGTCGCGGGCAGAAGTTATCTCAATATTTTTGTTCCTGTGGCATATTTCCCGACATTCACGCGGGCGAAGCCGCGGGCAAAAGCTAGTATACACATAATATGTATAATTGCGAAAGTAAGAGTTTGTTTGTTTGTTACGCTTTCACGTTAAAATGGCTAAACGGATTTTGGCACATGGGTAGAGTGGTAGACCATGACCTGGGTTAGGACATAAGACACTTTTGTCGGTAGTACGTTCCTGTGGGATAATTTCCGACCTCCACGCTGGCAAAGCCGCGGGCAAAAGCTAGTAATTCATAAGTGAATAAATCTTTTTTTGTGTTGGAAACTCTGATAAATAAATAGATAAGTACGACGACACGGTTGGCGCAGTGGTTGAGCGATTGACTGCTGCGCAGCATGTCGCGGGTTCGATTCCCGCACGGAACAAATATTTGTACGACCTACAAGTATTTGTTCCGAGTCTGGGTGTTTTTCTATCTATAATATGTATGTATTTACAAAAAAAAAATGTATATAAGTAGTTTATCAGCCATCTCGTTACCATAACACAAGCATTAGGTTGCTTAGTTTGGGACTAGATGGCGTTGTGTGAAATGTCCAAGGATATTTATTTATTTATTTATTTATTTATAAGTAGATAGGCTCGCCTCTATTAATGGAACGTCTTAATTAAAGAACTTACTATGGAATTTAAAAACATAACTTGTCAAAGTGGATGGACTTCTGCGTATCCCGATGGGATAGAAGCGTGATGATAACTATATGTATGTAGGTACATAGTTTATAGTTGTATGTATTTTCGGTTTCGTTGCTAATTTCAGCTTTGTAAACAGTGGATTCCGAAATTGTTGTTATTACCTATAGTTTATATTTAGCTTTCATATTTTCTTTTACAAAGCAGTGTTAGCAAGATAATAATAATTGTGGTGTTATTTGTCTATTTACTTTATGAATATAACTCGCTAGTAGGTATATTCAGGTAGGTTTAGAAAAACAACGCGGTCACACAGACAGACATGAAAATGTATAGATTTGTGGACGTATTATAGGTTTTTCAAGTACCTACTTACCTATTAAAAAAGTCTTCTGTACTTGTACTTTTAATCGTACTAAGTAACTTGACAGTTGATGGGATAAGTTCCTGACATTAAAAAGGAAATGAGGTGAAAAAAGAATTAGTGAAACTACCTTGACGTGTTTATAAAGTTTTAATTTTTATACCATAGTATAAACGATTATAATAGTAATTTAAAAACGAAAATTATTTTGCTTTGAAGTTACTGAATACGATTATAAGTCCAAGACAGTATAGATTAAGTTCTCAACCGCTTTGTAAAAGATTGACAATTATCAATAAAATAGTAAATATGTCATCATAATTACTATTTTATTGATATTTGTCAACCTTCCTCCACCATTGCCATCATTGCCTTCATCATTAAATAAAGGTGCAATAAATAAATTATTTTTAATTTTTATAGAAACTAATAATTCATAATGACTACATTAATTTCTAATAGCTGGTTACCTGCGCAAGAGGGGTTTATCCTTGTTTATTAATATTTCTTTTAGTTTTGTTTTTTTAAATACCCACGGATTATCAGAGACACTGTTTCAGCTAGACTATTCAATATTTCAATATTTTCAAAAAGGCTATACCTACTTAGGTATATCTACAATAAACTAAGTATATTTATTGTAAGTATCAATCTGCCTACCTTTTCCCAACTATGTTGGGGTCGGCTTCCAGTCTTACTGGATGCAGCTGAATACCAGTATTTTACATGGAGCGACTGCCTATCTGACCACCACAACCCAGTAACTGGGTAATACGATACCCCTTGGTAAGACTGGTTGTCAGACTTTCGGGCTTCTGACGACCCGTAACGACTGTCAAAGATCCACAAATGACAGCCGGGACCAACGGCTTCACGTGCTTTCCGAGGCACGGAGGAGTTTCGGTATGTAAAGATGGTCACCCATCCATTGACCGACCCCGGCAAGCGTAGCTTAACCTGATGGATCGACCCATGCGGCAGTTATTACTTAGCCACGAGCTATTTATTGTAAGTATATGATACTTAATTAAGGTTATTTGGACATTTATTCATTATTAATTAAGTATGTTCCTTCAATAAAGTACGTATTTGCTCAGAAATATATTTATTTTATTGTATTTACTTTGGCAGTTACAGGTTAACGGCAGAAATAAATCAGTTTAAACATCTGCATTTCGTGCGTAGTCGCAAAATCTCGGGATATTTTTAAAACCCATGTTAAAACATGGGTTTTAAAAATATCCGTTCCGTGTCGTTATATTTAACGACACGGATTCGATACGTTTCTGTCATATCAAAATGAAAATATATTTCTTTTTATATACTGCACATTGGATATAAAAAGTGAATGAAATTGTTCGTTCTGCGGTTTCTAGGGATCCGTAGTCAAATGGCAAAAAACGGAACCCTTATGGATTCGTCATGTCTGTCTGTCCGTCCGTATGTCACAGCCACTTTTTTCCGAAACTATAAGAAACCGCATTAAGATTTTCACACAAAAATAGAAAAAAAACAATAAATTTTGGGGGGGTTCCCCATACTTAGAACTGAAACTCAACATTTTTTTTTCATCAAACCTATACATGTGGGGTATGATGATATAGAGTTTTTTTTCTAAACTGAATAGTTTGCGTGAGAGACGCTTCCAAAGTGGTAAAATGTGTGTCCGCCCCCTGTAACTTCTAAAATAAGAGAATGATAAAACTAAAAAATATATGATGTACATTAACATGTAAACTTCCACCGAAAATTGGTTTGAACGAGATCCAGTAAGTAGTTTTTATTTAATACGTCACCAACTACGGAACCCTTCATTGTGCGTAGTCCGACACGCACTTAGCCGGTTTTTTGATTTGAGAGCTGCTAGTAAATTTTTTGCTGAGTAATTTTAGGTAGGTAGCTTTTAAAACCAATAAGCTCCAGATGTAAGTTCAACAATTAGTACCTATTTAGTTTTTACCAGACTGTGCAGTCGGGTAAAAACTGCAATGACAGCGTTACGCTTTCGCGCACTTCAACGCTCCAGCTCACTCCGCCAGACGGACTATCAAATATTTGAGTATCAAAAGTGTGGAGTTAGTTCGTCATCCTCCTGGAGGATGACGAACTTACAGTCCTGGCCTGGCACCTTGTGACTTTTATTTACTTCGAAAAATAAAAGATAGACTAGAGGAATTCGTTTTATGAACCCTGAAGATGCCTGAATTTGCTAATATTCCTAGTAAGAGCAAAAACATTATTTTTAGTTCTTTAGTCTATAATCTACTTCTGCTGATAGATTTTAATTGTTTCGTATTGCTGAAGACGTCTTCCATCTTCGCCGATATCCCAAGCTAAACGTAGGGATGACAGATGAAGAGGTCCACATGATAAAATAAATGTTTAGACATTGTCTGGCAATGATTGAGACGGTTTTAGAGTCATTAGCCACCTTTAATGATAGTTTGACAGATATTTGTCTAGAAGATTTTCCTTGTCGGGTGTTTTTATTAAATTTACATTATAATAAAATTAGATACATCAATTAAAAATCCGTCAATAATTACTTGATTGATCATTGAATATGGAACGAGGAAGAGTACCTACCTTATTACCTAACCTACCTAGTCGCGCAATAAGGAAAATTATATAAAAAAGAGTTTAATTAATATTTCATTAGGTTCTTATATCGGTAACAGTTCAAAGAAGCCTTCCTTATATTGGAAAATACATTCTAGGAGTTTGAGAGAGCTACATTTTTTTTTGTTTTATTTAATTAAATTTTTCTTGCCTCAAACAACGTTTTCAACATAGATTAGTTACTTTATTGCTGTCTATACTACTTAATTAATAATGACATACACCTATGTCTGATTTACCATGTAACTTTTCTGGACCAGGTTCCGTACCAGGAAAAATACGGATCCAAAAGTAGCACCTGCTCGGATCCCTACAAGTGTGTAGATTTTATGCAGCCTCTAAAACATTACGGATATTATCATCATTGACAGTCATTCTGTTAAAAAGTAACTATACTTAATTAGAAACAAGACTCCCAACAACATAATTCCACTTGTACACTTCCATTTTCCAACATAACATTTCGGCATATTTTTCAGTCAGTCATTGTCAACTGTAAGAATATTGACCATAGCGAACGCGTTCGTACGGCGGCATAGACAACGCAGCGTCGCATTGTTTCCTTCAATTTCAGCAAAACAAAGGAACGTCATGTTACCAATTTATGTGTAGACACAAAACGCAACAAATAATATACGTGTAAGTACAAGTTTCTTTTGATCATTTTTTCTCAGAATTATATGACTTATTTAGTACTATTGCGGTTTAGAAAATTATAAGTTCCTATAAATTATATTTTTACTGTGCAAGAGATCACGAGGTACGTTATTTAATTCAGTTTATATATAAGTACGTGTCTTTTTCATCTTAAACATTAATAATTATAGTTTTATCTTAACTGTTATTGACATTTTCCTCCAAACGAATCGAGGCGAAACTTCAGTGATTTAGCGTTTTAAAAAGAACAATTCAGTTAAAGTGATTACAATTGGATGAAGTTAATCGATTTCCAACGCCACAGAGGCGGTGGGTTCACGTACGCGACATGCATACAGTGCAGTGCATATCTCGATTTAAGCCAATCGCCCGAAACCCCCGCACAACCTAGTTCAGCCTGCGGGTCATGATCAATAAATGCTTATTCATGTGGGTGACTCAATCTGGGGATTTTCTTTGCACGAACGTGTATTAAAATGACCTGCATTATAGATATAACTAATTCTTTAGACTTGACACCTTTTGGAAACAAACAATGCCTTTGCTAAGTTCGTTTTATGAGGCACAAAAACCCAAGAGAATTAGTCTGGATATCTTTGATTAATTTTGCTACGTTTTTGTCTGTCTACGTACTTTTACGATAAAAATCACTATTGAACCCATCGATAACGATTCGAGAAGACGCCGCAATAAATTACCTTTTTTTGTCAACGTAGAAGAAAACCCAAAATGTGATTGTTATATAGGTACTTAAGGACATAATACCACGCGAGGATGCTGTAACTGAGAGTGGCTAAGAACATTACGTAGAATACAGTATCGCCTAACACTAAAACGTTCACCGATTCCCAGAATTCTAAAGCACTACACCGATTTCCGTAGAATTTTGAGGCTGCAGTAGAGAAATACCGCGAAATCGTTCATCCCACGCTTAGCTGAAACACTATGGGGAACCATTCCTTTTCAAAATTTTCTCCGAACAAATAATATTCGCTGGCACTCGTACGCCACATTATTCATACGAAGACCTAGCTTCGGTAAAAACCCTCGGAGGAAAACTTCGGTACTCGAACGAAACTGAACTTAACCTACCTTATAATTGCTAGTGGAAGTTTGCACTTGTTACATTTTGTTTCATTGCCATTGGAAACATTGTTAATGGCGTTATATTGTAACCTTTAGAAGCGGCTCCAAGGCAACACTTAATACAATCAAGATTCTAGATAGCTGAAAACGTGCAGGCAATGCTCTCTTTTGTTGTTTTTGAATTAAGATTTTAGGATGAAAATACAAGGAACTGGAGAAGGTTAAACATGTAGATCTAAATGCAAGGGAAGGTTACTGACAAAGCCTAGATCATCTAAGATCTCGTCTTTAAAATATCACAGTCTCTGATGTACTTGATGTGACATCACGCTCTGCTAATGCCAAAACACCGACTATAGAGCCACGTACGACACAGTTCGTGATAGGTTTCAGTAAGATATTTCTGTTCGAAGGTCGGCGTATAATTTCAACGGTTGGATTACTGTATGGTTCCGCTCTATCCCCGTGGGATAGCTACTGAGTGTCGGGCATGACGTATGGCCACCGAATGGCCCCGAACGGGGGAGGTTTAATACCGGGAATTCCTCTCAAAATTACCAGAATTACTTGGCCTCCCTCTCCCCTCGCAAACAAGGCCTCGGAACAATGGTAGATGAAGCCTAATGAAGCGTCACAGCTCAATTTTCAATGGACGTCGCTCAAATGGACGTTTACACAAATTGTATAATATGTTTGTTATACTGAAACTGCGGTTGTGTCCATGTCTGTATGTCGTTTTATTGTTATTTTTGTTGTTGTGTTAATTGAAAAACATGCACTGCGTATATTTTTTGCTCGTTGCCGAATTTAATCATGTGAGAGATGTTTTTTATTGTATACATAGTTGCTCAGTTGGGTATTAAAGTTTTAACAGAAAATGCTTTTTAAAATTAATTTTTCAGAAATATAAAAATAGTTTTAATCTTCTTCGTCTTGGTCGCGTACTTTATTACTGAAGGTCGTGTCCCTGAAAGACTTTCGTGGCTTTATTTATCACTAGCTTTTGCCAGCGGCTTCGCCCCCGTTTATGTCGGAAAATATCCCACGGGAACGTACTACCGGGAATACCTTCCTTATTCCTTGTCTTCATTATAAAGGGAACCTCGGTGCAAAATTTCAGCTTTCTAGGTCCAAGGGTTTGGGCTGGGCGTTTATGAGTCAGCCAATCAGGACTCCGTCAGCCAGTCAGTTAGTCAGACAGTCAGTCAGGACTTCTCTTTTATTTATATAGATAGATAGATGATCTTCCACTTCGTTCGGTTCTCCGCTTCTCTCAGGGCGGTCATAACAGAGAGTCTAGTGAGAGTGAGGCGGTTACTTGGTCTGACCAGCGGCTAGGTTAGGTTAGGCCGCGAGGTCTTTTCCCACCTACCATGCCCATCACCACCAACTTTTCAAGGTTTTCAGGTTTCCGACGGGCAATGTGACCAAAGTAACCGATAATCCTTTGATAACAGATCGTAGTTAGTCTATAGCTCTTAAGGCTCTTACAGACAGAGGCGATATCGCGGTCGCGCCGCGATATTTCGATATTATATACGTAGAAAAATATCGCGTCGCGACGCGATATCGCCTCTGTCTGTAAGAGCCTTTATGCGTACTTAGTTGATCGAGAATAGATTTGTTCGTTCTCTTGGCGGTTCATGTTGCGAAGTATCACCACATCTAAAAAGCTTCTATATTTTTCGTTCTACTGCCCGAATTGTCAACAACTTTGAACCGTAAAGGAAAATCGAGAAAACCAGTTTTAACCACTAATCATGTCCCAAATGAGAACAGCGTAAGGAAATCGCATGAAAAACCAACTTAAATGACCTACTTGAAAGCCTGAACAAACAGCTCACTCAAAATGACGCCCCCTCAGCGAGGGTATAACATCACTGAGTACACTTCTCATAATCCTGTGGCCAAAAAACGTTTGGTGTCACAAAATATTGAAGAGGCCGAAGAAATCTGAAGGAAACCTCTTGACACGTTTTTACCAGCTTTAAGTAGTACAATCATCCGCAAATCAGTTGGAACAATTTGACATTGACAGCGCCTTTATGTCGTAGCAATGAGGATGATTTTCGTGGTGCAAGCGTTTCCACTGCTGTGCGGTTGACTGTACCTAAGTATCTACCCCACGTAAGTAGACGAAGGACACGCTTAATTATATTCGAGACAATTACTTTTTGTCTTAAAGACAAGAAATTCGGTATAATATGAAAGGTTTATGCCCGTTTTCACAAACACTAGGTGACACCTACATGAATGCCTAAAATATTCTTGCGCTGTTGAATCTTTAACTCTCGTCGCTGAACCTCTGCGCTCGAGTGCTCTTTTATTTAGGCAATAATTTAAGTGTTTGTGTGTTTGTTTGTGTTTGTGTGTGTGTGTTGTAAATGAAAACGGGCATATAAAATACTTATTTTTTGATCTCGTACGCGTTATTTCTAACTTAGCGGTTCAAGTTTGGGGAAGTGCTTGTGGCGGCATCTACATGGCCACATGCGAACTACGCATGATACTGACGTCACGCGAATTCCTACATCGCGCAAGCAGAGTTTACCGCGCGACTAGCAAAATATACCTACAACGACCTCGACCCGAATCGTCGGGCAATTGCTCATCAGATACAACACCCGTCTGGTCGGAGGATCCTCCTTTTTCTATAGAGAATGAGTGAGCTATACACACTGTTCCTCATACATCTTTATACTTGCTCAGTTTTAACTGGAAAACAGTTTCTAAGTTTACGATAACTTTACTGGTGTCTAAGTTTTGTTCTAGGAATACTAAGCGGCTTATGGCAGATTGATTTTGGCGTCCTATTAAGTCTCTGTAAATATTTCCCCATATAACCCATGAATCCTAGATTCATGGGTTATATGGGGAAATATTTCTAACCATGGTTTTCGTATTTTTTAGTTCTAATGGAGTAACATAATGGAATCTCTCTGGACCCCTGAAACGGCTTTCAGGTTTGTTCAGCTTACTACATTGTTCTCGATAGTGCGATAGTGGGCTATTTCATGTTTTTTTTAATAAGATGTCTAAACAAAGGAAAAAAAATCGGTTGCCTCAATACTTCAAATTGTCTAAGGGGCCTCTGGAAGTCTCCTCTTACGCCTTCCAAAGGTCCGGAGCCCAGGGGTCCCGAGATATGTCAAAGTAATTGGAGTCAGAAGCATCAGTCCCCGTACCTCCGTATACCGTGGCCCCGGCATAGGCAACTGAAGGAACACGGGTGGGTTTTAGTCAGTAAAAGTCTGACATGCCCTTCCGCTCCACCCGGAGCGGGAGAAGTTATTTGATGATTTCCCATCCTCAAAAAAAAAAAAATAATCAGTCATCACTCATCCTCCTTTACCTCAATATATTTCAAGTCAACACAGCATGTCTTCGCCTTCCTTATATCATAGTAGCCAATAAAAGCGGTAGGTACTGACCTACCCCTCGACATGCTGCAACATGGCCTTGAAAGCAGTGTATTCTGTATTCTAAGCCCACAGTTTAGTGCATTAAGGCCGGTAATAATACCGTGAAACAGCGTACAAATATCAAGGAAATAGTATTCTGGGTTTTGGATAAGTTTACATAAATAACTTAAAGTAATTGTCACGAGAAAAAAACATCTGGCTAGCTGAAAAGTTTCACCAGTCAGTGAAAAAATCGGATTGAGGATAAATCTTGTAGATGATAGTTAAAAAAATAATAATATCGCTAATAAAGTTTAAAAAGCACTGTCGTATTTTGATAACTTTGGCGTAAATAAGTAGTAATCTGATTAATGTGATACTTAAATAAAGACAACAAAGAACAGTGAACCCACTGATTTTTTCTGTTTTCCATTCCAAATTACTTCTGTTTTGCGTAAAAAGTTAGGAAATTTTCTTAATTTTCGCCATAGTAATTTGTATGGAGATTTCGAGCATGAAAATTCAGAAAATTTGACAATTTTTTATGCAAAACAGAAGTTTTTTGTAGAAAACAGAAAAAAATAGGTGGTAAAGAAAATTGGACGTGGAAAAAACAGGAAATCAGGTCTTATTTACGCCATAGTTATCAAAATACGGCAGTGCTTTATGCACGTTTTTAGTGATATTCAATTTTTTTAACCATCAACAAGTTATTGAAAAACTTAGATGAGGATAACCTCATCTAAGTTTTTCAATAACTGCTGAAATTCTTGAGCTAGCTTGCGTGGCTTACTTTAAGTTTTCTTTATAAACTTATCCAAAACCCAAAACACGATTCCTATAGTGCCGGGCCCTTATGCATGAAAATATGAAGCTTTATTCATTGAATATTTTCTTGTTAACTTGATGGTTACATTGTAAGAAGTAACGGCTAAGACGTTGAAATACTTCTATTGGTAAATATATCATCATCATCATCATTTCAGCCGAAAGATCCCCCAAGCACCGCCACTTCGACCGGTTCTGTGCTTCCCGCAAATATATTTATGTAGTTTTATGAGGATTGGTCATAATATCCGTTTGCCCCGTTGTTGTGATTTCTTGAGCGTTTCGTTTGAAAACAATTAAGCCTTCATGGTTTTCAACATTGGTCTGGCTGAAATTAGTTCTACAATAAGACAGTTATCTGAATTGGATGGAAATCGAATGCCATATCATAAGGTCACTGAGTAAATATTATTATAATGTACACGATCATTAGTCGAGATCAGCATAACGTTATCAACGCGGATACCATTAATCTGTGAACCTTTATACTACTTATCTCTTCATGTACACTTTGTATTGTAAATAATGTAAATATATGCAGTTTTGTTTGTAAACTTATATAATTGATAGGTTTCGCTAAGATAGCTCGTGGAATTCAAATTTTCGTACGTTTTTTTAGGGTTCGTTACCTCAAAAGGAAAAACGGAACCCTGATACGATCACTTCGCTGTCCGTCTGTCTGTCTACACTTTTTCTCAAGAACGCGTGGAGGTATCAAGTTGAAATTAATATAAAATACGTTAGTCTATGGTCCCTTGGAGTCCTAAAAAAACAAGCTTAGGTATAAGTCAACGCAATAAAAAAAGACGGCCATTTATGCGACATAGGGGGGTCAGCTCAAAACGGCCACCTTAACTTTGAGTTTAAAAAAACCTAGTAGACTTTTGAAGAGAATTTTATACTAACAGCCAGATAATTTATTAAATTTTCATAATGTGAAAATTTAAAAATAACCATGTGATTTGTAAATTACGAAAACTTGTCAAAAAACCGCTTTGCTCCAGTGGCCGCCCAAAGCGGCCATGGGGGTGGGGGCAACGTGGCCACCCCAAAAGTAAACAAGAAATATATTTGTTTTTTGTTGAAAAATAGTGTGCTTGACAAAATAAAAATACCAAAAACATTTTAAAATATTATTTATTATTATTTAACATTTTTATAAAATAATCAGCATTTAATAATTTAAGTACTTGAGACTAATTTAACTTAACTATATTGTTATGTTTAGTTTAAAAACTTCTAATCGACTATTAGGAACTTATAATTCGGTTTAGTTTTTGACAATATTTAACATTTTTATTAATCAACAGTAAGTAAGTCTTACTTAATTATTTCAGCAGTCTTACTATCTTCTATGAAAATGAATGGCCTAAAATTTAAAAACTTTCTTAAAAAACATGTGAAATTTCAGTAAATGAGATTTTTAAGAAAGTTTATAAATTTTCTTTAATTGCCCGGGCCAACATATCTTCATCCCATGACGCCTGGGTAGCCTTCCTTTTATAGTTGTTAACGATCTAAACAAAATAATTAAGCATTATCTATCGAATCATAATATTTTTTAAGGTAACACAAGCATTAGGTTGCTTAGCTTGGGACTAGATGGCGTTGTGTGAAATGTCTAAGGATATTTATTTTATTTATTTATTTTATTTTACAAAGGGCAAAGCTGTCAGTTGGCTACTTTGCCCGAGGCCCTTTGCCTTTTTCGGCCATTTTGTTATAATAATGAACTGCTCTCACATTATTTATTATATTTGAAAGCGAATAGAACACAAACAAAGCCAACTAGATAAGTAACAATACACTTTCAATAAAAGCATTGAAATATTAAGAGGTTTGACCAAAGCAGATTGAACTTACCTTGCATTTTTTTAACAAAACACGCAAATAAATATATTTCGTCACTGCAACTACGCGCTCGGTCACACTGCTACCGAATGATTGCACGGCGCGGGGCGGGAGATTAGATAAGCGAACAGGGCCTCAAGTCTGCTATTACAATAGTGTCAGAATGGACTATCATTGATTTCATAATTGTTGATTTTGACAAGTTTGGTAATCTACTAATATAATGGCGTCATTATGACTTTCCAATGGTCAACCACTGACACTCCATTGTATGAAATTATGAATTTAGCAGATTACGAACTTTTAGCAAAATGACAATGCAGTGACAATGGGATCGTGTTGGAATGACGCATTTCTAAAAAATAGCAGACTTGGGGCCCAGAACGGTCACGCCGCGCTATCATTTCAAATAACCGAAAAATGAAGCGTGGCCGCTTTGAGCTGACTTCCCCTACCTACTTTGATGCTCGCAAGTAAATCAAAAGCTATAGGGTACCTACTTCCCGTTGACCTAGAATAGTAAAATTTGGCAAGAAGCAAGGTGGTCTTACAGCACAAGTAAGGGAAAAAACCCAAAAATGGTTAATTTGTATTTCTATGACGTATTTTTTTTTTTTGGGATTTACAATGTTAAGTTTCTTTTTGGGATAAATTATTTCAACTACGGTACCCTTCATTGTGCGTGGTCCAACACACTTGTCGGGTTTTTTTTAAGAAGTGGACAATATTATCTATAACAAAATCTCTGCCTATCAATAAAAAAACATGCGTCAATCAATAAAGCCGTACATCAGATCCCACTTCTCAATATAGATTTAGCTCGTGTACCTAATAGCATAATTGATGAGCACACCAACAGTTACTGAAGCAGTCACTAAGTCACTCCGTCTTAATTAGCACTGACGTTACTTTCTGTCATACGTCACTCTCTAGGAAAATCCCGAGACTGCTTATTAGGCTGGTTTTAGAGTCACGCTGACCGCATGCTGACCGTCGGCGCTGACAGCCGAAACGTATGAACTTCTAGGAAGCGTTTTTAAGAAAGCCGTCAGCGCTGAGCGGTCGTCGTGATTCAATTGTCAGCGTGAGAGGAAAACCAGCCTTACAGATGTGTAAATCCATTTTTTACTCGATATATTATTATAAGGAAAATGATAAGTAAAAAGTATTGATAAATAATGAAATCAAGTATCTCGATTTGGCCTATGTTGTCGATATGTGGGATGAGGAAACGACTGAGAAGAAGAGACATCTTTTTTGAAGATGGAAATGTTGTAGTTCCCCTAACACGTCACAACAACATACCTAAAAGTTTCCTCGTTTTAAATGACGTCACGGTAAAGAACATATAGTATAGCCCCTAATACGTGTCTGTAGGCAATGTACCGAGAACATATACTTTATGCAATATTGCTCTCCTTAAGGCTCCTCCTCCCTAAAATTCGGCGAAACTAAGTAACTTTGTGACCATCTTTTACAGTACATAAAAAGTGATTTCATGTGTCCTGAAATCTATTTTAGTTTGTAGAATTAAGGAAAAAAGAACTAAACCCAGGTCTATTTCTGTCATTTTTTCTAGTTTTTACCATAGTACTCCTACAATTTTCATTAAAACTGTTCATAAAATTATACCTACAGTTCTTTACAAAATAATAAGGAATGATTTCATGTCATAACTTTTTTAGTCCAATCAATAGATTTTTTGTAAATCGATAATTACTTCATATTTTGCAAGCGTTCTGTCATCGCGCTTCTCTTTCTTTTCTGTGCAGTCCGACAGTGACCGCGCTTTTTACGGCGGACAAGCCTTAAACTCGAACCATACACGATATTGCCCGACGTGACTCCGAGCAAAAGCATCCAGACAAACTTGTATTATATAAATAAAATATACACACATTGTTTGTTATTAATTTCTACAATGAGGCTAACTGACGAAGCAAGGCATGAATACACAGTTTTGCCACCTTTTAGCCTTAACTAGGTTGAGTCTAAATTTCATTTAGAATTGAAATGGGTACGCTCCTTGTTTTAGCTTAGCTTTACGTACAATTATACGTTAGTGTTGTGCAAAATTAAAGGCCTTGTTTAGACTTTAGACTATAGGCTTCAATCTCGGTCTTTGTGGGCGTTTCTTTATGATATTAAAGTGGGAAGTTGGGAACGTTTAGCGGCTGTACGCAGGAATTTGTTCATTGGTTTTAGTTTTTATTGTTGGCTGTGATTTATGAGCTTGTGTTTCAGAACTATTTTTAGAATTTTAAGGAGTAGTTTTCCCCGGAAGTATTCCCTTATTTTCGTGAGTCAAAGAAAACGAGATAATCGTTTAAAATTGAAGACTTTCTGACCTGTATTGACCATTCATAAATTGTAAGTACTTTATATTAGTTATGAAAATGTGAAACCATAACATAAATAATTGATCGATTTGTCGCCAGGGAGAGCCTATAGATAGACTATAGAGCCACTAGAGAGGCTTATACATGAATACGTGGTAGCTAACAGTTATGCATTTGCATGATACACGGTTATTAATTATATCAGGCGTGTAGGCTGTACAACTTCATGTAGAACGTATCTACTGGCTTATATGCGAATGTTAGGGTAGGTTTAGACTACGCGACATAAATATCGTGCGGGACTGAAAACTTGCGGGTTTCTAATTAAGTTGCTTTTCAAAACCAGGCAGATGTGTGGTAATTAATGTGGGTTTTTTAATGTCAGACTTACGGAGATGAATGTTGGGCCACAAAAGGGATAAATGAAAGGCATGCATCTGAGATGAGAACGCTAAGAGAGATGTGTGGTGTTACGTGAAATGATTGGGAAATGAGTTTATATATAGTATAAGGTCTTAAGGTATCATTGTACTCATCATTATGAACAACTTTTACTTACTATAGGACCAAACCTGAAATAACGAAAACAAAATCTGCTGTTCCCTTTCTTTTTTTTTTGTGGATGGGAAATCATCAAATGACTTCTCTCGCTCTGGGCGGAGCAGGAGGGCGTGTCAGACTTTTACTGACTAAAACACACCGTGTTCCTTCAGTTGCCTATGCCAGGGCAACGCGCAACGTATCTCTTTCGAACAACACGCGACCCCGGCGGCATCGGCCCTATCGGACCCCATCTTTTGCTGATCTCTTTGAGGCGCGTGGAACACTACGTGCCATCGACCCTCCCGTCCGTCCGTCGTGGAAATCTGCTGTTCTCTACATTTATGTTCGCATAACACGTCAAAATGTAGGGAACAGCAGATTTTTTTTCGCGATTTCATGTTGTGTCCCATAGCTTGTACTATTATGTATTCTGTGCCCATAGTAAAAGTTGTTCATAATTATGAGCACAATGAACCCTTAAGAGATTTCGTGTATGCATAGATAGACCATAGATAAGAGAAAGTCGAAAGTGGCACCGGTGACTGAAAAGTTGTTGGTAATAGGCTCGCGCTCTATTACATAAGGCTTAAACATAACACAAACTTTGCCTAACCCTTCGTGGAATACATGCGTGGTTTTATGTCATTTTTCTCTTTAGTCTTCTAGTGTAAACCAACTTTAACAGATGTAAACTCACTCCAGTCGCATCCGATCGATGCGATGCAGTCAGGGTGTCTGAAACTGTACTCTGTATCTGTAGATGTAACTATAGTGTAAACTGTACTCTGTATCTGTAGATGTAACTATAGTGTAAACTGTACTCTGTATCTGTAGATTTAACTATAGTGTACACGTTTTGAATGTTACTTCAACTGAGCGGAACATTTGGAAACTTTGAACGGATTTATTTAATCTGTTCAGTTGCTTGCTTGTTGTTTCAGTTTGTGAACACAATATTTTTAAGGAAAACATAGAATCATAGAATAATGAATTTAAACCATCGTACCTACACTACCTAAGTACCGACTATTTTTGTGACAGATGTGCATGACATTAGATTGTGTGCGTTGTGATAAAATAAATAATAGCATTAATTACATTAGACGTAGCTACAATACGCGCCACGAATGATGGAACTTGACGAGCGCAGTACCACGCCTCTCGCGCTACGCGGTGACGCCCGGTCCCTTCCCGTCTCAGGAGGCCTACTCCCTAAGTCCGCCCGTCTTCCCGTCCGTCCGTTCATCCGTCCGTCTGACATTACGATCCATCAAAACCAGGGTAAAAGTTAAATTTTTAGGACAGGCAAAAACACATCGCGAGTAGGGACAACTGGCAAATCATGTTGTCATTCATACTTCGTTCGGGCCCCGAACCAATCATCCATCCGTAGGTGATACGGAGTAAGAAACGACCGTAACGAAGGCCGAAACTACGGGCTTCGTGCTTAGGGAGTAGGCCCCCAGACCTCTGAATACCACTACAGAGATCTATAAATCGTCTACTGCGCAAGTCAAACCACGTGGTGTGTCAAGTCTCATCTTTAATGGCACGTATTGTACTTATGTGTTGTTTGCATTTTCCAGTAAAAGATTTTCTCGAATTAGAAATAATGATAATGTTGATCATCAGATTCATCAGTGAGAGAATTTTTAATAAATAATAGCATTACTTAATTACTTTAGACATACTTAGATACTAACTACCGATGGTTTGATAACATTTTCCAAATGGTTGATTGGTTGGATTTTCATGAAGAATTGAGAAAATTGAGACTAAAAACTTTTAGTAGAAAACAGCAAGCTGCATAGAGTGAATTTTTTCTTCGACGTGTAATAATACGCTATGACGCTATCATAAAATGAAAGTTCAAGCTTCAAGTTCAAGTTATTTATTTACCAAAGAAAGAAAGCTACCACGTTACGTTTATACGTAACGTGGTGCCACAAGCCTATCTAGTAACCTCATGATACAATTACGAGACCTATATCAAAGTTCTAACACATCACATCATTTGAATTTCGAAACACCTCGTAGTACCATAGACAAGCTAAAAAGCTTTTACCAACCTGATACGGTATGACGGGCAAAGATAATGAAACATGCAGCCTTTGGCTTCCACATCAATGTGGGTTAAGGCTGTGATAGGCAAACTACAAAGGTTAATTACTACGATTCTACTTATTTTTGGAAGACTAATTAAGCACAAGCTGATTAGCTGCTTCCTTGATTATCTGATTTGAATTTCTCTTGACGCCTGAAAGTTACCTTTGTATTTTGTTTTAAGGTGAATCTATACCGAAGTTAATATTTGTAGAGCAACATTTTGTAACATGGTAACATTAAGTAACTTTCTATAACTTTTAGTTACCTTTGTTACACTTGAATAACAAAAGTAACTTCGCTGTGGACGCACCTTTATGTCACATAGGAAGAAAGTAGCCAATGTTATTCATAATATCTAGTGTTATTTCTCGGCTAAGATACAGGATTTTTTTTTCTTACTACACAAATTTTCACAGTTTGTTCTACCCATGAATATGAACAACTTTCACTATGGGTCCAACTCTGAAGGCACGAAAAAAAAATCTGCTGTTTCATACATTTTGGTCGAGTAGGTAACTTTCGTATAATTTTTCGTGATTTCAGAGTTGGACCCATAGTGAAAGTTGTTCATACTCATAGGTAGAACACACTGTGAAAATTTGGGTAGTGATAAAAAAAATCTATGAAAGTTACTATAAAGTTACTGATACTGTTCCTAATTCAATTTAAACAGCCTTTTCTGACCGAATGGCAAATTGCTTCACATGCATGGCAGTAAATATTGTTTGTGTAAGTAATTGAAACAAATAATTATGACAGATCCGAACATGGAATACCTACTTCACATGAGGAAAATATTATGTTAACATACGTATTCCGACTTCCGTCTAACCCGATCTAACGTGTTAAATAAAAATACTAAATCCAAAATAATTATGATTAATTAAAAATAAAAAATAAAAATAAATAAATATCCTTGGACATTTCACACAACGCCATCTAGTCCCAAGCTAAGCAACCTAATGCTTGTGTTATGGTAACGAGATGGCTGATAAACTACTTATATACATTTTTTTTTGTAAATACATACATATTATAAATAGAAAAACACCCAGACTCGTAACAAATAATTGTAGGTCGTACAAATATTTGTTCCGTGCGGGAATCGAACCCGCGACATGCTGCGCAGCAGTCAATCGCTCAACCACTGCGCCAACCGTGTCGTCATTACTTGGTATTTATATAAGGTGTATCTATTCATACACAAAATCAACAACTTTTACTGTGGGACCAAACCTGAAAACGCGAAAAAAAAAAATCAGCTGTTCAGTAAGTACCTACATTTATCTATATTAGGTACCTACCAAACTCGTCAAAATGTAGGGAGCAGTTGATTTTTTTTTCGCGATTTCAGGTTTGGTCCCATAGTAAAAGTGGTTCGTAATGAGTACAATGACCCCTTAAGAGATTTCGTGTATGAATAGAAACACCATATATATTTATGCACGCAAAAGCTAACGAAATATGAATACGCAAATGTATGTATTCAGAGAGTAGATACAATCCAGAATACATACATTTCCGTTTTACATCATCGCACTGTATAAAATCCACAAAATATACATGAATTATTGCAATGCTACTCTTGGAATATCTACAGTACGTACAGTTTGAGTTGAACGTAACCCAGTCTCCATTAGCAGTGATTAAATCCAGCATGCGATCTTTGAATTACGTTTCCAATTTATTATTTAATTCTAATGCTGTCGGTAGCTAAAATGTTAGTTTCATCAAATCTATCATTTTGATGTAAGTAATGTGTTGCTATTTTTAGTGAGAAGTACTAGCTGTAAGCGCGGCTTTGTTTTTAGGTAGGTATTGATTTATTTTTAACCGACTTCATTTATTTATTGAGATGAGAAGCAGATGAGCAGTGTTTGACGTTGTATACAGATTATAATCTGTCAAAAATAATCATAATCGGTTCAAAAGATAGGCCCTGAAAAAGCATATAAGTACATATATACAGGTGTTAGGTTAAACGAGGAACATACTTTAACGGAGTGTAGTACTCATGAAAACGAATAACTTTTACTATGGGACCAAACCTGAAATCGCGAAAAAAAAATCAGCTGTTCCCTACATTTTAACGAATTATGCGAACATAAATGTACTGAATTATTTTAAATTTAATAAAAGTTGGAAGCAGGCGGGACCCGTTTGAGTTTGAAAATATAAAAAATGGAATGGGTCCCGCAACGGGACAAATCTAAAGACGTATAATTTATCCAAATCTGTTCATTCGTTTAGGAGTTACGAGGAAACAAAGAAATGGACATACATACCATACATACATATAGGTCAAACATATAACCCTCCTTTTGGGCTTCGCCGCAGTCGGGTAAAAACAGGTGAAGTGGCAAGCGGGCGAATCTGTGTCCGCGCGACATGCTCAGTACCATAGTATATTTTGCGTCTCCGCGAACTAGTGCGCTTTCGACTGTGACCGTGACAATTTATAAGAATGCCGTGTTGTTCAGTGCTTTCTTGTAAAAACCGAAGTCCTGTAAATCATGGAATCACTTTCCATATGTAAGTACAAGTATTTTACCGTATTTGTCTTTAAAATCATGAGAGTGACAAAGGGAAAAAGTGGAGACACAGGGTTCCGGTACATTTTAACATACTGGGCACATCTCCTTCTTTCTTATATATCTGTGGGGTGAGCTTATTGCCATCAACCAGGCACAACTCCAGACTCCGGGCAGAATCCTTGTTGTTGGATATTTTCTTGAAATCATTTCAAAAGTAAACAATGTCCTGTCGTGCCCTTTATTGGATTGATAGTTCTAATCTATTATAATAAAGAATTATAGCTGATAGCATATAGATAAGACTAATGTCACTTAATGTTGTGATCTAGTTCCTACTCGGGAGGTCGTTTCCGTAGTGCATAAAGATAGTCTAAGTGCATGCTATAAGCCATTTGAATATCGCCGCTGGCACATTGTAGGTAGATTGACGTATGGACCGTACTGTTATGGACTAGTAGTCATTATATGCATTCTTATCGTCATTCTGTTTATTAAACATACGTATGTTTTTATTTTACTTAATGTGTAAATAAATGACTTATTTGGTGTCCACTAAGATCACTACTGTACTAGGACTGTGTGTTTAGAGTAAAACCACCAGATTATCAGTAAGTACACTACAGCTCAAAGGGAACGTGTGTAGTCGGCTCCACATATTATGGAGGCGGACTAAGCGGGACTCTTACGGCGCGTTACCCTTGAGTTGTGTGCTATCACAGGTATGTTATTGGCTAAGTAATAACAGCCTCACGGGTCGATCCATCACGTTAAGCTACGCTTGCCAAGGTTGGTCCGTGGATGGGTGACCATATTTACATACCGAGAACCTTCCATGCGTGCCTCAGAAAGCACGTTGAATGGTTGGACCCCCGTCTGTCAATCGTGGATCTTTGACAGTCGTTACGGGTCGTCAGAAGCCCGAAACCTGTCTTACCAAGGGATATCATAATTACCCAGTTACCTACTGGGTTGTGGAGGTCATACACATAGGCAGTCACTCCATGTAAAATACTGGTACTAAGCTACCTACATCCAGATAGACTGGAAGCCGAACTTAACATAGAAAGGCTAGGCAGATTGATTTGAAATCAATTACGTAACTCTACATAACATGATTGATAACGGAAAGGGAAGGCGTTTGTGCCGAGTTTGGTATTATTGTCTGCTGTCGTTATTGGCTCTTGTGATACAGGAATTCCTAGTACAACAGCCAGGGCTACACAGATGTCCTGTCCCTGTCCCTACTCCCGATGTGTTTTACGTGTCTGAAAAATTAAACTTTTACACTTGTTTTGATGGATCTGTACGTCAGACGAACGGATAAACAGACGGACGGACGGTAGGCCCCCTGAACCGTTTGGAAGTGTGCTTGGAATTACGGACCGCACCTAAGCCCCCGTTGCCAGAGTCCAAAACAGTCTTTGCTTTCACGTCAGTAGGTATATAGACAAAAGTAAAATTATACGATACTAGCGATCCGTCCATGCTTCGCACGTTCTTACGTTATGCAAAACATCGAGATTTCTTTATTATGCTTACCAAAACCTTCCGAAATAAATTTTCTAAATTATTGTGATAACTGCAACAAAATCCGTTGCGTCGTTTAGAAGAAGAACGCGATCACACAGACAGCCATGAAAACCGACTCTAATATTAATTTAGACATTTTTTTTACCGTACACCATATAGGTAGAAACCAGTCGAATTCGGTTTCTTCTTTTATTTCTGCTAGGTAGTTATACAAAGTTTTTTAATCTGATTTTGTATGCTTATCGGCGGGACATGGTTTGTGCAATCATTTATATTGAAAAACACGACGTGTAATCACCTATTTTCACAAAATAAATAAATGAAATGAAATGAAAAAAAAAAAAATGAAATGAATTTTAAAAGCTAAATTTTGAAATTCGAATTACTATTTTGCAATGGGCGGCCTTATCGATAAAAACTATTTTTTCCTTGGTAATAAAACCAAAACGGCTGTAAAGTCCACACTAGAATTTGAAATTGGCGAGCTATTTTATTGGGCTAATAATGAAACAATCCTTTTACCTTATCTATACTACACTTTAATGGACGATGATGGCCACAAGTATTGCACGTGGATACCAACGATATTATTATTTGTAGGTAATGTTGCCACGTGGTGAACCAATTGAAAATGTTGCCAGATATACTGAATGTCTGTTTAATCGCTCACTTTAAGCCGGCGCCATACCTATAATAGAATCTACACCGGTTCTAATATTAATAAAATTGCATTGAATCCAAATGTTACATATCATAATTTCTTAGTAAGTATTACACAACATTATTACTATAATTATGAGGCAAAATGTTTCGTACGTAACGCACGTAATTTTGTAAAATTATCTGTAATGCTTGCATATACTTACTGTAATAATTTCTTTGTTACGCAAATGTATTAGAGGTAAAAATCCCCAAGTGAAGAAATAAAGGTTAATAAAAATGTATTGCTCATTAGTAATTGGTCATACGTGTTGCATTGATTTGAATAAGATGACGAAGTTGATCATGGAATAACCGATTGATATAGCTTAGCACACAAAAAATACCGTATTATCCCTTGCCAGGGTTTTCACATGTGTAAGAAAATAAGTGGCAAACATAAGGCTGTGTCCTAACCAAAGCAATTATTGCGTTCATTTTGTTTGTGACGTCGTCGACGCGCTGACAGAGGGCGCCTTTCCGAACAAATTAATGACATGAATGCGACGGTCGCGTAAATAGTCACGCGACTTTGGTTAGGACACGGGGTTAGGGGGAAATAAAATATCTACGTAATTATATTTATAACACATTTGCTCGTAAAGGGTCTCTTATTTCACGAATTTCAATATCGTAATGTATGTCATTACGTACTTGTGCGTAATTGTAATGTAAAACGCACGGGTTTCTTTTTAATAAGGTAAAACGTAAGGTTTATCAAGATGCTCCGTATAAAACGAACGGTACTTTTTAAATCTTAGCAAAGAGTTTTTGTGTCAGAAAAGTGTTCAACATTATGAATAAAATTAACTTTGGGAGATAAAATATAAAAAATAAACATTAATTAAATTAAAGAATTAATTCTTTAATTTAATTAATTTTGGCAATAAATTGCAACACCAAGAAACAAAAACAAAAAATATTAATTTACTTTATTAGTAATACTGGCTGTTTCTGTGCCAAAAAAAAAAAAAAAAAAAGCGCTGATGCGCGCGCATCGCTAATTTGTGAGCAAGTAAAAATTATTCCGCGCGCTTTTTTTTTCGCTGTATTGTTTTTATTTGAAAATGTCGTCAAGTAATGATGAATTTATTCATTCGACACCGCCAGAAGTCTCAAAGGCATCGAAAAAGGCTACTCTAAGCCTCTTGCCTGAAAAATCGACCGATAGATACTTACAAGCGTATCAAAATTTCATCTTATGGAAAACAAGCAAAAATCCAAATTCTTTTTCAGACAGTGTGTTTTTAAAGATTTATTCGTTTAAGAAAGTCCGAGTTTTATTTATTTCCTCGCAAATATGTTATAAAACGTCGTATGACATACGTGCGCTTTGATAATTACAGCCTCTGCTTTCTTGTAGCCCTCGCCTACGGCTCGGGCTAGCAATATCGCCTCGGTTGTAATTTTCAACTTATATCGTAATGTACTATTACCGGTGTCTTGCATATTTAAATGTTGGTACGTGTATGTATTTTCAGTGTGTATAGGTAAGTACTATTAGTAGGTATCTAATCGATTTTGACGTTTACTAATGTCCGATTCCTATAATTTACGGACTGTTATTGGTTAATATTAAAACTCTTGTATCTTTACCAAGCAAAAAGATAGCTTTGCTTATTAGACCCTCCCTTAAGGAAGTAGCTAAAGCTATCAGGGGTATTAGAGGGATGAGCCTGGGTAAAAAAAAGAAATTCTGTTTAATCCGTCAGTCAGATAATAAAAAAATATTAGACACGTATCTATTATTTGCTTTAAAAATGCTTAGATTAAACGCAGGAGTAGGGGGTCACTACGTCACAACTATAACAAACTACTGTATAAAATATAACAAGTAGTGACGTCATGCCACATTTTAACTCAATGTATCGCCGTAATATTTTGATTACGTAAAAAGAAAAAATACGTGTCCAATATTATTTAATAATCAATATGACGGATAAAAAAAAATAGTCAACATCCTATTTTACATGCCCAGTTCGGCAGTAAAAAAATGCTAATTGGTGGTGGTTGGTAAGAAAACGATTAGTTTTAGGGTTCCGTACCAAAATGGTAAAAAAGGAACCCTTATGGTGTGACTCAGTCTGTCTGTCTGTCTGTCACAGCTGGATATCTCAAGAACTACTAGTGCTAAACTTGAAATTTGGAACAGTTTTAGATGACGTTTACCCAACTATTTTGTAAATAAGAAAGAAATAAAAATATATGTATTTTTTTTGCAACATGGGGTGAAAGGGGGTCTTAAAAATTCAAAGTGGAGCTACTAGGTCATGTGGGGTATCATATGAAAGAACGCTGTTTGCACATTCTCAAATATATTTTTTTTAGGCCGCACAGGGTTCGACTTTTGATGAAAAATGTAAAAAAAAATACCGTCCCCCCCCCTTATCTCCGAAGTTTGCAAAGAGAAAAATCTGAAAATATTCTATGTGATAGAAGTTTATGTAAAGATTACAGGAAAAATAAAACGATGTCTCTAAATAGCACACTTTTTCAGAAATCGAAATGGAACCCTCGGTGCGCGAATCCGACTCGCTCTTGCCCGGTTTTTGTTTATAGGAATCGAGCATATCGTACATGTAGGAGATGGTTGTTTAGTTACCCATTGCAAACTACAAGGATAAAAATTAACCCTTTAAGGCGAAAGCTCTAGGGTAGCCCGCGAAATTCAAATCTTACGTTTTTTGCAATTTGTAGGTCAGTGTGAGCTTATGTTGATTAAAATATGATTCGCGGCCGTAGCTAACACGGCTTTTCAGAATTATAATCATTATAATCAGCAATACAACTCCATAAGTTAGCATTTACCTCAAACCTCATGATTTCATGAAATCGCTAGATTTGAGATAAGTGCTAACTTATGGAGTTGTATTGCTGATTCTAATGATTATAATTCTGTAAATCGAATCATATTTCAATCAACATACAAGCTCACACTGACCTAAAAATTGCAAAAAACGTAAGAAATTTTGAATTTCGCGGGCTACCCTGGCGCATCAACCTTAATCGAAAGGAGTTCAGTTTTATTACCTTCTGGCTTTCATACCCATAAATTACCCCTAGTACCCATATATTTCATAAAAAGTAAGCTAGCACTTATTTATGCATGCAGTTTGTGCATTTTCCCCATGAGCTTCAAGCGGTACCATTCCGTGTTAGTACGGGTGGGAACCTAGTAATCCATCATCTAAAGGAATACTGGTTCTTTGCGGTGGCTTTGGAATTTATATAAAATAGATTCATATAAGTAAAACATCCGATTAACATAACTCTGAACAGTTACATAGTAGGTACCTAATCTTTCTACCGTACCGATTTTTTTTCGATTCACATTTGAGTGGCTCACTTTTTCCAGGAAAATTGATTGTTATTTATTAGCACCGAGTAACATGACGTACCTACCTAAGTACCTACCTTACATTGATCGTTATCAATGGGTATTATAAAAAGCCGAGTTTTTATTCATTACTCCATTCTCCTGCAGTAGGTATGTACCTAATGCATGTACTATCGGCAAAACTTTAGTATGCTCAGTTTAGAAAATATTTCTGCGGATGCGCAGGTAGTGACACACCACATCCTTTCCTGGTTTCGCCCAATTTGAGAAAATATGCATTTGTGTGACAAATGTGGAAGACAATATGCATTTGTGCGACAGCAGTATAGGGCGTTTCACAAAAAAAAAACAACAACCGTGCATCTTGTTGGTATAAAATTAGTTCTACTTATGTAAGTAATCGTTATACCTACCTATTCTGAAAAAGAAGTGTAAATAAATATACCTAAGTTAGTATTATGTATCTCGTTTTCAAAAGCTTTAGTAAAAAAAAGCTTTAACTACTAAGCTAGACAGTCTTTATAAAGATTCTATAGAAACTCCCAACGGCCTTTATCTAAACATCAAAAAATTGCAGCGCTCACAACTAAATCGTAAAATCTTTCACTCGATGAAAACTAACTCGGCCGCCCCTGTAGTTATTGGTAGACGATGTAACCCTGAAGGCCCAGGTAGGCTCGCGACCTCGGGGTCAGGGTCGATACTGTACCACTTTTCAGGTGTATCTTGTGCCGACATCGATGACTTTCGCAAACAGCTGCTGTTTTCACCCCGCCGCACATACGGCAAAATGACCACATTAGGCGGTCAAAAATAGATTTTACTACTTTAATATAAGGGTTAAAATTGCTTGTATTCTTCGAGTCAAGTACCTGGGCCATCGTGCTGCCGATAAACATCCTTTGTTATGCTCATAACAAAGGCGCCCGAGGGTTCGACAGATAAGCATTGTGCAGCGTACGGCTAGTTGCATTTGAAACCAGAAGACATCATAACGTGTTATTTTCGTTCAACTCGTGCAAAAATCAAAATATTTATTATGGACATTGAGGTCACAGGTATGTTTATTAATTAATTATTTTTTCACCCTAATTTTACAATATATGTAATAATAAATGACGGTTTCATTCCACTCCTACTTTTCATAAAAAAAATATACTTCCTTAGACTTTCAAAAAAAGTTCCGCTTAGTACCGCTTTCTGTCCTAAATATTTACACTTATGTGTTTGTTGACTACTAATACTGTGAATTTTAGGAACGCAAACCAACGCATTGTGACACTAGACCCTTTTTTTCGCAGGTAGTCGGAGTGGACCAAGTCACTCGGAATTCAATATGAAAAAAATGGATCTGGTTTTAGTGTTAAAAAGCGAAAACTTTTATAAACAATCATCATCTCAGTGTGTAGAACGATTAACTAGTTACATAATGGACAAGTTTAGTGAATATAAACAGTCAAAAGACTGTGTAAATAAAATCAAGTGTGTTTTGAAAGTGTTTGTTTCAAAATTGTTACAAAAGTGGTAACAATCTAATTGGAACATGGAATGATTTATGAAGTCCAATTCGAAATGGTTAATGAACGATTTAGTCTTGCCAGCAGTAGGCACTATAAGCTCGAACAATGATTTGCAAGTGAAAAAGACCAGAGGCAGACCTGCAAAAACTTTTGGAGAGAGCTCTTTACGAACAAAACGAAGGGTGATGAAACCACTTGTTTCTGAGTCAAGCCCAGAGCTATTATGTTCTGCTGCTCAAGGCAGCCTTACTAAGAGCGGAAAAAGGACAGCTGCTAAATTAGTGAGTTTAGCTTTAACTACAAGCCCTAGGAGATACAAACGCATGAAAAAAATCAACGGATGATCATGACGACAGTGATAGTAATTAACTACATTCCTTACAACATAATTGATGTATAATTTATAATTATGTGTACTTCAATAAAAAATATACAAATTTTAATTTTCAATTCTATTTTATTTTTATAATCTATAAATATCTTTTAGGTAGGAAGGTACTTAGAAATCTTCTCAAATCTCAACACAAAGTAACCGTTTAGGTAAGAAACATATCTAAGCATAAATACACATATTATGTCACATATTTAATTTTTGACCCTCTAAAGTGGTAATTTTGCCGTATGTGCGCCGTCGTTACGTCACTGCCCTATTTTAGGGTGGCAAATAGGAGCATATATTTTAAAGTTCGATGCAATTGTGTTTAATTAATTCTCAGCGATTTTAGTGTTTGGTTAGTGTCTATTAAGTAATTTCAAAGGATTTTGTATATAAACGTTATTATAAACCATTTTTATTAACGCCATCTAGTGGCTAGTAGCTGAATTAAATTGTTCAAGTGCAGCGCCATCTATTCTGCTCAGATGTTACTACGTGTTGTGGAACTTGAGCACCGCCTGAAAACGAGTGAAGGGCGCCACTGGGCTGTGGTTGCCCGCTACTCAACTTTTTTTGTGCTTAATACGCTTAGGTGCACTTTAAAAAGCTTTTGCAGTAATAAATTTACTTTAACTTCAAAGCTAAAAGTACTTGTGTACTGGAAACATTTTTTATTCAGTACAAATTAAATTCATCAAAAAGAAGAGCTGGCAAATAGGACTCGACGAAAAAATTTGCATTCTTTTTTTATTTATAGTTTTGAAAAGAAAATTGTGCTGCGGTGTTTTCAAACGTGCACAGGTTTGAACTGTGATAATCCGTTTTAAATGTGTGTTAGTTTTTGCAATGTATGCTCCTTCCTGTTAATAAGTGTTTTTGATGTGAATTAATAAATTTATTTAATCAAGGCGTAAGTTTTTTACCACGAAAAGGTAGGTATAAATTAACTTCCATTTCGATATTACTTTTCTTTTCAAAGAATTAGGGCTTCGAAGGCTATTTCGCAGCAACTTGCCAATTAACTTATGTCCAATCACGATTAAATTTTTAAATTATGAGTTTAATGGCTTTTTCTAATAATAGTATATTATGTACGCACACTACACAGTCAAGTAATGTAGTTCGCTATGCTACGGACAGATGGCGTGAAAGAAGTGACCTAATAATATTTATTTAATTTTTTTGTTCGTTAATGTTGCATGAATACTCTTTCTCTCTATTTAAAATTCTTGTAGGATGGGCAGAAGCGTCCTTTTGTTTCCCAATCAATACCTACATAATAATAATATAGTATTTTAGAGCCCCGTTTTTTAAGGCGAAAGCGCCAGGGTAGCCCGCGAAATGCAAAATTTCTTAGGTTTTTTGCAATTTGTAGGTCAGTGTGAGCTTGTATGTTGATTAAAATATGATTTGCGGCCGTAACTAACATAGCTTTACAGAATTATAATCATTATAATCAGCAATACAACTCCATAAGTTAGAATTGACCTTAAACCTCATGATTTCATGAAATCGCTAGATTTGAGGTCAATTCTAACTTATGGAGTTAACGAAAAGCCGCTGGCGTCATAAAATACTGCAAAAGTTTGCATGCATTCGTTCTTTAAGGACCATCGAACATAATGGATGGATGGGGACGCGATCCGATCCATCAGCTGCATTACGTAGTGTATGTACATGGAAATTATTGCTTACGGAGTTTTTGAAGTAGGATGTGTGTGACGTGAATTGCGCATGTTTTAATTGCTGTGCTGTAGAACTCAGCAGTCGGACTAGTTTTAATAATTTGAACACCGTGACCACAATATCAGGAACGAATATTTTAGCGTCAGAACTAATAGATATCAGAATATTCTAAATACTATTTAAAATATTTTCTTTTTTGCGTAAGTAAAGCATTTACACCAAAAGAATAGTAGATTATTAACCAAGATGATAAAGCAGTGTCTTCTGTCGCGGGTGACGATTTAAATCGCGAGCGTAACGAAGGACTCGAGGTTTACTCCCGAGCGTAGCGAGGGTGTTAAAAACTTAATTTTTTTTTGTGCCAACATCATGAACGAATGTTTTAGCGTCAGAACTAATAGACAATATTCTGATTACTGTGATATAGGTATTTATAGATATGAGAATATTGTATATACTATTTGAAATCATGTACGCAAAAAGAAATGGTTTTAAAATAGTTGTTCAGTAATTTTTTTTTTAAACTAATGTTGTCTCCTCCCTGGTGGTCAAATAAAAACTGAGTACCTACTTAGGAAAGTTCGTGTATAAGTGTACTAAGGACAAACCCAGTGCCATTATGATTGCGGACAATCCAAAACACCAAGGTGATTTAGATTTCCTGTTGGAAAAAATCATGTTTTGCTCGGATCTACCCTGGAGAGTCACACTTTTAGGTACGACCATCAAGGCGAAATAAATTCACCTTACTAAATTAATGATCAAAAGATATTGTTAGAATATCACATTGACTGAATCGGGATGTTTCCTGGGTAAAAAAAAAACAGACATTCTATTTAGTCCGTCAGTCAGATAATAAAAAAATATTAGACATGTAGGTATGTTTTGCTTTATCATATTAATAAAAAATACTTAGATAAAACGCATTACAGTTTTGGGGTCTCGCTACGTCACGAATGTAACAAACTATGTGCAAAAAAAGTCGATTAACACTTGTGTTTTCTAAATCTTAATCATTGTGAAAAATACTTCATTAAAATCTGAACATATGCAAATTTTAAAGAAAATTAACTCTTATCTAATAAATGAAATGTTCAAAAGCAGGTTATTGTATCATTCTGTGTTAATTTAGATGACGTCAAAAAGTAGCAGTGTTAACCGACTTCTGTTGCTGACCGTACGTATAAAATCTAGCAAGGAGTGATGTCATTCCACATTTTAACTCAATGTACCGCCGAACGTAATCTTTTGACTATGTAAAAAAAGAAAAATACGTGTCCAATATTTTTTGATAAACATAACGGACAAAAAAAAAAACTCAACATCCCTATTGGCTCATCGATCCAATGCCAAATGCCAATCGTGTTGATAATGCGAAGGTAAAGTCTTTCCTAGAATCGGAAGCGAGCGTATTACTGCTACTATTATGATAGTTTACCCATTAACTTATTCCATGCAAAAAGGTGAAAGTATTCACGAGAAACCTTTTAACCGAATGTATTATTTAGACACGCACATGAAACTGTCTATATTATTATTTATTGTTCTGCTTACTCAGTTTTCACGGTTAAACTGAAAATCGATTAGAAACCGAGAAATAACTAAAATCCTAGAAGATACACTGAGAAAAAAATCCTGACACAAAGCTGCAGTTTTACATTGCGAGCAAATTCTTGCGAAAGTGGCAAAATAATTTTGAGATTATAGCAAAATACCCTTTGCTGCCACAGCAACTTTTTTTTTTGTGAAACGCAAATATTGTGAACCCCGCAGTAAAATATTGTGGCGTTATCATTTTTTGGTCCCTTTGATATAATCGCAAAGTGGTATTTTGCGGGGTTCACATGGTTAAAGTTTGTCTAGTTCGCAATGTGCGCTGCACATTGACTTTAGACGTTGTGGCGTTAGCAATTATTGGGCCCTTTGATAAATTCGCAAATTGGTATTTTGCGGGGTTCACATAGTTAAAGTTTGTGTAGTTCGCAATGTGCGCTGCACATTGAATTTAGACGTTGTGGCGTTGGCAATTATTGGGCCCTTTGATAAATTCGCAAATTGGTAATTTGCTGGGTTCACTTGGTTAAAGTTTGTGCAGTTCGCAATGTGAGCTGCGCATTGACTTAAGATGTTGTGGCGTTAGCAATTATTGGGCCCTTTGATAAATTCGCAAAGTGTTAATATGCGGGGTTCACATGATTAAAGTTTGTGTAGTTTGCAATGTAAGCCGCACATTGATGTTATAAGTTGTGGCGTTATCAATTTTCAGGTCCGTTGTTAAAATCGCATGTTGGTAATCTGTGGGGTTTACAAAGTTAAAGTTTGTGTAATTCGCAATTTAAGTTGCACGTTGATTTTATATGTTTTGGCCAATGATTTATAATAATCACATTATATCGTTAACAATTAATTTTATCAAAGGGTACCTTTGATAAAATCGCAATATCCTATTAAGAGGCGTTCACAAGGTTAAAGTTTGTGTCATTCGCAATATACCTAAGAAGCACATTAATTTTTATAAAATTGCAAATTTGTACTCTGCGGGGTTAACAATTCTAAGGGCGCTTTGTTAACATCACTAAGTGATAGTTAGCCGAGTTCACAATGTGCATATTCTCTAACAATTTCAAATTTGTTATAAACACAATTCAAACTTAGCGAGGGAATCCTAACATAGATAAAAATGCAAACCAACTATAGTGAAAATCACAAAGTCTATTCTCGACAATGTTTGAATTTGGTAAAGTTGTTAAAATCGCTCGGAATCTAGTTTAGTCTTCGGTTGGTAGTGGCGGGCAACACTACTACGTATAGTCTGTACTAGAATATATCTCCGCAGCGCGTGCGTTGGGTCGGTACACTTGGTACGCGTTGTAGAAATACGCCATAATTATCTAATTCTAGGAAGTTCTAGCGAACGGCTAGTTAAATATACCGCACGGACACACAGATACATACGTACATAGTCTGTGCAGATACGTGAAAAATAGGTTTTATGACCAGAGTCGGCGCGTCTGCGTCGTTTTTCGTCGTGAAAAAGTATTTTAAAACAGTAAAAAAAGTGCGTGTGGTGAAAAAGAAGTGTTATGACATTATGTGTAATGAAGTGTTGTGAAATTCTCGACAAATTGACATGTTTTGTGTAATGATTAAACTAGAAAACAAAAATTACGATTTAATATTATTTTTAGTAAGGTTACGGTTTTAGTTTACGTGTGTGTAGTCTTTAAACTGACCACAGACTAATCGGCTGTAATTATGTGTATTATATTACTTAATGTTTGTGTAAAGTAAATAAATAAAAATTGGTGACATTTTGATAACTGCTTTTTATTATGTAGATAAGTCATTCCCGTTTCTAAGACGTTGCACATGATTAATACACCGGGCTTCAGATTTTAGCACTCTAGAAGCTCTGTGCATTGCTGGCGTGTGCAACGCTAAACAATTCTACTATTGCTAATCCCGTAGTGCCATATTGCAGAAATAGCAATGCTACCATTTATGTTCCCACAGTACAATGTTGCTACTCGAGCAATATTGTACTGCGGGAGCAGCAATGGTAACATTGCTATACCTGCAATATGGTACTGCGGAAATAGCAATGGTAAAATTGCGATCATCACAATGTTAGATCACGCCTTTGTTGGAACCACAACGTGAAGGTTGCTAATAAAGCATAGTGTACATAGCTAGAACCACAAGGTCGACAGATAACATTGCGTTAATCGCAACTGCAGGCCTGTTTTTACATCACAACTTTGTTGAAACCACAACTTGAAGGTTGCTAATAAAGTAAAGTGTACATAGCTAGAACCACAAGGTTGACAGATAATATTGCGTTAATCGCAACTGCAGGCCAGTTTTTACATCACAACTTTGTTGGAACCACAACTTGAAGGTTGCTAACAAAGCAAAGTGTACATAGCTGGAACCACAATGTTGAAAGATAACATTGCGTTAATCGCAACTGTAAGATTGCAACTATAGCAAACTGTACGTTGCTAGATTATATAAGTTTTTAGAGGCATGAGGAACAGGGTGTAAAGTTCACTCATCCTCCATAGAAAAGGGAGGATCCTCCGACCAGACGGGTGTTGTGTCTGGTGGCGCGTCCGCTGCATGCTGGTGGTCAGGATACTCGTTGAAGCCGTGGATGCTGGCTGGCTGTGTGACTCGCCGCTCGAAAGCTTGAGGAACTGATGCTGATGACGTCACGCTGAAGGAGTTGCACGAAGGCTGCGCTGACGTTCATGCTCGGGGTCACCAGTTTAGAGGCATGAGGAACAGGGTGTAAAGTTCACTCATCCTCCATAGAAAAGGCAGGATCCTCCGACCAGACGGGTGTTGTGTCTGGTGGGCCACTGCCCAACGGTTGATGTCGGGTCGTTGTATATAAGCTAGTCGCGTGGTAAACTCTAATTGCGCGATGCAGGATTTCGTGACGTCATGTCATTGTGATGCGTAGTTCGTATGTGGCGATGTAGATGCCGCCACAAGTTTAACACTGTGATATCTCCACGTTTAAAGTTGCGAAATAGGAGCCAACAGAGTAAGTTTGTGAAAACGAGCGTTTGTGAAATTCGCTATGTGATAATCCACAAAGTACACATTTCCACTTTGTCACATTCGCAATAGTTTTTCGCAATAAAAAAGTTGCTGCGGCAACAAACTTACTCTGTTGGCTCCTATTTCGCAAACTTTTATTGTTAATTTAACAATACTTTTTTCTCAGTGTAGTGAGAGAACTTTACAGGCAGAGCCACGGAATAACTTAACCCTACAACTGCTTAAAAAAAGCTCTCACGGCAATAGCCGATTTATAGTAATTGAAAAAGTTTGAACAGACAAAATAATATAATTTATTCGAGACACGGTAAATTAGCCGGGCCGGCAACGGAGGCGGCATACCGTGGGCGATCAGCCCCTAATTGTAAGGGTTCCCTCCGGTTTATAGCAGGTTTTATTAGCCCGCCTCGCTCGTTGCTCTCAAATACGAGGCTAATAGCTTAGAATGTAGGCTCTATGATTGTTTGTGCCATCATTTACGATTATTGGCAGCGGTTGAAGTGTTAAGGGTGTGAAGGGGTGAAAACGATGTAATTTAATTAAGAGCAATAAGTTTGTGTTCTCACTGTGAGAAGATAAGAGTAGCTTTCAATTTATCATAATTATCCATTACTTCAGTCTTAATTATGATTATTAGGTATAGTTAGAGTATGTAAGGATCGTACCAGGTGCGTGCGTGCCTACCCCCATGGGGAGACAGCGTGGGTTTACGCTATGATCGGTTATGTGTTTCATATGGGCTGGAATGTGATCCAAAAACTCAATCAACCAAACTCGTTCAAATAAGTATTATATGTCAGCAATTCAACAACATTGATTGTCCATTACATTATCACTTCAACAATAAAATCATAACCGCACTAGCAATAAAGCCAGGAACTCAGTAGTCGAGACAGCGTGTCGCTACTCGCTAATCACGTGACTGTAAACATTTCGCAAGCGATAAAAGTGATCGCTCGATTGCTTAGATTCGCAGAACGTTCGCTTCTAAATTTAGACGGGTCAATACTACAAGCGCCGCCGGCGTCTCGTCGCGGGTTCACCAAACACCCTGTGTGGCGTGTTTCTATTTACCGCAACTGTTTCATTTTCAGCTCAAAGTATTAGGTTTAAACTGGCGAGAGTTATTTTCGTTCTGGGTATATTATTATTTTGGTTAAAGTTAAAGGTCGAGAACCCTTTTGAAGCAATAGATTCTGTAAAATATGTCCAAGATAAACCTAAAAAGTACTTATGAATTGAAAAAGTCACATGTTAAACATCACTGACATCAGTGAAGGAAAACATAGTGAGGAAACCTGGACTTATAGATATAAGTCTGGAATCGCCAACCCACCTTGAGCAAGTGTGGTGGTCAATGCTCGTGCCTTCTCTGTATGAGAAGATGCCTTTGTCCCGCAGTGGGGCAGTAATAGGCTGCTATTATTATATTAAAATAATTGTTTGAACTTTGAGACGAGTTCGTGGCTAAGTAATAACAGCCGTACGGGTCGATGCATCAGGTTAAGCTACGCTTGCCGGGTTTGTCCGTTGATGGGTGACCCTCTTTACATAACGAGACTGCTCCTTGCCTCGGAAAGCACGTTAAGCCGTTGGTTCCAGCTGTCATTCGTGGATCTTTGACAGTCGTTACGGGTCGTCAGAAGCCCGAAAGTCTGACAACCAGTCTTACCAAGGGTTATCGTATTACCCAGTAACTAACGTAACGTCGACGACTGAATGACGCGATGTTTGTGTGCAAAGTTATGGCCCATAAAATCGACTGTCCGCAAATATTAAATAATTTTAACTTCCGTGCCCCCTCCAGAATTCCTCGCAATCCTATAACGCCACTTTGCCCTCCGTAGAGAAGAACGGTTCTGGGTGTTAATTCTCCCTACGCGAGGTTTTGCAGGGTTGTGAACGATTGCAGTGATCGAATCGACCTCAATTTTGACAGTTTAGGCAAATTGAAGGCCAGTTTTTATAGGTACCTCCCCGAAAATTGATTTTCTTAGCCCTACATTATCTTACTGGGTGGATGAATTTAGGCTACATATTACTTTTTTTTGTTTTACGTAGTTTTATTTAATTTAGATTGTTTTAGTTTGTTTTAATTTTGTTTTAAATTACTTATTTTAACTTGCTCTTTTAGTTCTATTTTTTTTTTGTTTTGATTTTGTAAGTTACAACGTTTTTTGTGCATGCAGAACACTGCAAGTGTAACAATCAAAGTGTAACAATCACTTACAGGTAAACATACCTGTAAGTGATTGTTACACTTTATCTGTTTTGTTACTTCCGTTAATTTGCTTGTACCAGTGTATATAATTGTTGGTAAACCAAATAAATAAATAAACTAGGTTGCGAAGGTCAGATAGGCAGACGCTCCATGTATAATACTGGTATTCAGCTGCATTCGGTTAGACTGGAAGCCGACCCCAACATAGTTGGGAAAAGGCGCGTGTTTGAACTTTAATGTGGTTTTACTTTTTGTTATAAATAACCATGAGTGGCATAATATGTAAGTTAATCGTACCCTCTGACCTATGCAATCGTTGGCAAGGACACTGCGAGACTGCACAAAATAAGGCCACATTTCTGGCACACCATTTAATGTGTAAAAGTGATTGTGAAAGAGAAAATGTACAACAAAGACGACCTAGATGGGTCAGTTATGTCATTAGGTCTTGAAGAACTCTTGTAGCTTTGTCCCGAATTATGTCACTGGGTCGTGACATGACAAATAAATATGTCGAGACAATTCCATCTCACGGGATAGAGATACTGCCATGATGTCATGTTGCAACAGACAGGGTTAAATGCTATCTACTCGAAATACAAAATGGGAGCAGTTCAAGAGAAGTAATGGCTACGATTTAAAATGTCATTAGTGTGAGTTTACATATTTTTGTCGTAAATAGAGATAAATTCTTTTGAATAAATTCTCGATTTTGGTCTCTTACATCTGGGAAAACACTTTGACCTTTTGACCTTATTTTTGAACGAATTGGGTTTGGCTGTTAAAAAACTAGGTCTCAAACGAGCTTAGAGTGGCGAAAGGTACGAGCCTTTCGCCAGTCTAAGCTCGTTTGAGGCCTAATTTTTTGCTGAGGCTCTGAATACTAAACATCCTTTTTAGAAGTTTTATCTTGACATCGCTTTGTAATAGGCGTAGGTGTTCAGTTCTAACCCAATCTACCCTTTTTGTTAAATAGTGGATCTATTAGCGTTTATTTTATCAAGGCCCTTAGATCCTTAGCTCGAATGACGTCATATTTTCAAGGAATGACGAATATAGAGGGTGGTCTGAGTTATGGTGTTTTTTTCCCGCAATGAATTATGAAGTCATGTATTACACACATAAAGGGAACGTCACGCACATTAATTGCGTGGGAAGTCTTGATTTATCGTCGGAATGACTTACTGTTACTTAAATTATTTTGTAATAAGTAGTAGTCAGGGAGCAATTTTAATTTGCAGGCAAATCCTTCTTTTCCGCGACAAGTTGTAGGTCGTAGGTTTGAACCCAGACAGGTGCTCTACTTTGTATAAATTATTTTATCACCACTGCTCCCAAAACAGTGAAAGAAAATATAGTGACTCACGATATTTTCCTAACGGATCCTAGAACCAAAAATTCGAAGACATGCGACATCTACTATCTCGCACTGGGCCCGCGCGGTGGATTACGGCCCACTCTCTAACAGAGAGGAGGCCTGTGTGAAGTGAGAACATTAAGTACCTATAGGTTGATTATGCTATGCCTTCTTTTCCTCTTAGATAAAGCTTGTCTAATCGATCGAATTTTGTATTCCTGCTATATAGACTAATTATGATCTTCAACTGTCAGAGATGATTTTAGGTTTAGGCTGTAAGTGGAGATTTTACATTTCGCTTAGCTATACAGTGAGTTGCTCGGAACCAACATTAGTTTAACGAAGACTTTAAATTGTTGCTATCACTTTCTTTTTCATACAAAATGTGGAATGGCATGAATTTAAAGTCTTGGTTTCGTGCAACTCAGCGTTTATCCGTTAGTTTCCTATAGTCGGATAAAAATGAAGTTCACACCCACCCATCCACCCAAATTAAAATATCCGCTTCGAACCATCAAAGCATCCAGCTCAAACTAGTTTCAGGAGCACCATACTCGAAAAATTACCATTTCCAAGGCATCAAATCGCGGTTTGTTCGAAAGAGATACCGTGGCCCTGACATAGGCAACTGAAGGAACACGGGTGGGTTTTAGTCAGTAAATAAGTCTAACATGCCCTTCCGCTCCACCCGGAGCGGTAGAAGTCATTTGATGATTTCCCATCCACAAAAAAAAAAGGCATCATGCATCTGCTATTTTATTTTAGATCTCGTCTCCATGTTAGCCCGCATTGTGTGACGTCACGCCTCTGTCAAACATTGGCGTCACACATTGTATATTTAGATCGGTGCCGGTGGTCAGATTGGCATCCTCCCTCAATGTTTATTTACGACGTGTCAGCTGCCTAATGAGACTGAATGACACGTTTGTTGCTTGTTTCAATCAAAAGTAACGATGTGGTTGAAAGGTTTATTTGTAGTGGATTGCGGTGCAGTATTTGAGGGCTAAATTGCTAGTATCAAACAGTTGTCAGTTTTACAGGGACATCTTTGATTATATTGGTGTAGTAGTCCTGGGATCTGGGTTTGTTATAGTTGAAAAAATCAATCTGCACAGCTGGAAAAATTAAGTTAGATTACAATTGCTTGTTAGTATTGTAGCCTAGATTGTAATGAATTATTAAGAACCTGGTTCTTTTAAATAAAGGATGAAATAAAAAAACTTTACATACCCTGCCTTCTTCGACAGTCGTTACGGGTTATTATAAGTCCGAAAGTCTGATAACTAGTCTTACCAAGGGGTATCGTATTACCCAGTTACTGAGTTGTGGAGGTCAGAGAGGCAGTCGCTCCATGTAAATTACTGGTATTGAGCTGCATCCGGTTAGACCGGAAGCCGACCGCAACATGGTTGTTTTCCCAACTTACGACTTATAAATTATAATGCACGGTATGTAAAGTTTTTTTTATCCTTTATTAAAAATAACCAGGTTAGAGGAGCTCGTGGCTAAATAATAACAGCCGCACGGGTCGATCCGTCAGGTTAAGCTACGCTTGCCGGGGTTGGTCAGTGGATGGGTGACCATCTTTACATACCGAGATTCCTCCGTGCCTCGGAAAGCACGTTAAGCCGTTGGTCCCGGCTGTTATTCGTGGATCTTTGACAGTCGTTACGGGTCGTCAGAAGCCCGAAAGTCTGACAACCAGTCTTACAAAGGGGTATCGTATTACCCAGTAACTGGGTTGTGGAGGTCAGATAGGCAGTCGCTCCATGTAAAATACTGGCATTCAGCGGCATCCGGTTAGACTGGAAGCCGACCCCAACATAGTTGGGAAAAGGCTAGGCAGATTGATTGATTGATTAAAAATAACCAGGTTCTTAATAATTCATTACAATCTAGCCTACAAGACGTTTTTTTACGTGATAATTATTTTAAAACTTATAATAGTGTTGATTCTACTTTACACAAGTCCGTTCCACTTTCTTAGAGTCTGTTATAATAATATAAACACTTTGTTCATGTGTTATATGAGTGTCATTGTATTATTTCTACACTTTTTACACTTCACTAACTAAAAGGTTTGGACTGCCTATCTGACCTCCAAAACCCAGTAACTGGGTAATACGATACCCCTTGGTAGGACTGGTTGTCAGACTTTCAAACTTATAACGACCAGTAACGACTGTCAAAGAAGGCACGGTATGTAAAGATGTCACCCATCCACGGAACAATCGCGGCAAGCATAGCTTAACCTGATCGATTAACCCGTGCGGCTGTTATTACTTAGCCACAAACCCCTCCTTTTGTAGTTGGCTGGCTAAAGTATTATTAGGAATTGGCTCTGTAAAATAAAATAATCTGGATCATATAAATATGGGTGTAGATAGGTACTGGACACTTCTTGCTACCCTACAACTTCGGGGAATACTTATCGACATGATGTTAATTTACCTAACATTATTAAAAAGACCCTTTCGTAAGGCAGGGAAGTTCCGTCTGTCTGTCTGTCTGTCTGTCTGTCACAGCTGGATATCTCAAGAACTACTAATGCTATCAACTTGAAATTTAGAACAGTTTTAGATGACGTTTACCCAACTATTTTGCAAATAACAAAGAAATAAAAATGTTTATATATTTTTTTCAACAGGGACTGAAAGGGGGTCCTGAAAATTAAAAGTGGAGCAACTAGGGCATGTGGAGCATCATATAAAAGAGCGCTATTTGCAAATTCTAAAACAATTTTTTATTTTTTTTTAGGCCGCATTATTTTCGAGTTTTGATGAAAAATGTAAAAAAAAATACCGTTCCCCCCTTATCTCCGAAGTTTGCTACGAGAAAAATCTGAAATTATTCTATGTGATAGAAGTTTATGTAAAGATTACAGGAAAAATAAAACGATGTCTCTAAATAGCACACTTTTTCAGAAATCGGAACGGAACCATCGGTGCGCGAGTCCGACTCGCACTTGGCCGGTTTTTTTTTACTAGCCATTATTGGTCCTACTGATGAACCTCTCTCTGTCCAGAGCTGACAAGGACCAATCTTTATTAAAGGAGTCCAGCTCATCCCGCAATCTCCGTCTGGGCCTGCTGCGATGTCGTTTGCCATTAAGTGGGACCCACTGGGTCGTAAGTTTGGCCCATTGATCGTCTGAAATGCGGCAGATGTGTCCAGCCATTTAAGTTTGGAAGCTTTGCGAGTGACATCAGTTATTTTAGTGATGAAACGGATTGTTGTGTTCTTAACTCGGTCCACAAGTTTTAGAAGTTACCCAGAATACTCCGGTCCAGTTCCATAACTTCTAATCAAGGAAAAGCAGACCTATACAACAGCAATCAAGTGAGCATAAAATGTTCCCTTTTAGCTCCCTATGAGCCCTCTTTAAGTAAGGAATAAAGTAGAAAAATGGCTGTCATTTATTTCGCCCTAAACGCGTGTGTGCGAGTTGTGTAAATTCCAATTTATTACTTGTCTTAAACACGGCAGACCTTTTGCTTGTGAACAATTGATGAGTAACCATTTGTGTCGGCTGACAGCGCTTCCAGGAACTGTCTGAACTACAAGAAGGCTAATTTTAGCTTTAAAGTGTTGACTTCATGATCTATCGGATACTATTTAATTTTGTTTTTGTTCTTTATATCTGCAATCGCGTCAACCTGAAATGAACAGCGGGGAGTAGGTCGAACTTTGAATAAAAACAAAAATTACATTATTTGAAGACCGCTCCTCGTTGTTTATTTCCAGCTGGAAATAAACAACGAGGAGCGGTCTGACCGCGTCCTGGACATTCTGCTGCTGACAACTCATCAGAATAAAGCAGAAAAGACTCGAGAAGGCAGATTATCTATATTATAGCATCGCATCGACAGAAAAAGAGTAGAAAACGCAATTTAAACGCCAAAAGATTCACCGGGGAAGCTGAACTTGAAGCAACATGGCGGCGTCGTCATAAAAAAAGCCCATCCATAATTATATTACCCGTCTCTCCACTATTCCATTGCTTATTTTACGGTGCATACTGGATAGGCTGTATAATCCTTATCCATATCCTAAGGGCATGTCTTCCCTACCATTACCGCGCCCCCCGGTCTACTCCTTGATATACAATGGTCTCTGTTGCACCATGTAACATGAGGCAGCAGGGGCTAGTGTGAATCTTTGGGTTCATTCGAGAAATCGAGTCTGGTTAAACCACGCTGGGAACGGTGCTTTCATTCATTCATTCATTCATTTAGTAAATTGGTAAGTGCTACGTCTCGCTTTGCTACGCGTTGCTACGGCGTAGCACTCTGAGCTACGAGTAGCAGTTTTCACGTTAGTAGAAAGTTTTAGGAAGATTGTTTTCCGTGACCCATTAATCATTCTTCCTAGCCATTTCGCAACTATCCTGGGGTCGGCTTCCAGTCTAACCGGATGCAGCTGAATACAAGTATTTTACATAGAACGACTGCCTATCTGACATCCACAACCCAGTTACTGAATAATACGATTACCCTATTTATAAGACTGGTTGTCAGAATTTTGGGCTTCTGACTATCCGTAACGACTGTCAAAGATCTACGAATGACGGAGGGGTCTCGGTATGTAATAGATGGTCACCCATCCACGAACCGACCGCGGCATGCGTCGCTTAAGCTTCGATCGGCCCGTGCGGCTGTTGTTAGAGCCCCCTTCTTTTTCCCTGATTAACATACAAACTAACTAACATGCTATAAAGTACAAACTATCGTCACTCCAAATCTGTCTTTTACATGTTACAGAATGGACAAAATCTTTGAAAGAGCACGAATACAAAGAAAATAAAAAATGCCATAAATCCACCACCCACTATTTATGACCAGCAATGAGCTGTCATCAACTGATCGCTTAAATCAAGGCTAGGCCATTGCGAAAAATAAATCTTTATAAAAGAAAAAGCAGTGTTTTAATGTCCTTGACATGGCGAATTTCCAAGAACGATATTCATTTGACTTTTATTTTATGAATATTTTAAATGTGTGATTAAGTGGTGTTCACGAACCGTTTTATTGCTTCTAGGAATTTCCTAACAAGTTAAACAACTGAACTTTAACACCTGCAATACAATAAGTACCTATAAATATAAAACAGACGTGTCTACGCCTAATATATAGTGAAAGATACTGCTAAAAAAGGGCAATTGCCTTTCAACAAATTGTAGGGCTAAAATGGAGTATTTCCTACAAATAAATAAAATTAAAAACAGAAATACTTTGATTTCTGCTGTATCGTACATGCATTTACAAAGATGATTTAACGCCTCTGCAATCAACGAGGCCACTACAGTCATGTACTTAATCAGATGAATCTTGCTACTGTTTACTAAAAAGCAATTAACTTCTTACCTTTTTTCTACAGTTTTAAAGATTGCCTACAAAACCTTATTGACTTGAGCTATATGTATATCTTTCCAACCATTCATTTTACTTTAGCGTCCATGAAGTATTGAATTTTTTCGTCATGGTTGCCTGTCAATAAATAAGGAAATTCATAGCGTCCATCAATTATTACATTTTTTCGTCTACGGTTTGCCTGTCAATAAATCAAGAACTTCATAGGCGTGCTTATGTCAAAAGTAAAATAAGTTGACACAATAACATGACAGCAGGTTTGTAACGAGGTTGATTATCAATGGTACGGTGGACAATCACTTTTAATCGTGGAGGAAATCCATATGATTTTCTCCCCGAGTAAGCAAAATAGCAATATCACCTCCTCCTAATCAAGAGTTAGCCAACAATGCTCAACACTCGTAACAATAAGGTCTTCCTAACAAACTCATCGGGCCTACTTTCCCTTTCAGAACTCGCGTGACTGCCTCCGTGTAATCACTAAATCAATAGGAACACCTTTCACGCAACCTTGCGATCCATTGCAGGGAGCCCTAAAAGGAAATTAGTAGGCTATGCATCGATAAGCAGTAATTAGGGGGTGAAGACGACCAAGGTTTCGTATTTATTATGCCCCCTGGACAATTATTGGACAGTGAGTTTGTAAAAACGTGCCTCACGCACACATTTACATCATAGTATGCCGACCGGCCGCCATTACGTGACACGATGGGGTCTTTGTCAAATCACGCACACATCGGTACGGTGCTTCACTTTCGAGACGCGTGGCGCGGAGTCCTTCTTTTTTTTCTAGTCCGTGGTCCACTCTTCTATATATCAATTTATGTAGAAGAGTGGACGTAGCTAAGTAAGTTATCGATATTCTAGACTTATCTCATGCTTGAATCAACATGCAAAGATCTTGAAGGTAAAATGATAGAGTTTCATTTGAATATGATGAATTTCCCACATTTTTGGGCAGCTGCCAATAAAAATTGTGAGTGCATTGTGAAACATAATATCAAAAAGTTTGTCATAATTTTAAGTGCACATGTTGGCTTGCTGAACGAGAAGTAATGGTTTGCTGTTTACATAGCCAAATGTTGGAAAATATAGCTATGCGGGAGTTTAAACCGGTACTGTACGGTCCCGGTCGAAAAACATATAAAAACATACGTGTTCGAAGAATAAAACCTTATGTCATTCAGTAAAAAGCAAAGCCTCAATTTCCTAACCTACTCCATAGTCTTATGCTGAAGTGAAAGCGCTTTTCCACTTTCTTTTGTTTCTTTAACATATTTCAAATTGCACAATATACTACGTAGGTATAACTTTGAGTTACCCTTCGGATAATCTATATTTTGTGCTAGGTACACACACAGTGACTTTAGTCGGCGGCAACTCGCTGGTGACTTCCAAATTTAACTTCCATATACAGATTTTGACATTGCTAGTGACAGATCGGCTGTCAAATACAGTGTGGACGTGAAATTTTGAAATCGCCAGCGAGACGCCGACTACTATTGTTGCTGTGTGTGACTGTGTACCTACAATTATAAAGAAAATAAAAAGTTACTAGTTAGTCCCAATAGAAAAAATACGATTAAGTGAGAGTAAATCAGTTAAAACGAACACTCTTTAATAGAAATTAAAACAATTTCCAACCCATTTAAAAATCATATATTGAGTGCAAGAGCAAGTATTAAATCTTCAAGCGTCCGAAGTTCCCTTCCGAAGTAATATAACTTCAAAACGTGAAAGTTGAAACAAAACGTGAAAGTTGAAACGTTACATGAATAAAATATCGCACGCGCTACTTTATATAGTTCTCGCTTACACTGAACACAATATAGTCTATAGGGCAATAAATAGGATATTCTATTTATTGCTCGTCATGTTTCATGTTCGAAAAGTTATACCAAATAATTTAATTTTCGTTAAATATTCAGGGCAATTGGAAGGTATTGAAACGTAGATTGAAAAGTAGAATCTACCTATGTATATTGTTTTACAATTTTCTATCAATATATCGCGTTTCTGACACTAAATTGACTTTAGGGTAAAAACAGTGCGGTAGGTTTTGAAGATATCTTTTTTTTAAAGAATAATGAAAGTACTTACGACATTTCAACTATTAATAAATACGGGATGGAATTCTTCCCAATTAATCCTATAACAAAAAATGTGGCATTTAAAACGTGCTTCAGTTCTATTCAAACGCCCGGAGTAGAGCTATATCAGCTGCTACGCCGCTACGCCGCTCGTAGACGCTGCTACGTGAGCGGCCTACGCGCCTAGATGTCGTAGCCAAATCATTTTTCAATTCCGTTCGTAAGCCTCATTTGCATGAGTCGGTTAAAGGGGTATTATATGTTTATACGCGTCCGATATAAGTACTTGGTGGTTTTATTGCGGCCATTGGCTACAATTTTTATGGTCCTGTTAAGAGTATATTTATTTACATCGTTTTCCTTAGTATCTGTCGTGTTTGTGTGGATATCTCGTTAGTAGACAAATATAATCGTAAACAGATCTGTTATTGTTAGGTTTTATGGTTAACATTTTGGTCTGCTGTTTATTTGGATACTTACATTTAATATCTCATCATCATCTGCCTAGCCTTTTGCCAACTATGTTGGGGTCGGCTTCCAGTCTAACCGGATGCAACTGAATACCAGTATTTTACATGGAGCGACTGCCTATCTGACCTCTAAAACCCAGTGACTGGGTAATACGATACCCCTTAGTAAGACTTACTTAGCCACAAGCCCCTTTAATAACTCACACAGATTCTAATAATTGAGGGATGATCTAAATGTCTAGTCTAAGTTTAGCTAGCCTGTCCTGTCCCCCTGCAGAGTAAATTTTGCGGTAATGGGCAGTCCTGACCGAGAGAGATTGCTAAGGCTTTGGTTTTCTAGGATAGCGGTTCCCTAATATTATTACGGTCACCATGAAAATCTGTAATGTTCACCAGTATTTGACATTAAGTCAAACCCCTCTGCCCAAAGGTTTAAATCTCTAGATTTGCCCTCACCGTATTTAGTCGCAAGAAAAAGTGTCCATAGTGAGAAGAGTGAGTTCACACATTATTAAATAGCGTTTCCATGACAATCATGAGTAGTAACTGCGTCATTGTGTGTCAGAGTTGTCAAAACGAATCGGAAATGCGACTATCTTTTGATGTGGTAGGGTGAATCTAACGATTTAAATCTTTGCCACTGCCATCATGTTCATGACAGCGTCAGCCGGCACTCCGGCCGTTATTAGTGGCGGCCATGGCTCTTCTTGGAAACTGTAGCCTAACCTAACCTAATAGTCAATTAGCTTGCTATATTCTAAAAGCTGCTACTATAGACAAAAATATTCTTTCTTCGGATAATAAATTAGGTCAGTAACATCCACAAAGAAACCTACGCGAAAATTAATAAAACAATTACGCAAACCTTACGTACAAGTAAAAATGTATTTCATACTAACTAGATGCTGAAGACTGAAGCTGGGGCTCTGGTACGTGAGTCGATTGCGAATACTAACTCCCCTCCTCCCTCCTTCGTCCCACTTCTTACTCCCCCCGCCCACGTCCTGTCTACGTCTAAAAGGTTTTTATAAGAACTTTTATATTGCCTACTGTTGTATTAGGCGTACATATTGACTGGCTTGAGTGACAGCAGCTTATTAAATAATGATGTTCGTGTATTATATATTTATAGGATTAGGTTCTGATGGTTTTTGACGGTCTGTGGATATTCAGGTTATGTTTAATAGCTGTATTATTGTTGGGAGTATATTTTTAGTTTCATTGCGTTGGTTATTAATAGTTAATTACTTTAATGGCTCTGACTATTAATATTGATTGCCGGTTTACTCATATGTATTATTTTGTAACGATAGACTGTAAAAGTAGTGTTGAACATTATCCTCTTTATTTGTAAACGTTGCTTAACACTTTGAAGGACTATACGGCTATAGCAGTAATAACAATACAACTTCTATTGTGTCTCGTTAGTGTCCTTCAAAGCGTTAAAGTTAAGAGACGTTTAAACGTCAAAAAATGTATGGTTTAACAGACTCTAATCATTCATTCGACGAAAACAGGTGGCCCAGTGGTAACGGCCCTAACTTGCAAGTTCTAGGTCGTGGGTTCGAACCCGAGCAGTCGCTTTAATTTGTGTAAATATTTTCAAGAAGGAAAACATCGTGAAGAAACCGGCATGTCCTAGAACCAAAAATTCATAGACATGTGACATCTGCCAACCAGCACTGGGCCCACGTGGTAGGTTACAGCCCACTCCCTCTCGAAGAGAGGAGGCCTGTGTCCCAGCAGTGGGAACATAGGATAATTATGTAATAATTACCTACATATCTTAAAGCAACGTTTATAAATGAAATCACTCGTTCAACAATCCGGCAAATCAAATTCCTAATCTTCTCTAATTTACAAGTAAGAAATATGTAGTATTTTTACAGTTCCAATCTGGCTGAAAGCATTTAGATCTCAACTTGTTCCATTTTAAACTAAAGTATTTAATTGAATCTATCTCCTAACTTCGCTGTTCAAGGAGTTCCAAACTCACACAATTGTCGATAAAAGTATCGATTCCAAATGTCATCGCCCTTACTTTATTGTTTACCCCAATCGAAGCCACTCGTATCGACCGAAGCAATAATAACAGAGAAGCGGTAACACATGTCATGTAATCCATTGTCTGTTATCTGATATTTACGAATAGTAGTCGAAGTGATAAATTCGGCTTTATGAGTTATTTATGGTACTAAAATGAGTGCCGTAAAAACTCTGAAGTCCAAGGAAAAAGTTTCAGATCTTATTCTATTTAGCGATAGATTTTCTATGTGGTATTTTTCCGACTCTTAATGATAGTTTTAACCTCATTCAGTAAGAACTAGGTATAGTTACTAGCAAAATTATAAATGGAACAACATTTTTATGAAATGGTCTGCCAGATAGGTTATAAAGGAGGTGGCATAAAACTCCATATTGGTTTGAACAGAAATGTACTTATTATTGGAAGTGATCTCAAAACAAAATGTATCCACACAGGCTCATTTTCATTGGTCAATAGGGCTCGTATGCGGGTTGCGGGAGATTACTGTAAAGCATGCCATAGAACCCGTAACGGGTCAATAGGGAACGATTGCGGTATAGGGAGAACCTGCACCGCAAGTTTGACAGTAGGTTTGACGGCTCAGTTTCATTGGTGATTTTCATTAGGTGTGAGTCTCTGCACGATTTTTACTGACCGATGAATTTCATTGGTTGTTACACCCGCTACGGGGATTCTTCACATACGCTGTACCGACCGCGTTGTCGACTATGATTTTAATTAGTCACTACCCCGCCGGCGGCGAATCCCCGCATGCTGTATATCGACCCAGTTATCGACTAACAAAAATGAGCTGTGCCTATAAGTCCTAAAAATACTAATGTATCCATGTACTGCCATGTTACATACTAGCCGTTGCCCGCGTGGATCAGGGATGTTGCGAATATTCGCATCCGCATCCGCATATGCGGAACATCCGCATCGATTTAGACTTCCGCATCTGCATCCGCATCCGCATAAATCGATGCGGAGCTGATGCGGATGCGGATGTGTAGCAGGTCGCGACAAGAAAGAAAGGGGCGGGCCGGGCGAGTGGCACGTGTCGACCGCGCGCGCTGATTGACAAATAATTCTTATTTATCAGCTCCACCAGCCAGTGTTCCAAGTAAACAGTTATTTAGTAGCGCAGGATTAATATACGAACCCTTGCGAAACAGACTGGAGTCCGAAAAGGCGGCCATTCTACTTTTCATTAAATATAATGCTCTAATATTCAAATTTAATTACTAAAATAATGAATCAGTGATAGTAATTCACTTGCTACTTTATTATTAAATAAAGAAAGAATAAATATTACTGTCTTTTTTTTTACTCTACCCACACTTAAGTTTTTTGTACAGATCCGCATCCGCATCCGCGGATGTGAAAAATTCTGCATCCGCAACATCCCTGGCGTGGATGTCGGAAATCATCCCACGGGTCCCACGGGTCCCACTTTTCATCCCGGTAGAAAGTTCTACCGGGATGAAAAGTATCATATGTCTTAATCCAGGTTATAAACTATCTGTATCCCAAATGTCATCCAAATCCGTTCAGCCGTTTTTGCGTGATTGAGTAACAAACATCCAAACATACAAACTTTCACATTTATAATATTAGTAGGAGGATAGTAGGATGGAGGAGCAGTAAGAGCCCATATAGTATCTCTATAATCGTCGCTACTGCATTACTAGAAGTCCCCGTAGTTAGCAGGCTCTCGATTATAAGATATAACGCGTTCTTAATGAGTGGATGATGTCGTGGCCCCTGTTTATCTCTGAGATGTTATTTCTGCTTTATAAATAAAAATAAATATCCTTGGACATTTCACACAACGCCATCTAGTCCCAAGCTAAGCAACCTAATGCTTGTGTTATGGTAACGAGATGGCTGATAAACTACTTATATACATTTTTTTTTTTTGTAAATACATACATATTATAGATAGAAAAACACCCAGACTCGGAACAAATACTTGTAGGTCGTACAAATATTTGTTCCGTGCGGGAACCGAACCCGCGACATGCTGCGCAGCAGTCAATCGCTCAACCACTGCGCCAACCGTGTCGTTTATATTGTAAGGCAGCATTGTTCATTACCGCCTTAATGGCCACCCAGCAAGCCAATAAAAATAAATTGCTTTTTAATTTTCGCTTACTATCTATTGCTGTTGATGCTAAAATTGTGACTTACTTTCTTGTTTTATAAGACAGTGAATATGTTATTCTCTTTATTAGATAATATTTAGGTTTATTTTCTCAATGTCGAAAGTTTTTTTTCCTTTGCATTTTGTTAGTAGAGCAGATATTCTGAGAACCAAGTATAAATCTGAAAACTGGCACAAGATTCGAATGGTTTTTATAGTAACGCTTCAACAAGTGAGATTTGAATTGGAATTTGGCCATAAGCATAATTCGGCTAAGGACATTAAAGGAATTAATGTCGAAGCTGCAAGAACTAGGCTAAGTATCGCGTCATTACTATTCCTTTCAGGCTTGTTGCTATTGCCAAAATATATGAAAGTAGACGCCAACAAAAAAATAAGCACTACTTACAAAACATTTTAAAGCCAAGTTCCAAACTTGAGATCATTGAGTAGGCTTTGGAGTATTCATATACATATTATTAAAGACCATATATAATGCATGGGAAGACGGTAAAAATCAAATTAAATATTGATAGAATCGCTTGCCCTTTCGGAACCCCACAAAAAATGCTATCTGGTTTATTTTTAGAAAAAAAAAAAACGAACAGTGGTAAATGTGAAATTCAATTAATAATAAGCTGTGTTGAGTTGGTTCAAGCTTAATTATTAAGCTTGAACCAAACTCAACACAGCTGATTTGAGCATTCTGATTTTATCTTATTCTTTAGTTAATAATATAAACACTTTTCTTACTTCTTTATCTCTAAATTACTGTAATTTAAAAAGATAGATCTATACTTTAGTGGCCCACGCTGGGCGCCATTAATGTTTTTTTCTCGAAGCTTTAACTCTATTTTATTTAGTATGTATAACTCACGCGAGTTTCAGTCAAACCTCTAGACGAATCTAAAATTAGATATCAATTTCACGCATTCATAACCGCAGACAAGATTTAGAAAATTTGTCCTTGCCGCTTTCTTAGACGCCCACGAAAAATGAGGTCCCTTCTATTTTTAGCCAAGTGAAAGCGTCCACGTACCATATTCTTTGTAATAATTCAATCTTGACCGAGTAGATGTTCATTTTATTAGTGAAGGTCTGTTTTGTAGGGTAAGTTATAGATTTTCCCTTCAAAAATATAGATATTATGTAGGTACATTATTTTTAGAGTCCCGTGTTGGGCGCCATTTTCATATTCCATACACAATGCTAATTTAATTACAAAGAAGACACTGAATTAGTCACAATAAATAATAAATTCTCAACTCATTTCATCTAAACGCTTTCAATCCAGTAGAGTCGATGTTTACGACGCCCACGAGAAATTGCTGGTTAGTTATTTTTAACCAAGTCTACAGTGACCTTATCTATTTTTAATAGACGCATGATCACTTGTACCTGGCCAACTAGCAAGAATTAACACAATGAAACAATTTATTTCACTTATAATAAAACATTTACTTTTACACGCTGGGCGCCATTACCGATTCAGTGCATTTATTGAAACACGGAACAGTTGATTGAATCTATCATTCTGAAGCATTAGCAACTCATGCGAGTCATATCGCGATATCCAAAAGCTCGTAATCCAGACGCGTTCAGTTGAAAGTTCTGGTCAAGGTCAGGACAAGGACTTGCTTTTATTACATTACACTTTTGGCTCGAAAGTAACGCCGATGTCGTGTTGCATCTTATGTTAATAACGGCCTTTGGCCTATTTTCTCTTTATATTTGGCTGCAGTCAAAGAGACCGAGGTAGTAACACAATTTTAAAATTTATTACTTTCTATTCTTTGTTCGTAGATTTGATGACATCATTCCATTTAATTGTAATTATATACAAATCCATTTACATAATAGCATTCATGTATTGTTTCTGTATGCTATTTTTAGATGTAATAATATTGTGTTCTTTAGTTGTCCATTGTATTAAAAGCTTATAATATTCCCCAAGGAAATAACGTATGGCTGTACAAATAGTAAGTAAGCCATTATTTCATATCCCTGCAAAGTATTAATACAAAATGTAGCAGCGAGTCAAAATGTAGTACTGTATAGTCCCACGTCGGGCGCCATTACGTAATAAAATCGACTGGAGCATGAGTGAATTTGATGAACGTGTATATCATACTGAACATGTAACATTGATCAACGTGCGTCTACATAATACTTACTTCATCAAACATCGATCGCACGGTACTATACATAAAGCTACAATAAGCACAAAAGGGGACCCAAACACTGCTGAGGTAGCTGACATCAAAATGCAAAATAAAACAACAATTTGTGGGAGTAACATTTATTATAGCAGGCATTGCATTATGACCGACGATGCATACAACAGACTGAGACCACAACTCCAACGTGAAATGGAAAATGTGAAAACTGGAAATGTAAAGCGGGTGAGCAGCTGGCAGCCGGAGCAAAACAAACTTAATGTGAAAGAGTCACCGCGGAAATAGGTCTGACCGGACTCTTTGCACTGACGCTTTGCTTATTTACCCACTTTTTAAAACGAGTGGCGCTCTTTTAACTTCATACATAAGCGTGGCTTTAAGGAATAGAGTTAGTTCCTTTTTAAACTTTACTGAAATGAAAAACATAAAATAAAATAGGTTAGAATAAAAAAATAAATACAGTGAAGGCAATGATGGATCATGGTTACAGAAGCTTGCAAGACAGACATTGAGAATTGAGATAGAGGAAGAAACGTACAGATGGTTGGTCTGTTCATGGTCATTGTTGTCTTGCGCCGGCTGCGAGCCGGAGCGCCGCAGCCGCCAGATGGCGTGGCGGGCCGCCACCAGCCGCGCGAATCCGTGACGAGCCACACTCGGGAGCGCTACGCGCGCATTATCACCCCGCGATCAACAAGTACCGCGCGAACACCGACCGAATACCCACCCAGTGCTCACCATGCGACCAGGAACACGGGAACAAGGAACCGGACAGGAAAAAACACAATCAACAAGTCACAGAATGACGGGACCAAAAGGATCCAATTTCCACAACGTCAAAACGGCGGCTTAGACGTACACGACTCCGTTACACAGTCAAATTTAACAGTGCAATATATCAACAAATCACTAGCCCTATGATACTACCTACGAGCAAAAAGCTAGCCTAAAGGAATATATCACAACCGAATATCACAATAAAGCGGTGGCAAGCGAAGCTTCGTGGACGGCGGCGGCTTACGTAACGCTAACCTAAACTACGCGTGTAAAACGTGCTAAAATTTATTGATCACAGAAAGAAGCCTTAACACTATGAGGTTTTTAATGTGCCCTTCGGGGGTTCTTATGTAACGGAGTCGCGTTGTGTGGAAATTGTATTGAAGGGGTATGTCGTGGGGACATGCGCGCGGGATGGGGGCCGGGCGAGCACTGGCCGCGGCGGGCGGCCGGTGCGCCGCCGCGCCCCGCACCTGAACCGTCGACCCCTTCCCCGCGCGTCCTACTCCAACTTTGACATTAGTGCGTTCCTGTCCAGCTGATCGCAATTATACTAAGCTCCAGGGATAAACATCTTACATTCCGTATCCGTGTTGTTTTACGAAATAAAAGGAGCACGAGTTGCTCATCCGATCCTTCAAAATGTTGAGCCCACTGAGCTTCTTGTATTAAAAATGATACTCTTGAGATTACAGAGCAATAAATTTAATTTTAGTGGTTTAGTACCGTCTGTAAGAATTGGAATAGGCATTTTGCTGGGGTACCTACCTACTAATGAATTGGTCTGGAGAAAATTGCTGTACCTACCTTTCCTATCATATTATTCATGTATTTAGTATGAATGTAGTACCTACTTATAATAAATATTTTAGTTATAATTTATGTATTTAGATATTCTTTACATTCCGAATTAACTTTTTAGAGTATGTGATTGAATAGAACAAGGACTTTATAGAGCATTTCAGTTTAATTTAAAAAAAAGGCTTTCTAACTTCTTTTCTTGATTCATTTATTTATAACCTAAAAAACCAGGTCTTTCTTTTAAAAAATCGCACAGCTTTCAGGCCTTGAGCTAAATTAAGTAAAGAAATTGCGTACCGCACTGATGTGCCATTTAAGACGTATAAAATAAATGAGTCTGTGGAGAAGACGAATGACGCGCATAAAACTTTCATCAATCGAAATCTTTTCGAATGTATTTTAATGGTACTTGAACCTTAGAACTATATTGCATGTGATAAAGTCATAAGAGGAGTTTAATAGAGGGTCCGTCAAACCGAGATTACTTGATCGTTAACCAGGATGTGAAGCATTTTACAACAACCGACAGTAATAGCTGTAGCTAGGCTTATTTGAAGCCTGAAAGTTGAACCCCGTTTGTCCAACTTACTTTGGGATACACAGATTTTCAAGAAATTGCATGAGTGAGAAGTCAAGGACTGCCTATATTATCGGGCAGTCGCTCCGTTTGTTAATATTTTGATGTATATAAGAAGATTGAAAGTTGATCCTAACATATAGTAACGGGGACAAAACTTAAACTTCGTTTTGGGGTGTAACTAGATAAATAATATGCTCATTGTTCGTAATGATAAGTGTAATGTTATTTAAAAGTCTGTACTTCCAAAATTGAAAAAATCCATAAAAATGTACTTCCCTAAATAAAATTATTACCAAAGACTTGTTTGTAGGCAGCTTGGTAGCTAAATTTTATATAAAAAAGGTAGGTTCTCCGTAATTTGTTTGGTTTGGAAAAATTTAAGAAAATATTGTTTTAAATATTAGGTATAGTTTACCTAAGCTCAAAAGGTAGTACCTAATACCTACAGTGACACAACATTGGCAATAATGTTTGCTTAAAATCAAAGTTTATGAATTATACTTGGCAATTATTTAATAGTCACAATATTATCGTAAAGTTACGGGTCGTCAGAAGCCCGAAAGTCTGACAACTAGTATTATCAAGGGTTATCGTATTACCCAGTAACTGGGTTGTGGAATAGGCAGTCGCTCCATGTAAAATGCTGGTATTCAGCTGCATCCGGTTTGACTGAAAGCCGTCCCCAACACAGTTGGGAAAGGCTAGGCAGATGAATATTATCGTAAAGGAAGTTACTAACTACACTCTAAAATAAACACAAATAAAATTAACAGCGCCATCTACCGGCAAACAACAGAACTACAACAACAGTTCACCCGGTACTTTCAATGTTAAGTTTTCTAAGACACTTCAGGTAAGCGGGCGAAATGTGGATCACAACATAATCCGCAATATCGGTCGCTAAACAAACATACAGCCTTCGAGGCGCCCTTGAACACTGCCCTTTGTGACCGACACAAAAGAAAATGGCTTCTTTGTAAAGCCACTAACAATCGCACGATTTTATAATAGCTATGTTTCTTGCATTGTGTTGACTACATCCGGCTCACTTTAAATGTAACAAGGGCTTTAGAATTAAAAATAATAAGCAAAGAAAATTAAGAAATGAAAATGTATTTTATGTTGTTTTCGTTTTAGCATTGTGGATGATAATTATTATCTACTTATATAAAATATTAGGTATTTACTTAGTACATAGCAAACGCAAATGTTTTCAAGAAAATTCATATAAATGAAATTTTTTAATAATCTCTAGGCTCATTAATTTCAGTTACGTATTGTACCTACCTATATGTTCTTAAAATGTGTCGGTACTACTACATGAAGTGACACTGTAGGCTTTTACGGCAAACAGTGGAACTAACAAAAGCTTTCAAGCTCTTGTACTAAACTATTCGCTACTCGACAATAGATGGCGCTAAAGGCATACAATTTACCTAACTACTTTCAATTTTGAATTATTTATTCAGTTTCGTAAACTTTGTGAGAATTCAAAATTCGTTTGTTTTAATTACTTTTCTCCATTTTTTTGTATTCATGTCTGAAAAACGGAAATTTTACAGGTCCATCGTGTACTTATTTTTAAAACAATTTGTCAAGGGCAAGGGAATAAATAGTCGCTTCTAAACTCAAACATTTTATATTTTGCTTAGCCGACTGGCAGTACAAAGTTTATTTATAAAAACAATAAAAAAATCAATGCTGCGTTTTCAGACTCAGTCACGTATTGCGAGGATTAGAAAATAGAATATTTTATTAAGTGCTTTTTAATCACACAATTTTCCTGATAGGTACAGCTTTACACGCGGGTGTTGTATTGGGACGATTAAAGGATTACCTATATCAGGAGCCTATTTTGTCGATTAGGATGAAATTTATTGCTCTCCTCTAAGCTACCTACATATTATTAATATGTAAAACGTGTTGTCAATACATTACCAAAAAAATACTTAAGGCCCTACATCGAAGCGTGGTTTAGCTCGTTGTGTAAGTGAAATAGCGTTATGGCTATCTAGTTTGATGCGAGAGAGATAGAGACTCTCCGATATTTAAACGTGCTTAGTTTAAATGTACCTATACATACTTAAATAAATTTTTAGCTGAGTAAATTCTTAACATATTTAAATACCTACGATTTAAAGCAAATTTTACTGCACAATAAGGAACTGTTTACGTATAATCGTATAAAACAGAAAACAGACGGTGTTACCTTGGATTTTTTTTCAATAGAAAAAAAATCAAGTAAATTAATCATGTTTCGGTTTTAGTACAGAAGTAGACAATATAGTCAAATAATACATATCAATCAATCAACTCAGCCTATCGCAGTTCACTGCTGGACATAGGCCTCTCCCAGTCTGCGCCGCAACACCCTGTCCTCCGCCTTCCGCATCCGCAGTCTGTCCCAGTCACTTTCTTCAGGTCGTCGGTCCATCTAGCTGGGGCGTCCCACACTACGCTTACCGATACGCGGTCTCCACTCCAGGACCCGTCTGCTCCACCGGCCATCGGTCCTTCGACAAACATGGCCAGCCCACTGCCACTTCAGTTTGCTTATTCTGTAAGCTATGTCGGTTACTCCGGTTCTTTTCCGGATAACTTCATTCCTGATTTTATCCTTCAAAGAAACTCCGAGCATAGCCCGCTCCATAGCGCGCTGAGCGACCTTGAATTTGTGGACCAGCCCGACTGTTAGTGTCCACGTTTCAGCACCGTATGTCATAACGGGCAGGACGCACTGGTTGAAAACCTTGGTTTTCAAACATTTCGGGATGGGTGACGAAAAGGCTTGACAAAGTTTTCCAAACGCTGCCCAACCCAATTGGATCCTTCTGTCGGCTTGTTTTTCAAAGTTGTGTCTACCGAGCTGGATGACTTGCCCTAGGTAGACATACTCCTTCACAACTTCAAGAAGCGACCCCTCGATGCGGATTGGACTCGGCAAGACGAGTGAATTGTACATGACTTTCGTCTTGTCTAAATTCATACCGAGGCCAACTCGCCAATAGGCTCCATTTAGGCTGTGCAGCATCTGGCCTAACTGTTCCAGCGTCTCTGCTAATATGACGATGTCATCGGCAAAGCGAAGGTGTGAGATGTACTCGCCGTTCACGTTGATACCCCGTCCAGTCCAGTCCAGCGTCTTGAAGACGTCCTCCAACCCATTGGTGAACAGTTTCGGGGATATCACATCCCCCGTCTCACCCCTCTGAGCAGTTGGATGGGGCTGGTTTTCTGATCTTGGATCTGGACAGTCATCGTGGCAGCGTCATACAGACACCTCAACACTTCAATGTAGCGCCAGTCAATTCGACATCGTTGCAGAGAGGCCAGAACTGCCCATATTTCGATGGAATCGAAGGCTTTCTCGTAGTCCACGAATGTCATACACAGCGGCTGATTGTACTCCTCGGTCTTCTGTACAATTTGCCGAACAGTATGGATGTGGTCTACGGTACTGAAGCATTTTCGAAAACCGGTTTGTTCTGGTGGCTGGAACTCGTCAAGTCTTCTGGCGGGACGGTTCGTGACGACCATTGAGAACAGCTTGTAGACGTAACTCAGAAGTGAGATGGGTCTGTAGTTCTTCAGCAAGGTTTTATCACCTTTTTTGAAGAACAGAACCAACGCACCTCTGCTTCACGCCTCGGGCGTTGTACCCTCTTGGATGACGGAGTTGAAGAGACTCGCTAGCTCTCTCAGGACTGGAGCCCCGCCTGCTTTAAGGAGCTCTGTCGTTATTCCGTCATCACCAGGTGCTTTGTTGTTCTTCAGCTGCTCGAGAGCCGCCCTAATCTCGCACTCTGTTCCGCTGGTTTCACCGTCCGCGTTGAGTATAAGTGTCCGTAGAAATCCTCGACTTCCTCGAGTATCTCGGACTTTGAAGTCACGATTCTGCCATCCGCAGTTCGTCAGATGGAACCTCCCTAATTGTTTAGCGAACACTTATGTATAAAAAATAATACATGTGGAAAATCCAAATGATTTAACCTTACACATTTGGTTTTTATGAAAACACAAAATTATCGTCGTATCCCCTTAATAGTCTTTCGGCCATTTTTAGGATCTGTTAGTCCCATATTCACTAGTACATTTTAACGGACTGAAATCACCAATTTTACGTACCAATATTGCGACTGCCTTTACATATAAAAAGTGAAACCGACGTTAGCACCAATATTGTTCATTGTACCGCTTTATAGGGGGCGCTCACAGTTAACGGCGGGCCTTTACGGCCTGTTATGATGACTGATTGACTGAATGGCTCAGTAATTTGATATGTCCAGTAATTGGAAGGGACTTGCCTGCTTTGTAGTGGCACTATAAGCTGGTTGTACAATTTAGGAGACAGTTTTAAAGTATAATGCTTGTGCTTTAAATTATTCATACATATTTTGCTAGTAAATTAAAAAGAGTATGCTTAGATGATTTGATCATGGTGAGAGAATGAATAAAAGGCGACTAACAAAAGGTATTTACAAGGCAGATTTGAGTGGAAACGCCGGGAGGGCCCTAGGATATATAACACCTTATTGAGATATAGGTAGGTATGTAAGGATCGTAGCAGGTGGCGTTGTGTAGTTTCTTTTCATCCCATCGGAAGAAGGCTTGCGTTTGTGTGTGTATGTATGTGTATTTTGCCGGTACATAAGTGTTACAGGTTTTATATTAACAACTAGCGGACCCGACAGACGTTGTCCTGTCTGAACGATCCTAGAACCCGACTGCAGCGCGACCTACCGGGTCCAATTGTGTTTTCAAACCATCCAGAAACCCATTCAAATATACACACAAAATTTGATCTAAATCGGTCCAGCCGTTGTTATACCAAGTTTTATCCGCTTTTTGTTTTTTTTTAAGTATCTTAGGTCCTTTTCCTGGTTCTAAGCCACCTCCCCACCAATTTTCAGCCAAATCGGTTCAGCCGTTCTTGAGTTATAAAAAGTTTAACTAACACGACTTTCATTTATATCTATAGATTTAACTGGCAGTCTGATGGAGCCCGGATTTGTGTCCGGTTAATGCCTACCTATCTATTATCTACCAAGCATTTTTCCAACTATGTTGTGGTCGGCTTCCAGTCTAACCGGATGCAGCTGAATGCCAGTATTTTACATGGACCGACTGCCTATCTGACCTCCACAACCCAAGTTACTGTGTAATACGAATACTCCTTCGTAAGACTGGTTGTCACAATTTTCGGGTTTTTGACTACCCGTAACGACTGTAAAAGCTCTACAAATAAAAGCCAGGACCAACGGCTCAACGTGCTTTCCGGGGCACGGAAGAGTCTCGATATGTAAAGATGGTTCACTCATCCACGGACCGACCTCGTCAAGGGTATCTTAACCTTCGATTGGTAGGTACCTGTATCTGATGAAATGTAGAAAATCATGATTTTATGTGATTTTTCATCCTTATTTCACAGGTATTAAAGCAGAAATTCATTAAACTTCTTTACCAGGTTGTTAAGAATTCCCCGAAGAGCTTGTAAGACCGTAATTGTTCAGTATTCTCTTTGTATGGCATTTGTAAATCCCTGGCTTGTACTCTTAAAGCGAAATGTGTGGAATTTAGTTTGATTGCTTCCTGCTACCATAGAAATATTGGCCTTAACCATTTCCTTGGTACTGCCTTATTAATCAAATGATGTGAAATAGAAGAAGATAGCTTTGTTCTTCTATTAATTATCACAGTTTTGCGTTCAAAACGCTCTCCTGTAAAATTATGATTTTGTAGATAACCGTATATTACTTACTTAGCGGCGGTCTTTAGCATGGCGATTACAAAGTCAAATTGTCTTCACTACCCTAGAAAATTGTCAGTGTGATATTGACAGTTTGAATAGAAAACTTTCTTCCGAAATAGTCTACGTTAAAAAAGAAACACAATGATCTTTAGAAACGAAAGACAAAATGACAGATTGTGGATGGATTTCTACGGTGCGATGTCAAAATTGGAGAAACGAAATGTCACTTTGTATAGAAAGAGATGTGTCTATTCTTCTTAGAGATAGAAGTGGTCATGCTAAGCGTGCTGCTAATGAGAACGTAATTGCAATTACCTACTAACCAATTTGCTTAACTCATAGATCATCGACATTATGCTGTGCTGCACACCATCTGGCCTACGCATGGCCATCTGTCATAGTCTTGTTATTAAGTCTTATCGGAAGGCCTATGTTCAAAAGTAATAGGCCACCCCGCCTCAAAAAGATGTTTTATGTACAATTAATCTGCAGCCTAGCCTTTTCCCAACTATGTTGGAGTCAGCTTCCAGTCTAACCGGATGCAGGTGAATGCCATCTGACGTCCACAACCCAGTTACTGGGTAATACGATAGATACCTCTTGGTAAGACTGGTTGTCAGACTTTCGGGCTTCTGACCACAGAACAGAAAATAAGATTATAGGTACGCAACATGTGTACGATCTCTTTTTACATAAATTCCGTCTTCTTTAGTAGGTGAACATCAGAATCCAGGCTACCGACCCACATAGCAACAGATCAAGCTCACCGCCACGGGCTAGCGCTCGATTACACAGCATTATTAAACGCACAATCAATACGCACGCACGATGAATAGGAATCGATTAGATATGCTACTCACTATCTACGAGCCGGTGCCAGTGGGGCGCTTATTAAAAAATGTGGAAGTTCAAGGAAAATTATGAGAGCCAAATATTGGCAAAGGTTTGTTAGGATGTAGGTTGGTCGGTACTTTTTATGTAAGGTAAAGTCACATTATAATAAAGTATTACATCTTCATTGAAAAAACCGAAACGATGCGCTTCGAAATCTCAGTATATACCAGTACGCAACAGTTCGAGCGCGCGGCTGTTACACACGTATTTATCTACCGAGTGGTCGTAATGGGGTAATTAATTCAAAGTCACTGCCCAGATAAACTACTGCAGCTTTATTACTCTGTAGGAAGGTATAGGTACGATTGGATTTGAGAAAAAAAGGGTTAGGTCAATACCTCTTTTGACCTGCACTCCATCATCAGTAGGTAAATTATTGTTGCTTTCAGCAAAGCAAAGTTGTGTAGATTGGCCACCATCCACCAATGGGGTGGTATTAGTGAGGTAAAAATCCACACGGTGGTCATATCACAAAATTTAAAAAAAAAAACATGATTTTATTGTACCACTTTGTCGGCGTAATTAATATGTAAGTATATCCATACCAAATTATAGCTTTCTAGTACTAAGAGTCTCTGAGCTAAGGTGCGGACGGACAGACGGACGGACATAGCGAAACTATAAGGACCCTTGTTGACTACGGAACCCTAAAAAGGTCAGGCAATGAGAACATTGATTAGGAGAACAATTTTGATGACAATTTAAACATTTTAAACGTTGCATTACCTGAATACTATTCATATTTGAGGCCAACCTATTACAAAAATATTGCCTAAAGCTCCATTTACCCGGTGCAAGTTTCTGGAACGTTCAATAGCATGCATTATAGCACGTTCAATTTTATTGCCATTTAAGAATTGCATGCATTTATTTACACGCTTGCAATTCCATAAAATGGCATAAACATAATTGTCTGCAAGATTTGCCATTCAATAAAATCACAAACGACTTAATTGTTTAGACGGTGCCATAGTACATGGCCCTTAAATTTTTATGGTAAGTATGCCACAGGCAGCTTGTACTATGTAAATGGAGCTTTGAGTATAAATTAAACAAACTATCCTCCAGCGGTTTAAGTTTGATAGCTCTATTTATTGTGCCCTAGGGAGTCCTATAAACAGTTTTACAAACGCTCTACAAACGAGTTACAATATAATATGTGGCCTACGAATAACCTAGCCTGATTTACATGATTTATGTTTCAACAGCGCTAGGTCTAAAGGTGAGCTTACACGGGCCACTTAGATTGCTCGGATTTGGGCAAGGCAATCTTGGTCACATAATTATGACATCTTTACTAATAAATATAGCAATATGTTACGTTGTCAACATGTAGCAAACGTTGCTAGGAAAACCTCCTAATCGCATTGCTGCTAATTTTTGGTAGAGATACTTAACTACTGCCTCATATTAAGTAATATAAGGAGCTAAATAATAAACTATAGATAGGCAATACATTCATTAGCAGTACAGAATGATAGAGCAATTAAAGGAAACATTGCCGAAACCATCGAAACAATTTTAGGAATTAAACTAGATCGATTGCTCCCCTATCACCAACAGTTGTTGCCGGGTAATAATTGCCGGAAAAATTGCCTGTGTAAGCCCAGCCTAACAGCAGACATAACAAATATAGCCGGGAGATATGATCTGATATCGTAGTGCCCCCCTCCCCTTTGCCCCGCACCCCGCACTCGTCAATCATTCCATCTGAGAACTGGACCAAGTATTTTTGCTCCTATTGTTTCAACGAATCTGCAGAATTGATGGCACTATGCTAAAGAAAAGGGTATACTTTGTTATTCCTCACGGACCATCGCTGACGATAATTGAAAAAAATAGTTTAACGTGAAAGAATGTCCACTATGGATTTTACTTGGAACTCTAGATTATGTCTAGATAAATCTTCTATTATACTAGATCATTGATCTCTAAACCAGACGAAAGTTTACCATAATATGGGACTTATACTCTTTCCAACCATTTATTAGGGTTCCGTACCTCAAACGGACCCCTTATAGGAAGGATCACTTCGTTGTCCTGTCCTGTCCTTCGTTGTCTGTCACTCCGCCAAGACCTTTTTTCTCAGGAACCTGTGATGGTATCCAGTTGAAATTAATAACAAATACGTAGGTCTATAGTCCATTGGACTTCTAAAACAATCAAGCTTCTATGTCAACGCAATAAAAAAATGCGGCCATATAGGCGACATATTTTGATACTCGCAAGTAAATCAAAAAATAAAGGGTGCATTGAGCTAGAATCATGAAATTTGGCAAGAAGCAAGGTCTCACAGCACAAGCAAAGAAAAAGTCGGAAACTTGATAATATGTAATTTGATCACATAAAAAACATTTTTTTCGTGATTACAGTGTTAAGTTTGTTTGTTGGGATAAATTCTGTTCAACTAGGGAACCCTTCATTGTGCGTGGTCCGTCACGCACTTGGCCGGGTTTTTTGTCTATAGTTGCCTGTCAATAAGGAACATCATAGGCGAGTTTATGTCAAAAGTAAAATAAATGTTTAGAAAGAGTACAAAACCCAATGTTATTTTAATTATTTATAACTACCAATCCGCCCCTGGTTTGCACAAATGATGGTGAAAAACGCATCAAAATCCGTTGAGTAGTTCAGAAGAACAATTCGGTCACACAGAACACGGAAAGCGATTACAATTTATAATTACGTATAGCTTTTGCTGACGAATTATTTTTGTTGTAACGATTTTGTGCTCAAAAAAATCGCATCTGGGGTCTTAATTAGGCACAAACAAAACAAAACAAAACCTCTATTTTTGTTTGTTCATTAATATTCTTTTAATTTAGGGACTTAGCACACCTCCAACGCGAAAATAATTATTGGAAACCGCGTACTTAACAAATTTCACTAAGAAACTTTCCTATATTACGTCGCGATTCGAGTACCAGAACCGGAACGTCATGCGAATCAGTTGAATTGGTAGCAATCGGAGCAAAATATCGTCGATTTTAATTAGTAAACACAGTAGGTACAGTTACTGTACACTGTAGGCCTACTTCAGACCTCTTGGATTAGTTTTTCCATAAAATCAACATCCATTTTATAAGAAAATGGAAGTTTTGATTCATAAACTTTTCGACTGTCGACTTGTCGTTGGAACAAACGCGGCACCGCAACAAAATGGCCGGCTGAGCGCGGTGCAGATCGGTGAAATCACGTGAGAAAGAGATGGAATTTTATTCAAATCTGTGCATTAGAACAGCTTCGCTTTGCGGAACTACAGTGGTTTTCACTGCTATGGTTTAACGGCGGAGGTGTGATACCCGCCTTAATGTTCTCTATACCTCAAGATATTCCGTAAATTGTCCTTTCTCATATACAATTCCCCGCTGTCGATATCTATACTAATATTATAAAGAGGTAAAATTTGTATGTAAGTTTGTAAGTTTGTATGTAGGGGGTAATCTCCGGAACCAATGATCCAATTCTAAAATATTTTTCACTGGTAGAAAGCTACATTATTCCTGAGTGCTATAGGCTATAACTTATATCTATATCATGCATATTAGCCGAGCTATCACAATTTTTGTCTAACAAGTCGGAAAGAAATACCTCTTTAAACAGACTTTTTTGCATGCGCTGCCTAAACGGTTGCTTAAAATTGAGAACAATGTACAGCAGTCTGGTCCATCTTAAATAATTCTACAAAAAAGTCCGGGACACCATATTTCTATCTTTTATATTTTATCTTTTATACATCTTTTATTGCTTTAAAAAAGTATTTTTTAGACATACTTAAGTTTGGATGATTATTTAAACAACAAAACATTAATCCTTTTCAAAATAAGTTATTTTATAATCACAAGGACATCATGGAGATAAGATTTGGCCTTTACAGTATGTCAATTGGTCATACAGTTTCGGAGATAATATAAAATTACTAAATCGCAAAATAACTTTAATTCACACCGGTCGCTCTTGAGCAAACATGTTTAGTGCGGATCAATTTACCCCTAGAGTACGTTGTGCAAATAAGTATTTTTTCTCGGAAGAGTTTTTTTTTTTGTTAGTTTGTTTGAATGCGCTATCTCTGGACCTACCCCAGTTGGATTTGAAAAAATCATTTTGCATTTTATAACCCACTTCTTGATCACGCTAGGGCCCTTAGGAGCCGAGCGCGAAGTAATAGCGCGGGCAGGCGATGCGAAAGGATATAGGCTACTTAACATCACGCTAGGGCCCTTAGGAGCCGAACGCGGAGTAATAGCGCGGGCCGGCGATGCGGAAGGATATAGGCTATTTAACATCTTGCTTTGCTAGGGCCTTTAGGAGCCGAGCGCGAAGTAATAGCGCGGGCAGGCGATGCGGAAGGATATAGGCTATTTATCATCACGGTAGGGCCCTTAGGAGCCGAACGCGAAGTAATAGCGCGGGCAGGCGATGCGGAAGGATATAGGCTATTTATCATCACGGTAGGGCCCTTAGGAGCCGAACGCGAAGTAATAGCGCGGGCAGGCGATGCGGAAGGATATAGGCTATTTATCATCACGGTAGGGCCCTTAGGAGCCGAATGCGAAGTAATAGCGCGGGCAGGCGATTCGGAAGGATATAGGCTATTTAACATCACGCTAGGGCCCTTAGGAGCCGAACGCGAAGTTATAGCGCGGGCAGGCGATACGGAAGGATATAGGCTATTTATGATCACGGTAGGGCCCTTAGGAGCCGAGCGCAAAGTAATAGCGCCGGCAGGCGATGCGGAAGGATATAGTCTATTTAACATCACGCTAGGGCCCTTAGGAGCCGAGCGCGAAGTAATAGCGCGGGCAGGCGATGCGGAAAAATATAGGTTATTTAACATCACGCTAGGGACCTTAAGAGCCGAGCAAAAAGAAAAAATGTCATAAAGGGTGCTATTAAGCGTAAACGAAGTAATAGCGCGGGCAGGCGTTGCGATGCGATGCGTCGGGGTTGGTGGGTGGGGGGGACAAGAAATTTCACGCGGACGAAGTCGCGGGCAGAAGCTAGTACTCAATATGTCGAAGTGCGTCATTGTGCCGAATAATTAACTTTTCTTTCTTTCTTTGTACTCGCAGTCGGTTGAGATCCCGCGTAAGTTGCGGGATTTTTAAGTCGGCCAGGTCAAGAGGCTGAGGATTGGGGCATAACTTGCGACTTGGAATGAGGCTGAATATAGAAGATGGAAAGAGGTTAAATGTAGAGCTGTACCACTAAACCTACTGGTTTTAGACTATTTACTATCGACAAACGCCAGGTCTTTCCAATTTCGAAACAATTTTGCTTGCAAGCTGCAATAGTAGGACAAACAAAGAACCATAGGGGCAGGGTGAATCAGTATAAAAAAACCGACCAAGTGCGTGTCGGACCACGTACAATGAAGGGTTCCGTAGTTGAAAAGAATTTATCCCAAACATGTAATCCCACAAAATATTTTTTTATGTGATAAAATTACAAATTAACAATTTTCGGACTTTTTCCTATATCTAATTGTGCTGTGAGACTTGGCTTCTTGCCTTTCATGATTATAGGGCAACGGGAAGTAGTAGGTTTTGATTTACTTGCGAGTATCAAAACATGTCGCATAAATGGCCGTATTTTTTTATTGCGTTGACTTAGAAGCTTGATTTTTTTAGAAATCCAAGAAACCATAGACCTACGTATTTGATTAAAAGCAACTTTAAGCTGTAAAGGCGTCCGTTTTGTCGATAGTACATATAAATTAAAAATTAACCTATTAGCACATTTAGCTAAGTTGGAAGGGCCAACAGGAATAAGCAGTTTGGAAACAGCTTTCAAATGTATTATAATATTAATTAACTTTTTGATGAATTTTATTAAATGCTTTGATTACTGTTACAATGTCACTTAAAAATTTGCACGACTAGCAAAGTCGAATATAGGGAAACCAGATGGCCAATTCTCGTACCTAAAAACGTTCACAATCTCATGCCAGCGTCAATCAAATGTCAAAAATGTAGGTAAACGCTATACAATTTTTGACAGATTGAGACTGAGATGAGATTGCGAACGTTGTTAAAAACACGAGAATTGCTCCTCTGAACTATGTCACTGTACCATAAACAATCTATACTAATATTATAAAGAGGTAAAATTTGTTTGTAAGTTTGTATGTAGGGGGTAATCTCCGGAACTAATGATCCAATTCTCAAAATTTTTTCAATGGTAGAAAGCTACATTATTCCTGAGTGCTATAGGCTATAAATTATATTTATATCATGCATATTAGCCGAGCTATCACAATTTTTCTTTAACAAGTCGGAAAGAAATACCTCTTTAGACAGACTTTTTTGCATGCGCTGCCTAAACGGTTGTTTAAAATTGAGAACAATGTATGGCAGTCTGGTCCGTCTTAAATAATTCTACAAAAAAGTCCGCGACACCATATTTCTATCTTTTATATTTTATCTTTTATACATCTTTTATTGTTATAAAAAAGTATTTTTTAGACATACTTACGTTTGGATGATTATTTAAACAACAAAACATTAATCCTTATCAAAATAAGTTATTTTATGACCACAAGGACATCATGAAGATAATATTTGGCCTTTACAGTATGGCAATTGGTCATACAGTTTCGGAGATAATATAAAATTACTAAAACGCAAAATAACTTTAATTCATACCGGTCGCTCTTGAGCAAACATGTTTGGTGCGGACGTTTTATCAATTTACCCATAGATGGCGTTGTGCAAACAAGTAATTTTTCTGAATTGCGAGATTTATTATTTCAGAAGAGTTTGTTTTTTTGTTAGTTTGTTTGAACGCGCTATCTCTGGAACTACCCCAGTCGGATTTGAAAAATTCTTTTTGCATTTTATAACCCTGTTCTTGAGGAGAGCTATTTAACATCGCGCTAGGGCCCTTAGAAGACGAGCGCAAAGTAATAGCGCGGGCAGGCGATGCGGAAGGATATAGGCTATTTAACATCACGCTAGGGACCTTAGGAGCCGAGCGCGAATAGCGCGGGCAGGCGATGCGGAAGAATATAGGCTATTTAACATCACGCTAGGGCCCTTAGAAGCCGAGCGCGAAGTAATATCGCGGGCAGGCGATGCGGAAGGATATAGGCTATTTAACATCACGCTAGGGCCCTTAGGAGCCGAGCGCGAAGTAATATCGCGGGCAGGCGATGCGGAAGGATATAGGCTATTTAACATCACGCTAGGGCCTTTAGAAGCCAAGCGCGAAGTAATAGGCGCCGGCAGGCGATGCGGAAGTATATAGGCTATTTAATATCACGCTAGGGACCTTAGAAGCCAAGCGCGATGTAATAGCGCCGGCAGGCGATGCGGAAGTATATAGGCTATTTAACATCACGCTAGGGCCCATGAGTCGAAGTAATACCGCGGGCAGGCGATGCGGAAGGTTATAGGCTATTTAACTTCACGCTAGGGCCTTTAGAAGCCGAGCGCGAAGTAATAGCTCGGGCAGGCGATGCGGAAGGATATAGGCTATTTAACATCACGCTAGGGCCCTTAGGAGCCGAGCGCGAAGTAATATCGCGGGCAGGCGATGCGGAAGGATATAGGCTATTTAACATCACGCTAGGGCCCTTAGGAGCCGAGCGCGAAGTAATATCGCGGGCAGGCGATGCGGAAGGATATAGGCTATTTAACATCACGCTAGGGCCTTTAGAAGCCAAGCGCGAAGTAATAGGCGCCGGCAGGCGATGCGGAAGTATATAGGCTATTTAATATCACGCTAGGGACCTTAGAAGCCAAGCGCGATGTAATAGCGCCGGCAGGCGATGCGGAAGTATATAGGCTATTTAACATCACGCTAGGGCCCATGAGTCTAAGTAATACCGCGGGCAGGCGATGCGGAAGGTTATAGGCTATTTAACTTCACGCTAGGGCCTTTAGAAGCCGAGCGCGAAGTAATAGCTCGGGCAGGCGATGCGGAAGGATATAGGCTATTTAAAATCACACCAGGGCCCTTAGGAGTCGAGCAAAAAGAAAAAAATGTCAGAAAGGATACTAAGCGCAAACGAAGTAATAGCGCGGGCAGTCGTTGCGATGCGATGCGTCGGGTTAGCAAGAAATTTCACGCGGACGAAGTCGCGGGCAGAAGCTAGTGTACCTATATTCTTGCAAATAAAACATTCATTCGTTCTTTCATTCATTCATAATAGTAGTAATTATTTTTTAAGAGTAGTTTCTCCTGGGATGGGAGCCAATGGCTTCCAGTAATAAACTAAATAGCTGTACTTCCATTTCAAACCATAGACCTAAGTCGTGAACGTGTTCTGCAATAATCGTATAGTTATATTACTTTAAGCAAAGCAACCAACCACTAAATAAAAAAACTGACGATAAAAATTCAAAACAAACATTACGAGCTTTCATAAACCCAGGTGCCAATTAAGAACAAGTATTTAAAACGGTGCGAGTAATATTCACAGTTGTTTCATATTTGTTGTAGGTAGAGTCATTAGCGCCATACTTTTGCGTCAACGGCAACCCACTCCACCTGATATTACTTCTCGTGTTGAGTGTTAAATAAATACTGAATACTATGCTAGCTTTAACTGGTAATATTTTAAAGCACCTGTGCCTTGTTTGAACGAGGGAGTTTAAGCACTTGATCCTATATCCTTTGGCAATCTAGCTTCATATTTGCCAAATGTCATTAAAATAATTTCGCTTTAATACCATCTCGAAACACTCCCATCAATTCAAACTATAGCAGTCTACTGCTGGAAAATTGGACATAAGACTTTTCTAATTTGTCCATAACCACCGGTTCTCCGCCTTCCTCATCTAGTCTGTTCCAGTCACCTTCTTAAGGTCATCTGTCCACTTAACTGGAACAAAAACAATATATCAAACCATTTATTTGACAGCTCGAGTATTAATCAATTAGTGATGTCCTAATGCGTTACCAATTCGATTTATTATAACAATTGCCTTTATTTATAAAGAAGTTTAATCGATTTAATACATTGACATTTTATTTTAAAACATTTTCCATGAAGTATTGCATTTTTTTGTCTATGGTTGCCTTTCAATAAACAAGGAGCTTCATGGGCGTGCTTATGTCACAATTAAAATAATTGGTTTGAAAGGTCATGATATAAAACACATAAAAGTTCGTCTTACCCAGGAAATCCGAGTGATACAAGTGATTTTTAATTTTTTTGCCACTCGAACCGTTAGCTAGCTTATCCTCCAAGCTAAGCCCCGCCAGACCAAATTTTTTCCTACCTATGTTAGGTCTACTTTTCGTGGAATATGGTATTGTCCAGTAACTCGATGAGGTAAGTAATCGTGCAGTCGCCGCCCGGACTATTAGCTTCCCTATAACAAGGATTCAGGGAACTCGAAGGACAGCACTGGAGGATGTCGCGTAATATCCGAAAATATGGGACAGGACGGTCACCCCAATTTTAAATAAATAAGTACCGACGACGGCGCCTTAAGCGACGAATTAAAATGAGATTATTATAATGGAACATTTTGCTAGAAACCAATTAGCTATCAATATCATCGTTCAAAATTGAATCTGTGTCGATCAAAAAAATTGGGACGTTTTCTTTCGCAGTAAAATTTTTTTTTTGGTTAATGTTTAGGCTGTACCTACAGGTTGTTGAATTTTATCTCATGACAAAGTTCATTCTTTTAATTTGTTCTAGATTTTGCTAATGAATTTGTGGTTCAATGAATATTCGAAACTGGCAAATAAATTAGCAAAGCTTAGAGCATAAGCTATCTTCAGACTCATCATTCGGCTATAATACAAATTAGCTTATTCAAAGTGTTCCTGTTTTTTTTCTGACATTAATACTATGACACATAATTGTCGAGTAAACGACCACAATTTTAAGAGAGCAAATGAAAACATTAATAAAACGCCACTTCCAGTAAAACGTTCCGAAATTATTAATTTTGGGGAATTATATAAGTATTAATTTTGGAGAATTATTAATTTTGAGGCAGCTCATTAAGGTTTTCATTTGGTTTAAGCGCTTTATTTATGTAGTGATGCTTTGATAAAAAAATATTTTATTGATAATAAGTAATAACACACATAACATGCATGCAATCCCCGAAAGGTTGCGCAGAGGTTACGCGGAGGTACTAAGAACATAACCCTAACCAGTCAGAAGGTATAAGAGTTACACAATAGAAAGACAGGCAACTTCTAGGTGAATATAACTGTAGGTAATTAACGCTGCGCGACCTGAATTGCACTTTTTTGTGGCGTAGCAAGAGTCGCTATTTATTTAAATGTTTTTGCGGAGTGAATGTTCTGTACTTGTACTATTATTTAATCTGTGATGGGATTTAAACATAACGGCTGAAATGTGAGTGTACTATAGGTAAACCTCTGCCATCTGATAATAATCCGTTAAAAAAAAAAACATCGCTTAGTTCTCACAAAATACACAACTAAAATTACGTTTTAATTTGATTAGGCGTTAAGATATAAACGAACGTGAATACAAAGACGTTATACAATAAATCATCATTCCTGAATAGACAGGTACCATCATTTAGTGTTTGGTGGTTCAGTTTCGACTTGTATCATCCACATCACCCCCACCCTCTCTCTAGTTAATCAGCCCCATTCCATTTACGGGTTGACGTTTTACAAAGCGTGTATTCAATTAGAATACTATAAAGAGTTTCAATTACGAATTTACGATTGTGTTTTGTCACTGATATTTTTGAATCTATCTATATGTGCAGTAAGATAATTGTAGCAGTGATATAGTTACCTGGTAAAATGAAAAAAAAAAAAAAAAGTTTGTAAGAGAGAGAATAAAATTCTTCGTCGTCATTATCGTTTTAGAAAGCGCGTAACATAACAAAATTCTTTACAAATTAATAATTATGTAAATCGTGTCGTAATAAAGTCGTGTCTCACTCGCGGATGCCACCGTTCAAGTCGCAATCCCCAAGTTAATCAGCTAACGTGCCATTAACAGGGTGTTGCTTTATCAAACAACGTTTTCAATAGGGGAATTAATGTATCATCCTCTTATCTGTTGTAGCTAAAACAGGGATAGTATCACATTGTGTTTAGGAATTCGATTTTAGTGAAATGTTTTTTTTAAATTTACCGACGGACCGAGTGTTGTAAGTGCTAATGACTAAAAAGTGATTAGTTTACCTGTAAAACTAGACAAACAAGTGAAAATACTGAAGATCTTCTACTTAAGTAGTAAAAATATTAAATTCATTGCACTGCATATCCGGTACGGTTCTAATAATCCTTCCATATCGTTTATAGGCACGGTCTTCCCTACCACTATCGCGCCCCAGGTCTACTCCTTGCTAGGCCTATGCAACCCCATGAAACATGAGGCAACAGGAGCTTGTGTGAATCTTTGGGTTCATTCGAGCAATCGAATCTGGTCAAACCGTGTTGGGGTAGGTGCATTTCATCATTTCATGACAGACAATGCACATCCTCAACGGCTGTATCTAGGAGCTTAAAATTTTGTACGACAGTCCCTTTATCCTATACTATTAAATGATCAATATTTATGTATGTATATATATTTGTAATCACTTTCGTATATATATTTGTAACGGCTCTAACAATTTCGAAGAAAGTTGCATTAAACGGATTTACGAGGGCGAAAAATCTACCACAGCATAATCAGCCTACAATTTGCCCACTGCTGGGACACATGCTTCCTATCTGAGAGAGGAAGTGGGCCGTAATCCACCACGCGGGCCCAGTCCGAGTTGGTGGATGTCTCATACCTTCGAAGTTTTGGAGGACATGCCAGTTTCCTCACAATGTTTTCCTTCACCGTTTGGACTCTCCAAATTACAATTCTGTTTTTTCCCAAAGCCTAAGAATTATCAGACAACACTAAATACAATACACATCTCTCAATCCACTCCACCCATAAGCGGTAGTTAACTCACTTCCTCATTCACTTCGATCTCAGCACAGATGGCAGAATGCATGTAAATTAAGTAGACCGCGTCAGTGTACTCCCGCAAAGAAACTCTTTTGCCTTAGAGCGAGGGCCCTCGGGTGAAGTGGCTTCGTCTAATTAGTACGACGACAGACCAGACACTATCGCGCCGGAAAATAACGGTTTACATTTCTTCCGAAAAAAAAGAATTCCGAATTTCTTACTTTCTTTCTTTCTTTCTTTCTTCTAATTTATTGAACAACCTGTATGTTGAGCATTTGCTAGTAGTTGTGATTTGTTAATGAAGCAATCGGAATCAATCTGCCTTTTCCCAACTACTTATGTTGGGGTCGGCTTCCAGTCTAACCAGATACAGCTGAATACCAGTATTTTACATTGAGCGACTGCCTATCTGACCTCCAAAATCCAATAAATCCCCGTGGTAAGACTGGTTGTCTTACCACTGTTGTTGTGACCCGTAACGACTGTCAAAGATCCACGAATGACAGAAGGGTCCAACGGCGTAACTTGCTTTCTGAGGTCCGGAGGAGTCTTGGTACGTAAAGATGGTCACCCATCCACGGGCCAACCCCGGCAAGCGTAGCTTAACCTGATGGATCGACCCGTGCGGCTGTTATTACTTAGCCACGAGCTCCTCTGACAGAATGTAGCAACAGGAATACTTACTGACTATAATAAAGGTCACGAAAAATACGCGAATACAGATAAATATTTAAATTACAGGTGTACAGTCAATAGCATTAATATGTATACACTTAGCAAAATTCAAAAGCGATTTTCTCGTGTAATAGTGACTGGAACTTTGAGTTGTCGCCGATTTCATATTACTGTGGGTTCCAAAATACTATTGTTCGTAACAACAAATTACAATGAACACAGTAGGAGAAACTCACTTTTAAATGTTGCTTAGTGTATACTTATTAGTGCTCGTAACTGTACCTGAACTAAACACGAGAATTCCTCAAGAATTGGGCTATCTAATGCAAATGTTTTTTTTAAATCCGACGGGTAGGTCCAGAGATTAGCGTGCTCAACCAAACAAACAAAAAACAAACTCTTCAGCTTCAGTTTTGATACAAGTGGTATAATCTAATACTACACAACAGACTCTTCACTTTTTGAAAACACTCTTATACGGAATTCGCAAAAACGTATTAAAATGATAAAAGATAAACAGCTGAACCGAGAAGGCCACAGTGATCTTTCTTCTCGAAATAATAGAACCGCACAAACGAAATTTTCCGTTTCATAAAATGTATTATACCCCATCCACAGACACAGTTGTCGAAAATTACCCAAACACAAATCGTGCCCTTTATCCCTTCACCGGACAATAGGTAAATAACTATGTAATATATCGTGGCGACTAACTTCCTGCCCTCTTCATTACTGAGTCGGGTTCATATTTGTATTACTTACCCTTAGTATTATACTTTCTCTGGACAACAAGATCACTTCACAGAGAAAATGTTAAAACTTATTCGATATTTCGATTTCTTGGATTATTTATAGGATTGAATACAGATTCTTGGTAGGACATCCCTGGGGATGCTTTTACGGGGATAAAAATATTGTAATTGGTTCTAGAGCATATACCCTTTTGACAAAACAAAAATTCTAACATTGTCATTTATAAAAATACGAGTTAAACTCGTATTTTTGTTAGAATTTTAATGCCGCTCCAGAATAGAAAACTTAGATTTCACCCATGGTTACATAAAACGAAATTCGATTTTCGAATGTTTGCACAGGTACGGTAAGTGGTCACTGCTTATGAACTTCTGTAATACAAAGACATCGCAGTCACGACGTCCATCATCTGCCTTTTCCCGACTATGTTGTGGTCGGCTTCCAGTCTAACCGGCGGATTCAGCTGAATACCAGTATTTTATTTGGAATGACTGCTTCTCTGGCCTCTACAACCCAGCTACTGGGTAATAGGATACCCCTTGGAAAGTCTGGTTGTCAGACTATCGGGCTTCTGAGGACTCGTAACGCCTGTCAAAGATCCACAAATGACAGCCGGGACCAACGGCGTAACGTGCTTTCTGAGGTCCGGAGGAGTCTTGGTACGTAACGATCGTCACCCATCCACTCGTACCAACCGTGGAAAGCGCAGCTTAACCTGATCGATCGACCCGCGCAGCAGTTTTTACTTAGCCACGAGACCCTCTTGCCTATTTCCTACTCACGCCCGTAATTAGAAAGCTTTTGTTTATCAGTAGACAATAATATCCCGACAATTTCTACTCGATAAATCTCCTCAAATAAGTCGTAAATAACATAACACAAAGTAAGCAAAAATACTCTTACGTCCGTGAATAGATTCAGGAGTTAATCTATAAAAATATATAAGGGCTTAGCCGCGTTGTCAGGAATGTTCGAGTCTACTAAGTAATTAATGTAGGACACTACGTGTTCCATTATCGTAAGCCGCTGCCAACCTTTGCTGCCAACCGTACTTCGGCTTAACATAGTTCGGTCTAAGGTTCGGTCAGATAGGAATAGTGTATTGATTTGGTGTCTTTTTGGGTAGTTAGGATCCGACTGGGTAAGGAAAATATTTATTTGAGTCCTTGCCAAAGTGTAAATTAACTATTTTATTTTTCTAGTGTTAGAGTCTCAGTATGATTCTCAGTTTAACCATGTAGGACACTACGTGTTCCATTATCGTAAGCCGCAGCCAACCTTTGCTGCCAACCGTACTGCGGCTTAACATAGTTCGGTTTAAGGTACGGTCAAATAGGAAGAGTGATGATTTGGTGTCTTTTTGGGAACCTAGTTATGATTCGATTGGGTAAGGACAATATTTATTTGAGTCCTTGCCAAAGTGTAAATTAACTATTTTATTTTTCTAGTGTTAGAGTCTCAGTATGATTCTCAGTTTAACCATGTAGGACACTACGTGTTCCATTATCGTAAGCCGCAGCCAACCTTTGCTGCCAACCGTACTGCGGCTTAACATAGTTCGGTTTAAGGTACGGTCAAATAGGAAGAGTGATGATTTGGTGTCTTTTTGGGAACCTAGTTATGATTCGATTGGGTAAGGACAATATTTATTTGAGTCCTTGCCAAAGTGTAAATTAACTATTTTATTTTTCTAGTGTTAGAGTCTCAGTATGATTCTCAGTTTAATCATGTAGGACACTAAGTGTTCCATTATCGTAAGCCGCTGCCAACCGCACTTCGGCTTAACATAGTTCGGTTTAAGGTACGGTCAAATAGGAAGAGTGATGTTTTGGTGTCTTTTTGGGAACCTAGTTATGATTCGATTGGGTAAGGACAATATTTATTTGAGTCCTTGCCAAAGTGTAAATTAACTATTTTATTTTTCTAGTGTTAGATTCTCAGTATGATTCTCAGTTTAACCATGTAGGACACTAAGTGTTCCATTATCGTAAGCCGCAGCCAACCGCACTTCGGCTTAACATAGTTCGGTTTAAGGTACGGTCAAATAGGAAGAGTGATGATTTGGTGTCTTTTTGGGAACCTAGTTATGATTCGATTGGGTAAGGACAATATTTATTTGAGTCCTTGCCAAAGTGTAAATTAACTATTTTATTTTTCTAGTGTTAGATTCTCAGTATGATTCTCAGTTTAACCATGTAGGACACTAAGTGTTCCATTATCGTAAGCCGCTGCCAACCGTACTTCGGCTTAACATAGTTCAGTTTAAGGTACGCTCAAATAGCAAGAGTGTATTTGGTGTCTTTTTGGGTACCTAGTTAGGATTCGATTGGGTAAGGAAAATATTTATTTGAGTCCTTGCCAAAGCACCTACATGTCTGCCTACCTTTCTGCGAATACAGGCTGATGTAAAAACTATAAAACATTTCCATTCAAAAAGCTGCCAGCAAAAATTGTTTTCATACCACAAATTGTTATTGACATTAACACGAGCATTTACACGCCTACTTTTCGGAACCCGTACTACTGAAGGTCAGTACCGTAGTACTATAAAAATTAATAGTTAGACTTAATTCCAAAAGCTCGTGGCTAAGTAATCCGTACGGGTCGATCCATCAGGTTAAGCTACGCTTGCCGGGGTTGGTCCGTGGATGGGTGACCATCTTTACAATCTGAGACTCCTCCTTGCCTCGGAAAGCACGTTAAGCCGTTGGTCCCGGATGACATTCATGGACCTTTGACAGTCGTTACGGGTTGTTAGAAGCCCGAAAGTCTGACAACCAGTCTTACCAAGGGGTATCGTATTACCCAGTCACTGGTTTGTGGAGGTCAGATAGGCAGTCACTCTTATGTAAAATACTGGTATTCAACTGCATCCGATTAGACTGGAAGCTGACCCCAACATAGTTGGGCTAGGCAGATTGATTTTTGACTTAACTCCAATTATCTGAAAACAACAGATTCAGTAATTTTCCAGACAGAATTTCAGTTATAATAAAAATGCAACAGACATTATTACAGCGCCAGACAAAATTCGTGGTACTACCGGTACCGGTAGTTCATTCATTTTATTGAGTCTCACCGTCTATAAATACTTTCATTCAACGTTGGGTTTATGAATGCAAACTTTATTTCTCGGAAAAAGGCAGAGTTATAGATTATACCTACTTTTGTTTAATGATAGATAGAACACAGAACCACACATAGAACACAGAACCGGTCGAGGTGGCGGTGCTTGGTGGAGGCCTATGTTTGGCAGTGGACGTCTTTGATGATAGATAGAAGTAGTCTGATGATTCATTACATCGTATACACCTACCTAAGAGGTCCAGAGCAATTTGGAGATGTCCGACCATAACAGAGTATTTGTTTTGTGATTTTGGCTGTCTCTCCAGTCCTGTGCCCAGACCTCTCGCCGGAACGACCATAGACCGATCTGCTCCGATTTCATTTTTAGAATGTATATACCGGTAGTATATTTCCTCGTATAGCCCAAACTACTGAACCGATTTCAACAAAAATACCTACCGATACTTTACACGACAATTCAATCCCAGGACAGACCGACCTAAGGTAGGATAAAGATTTATTTCTCACCACAATATAAATCTACATTTTCAAAATATGATCAAGAACACATAATAACATTTTTAATTATACTGTGGGAGACCGTTGCCTAAGCTAGGCGTAGCTCAGTATGAGATAGAGAGTATAACCTCCTTACTTATTAGTAAATATTAAGTTATATATTTGCACAAAATGCTTACGTTCGTGTTTTCATTGCAAAGTGGCAAAGTTCACTAAGACGGTGAAGCCAAGTCGTATAAGCCGGAAATCTCTTAAGGACCTCCGAGTAATCTTTAAGACTTACCTCCCGTAGGTAGGTAGCGGACCAAGTAAGCCCATGGAAAAAACATGGCGACGAGGAACGATCAATAATTACGTCATAAATCACGTACATTTTGGATAGACGTTCGTGGCTAAACCATAACAGCCGTTCGGGTCGATCTTCAAGGTTGAGCAACGCTTGTTGAGGTCGGTTTGTGGATGGGTAACCAATTATTACATCCAGAGACCACACAGTGTGACAGTCGTTACGGGTTCTCAGAATCCCGAAAGTCTGACAATCAGTCTTGCCAAGGGATATGGTGTTACCCAGTAACTGGGTTGTGGAGGTCCATCCGCTTAGACTGGAACCCGCCCCAACATAGTTGGGAAAAGGCTCGTCGAGGGAAACGTACATTACTTCCACATTCCGAATGTAAATATTGCTACGAAATAATCTGGGATATACTTTCTACAGAATAAGAAGATATAAACGCTATTATATTTTTGGACCAAATATCGAAACCCCCAAGTACCTACTGTAATATGCTGCACCCGGTTAGACTGGAAGCCGACCCCAACATAGTTGGAAAAAGGTTAGAAATTGATTTTACCACCTATTCCTGAAAACCCACTATCATCCACTCGCAAGTCTGACGTGTTAATCTTTGGGCTATTGAATGGATATCATTTTCTAGATGCGGTAATATATTTACTACTCATTAAATCATTAAAAGTTTAAATTCCATAAAGGTGCATAAAACATAAATCAACTATTTACATTTACCATTTATACGATTCATTTAAAACTGAAAACACGATTCCGCTCCAATAACCTCAAATAAATACTTTTGAGTGACAGAAACGAAGCGTAGGTAATTAATTATAAATCATACAAATTGATAGTAGGTACGTGAATGAAATGAATGAACGTGTCCAATAATACAGTAAAAGTTGAACGTAGAGTGAATGTGGGACATAATCCGTGTATAATGATCATTACTCACAAACTGGTAATTTATTATTCTTAATTTTTGTAGCGTTTTTATATGCTGAAATTATAGCGGGTTTCATTTTATGAAGGGTCAATTTGGGAAGGGGGTAAATTAGTAGTTCTGCGAACAATAGACCTCGCGAGCACAAACTTTTTTGTAAGAAATTAATGATAGATAGATAAAACATTTATTTAGTGCATACAAAAGACATAGCACAACACACAAATTAATGATATATAGATAGATAGATACAACACTTATTTAGTGCGCACAAAATACATAGCACAACACACAAATTAATGATATATAGATAGATAAAACATTTATTTAGTGCATACAAAAGACATAGCACAACACAAAAATTAATGATAGATAGATAGATAAAACATTTATTTAGTGCACACAAAAGACATAGCACAACACACAAAAGTACAATTAAATGGTAAAGTACAATTAACAAGGCAATTTATTGGCAATAAAAGAAAAGAGAAGAAAAACACACTGAAAATAAAAGTGACACAATGACATAGATACTTAAAATAAAATTAATAACGAAATACACAGTGCGGTGCGCGTCTCAATGTTGCACCAAATGGGACTCCAGCTCAGCATGTGTCAGGCAAATATGCCTGACGCTGGTATTCTGCTGGATCCCTGCAGTGATATAATATACCACTAAAGTTATTTAAAACGGGATATTTACAATTTTTTTTTGTTTTTAAAAACAAAAACAAATATCCCGTTTAAAATAAGTTTAGTAGTGAAAATAACCATGTCAGTTTAAATACCTATAATTAATACTTAAACCTATACAACTTAAAAAAAAATCCGACTGCGGCTGTAGGTTACTAAAAAGAATAAAATAAGCTCAGGTAAGTAGTACTAAGTCTAAGAAAGTTGAATGCTGGCGGGCGGGACGGAGTCTGTTGGCAGGGTAACAGTACCACCTATATACCTTATTGTAAAACTAACATTAATATTGGTTTAAGAGAATTCTGATAATTATTTTTAGAATTCTCTAGTTTTATGGTGAGAAGGTGGTTCCAGGTGCTCCATCAATCCCTACCTAGTTGTTAAAGGGCTGATTCCACTGGTAGAAATGTAAAAGTAAGCAATTTACTGCATTTTGAGGTGCTCATCACGCTGAAGATCCTCATCAGATCTTCACCAAATTTTTATGAGACCAATTTAAAGGCAAAAATTACAAAAAAAAAAAAACTGAATTTCGGTAGAACATTTGGTGGCTCAATTTGTTGTATTTTAACCCTATTACGATGTCCTGCAAGGAATGCGTCGAATTACAAGTAACCCTGTATACCTACCTGTATGAGACTCAGAAAATGGTCTACCTCAATGTTTCTCAGTCACCTAGCGACCCACATTCGGCCGAACCTCCGTGACCACGCAAGTCTAATATACGGAAGACAATTTAGTCGGATAATAGGTAATTGTGAGCGATTTCAGCAAAACACTGTCGACTTTGGTTAGTTGTTTAAAAATTGGCGTAAAATCTTTTTATTTTTCATTTATTATACGGGTGAAAAAGGAAGACATTGAGCACTTTTAAGACACCAATAAGTACATAAAAATCACCCAGTCAATTATAGTTATTTATAACCTAGCTGACCCGTCAGACGTTGTCTTGACAAAATTTCAATTTCTTTTTTTTCCTATTTTTTTTCCTTTCAAAACAAAACAAAAAATATTATTCAAATCGGTCAAGCCATTTTTTTTTTGAGTTTTAGCGAGACTAGCGAACAGAAATATTGATTACTAGCTTTTGCCCGCGACTTCGTCCGCGTTTCCGTCGTTTTTCGTAAAAAAGTACCATATGTCCTTCCTCACGGTTCAGTGGTTTTGATGTAACAGACAGATTAACTTTCGTATTTTAGTAGAGAAATATAATATGTCAATCCACAATACTGTTGAAAAATATCGCAATAAGGAACCGCAGAATATTATTATTAATAGCTGTAGGCCCGCGACTCCGTCAGCGTGTAACTATTAAGTTAATGTATTGGACTGCTAAGCTATCGGGAGTTACACGTGTTATTGTGAGTCAACCATAAAAGATAGACATATGCTGTTGTGCGATATTTTTTACATAATTTTATGTAGAACATTTCCGTCATAAATGATTTCTATGTAGCTTTAACCATTAAGGCTGCACACGCGGCGGAAGCTTAAAAAATGGAACAACTTCTCCCGTTTTCCCAACATTTCCCTTCACTGCTCTGCTCCTATTGATTGTAGCGTGATGAAAAGTATACTATAACCTCCCCAGGAGTATGAAGAATAATTGTACCAAGTTTCGTTAAAATCCGTCGAGTAGTTTTTGTTTCTATAAGGAACATATAGACAGACAGACAGACAGACAAAAATTTTACTGATTGCATTTTTGGCATCAGTATCGATCACTAATTACCCCCTGATAGTTATTTTGAAAATATATATCATGTACAGAATTGACCTCTCTACAGATTTATTATAAGTATAGATTATATTAAATAATTAAAAGAAGATGAAATAAATTTCGAAATGCCTACTACTTAGTAAATAAATTAGTGTTTGCTTTAACAATGTTTAGATAGGTAAAAAAATATGATTATAATATCTCATTTATGAAGAAAATGATTAAAGGCTGTTTTAATAAAAAATAATCGGAGAAGATAAAATTAATTTTGACCGGCCTTGTAACCAAGATAATTTGAAATTTTGGTTTGCGAGATACAAATTGAAATATTTACATAAATAAACGTTTTCTTTTTGTTAAATATTCCCATGCTATGAATTTATTTTTTAGGAATAGTATGAAAAACTTTCCAAAAACCAAAAACTTTCGTTACTTACCTGCTTATAAGAAACTGTTCATTGTTACTAGTCGTAGGTAATAGGTAAGTACTCAAAAATTGCAATTTTTTCTACCTTTTGATTGACCTCAGTAAAATCGCTATCCTCTTTCGCATTGACATTCGAATTTAGAACAATCCATTTCTCTAGCCAATCACCAGCTGTATCGTGTCCCACTACTCTACATACGCCACTACTTCAGCCTACGTATTGAGCTCGACCTTACTTCCTTCGCCTCTCCATCACCCGTGACATTTTCTACCCACTTCACCTGGCTCACCCTATTGATAACCTCAACCTAAATCTATTGTATCCCTTTATATAACTAGATGGATATTCATATAGTTTAGTTAGCTGAAATTAAATTATTTTTCAAGGAATGATTTCGTTAGGTAAGTGATAAATGTATTACATAGGTACTTACTCAACGAAATCATCCCTAAAAAAATGTGGTTTCATATTTACAAAGTTAAATTTTATTTCGTAAATTAGTTAATAATAAAAATAGCATTTTTGCACGTCAATTTTTCATTAAAATTAGATGAGCTTGGTGTGTACTATCAGAATAATCTAAGAAGAATCACTTATATAAAATCAGAGGTCACAGTCTCATAAGAAGTCCATACTTACAACAAAATTGTAATGGAGAAGGCAACTGTCAAAATGACGCTGTCGTAGCTAGTTCTCAACACAAGCTATTTATTGTACAAGGCGTGAGGTGATTTTATTTGATTTCTGCGAAAATGACGCATTGTTGTGTTATTAAATACTCCGTAATTGGAACCCGCCATATCTCAACAGACCCTAAAATTAGAAGACTGTGGCTTAAAGCTATTCGTAAAGATTTATAAAAAATTAAACAGAGTTTGAGTTGAAATGTGGAAACATTCATTAAACTTATGCTAGAAACAATTTTAATAATTACATGACAATTACGGCGTACATAGCATTTATTACGATATCTTGCTGCCTTGAAATTAAAAAAATAAAATATAAATACTAAACTAAACTAAACTAAGCCAGACTAACGAAAGTAAGGCAAACAAAATTAAAATTGAACTTATTGAAAGTATTGTAATTTTCTTAGCGACACATGCACCGATAATGACAATGCGTATAAAGAAATAACATGTTAGTTAAGTGCAATTAATATGTAGGTACTAAGCTGGTATTAGCAATTAAGTTTAATTACGAGCTCTAACATTCAAATGATAAAACTTGATAGCTTAGCAATTATCAAGTTAATTGGACAGTTCTGTACGGGACATGGTGTTAATTTATGGTTAGTGCTCCGTCGGGACTTCATTCCCGTATATTTTATAGTCTCACGGCACTCATTTTTAGTACTCAATTAAAAAAAATCACATAATGCTTTATCTATGTATCATGACATAGAGGTAAAGAAAATTCAATCTGTCTAGCTTTTTCTCAACAGGTTGGGGTCGGCTTCCAGTCTAAGAATATTAAAGAAAAGTAAAATCATCCAAACCCGACAAGCTCCTCAAACCGCAAACAAATAACTGAAATTTTTAGGGTTCCGCACCCGGAGGGTGCCAAACGGGACCCTAGTAAGCCTCCGCTGTCCATCCGTCCGTCCGTCTGTCGGTCTGTCTGTCAGCGGGGTGTATCTCATGACCCATAATAGGTAGACAGCTGAAATTTTCAGAGACTGTGTTTTTTTCAATTGCCGCTATGACAAAAAATAATAAAAATAAAATAATGTTAAAAATTAAAGGGAGTCCCCATACAAGAAACGTGTTTTTTAGGGTTTCGTACCTCAAAAGGCGAAAAACGGAACCCATATAAGATCAAGCTGAAATTAATATCAAATACGGTAAGTCTATGGTCCCTTGGAGCCCTAAAAAAATCAAACTTCTAAGTCAACGAAATAAAAGATGTGCGTGGTCCGACACGCACTTGGGCGGTTTTGTTTAAATGTAGCAGACTTTTAAAATGTCAATCAATCTGCCTAGCCTTTTCCCAACTATGTTGGGGTCGGCTTCCAGTCTAACCTGATGCAGCTGAATACCAGTATTTTACATGGAGCGACTGCCTATCTTACCTCCACAACCCAGTAACTGGGTAATACGATACCCCTTGGTAAGACTGGTTGTCAGACTTTCGGGCTTCTGATGACCCGTAACGGATGCCAAAGATCCACGAATGACAGCCGGGACCAACGGCTTAACGTGCTTTCGGAGGCACGGAGGAGTCTCGGTATGTAAAGATGATCACCCATCACAGACCAATCCCGGCAAGAGTACCTGTAGTATTCAATAATGTACGGTGGCACGGAACCCTTTATGTGTGAGTCCGACTCGCACTTGCTCGGTTTTAGTAGGTACATGAACATGTTTAATAAACAACAAAACTCAGCTTTCAGCGGAAAATGAGAGAAAAAGCATAAAAAGTAGTCGTCGCGTCGTACAAACTTGTAGGCGACACATTCACACAATGCGAGTACAGTCGACGGCGCGTACAAGTGATGTACAAACATACTTTCGTGTGTTTTGCTTGTTGTACTGCACCCATTCTGTAACTGAATTAATCGGTGGTTGTGGTGTAAGTTACAAGAGGTGGAGGGTGACAGGGTTTTGAAAGAAGGTAACTAGCTTTTGCAGATTATCCGGCGGGAACCGTACATTTTTCCGGGAAAAAAGTAGCCTGTGTGCTATTCCAGACTATAATAATATATCTCTGTGCTAAATTTCATTAAGATCCGTTCAGCCGTTCTGGCGTGTTGAGTAACAAACATCCATCCATCCATCAATCCCTCTAAACTTTCGCATTTTTATAGTAAGATTATTTTCTTCAAAATATTTCGCTTCTTCTTCAAAAGCTATTCGTAAAGATTGAAATAAAATTAAACAAGAGTTTTTTCTTTTTTTTACACAATCTTCTAATTTTAGGATCTCTCGGGAAATGGAGAACTCCAATTTCAGAGTATTCAGGAACACAACAACGCATAATTTTCCCAAAAATAAAATAAAACCACCTTGTATTATTAACTTGTGTTGAAAACTAGCTATTACAGCGCCATTTTGACAGTTGCCTTCCCCATTAATTACACTTATAAGAGCTGGGTATCGTGTTACCCAGTAACTGGGTTGTGGAGGTCAGATAGGCAGTCGCTCCATGTAAAATACCGGTATTCAGCTGCATCGGTTAGACTGGAAGCTTATACCATTGTATGTTTTGTAGTGTTAACTTTTTCTTTTTGCTTTGTAACTATTTTCTGGTGTACAATAATAAAGTAAGTACCCTACCAGTATACACATACAGGGTGTAAGTGTAAACAGTGGCAATCTTTTAAGGGGTCATTGTACTCATCATTATGAACAAGTTTTACTAAGGACCAAACCTGAAATCGCGAAAAAAATCTGCTGTTCACACAATACGTCAAAATGTAGGGAACAGAGCTGATTTTTTTTCGCGATTTCAGGATTAGTCCCATAGTAAAAGTTGTTCATAATGATGAGTACAATGACCTCTCAAAAAAATGACACTGTTTACACTTACACCATGTAAATAAAATAAATAAATAGTTGGGGTAAAGAAAGACTAGGCAGAATGATTGATACTTAAGACCTGTAGTTTGCTCTATTTATAAGGAGGCATAGTGTACGATCTTCCTTCTAGTCAATAACTGTAATAAAGCTAAAAATACGAAAGGAAACACAAATGATTTGATAGTAAAGCGCGTACACTGTGTTGTATATTATTCTGATTGAGGCGTCGACGACGCAATGAATTTAGAATCACCCTCGAACCACATATAACTTTTATGATGGAAATAAAATTGAGTTTCATGAAATTATTCTAACTTAGTCATACGTATCGCGTATTCCTTAGACTTGTTATAATATTTGTATTTTTTTTAAGGATACCTATAATAATAATGTTAATAATATATAGCCGAAATAGGCATTGGAATACATCTATGTAGGTACATTTGTTTTATGGAGTTTTAAATGGCTAAGTTTTAACAGCCGCACGGGTCGATCCATCAGGTTAAGCTACGCTTGCCGGGGTTGGTCCGTGGATGGGTGGCCATCTTTACATACCCCATACCGAGACTCCTCCGTGCCTCGGAAAGCACGTTAAGCCGTTGGTTCCGGCTGTTAGAAGCCCGAAAGTCTGACAACCAGTCTTACCAAGGTGTGTCGTTTTACACAGTAACTCGGTTGTGGAGGTCAAATAGATAGTCGATACATGTAAATACTGTATAATCAGCTGCATCCGGTTAGACTGGAACCCAACCCCAACATAGTTGGGAAAAGGCTAAGCTGATTGATTTCTTAGTTTTTTTAGTCCCGAAAGTTAGACATGAAAATGAATAAACCTAAAGTAATTTTTATGCACTGTTGCTAACTTTAACAAAAGTGACAATTATTTTTAACTTATATCATGATTCGCCATATTCAGAATCCACCAGCTTTATACTTTAGAGTACCAGCTATGGAGTATATAGTATTTTCATTATCCGCCAATGAAAATATACTGGTTACTCTGCGTTCCACAACAAAACGTGAAATAATTTATAAATTACACTAGTTTTATTTGCAATAACTTTTGCAAATGGTTTCATTAATGCAATTGTACTTGGAAAGGATCCAATTATTACAATTAATTGTTTAATTAAGTTATAGTTTGCAGTTTAAATTAAATAAAAACAGACCCACCACCAACCAATTAAAAGAATGTGCATTCAACTCATCAAGCTATAAAAGCATTGCTTTTTTTTTTTTTTTTTTTTTTTTTTTTTTTTTTTATAGAATGTAGGTATTGTACAATAAAGTTGTTATAAAAATATAGTGAGCCGGGTACATTCTGCCTGAGTTTTGGCATGCAAAATTTAACAAATAATGTCAATAGAATTAAGCATTAGTAAAAAATATAAAATAATTAAAAAAAGATTAAATAAAAAAACAAAAATAATAATAAAAATGATTAAGATACAAATAAATTATTTTATCAAGTCCAGATTATGCACAAAAATATATCAAATAATGTCAATAATTATAAACTGTCTAGATGTCACACATAGGGTCATTCAAAAATTCACTTAACGAATAATAACATTTCTGTATCAAAAAAACTTTAAGTTTATTTTTAAATTGCTGAAGGGAGTCACTTTTTATGCTGTCCGGTAGTTTATTAAATATCATTGGAGCCATGCAGAAAACACTTTTCCTAAGTAGTGCTGTTTTATAGACACCGATAGTTAAGAGGTTTTTGTATTGACTTCGCACGGGACATTTCTTGGTGTCCGAGACCTTAGCAAACAATTTTTCATTTCTTTTTACAAAAAGTGCCATTTCCAAAATATATAATGACGGAAAAGTAAGAATTTTCAAGGACTTGAACAGAGGTACACAACTATCCCTAGGTTTAAGACTACACATAGCTCTAACACAACGTTTTTGGGCTTTAAATATGTTATCTCTTAGACTGCAGTTACCCCAAAAGATGATTCCAAATCTCAAGACCGATGCGACCAAACCATGATATGCTACTAAAGAAGTCTTTATGTCAACTTTTTTGGCCAGGTTAAAAAGAACATAAGCTGCAGTGCTTAACTTTTTGCACACCTCTTCTGCTTGCGGTTTCCAAGTTAATTGATCGTCTATATGAATCCCTAAAAATTTCGCGACCTTTGCTTGATTGATCACTTGTCCATTGTACTGTACATTAACGTTCGGCGGAATTGTACGTTGGTGAAAATGCATCACATTAGTCTTTGGTAAGTTTATTACCAAGTTGTTTTTATCAAGCCAATCAATAATTTTTCTAAGGTTAAGATTGATGTCTTGTTCATAATTATTAATATTTGTACACTTTATCAGTGCCGTGCTGTCATCGGCAAATAGAACCATTGGGTTTGGTATCTGACGGGGCAGATCATTTATATAAAGCAAAAACAGCGGGGGACCCAATACACTACCTTGCGGTACACCGAATTTAACAATTTTACCATCAGATTGATATTTTTGTTCACATTTTGATTTAAGACAAATTCTGGATATCTCCGTATATTGCGTGCGGTTACTGAGGTAGGATTTCAAGAGATTCAGCACGTTTCCCCTTAGACCGTAGCTATTAAGCTTGTTCAATAAAATATCATGATTGACACAGTCAAAAGCTTTTGACATGTCTGTAAAAATAGCACAGATAGGTGTTTTATTATCTACATTTATCATTACTTCGTGTAAGAAATCATATATTGCTGTATTAATGTTTTTATTTTTTCTGAAGCCTGCTTGTTCATTACATAGAATGTTGTATTTTGTCAGAAAGTTGTTGATTAACTCATATAAAATCTTTTCTACCACTTTGGAAAACACAGGAATTAAAGCAATCGGTCTATAGTTAGCTATATCCTGCCTGGAGTTCTTTTTGTGAAGCGGTTTGACTATGACTGTCTTTAAACCGTTAGGAAATACACCAGTGCTGATGGCTAAGTTAATAATGTGGCTAATATGTACGATTATGTTATTTGATACAAACTTTATAACTTTCGTTGCTACTTCATCGTATCCTACGCTATTTTTATTTTTCAACGTTTTTATTACCCTGAGTACGTCTTGAGGTACAACTGGTCTCATGAACATTGTATTAGCGCTTTCTTGTAAACCACTTGGTTCGAGTGATGCTTTAGGTGAGTTTTTAATCTGATTAATGAAGTAGTTATTGAATGCGTCTGCAATTTCCTTGGGATTATTAATAATTGTATTATTTATTTTTATCTGAGATATGGGTTCGTAAGTACATGCTTTATTGTTGATAACTTGCCAGGACGCCTTTGATTTATTGAGTGAATTCTTAATAAAATAGTTATTTTGAGCTTTTTGAGATAATTTTACAATTTTCCTAAATCGCCGGGAGTAATTTTTAAATTCATGTTTGTTTTCATTTGATGGCCTAAGTCTGTGCTCCCATAGAAGGTGACGCTGCTTCCTACTACATAATCGTATTCCCTTAGAGATCCACTTAATTTTTTTATTTGGTTTTATTATAACAGACTTAAAAGGAAAGCATAGTTTATATAACAAACCAAACTGCTGCATAAATATGTTATACGCCTCATTAACATTTTCTGTCGCATACATTTCAGTAAATGAAAGGCATTGTAGATAGCTATTGAATTTTGTTAAGTTTTCCAATGATAGGTCCCGTTTTTTTACATGCCATGAGTTTAGTCTATAGGTTTTGTTTACTTTAATCTCAAATATTTGTGCACAGTGATCAGACAAGGCAAAGTCTATCACTTCACATTTACATTTATTCTTAGAATTATGAGCAAAATTATCCAAACAGCTGTTACTAGATAGCCGAGTTGGTTGATCAAGTTCTAGCCTGAGGTTAAATCCCAACAGAAAATATTCAAAGTCTAAACTAATGTTATTTCTCTTTAACCTGTCTATATTAAAGTCCCCGCAAATAACAATTTTTTTCTTAGGGTTGGTACATAATGATTTTAAAATTATTTCTAAGTTATCATAAAAAATATTTAAATTACTTGACTTAGGTGGTCTGTATACACATATAATTATCAATTTTTGTTCTACCAGTTCAGTAGCACAACATTCGATTACACCTGTTATTGAATATCTTGTTGCATTTACAAGTTCTGTGCATTGAAGAGACTTGTTTACCAGAATGCAGGCGCCTCCCCGTTTCTTTTCTCGTCTTGCATAACAAGCGGCAAGCTTATAATTTGGTATTTTTAATAGGTGTTCCTGACTATGCATAATAAAATGTTCGGTTATGCATATTATATCTATATTTCTTCGACATAACGTTAGTTCTTGTAGATGAATTGTAAGTAAATCTGCTTTGTTCAAAAGTCCGGCAATATTCTGATGTAGGATTCGTATATTATTGTGCACGAAAAAGATCCATATTATTGGTGGTTATATCTGTATCATTGAAGTTAATTTGTAGTTGCTTAGATGTCATATTTGTATCTGGTATTTGAGGTATTTCTAGGGTATTGTTTGTGTGTTTGTCGTCGCTAACTTTAGCATAATATTGATCATAGTCAGTAAATATGTTGGATCTAATCTGGATAAAGATGTCCCTCCATCCGTATTTGTTAATTTTCCCTGTATTGTGGGAAAACATGTCAAGGGTCAGGTTGTAATTACTGTCGAAAAAGTATGCATATTTGTTGTTTTTTATATCCAAACTGAGGAGGTTGTTAAATAACTCTACTTTATAATTATGAATTAGTGCACCTCTTATATAAGTCGGCGCGCATATAACAATATTTGTGTGTGTAATGTTTTCCAACGACTTTTTCAAGTTTTCGAGGATATCTAGATACTCGCTATTTTTTAAATCATTTTCTCCAATGAAGATCAGACAGTAGTCTTGCATTGTGAAGTCTTTTAAATTGTCTTCGACGGTGCGTAACAACTCTTCTGTGGTAGCGTTATGTAGCAAATAATGACAGTAGTCAAATTGATTGTAGAAAACCTCTTCGATTAACGGCAGTGCACCTTTAGTACACCTACTACTCATTATAGCGAGTCTATTTTTATGTTTTGGTCGAGATACGCCTATTGGTTTTTTTGGAGCAACATTACTCAAATGTGAAGATGGTATCAGGTTTTTGTCTTCGACTGGCCCTTTCTGTTTTAGTTGTTGTGTTGGCTTATTTTGTGGAGTTGATGAGCTGTGTTGTGTTTGTTGAGTTGTTGTTGTGAGTTTGTTGAGCTTTGTGAATTTTGGGTTTGGTGAACCTGCTCGTATGTCTGTTGTTAAATTTTTAGTGGCTTTTTTTAAGAGCTCATATTTTTTAGAGATGTCAGTTACTGTTGATTTTAGGTCATTATTCTCAATTGACAACTGGTCTATCTCTTCATGTGCGGATAATAACTCAAGGTTAAGTTTTTCTATTTTACATTTTAGATCTTGAATTTCGTCACGTTCATCGTCGGATATGTTAGGCAGACTACTTGTGCTGCCACCTAGCGTCGAGTTAATCGTACTAGATTCATCGATTGTATTCTCTGTTAGTGACTTGGTTCTATTTCTACGCAGCGTGATATTTTCGAAAAAATTCATTGTTCCAAATAATAATGTTCACAAATCAAACTGGAAAAAGACTTGTCGTTGGCGCGGTTTGAACTCACGATCACTCGTGTGCAGCGTTAACATAGCCTGCAGTACGACCGCTAGACCAAGCGGACTTTGTCAATGGAGCTGAATTTGTTAACCAGTTGTTACTTTGGTTCGAGATAAGTAGTTAAATGTGTGGAGCGGGTCCAAAGGTCATTTCTTTGTTTTTATCGACTTACCCGTTGACTATTAAAAATTCTCCGTTTTTTTCCTTTTTATGTTCACACACACTTTTTAGTGGTTTTCGGCGTTGGATAATAGCATTTAAATAGTTAATGTGTTAACACATGCACTTGAGATGAGTATTTAAACTGTAGTCCACTTTTCACAGTACTATACCGTCTTATAGTAAATCGATTATATCTTCACTATTTTCCACAATTATCACTCGATAACATCGTCACACGTTTATTGTTGTTTATTTTCACTAACTGAGTAGTTTTTAACACTTAGTAACGATTGTTGTATTTTTTAACAATTTAAATACGGAGCTTATGTTTTGACAACATGCACGATCACGTACCCTCATACGATTATTACCTTTTACTCATCTAAGTATTACCTTTTACTTTGTGCAAGTTATGAAAATTAACTTAAAATGTGCACTGAATAACATTTTCTTACGTTAAAAAGGGAATTCTAGAAGCAGCATAACGCGAACTAAGCTCTTTACAGCAGTTTAGCTTTATTCGCTTCTTTACCTTCATGCTTAAACCTAAATGCAGCTTATATTTTATTTCATCATCGTTATTAAGTTCACTGTCTATTAGTGTTATAATAAAGATCGTTTGATTAAATAATTTTAGAGGCATGAGGAACAGGGTGTAAAGTTCACTCATCCTCCAGAAAAGTGAGGATCGTCCGACCAGACGGGTGTTGTGTCTGGTGGGCCACTGCCCAACGGTTGATGTCGGGACGTTGTACATATGCTAGTCGCGTGGTAAACTCTAATTGCGCGATGCAGGTTTGCGTGACGTCATGTCATTGATGCGTGGTTCATATGTGGCGATGTATATCGAAGAATATCGTGTGTTTTCCTGAAGTTTAGCTTCTTTCCTTAATATTCCTACTTCACTTACATGAACTACAGGAGTGGAAGCTGACACCATATGGGCTAACAACATGGGCCAACATTATGGGCTGATTATGATCGCTATCATAACCACCTACGATGTTATTCATAGGCTCATGTATTAATTTTATCACAGCGGGCAGGATATATCTAGCGAAACAAAAATATTAAGGATTTATATCGCTACTTACCGTAAACCTCTCATAACTTACGTCCCTCCAATGTTGGTGAATAATATAGTTCTAGGTACGTAACAATCGCGTGACAAGCTTCCTAAACCTCGCGTGTCTCTGATACTCTGTTTACACCGCGATACGGCTATCACGCCGTCAAACTTACACTGTTTACCTCACTACAACGTTATTCCGTCACCTTTCATTCAGAAGGGAATTAGAGATAAAATCAACAGAATTGTCGACACAATTGTGCAACCTTTGGGAACACTTGGGGCACATTGAGAATGGAATTAATGTAAACACTAGATTATTTAAAGGTTTTCGTGCGAATGCAGGGCGAGTCTCTAGGGTGCGTCCGTACGCAACGTTTATGTCTTAAATTTGTATTAGGTGGAGTCTTTCATTTTTATGATAGTTACGATTTTTGTGTGTTTGTTTTGGTTTATTAGTTTTGCCTGTACGAAGAAAACAGCAGCCTAAAATGCTAGTACCTTATTTTTGTATAATAAAAGAAAAAAACATAGACCCTGTAGATAACTAATCATTATTTTTTCTTAACCATACATTAGGTGTTTTGATGTTTATACATGTCTTAACTTCAAGCACCGTTTATAAATAAACCTAGCCTTGGTTAAATCTTGTTCCTATCGTTACTGTACTGCGCTCCTGTCATGCTACTAAAGTCGAGCAAAGATGAAACTGATATTCCTCAACTATGTAGTGCTTGTAGCGACGGGAAATTGTAAATATTATACTTTAGTTAAAAACATCAAGCTAGGAAGTTGTTTCTTCGGAGATTATTTTTCGTTTTCATCAAGTAATCATGTTTCAGTTTTAGTACAGCAGTAGACAATAGGTACAGTCAAATAACACGTATGGAAAATCCAAATGATTTTAACCTTATAGGAATTTTAAAAACTAAGGAGCTCGTGGCTAAGTAGCTAATAACAGCCGCACGGGTGGATCCGTCAGGTTTACTACGCTTGCCGGGGTTGGTCAGTGGATGGGTGACCATCTTTACATAGCGAGATTCCTCCGTGCCTCGGAAAGCACGTTAAGCCGTTGGTCCCGGCTGTTATTCGTGGATCTTTGACAGTCGTTACGGGTCGTCAGAAGCCCGAAAGTCTGACAACCAGTCTTACCAAGGGGTATCATATTACCCAGTAACTGGGTTGTGGAGGTCAGATCCACGTAAAATACTGGTATTCAGCTGCATCCGGTTAGACTGGAAGCCGACCCCCACATCGTTGGGAAAAGGCTAGGCAGATAGATAGGAATTTTAAAAACACAAAATTTATTGATGTATCCCCTTAAATACCTGGGTAGGCCTACGTTATAAGTGGTACAAATGTAGTTAACATCATCTCTATGACAGTATTGTATCTCTAGGAGTATAATAAGGATCGTATCAGGTACGTTCTGTAGTTTTTGCCAATTCATGGGAAAGACGTGAGTTTATGTACCTATGTAAATAGGTACGTATGTGTATCATCTCTATTTTGCAATCACGTTTCAAATTCTAAACTCTGTTGTTTAAGGTTCAAGAAGCGTTGTTTAATCCAAATTCTCACAATCGGCACCCAATATAACTACAGTCATATTAGTTGTGCCAATTATTAACATACCAAGTGCCCTTTCTGTACGTATGTAGGTACCTAGAGATCCTTCACATTAATGTTGAGATCTCTTATTGGGATAGCGATGTGGCAAGATTTTTTTTCGGGTATCGATAATTTTTCATTTGTTTTGCAATAAACAGTTAAGTACCTAACTGAAAACAAGGATTTAAAATAAGGTTGCGTAATTAAATAAATACTGTATTAAATCATAGCTTGTTATGTATTAATAACTAATATTCCATGCCTACCTATTATAAGAATTCCTCGTTCGCAAGGGAATGTAAAATAAATACATACTATCGTATGTAGGTTAAATAAAGTGTAAACATAGTGCCATAAACCCAACGAACTGCTGAATTACACGCTGTTTCATAGTTTGTAACAAAATATACGTGATATCAAATAATATTTCATTGTGAGCAGTTTAGCCACAACTTTACTTTTTACTGTTTAATATTACAGCCGCTTATTGATAATTTTATTATTGTTAAAGCTCGTGTTAAATTTCATAAATCGCTGTTAAATAGTGTTTTAGGTTTCAGCTGTTACAGATTATTTACTGCCTAAATAAACTTAGGTTATTGTATGTGTAGTATTTTTTGTATTGTTTTCAATCCTTTAAAAACTAATGACAGTAATTAAACAACGATAGTACCTAATCGATAAACTTTAATTTTCGAAGGCACATCACTAGAACAGAGGAGTCGGTAGGTATAGCAACAAAACTTTATCTACGCGTCGCCATTGATAATAATGAGAGCAACACTAGAAGCTGTGTTGTCAGGCACAAGTATTCGGTTACAGCCTAACGTTATCGTATTTTCATTTCTCGATGATTGTTAGACTTAGAGCTGTTTTTTCAATAACAGATACTAAGAGAGTAAATATGACAGTTCTATTCTTCAGTCTATACAAAAGCTGTCAAATTGAAATATTTATTCTTCAGATATGAGTTATCTGAACACTATTGAAAAAATAGCTCTTAAGTAAACAATATTCAAAAATATCATTAAATATATTGTGAAATATTTATTTTAGTCTTTAAACATAAATGAGATGCACAGACTTGTCATATAAAATAAAAACAAAAGACGATGTAAATTATTTAAAATTAAGAATAATAATAATGACATATAAAAAGAGGTTAGAGGCCTTCTTGTTGGCTTTAACAGCTATCGTGAAATATACGAGTGCCTACATACACGGTTTAAGGCTGCTTCAAACAGACGCGACACGCGATGCTAATTGCGTGCGACACAAAGGCAACGCTCGCTCGTCGTGCGTCACGCGGTGCCTGGGGGCCTACTCCCTAAGTCCGACCGTCTTTCCGTCCGTCCGTTTATCCGTCCGTCTGACATTACGATCCATTAAAACAAGTGTAAAAATTAAATTTTTCGGACGGGCAAGAACACATCGTGAGTAGGGACAACTGGCAAATCATGTTGTCATTCATACTTCGTTCGGGCCCCGAACCAATCATCCATCCGTAGGTGATACGGAGTAAGAAACGCCCGTAACTAAGGCCGAAACTACGGGCTTCGTGCTTAGGGAGTAGGCCCCCTGTATCGGGTACGATTCGCGTCGCGTGTCGCGCCTGTTTGCAGAAGCCGTTAAACGTTAGGATGGTTGTTCTAAGTTACACCCATTAGTACTTACATTATCTTATAGTTATAATATTTTGGAATTCTAATAATTGTGGGTACGGTCAGCAACATAAGACGATTAACACTGGTACTTTTACACATCATGTAAATTATGATATAATACAAAATGACTTGGTTATCTGCTTTTTTTTCTAAAATATCTAAGATTTTAGTAGATCTTTAAATTATTTTACTTCTGTTCCGATTTTAATTAAATATCTTGCTCAATAATTAAGATTTAAAAAACCGAAGTGATAATCGACTTTTGTTGCTGACTGTACACCTCTGCCCCACCCTTCAGGGAAATAAGGCATGGTATTATGTTATGTTGTGTATAATAAATACTCCATCAAAGCGGTATAGTTAAATCAAACTTTTTATGCAGAATCATACCTTAATAGTCAAATATCGTTAAAAATCCCAATAAAATTGAGCATCATTTCTCCAGAGTATTTTTTGCAAAGTTGTTTATTTACCTTATTTTAAAATTCAGAATTTAAAACACAAGAAGCCAGAACGCAAAGTCTTTTAAAACATTTTAAAATATATAAATAAACTTTACAAAACACTTTGTCTTTTGCCGCCAGCATAATTCTTAGTCAAGAACATTAAAAATATTCCCACGACAAATAAAACTGTTCTGAGGAGGAAATTTCAGTTTCCCAAAACCATTCTGCATTAAGTATAGGTAATTACCGGAACAATAGGTCTTTTTGCCCTTCGTTTTTCTCCGCCATGAATCGTTGCTATTCTTTCGCGTTTTCATTTTTATTTTCAATCATCTTCTTTTACTCAGTGGTAATTATAATAGGTATATTGTTTTAGTTGACATCATTATAATCAACTTTTTTTACTCGTGTTAAATTTTAACCACGTAGATAAAATCTATATTATTGTACTGTGCAGTCTCCTCATAAGGGAGGAGCTCGTGGCTAAGTTATAACAGCCGCACGGGTCGATCCATCAGGTTAAGCTACGCTGGTCGTGGTTAAGCCGTTGGTACCGGCTGTCATTCGTGGATCTTTGACAGTCGTTACGGGTCGTCAGAAGCCCAAAAGTCTGATGACCAGTCTTACCAAGGGGTATCGTATTACCTAGTTACTGGGTTGTGGAGGTCAGATAGGCAGTCGATCCATGTAAAATACTGGTATTCAGCTGCATTCGGTTAGACTGGAAGCCGACCCCAACATAGTTGGGAAAAGGCTAGACAGATTGATTGAGTCTCCTCATAAGAATCATCTTGTAAACCTGACAGGTTGCATTAGGCATTACATAATCAATATAAATTATCAATACTCATAAACTTATTTTATTGAAAACAAAATGAATGAAATTAATGAATGAATTTTAGTGTAGGCTAAAATTAACGATGTTTACACAGCACTAGATGTATACGTTACTGTAATTTTCCAGGGTCAAATTAAATTGAGTAGCGAAACTCCGCATACGTGACGGTTATCGATATCTTAAAAACAAAAAATAAATTAATTTGAAGTATAATATTTTTTTTGTTATCGACCGCATTAATTTAATGTAGGTATAGTCACTTGAAATATCAACACACAGACGCGATATCTAAACCACTAGGGCTGTAGTTTCGCTTAGCTAATTTAATTTGCCCTGTAAAGTCAACTCGTCCATGACTAGTCTAGCCACTATTAAGTTGTAAGTGCCGAGATTTGCCCCTCCACGGAGATACCTCGACTGACCCTTACCTCCCGCCGTATTAAGAGTTATGAATGTAAACTTGTTTTGTTTACGTTACCTACGTGTTAGTTACTTTGTGGGTCCCGGTAAAGGGGATTAAGAGATTACGTCAGGTCAAGAGAGAGCGCTGTCACGTCTACAGCCATCTCTGGTTAGATTGGCAAACTTGATTTTGTCTTTCATAATAATATTGTAGGTCAATTTCATCTGTGTATCTTAGAAAGTATTGGTCAGCCAGAAGGCATAATATTTCTATAGTTCTAGATAGCCAGTTCACTTTAGCTATCCAAACCCATAATCCAATATTTTTGTTTCCATATCCTGCAAAAGTCGTAAACAACCGGGGGTTCTGCTTGGTTGCACTAGCACAGTGAGAATCGTCGAAAAGAGGCATAATCGTCGGTCGGTGTCTCAAATAACGGGTCTCTGCGAGTTGGCCTCTCGCGTACGCCTTCCTAAGGCCCGGGACCCCGGGGTCCAGAGAAATATCAAATTGTAAGTGAATTTGGATTTGATCTTCATTTTCACTTTTCAGTTACCAAGCATCTCTTTCCTTATAAGGAATTAAACAAACATATTAAAATAATACGATAATTTCACCAAAAACAAAGCTTTAAACGCGGAAGATACCACTAATTCAATAAGTACTGGGGATTGTGTGAACAATCTAACAAACAGTCTACTCATTGTAATTTCACCCTTCCATTGTTTACGTACGGATCAAAATTCTGGTAAAAACAGGTGGAATGTCCGAGCCGATTGATTCTTGAAAGCCTTCGTTTAATTACTCCCTTAACAATCTAAAGCTCTCATATTTTTTCTGTATCCGGGCTCTGAAAATAGGAAATGTTAAACTTTTGATCGAGGAAAAGTTGTTCCGTTTTTATTTTTAGAGTCTCGAGTTTGGACGTTGTTGTGGGAGGAATGGGGAAGAATTGTTGTAAACCTGACTCAAAAAAATAAAAGAAATTTAATAAATAGTTGTGGGCTGATGGAACCGACCCTATCATCATCTGCGTAGCCTTTTCCCAACTATGTTGGGGTCGGCTTCCAGTCTAACCAGATGCAGCTGAATACCAGTATTTCACATGGAGCGACTGCCTATCTGACCTCCACAATGCAGTTACGGTAGTATGATACCCCTTGGTAAGACTGGTTGTCAGTCTTTCGGGCTTCCTACGACCCGTAATGTCTGTCAAAGATCAACGAATGACAGCTCAACGGCTTAACGTGCTTTCCGAGGCACGGAGGGGTCTCGGTATGTAAAGATGGTCCCATCCACAGAGCTACTGCGGCAAGCGTAGCTTAACCTGATCGATCGGCCCATGCGGCAGTTTTTTACTTAGCCACAATCCCCTTGGAATCTATATGGAACTTACCATATAACTGAAGAAAAATAAAACAGCCGTTCTTTTATCAACTCAGTCGTAAGTATTTCATCACGGAAAAAGAAAAAGGTGCCTACATATGTACCTATAGGTAACCTTAGGTATTGTGAAAATACCTATAAGGAGTAGAACTCCTTGACATAATCTGTGTTTCTTTATAATACCTAGGTACGTTACATTACATGGAAATCTTCAAGTCACGAATCATCACACTAATAATTATAAAGGCGAATGTTTGTGAGTGTGTGTGTGTTTTTATGTTTGTTACTTCTTCACGCTCAAACGGCTAGACCGATTTGGATGAAATTTTGGTATGTAGATAGCTTATACCCTGGATTAACACTTAGGTTACTTTTTATCCCGGTTTACGCGGGTCAAACCGCGGGACGCAGCTAGTAAATGACATACTTCTAGGAAACATGCACCATTTTCGACTACATTACCTGTCGCTTCAAATCAGGTGAGATAGTAGTGGACTGCCCCATTGGTCTGCTGAGCATGAGATCCAGGATTTGATTCCCGAGTCGATCAAAGTGTTATTGGGTTTTTCCATCTGGAATATCTCAGTCCGGAGTCTGGATTTGTGGCCGTTTAATGACCTATTACAGTGAACTCAAACATAACTAGCGAAATTTGGGGATACTATAGGTACACCTCTGCCTTACCCTTTAGGGAAATAAGGCGTGATGTTATGGTGGTCAAAAGCGAGCATGTCCTAGGTAAACAAAATCCTTTCCTTATTTGTTGAATCTGGCAATTGTCTCAACATCTAATAGCGCCAACAGGTCCCATTTCACAGGAAATACGGTGTGTTGGTTTTAAAGTTTGCCAAATTGCCCGAACATATGGTGCAGCCTGCCAAGAAGAAGCTAACAAGTTTTATATAAGTACTATCGGCTGCTTCGTGGTTTGCTTCCAAATGCTTTTGGACGTAAATAAGACTTTGATCGTTGATATATGGCTGGAGAAATGGGTGGTATATTTTTACGGTCGGTTTCCTGAAAATAACAGGGCAAACCCTTTCGATTTTTATCTTTTGATACCTAAACTTATGATCAAAATGTTGTTGACAGTGTGATTTTATTCAATTTGTACGTTCAAAAGAAAATCAGAACAATACTGGTGATTTATCTGAACTTCCATTGATCAGTTCTATTCTTAATTATGATGGCTTCAATTCTACTCTGCTATGGTTTGGAATCAATTTAAGACACACATCAACAACCATCTGCCTTTTACCAATAATTTGCATGCATGTAGCATCATATAAATTCCTTTATCTTGAAACATACTTTTACATATACTTACAGTCATTCCGGTTTAATTCTACGGCATTACATTCATAAATGGAGATTCAGAGACTGCGATACCAGTCAGCACGTCGTTTCAGACAATTTCACTGAAACCCCACACCCACTGAATTTTATTCACATAAATATTCCAAAGAGGAAAGGATACTCCAAACTCTTCATTGAATTTCCTAAATTAGTGCTTTGAATAGCCCTATTAATTCTAGTCTTTGTAAATAATGTTTCGTTCGGACTATACGGTTAGGTAAAACCTCATTTCTCGTCAAATATTAAACCAGACACGATACGTTGTGGTTTTTGGTCGAACGTGTTAAAAACTAATGAATATTTTAAAGAAATATCGGTCAGAAAAGTTATTGTAATTTTAACTGTGTTTTCTATATTTATGATGACGAATTTTGATCGAGTAATCGAGTGTCATAGTTTTAATTTTTAACGTCAATCGAAGCAAAACTTTTTGTCTAATTTAAAGTTCTAAATAAAGTTAATGTAAAATTATCCGTGGGGATTGGCGCCGATGGCCGAAATATAGGTTTTGCCTAGGTCGGCTACAGATGCTTAACTCATTTGTACTCAAAACTTTATTGAATTAAAAAAAAAAGTGTATTGCAATTGTCAAAGACCTGTTTATTAATGTTTCTAAAATGTCAGCTGGTTAATTTTTATTTTCAATATGCAGCTTACCTATCATATTTTGCGGTCAAAAATGACTCCACCTCTAGCAAAATATCAGTGACGCTAAAAAAAAATGTAAACCAATTCAAGCAACACAAAGCCTACTAAAATGTGTACGTAAACGACCAGAACGAAAGCCAAAAGCAATATTCTCGAACATCTACGAACATTTTCAGATTTTTTCGAACATTCTAAGCAACACATAGCGAGCCAAGAGGCCTCAAATGATTACAGCTAGCAAGTGTGTCTTCGACAGTAATGTGTGTCGTATGTCGTCGCCGCTGGAAGCTCGCCACGCCACGACGCGCGACCGCGCATCGCCCCATATAAGGTTTGCGTCACATGGATTTGTAGGGGATGCCACAGATTAACAAAATGAAGTGGGTCAAGATAATTTTTTGTAATACTATTGAAAACTAGATATATATTGCATAGCAAAATCATGGTGGATCCCTTGTAAAACAAGTGATTTCGCATGAGTATTTTGTTTTGTTTGCTAATGAATAGGTAGTGAACAATAAAACATGTTTTGAAAGAATAGTGGATATCTAAACATCCTGATGCAAATATCGCTAAGTGTTAGGCTATTCCCTAAGGCTATTCCATTCTAATTTTTATGCGATATCATGCCCTCGCAGTTTAAGCAGCTGTGGTCAAGGGTACAAAAATACTAGTGTAAGGATAGTAGTTTCTGGCTGTGATAACAAGTGGAGTCACCGCTTAACGAATATAAATTACTAGCTGTGCCCCGCGGTTTCACCCGCGTAGACGGTAGAAGGTAGAAGCTATCTACATACCAAATTTCATACAAATCGGTCAAGCCGTTTGAGCGTGAAGAAGTAAAAAACATATAAATACACACACATACTCACAAACTTTTCCCTTTATAATATTAGTGTGATAAACGATTATAAAAAAAATTACAATATCCCATAAGAGCAGAATTTATTTTACGACGAAACTTCATTATTCTGCTGCATTTTACATGATATCTTATACGCCATAAGCCACGCAAGTTGCCAATTTAACTTGCATGAATCATATATAAAAAAAAAACTCTCTTTTGTAAAGTTAAACATTTTGATATGTTTAACTTTTTAGTCTAGTTAGTTACTAGCTGCAAATAATACTCGGAAATAAATAGATTTTTGCATGACCAAATGAATAAAAAACACCATTGCAGCGATAACGCCTATTATAAGTTCTACAAAAACTCCAGTCATGCATAAAAATATCGAAAATATTCTAACAAAACTGCAAAAAAGAATGTGATTTTATTTCCAACAGAGACCTAGATAAAAATGCAAAATGCCCACCGTTTGGTGGACAGGCAACTAAATAAAATAAATTCAAAAGATTGACTGTCGCGTTAAGCCAACCCCCAGAGCTGAGTCCCAGCCTAACAAATCCAAGTTGGAATATTTTCAAGCTGAAATACCTACACTGTGTCAAATATTAGCAAATAGAACGATTCATATGGAATAGGTTTTTGTATTTTTTTTTTGCTTGTTTTCTATTTTATGATCGCAAATACTTCATCTTTATTGTAGGTAGGCACGTAATAATGTCAGTATTGTCACCTTTATACTTTAAATATGACGTATATTTGACGAAGCAGCAAGTAACGCCGTCTAGTTTTGTTACTGTTAAGTTAGTTAGTTAAGTTAGTGGAATCATAGAAGTTGTCGGATATGAGTGAGACTGGATGACGTCTGCCACTCGGGCCGACCGTAGCATTTACGGTTGCACGGGCTATCTTCTAATGACAGAAGATGATGTGACCATCCGCTATCGTACCACGTCCCCGACTAAGCTCTATGCTCGGACTTTTAATTAGCTGCAGTAAAATGACACTTCTTATCTGTCATTTCGTTAATAAAAAATGTTCCCATTTGATAGCTAAATGACAGTACCTACCACAGTACCTGACACTTCTAATATCATGTTGACATTAGAAGACACTTTTAATGTCATTTTGACATTAGAAGTGTGACTTTACTGCAGCTAATTAAAAGTCCGACCTATGCACGATGCGTTGCGGCGCCGCACCGCAAAGATTTCTTTCCCTTTCTTCTGCCGCACAAACAACTGACTTCGGTCTCGCGAGATGCAAGTCCGGTATACGCGATGCGACGCCGGAACGCACCGTATGGAAAGGCCCTATATGCCGGCACAATTCTAATGATATTGAAGCTAATCACTACTACGATGACCACTTGTGGTAAAGCTTTCCTGCGCCGTTATATTCATATTCCTGGTGCAATTGTGCTCACTAAAAGAAGGAAAATTAGTCTGGGTCACTGTTGGACACGGTGAAGAGGACCATACTATACTTGCGTTATTTCAATTCAATAAAAATTAATAAATCACAGGTTATACAATTAAGGCCCTGTTTCCCCCAACTACGAATAAGTTCCTATTAACTTACTTGGCAGATCATTTCATACAAATTCTGTTCCATTTTTGAATTTATTCGGTGAGTAGGGGCTATTCCGACATCGTCAAATAGGGCCTGAAGGTTTTTTTAAAGAAAGGTATAGGTAACATTACGTCACACCAAAGATGCAGACCAGAACCTATCAAAAGACAGGCTGGATAGAATTTAGAAAATACTGGACGGAAAATCACAGCTTTTCGTATTACCTAGACCTACAATATCTAATATCTGCCTAATAAATCGTGAAACCTGGCTCGGTTAACTGTCACAGCTTGTAGATAAACCTCAAAACCAAAACGGGGCCAAACGTCATACAAATCAAACTATCACTTACTCAAATTCAGACAACAATCTTAAGTTCAGCAAGCAACCATCTAAAATTGGAGCCTCAGAGACATTTACTAAATGTATGTACTCGGCTAATAACTATTGCCCGGAGTTTGCTCCAGTTCAGAAATCAAGAGACAATAGTGACGACCTAGAGTATGAATTAGACAAGCTACGGAAGCGTGACCTGCTAAAGTGAGCAGCGCGCAATATAGTAGTCAATTTAGTTTCTAGTTGGTCGCAATATCTAGGTTTAGGTAACATATTTAGATAGTTTGCAGCTATCGATGATAGACCATATAATTCTATTTCTCCTTACGTTCGTTTGTTTTATCCGTCTTAGATTATTGGGACATTAAACCATAGATCGATAGGTTTTTCTATCTCCATTATGGCAAAACTGGGAATAGATACAGGTTATTGGGTTCAGCCGTAAGACTGCTGCAGTTATCAAGTAAAATAAACAAGTTAAAACTTTGTACGTAAAGGAAATATAAAAAAGGACTGACAAGAGGGTACTCTTGTGATTGATAAGTGACGTAATTTTTACGTTATCAATAAATTATTAAAATCCGATCCCGGGTTTTTGCACCTCCCGACAATTTCCAAAAGTATCTGAGAAAGAAACAATTTGTATGGTAAATAAACGGTCTATTTGTATTGTCCATACTCTCAGGCGGCGAGAGCAACACGGGAGCTAATTGTAACCGTGCTCAGGTGACATTTGTGCTAACATGTTCCAAGTAGGCTACCTTCCCGCCCATAACACGGCAGTTACTCTTAAGTGCATAACTTTGGACTTTGCCTAACTTTATTGTACCCAAATTGTAGCACAAATGTAGAAACAAAAGAAGGAGGTTTCGAATAGATAGGATTACTTTTACCATTACTAGCTGGATCTAAAAAAAAGTTGCTATGAGGTCTTCGATGGAACGAGCTCGCCCAGAATGCCTGTTCACTCTTACTTTGAAGGCAGACGGGTTATATGTGGAAAGGAACACAGATGCTGGCAGAGAATCCCACACTTTGGCCGTGAGCATAATAAATGTGGAGGAAAACCAGGTCGCTTAGTTTTTAAGTTTTGTGCCCTGGCTGCAGGCCTTAATTTATTGAGGCACCCACAGGGAAGTCTGGTTAATCAGTCGACAACCTCCCTAGGTTGACCTACGAGATGTCGTTTCCCAAAATAAAAAACTGGGTAGACTGGTCGGGACATTATAGTATTAGATTCACACTAATATTATAAAGGCGAAAGTTTGTGAGTGTGTGTGTGTGCGTATGTATGTTTGTTACTTCTTCACGCTCAAACGGCTGGACCGATTTGGATGAAATTTGTTACGTAAATAGCTTATACCCTGGATTAACTCTTTAAACGTCGATTGACACCCAGGTGTGCAGATAAAAATAAGAAATCTATTGTGTCTGCTAATTGGCGTGCGACCGGTTAACACATAGGCTACTTTTTATCCCGGTATACGCGGGTGAAACCGCGGGGCGCAGCTAGTTTGTTTTATAATTACCGGATATCTTACAAATATCTCTTCAAAGAACTGTGCATTTTTTTTTTTAGGTTTAATAGGATACCGCAGTAGCTCGCAAGATTGAACTCTTGAAATTAAGTTTGACTTAGTACCTACCTAAGAATACAAAGAAATCGTGGGAGTAGAATTATTTTAGTATACCTAAAGCTAAAATAATTCTACTCCCACGATTTCTTTGTAACTTCTTATAAAATGTCTATGTAGTTAGGAACTATTTAGATACCAAGTTTATAAAGAAAAGTTGTGGGTTAAACACAAAGTTAATTGCTAGATTGAGTTGTTTCAATGTCATTGGGTGACAATGGGTCGCCCACCTTATGGCCAGTTCAGGCCAGATTTCAGAGTCTTCGTCATCATCATTATCATTCTATTATAATGTTCTCCTACTGCTGAGACACAAGCTTCCTCTTCGTGGAAGGAGTGGGCCGTAATCCACCACGAGGGCCCAGTGCATTCATGAATCTTTGCTTCTAGGACTTGCCGATTTCCTCACGATGATTTCCTTCACCGTTTTGAGAGCAGTGGTGATGAAATAATCCTGTCAGGGTCTAAGCCTACGACCTGCAATTCGAAAGTCGCGGCATGTTTTCAGATTCCAATTTCAGAGTCTTATGTGCCAGTAGTTGCCTACACATGCTTGGTGGCAAAAAGTCAACTTCTTCTAAAAACTCGCTATCGTTGAATCCACAAAAAAACCGGCCAAGTGCGAGTCGGACTCACACATGAAGGGTTCCGTACCATAAACACTCCTGATTACACACACAGATTACAGATTTATTATTAGAAAATAATGGTTCACGGTTTATGCCTATGGTTTATGTTTATGAAATTGAATGTTTTTTTTTTAATTTTTATATTTGAGTTGATTGAATGAAAGGTAAATTGCGGTTTACGATTTATGACGTATTAAAAAAAACTACTTAATAGATCTCGTTCAAACCAATTTTCGGTGGAAGTTTACATGGTAATGTACATCATAATATTTTTTTTAGTTTTATCATTCTCTTATTTTCGAAGGTACAGGGGGGGACACACACATTTTACCACTTTGGAAGTGTCTCTCGCGCAAACTATTCAGTTTATATTAGAAACCTCAATATCATTTTTGAAGACCTATCCATAGATACCCACACGTATGGGTTTGATGAAAAATTTTTTTTTGAGTTTCAGTTCTAAGTATGGGGACCACCAAAATTTATTGTTTTTTTCTATTTTTATGTGAAAATCTTAATGCGGTTCACAGAATACATCTACTTACCAAGTTTCAACAGTATAGTTCTTACAGTTTCGGAAAAAAGTGGCTGTGACATACGGACGGACAGACAGACATGACGAATCTATAAGGGTTCCGTTTTGCTACGGAACCCTAAAAATCGCACATAAAGCTTCCTAAACGTGATTCAGTTACCGAGAACATGACGTTACTGACAGCCCTAATGTCAGTTGTGTCCACTTGCATATTCAGTTATCGAGAACGTGCTCTCATTGGCTGGCTTCCAAATTGGCCTCACGCTCGCAATATGGCCGTATGGACTACATAATTGTTCTACGGCGCAAACCTAGTAAACATCACGTCTGTTGTTGCCGATTTTCACTTTCTAGAGTCTAGAATAATGAAATTACTCGCCAAGTTCAGGTGAGCGGATTAATTAATGGAAAACAGTTCGATTAGCTGTTTATGGCTGTTTTTGTGTTCGAATGTTCGATGTTCGAAAACTTATTTTTTGTTTCTGTTTGCTGTTTTATGTTTTGGTCGAATGGAGTTTCTGTAATAGGTTATTAAAAATAGTGTTATTGCAAGTTTTTAATTGACTTTAACTTATTTTATGGTAATAATACTTTAGGTTACTTACATAGGTAAAAAATCCAGTTGTAATGAAGACAGTGGGACTTACCTGAAAAGATAAATTAAGAATGAAATCACAGTTGAAAAAGTAAATTAGTTAAGTATTACAATTAAAAACCATTTAGGCACACAAAATACGAAAATTACTCATCTTAGATTCTTAATTAAATATCACTATTAAAAAACGGATCATTATAAAAATCAGAGATACAGTGAACTGCCCTACAATTAAGCGCTTGAATCGCTGTACCGGTCGCTTCCTCAAAAAAACTAATAATGAGGAGCTGAGCTCTGCCCTCTAGGCAGGGTATCGATACCACCGCACAGGGAGAATTACTAACGATGCTTTACGGCCTCATTAAAAAGGCCAATGCTTCAGAATATTACATTTAAGCTCTGGCCGAATCCCGTAGGTGTTTTGAGTTACATAATATTTTTGTTTTGTTTTATGTTAAACCTGTACCTGTAATGAATTGCTAACCATGAGTCCAGTACCTACTCATGTTGCTATGGAACAAATTATGGGTGCGATTTAATTAATGCTTCATCAATAGGAAGTTTGTTTTATAAATCTGAATAATACCTACACACCAAGTGTGATAATAATTAAAGAGCCTTCAGAAGTAGAGAGATAAGGCTAAAGTAATCCTCTGATAGGTATATGTATTTGGCCCTGCTACAACAATTTTATTAATATTTACTGCTAATATTGGCTGGTAATATTTTCTACTACCCAAGCAATTGACATACAGTTCATCATCACCTGTCTAGCCTGTTCCCAACTATTTTGGGGTCAGCTCCCAGTCTAACCGGATGCGGCTGAATACCAGTTTTTTACATGGAGTGGCTGCCTATCGAACCTCCACAACCCAGTTACTTACTGGGTATTACGATACCCCTTGCTAAGACTGGTTGTCAGACTTTCGGGCTTCCGACGACCCGAAACGACTGTCAAATCCACGAATGACAGCTGGGACCAACGGCGGTCTTGGTAGGTAAAGATGGTAACCTATCCTCGGACCAACCGCGGAAAGCGACCTGTGCGGCTGTTATTACTTAGCCACAAGCCCCACAATTATATGTCCACAATTGACATAATGTATGTTCGGAAATCCTGCCGTAGAAAAACAATCTTACGATTGTTGTCTATGGTAATTACAGCACCTCTACATGAAAACAACAAACCCCCATGTCATAAATACAAAACAATACAAACTGACAACTCGATTGGAAGTCACACTTAAGTCACCACAAATAGATTTTTTCTCCTCACAATCCTTGCACGAGGTGTCGAGAGCTACTCTCGGGATCTGTCCCCTGTATTTTAAATCACACCGTCTCTCTAAGGATATGTCACGATCGTGCGAGATAACTCGCAATAGATATTGAGGTTTCAGAATACACTATTTTAGTTACGATTTTGTCGTAAATCGGTCGTGGGATATTGTAGATTTGTTTTGTTTGCTTGTATTATGGATTTATGTATATTTGTGTAGAAACTGGCGTATATATACATACATGTTTTATTATACAGCATTTATCAGAAGGGTGTGGTTATATTTAAGTGTGGTACAGACCATCAAACTGAACAAATTTTTCCATGGGGACCAACATCGTAATTGCGAAAAAATAATCAGCTGTTCCATACCTACATTTGAGTCGAGAAGTATTGAAGTTTTCTCATTGAGATATCTCATCTCACTAAGATATTGAAACATCTCATTCAAGATTTGATTGAAAACAAGAAAATAGCGCCGGTAAAATTAGTTTCCAAAATGATTAGAGTATGTACTTAACTCTATTGCATTTGGCGAACTGGTATAGTACACCTCTGCCTTACCCTTCGGGGATTACATGGCGTGGGTGGCATGATGTTAGGTATATTATTTTATGTGTTAACTCTCAATTTTCTGGAGACTTTTGTAAGGGTACCTACCGTATCCAAAGGGTGCCAACGGGACCCTATTATAAGGCTCCGCTAACCAACCGGCCGTCCGTCCGTTTGTCACAGGCATGTATCTTTTGAACTGTAATAGGTAGACACTTGAAATTATCACAGAAAGTGTACTACTATTGCCGCTATGACAAAAAATAAAAAATAAAGTAAAAATTGAAACGGATCCCCCGTTTAAATTTTTACTTTATTTTTTATTTACCTACAAGAAACGCGTTAATGAAATATGTAGTGTTAAATATTGTGGTGGTACCCTTCGTGTGCAAGTCCAACTCGTATTTGGCCGGTTTTTTTTTAAATCATAACATTATTTTAAACTATCAAAAAATCTCCTGACAAACTTATTTTATAACTCCGTCTCCTAGATTAAAATATCTAATGATGAATGAATAAAGACTGTACAACACTATTATTGTAACATTAGTGACGTTCCAGTGAACCGGGAGTTTATTTCTTTGATCGGTTCGCAAAGGAAATGATTTCATTGTTATTCTTTTTGTATTAGTACTTAGCTTTTTATAAATAAAAGGGAAACACATCAAAAGGAAGAAAGGAATGCTTTTATCGACGGCATTTTAGGCGCAACAGCTGTCCTAGAGTGCCACAGTACCCATGTAGGTTCAATACCCCTCGAGAAAATAAATACGATACCTATAGGTTCCATATAAAAATGTAGTAATTGTTTTTTTTGTGTGTCATGAGTTTAAAGGCACTCGCAGAGAGGCTATATGCGACAACGCGATGCGACTCTAGTAGAACAATTTGTATGGAAAAATGTATAAACTTCATGTAGTGATAAACTTCATGGAAATTGTTGTAGGTACCAGAATCGCGTCGCAGCGTATAAGCTTGAACAAAAAAGAAAGCATGCTTGTAATTTGAATATAGCGAAACCTACATAATACAGGGTTATTGGTAAAACATCAGCAACTTCTTAAGGGGTCATTGTACTCATCATTTGAACAACTTTTATTATGGGATCAAACCTGAAATCACGAGTTTGATATAGATAAATGTACTGGACAGCTGATTTTTTTTCGCGATTTCAGGTTTGGTTCCATAGTAAAAGTTGTTCATAATGATGATTATAATGACCCCTTAAGAAGTTACTGGTGTTTTACCAATAACCCTGTATAACTACAATATATTTGACCATTTTGTGTGTGTTTTTATTTATCAATCAATCAAAGCCTTTTCCCAACTATGTTGGGGTCGGCTTCCAGTATAACCGGATGCAGCTAAATACCAGTACTTTACATGGAGCGACTGCCTATCTGACCTCCACAACCCTTACTGGGTAATACGATACCCCTTTGGTAAGACTCGTTGTCAGACTTTCGGGCTTCTGACGACCCGTAACGACTGTCAAAGTTCCACGAATGACAGCCGGGACCAACGGTTTAGTGTGCTTTCCGAGGCTCCGTGCCTCAGAAAGCCTCGGTATTTAAAGATGGTCACCCATCCACTGACCAACCCCGACAAGCGTAGCTTAACCTGGATTGACTAGTGCGGCTGTTATTACTTAGCCACGAGCTCCTTTTATTATTTATTTAGGATCTCTAACAAAGACCCATCCACTAACATAGACTATTTGACAAGAAAAAAGTTTTCACACATCTAACTTCACCTCACCAATTAAGATAAAACAACTAATTGTTCTACAACATTATAAAGGCCTCAAATTAACGTTAATTTGACATTCAAGCAGTCGGAATCGTCAAAGAGTTTCAAAGTCCTAGACACGTTTATTATAACCGAGTTTAGTAATATAGACTCAAGGACTTGAGTGAGTTACGCATACTAATGTGTTGGTTGTTAAAATATATGATAACGTTAGGTTTTAGTTGATCTGAAGTGTACTGAAGGCGCGGTTATAGATGACTACAATAACCGGGTAACCGTCACGAGTGAATTAAATTTGAGACGATTTTTGTTTGCGTTTTTTTTAATATTTTACCTAAAAAAACTTTTTTACAAAAACAAAAACCGACTTCCAAAAAAAACACTACAAATTGAAAAATAACTTTAATTTCGGAAATCAGTGTCTTTGGATCTGTATTTTAGTTTTTTGCCACCGACTTCCGAAATTAAAGTTATTTTTCAATTTGTAGTGTTTTTTTTGGAAGTCGGTTTTTGTTTTTGTAAAAAAGTTTTTATTTTTCACTTTTTAGTGGTTCAGTTTGTAATTTATCTAAGTTACAATAACCCAATGTCAGCTGCTCATCACGTTTTACAAAATGTTGCTTTTCCCGATGCAGGGCCGTTAATTGTTGAGGAGTTCTCCTAGTAAGAACCAGGAGAAATGGAGCTCATGGTGAAGTCACCATAACCATTATTTTGACGAGCATAAACCATATTAAAGTAATCGAATCGCAACCTGTTATATACTTAGATATAATTGAGTATTTCCGATGGCCCTCTGTGGTCTTCATCATCAGTTCCAGCTCACCGAATGGTACTTTCCGAGAGCAAATGCACGAGTTACTATAAAAAATACCGAAATCGATATAGGTGTGCCCATAAAATTTGAGGGTTTCCCTCGATTTCCATGGGATCCCATCATCAGATCCTGACTTGATGATCATGGGACCACTTGGGACGTATACCCTTTCGAACAAAAAAAGAAAAATCCAAATCGGTCTAGCCATTTTCGAGTAATCGGGGAACATACATAAAAAAAAAAAAAAAAAAAAAAAAATCCGACGAATTGAGAACCTCCTCCTTTTGGAAGTCGGTTAAAAAGTCAGCATCTATGACACATAATAATTTATTTACTTACACAAAAAAGTGCCGCATGTTCGAATTTTTTTCGTAATTTATTGCACAAACATACCTGAATTAATTACTTTATAAATTAAACAAAACCGCCGACGTACCAATATATTAGGGTTTAATAATAAAATACAAAACGAAATGTTTTTAGTGCAAATAAATTACGGTTCACAGATTCAGAGAGACAGTTTAGAAGCACCTATATTTTCCATTTCGAGCATCGTCTCTCCTACCTTAAGGCGAAAGCGCCAGGGTAGGCCGCGAAATTCAAAATTTCTTACGTTTTATGCAATTTGTAGGTCAGTGTGAGCTTGTATGTTGATTAAAATATGATTCGCGGCCGTAGCTAATATGGCTTTATAGAATTATAATCATTAGAATCAGCAATACAACTCCATAAGTTAGCATTTACCTCAAACCTCATGATTTCATGAAATCGCTAGATAAAGCCATATTAGCTACGGCCGCGAATCATATTTTAATTAACATACAAGCTCATACTGACCTACAAATTGCATAAAACGTAAGAAATTTTGAATTTCGCGGGCTACCATGGCGCATCATCCTTAAGAGGTAAATATGTGCCATGCTTGAATGCACACCGTTGAGACTGCAAGTTTACAGTTCACAAGTTACTAGTACAGCGAAATAGAAGCGATTCCTACGTTTGTAATCGTAAATTTATATTACATCTGTTCGTGTTGTTCCCGAGACTTTGTATTTTTAACCGACTTCTAAAAAAGGAGGAGGTTCTCAATTCGGATGTTTGTATTTTTTTTTTATTTTTTATGTTTGTTCGCGCATAACTCCGTCGCTTGCCCACCGATTTGAAAAATTATTTTTTTGTCGGAAAGGGTATACTTCCCAAATGGTCCCATTTTTGTCAGAATCCAGTTCTGATGATGGGATCCTGGAGAAATCGAAGGAACTCTTCAAATATTATAGGCACACCTATAGCGATTTGGGTATTTTTTATAGTAGCTCGTGCATTTGCTCTCGGAAAGCACCACTTGGTGAAGTGGAACTGATGATGAAGACCACAGATGGCTACCGGAACTACTCAATGATAAATATTTCACGGGTTGCGATTCGATTACTTTAATATGGTTGCTAAGCAATTTCCGCTCGTCACACAATGCGTATGCTGAGTGGTTGTTGAGGAGTTCTCCTGGTTCTTACCAGCAGAACTCCTCAACAATTAACGTCCCAGCATCGGGAAAAGCAATATTTTGTAACGTGTGATGAGCAATTGACATTAGACTATTGTAACTTATACAAATTATAAACAGACCCACTAAAAAGCGAGAAATAAAAACTTTTTAACAAAAAAAAAAAACCGACTTCCAAAAAGCACTACAAAGTGAAAAATAACTTTGATTTCGGAAGTCGGTGGCAAAAAAAAAGAAAGTAAATAAAAAAACGAAAGACACCGACTTCCGAAATCAAAGTTATTTTTCACTTTGTAGTGCTTTTTGGAAGTCGGTTTTATTTTTTTTTGTTAAAAAGTTTTTATAACTTTTCTATAAACTAAAACCCGATGTACTGATTTCTTCCGGAAGGTTTATGTATAATACATATACACACACATGGCTGGTTTATGTATGTGTGGGCAGTGGGCTGCATCAATTGGGTACCCCAGTTGTATTTAAATTTTAATACAACTGGGGTACCCAATTGATGCAGCCCACTGTACATTGTAAGTCTATCACGCACCAGTGGCGTACCTAGTATTATTAAATATCAAAATAAGGCTAAAAAGATAGGTGACCAGATTTTGTTCTATTATTTTTAAACATCCTACTATTCTACTAATATTATAAATGTGAAAGTTTGTATGTTTAGATGTTTGGACGTTTGTTACTCAATTACGCAAAAACGGCAAAACGGATTTTTATTACCTGGATTAACACATAGAATACTATTTATCCCGGTAGTTAGGATAATTTCCGACATCCAGAAGGGCGAAGTCGCGGGCAAATGCTGGTTTAATAATACAGTAAATTATACTTTTCTCCCTTTTTTAAATTAAAGTTTGTAAAAGTATCGATTTTTCAGAACATTGATTTAATTCGTGTTTTTTTGTGCATTTTTCCAATGTAAAATGAAACTTGGTGCTTACGAATGATACTCATTGTTATAGTGTATGGATAATAGTTAATTAGGATTATGAATTTGAATTTTCGATTTCTTACGTAAATGTTCATAGAAAACGAATTTCTTAGGTCCGTATTACAGAAGGAAACTCAAGCATTAACCTTTGTTTAAATCTAGTTTAAAACTAGTTTCAACCAATCAAATGGCTTGAATCTAGTTTTAAGTAATGCTTGAGTATAAATTGAGTGATGTTCTTAATAGGGACCTTAGATTGCGTTGATTATAGTGAAACTTCGCAGACGTGAAGAGTATTGATATCTTATCACGATAAAATTTAGAAAAAAGATGTTCTTTTTTTGGGGTCAACGACCGCTAGTAGAAAGTAAAAAAATAATCAAATCAATATTTGTTTTAGTTTTATCATGTTTAGATATTTAATTTTGACCCTGAGAAGCATGCTGTAGCTAAGTTGCAAAACTAAATGAGAATACTAGTGTGTAAAGTACGTTGACCTCTCTCATGATATAATAATATATAAATAATGAACAGGGTTTTCGTAGAAATCGTCTTAAGCCAATCCTATTGTGGTCTGTTTAGTGATTTTCTAAGTAATTTTTTTTTTTTTTTTTGAGGGTGGGAAATCATCAAATAACTTCTCCCGCTCTGGGTGGAGCGGAAGGACGTGTCAGACTTTTACTGACTAAAACCCACCCGTGTTCCTTCAGTTGCCTATGCCAGGGCCACGGTATCTTCTTCAAACTACCCGCGACCCCAGCGGCATTTTCTAAGTATATGAGCTTTGCATTATGCAGCCTTCTTATGTAAGCTCTTTGTCTCCTGCAGAAGGTAATGCTCAGTGATTCCATTATACCAACAAAATAGCATTTTGGAGGCATTAGCGGTGTTGTTAAACAAATAAAAACAAATACAACATTTTCACAGGATCGTAATTACCATGCTCAGACAAAACAAAGCGACTCATGCTATACAACGTGTCGTTTTACATTCCCGTCAAAAAGCGTGTGGTACAGACCATCAAACCGAACAACTTTTTCCATGGCACCAACATCGTAATCGCGAAAAAATAATCAGCCGTCCTTCTGTCGTCAGTTTTCTATAGGACAGTTGAAAGTTTTTTCGCGATTACGATGTTGGTCCCATGGAGAAAGTTGTTCGGTTTGATGTTCTGTATCACACCCTGAAATTTGACGAGGATGCAAAACGACACGTTGTATTACTGCAACATCGCATCACGTGTATGTAACCCTTTCCGTTGTACCTCCTAACAATGCATACCACCCTAGTACAACAGAGGGCTTAGTGCGAGTTTTCATACTTACTCGATCACGTTAACGTAAACATCAATTTGTACTGAATCTGAATAAGCGCCTTCTGGTGACTAAAATGGAAAACACAATTATTCCATAAAAATTGACGTAAGGTAAAGTTAACGTAAACGCGATCGAGTAAGTATAAAAACTCGCACTAAGCCCTCAGAAAACGCTGCCTCGTTGACGTAGTGGTCGCAAGAGCTACGGCTGAGCATGAGGTGCTGGATTCGACTCCCAGGTCGAGCATAGTGTTACCGGGTTTTTCCGTCAGGAATTTCTCAGTTGCAGCCCAGGTATTTGTGCCTGTTTGGTGGCAATAGGCTCGGCCTCTATTGTGTGTGTACTATAGGTACACCTCTGCCTAGCCAGGGGAAATACAGGCGTTATGTACTGTTATGTACAGACGCCAGCAGGTCAAGCCACTCGAAACTGCCAAATTTACCCAATCAACCTTGAACCTAATGCTTTAGCGATAAAGATGAAAATCTATTAAAGAAATTTGACATTTTTTTTTTAAATTTACTTACTGAAATTACAATACAGCGGTGTTTTTTAAGTCTAAACTCGCCAAACTTTTACATTTGATGGCGAGAGGCGCTCGTTTACATTCAAAACAATGAACCACCTGACGTACACACAGCAGCAGATCAAGCTACTACAAACTCAAATGTTCTCATTCGATTTTGAATTTAACTACCAACATTTTAAGGTTTAAAATCATTTGGAGAAATTTGATGCCCGGCACAACCCGATGTGCTGTTATCTGTACATACCTACTACTTATATATGTATTATCCTGTTATACTTATCTTATAAAATGTTTTATTTCTGTTTGCTATCCTGTATAATGTTTTTTAATTTTGTATTAAGTGATCCTTTACTAATTTTTACTTTAAAAAAAATACATATTGTAGTAGCTTGATGTGCTGGCGTCTGTACAACAGAAAACTCAAACACATCTACCAAATAAAATGTATATCCACGCTTCAAAGCACAGACTCCCGGGAAATCTTAATTTCATAAATTAAAAACATCCTAGAAACGTGGTGAATAAAATATTATCTTTTTCATGATGTTCTACATTTTTTAATACGATGCCTGCAGGCTTTCCGCAAACCAGTTGAATTAACAGAGCTCTGCTATTCTTTTCATTTGAGCTGTATATTTTATTTTCTGAACAAACAGACGGAAAGTGTTACGTTGGCTTAATTTGGTTTGGGAGACAATAATAATGAACAAACGTGATTGTGAACAATATTAAAATGGTAACTAACTCCCAAACACTCTCTGTGTACCTAAACTCCCCTCTAACTCTCTGTATACCTAGTTATGTATGCTAACATGTAGGGTCAGCCACAGAAAGTTGTTTTCAACGACAAGAATAATTTATTTATTTTTCTACAATATTTGTGCCATAATCATATTTATATCAATGTTACAAAAAAAACATTAAGTAGGTACTAGTAGTTCTGCGAACAGTAGACCTCGCCATCACAAACTTCTTTGCAACAAAGAATATAGCAGTAAAGTTATTTAAAACAGGTTATTTTAATATTTACCATGTTTTTTGTTTATCATCAGATCTTCACAAAATGTGACGAACTTAAAGTAACTTTCAAATAAAATAAAAAACCATCGACATCGGATCTCATAAGGCGGAGATATCCAGCAGCCCCCTTTTTGCCCCTTTTTAGAGGAAGTACCACTCCAATAAAAAATCCCCGACGACAAAAAAATCTATAAAGTCGTAAAATCCGTAGACCAAGTTTCGTCCAGATCGGTTTTAAAATACGACCTGTAGAGGAGTAGCAACAAACTGCCATACGAAAGAAAATTTTGACAGCAGGCAGACATGAAGCAGAGCTTCGCTCGCTACGATCGCTCAGTCTATTACTACCTACACATTGAGTACTTAATTACAGATAGACATTGATACAGTAGTGAAGACCACAAATAGATAGACAACCAAATAAGTTCTTGTCGATGTATATAATTTTTTGTCGCTACGTATGTGAAGGTATATACGTTATATTCATGACGTCATGTGAAAGTCACAGGCACCGCTGTTTTATTCATATATACGACAACACGAGCATGAAAGCGTTGCATGCACGCATGTTACGATTGCTTTGAATAACTTTAAATTTTCCACGAAGTTTCATGCACACACTATAAATAAAACCATGTTATAGTACATGTATTATTACCTACACACACGCTATGGAGGTACCCAAAATAGTAGACGAATTATTTCAATATCTACCACAGAATTTAAAATGAGACCAAAAATTATACTCGCGAACAAATTTATTTATTTATTTATTTATTTTAACTTTAATTAGCACGGTTAAAAACCAATTACAATAATTAAAGACACATATACACAGAAAACAAAATTTGTAAAAATAAAAAACAATCAAAAAATTTGCAATAGGTACTTTCATGAATCCCTCTCACAGTACTTCTGACATGCCAATAATATCTTCGTCCATTCATCCGCAAACAGATCGTTTGTTGGATTAGAATCCAAGAGATCATTAAGTGCGGTCAGAGTGCGAGGTACTGGGGACTGAGCACGCGCAACAGTGCGACATGGGGGCACAGCAAACAGCCTGTGTTTTCTGCCGCGGCAGTAATTGTCTGGGACGAAGAAGCGAGCCAGGACAGCATGCAGATCAGGTGCATCAATAGTGCCACGGAATGTCTTGCAGGCTATAGTGAGCTGTATTAGATTCAAAAACGTATTCGGTACAACTTCTTATATAATTATTTTATCTTAATTAAGTACTCTTGAGTGCACTTAAATAACAAACTTTATATTAATAATGGTGTGAATAAAAAAAGACAAACTGTTCTCAAGAACGCGTGATGTTTTTATTTCAAACACGAGTGCTTGGCCTGGATTCCTCGGTTGGCAAAAGTGTAATACTATACTTTTGTAATGATAAAAACTTTCCAGACAACAGTCTGTTGATATAAAAAGTATTTTTAATAGTGAAATGTGCTTCCGTTGGATTTCTCGTAAAAATACTGTATTAAAGTACGCAGTTTATTTCATACTTGGTATAGTCCGCGAGGTCTAAGCTGAGCTTTGCATTTGTGTGAGTGCACATAGATAGTGTAGGTGTGACGTCTGGCATAGAGCGCGACGCATTCTCTATTTGGTTTAAAACCAGAGGGGCAATTCTCGTACCTAAAAACGTTCACAATCTCATGCCAGCGTCAATCAAATGTCAAAAATGTAGGTAAACGCTATACAATTTTTGACAGATTGAGTCTTGAGATGATATTGCGAACGTTGTTAAAAATACGAGAATTGCCCCTCAGTTTATACTGCTTTTTGGCAATCGGCTTTTGTTCTTTTAGTAAGAGAAGCCAAGACCAAAACCATGTCGCATCGTTGTAAAACGTAAAACGATAAGACGATTGAAGATTTTGTCTTACGTAGAACGATAAGACAAAAATTTTGGTCATGGGCCTCGTACCATTTTGGTGATCACTCACACAAAAGCAAAGCTCATCTTTGGCCTCGCGGACTGTACTTTGGTACAGAATACTAGAATAAAGTTTACCTTTTTAATTTGTCAAGTGAAACGTATATTATAAAGAATCAAAACACAATGGGCGTTTTCATAATTTATAACGTGACGATATATTATCGTGGTCGTCCACGGCATCACGTCACACGGAAGTAAAATGTATGGAAATATGAAGACGCTTTTTTCTGTCAACGACAACATTATAATGTGCACGTTATAAATGTTGCATACGTTTTATTGACGTGGACGTGGACGTCCACGATATTAATCATAACGCTAGATATTATAAAAGCGCACAATGGATTTTTTTTTAAACAATTCACTGATAGGTAAGTAGGTTCTAAATGAAAAATTCATCAAATTACATTAACTTGGACATTGATCCCTTTAAAACTATTAACCAGAAAAAAATACAAAAAAGAATGTAGGTACGTGTCGACTTGAGAACCTCCTCCTTTCTATCAAATCAAATCAAATCAAATCAAATTTATTCAAAAATATAAGGACTAACGTTAAATACGTAAATATCGTCGGTTTAAAATGGGATAAATTGCTACGTTGTGCTTACGACGCTAGCAGAAAATGTTACATAACAGCGATCGGCTTATCAAAACAAACATAATATAATAGTAAAAAAGAGATATCAATATAAAGTGTGTTTTTATCTTGCGCGTACTAAATGTAAAATAAAAGTAAAATGTCTGAAGATACATTTGTACCTAACGCAAATTGCCCTGTATACCAAACAACTTCATATTATTTAAATTATTTCTTCTCTCCTTAGCTACAGAGAACAATTTTGCATATCAATCGCATTTGCAAGTTACAATCTACATTCATGGAGTGTAGATTGCTTGCCAATACACTTACTATGTGTAAAATGTTCAAAGAAAACATGTAAACTTGAGATTTATGATGATAAAATTACATTTTGTACAATAAAGTATTCAGCAGTTACCTTTCCAAAATAGACAATGCTACAAAGCGGTGAGATAAGTTTAAAAAAAACGTACAAAACAAATAAACAGCATACTGCTGTCACCAATCCATTAACGACGCGTGGTGATTTTACAAATATGAATGCAACTATCAGTCACCAAATTGGTAATTGAATTTATCTCGTAAGCTTCCACTGCGCAGCTACACAGAAAATAAATATTGGCTAAGCGGTAGGAATAAAAAACCATACATTTACTCAACATTTTTTTTTATATTTTTTTTATTCTAAATAAACTGGAGAGTAAATGTACAGAATAAAAAAAGTGGTTTTAAAATTTACACGGTAGTGTCGAAACGCAAACGGTTAGTTTGTGCAGCTACGCTACGTAGCCGCGTAGCCGCGTAGCACCGTAGCCGCGTAGCACCGTAGCACTTTTGCTACGACTAGATAAATTACGATTTTAATTTGTTGTTATCTGTCATGTCTTTTAGAGATTTATTATTGTGGGTACTAACAATTGGGTAAATACAGATAACAATAAGCCTGTTTTCCTCGAAGGGTAGACAGAGCTATAAAATTCACCCACGTTTGAGACTGTTAGCATGGTTTTGTGGGACTACGTATTATTGTTTTTTTTCAATGTAATTTTACCAGTTAGGGCGAAAATACCCGTAGCTGGTACAAAACTATGCAAGTAGCCGGCATGCCATTGTGACATTGACCAATCAGAAGTTGCTATGGCACACAGCATGCCAGTTATGCATAATTTTGTACCAGCTAAAGGCATGTGTATTTTCGCCCTTATGTTGATAGCTATGTAACAATCATTATGATATTAAGTACAATAACATTTACGATTTCCACCAAAGCCGTTGACACTAGCATAAACTCACGCCTTTTTCGCTAGGGGATAGGCAGAAAGTACAAAAACGCTACCTGATATGATCTAATCCATTCTAATCTATTTTATATCCGCCACCGCTAGATATAAGTATAAATATCGTATGTTTAAATTGATACTGCGCTACAAATTGCGCTACAATGCAAAGCTTTATTCCAACCCTATCGTCTATCCGACAGTGCAACACTACTATGTCTCCCGGGTGACATTAACGACTTGTTACTTTGTACTTTTCTCTTAAGTGGAACACAAACACCAGACTTTGTAAGTCTTTTTGCTTAAAAAACTATCAAGCTTAGTGTCTAATCGTCGTTTAATACACATATTAGCAGCCCGCAGTTTGTGAGAAAAAGTGTCTTGAAATTTGTACGGGCACCTGGCGCCTGCATTAATTGGTACACACTTTTGTTATAGTGCGCGCGGAACTAGTTCGCCACTCCTTAGGTGGCGATAGGGGTGATAATAATGATAATGATAATTATAATTAAAAATTGATGAAAAAAACATTAAACACATGCATGCACCACCATGTATGTGTGCACCACCATTAAACATTAGGTTATTAACATCATCTTTGTTATATTCATTCTCATTAGCTAAGGCACGGCCAACTAGTTCCGCGCGCACTATACCAAAACAAATGATTTATTCGTTGGGTAATCTGTTTTCTTTAGATATTTTAATGCTTATAAGGGTATGGAGGTGAGGAACAGTGTGTGAAGTTCACTCATCCTCCATAGGAAAGGCAGGATCCGCCGACCAGACGGGTGTTGTGGCTGGTGGGTTACTGCCCGACGGTTGATGTCGGTATGTTGTTTAAATGCTAGTCGCGCGGGAAACTCTGATTGTGCGATGCAGGAAACGATTTGTACAGTTGTTTACAGGGGATCTACTCCCTAAGCACGAAATCCGTAGTTTGGGGCGAAGTTACGGGCATTTCCTATTATTACGTACCTATCCTATCCTAGTGTCGTAGCCGGGACCAACGACTTAACGTGCTTTCCGAAGGTCGGAGGAGTCTCGGTATGTAAAGATGGTCACTCATCCACGGACCAACCCCGGCAAGCGTATCTTAACCTGATGGATCTACCCGTGACACTGTTATTACTTAGCCATGAGCTCCTCAGCATGAAAGTATACACTTCTATAAATCCCCATCTTCAACTTATGCAGATAGAAATTATAATAAAACTTAGCGCAAGCACCGCTCGTATCGAAACGATCAAATACCAATTTTGTGCGACAAACTTCTGCCAACGTCAGTAATAAGTTTACATATATCAAGCCTAGCGGGAAGACTCAGTTCAGCCGCCTACGCCGTCAGGAAAGTAAGACAATACACTGACGTTGATACAGCTCGTTTAGTCTATTTTAGTTATTTCCATAGCGTTATGTCCTACGGTATTCTGCTATGGGGCAAAGCGGCTGATATTCAAAATATTTTTGTTCTTCAAAAACGAGCTGTTCGAGCAATTTACCAGCTAGGTGCTAGAATTTCTCTGAGGGAATTTTTTAAGGATATTGGTATTCTCACAGTGGCATCACAGTTCATCTTCGCCAACATCTTATACATTAGGCAAAATATACATTTGTACAGTAAAAACAGTGATATTCACAATATTAACACCAGAAATAAGGACAAATTACGTGCTCCATTTCATCGGCTTCATAAGGTTCATAACTCATTTGTTGGTCTTGGTATAACTTTTTATAACAAGCTACCTTCTTCTTTGCTAGATTTGCCTTTTAATGCGTTTAAAATTAAAGTTAAATCCAATCTTTGTTCAAAGGCATACTATTCTATCAACGATTACTTAAACGATAAGAATAGTTGGTCGCTGTGATTAATTCAAGACAATGTTTATGTTATGTTCTTTCTCCAGGATCAGCTTACATAATGACAGGTTACATGAGTTAAGTACTAAAATTGTTTATTTTATTTTATTTGACAAAAATATAATTTAATGTATTGTGTTGCGTAAATTATCTTGCATAGGTACTATTGTATAGAATCTAGTTCTTCCAACTGAACAGACAGCTGTGCTGCTGGGGAGTTTGTTCCGCTACTTCTTCTTCCCAGCTAAAGCACTAGGAAGTGGTGAAGGGCGGGCGTTTTGTGGGGACTGTCTTACTGTAATTTTGACGTTCAAAAAGTGCTGATTCTCAGCCTAATTTGAATAAAGGACTTTTGATTTTGATTTTGATTTTGATTTTGTTTTAAAGCTCTGCAGATGTGACACATACAAAATTTTAAATTGCATTATAAGAGTGTAGTGTAGTAGAGTATGTGTGTGTGTGGGGGGGGGTGTGTGTGTGTGTGTGTAACTGTACCTCCATCGTTACGACTGTATTTTCAGAAGGCATTGGTAGATTTGTGCTGTTGACTAACAGTAAACTTACAGTCTCTGACCTTCAATATTAGTAGAAGCTTTATAGGATATTTTAGCAAAAGTATGTTGCACTGTAGAGCAGTGGTGGCTCAGTGGTAATAGCTGCGATTTACGAGCTGTAGGTCGTAGGTTCGAGCCCCGGCAGGCGCTTTACTTTGTGTAAATTATTTCTTCACCACTGCTCTCAAAACGGTGAAGGAAAACATCGTGATGAAACCGGCATGTCCTACAAACAAAAATTCGAAGACATGTGAAATCTACCAACCCGCACTGGACCCGCGTGGTGAATTACGGCCCGCTCCCTATCACCGCTAGGAGGCCTATGTACCAGCAGTGGGAACATTATAGGCTGATTATGCATTATACAAGTTGCACTGGTCACATCTCATATTGTTCATGGACGACAGAATTAAGGGTACGGTCACTGAAAATCAGTGGTAACAATTTGACACTGACTGCGCCTTCGTCTTTGCAGCTTGCGTGTATTGAAATAAGGATCAAAATTGGAACTTCATCAAAAACCAGTAATCGAAAAAAAAACAGCGATTTTTATAGGTGCAACGACGCTTCGTGTCATAATCATAACAGTAGATAAGGATGATTAAAAAAAATAAAAAACGTCACCTTTGTTTTAGAAATTCTCGAATACTAAGCGAATTCTTCCAACGGACTATATCGGTTTCGCTCAATGGAACAAAACGTGCGATCATTAGGTAGCGCACGAGTGCCCTCGACATCTATAACATTACTTGGATGGGGGAGCTGGTCGCCTGACTTTGACATGATTCTCGAAAGAATTGCGGAATCAGTCGATAATTTTAATTTTAACCCGAAATGTGGAGCGTCTTATAACTGGTCTGTGAGTCACATGAAGACATGAATGGCGAAAGAAAAATCTGAAAATTTTCTAGGACTAACTTTTGCCAGCGGCTTTGCTCGCGTTGATATCGGAAATTATCCCACGGGAACTTACTACTGGCATAAAAAGTAACTTACTTGTTAAAATTAAGACTGTTGTATCTTTATCAATAATGAATCAATTAAAGACTTCATAGCTATTGCATTGTAGACTCCCTCATAAGGAAGTAACTATCACAGGTAAAATTAGCTTAATTAATATATTTATATGCAGTTTTGCAATAAAAAATGCTACCAATTGGGAAGCAAAACGATTCGTTTTTGTTTATAGTAACCGAGCATCAAAATGTAGGTATAAGATATTTCTCCTTTGGTTTTAACAGATTAAGTAGTTAAATAGGTACGGTAACGCATCGCATTATGTAGCATTTGGCAGTTGTAATTACATTTATTTTGAGTCTTATACTTTTTAAATTTTTATTTAAAGCATGACATTGTAATTTCTTATGAACAAACGTTTATTCTGATATAAATTTTACGTAATAATAAGGAGAATTTTACAATTAATTCAGAGCGTTTTTAGAGGTTTTATGGTTGATAGGATTTTTATTTATAGATACTATTCCATACATATTTCAAAAGCAAGAGATTTTATTATTATATACTTTTCATTTAATTTTCTTAGTAGTTCAATCAACGACCTCAAAAAAATGCAGTCGCGCATTTTATGAAAAACTTACTTCGGAATATTGGCTTTATATAAATATGCGAAAAGCGAGGCCGCTATGGACTATAGGTACTAATAACTACTCTCCATCACTCAATAAGTCAAAGTTGTCGAAGGCTTCGGTTTCTCAGAATGAATGCCAAAATCACGGTCGAAATAGACTTTTTGCTCAAAAATTCTGCCATGTCTAGCGATGTCAAGGCCCTTGTCCCACATGAGGCTTGCCCTTTACTTGGTATTTAGAGAGCATTGTTGTCGCACAGAGGGGCTATTAATATCTTTAAGAGGCATAAACTTTAATATCCTGATAACGGTACAATATATCAAACTTTATGGGTCTTGGGGCTCAGAATAAACAATGTATTTGGTTGAAGGTAGTTTTAGCCTGCTGAAGGTGACATTTTTTATATGAAAAGTTGTCCTGAACTTGTCTCGTGGGTGCGTAGACTTATACCTAACTCTATAAACAAACTCAAGCTATCAAATTAAGTAAGGACACTTCGAAACTCGTACCTACATGTTTAATGAATCAAGTTCTTCTAACAGACAGCTGTGCTGCTGGGGAGTTTGTTGCCCCACTTCTTCTGAGCTCTACTGAGTGGGGTGGTGAAGGGCGGGATTTTTGGGGATTATCTTATATAATTTTGTAGCTCAAAAAGCGCTGATTCTCAACCTACTTTGAATAAATGACTTTTGATTTTGTTATTTTTATTTAATGTCTCTTTTTCGGTCTAACAGAAAGTATTAGCATAACTCAAACTTTAATATGTAGGTACTCCAAGCGTAACAGAATCAGGATCGGTATCACGATAATATTAACGTTGATATACACGCAATTAAACTAATTTCCGAATACCACTATGGAACATAGTATAGCAGGTACGTTAATATATAATTAATTAATATATTAATCCCTAATCGTTCCATTAAAGCACCGGTAATTATAACCACCTAATGCACGACTAATTAACAGCAGGTATAGGAAATGGAATTTCAGTATAATAAAATGAGCCACCATAGTATTTAAAACGCAGTTCAGCTTTCTAGCAAGAATAATGCAAATTCATAAACGATTAGAACGTCAAACCAGATAGCAAAAAAAAAACAAGATTGAGATCGCAAAACTATAAACATAGCGCTCAAAATACTACGAGTAAATGAGTTACATCCCCGTTTTCCAAGTAATTTCCACGAAGGATTCTTCAACTCCACTCAACGTCACTCAAAGTAGCTATTGTCAAAAATTTCGACTCGATGACGTTTCGACATCTTCTCTTTGAATCTCGATTTTTTCGGAGAATCGCCATAGAATGCGACTGTCAATGTCAGAACGCTTGACCTTTATTTCTACCCTGATTTCAAATATCGATATCCGCGCTATTCCCTGCTGTTCTATTATTCTTAGTTTAAAAGTCAAGTTAGAACACTTCCAGTGTCGACAACTTTATAAAACCCGCACACAATTTAAACTTCTCCCTTCTAGTAAAAATTGGATCTGTGCTTGGATGCAACTGTACCGCTAGCTCCCACTCTCCGACAACACCCAGCTTCATTCATCAGTGCAAAGACACTCGGTTTCGCAGTGGTTAACTTGAATGAATCGCACTTGTCTATGGCACGAACATACGTCACAACATGGCCCACCTCAGCGGAGTCGACTAAGGGCGCGTTTACATTCGATGAAATAGACTAAAAGTAGTGATGAGTGCGTGGGATATATTTTTATTTTCATACGGATTTATGGGTTAAGCTGGTAAAAAATTAAGTTCAAAGGGTTATTTATTTTCACCATAGTTAAAATTGGTTTATAAAACCGGGCTGGTTTACAACTGACTATTGTTAAAAAATATTGTTAGGTATGTTGAAAAGATAATGTTAACCGCACCATCTAATAAAAATAAATAATTTAAAAAATTAAAAAACACGACTGCCACGCCAAAAACAAACTAAAAAGTAAAAAATAAGTTGTATTCCTGACTAAGTAAACAGATAAATAAAATTATCATTGCTGTCGGGGGACCGTTCTGTGGAACACTTTTAAATCAAAGAGGTCCCTCGACTGCAATGATAATTTTATTTATCTGTTTACTTAGTCAGGAATACAACTTATTTTTTACTTTTTAGTTCGTTTTTGGCATGGCAGTCGTGTTTTTTAATTTTTTAAATTATTTATTTTAATTTTATACATTTTAATAGCAATTCAGACATTCGCAGCCTTACTAAAGTCTGATTAAATCGTTTGCAATCAAATATGAAATGTTTGTTTTGCATGAACAACCTACATGCAATGCCAATAAATTCTATAGCTTTTTTTGGAATGTACTCATCAAGACCTTCCATTTGATATCCATATTATATATCCAACAAACGATCTGTTTGCGGATGAATGGACGAAGATATTATTGGCATGTCAGAAGTACTGTGAGAGGGATTCATGAAAGTACCTATTGCAAATTTTTTGATTGTTTTTTATTTTTACAAATTTTGTTTTCTGTGTATATGTGTCTTTAATTATTGTAATTGGTTTTTAACCGTGCTAATTAAAGTTAAATAAATAAATAAATAAATATTGTAATAATTAAAGATTTTTTTTAATATTTGAAAATGTAGTTATACTGCCGCCATATTATTTTCTTTAAAAAATATATATATATACCCAGTGTCACTCGGGATGATGTAAGGATTCTAACGATACCCCATACATCAAAATCTGTCTAGGCATTCAAAAGTTATGGTGGAATAAAGAAACTCACAAACATACATGAACCCTAAAAAAATAACATACCTTTTTTTGGGCAGTCGTGTAATAAAAAGTAATGCAAGTCACGATAACTTTTTGGCGGACTGCCTAATGTGACAGTTAGGGTCATTTTCCACTAAACGGAAAAAACCTCGCGGATGCTCGAGTAATTTTTAAATATCACTGGATAAGTAACCGTATCAATATTGCGAAAAGAGAGAGGAAGCAACAATAGCATTCTGAACGCTTTTTCTGACAGGTTAGTCAAAGGGACCTACGATGGATAGCATTATCAAGCTGCATGTCAGACATGGGGCTTGATTAATATTCCTGTAATGGAGAAGGCAACTGTCAAAACGGCGCTGTTGTCGTACCTAGTTCCCAACACAAGCTAATAATGCAAGGCGTGAGGTGGTTTTATTTTATTTTTGCGAAATTGACGCGTTGTTGTTTTCTTAAATACTCCGAAATTGGAGTTCACCATTTCCCGAGAGACCCTTAAATTAGAAAATTGTTGAATAAAGCTATTACTAAAGATTTAAAAAAAAATTAAACAGAGTTTGAATCATTTTGAAGAAATTGATTACGAGGAAATATATTTAAGGTTTTAAATTCCGACACTTTCCATGTCAAATACTTGATTAAACGTATTGAAATAACCGAAAATAACGAAACAGTGTAATAAAACCAAACTGATGTGTATAAATATAGAGTATTCTATTCTATTCTCATTAATTAACAAAATATCAAATTATAGGCCCCCGAGGCCTAAGCTATGATCACGACATCTACAATTAGCTTTGCCGACCTTCCCCATTTGATGCTTTGTTTTTCTTTTTTGCGTTTTTGTTTTTATTAGTCTAATGTTTTATTATTGTATTGTGTGCCTAATTTGTTTTGTTGTTATTTGTTTGTTTTTAAGGTACTTGAAACTTTAAGTATATTTGACGCAGTCATAGCGTTTATAAAGCGTGATGCCTGCGTCGAATTTTACCATAGTTCTAACCAGTTATAATATAAGTCATGCTTGTATGCCGTAGTCGTCAATTTTGTTTCTATTCGCTCGTACTTACTTAGGTACCTACATAAAACATGTTGAAATGTTTGTCATCATCATCATAGCCTGTCACTACTATAGACCTAGAAACCATGAATTGGTAGCAGTAAAATGAAACTTCTTCACTGCCATTTCGATAAAAAATGTTCCCATTTGATAGCGTAATGACAGTAAAAGTGTCATTTTACTGCAGCGAATTAAAATAACCATAGATCAAATATAGATTCAAAGAAACCAAGCTAGGGACAACAATGGAACGCAGAATATTCTACAAAATTCCTGTTTAACATCAAGAAAACGTTTCATAAAACTTTTAAAAAATATCGTCTCTCATAACTCCTCATTTTTCTAACTATCTTGGTCCATCCAGCTTCTCTGGAGCCACGTTATATAGGTTGCAGGTAGGCGATACCGGCAGCATCAACTATTCAGAACACGCGGACATTGACTGATGGCCGGACGGTATAGAACATTTCAAGATGTTATGTGGCCATTATGTAGCCGTTTAGAAGAATTGCTGTGGCAAAATTAGCTGGATAGTTTGTGTCAAATTAATTTGATGAAGGGATGAAGGTTTGGGCTGTTCATTTGTAGAGTAGGTTCATGTTAGGATTGTTTCGTTATGGGTTAAGTATGGGTTGAGTAGAAGAATATTACATTGAAAACAATAACGTGCATTTCATAACGATTGATTCATTAGTGATCGTGGACGAATTGTTGTTTTTGTGCCTTTTTGATTTGTTCTTCGAAACCTTTGCTTCTGGATATAAACTATCAGCTGATATTCCTGACAATTTTTTACTGCTTTAAGGGCCTTAGCAAACCTCCGCCGCGAAACCGTGAAACCGGAAAACCGCATGATGTTCCGCTGACGCTCCACTACTAGAGTAGCGAAACATCACGCGTGTCAGTTGAATTGAACTACTGCGGTTTCGTTGCTATGGTTTCGCGGCGGAGGTGTGCTAAGGTCCTAAAGCTACTGACAGACTTGCTCATTACTAGCACGAAAGCATGCTTTTTTGAGCAAGTGCTCATTAGTAGCATGTGTGTCACAACATAACTGTTTTCGAGTAAGCATGCTTTTAAATTTTTTTTTTTTTTTTTGTAAAGAATATTCAGCCAGATAATTCCAGACAGCACAAAGCTTTCCATTTATTCTCAATTCAAAAACAATGGCAGGTAATCTGAAAAGCTCAAAGCAGATGGCGCTGGCTATTTTGGAGGTCATGCGAACTGTCAAACATTGGTTATTTCCTAAGGTTATTTCTATGGAGCGACGAAGTTTTCACCAAAATTAGATAATTTTCTTTAAATAAAAATGCCTCAGTGTTGTTTCGTGCCTTTGTGCTCCTCAAGAAAGTCAGGATACAGGTTCTTAAGCGATGAACACATAAGAAAAAAGTGGATTTTAGCCATTAAAAGAGACAAATACAAACCGACATAAAATTCTCGTATTTGCAACAAACATTTTGTTCAATCAGACTAATATGCTCTGGACCAGGGACCGTACAATCCCGGTTAAGAGTTAAGTCTTTCAAAGGGTTAAGCCGTTTATGAGGTTATACCTTTATCATGTGTAACTCCTTCAATGGGTTTAGTTTAAGGATTAAAACCCAGTAAAAGGGTTATACCTTCAATATGGATAACCCATTGAATGGGTTATAAACTTGAATCCCAGTGAAAGGGTTATCCCTTCATTAAGATAACGTATTGTATAATAGGGTTTTGTTCGGGTTACCATATTAGCTATTCGTAACATATTCCCATCATCGAGAGATCATATTACATTGCTCCGAGTCGGAAAGTTACGCTGTTATCGTTCCCTTTTGAACGACTTAATTTAAGCCGTTCGAAAGGGTTTACCCACATCGTATAGGTTTTTGTTGAACTGCTTAGAAAAATCCTATCGAAAACCCTTCTAATATGGTCCCTGCTTTGGACTATTAGATCTCGAAATTCCCGCAAATGAATTCAACACACGAAAAATATTCAAATTTCTCTTGAGAAACTGTTAGCAGTGGTAGCTCTGACATGACCGCCAACCTCACTAGCGCCACCCCGCGGGAGCAATGACGGACATCCCTGCCATTGGCAACAAAGACACTATTTTAAAATCATTTCACACGTAATTCCAATCAGTAAACAGCCGGTCGATTCTGTAAAAATCTCACCGTGAAAACTTAGGTGAAGTGAGTTTGTTTTTGCTAGGAATTGACCAAGAATTGACACTATTGACAGCTCACTCCACGCTCACTTCACCTAAGTTTTCACGGTGAGATAGTTACAGAATCGCAGTTCAGTACCTACTGTCATTACGAAAATGTTTTCTGTCTGTAAGTACTTAATTTTTTTTACAAATATAAAATATGCAAAAGTGGTGCTGTCATCCGTTTATAATAACGAGAAAACAATTTTGTTCCCTCCCTCACATCTGTATTTTTCTTCATTCTACTGCATCTTCATTCTCATTTATCTTTTTTTAGAGCTCTATTCGTGAGGCTCAGTTATATGGTTCAATCTTATGTTCAATCTTACGTGGATTTATATTTTGTGACACTTTCCCAAATACTACCTTTAAAGTAGGATTAATTCAAAACACTGTCCAATTTGCGTCGAAATAATTGGAGAACGCAGGAGAACGCCGATTTTTATTTTATTGTTTTCTTTTTTTGGTAATATGGCTTTCACAGATGTTTTTCGCCGGAAAAGGTCAGCATTTAACTTCATAATTGTATAGCATAAGAAAAAGTTTTTATATTATAGGCTATAGGTAATCTAATAATTATAAGCACGGACGAAGGATTTTTTCTTGGAGTAAGTACTTGAATATGTTTGTAAGTAGGTAATGGGAATCACATTCTCCACCATATTTACATTTGAAAATAGTTGCAAGATAAGACGTTTATAAAACTTTTTGTAGGTCCTGGTAATACATAAAGTATTTCATTAATAAATGACGTTCCAAAAAATCAATCTGCCTAGCCTTTTCCCAACTATGTTGGGGTCGGCTTCCAGTCTAACCGGATGCAGCTGAATACCAGTATTTTACATGGAGCGACTGCCTCTCTGACCTCCACAACCCAGTAACTGGGTAATACAATACCCCTTGGTAAGACTGGTTGTCAGACTTTCGGGCTTCTGACGACCCGTAATGACTGTCAAAGATCTACGAAAGACAGCCGGGACCAACGGCTTAACGTGGTTTCCGAGGCACGGAGGAGTCTCAGTATGTAAAGATGGTCACCCATCTACGGACCAACCCGGGCAAGCGTCGCTTAACCTGATGGATCGACCCGTTAGTCTGTTATTACTTGGCCACGAGCTCTTCTAATAAATGACTTTCCAATGACAACTTATTTTGAGTTGCATGTAGCAATTGCCGATACAGGTTGGGGTTATTTTCAGCCAAATGCCTGCCTAAAATTTTCTTTAAAAATAAATTTGAAGGTGTTTATGCAAAGGTGAGCGTCCACTGATCCGCGTCGGCCGCACCACACGCTCGGCACGCAACGGATTTTGGTTTGCTTTGTATGAATTCATATAACACTGCATCCACTATCGGTATGGTATATGAGCAAAAAAGGCGTTGACAGTTGAAGTTGCGTGCCGGTGACGACACAAGGTATTCCTTGCGACGACACCGGCACGCATCGCGTTTTTAAAATCACCGCGTCACCGTGATAACTGAGTGAGAATGGAATGAGCTGTTAGTGTCATCCCACTGATGTTAGGGATTTACCAAACATAACATTTAACGTAAACGCACCCATTACCGCCAGTTTAAGCGGAGTTCAGATTGATATCCAAAAAATAAGCACATTCTTAATATGCGGCTTTAATAGAAATAATTTTTCAAGTACTGAAATTATCGATTTTTTTAGTTATGTGTAAGAACAGATAATCAAAGAATTACTTAAAAAATTAAAAATTAAATAAAAGGAAAAGGGTCATGTCCCTATCACCGACTCAAAATATCGGGTGTGTGCCTAATACCGTTTATGTGACACCTAATACCGACCACTAAATAAATGGAACCGTTAAAGTTAAATAAAAATGCTCGTGTATATTGCACTGTTTATATAAATGCTCCAAGCTCCAACACAGTACAGAATGCTGTCAACACTTAACAATTATATGTATTCTTATAATAGTATAGGTATTCTTAACAGCGTTAAATCAATAAAAAATATCATATTTATACGAATTATGAATTATTAATATATAACCAATGGGGGCAAAATAATGCATAATTAATGCATAATGCATAATTAAATAATTATTATTATATAATTATAATAATTATTTCGTTTATTTATATTTTTTCCTTATAAAATACATTTTTAAATATTTCTTAATAAATAAATAAAAAACATTTAAAAATATAAAAAATAGTGGTCCGCCGGTGTCGGGAGCAGCGTCCAAGCTCCCAAAAAGGGCTCCCATACAACAAACGTGATTTTTTTGCCGTTTTTATAGATACTGGTAGGAACCCTTCGTGCGTGAGTCCGAATCGCACTTGGCTGGTTTTTTCTTTTCATAAGAACCTTCCTAGGACTGCAAGGAATATTTGAAAAAAAAAAAAATTGCCGTACTTATTAATGTCATAATTGCGGGACCTCTTCTAAATCCTCTGTAAAAGATTTAGAAGACGTCCAAGAAGAGAAGAGGAGGAAGAAGAGGTTCTCTAAGAGAACCTCTTGTCAAAATGTACTGAACAGCTGATTTTTTTTCGCTATTTCAGGTTTGGTCTCATAGTAAAAGTTGTTTATAATGATGAGTACAATGACCCCTTAAGAGGATAACGGTGATTAAAATTAATATTATAATAAATATTATTATTATGTAATACACAGTAATATATTATTGTAATATATTATTATTATTAATTATTATTGCATAATACTCTTTACTAATAATAAATAATACTTTATGTTTATTTTCTTTTTTATTACCATATGACTTCCACATATAAATGTTAGCTAAGTATTACTATAATATAATAAAGCTTATGTTATTTTAAATCTGTATGTTTATTATGGAATACTATAATGTCTATTAAATAACTTTATGTTCACTTGAAAATAAATACCAAATAAAAAAACATGTAGTATGGGGTCCGTCGTAAATGTACAAGTAGATCGGTAATAGGTTTTCTTAAAGGAAATCGTATAACCTATTACCGACCCAAGGGAATGTGTATGAATTGTGTAAATACATGTGATTTTTTTACATGTATATGATTTTAAGTGGTGCGGTTTCTAAAAACATTTAATAATTATGATATTTCAACTATAAAAATACACTATTTAAAAATTATACCTCCTTTATTCATCAAAATATTTACATAAGAACAAAGTTAGTGTATACGGCTACTAAAGCTCTTGAATATATGGCGTTAATAGCTCAAATATAAGTTAACATACTAAGGAACTGAGTTAGTATAGCCTCCTGTCTATTAATTTATGCATTTTAACAAAAATCATGGCACACAAAAAATACGACAAGTACTTATCAGCGACATATCAGCGACATGGGTCGACAATAGGAATAAAATTGTGATTTTTGTTCCTATTACCGCCTATTTTTAATATTGAATTTTAAGCAAAATAAAATAGTATCTCATTAAAATGAATCATTACTTGTGTTCCTGAAAGTATCAAAAATGCATCAAAAGAACTAGAAGTTACATTAAAATGCTTGACGATATAATCTTCTGCTAAAAAAGAAACAAGAGTACTTATGCCATCGGGAATGCCACACTATGGAAAATGCACTAAGGTCGGCGTCCACGGACGAACTGAGCAATTATTATTTAAATCGTCGAGTTACGCACACAAACAAGAGATGAACATTTGCAATACAAATACATCTAAATTTTTCTTAAAGCAACCAATTGTGTAGCTTTAATACATTACATAAAAATGATAGTTTTCTGAATAGGGCGGTAATGAGCGCGGATTTTAACGGGTCGTTATTAGGTGCGTTTACGTTACATTTTTTTTTTATCTAGACAAGTCCTTAATAAGGACCAGTCCAGATAAAAAAAAATAAAAAACGAAATTGAGTTACTGACAGCATTTCTGTTGTGATAAAATGTAATGTGCCGTGCGTGCGTTGCGGCCGGCGCGGACCAGCAGTGCGATTCTGTAACCATCTCACCGTGAAAACTTAGGAGCTTAGCGTGGAGTGAGCTGTCAATAGTGTCAATTCCTAGCAAAAACAAACTCACTTCACGTAAGTTTTCACGGTGAGATTTTTACAGAATCGACCGGCAGTGGACGCTCACCTTAAGCAAACCTTTATTCTTCATACATATTTCGCGGAACAAATAAGCTCTCCCTCCCTCCCTCCACGATCTTATGAAGCGACGAAATGGAGAGGAAACTTCTACCTTTTTGCAAATTGAGGCTCAGGCTTCGACTCACCGAGATTAGTTAGATGTTTCAGTCTGTATATTTTGCTGGAAGTCTACCTTGGGTAAGATAAATACAAATAAGGCTATTGTCGTGTAGTAGTTGTAGCAAATGTACCAGACATTTTTTATTTAAGTATTCATGTTTGGCTCAGTCTTCTGTTGTGTTAGAATTTGATTATTACTCGTATGTTATTTAGTAATTTTTCAGAACATGAATATAAAATGATTTATTTTATATAAAAGTACACATAGAGAGTATAATTAAGTTAAAAATATAATATACTAACCTAACTAAAACCATTAAAATATGGCGTCAAAAAATTCCTCCGCATCGATAGATGGGCTAACCCTGGCTAACCTGAAGCATTCCGTACAATATTTTATTACCTGAGTAAGTACATAGTACAGGGTGTAAGTGTAAACAGTGGCAATATTTTAAGGGGGCATTGTACTCATCATTATGAACAACTTTTACTATGGGACCAAACCTGAAATCACGACTAAAACTGTTCCCTACATTTTGACAAATTATGCGAACATAAATGTACTAAACAGCTGATTTCTTTTGTGATTTCAGGTTTGGTCCCATAGTAAAAGTACTTCCCAATTGTGAAAACTGCAAACCTTTGGATATTATAATGAAGTTAAAAAATTAAAAGGATGTCGATAAAAATATTTACGTTCTCCCCTGAATTTTTTAAATGTCTCCGTTGCTCCTAAAACGCCTCCGTCTCCGGCGCACCGAGACACGTAATTGAGCGTCGCCTTATTTTATACTCATAATATGATGGACATCGTATTACCATGAATATTTTAGAAGTTATTCCCTATTAGTCAACCTGCCCCTATGGTCAACCTACCCTGGTCTCCCCTAAAATTGGTACTCTCAACTCTACTTTCTTTAGTTGTAATTCCAATTAAACGAAGCAAAAGGAGTACCTATTTAAGAACCGTAGCAGATGGCGTTCTGTAGTTTCTGCCATGGGAAGAAAGCGTGAGTGTGTATGTATGTGTAATTCCAATTTTATTAGGATGTTATACTATTTAATTTTCAAAACTTAATTAAAATATACAAGGTAATACTAAATTATTTATACTATGTACAAGTAGGTATAAATAAAAAAGGGGGGAAGAGCTCATAGGGCATCAAAACATTCGTCCACATCGCTGACAGTGGGAAAAGTGACCAAAAGGCTGGCGGCATTGCCACGCTGGATGGCAATGCTAATTCTTTGGGCTAAAAATAGGCCAGCCCTCTGGTCCCGTGTGGAGTCGACCAACCGCTTGGCGATGTCCCGAAATACTCGATGAGCACTCGGACCCCAAGGCCCTAGTGTTTCAACCCCAAACGGCTCAAACATATAGCTCCCAACAAGGTTGTTATATTTGCGCCGTTTGAGATTTTCTGCACTTGTAGCAGCCGCTCCAACACAGCACGCAGTGCTAGGAAGATGAGATGGCGCGAGGGTGTCGACACAGGTTGCATCCCACACCAAAGGCCTACCCAACTTCCAAGGCATTATGGTAATTCCGTCTGGTCTCTTCCCATCGTCGCGCGCCAAGCCATTGGGTTCTAAAACAGCTGACAAGAGCCCGACGGATGATGTCGTTAATGCTGGCGTGCCGTGCCATCCAGCCAGCGCTTTTGCTGCAGGATAGGCCGTGGTGTCCGAGGCAGTCGACTCCTTCTCCTTCACCGCACTGACAGTGATGTGGAGCCCCACAAGGAGCCCCCAAACGCAAACATGTAGCGAGCCGGAATGTGGTGTGACCCAGCATAGTGCCTATGTTGGGTGGCCTGAAGCCAGAGGCCCGACTCCCAGGATGTTAACTAAATTATGAGTGTTTTGTCATACAACTTTGGATCTGAATCTGAACTCAATATCACTGGGAAAAGGAAGCAGTGTTCATTATTCATTCCAAGCTTTAAACAGTTTCAACACCCCAACCCTAATGTTAATTTATTGGAGGTCGCATATTATAGATGCACTGGCATGTGTGAATAATCTTTTATACATGTCTGTCACCAATTTAAATAAGCGTAGTTACGGCCTTGTTTATGTTTTTTATGTGTCACTAGCTTGTAAAGTATTAACCACGAATATAGTACTATCAGACTACACTGCTACTCTTGTTATTACCCCTTATTTAACAATAGGTTATGGTCTTATACATGCTCTGATAGTGCTAGAGCATTTAATAAGTGGAGTGGTTTAAATATTAATTGTGAAACTTACGAAATCTCAATTATGTCAACTGAAGTTGGCATAAGTGGTATTAAGAAGCTGAAAGGATCGTCAGACTACCCAAACTGGAAGTTCTTGGTGCGAAATTACTTGGAGAATAAAAACTGGTGGGGAGTAATTTCTACAAATGTAGTAAATGCTGACGTAGACCGGCAGGCACGAACGACAATATGCTTGTTGTTAGAACCAGAGTGCTTTACCCACGTCTACAATGCGAAGACTGCGAAAGAAGCCTGGAACAGCTTACAGAAAGCGTATGAAGACAAAGGTTGGGGAAGACGTATACATATTCAGCGAGAGCTTTTCAACTGTAAGTTAGAGAACTTTGATTCTATGGAAAGCTTTATATCCAAAATTACATTCCTGACACAACAATTGTCCGATATCGATGCACAAATCCCTGATGATTGGATCATATCGATTTTGCTGGGTGGATTGACTGCTGAGTACAGCCCTCTTATCATGGCTGTAGATAATAGTGGACAAGAGATCACGTTAGAGCAAATTAAAACGAAATTGTTACAAGAAGGAAGTAGACAGAGTAAGTTGAACACAGAGTACGAACAAGCCTTAGTAACACGTAAAGTACAGAACGATGCAAGATCTAATATCAAAACTAACGATCGTAAGCAGAAGTTCGTCTACAAGTGTTTTAAGTGCCACAAGCAAGGACACAAGGCGTCCGAATGCAAGGAGCGGATCAAAACCGCGAATATCTGCCTGAATACGAAGGAGGCGATACACAAAGATAAGTGGTATTTAGATAGTGGGTGCTCAAATCATATGACCCACGATAAAAGCAAATTGTTGTCTTATACACCTGAAAAGGGCAACATGAAGATCTCAGTAGCAAACGGCGAGAAGTTATTGGTGAAAGGAAGAGGAAATGCTGAACCACGAGTCAGCGAAAACGAAAAATTTATTTTAGAAAACGTTTTACATGTTCCTGATTTATCCATGAACTTAATTTCGGTGAGCGATTTGACCAAGAAGAATTATTGCATGAATTTTGACAAAGGAGGTTGCATGATTCAAAATAAGAATCGAATTGTTGCAAGATGTCAAGAGGTCGACGGAATTTATGAATTGACAGAAAATAAAAATAACGTCGTGAATGTGACACTGTCAAAACAAAATGAAAATATTTCGAACATTTGGCATAAAAGATTAGCTCATTTATCGCGTAATTATATGAATAAAATGAAAGTTTTAGTAAGCGGTATGGAATATAAGAGTACCGATTTATGCGAGCCGTGTATTCCATGTATCGAAGGAAAGACATGCAAAAGTCCCTTTAAAAACCAAGGTACGAGAGCGAACGAGGTCTTACAGTTGGTTTTTAGCGATGTTTGTGGACCTATCGAGGAGCCGTCGTTCGGTGGTTCGAGGTATGTTCTTCTATTTATCGACGATTATACTCGGAAGACTCATGTGTATTTTTTGAAGAACAAAAATGAAACTTTTGATAAGTTCCGTGAATACAAGGCGGAAGTTGAGAATGAGACGTGTAAATCTATTAAATGTCTGAGATCTGACAACGGCACAGAGTACTGTAATGGTAAATTTAAATCTTTTTTGAAGTCTGCAGGTATAAAACACCAGACGACTGTACCGTACACGCCGGAACAAAATTCTGTCGCAGAAAGAGCGAATCGGACTATAATAGAAAAGGCCAGAACATTACTGTCAGAATCAAATCTGAGCAAGAAGTATTGGGCCGAGGCTGTTAATACTGTTGTATACCTAAAGAACAGAAGCCCCACGAAAGCATTGAACAATACAGTACCAGAGAAGGTTTGGACTGGAAAAGATGTGGATGTTAGTCATCTGAAAATCTTTGGTTGTTTGTCGTATAGATTGATACCAAAACAAAAGAGACGCAAACTGGACATGAAGACGGAACCGATGATTTTTATTGGATATCCAGATAATCAGAAGGGTTATCGTCTAATGAATCCTAAGACAGGTGAAGTGACAACTGCGAGAGATGTCAAATTTCTGGAAAACGTTTTTCTTCAAAAAGAAAACGTGGAAAAGTCGGAAGTGATAATAAACTTGAATACAGATACTGTTCCTACCAGTTTATCCATCGGATCTACAAGCAGATCTGAACCCTTGGAGGCTCACGATGATGTGTACCGTGATGCTGTAGACGAGAACGTGGAAGTATTGGAGGAGATAGGGACTGAACCTCCTGAATTTGTAGTACCAGAGCACGTACCTGATGATGTATTGACTGAATCGGAAAGAAGGTATCCAGTAAGAGAACGGAGACAAGTCGATCGGTACGGATGCAATGTTATGTATGCCAAGGAGAGCAATCTTGATGGTGATCCATTGACTATTAATGAAGCGTTGGCGAGACCCGATGGTGACTTATGGCAAAAAGCGATAGACGATGAACTTATGTCACTAAAGGAGAACCAGACTTGGACGTTGGTGGATCTTCCAGCTGATAAGAAGCCTATCCAGTGCAAATGGGTGTTCAAAATTAAGAGAGATAGCGATGGCAAGGTAACAAAGTACAAGGCTAGACTAGTAGCAAAGGGCTTCACACAGGTATGTGGCGTAGACTATACTGAGACTTATTCTCCAGTAGTTAGAAGCTCTACTCTACGTCTGTTGTTCTCGCTAGCTGTTGAATACAGTTGGTTTATTGACCAGTGGGACGTCACGACCGCCTTTTTATATGGTAAAATTAAAGAGGATATTTACATGTTCCAACCAAAAGGAGCAGTAGTCAAAGGTCAAGAAACCAGAGTATGTAAACTGCAGCGTTCTTTGTATGGATTGAAACAAGCTTCGAATGCTTGGTTCAAGGAATTGGACAAAGAGATGTTCAATTTAGGTTTTGTGCAATCAAAAATAGAACCGTGTTTGTATCAAAAGGAACTTAAAAATAATAAGAAGTTAATTGTCGTTATTTACGTAGATGATCTTTTTATTTTTGGAAATTGTGAACAAGAAAAGCTAAAATTAAAAACCGGTTTGCTTGACAAGTTTAAAGTGAAAGATTTAGGCGCGGCTAGGCATGTTTTAGGCATGAGGCTGAGAAGAGATAAAGATGTTATTTGTCTAGATCAGCGACAGTTCATTTCGGACATATTGAATGAATTTAACATGACGGACGCTAAGCCAGTTTCGACTCCCATGGAAGTCGGAATGAAATTAGAAAGATCGACAAATTCCCATAGCGATCTGCCATATCAAAGCTTAATAGGGTGTCTAAATTATTTGGCATGTAATACGCGACCAGATATAGCACATGCGGTGAGTGTACTTTCACAATTTAATTCATGTTATGACGAAATACACTTTAAATGTGCGAAACGGGTCTTAAGGTATTTGAAGGGCACGTCTAACCTTTGTCTCACTTTTAGGAAGTCGGGAGATTTAGATTTACGAGGCTATGTTGATGCAGATTGGGGAGGGGCACTTGATAGAAAATCTTTCACAGGATTAATTTTCAAATTAGGTCAAAATATAGTATCATGGGAGAGTAGGAAGCAAGCGACGGTATCCTTGTCCTCCACAGAGGCAGAGTACGTAGGATTGAGTCAAGCTTCGAAGGAAGCTCTATATTTACGTAGTTTACTGAACAGTTTGACAGCTGTGGATAGTAAAGCGGTAGTAATTTATAATGACAATCAGTCGGCGCATAAAATTGCAGCTAACAAAATGATGCATAATAGAACAAAGCATATAGATATCAAGTATCATTTTATTCGTGAGTGTGTACTGGCTAACAAAGTTGAAATAAAGTACATGTCAACTGATAAGATGATAGCGGACATCTTAACTAAAAGTGTTCACAGCCCGAAGCTTAGAGAATTTTTAAAGGATTTATCCCTGTCAAATTATTCTATTAAGGGGGTGGATGAGTAGTTAGATGTTTTGATGTTTTATGTTTTCTATATGTTTTATTTTTTCTATACCCAAGTGTTTTGTGTAATAGATAATTTTCTATGCATGTGTAATAGATTAAGGGGGCGTATTGGAGGTCGCATATTATAGATGCACTGGCATGTGTGAATAATCTTTTATACATGTCTGTCACCAATTTAAATAAGCGTAGTTACGGCCTTGTTTATGTTTTTTATGTGTCACTAGCTTGTAAAGTATTAACCACGAATATAGTACTATCAGACTACACTGCTACTCTTGTTATTACCCCTTATTTAACAATATAATTTCTCTAACAAGTTCTAAAAATAGCTAAAACCAACTCATCGACCCTCAAAAGTAAATAGCCGGTGAAATAACAACACAACAACTAATTCCGTAATTATGAGGGCGTAACATTTTCAGCGGTAGTTCTTCAAATATTTGTGGCTTTTGTAAACAGGAGAAAATTCGGCCAGTGGGAAAATTCGGACGGGAACATAGCGATGTCAAACTAAAACACGAGCTGTTTTAGTTTGACACCGGGACACCGGGATACCGCTGTCAAACAGGGGGAAAATGATGGATGGTCCTCGTCTAGTGGAAAACGTGCACGATACGTGTTGATGCGTTTTTGTTTTTTTAAATCGTTTTGCTGCTAGATTTGTTTGAGAGTGGTTCTGATTGTTGTTTTTTGGCTGGTGTGTAATAGAGTTGTGTTGTGTGTGGCGATATCAAATTGGATTTTGAACGGTTAAATGACACGGTTTTAAATGTAGTTCAGCGGATTAATTTATTGATGCATCTGCGTGTAGGGGTATTATGGATAACTGTAATTTTTTTCAAACAGATATAAGTTGTTTTATCTGACGAAAGCGCGCGAGCCATACTTGTATGTGTAAATTTTACATGCACATTGTCTTAGTGTGCATAAGCTCGGGAGCGCGCTACCTGCAGGTACGCACACAAGAGCGCGTGTCGAGCGAGTGTCTGTACGCATTACATCTACAAGTATGGCTCACCCGCAACTGATACTAGCACACTGATTGTTGCAGTGATTTATAATAATATTAATAATTATTATTATTATAAATCATTGCAACAATCAGTGTGTGAAATAAATGATATATTATTATTAAATAATAATATATCATTTATTTTGGTAACTATGACCCATAACATAAATACCTTACAGATTATCATACATATAAAAACCACAAAAATGAACTATTGTATATTGTATTGTTGTGTTTATAAGTACAAAGAGGTAGATAGGTACACGCTCCGCAAGTGGCACGTCAAAATCTGGCTAATTAGCCACATTTTTGTCGTCTTGTCTCTTTTTCGCTCCCAATAATTACGACATGCCGTCCTACTTCCACGTGTGTGTGTTCGACATTGTGCCGTTTTTTGAACTTCGAATATTGGGTAGGTAAGCTATCTACGTATTTTTACTTATATCATTTGATTGTTGCTATAGTTTATGTAACTAATGACATGAAACTGCGTAAAAAGAAATGAAGAACAAAATAGCTTCGAAACCGATATTGTTTCACTTTCCTCCTTACCTACTAAGCAAAAGGCCATAAAATCAGTCATAAAATTTTCAACAAGAATAAGCCCAATTGAAGATCACTCGTTTAAAATACTAAGCATCGTTACACAAAATACGTATAAAATATTTGACAGCGTTCATAAAATTCATCGTTAATTTTCCTCACGATTATGCACGGGTAATATCACTGTGGAAATGCCCGAGCTCCCCAAAGTCCACTCGTTCATTCAATCAATCATTCCATTCACTCGCGAGGATCCTCCCACCTCGTATCCTCGTAACTCAATTTACCGTATAGTAATATATATTAAATTATGCTCAGATTATTATGTATCGTGTGTTATTTTAGTCTTTTGTTATTTTTATATTTCAGTGATATTAATGACTAGCTTCCGCCTTCTATGTCATTTTACAAGTCAAGATCTACTAGTGTGCCAAATTTCATCCAAATTGGTTAAGCCGTTTTAGCGTGAAAACGTAACACGCCGTTGGTCCCGGCTGTCATACATAGATCTTTGACAATCACCATAATGATATTTGTAGGTAACGGCATTCTCTATCCGTATTTTGCCCGTATAACCACACAGCTAAGAGTATTCGAGAAATCCATGAATTTCAAAATGTTATTTGCAAATTGCTATTTATTTCAGTTGTGTATTTCTAGAGCGTGTTGCTTTAGTTCAGCTAGAACATTACTTAGGAGTATAATTCTGCATCCCAGAGCTGGGATTTGAGAGAGAAAATATTAGATTTATTGAGTTTATGTTTCTCTGTAGAGTAGTACCTAATACCTACTCCATTTAAATAAAGCTTTTTACAGACCGTTCAACCGATTTCGACTTCTAGTCCGTAAGCTTATGGATAGCACTAAAAGCAAAACCGGCCAAGTGCGTGTATACGCACAATGAAGGGTTCCGTAGTTGGGATGAAATTATCCCAAGAACAAACTTAACGTTATAGCTGAAAAACATGTTCTCCCATACATTCCAACAGTAAATGTAAGTTTGTACTCGCAATATTGAGAGATTTACCATCTTATTTTAAGACCACAAACTTCTTATAGGTTTTCCTGTAATGTACAGGTATAGAACTATTTTCTGTTTTTTTTTTTTTCAAAATTTTAGGCTCAGTAGTTTTAGAGATAAGGGGGGAATGGTCAATTTTCGTGAATTTTCTTAAATAAATTTAAAACTATTCATTTTAAAATTATAAAAAATATATTGTATTTGAGACCGCCATAGTAAGTCCTTTCATTTGATATGCTACACAATACAGTTTGCAAAACTTTTTTTTTAAATTTTATTATTTGCCCCCTAAAAGTGACCCCCATATTCAAAATTCATTTATTTACTATTTAGACTTACGTGTTTGGGTCACAGAAATCCATATGTGTACCAAATTTAAACTTAATCGGTCCATTAGATTCGGAGCAAATTGGCTGTGACAGACGGACAGACAGACACACGAGTGATCATATAAGGGTTCCGGGTTTTTCCTTTTGAGGTGCGGAACCCTAAAAACGTGGTTACAATACCAACTGTTTACGGCAGCTGCCGTAAAATGTCGCATAACTTAGAAAAAAATTTAGCCAAGTTTAAAAAAATGTTTTTTCCAATTTCTTGTTAAATGTTTACAAGTTTTACAACATATAAGCTATGTTTGGAGTTTCCTAATGCGACATTTTGCGAAAGAGATATTCTGCGATCGACCTTTTGAGAAGGAGTCATTCTGCGAAAGCGACATTATGAGAAAGCGCCATTATGCGAAAGAGACGTTTTGCGCCTGAGCCTTATGTTGTACTGTAGTCTTCATTTGTTTTATTGCCAGTGCAGCAATGCAGTGACACAAAAGGCTAATCCTATTAACTGAAACACACCAGAGTACTCCCATTCATTGCGAAGTGTTCACATTGTTCATAGAACAACTGTGTCCGCTCGTCATCCCAGCTTTGTTTCACAGATTTAACAAAAGGATGGATCAACTGGGATCGCTTTATTTCATACCACCACTTTAACCTAGTACTAACACAGTAGTGTTACCCAAAACTGCTTATATGCTAGATCTAAATTGTTTTCGAACGCCCAGAAAATTGGGAGGACGAGTACCAGTCCGCGAGGCGTAAGCAGAGCTTTGCATTTGTGTGAGTGATCACCAAAATGGTACGAGAGCCCATGACCAGAATGTTTGTCTTATCGTTTTACGTTTTACAACCATGCGACATGGTTTTGGTCATGGCCAAAAAAGTTTTTTTATATTAAAATATTTAAATACAAATTATAAAAATTTTAATAATTTATTTTTTTCCTTTTACTTTGGCTTTTGTTCTTTTAGTAGGTACGAGAGTACTAATATATAAAAAAAAAATAATATAAAAAAAATCTATTTAAAGAAATCTGTAGGTATATAAATTTTATTTTTATACGAGCTGCGCCCCGCGGTTTCACCCATGTAGACCGGTATAAAATGTAACCTATGTGTTAATCCAGGGTGTCAGCTATCTCCATACTAAATTTTATCAAAATTTGTCCAGCTGTTTGAGCGTGAAGAAGTAACAAACATACAAACACACACACACAAACTTTCGCCGTTATAATATTAGTGTGATACATACATTAATATGTAAGGTGTATCTATTCAAACACGAAATCTCTTCATTGTACTCATCATTATGAACAACTTTTAGTATGGGACCAAACCTGAAATCGCGAAAAAAAACAGCTACTCCCTACATTTTGACGAGTTTGATGTAGATAAATGTACTGAACAGCACATTTTTTTTTCTCGATTTCAGGTTTGGTCCCATAGTAAAAGTTGTTCATAATGATGAGAAAAATGACCCCTTATGAGATTTCGTGTTTGAATAGATACACCTTATACATAAGTATATTAAACATTTCTCATAACATGAGGTACTTTCCTGAGATTGTATGAGATAGTTGGAAAAATGCACGATGACAAAACATCTGTGCTGAATTGTGGCGGTTCCAATAGGCAAGTGTCCATGTTTCCCTGAATCAAGTGCACTCGATACGTCAGCACTCAGCAGTAGCCATTCGAACACTACATCACAGTCCTTCTCCCGAGCCGACTTCGTGGCAGAAAGGCGAGAGTGCTACCAGGCTCGAATTGAGGCTAGTTTGAGTAGTGCCATCTCTATTTATTTATTTATTAATTGACTACCTATGATCTGTCCCAAAAGTATCAGATGACAGTGACAGTGTAAATAAAGCCTGTTCAGTTTAAATTCTTAAGGCTGCTCCTTCCTAAAATACGGCGAAACTAAGTAACTTTGTAACCATTTTTTACAGTAACTATAGCATCTTTCTGATAGGAAAAAATACACAGTATTCTACAATACACAAGAAGTGATTTCATGTGTCCTGTAATATATTTTAGTTTGTAGAACTAAGGGAAAAAAGCCTAAATCCAGGTCTATTTCGGTCTATTTTTTCGAGTTGTTACCATATTACTCCTACAGTTTTCATTAAAAGTGTTCATAAATTTATACAGTTCTTTACAAACTACTATGGAATGATTTCTTGTCATTACTTTTTAGTTTAATCAACAGATTTTTTGTAAATCGATAATTACTTCATATTTTGCAAGCGTTGTGTCATCGCGCTTCTCTTTCTTTTCTATGCAGTCCGACAGTGACCGCACTTTTTGCGACGGACAAGCCTTAAGGATGATTTCCAACAAACGGCTCGCATCGCATCGGATCGGAACGGATTTTACTATATTTAAACGATATTAAATCGTGTACACAATGTTTACTACATGTGAAAGATAACATACACTTAGCCGCCAGGTACCCGGCACTGGCTACCCGGCACCAGCTACCCGGCAACCGGGACGTGTGAAAAGGCACTTAGTATCCTCTCCGATACGATGCGATGCGAGCCGTTTGGTGGAAATCATCCTTTACGCAATCACTCATTAAAGTGAACTAACAACAAATTCGTCTGTTTTTAGAAAATAGAAAATTTCAACTTTCTTTCTTAATCTCACCACTTTTTCCAACAATTTGTTGTTTGAAAAGAATTATTAAATTGTAATTGAGAAATTACTGACGAAAAAATTTAAATTTATAAAATTACCTCAATTCTGCCCACCTGAGCCTAAAGTGCAGTAATAGAATTTTATTGGTTTTTTATTTAAAAAAAAAACTAACCCAAAAATGCTTAGTTTTTTAGTTTTGTACATGTCCTTTCACCTTGCATTCAAAGTTTAATCGAAAAGTCTTTTTTTCGAATTCATGTTTTTCCTATTACTGCACTTTAGGTTCGGGCGGGAATTGTCAAATGAAAAAAAAACTTTATGGTGATTTAATATTCGAATTTTGGGTGTTAATTTGTAAGTGAGCTCCCAAATTGACGTCCACAGGGGCGTTTTCTGCTACATTTGTTAACATCGAATACTGTTGGAACAGAATACCATATACAGGGTGGAATCTTTCAGCGGGGCAGTAAGGGGAAGTACCTTATCCGTTGCAGCTACACGAAAATGGTCTAAGGGGACCATCCATAATTTTTTATGGAATTTTGATCCCCGTTCATAGACTTTCAAAAAAAAATACAGTTAGCAAGAAAATAGTCATTTTACACAAAAACATTTTTGATGCCAATCGATCCTGTTTCTAATACTGATTAAAAACTTTTAAGGGGGACCAACCATCGTCGGAGTACTCAAAAAGTCACAAATTGCAAAAAACTTTTCCCGTACATTTTGTATGAAAATTTTACGCAAAAGCTTTTTTAGTGACGGTTGAGATCTTTTTGTTAACTGAATAAAAAGATAAATTTAAAAACAATTCAAATTTCGATCTCGTTATTATTAAATAAAAACCAATCTTGACAGTTTGTTGCGTCAGAAAAGCTCTGAGTGTGTTGTGAATTTTACATTAAGTGCATAGTTGGACAGCTATTGATAAGAGAAAAATTACCAATTTAGAAGGAACGGAATCATTTGTCTTTTATTTTATTTTTTGTATTTCAGTTACCTACTCAAATTCTTTACAAAATATAGGGAAAAAGTTTTGCAATTTGTGACTTTTTGAGTACTCCAACGATGGTTGGTCCCATGATTTTGACGAGCTTGATGTAGATATATGTACTGAACAGCTGTTTTTTTTCGTGATTTCAGGTTTGGTCCCATAGTAAAAGTAGTTCATAATGATGAGTACAATCTCCCATTTCGATTTGGAACATGTTTTAAATTTCATCCTGTATATTCTTCAAAGGAAAATGAACTCACAACAAGTCAACACGATATTGCAAGATAATATTGTAATACTTACTTAAATCGAAGTAATTTGTCGTTTTTATTATAGACTCTTTCTGACTACTAGCCTACCTGGTTTAAAAAAACTGGCCAAGTGCGTGTCGGACCACGCACAATGAAGGGTTCCGTAGTTGAAAAGAATTTATCCCAAAAACAAACAACATTGGATCCCAAAAAAAAAAAAATTATCTCATAAAATTACAAATAAACAATTTTTGGACTTTTTCCTTTACTTTTGCTGGGAGACCTTGCTTCTTGCCAAATTTCATTATTCTAGGTCAACGGGAAGTACCCTATAGGTTTTGATTTACTTGCGAGTATCAAAATATGTCACATAAATGGCCGTATGTTTTTATTGCATTGACTTAGAAGCTTGAGTTTTTTAGGACTTCAAGGGACCACAGACTTACGTATGTGATATTAATTTCAACTTGATACCTCCACGCGTTCCTTAGGAAAAGGGTCTTGACAGACTGACAGACAGACAGACGGACAAACAAGTGATCCTATAAGGGTTCCGTTTTTTCCTTTTGAGGTACGGAACCCTAAAAAAAGGGATGGGAAAGGGAGTATGTTGGTTTGGTCATTTATAATCACAGTAAGTTATCTGGAAATGAAAGGAAAACGAAACCCTGTAGGTAATTGACGATCAAAACGAGGGCGGTCCACCGCTAATGTGTACGACCGGCATATATATTAAAACATTCATGGACGATTGGCTAAACCAGTAGTTGCCTCGTAATTGCTAGGACTTTTGGCCAGAAATTTGGTTCAGATGTTAAATCGAACAACGTTTTATTCTGAGAACTGTAAACATTACTTATCAAGTTTTTCTAAGTATTGGAATCTAGATCCGCCCGTTGCTGAAAACAAAGCTTCTGAAGAAATGATAGGTACTTCAGTCACAATCAACACCCAAGGCTGCCACACCAATCGACAAAACCGACCAAGTGCGTGTCGGACCACGCACAATGAAGGGTTCCATAATTGAAAAGAATTTAAACTTTTTAAACTTTCGCGATTTGTACACATTATAAAACACTATCGAAAACGGGTCTTATCGCGATATTCTTTTGAACGAGGTAAACAGACAGCCAGTGTGTAGACGTCCTTAGTGTTGTGTGTAGAAGTACCGACAGTGACATTTATAAAAATTGTGAAGACCAAGTGAGGGTAGATGCACATACCCGCACTTTACGAAGACGTCGCTGAGTTGTCATCAGTCCTCCCGTGACCACGATCGCAGCAAGGCGGTCGAAACGTCGGGAAACAAGTAGGTACCTGTTTACCTCGTTAAAAAGAATATCGTGATAAGACCCGTTTTCGATAGTGGGGTTGACTTTAGTATCCGGTCGCACGAAAATGGGGGTGACAGTGGTTGAAGGTCGTTGGGGTTGGGTCCCTGATTGTAACGATATCACTCTTATTAAAAGAGATTGCAAAGAAATTTATACTAATTGTTTATAACCTCAAATTACAAAAATAGTGTAACGAAACGTTAAAATGGGCGATTGACAACCAAATCTGTACCAGTATATTGTCTGTGGTGCAAAATGTCGTGTAAAATTGATAAAACGGAACGTAAAAAGAACTGTGAGTACTTAGTAGAAATTGTGTTCAGTAGGAAGTTAGTGTTTCCCCACTTTATGATTAAAATAGGTCGAATCTGTCCCAAAACCGAATCGGGGCACCCCGACTCCACGTAGTCTTTTGGCTGGCACACTAGAGTGTATTTAAAAATCCGGAGGCGCGGAGGGAGAGCAGCCCCCGCCCGCTGTAACAAAGGTTAGGCACCCGTGCGAGCCGCAGCGGCTGAGGCTGGTCGCCGGAGGCGACCAGTAAGCCGAAGCTGCGGAGGTGAGCTCGGGTGCCTGTCCTTTGTTACGTAAGGGCGAAGGGGCTGCACTTCCCGCAGCGCCGGAGACGTGCAGAAGCAACTTTGTGTTGACAAAAGTGTTTTTAGGTTAGGTTACAATAATTTGTTTTTCTCAGGAATGGTGCGTTCTCTTTTCATGGAAGTGGTACCTGGGGGGAGGGGACACCCCCCTTCCGCTACCCCTCCACCCCCCACCCTCATTTTCATGCGACCGAATACTAAAGTTTTACCATTGTATTTCGAGCAAAGACTCATTATAGGGTTAGTAACATTGTCCCTTAAAAATAAGGTCCGTATTACAGAAGGAAACTCAAGCACTGATCTTTGTTTAAATTTAGTTTAGAACTAGTTTCAACCAATCAAATGGCTTGAATTTAGTTTTAAGTAATGCTTGAGTATTGAGTGACGTTCTGTAATACGGACCTAAGTGTTAGTAAACAAGACGAAACGATGGCACATGTAACTGACAGCAGTGGATTATATACGGACAGTCCACTCTGTCAGCATTCATTTTCAGAACCCTGTCAGGGCTAGCCATGACTCGAGCTACCATCGATGCTGCGCGCTTGCGCATTATTGTGTAAAAACAATCTACACGCGCCGCCGCAAACATGCCTGATGCACTACAACGCCATGGCAGCCCCAACAGTTTTCTGAACGCGTTATTAAATTGGACACGAAGGGCTCCATACGATGCCCGCGAATACTTCTCCCACAAGCGGAAAAAAAACGGGAACGAATACGGGAAAAAAATGTTTTTATGTGATAAAATTACAAATTAACAATTTTCGGACTTTTCCTTTTACTTGTGCTGTGAGACCTTGCTTCTTGCCAAATTTCATTATTCTAGGTCAACGGGAAGTATCTTATATGTTTTGATTTACTTGTGAGTATCAAGATATGTCGCATAAAATATGGCCATAATTTTAGAAGCTTGATTTTTTTAGAACTCTAAGGGACAATAGATTTACGTATTTGATATTGATTTCAACTTCACAACTCCACGCATTCCTGAGATAAAGGGTCTTGACAGACAGACAGACGGACGGACAACGAAGCGATCTTACAAGGGTTCCGTTTTTCCCTTTTGAGGTATGGAGCCCAAAAATATCTAAACAATGACGCCAACAATAACCATGCAGTACAAAAGCAACATAAATCGATCCAGCAGTTAATAGAAACGGAGGAAGTGGACCACATAACAACAATATGCCGTACTCAGCTTGTCAGCAATTTGTCAGGCACATCATTGGGACGAGTAATTAAAAGCTGGTCGGGCGTTCGGCCGTCTTTATGGGCCGTTATATTGAAGCGCGTGGGTACATCGTAAACTTAATTTTTATGATTGCCTGGTACTGGTGGCCTATTTTTTTTTAATTTTTGCGTTTTTATATGAGCTAATATAGGGCAACCCTATCAGGGTTGTTTATATGAGAGTGGTTGGTTAGAGGCAGGAATTTTAAGTACCTAGGTAGGTTAATTTTATATCGACACTGTACATATGTATGTACTTGTGTCGATAAGAATTTTATTTAATTGCGATTTTGCCACCGGATTAATTTTCACATTTGATGCAGTGGCACGTGGATGAACATGTGTCACTGCATCAAATGTGAAAATTACTTAATTACACAGGTACCTACATATATTTACAATATTGTCTCTCCTTCTTCCTTTAAATCCAACCAAAGGTTGTCTGTAAAAGATCGCTTTCAGCGATCGCCCATTGTGTCATCCTATGAAAAATTGCTACATATAATATAGGAATAGTATTTTGTACAAGTGGAGAACGTTTGTTATTGCATTCGAGGTGGAATTAACACCCGAGCCGTAGGCGAGGTTGTTTTTGAACCGAGAACTGAGTAAATGTTAATTTCTTCATAAATGATTTTTTAATGTAATAATCACAGTTTTTGATGATATTCTATTGATAAACATTATTTAAATATTCAAAAAATATTAACGACGCCGCCGTAAAGACGCTTAACTCTTTGCCGAAATTTAAAAAAAACATTCACCTCTTGTGAATAGAGGCATTGAACCAATTTGGACTAAGGTATAAGTTATCTGTGGCAATTTTTATTCCCGCACACGTGTTGCAAAATGAAAAATCGCACGTATGTGAAATACATTGCATTGTGAACTTAATCGTAGTGCGATATAAACCAGTTTTCGAGGAAGTGTATCGAAAAATTTTCAAACTGTTCTCTACCCATGAATATGAACAACTTTCACTATGGGAAAAAAAATCAGCTGTTTCATACATTTTGCTAGAGTAGGTACCTAACTTTTGTATGAAGCAACTGATTTTTTTTCGTGATTTCAGAGTTGGTCCCATAGTGAAAGTTGTTCATATTCATCGGTAGAACACCCTGTGAAAATTTTCGCACTGCTTAAAAACTTTTCCTGTTACATCTGTAATTTTTATGGGGTGCATAAATAATAAAGAGTATCTATCTATCTATATTTTCATACGAGACACTGATACTTTACTATTCAACTAAAAATACACAGAGTAATTATTATGTTGAGCCTCTACTCAACCTTACGATACGATAGGAGAGACACATTCTCTCGGTACCGCGTGAAATTGGGCAAAGAGTAGTTCATAAGCCGTTTTCCACCTACGCTTTGAGCAAAGAATACGTACATAAACCGATAACCTGTGCAGCTGTGAAATACAGCAAAAGACATACTATCCTTAAATTCGCTATGTTTGACCGATACTGCTGTAGGTAGGTACCGCGGGTGATGGGCGTGCGACATGAGCATCGATGAATGAGCGGCCTGCCTATCCATCGGCCAGGTCATAACAACATTAACCCAAATAATCCTGATAATGTACCTACCAGTCTCTACTACCACAGAATAAAAATGTTACAGTAGTACATCTTCATAGAAAACGGCCGAGTAAGCAACAGTTCGAGCGCGCGGCAGTTACTCTCGAACGGACGCGTATTTATCTACTGAGCGGCTGTAATAATTCAAGGTCACAGCCTAGAAAAACTACTATAAGTGTATTATTCTGTGCTACTACCCTGTTACCTTCAAAAAATAGTAGGTACACATTTCTCGAAACACGTGCTGTACAACAAGGATTTGCTTTCATTCTATGAGCTAGACTTATTTAACACATAGGATAGTTTCGGGCTAGACCTACGAGCGTGTTCAACGTGTCACCTGCAAGAAACAACACGTTTTCTAATAAAGACTGCGACACTTTTGTGGAATTTACATTACAAAACAAAAACTGATTGCTTTTGTTTTTATTTAATTAGGGTGAGAAGATGGCGGGATGAGCTGGACTTTTTCTTAAAGGTTTTGCCCGCAATGGCAGTAGACCGGGAAAAGTGAAAAGAGGGAAGGAGACCGTTGTCCTGCAGCGGAACAACACAGGCTTATAATAATAATTATTGTTTCCATATCCTGCAATAGTCCTGCACCATGCGGGGGTTGTCTTTGGGTGTAATTGCATAGTGCATACAGAGATAATCGTCGGTTGGTGCCTCATTTCATTCAAAGCATCTGTGACGTTTAATAAACAAGTTATGCGTGCTGTGGCAATTTTGTCCGAGCGGTCGGGGTGACAGCGCACCTAATGGAGTGATATTGCAAACTGTGTTTCATTTTGTGATACCTAAAACCTAACCTTAACCAAGACACCACAGCGTCTAAACAGCTCTTTGAGAGTTGGCTTCGGCTCCTCGTAGGCATAAATCCGGGATTCCAGAGTCCCGAAAAATTACAGAGATTTCAAAATAAAAAGCCGGGAGGTGTCGTGGAACACCCGCTTGGAACGAAGTTCCATGCGCTGTATATTTTATTAACACAGTGCCACCTAGCATGGTTTGAAGTTTCAAGATGCAAAGTATTCTATTGTGTTTTAAAGCACCAAACATTCCTTTTAGATTTTATTGCTATGAGTTCGGAGAATTCCAAGACGTATCCCGTGTGAATGCGCCCTTATCTCATTATATTTTATTAACTTCGGAGTCTGCTTTTCCAAATTCGTGTTGTAGATTTCTTCGAGTTCCAAAGGCTAAATATTTCCGCCAAGTATTTGCCCATTTTTTTACATAATTAAGATCCTACAACCTAGCGAGGTTTCGGTTATCGTGAGAGATGTACAGGAACGAAGTATGAACGCGCGTAATGGTTTTACCAGATGATTTTTGCTGATCCTAAGGCAATTTTAAAGTCAGTTATCGTTACAATTTTTTCCTTTTACGTTTTTATTTATTTAGCTTTAAAAATGTCATGGATGTTTTTCATGCAGATTCGTACACCGGGGCCACCACATCTATCGGTCACATACTCAACAATTTTCTTTCTTAAGTGGCTAAGGGCATAGTTAGGTTTTCACAAAAAAAATACTTGTTTTTCATCTTTTTGCACGCCAAAAATCTCAAGAAATAAAAAAAAACAAGGTGTTTTATGCCACTAAATTATTATGAATAACGCGACGGCAAAATTAAGAAGAAAATAATGTCCCTGTGAATTTATAGAGCGTGAACTTTATGGGTGAAGAATTCTGTAATTTATTTCTAATTCAGTCATAAAAGGGCTTGCTCGTACAGTGTCGTACATGAGTGATTCCGTGTAAAAGATTGTACAATGGCGTACAGAAGTGATTCCAGATTCCTACGTTAGAAGCACAAAGGAGAAATTCGACATTGATTTTGGAATTGGAGTTCTAAACCGATTAGATAAGTAAAACTTAGGTAATCGTCATGTGGCATGACGTCAGTCCTTGCTAGATTTTATACGAAATTTGTTATAGTTGTGACGTAGCGAGTCCCCACTTCCCAACTTTTATGAGTTTTAAGTATTTTTTTATTCATAATTATGTTAAAGCACAAAATACGTGTCTAATATTTTTTTATTATCTGTCTGACGAACTAAAAGCCTGTGTTCACCAACATACAAACCACGGCACCGGTTAGGTATTTAAACAGTTGACGGTTTATGTCAAATTTCCTTCTAAATTTGACATAAACCAACTGTTTAAGTACATAACTGGCGGTTTGAATGTTGGTGAACACAGCCAAAAAAAAAAACTAAATAAAAAAAAAAACAAAATAAAATAAATAGAAAAAGCTAAATAGAATTTCTTTTTTTTTACCCAGGTATCATCCCTATTGGATGATGTCATTAAGTAAATACCGCTCTATACTAGAGCAGTACACTGCCATACACAAGTGCTTCACAAAATATAATAATGAGCACGCAAGCTACGCTTCATTACTGAAAGAACCGGATCGCGAGACACGATATCATTTTGTGAGAACAGCGCTTAACATATTGTATTTCCCACTGGCGCCTCCCCGTCTTTATGAACAAACTTCGGCTCCGTACGTATTTTATACAGCTAGGTAGGTACCTTTAATCTGGATCATTATGTCATACAACTTTTTACGAGGGGGAAAAAAGATAGGTTACGTCTTTTTGATGGTACCTTGATTTTAAGGTGCAAATTACAGTCACCATGAGTGATGCTTAAATTACAGAAACAATTTAAAAGCTATTGTGTCTTGCGTAGATCTACGTTCACCACAAAGGGCACGTGCGTACGTAAGGGTATACGTAAAGTACGTTCGGCGCACCTTGGTTAATAGGCAAGACCGACAGCTAGCTAATATACTTAAGTATTCTTATTTGATGTGGATACGAAAAAAGAGTTACACATAAATATTATTTATTAACTAGCTAGCTCCTGCCCGCGAATTTGTCCGCATGTTTCTTGTTTTAACATAAAATAATATCCTATGACACTCAAAAATGCGGTAGCTTCCCATAAGTGAAAAAAAAATTGGAATAGCATCAGTAGTTCCGAAGATTACCTAAGTACATAATCAGCCTATAATGTTCCCAATGCTGGGACATACTAGGCTTCCTCTCTTCGAGAGGAAGTGGGCTGTAATCTACCACGCGGGCCCAGTGTGGGTTGGTAGATGTCACACATCTTCGAATTATTGGTTGTAAGACATGCCGGTTTCCTCATGATGTTTTCCTTCACCGTTTTGAGAGCCGTGTGGTGCTGAAATTATTTACACAAAGAAAAGTGCCTTTTATTATTACTAATTATTTTGTATTAGATTCAGTGCACTTTTGTCTACCGCCGAGAGTATTCAAACATTTCATCAACATTTTAACACTAACAACAGTTTGAGAGTGAGTCAATAAATAGTGTTCAACTTAAACATTATTGTTTCTCCTCAAAAACACCGACACCTTGTTACGTACACCTACAACTATAATAATACACTGTGTGTAAGTAAATAATCTATCAAAAATACAACACAAATACAACAAATAATCCATAAATAAAAAATAATCCCTGTTTCCCTTAGTCATCGCATCACACGTAAACGGATGGAACAATTTCGCTAATTATTTTTTTGTTGTGTTTATTATTGTCAGGAAAAGGTTCTTATGTAGAGAAAAATTGGAAAAGTTGACGGGAAAATTGTAAAATTCGAGAAAACTGAAAGTGGATTTTCTATGGGAATTTTGAATTATTGAAATTGGGACAGGACAACGTCTATCGGGTCAGCTAGTAAACTATACAAATAAGAATTCAGTTCATTTAAAGCTGCATTTGTTGCTGAATAAGTAATGATACCAATGACGCAACAATGATATCAAGCACACATGGTGTTGTTCTATACAATCGATAAACTGCGCCGTTGAAGTTTATAAATACGAACGATTGATGGCAACTAAATCGGGATGTAGATATTAAAAAGTTTTTTAAAGGGTAGCGCAGATTGAGGCGGGCCGAGCCGCAACGCAACGCATTGCAAAAATCCTTCAGGCCTTGTGTCACAGGTCACAGCAGGCCCTATCAGAATACCAGCGGTATTTGTTTTTTTTTAATATCGCAGCATTATGCTGAGATAGGCTCCTTTTTTGGCCTCGCACAGTTTTAATGTTCTTTTTTGTATTGATTTCATGATTGTGGTAGTTTTAATGTTTTTTTTTGGGTTCCGTACCACAAAAGGAAAATGCAGAACCCTTATCACTTCGTTGTCCCTCTGTCAGTCTGTCAAGACCCTTTTTCTCAAAGACGAGTTGAGATATAAATTTGAAATTAATATCAAATACGTATGTCTGTCCTTTGGAGCTCTAAAATAATCAAGCTTCTAATTCAACGCAATAAAAATTTAGGGACATTTAAGTACATATTTTTATAGATACTCGAAAAGGAATCAAACCTTTATATGGTACTTCACATTGACCTAGAATCAAGAAATATGCCAAGAAACAAGGTCTCACGGCACGGTAAAGGAAAAATCCCGAAAATCTTTAATTTGCAGGTAGTTTTATCACATTTTTTTTTGCGATTACGAACTTACATTTGCAGTTGGAGAATTAACCGTGACGTACATCAATGTATGGGAGAACATGTTTTTCAACTACAATGCTAAGTTTGTTTTTGGGATAAATTCTCCCAACAACGAAACCCTTCATTGTGCAGGGTACGACACGCACTTGGCCAGTTTTTTAATGCTGTATTTCCTGTGCGTGTCCCAAATAAAATATTTTTCTTTCTTTCTTTCCCGTTTCACTTTCGTACTACATTTTCTATGACCCAAGGAACACTACAGGCCGGCCACACCGCATTTTATTGTATTAAAATGCTTTGCGCTGCGAGCCGTTGCGCCCGTAATGTACGCTTGGCTTAATCTAGAATCTAGATAGCACCGTTTATCCGTCGCCGTGATAAAAATTGACTAATGATTCTCGGGTTCAAACGCTAAGTATTCAAAAATCGAAGTCAAATTGACCGTTAAATTGAGTTCGATTAACATTAGAATAGACTCCATCAATGTCTTAGATAGTTTTTAGAGATGGAGGTGATCAATAGAGTAATAAAGTGATCGAAGAACCTATCTACTTAGATGGAAATCGTACCTAATGAGGTCATCCTCACTTGCAAACAAACTAGGTATACTTACTCTATATTAAACTGTTGCATTGACTGATCGATACTGTCGCAAGTTCTGTCAAATAATATTTTTTTAGATTTCTTTTGATTTTTTGTGTTGTAATAAATGAAAAAACCTGGCAATTTCCTAAATTAACTATGTAGGTATGTTTTTCTGTAACAGAAGCCATCCATGTCACTCTCGAATTTGTTGTCTGCGTAGTGACACTTTCACCTCACGAAACATTTTCCAACTACGAGGATTAAAACAGCTGACAACCTTCAGCTGCACATGACGTGTCTGCTAGAGTGATTTATGTACAGATCATGAACAGACTGACTGCCTTAGCTGGCCGTGTGTAAACAGCCTTAGAGCATTGTATTGCGTTTTGTACAATTTACATCTTTTGAAAAATTAAATGTTTCATAATATCGTATCGTACCAGACGTACTGAAAATACTGGTATTCAGCTGCATCCGGTTAGACTGGAAGCCGACCCCAACATAGTTGGGAAAAGGCTAGGCAGATTGATTGACCAGACGTACTGAAGAATACCTTTATCTGGACTAGTCACACTCGGAGGTTCTCATCATTTATTATGAGCACAGAAAAAGTGTCGGCCTTATTTCCTGCTATTTATACTGCGTCAACCTTCAAAGCAAGCTAAAATGTCATAATTTTCGAAATTAAACTTACTTATAGAGATGTATTCATGATTCTTATTGTTATGAATGTATATAAATATTTGTTAACATCGCAAATCATATTTTGAACAACTGTATACTAACACTGACCTAAAAATTAGAAAAAACGTAAGAAAATTTGAATTTCGCGGGCTACCATTGCATTGCGCATTCACTTTAACTTAACATTCCGAGGTTAACGGCTCGGTTTGAAACTGTTGACAGCCTTCAGGTCCACACGCCTGTGTGTACTAGGGTGATTGATGTGCGTATTATGAACAGACTGACTGTAACAACTGACCGCGTGTAGAAAGCCTTATGAGCGTTGTACTTTTGTCATTAAACCATTTGTATTCCCTGAGTTTGCTATTTTAGGATTAGGTTTTTCTTACGTTTAATGTTCTGTATTGTAAATCACGCTGCAGTGTTTTTTGGACGTCGCTTTTTTATTTTTATTTTTTTTGAAAAAAATTAAAAAGCTTTTTTTTCACTTTTTAGTGGATTAGTTTGTAATTTATCTAAGTTACAATAGCCTAATGTCAACTGCTCATCACCTTTTTACAAAATATTGCTTTTCCCGATGCAGGGATGTTAATTGTTAAGGAGTTCTCCTATGTAAGAACCAGGAGAACTGGAGCTGACGGTGAAGTCACCATCACCATATGCATTGAGACGAGCATAAATTGCTTCAACCATGTTAAAGTAAGAATCACAACTCATGAAATACTTAGGTATAATTGAGTAGTTCCGATAGCCATCTATGGTCTTCATCATCAGTTCCAGTTCACCAAATGGGCTTTATGAGGGCAAATGCACGAGTTACTACAAAAAATACCCAAGTCGCTATAGGTGTACTTATATAGAGGGTTTTTCTCGATTTCTATGGGATCACCTCATATCAGATTCTGATTTGGTGACTGTGGGACCACCTCTAAAGCATATCCTTTCAAACAAACATTACAACCTAATTTGAAGTCAGTTAAAAAGTCGGTTAAAAACACGAAGTAACTTATTAAAAACTCCGAGGTTGCCAGCTCGGGTTGAAACTGTTGACAGCCTTCAGCTCCACACGACAGTGTGTGCTAGCGTGATTGATGTGTGGATCATGAACGGCTTGAGCGGTCTGTAAATTGCTTCCTGACTGTCGCAGCTGACCGTGTGTAGGCGGCCTTAGATAGTTGCATTGAATTTTGTACTCATCTTGGGTAGGGTTGCCACAATTGGGTCGACAATCTTGATAGTCTATTTCCACTTATTTTAGAGTTGATTTCTAGTCTAACTTCTTAGAGTTAGAAGTTTTACGGTCAGTATTAATTTGTAATTTTATCACTTAGAAATTATTATTTTTTGAGATTGTATGTTAAGTTTGTTTTTGAGATAAATTCTTTTCAACTACGGAACCCTTCATTGTGCGTGGTCCGACACGCACTTGGCCAGTTTTTTATATTTGACTGCCTCGTTGGTCTAGTGGTTGCAAGCGCTACTGTTCAGCATGAAATCCTGGGTTCGATTCCCAGATCAAGCAAAGTGTTATTGGGTTTTTCTATCTATAATTTCTCTGGCAGCCCGGAGTCTGGATTTGTGGCCGGTTGATTAGGCTCGCCCTCTATTACATGGGATTTAAACAGAGCTAGTATAAGGTGGGTGCTACTATATTGGTACCTACACCTCTGCCTAACCCTTCGGGGAAGTTTTGTTTATACTTTAGTAGCTGCGCCCTGCGGTTTCACCCGCGTAGATCGGGACAAATAAAAAAAAATAAAAAATAAATAAAAAGTAGCCTATGTGTTAATCCAGTGGTGATGCAATAATTTACACAAATTAAAGCGCCTGTCTGGGTTCGAATCTACGACCTACAACTCGTAAGTCGGGGCCGTTACAACCGGACCACCGACATCAATGTTTGCTTATATGTGGTACTTAAAGTACCTACTTATTTACCTATCAGTCATTCAGTAAGGGGAGTGAAAGTAACAATCCAATACATAATACATGACCGACCGAGGATAAGGAGGTTACGTGTATTCAGACTCATGAATACCAATACATAGTGCATTACATTCTAATAATAGAAATACCTAACTGTGTTTGTTTATTCAAGAGATTTGCCCCAGCTCCAATTAAGGTAAAACTTTGTATAAGCCAATGTTCGCAAGGACGTAGAAATATCGCGGCGGGATTTTATCGCGCATTGGATTTTCAACTCTCGTTATTAAGCTGAGCGTTGAGAATCCAACCTAACAACAACAGAGTGCATTCTAGCACGTCGAAAAACACACTGCGCGAAACAAAATCGCCGCGGTCTTTTTATGTCCGTGCGAACGTCCGCGTCGACTCAACTACATTCAACTATGCAATGTGTACTCAGTGGGTGGTGGCGTTTCCATATTAACCTTCCTATACATAATGTCTCCCTTTGGCCACATCATTGTTAATCCATTTGAAAAAAACCGGTCAAGAGCGAGTCGGACTCGTGCACCGAGGGTCCCGTTCCGATTTCTGAGAAAGTGTGCTATTTAGAGACATTAAATTGTTTTATTTTTCCTGTAATCTTTACATAAACTTTTATCACATAGAACAATTTCAGATTTTTCTCTTTGCAAACTTCGGAGATAAGGGGGAACGGTATTTTTTTTTACATTTTTCATCAAAAATCGAAAACTCTGCTGCCTAAAGAAAATTTTAAAAAATTGAGAATGTGCAAACAGCGCTCTTTCATATGATACCCCACATGCCCTAGTAGTCCCACTTTGAATAGTTCTTCATGAGATATCCAGCTGAGACAGACAGACAAACAGACAGACGGACAGAGTGAGTCACACCATAAGGGTTCCTTTTTACCATTTTGGTACGGAACCCTGTAAAGTCTCTCTTTTATAAAATGTAGGTGCCCAACATTAGCGTCGCAACTAAGATAAACTCACCTAGATGAAGGTATGCTGCCAGAACTTTGTAAATTATGGCAACTTAAAATTATGACTTAAAATGAACAGAAATTACTCTGTAAACACAAAGAGTTACTTAAAACAGTCGACCATTGTTGTAAAATAATTAAGTCGTGGCTTACGACGGTAAACTTTTCAAATATATTTTTCCTCGGAGACAACGTTTTGTGAGGGCTCTTAAAAAGAAAAATACGCCTTTAGTAAGATGTTGTATTAAGACCGGGTATCCACGAGGCAACAGATGACGTTGCAAGAATTTGAATATGGAATGATGGCACAATGTCGCCCAACGCTGGCACAATGACATGATGTTGCTAGCGGGTGGTATATTTTCCGATACGATAAGTCGTTCTGCATTCTGGACAGCCCTCTACCAATTTTGCTGACTTGCTAATCTTTTCACTATGCCATCAGCAGTCAGCTATTTCCCGTGCAAACACGTGACAAGATCAAAATAAAGTCTCACCACACCGATAGCAAAACTATACTTAACAAAATTTTGTTTTGGTGCCGTAAGTGGAATAGCTTAGGTGCTATTCGGTCAAGACTTGTTTAAATCAGTGCTGTGAGTGGAATACCTCGCAAATCTCAGGCAAACACTCAATGACACCATTGCTAAACAAAAGCCGCTCGTTGCCAAAAACATGTTGATCAAACAAGCAACATGTTACGCAACAAATAGTTGCTCACTGACCAACAGGCTTTAAGGCGCAGTATTAGCTCAAAGTTCACAAAAATTGGTTTCTTGGATTGTCGAGTATGACGTAACGCAATGAAACTATCCGTTGCAAAAAAATACAGTGGACAGAGAAGGGTTTAAAGATAAATTTTAACCGAGTAGAATAATAAAAAATAGTTCGTTATTCCCAACAAAAAATTTGGAAGTTGCTGCACAAAAACAAACTTTGGCGTCGAAAATCTCTGTATTTTCAGCAATAACAACATACTTTAACCGGACAATGATTTAATTTATTGTGTATATTCTGAATAATCTAAAGAAAACCCGAAAAATAAATGCACATTCGCAGCTTAGTCACATCTCGGGAACACAAATATTATTTTCAATTTTCAACCTTATTTCAACCCAGCTAATGGTGACAATAGATTACGCGGTTGTGTGCCGTTTAAAATCGTAGTCAGTCCGCGCCTTAAAAGAATCAGTTTCAGTAAATATCAGAAGTCACGTAAGTTAAAATATTAAACTGTACGTGTTCCGGACATTGTGATATTATCGGGGGTGTTGAAATCGTTCTCGTTTTACCAGTTCATTTTTCACTGTTAGTCAGTTTTATCGTACCTAGGTTGTACTGTTATAAATGGTGCTATTATATTTCAACATGAAAAATAAACTTTCTGTTATTAATATAACAGTTGAAAGAGTTTGATGAGAGTTGTGATAGGGGCAATATTAACTCATTATTATAAGCTCAAATTCGTTAAGCCGTTAGATATACAAAGAATCTAAAATATTTATTTATTTATTAAAAACTTGGACTTAATGGCAAAATAAATATTATCATTGTATCCAAATGGAATAAAGAGATTTAGAAAGTGCTGCATCGTCAATAGTTATAAAATAGAAAGCACTCAATATTTACGTGTACAGTTCTATTTTTTTAGAAGAAGTTTGCCTATATTAAGCTGTAAACACAGACACGATCAAGTCAATACACAAAAATCGAAAGTCCCCACTAATCATCCCCCAAATCGATGTATATTCCGTTCACATGGAGTGTCCCCAATCCTACATTAAGCACGTCCAAGTTTCCCCCCATTTGCTGCTAACTGAAATTACCGAACTTAAGGGCTGCGGAACCGGAGGCCATCCATTTCTTCGGCCCCCGCCGCCCCTGGCCGTAATTAAGGTCCGCTTATCCCACTGGCTAGTTGAACAGTCCTATTAACAGCCTGTTTCCTCAGTTATGTATCCCTGGATAGGTTTTGTGTTGATAATGGTGCTGTGCTATTTTGTGTGTGAATGGTTTTTGTTGCTAGGTTGTGAAAGGTAAGTGGAATGGGACATTGATTATATCCAAGTTAATACCTTTTATGTCTGTAATTTATAATAAAGTTTATTATATTCTATAAACAGTTTATATTTTTTTAAGCAGTCCGCAAAATTTTGCAGGGTTTTCTACCCATGATTACGAGTATGAACAACTTTTACAATGGGACCAAACCTGAAATCGCGAAAAAAAAATCAGCTGTTCAGTACATTTATCTACACCAAACTCCTCAAAATGTAGGGAGCAGCAGATTTTTTTTTCGCGATTTCAGGTTTGGTCCCATAAAGTTGTTCATACTCGTAATCATGGGTAGAAAACCCTGCAAAATTTTGCGGACTGCTTAAAAAAATATCCTGTATAAATAAGGTGTGAAATATTTTAGAAACGTTAAGAGGTGCTTCAGCCCATCGAACTGAATAACTTTGGGACGAACTTTGAAATCGCGAAATAAAAGTAGAGTAGTATCTATTCACAAATTATTTAATGACATTTAAAAAACCTTTTAAAATTTGCCAACATACCCGCGGATTCACAGTGTGATCGGGTTGTTTCAAAATTATAAAACCGAACGTATTTTTCATGGAAAAATAACCTTTTACACATCGACACGGCGACCACCATAACTTAATTATGGACGCAAAAAATATCAAACAAAACGTTACGTTGTCCAAAGCTAAATGAAATTGTGAACAAAAGTCCTGACATGTCGACATATTTGAGTAAATATCACTTTGAAATTCGTGTATGAAAAATAGCATTTTCGTTACTGTGTGGTTATGGAAAAACATTCAGATGGTATCGATAAACTAATTAACAATAAAAAATTGTGCCAAGACTCGTTAGGGTTAGTTTCCACCAAACGAAAAAATTCTCGCAGATGCTCGAGCAGATTTTAGGAAAAGCCTGTTGCATTCCCTGTACGTTGCTATGAATCCGAAGCGAATAGAGTTGACACCGTTTGGAATTTGCTTAGAATTTATATCCGAAATATACGAATCTACCTCCGTTTCCTCACAGAATTCCGTTCAGAAATGCATCAGTTGGGAAATAGCAATATTACAATTTCAAAGTGACACAAACCAACTTTGTGACTAGGTAATATATCCCACCAAAAACATTTTCATGTAAAATGTTGCCAAGACGAGACCATATGGCTCGCACTGTCAAAAGTTATCAGATCTCATGTAGAGCTTCTAACTATCATCAGTGAGTCAGTGACGAAATCGGAGTTTTTCTATATCAATAAAATCTAAAGAATGCAATTGAAACTTTATATGTTTAAAAAGTCCACTATTGACATATCCCGAGAATTTTGTTTATCTGGTATAATCCAAACCCAAGTTATGAGGGTTCAAAAAAATGACGAAGCGCTACGAGAAAAGGTAGGTAGGTAGTGCCCTTGCGCTTCATTTGGCTCGTCTTAGCGGGGGCACTACGGTGCCCCCAGATCATGTGATACAGGGTATGGTTACCTACAATCATTTCCGTAGTCCAATGCGGCAAATGTCAATTCGGAGCAGTGGTAGCCCAGTGACAACGGCCGCGATTTACGAGTTGTACGTATTACTTAGTGTAATTTATTTCATCACCACCGCTCTCAAAACAATGAAGGAAAACATCGTGAGGAAACCAGCATGTCCTAGAACCAAACATTCGAAGACATGTGATATCTAGCAATGCACTGAGCCCACGTGGTAGATAGTCCACTCCCTCTCGAAGAAAGGAGGCCTGTGTCCCAGCAGTGGGAACATTAACGTAAGACTGATTATATTATGCTTATCTACAGAGTAGAGTTTATCATATGCATACGACAGAGAGATAAATAGCTCGTACATTTTATAATTTTCTCGAAAACGAGAGATGCAGATGAGAAGTTATTCTGAATTAACATTTCGCTAGGAAAATTCCACTTTAATCTATGTGTGGATGCAGCTCAGACTGAGATTTCCTCGAACCTTGCTTACCGTCTCGTAGCAAATGGTATTCAACAATGAAGGCAGATTCTGGCCACGCCTCCTTATAAAACAGTGCATGTCCTTATACACTTTTCAAACACCCCCAATCAGGCACAAACACTTACATAACACTTACTTTCTTTTTCACAAAAACGGTTCGCATATAGCATCGATAAAAATTCAAAGCATTGTCAACAACTACCTACTTCAAAACCCTTTTATGGTTACAAAACACGTTATCTTCCAACGACACTGGTAATAATAGCAGAACGCGAAGAAACGTCCTTCAAACAGGCACGCCGCGATTTTGCAACAAGACTATGGGTGAATTTCACCAATGAAACTGAACGCGATCAACTTCTGAGAGCTGTCTGTGTCAATATTCCACACCAACGATGATACTGACAGCTATTTAACGCGGTTTAGATGTGCTAATCCCTTTCAGTTTCATTGATGAAATTGGCCCTAAGATATACACCCCTAGGTCGACATAAGCGAGACTTGTGGCGGTGCGTCTCAAGAATGAACCGCGGTGTCTAAAGGCTCCTACATGGTCAGTGGTACATTCAGATCCGTCTGTGGCCTCATCTAAATCCGGACAGTGTGAGGTTGATCTACACAACTACGAATTTCGGAGAGACCACTTCCTTATACGAATAATTTACACTGATGAGTTTGATACGATCTGCAGTAAGCTCGTCCGTTCAGAGTGATCTCTCCATATACGGTAGCCTTTAAAGAGCCTTAATGCGATAAGACGCATGTCAATCGCGCCTCTATGGAAGAGTCTTTAAACGACAGAGTGGCGCAGACAATCGCTAATGGGTAAGTGTGCGCGCGCCGACTTACACCGTATCATGATTGGATTGGAATCAAGTGTCTTCTTTCATTTTGCCGTAAATTGAGTTCTGATCGGTTATTTTGGTCCTTTTTCGTCGTCTGTGGGCGTCGCAGATGTTTTACTTTTTTGTGGCGATTAAATGTAGAACTTTGGGAGAGTTTTCAGGCAGTCGTAATCTTTATTTAAGTTCTTGAATTGAATAAAGTCCGTCCGAGAGGGAATGGGCCGTAATCCTCCACGCGGGCCCAGTGCGACTTGATACATGTCACATGTCTTCGAATTTTTGTTTCTAGGACATGCCGGTTTCCTCACGATGTTTGCCTTCACCATTTTGAAAGCAGTGGTGATCAAATTATTAACACAAAGTAAAGCGACTGCCTGGGAACCCACGACCTCCAACTCGTAAGTAGGGCCGTTGGGGCGTATCGACATTAACCACCAGTAAATTATCCTGCCTATACCACACCCCCATAAACAGATTGTAAGCAATAAAACAAGAAGTTATGAGGCTGGTCATCATAAACCCATCAATTTAAACAGTTCGTTACATTATAGTATAAATATAACCGAAACAATTTAAATACCTTCGATTTAATGCGAAAACCTCAGATTCAGATTCAGCACCCCAAAATACGGGAATGAAAGAAATTAGAACTACCCCAAAACTTTCCTAGTAAAAATACAATTTAACTGAACTAATTAATACATGGAAAGAGAAAACGTGTTGCGCCAACAAGGGCAGCAAAATGATGATCTGATCATACACGCATTTCCGTTTTACTTGTCAATCAAGCACCAGTAACCGTTCTATAACTTGACTTATTTACCAGCCTATCACTATTAATTCCGTTTGTATAGAACCGTGAACGATATTGGTCGAGGCATATTTACCAATATTATTGCATTGTGTTCTCTGCCTCTTCACGGATTGAATGCTACCAATCTGTCCCAATTTGTATTAATCCTATTAGTCTCTCCCGAGATTGACTCTCTGTTAGTGGTTGACTATGATCTGAGAGGAACTAAATTGAGCTTACTAAAGCTTGATCAGGGAGGCGAAAATCAGTGCGGGAGCTTATAGATCGAATGAATAGGGAAATATAATGAATGATGTCATGATGCCAAATTATTTTTTAGTCCGTCATATAAGTTAGAAAATGTTGGACACATATTTTATCTTTTTTTACGTAATCAAAAGATTACGGCGATACATTGCTGGTTGAAAAACTCAATAAAATCTGCCAAACCTGGGAATCAAATTCAGGGCTTCAAACAGCAGACGAACAAGACTTCCAACCACTAGACCAACGAGAATGATCTTAACCTTTGGAGAAACTAAGGATGCAGGCCAAAGACCAAGCATCTGCCATCAACCAACATCTTTATGTCAACGGAATAAGGGTGACAATTTCCTTTTGTCTTTCTTCTCAGTTATGCTACATTATGTTCTTCGCAGACTATCCCTTCCCCACTAATTGCATAAAATGTTTAACGTTGATTTGTGCCAGGTTTGGGGCGAAGTGTCGGGCCAAAGGGGAAAGGTTTAAATTTCCCTAAGTAGGCTTTACTTTGGCTTATTAACCAGATGCCTTGCTATATTTAATTAAACATTATACTTGGTAACTTGAAAAAAAAAAGGCTGGTGGACTAGTGGAGGAAAAGGTCATATTTTTTTATCGTGTCAATGGCAATCTAAATAGACTCTGCCCAGGATTTGACTACGAGTTTGGCACGTTTAGTAGCGTCCACCAGTTCCTGCAACGCAATCTAAATAGACTCTGCGCAGGAGTTGACTACGAGTTTAACACGTTTAGTAGCATCCACCAGTTCCTGCAACGCAATCTAAATAGACTCTGCCCAGGATTTGACTACGAGTTTGGCACGTTTAGTAGCGTCCGCCAGTTCCTGCAACGCAATCTAAATAGACTCTGCCCAGGATTTGGCTACGAGTTTGGCACGTTTAGTAGCGTCCGCCAGTTCCTGCATCTAAATAGACTCTGCCCAGGATTTGACTACGAGTTTGGCACGTTTAGTAGCATCCACCAGTTCCTGCAACGCAATCTAAATAGACTCTGCCCAGGATTTGACTACGAGTTTGGCACGTTTAGTAGCGTCCGCCAGTTCCTGCAACGCAATCTAAATAGACTCTGCCCAGGATTTGGCTACGAGTTTGGCACGTTTAGTAGCGTCCGCCAGTTCCTGCATCTAAATAGACTCTGCCCAGGATTTGACTACGAGTTTGGCACGTTTAGTAGCGTTCACCAGTTCCTGCATCTAAAAAGACTCTGCCCAGGATTTGACTACGAGTTTGGCACGTTTAGTAGCGTCCACCAGTTCCTGCAACGCAATCTAAATAGACTGCCCAGGATTTGACTACGAGTTTGGCACGTTTAGTAGCGTTCACCAGTTCCTGCATCTAAATAGACTCTGCCCAGGATTTGACTACGAGTTTGGCACGTTTAGTAGCGTTCACCAGTTCCTGCATCTAAATAGACTCTGCCCAGGATTTGACTACGAGTTTGGCACGTTTAGTAGCGTCCACCAGTTCCTGCAACGCAATCTAAATAGACTCTGCCCAGGATTTGACTACGAGTTTGGCACGTTTAGTAGCGTCCACCAGTTCCTGCAACGTATAGGCAATAGGACACGCTAGACACGATATTAAGTCATGATTGTGATTATGCTATGTTGAAGATTAATTAGTAATTATGGTCTCAAGTTTCAAGTGTCAAAAAGTTTTTGTGTTTAATACAGGAGAGAGCCACTCCTGTATTAAAAACAAAGACTTTTTGACACCACTGACAGCATGTATTCCGTACTGACAGCATAACGCTTTTTTGTCGTCACATTTTCCGACAGTTTATTTGCCACAAGCCGCGTTCTAATAAAAATCATTTTGATCTGGGACAGTTTCTTTCCAAATCTTAAATTAGAAAACGTCAGGTAAATTCAGCCAAAAACCATTTTAAGAATGCAAAGCGTTTTATTTAATAAACATACTTTTGTGTAAAAAGCAATGATTTGACTACCCATTTGTAACAGCGTCCCTATGTATTATTGTGGTATTATTTAGATTTATGTGACTGTCACCAGCATCACTGACTTGTACAAAATATAATATAAGTATACTTAGAAAAAAAAAACAATTTCCGGACCAGTGAACATGTCGGAAACATCGCCAGAGTATCTCCACAGAAGACTTATCATTTAATTCAGTTGCTTGTCATTTACAGACACCGTTAATATGTAGGAAAGGAATAAATTTTAAGTAGGTCAACCGTTCCCCACCCTGTTTACACCTAGACCCTACCTGAGTTCACTTGAAATCCCGTAAACAAACAACAATACAGAATGTAGTGTGTGTATAACTACACTATATAGAACAGTTACACTATATAGAATAGTTGTAAGGTAAGTAGGCTGAATTATTGATACCTTTACTTCACATGTTGAGGTGAAGTATAAAAAAATAAAAACATGTGCGGTCAGGGTACCCCGTCAGGAACGAAGATCCTTCTCACGTATAAATAAAATTTATATAAATAAAAATATATAAATAAATAATAAATAAATATTTATATATAAATATTTTTGTTTATAATATAAACAAAAACACAATTTTCGCTTCTTGGATTATATTTTGACTTCACTAATTTAGTAAGTACCTATCCTCGGAAACTATGAAAACAACGCCCATGACGAAAAATTTTGAGAAAATTATTATTAAATTATCATTTTGACCAAATTCTCTCTATCTCTGACTCTTTTATTATTTATAATAGAAAGAGACAGAACGTGTCGACTTGAGAACTTCTTCCTTTTTTTCGTCGTTAAAAATAGAAGAAGATAGTTTTGTTCTTCTATTAAGTATCACAGTTTTGCGTTCAAAACGCTCTCATATAAAATCATGATTTTGTAGATAACCGTTAGTATATAATTTGCGACCGTCGAGTAGAAACTTTTCTACTGTCTTTAGCATGGCGAATTCAATATCAAATTGTCTTTCACTATGTTGTCAGTGTGATTTTAAAAGTTTGAATAGAAAACTTTCTTCCGAAATAGTCTACTAGTAGACATATAAAAGGACATATTACAAAGGTCGTTAGAAACGAAAGACAAAATGCCAGATTGTGGAAGGATTTCTACGGTGCGATGTCAAAACTGGCGAAACGAAATGTCACTTTGTATAGAGAGATGTGTCCAATCTTCGTAGAGATAGAATAAGCCATGCTACGCGTGCAGTAGGCAACAGATACACTACTGTAGCCTTATTATTCTGTGGTATTGCCTACTTATCATCAAATATTTCAATTACAAAGCAAGCGCGAGAAATTTAACTTTTGCGAAAGTTGAAGTTGAAGTCTGACTCTAATTAGAGTAGATTTCATTGATTGCCTGATTCGACCTACATTAGAAAGCAGTATATAATATGCCTAATTTATTTCTCTGTTCAATTATTTAAATACAACCTCTATACGATGCCTCCTTTTTTATAAACGCGGCGTAAAACCAAACTTGGCAAACATACACTTTGAAAATGTATGATTAATCTGAAGATTACCAGTCTATTGTGAGGTGTAACTTAACTTGCAAGTTTATTATTATGGGGTATCTGTATTATTAACTACTTACTACTAAACATGGTGCTCCACAAATAGTATACCTTGCCCAAACCCTGGTCGTAAAAAGGGATGAGAGGAAATATGTCAAGAAGATGGGATGTGTTTCCATGTCTGCTAATAACACAAACTACCAACGGCGTGATTAAGGCAATTTCCCCTTTGTCCGTTCATTGGCAGTGGACATTTATGCCTTTAGTCGAGAATATATGTAACTTTTTGCATCGTACGGCAAGTGGAAAAACTTGTAGTGACAAATTAATAAATGGCGTGATAGAATAATGAGAGGCATGTGGCGTTTGCATCAACAAATCAAGGATACCCATATGCTAGGAGTAGCAACGATATTTGCAGAGTGGTTGGTAGACTGTTGGATGAGAGTGCAGAGAATCGAGTTAAAGAGCATTCGATATGAGAGCCATGTCCAGCTGTGCTGTGGACTGCTAAAGGCGATGGTTGTATAGTTCCTATAGGTACTACAACCATCGCCTTTAGCCCTATGATCCAGGGATGACATAAACCAGTTACACATGACTCTTTAGAGTACTGACATATTCCAAACCAAAAAAACACTCCCTAGCTCCCTACACTCTTCATCTAAGTAGGTATAAGTCTATGGGGGAGTCCCAACAAAGGAAAAAAAAAACTTAAGCAACAGATATGTACAAAAAAATGCTTAATAACAGGCAAGATTTGGCTTTATTTAAGTAACTTAAGATTAGGGGAGAATTCTCGGCATATTCTTGATTTTTGATGGGACATTTCGTAAGTAAGATGGGTGTTGAGACGCGGAAAATGTTGTAAAGAGCACAAAAAATGTGTTACAATTACAGAAACGTTTTGGCGTCACGTTTTTACCAATCTTTTTGTTCCTTCCGGGACTGTGAAAATTGTGATAATCTTTGTTGTCAAGGAAAGAGCTAAGTACGAAATAAGAACAAACAATAGGAATGAAGTGGTTGTAAAATGGTCCTTGTTGCTTAGTTTTTAGGACTGAATTTGAAAAAGTCGTTATATCACCTTGAACAGTTTTCTAGAATTCGTCCATAGCGAAAAGACGTTAGTCTCAATTCTGGCATTCCCGGCCAATTTATTTAATTTACATTTTTATTTTTACATATCAGCTGAGCTACTCTATAACCTAGAGTGGGCCGTAGGGTCCAAGTACACATCGAGTATTTCGGGTCATCGCCAAGCGGTTGGTCGACTCCTCATGGGACCAGAGGACTGCCCCAAAGAACCAGCATTGCCATCCAACGTGGCAATGCTGCCAGCCTTTTGGGCACTTTTCCCATTGGCAGGGATGCGTACCAATTTTTTGATGCCCTTCCTTTTTTTATTTTAAACTTGTACATAACATAATATAATTTAGTGTTAGCTTGTATATTCTAACCCACCTCAACAAGCAAGTACTGAACTAATAAAATAACATCAAAATAATAGCAACAGTTACATCCTGTTTCACAATATCAATTAACAACGTACCTAATATTTAACTGAACATTGTTCACTGGACCCGTATTTACCCAGTTAATATCCCCCATAGGTAACAAAATCATATTCATACGGCCGCTGCCCATTAACTGATTAATTCATTAATTTAATTACTTACATGCTGGTTGACTATTACAGCATGCAACATTGTTTCCAACATCGATACATAGTTTCCTACTATGCTCATTTTATCAATGAAGACTCGCCTTTTAATTGTAAATCTGTCGTTGTAATATTATCACAATGTCTCTGAAATGTATGTTATAGTAAAGAATAAGAAATTAAGGTGTATGCGCAGTGGTAACCCGCGAAATTCAAATTTTCTTGCGTTTATTGCAATTTACAGGTCAGTGTCAGGTTGTATGTTGATCAAAATATGATTCGCGACTATAAAAATATGTGTTTACATATTTATAACCATAATAACCATCAATACATCTTGCAAAGTCAGATTTGTTCCAAAATGTCGTGATTTCCGAAATCAAGTTTAGAGAGAGCAATTCTAACTTAGACAGATGTATTGATGATTTTATTGGTTACTTATAATTATATAAATACATATTTTTTATAGTTGCGAGTCATATTTTGATCAAAATACAACCTGACACTCACCTGAAAATTGCAAAAAATGTAAAAAAAATATGAATTTCGTGGGCTAGCACTGCGGATCCCCCTTAAAGAGGATTTTTTTATTCGCAAGTGAACTTTTTAAAACCTGCGTTACAATTTACCAGGTTTACAAAACAGTTTTGCAAACTTGTCTCGGAGGTTCAGACTTTCGTAAAACTGAATATAGGTACTCGTATCACAGGAACAAGCCGACCTATTTGCTAATGAGAACAACAAGTCAAAGTCATATTTCAGTTGGGATAGCTGAAGCCAAAGTTAATGTACTCTTCGGAAACGCAATAGCTTACAATATTCATTAATTTAATGCAGCTGGAAATCCACTAAAAAAACACCATTCTTTGGATTGAACGAACATATATTATCAGTAAAGTTCTACTGTAGAGGTTTTAACCTAGGACGGTGGCTTTCTTATCCAACCTCCACGACCTCAAAGACATGTGACATCTACCAACCCGCACTGGGCCCACGCGTTGGATTAGCGGCCCGTGCCCTCTCGCAGAGAGGAGGCCCTGTGTCCCAGCAACCTAGGTATTTCGAATTTAGAATATAGAAAAAGGATTCGAGGCTGACATTGAATATAAAAGTAACGATACATATAGCAGAGTTTGATTCTAGTAGCTTAGACTAACGACAATTTTAGCAATGAAGTAAACGCAATGAGATTCAAGAATTGTCATTGTGAATATACCCCAGGTCAACAATGATATCAGTGACACCTCTTGAACGTAGTTTTGAAGTGCTGATCGCGTTCAGTTTCATTGGTGAAATCAGCTCTTAGAAACTTCCACCCCGCAATAACTTCAGTTTATCCATGATCATGGTGCTTGCAACAGTGCCGAAATATCCGGGAACTCAAAAACAGTAAACATGGTAAATATCCCGTTTGTGTTAATAACAATAGAAACTTCAAGTCTACCACAGCACTCAACAAGATTATCAAAAACGGCAACAAAAAAATTGCAACCAGAGAGATAACCCCTACATTTTGTAACCCATTTTCTCCTTTAACCCGTTGACATTCAAAATACAAACTGTTAAACTCAAAATTTAATTAATCCAGCGTGTCACGGTTAAAATGCGCTTACCCCGCTACCCCATCAGGGATGAGCCCAATCCGAGTGGGCTAATGAAGTGAAATAATTGATTAATTGCGAGCCACCCGCGGGTCGCGGCCCTGACTAATTACGACTTATGACTGTTCTGACTTATGACTATAAATCGCTGTGGATGGAGGATGGAGTGGTGACATTTTTAAGGTGTTGCCAGGGTCGTTATTTTGGAGATGGTTTTCAAGTAGGATAAGAAAACTTAGAATAGGTTTTTTCTCAATTTCGATGGTGTTCAAACCATCCTTGTTGTGACGCATTTCAACAGTAGGTAACAACCAAGGTGGGTAAGATAACAATGCGTCTCAATAGGATGGCAACCTTTTCACAGTTATTTTATAAACTCTGATTTTGCATCACTGTCAAAATTGCTACTTTTTAGGGTTCCGTACCTCAAAAGGAAAAATGGAACCCTTATAGGATCACTCGTGTGTCTGTCTGTCTGTCCGTCTGTCACAGCCAATTTGCTCCGAATCTAATAAACCGATTAAGTCGAAATTTGGTACACATATAGATTTCTGTGACCCTAACACATACGGCTAAAGAAAAAAATTAATTTTGAATATGGGGTCACTTTTAGGGGTAAATAAGAAAATTAAAAAAAAAGTTTTTCAAACTGTACCGTGTGACGTATCAAATGAAAGGGCTTAACTATGTGGGTCTCAAATATATTTTTTTATAATTTTAAAATAATTAATTTGAAAGTTATTTAAGAAAATAGACGAAAATTGACCATTATCTCCGAAACTACTAAGCCTAAAATTTTGAAAAAAAATACAGAAAATAGTTCTATACCTGTGGATTACCTACAGGAAAACCTATAAGAAGTTTGTGGTCTTAAAATGAGATGGTAAATCTGTCAATATTGTAAGTGCCAACTTACATTTTACTGTTGGAATGTATGGGAGAACATGTTTTTCAACTATAATGTTAAGTTTGTTCTTGGAATAATTTCATGCCAACTACGGAACCCTTCATTGTGCGTATTTTAGCTTTTCAGTTTTAGTTTTTTACTGCAGTCGAGTTTTTTAGTTTTTTTAATAATTATTTTTTTGCCTATGATAAGGTAAAATAACTGTGTAATGACTGTGGCAGAGTACTGTCACTCCTAACAAGAACAGAAGACGATCAACAAAATGTCCGCCAAGCATGGTGATTATGGCATACTCATTCACAGCAGTGACTAATGAGCTGACATTAGTAGGCATGTTGTTCTTAAAGGGGTGCTTAAGACCCCAGCACCATTGCCTACATACATACGCCATAACACTTAAACAGACTTACGTATTTATGGAGATTTACTCAGAATCTTGAGATAAACAAATCTGTATTGATGGTATATTTATTCTTATGCCGTTATCGTATTTGTTGATATAAATCGGGATACTATTAACTTGAGATTTATACAAGCAACAACAGAAATAGATGATTCGTTTAATAAATTGGTTAAGGTTAACTACGTAGCGATTTTAGTAGGTAGGTGAAAGCCAGCTGTGAGAATTCTCTACGATTTATATGTATTACCTATATATTATCTCCCCCTTGATCAGATAGCTTAGTCAACGTCACAATGCGTTTAAAACTACTAGACACCTAAAAGTGCCCGTGCATTTTTTATCGAAATAGATTTGCGCCTGTCTTGCCTTCCTACGCACGACAACACAACTCCATTAGAATTTTTTTATACATACTCTTCCAAAGACATAGGTATAATAGTCTACTGTGGTATTCTAAGAGTCGAACGTACGACGAAGTTCTGAATACCACACATACATACACATACACACACACCCCTACATACACACATAAACACACATATATACATTGCCACTAGCGAACTACATATCACACTGACGTCACGCAAAATCCTGCATCGCGCAATTAGAGTTTGCCGCGCGACTAGCATATACAATACAACGTCCAGATCATCTATCATCTATATGTCTATCGTCTGATTGGAGGATCCTCCTTATTCTATGGAAGACTAGCTTTTGCCAGTAGCTTCGTCCACGTGGAGTCAAAAATTATCCCTCGGGAACCGTACATTTTTCCGGGATGAATAAAAAGTAGCCTAGATGTGCTATTCCAGACTATAATCTATCTCTGTGCTAAATTTCATTACATTCCGTTCTTAACAAACATCCATCCATCCATCCTTTAGAATTTAGCAGCATTATTATAAAATTATTATAAAATTTCTAAATCCAGCATTTAGAAATTTTATAATAGTAGTAAGATGAGTGAACTTTACACTCTGTTTCTTATCTCTAAACTTTAATCTAAAGACTGACTTGCGTGGCAAAACCTACATTTAAGCTATTTTCCATAGTATAATTGTAAACTTTCGATTTATGTCGTTTTTACTAAGTTTAATTAATGGCTGTATCTGGCTGAATCCAACGGGATGCAGCCAGATGGTCAATTAAGGCGGGGTGCAAGCAAGCGCCGTAGGTATTAAATGCTTACCGCAGCCCCCGCAAGGAGTAGCGATACGTAATAAATTACGATGCGCGGGAAACGCGCGCCAAGCGCACCGCTCATGAGTTCATGAACTCGAGTAGGTACTATGTTGCGTCACAGAATAGAGCAATGCAGTAGATAAACTTGAACTGATTAGTATACAAGTTTATTTTGTTTTATTTTTCTAGTAAGTATTTTTGAAAGTTTTAGACAGATTATTATTTCATTGTAAACTTGAACAGTTAAAATAAATAAAAATAACTACTTATACTTATTTATTTTTGTGAATAAGGTGGATTTAAAATCTGACTGACACGAAGACCTTTACCCGTACGATTCAAAACTAAGCGCCGCGCACCATTTTACTTTACGTTCATTCCCCACGACAGCGACACCACTGAAAACGATACCACTGGTGTGGTATCGTGGGGAATGACAGAAACTACTATTCCCCACGCCATGCGACACCACCGACTGTATTGTGCTGTTAGTGATGTCCAGCTACATAACAATGATGTGTTACATAACAATTTAGACCTTATTGACATTCATGTTTTCTTGTTAAATTTAGCTTCCAGACCATTTACCAAGTATCTTGGACCAAAAAAACAAATGGTTTGTAAAATGTCTATAAGGTCGAAATTAGCTTGACACCCTAGAAATGATGTGCATAATAATCTAGACACTTTCTGAGGTGGCAAGCGAATTTGGACCTTATTGACATTCATGTTTTTTTGTTAAATTCAGCTTCCAGATCATTTACCAAGTATCTTGGGCCAAAAAACCAAGGGTTTGTAAAATATCAATAAGGTCGAAATTAGCTTGACACCCTAAAAATGATGTGCATAATAATCTAGACACTTTCTGAGGTGTCAAGCGAATTTAGACCTTATTGACATTCATGTTTTTGTGTTAAATTCAGCTTCCAGATCATTTACCGAGTATTCTGGACCAAAAAAACAAAGGGTTTGTAAAATGTCAATAAGCTCGAAATTAGCTTGAGACCTTTATCGTTTTCAGCGAACTTAAATACTACGAAATGACCGTTCATTCCCCACGACACCACTGGTGGTGTCGTCGGGAATGACAGAAACTAGTATTTCCCACGACACCAATGACTGCATTGTGAGTGATGTCCAGCTAATTTTTAAACGTAACAATGATGTGTTATTTTTAAACGACTTAAAAAACGGAGGAGAATATCAATTCAGTTGTATTTTTTTTTTTTTTTTATGTTTGTTACTGCAGTACTCCGTCATTTAGAAGCCGATTTGGAAAGTTCTTTTTTTATTTTATTCGTTATGTCAACACAAAAAAAAAAAAAACGGAGGGGCATAACTTCTTATGCTCTAGTTTTTTTTTCTTGAGAGGACGTGATTACGGTCAAAATGAAAATCCAAGATGGCGGCTGCAAAAATTTTCGAATTTTTCGACATGGGCGTCAATTTCGTGATATTTGAGGTCGCTGAAAACGATAATGGGGTCAAAATGAAAATCCAAGATGGCGGCTGCGAAAATTTTCTAATTTTTCGTCATGGGTGTCATTTTCGTGATATTTGAGGTCGCTGAAAACGATAGTGGGGTCAAAATGAAAATCCAAGATGGCGGCTACGAAAATTTCCAAATTTTTCGTCATGGGTGTCATTTTCGTGTTATTTTAGGTCGCTGAAAACGATAGTGGGGTCAAAATGAAAATCCAAGATGGCGGCTGCGAAAATTTCCTAACTTTTCGTCATGGGTGTCATTTTCGTGATATTTTCAGCACCCTCTAAAACCATGGAAACGACACCCATGACGAAAAATTAGGAAATTTTCGCAGCCGCCTTCTTGGATTTTCATTTTGATCCCACTATCGCTTTCAGTGACCTAAAATATCACGAAAATGACACCCATGACGAAAAATTAGGAAATTTTCGCAGCCGCCATCTTGGATTTTCATTTTGACCCCACTATCGTTTTCAGCGACCTCAAATATCACGAAAATGACACCCATGACGAAAAATTAGGAAATTTTCGCAGCCGCCATCTTGGATTTTCATTTTGAACCCACTATCGTTTTCAGCACCCTCTAAAACCATGGAAACGACACCCATGACGAAAAATTAGGAAATTTTCGCAGCCGCCATCTTGGATTTTCATTTTGATCCCACTATCGCTTTCAGTGACCTAAAATATCACGAAAATGACACCCATGACGAAAAATTTGAAAATTTTCGCCGCCACCATCTTGGATTCTCATTTTGACCCCACTATCGTTTTCAGCGACCTAAAATATCACGAAAATGACACCCATGACGAAAAATTAGGAAATTTTCGCAGCCGCCATCTTGGATTTTCATTTTGACCCCACTATCGTTTTCAGCGACCTAAAATATCACGAAAACGACACCCATGACGAAAAATTAGGAAATTTTTGCAGCCGCCATCTTGGATTTTCATTTTGACCCCACTATCGTTTTCAGCGACCTATAATATCACGAAAATGATACCCATGACGAAAAATTTGGAAATTTTCGCAGCCGCCATCTTGGATTTTCATTTTGACCCCACTATCGGTTTCAGCGACCTCAAATATCACGAAAATGACACCCATGTCGAAAAATTTGAAAATTTTCGCAGCCGCCATCTTGGATTTTCATTTTGACCCCACTATCGTTTTCAGCGACCTAAAATATTACGAAAATGACACCCATGACGAAAAATTAGGAAATTTTCGCAGCCGCCATCTTGGATTTTCATTTTGACCCCACTATCGTTTTCAGCGACCTAAAATATCACGAAAACGACACCCATGACAAAAAATTAGGAAATTTTTGCAGCCGCCATCTTGGATTTTCATTTTGACCCACTATCGTTTTTAGCGACCTAAAATATCACGAAAATGACACCCATGACGAAAAATTAGGAAATTTTCGCAGCCGCCATCTTGGATTTTCATTTTGACTCCACTATCGGTTTCAGCGACCTATAATATCACGAAAATGATACCCATGACGAAAAATTTGGAAATTTTCGCAGCCGCCATCTTGGATTTTCATTTTGACCCCACTATCGGTTTCAGCGACCTCAAATATCACGAAAATGACACCCATGTCGAAAAATTTGAAAATTTTCGCAGCCGCCATCTTGGATTTTCATTTTGACCCCACTATCGTTTTCAGCGACCTAAAATATTACGAAAATGACACCCATGACGAAAAATTAGGAAATTTTCGCAGCCGCCATCTTGGATTTTCATTTTGACCCCACTATCGTTTTCAGCGACCTAAAATATCACGAAAACGACACCCATGACAAAAAATTAGGAAATTTTTGCAGCCGCCATCTTGGATTTTCATTTTGACCCCACTATCGTTTTTAGCGACCTAAAATATCACGAAAACGACACCCATGACAAAAAATTAGGAAATTTTTGCAGCCACCATCTTGGATTTTCATTTTGACCCCACTATCGGTTTCAGCGACCTCAAATATCACGAAAATGACACCCATGTCGAAAAATTTGGAAATTTTCGCAGCCGCCATCTTGGATTTTCATTTTGACCCCACTATCGTTTTCAGCGACCTAAAATATCACGAAAATGACACCCATGACGAAAAATTAGGAAATTTTCGCAGCCGCCACCTTGGATTTTCATTTTGACCCCACTATCGTTTTCAGCGACCTAAAATATCACGAAAATGACACCCATGACGAAAAATTAGGAAATTTTCGCAGCCGCCATCTTGGATTTTCATTTTGACCCCACTATCATTTTCAGCGACCTAAAATATCACGAAAACGACACCCATGACGAAAAATTGGAAATTTTTGCAGCCGCCATCTTGGATTTTCATTTTGACCTTGAAATACAAAAAAAAATAAGAAGATACCTAATTAGAAAAAAAACTTAATTTAAAAAAAAATCTTATTTATGTAGGTATACAGAAAAATACATTTGAAGGCCTACTTATTTTCTGAACATCCCTGCCCAACCCTTTGAAAGAATTCAGGCGTGATGTTATGAAGAAATCTCATTTCCTATCCGATATTCATTATAAAACCACCCGTACTAACTTTATTCTGTGGCACCTACCTATTTGAGATTTGAAAATAGTGAACCAAAAATTTGCGCGTCAGGCGGCTTTATAAGCTCCAGTGTAGGGTTCAAATTCAACTGTTTTACACACTTGATGCGATTGGTAAACATAGGCCGTGATAAAAATAAATACCAATAAAGCTTTTGCGCGCGTGACGTCTTTATTTACATAGGCATAGCGTTCAAATTCAACTGTTTTCAACACATGCTAATTTGTGCCGGTCGCAGCCGGTGACAGAAGTTAGCGGGGGTGGCGGGTTCGAAAAATTGGCACACGTCCGACCTCCGTCACGTTCCGCTCGGGACTAAACGGCTCAGGGCGAGCGTTTGCGAAGCTGAAAACAATTGATGCTGGAATTAGTGGTAAGTAATTAGCTTTATTTTTATATCCCTTACAGTTGTTCTTATCTACTATTTCTTGTTGTGTACTTATTTATTTATCTGTTAGTAATGTTAGTTTTGTACTTAATTAAGGTTAGTATTGTTAGGTGTAAGGGCCGCCTATTGCGGTAAAAGCCTCCTCCAAACCGTTCCAGGTGGCTCTATCCTTTGCCAGTCTTGGCCATAAGTTGCCGGCTATTTGTACAACGTCGTCACTCCATCTTTTAAATGGTCTACCCTTCCTTCTTTTTTTATATATTGGATACCAATTTGTAATTATTTTTGACCATCTTTCGTCCTTAGCTCTCTGAATATGGCCTGACCATTTCCATTTTAGTGTCAGGACCTGTTTGACCGCATCTCTCGCCTTTGTTCTTTTCCTTATCAGTGAACTTTTGACTTTATCTCTCAATTTGATGTTCATGTAACTTCGTTCTATTCCCCTTTGACAACTCCTTATTTTATTTAAGAGTGACTTTTTGAGAGACCAGGTCTGGCATGCGTAGGTAAGGACCGGCGTTAGGCAGATGTTCATCGCTTTCGTTTTCAGTTTTGTGGGTATGGGACCTTTGAAAATTTCCTTCATAGACCAGTATTTGTTCCACGTATTCTTCACTCTGCGATCGATTTCTTTCTCTGTACAGGATTTTATCGAAATTAGATGTCCGAGGTAAACGTACTCTGCGACATACTCTACAGGTTTAGACTGTATGGATATAGGTATTTCTGCACGATTAGTCATAATTTTCGTTTTGTCCCAGTTGATTTGTAGCCCAACGGTCTCGCTGTGCTGACTAAGAGACTCTATCATGTGGTTCAGTTTATGTGAGTCTTCCGACATCAGTACTATGTCGTCCGCAAACCTGAGATGAGAGAGGTACTTGCCATTGATTTTTATTCCCATATCACTCCAATCGAGGTTTCGGAAAATGGATTCTAGGACTGCGATGAAAAGCTTTGGGGAAAGTGGATCGCCTTGTTTTACCCCCCTCTCGACTTGAAATGTTGGTCCTCTTGAGTCTAGGCGTACTCTTGTTGTGCTTCTTAAGTAGATCGCTTTGATAAGTTCTATGTAGTCGTGGTCTAATCCTTGCTGTGTTAAAGCCTGCCATATAGATTCATGTGAAATTGAATCGAAAGCTTTCGAGTAATCTATAAAAGCAACGTATAAGGGGAGGTCATATTCCATATACCGTTCGATTATTACTTTCAGTGTATGTATGTGGTCATTGGTAGAGAAATTTTTCATGAATCCCGCTTGCTCCAAAGGCTGGTTCTCGTCAATAATTGTTGTTATGCGTCTTAGTAGGGTCGATGCAAATACTTTATACAGGCAGGATATAAGACTGATGGGTCTGTAATTAGAAATCAGTTTGGGGTCTCCTTTTTTGTACAGTAGAACTATTTCAGAGCATGTCCATGTTTCTGGTAGATCTTTTGTTATTAAAATACGGTTAAAGAGCTTAGTGAGTGGTTTTATTAGTTTCTCTTTCGCAGCTTTTATCATTTCGTTTGTCACTCCGTCAGGTCCTGGGCTCTTTCCTGCTTTTAGTTTTACTATAGACATCTCTATCTCGCTTTCTAAAAAAGGTATTACTGTTTCTTGGGCTGGTTTATAAGTTTTAGACATTGGTTTCTCATGATTTTTATTTGCACATGTGTAGAGGTTCTTATAAAACTGTGTAGCTATCGTCATTAGGTCTTTCCTATGTGTGACGGTGATTCCTGAGGCATTCTGGAGTTGTGTCATAACATGTTTAGTAGTTTCTAATTTTTTATAAGCCTTTTTTACTCCGCCTGTTTCTTCTATGAATTTGCTAATTGTATCGAGTCTCTTCTTTTTAAGGTTTTGTTTAATTTTTTTATGTATTGTCCTGTATAGTTTGCTCAAACTTGTCTTTTCTTGCTTAGTTTTGTTTTTCTTGTTTTTTAATACGTGTTTTTCATGTTTCAGAGTTTCTATTTCTTCTGTTATAATTTCTTTATTTCTCTTTTCAGTTGTGTCTTCAGTTTGTTTTTTGTAACCTTTTAGTAGAAATGTCTCTATTTTCTTGTTGAATTGGTGCACACTGTCATTTTCGCAGTCAGACAAGGATGGTAGATCTTCATTTACAATTTTATTTTCTGCATATGCTTTGCCTCGGTAGTGAGCTCGGGATTTTTTGTTTTCCTCTAAATTTAAAGTAATTCTAATCATTCTATGGTCACTAGGGTGTTGCAATTTGCTCAACACATTTATGTTCTGTATATTTTTTGTGACATTTGTAGCTATAAAGTCGATTTCGTTCTTTGATTTTCCATCCGGTGTTCTCCAGGTCCACCGAAGCTTATTAGATTTTTTGAAAATTGTATTTGAAATTTTTAAGTTGTACTGAAGGCAGAATTTTAAGAACATTTCTCCTCTGTCGTTTCTTTTTCCGTAGCCATACCTTCCCATTACTAATTCCTCGTTTTCTTTAGGGCATCCTATTTTTGCGTTCATGTCTCCCAAAAATATTATATTTCGTGTGCATTTATTCATAGCCCGCGCGTCACTTAGAAAAAAGTGACCTGAACTGGTTGGGCCGATTACGTCATCGCCGCGCGGTGGGTGGTCGCCGGCCGCGTCGTAAACAATCGAGATTTATGGCTTTGTTTGTTCGAAGGGTCGGCAAGTGTTTATTATCACTGGAGAGCTGTTCTTTGCCGCTAAATACTTAATTGTACTGTATTTAAATGGAACTAGTGTAAATAAATGCATTTAAATGATAAACATAAACTTATGGAATATTATACTACGATTTCAAATAAATGGTTGTAGTTAAAAAAAACAAGCGATGACCTATATGTTTTATGGTTTAAAATGCATGGTGTCAATATTCTTAACATAAAGAAAAATACAAAACCACATTGCATAGTACAATATTTAGTATTTACAACCATACGAAGTTGGTGAGACAACATTGTTGACGCGCGCGCCGTTTGGACCCCGGACTAACTATTTTTTCCTAATTTTATCGTATACGTAGAAATTTTGAAGTATATCTTAATTTTTTTACCAATTAACACACTATTCATATAAATAATAACATTTAACTGATTAAAACAAGAATCTATTATGATTCTTATTAGAATGAGTCATCACGCGAAACAATAACAAACCATTACCGAGACGTACCTACGGAAGTAACAATCAAAAATAAAGTACTTGGAGCACTTACCCACTTCAATCCTGCAGTAATCCTTTATGCCTATAATATTGTTAACACTCACAAACAGTTTTTTATCCGGTTTTCAAGAAGAAATCACTAAAATACAATAAAAACACTTGAATGACTCACGCACGCACGCCGCCGCACTAACGTAAACAACTGACAGTGAAAAAATATTTTTGTTAATCATAGACGATAAATGCTTTTGGGGTTGTCATATATCGAAATGTGGGGAATTTCATACCCAAATAGTCGAATAACATGCCCTGTGTGTATTCGGCTTAATACCGAAGCCACAGAGTCAAATATCCAACTTCCCGCGCAAATTTTAGCTTGGGACTCAGGTAACCCTGCGCACGGTACTACTTTTTTTTTTGGGATAAAAAGTTCCCGTGTGCGACGTCAGCGGATAAAGTCGATTTCGTTCTTTGATTTTCCATCCGGTGTTCTCCAGGTCCACCGAAGCTTATTAGATTTTTTGAAAATTGTATTTGAAATTTTTAAGTTGTACTGAAGGCAGAATTTTAAGAACATTTCTCCTCTGTCGTTTCTTTTTCCGTAGCCATACCTTCCCATTACTAATTCCTCGTTTTCTTTAGGGCATCCTATTTTTGCGTTCATGTCTCCCAAAAATATTATATTTCGTGTGCATTTATTCATAGCCTTGTCAAGATCGATGTAGAATTTTTCTATTTCTTCTTTAGTGGCTCTTTTAGTAGGTGCATATGCTTGGATTATAGAGAATTTCTTTCCATTTATATCTACTTGTAATACAGCAGCTCTTTCGGATATCGCGATGAAATCTTGTACTTCTGTGTTGTGTTGTTTTTTTACTAGGAATCCAATACCTTTCTCTCCTTTTGTTTCCCCATAGTAGTAAAGGAGATATTTACCCCTGTCTTCAATTTTATAGCCTTGTCTTCTCACTTCCGATATACCAATAATGTCCCAATTAATTTGCGATATCGCGTATTCCAATTCAATTACTCTTGCTTCATTTGATAATGATCTGAGATTGAATGTAGATATGTAGTATTTTTTTAGGTTTGGAGGGTGGTCGTCTTCAACCCCCGCGGTGACGAGCCGTTCTGGGGGAGGATTTGCAGGTTTCGTGTTTGTTTTTAAAAGATTCGGTTTGTTTTTTATTTTAGAGGGTGCAGTGTTTTCATTTTTTTGGAGTGACAGTCTTAATTGCTATTCATCTGAATCGTTTGAAGAGTAGAGAATTTCCCCATCCCCAGGTTTTTTATTTGAACTGACGTTTTGTTTAGTAAAGAAATTTTCCATAGAACTCTGATTTTTTCCCATTTTATATATTTGAGTTTTATTTTTTTTTATTGTTGGTTGCTGTGCAGGATTTTTCTTTAAATCTACTATCTGGTGGGGAGGGGTTATTTCTAACTCCCTCTTTTTCCTAGTTTTCTCTGTTTCAGTTTTGTTTGTCCTTTCCTCTTCTGTTTTGCTGCTGTCTTTTTTGAATGGTTCCCGAACTATAAGTTTGTCGTATCTCAGGTAGGCTATTTTTCCGGCTTCCTTCTCTTTTTTTAACTGTTCTTGTAATTCTTTCCTCGTTTCTAGAATTTGAGGTGGGAAATCTTCTTTCATGTAAATAGTTTTTGTTTGTATATATTTCTTGTTTTTTAAAATTGTGATCTTCCTGCCATACGTTGTAAAAGTTACAACGATAGGTCTCACTTTATCTTTTAGGTATTTTCCCATTCTGCGGACCATCTCTAATTCCTTTCTGTCACATTCCAGCTTTAGCTCGTCTTTAATAGTTTGTAAAACGGTTTCTTCCAACTCCTGATATGATTTTTCGCCTTCTTCTACTCCAAAGAATATGATATTCCTTTGCCTAATATGTTTTTCTATGGCGCTAATTCTTTTGTCATGTTTGGAGTTAGTTTCCTTAATTTGTTCGAGTTCCCCTTGTAATAAGTTAAAATTTTGGTCTATTTTATCATTTATTTTGCTCGTGATACTTTTCTCTAAACTCAGCAGTGATTTTTCAGTGTCTAATTTAATATCTAATCTTAGTTCTTTTAAAAGTCTTTCTATTTCCGACATGGTGGCGCCCTCTGTTAACTAAACACCGTACTAAAGCTCTGTGAGTCGGGTGCTGTTCAATGTGCACTGATGCACCTCTTTGTGTAATTATGCTTTGGAAGTAATTCGCCTAAGCGGAGATATATGTCACTCTTCCTTGCTACTTCTTAATATTTAGTATGTTCGCTAGATGTCATCACCAGCCGAGTTATTCATCGATTTTTGTGCTAAGGAGAATAATTTGGTTTTGTAGATTAAGTTTGCTATTTTTCAATTTTTCAGTGTGATTTGAAACGGAGAGTCTATTTCTTTGTTATTAACACATTTAAAATAATGTTCACATGATTTTCAGAGCTCCACCGGTTAGTGTTTTTTAAAGAATGCCACTGTCATTCACCACTTTTAATAATTTGGTTTTGTAGGTTATGTTTGCTATTTTTAAATTTTTCAGTGTGATTTGAAACGGAAAGTCTATTTCTTTGTTATTAATACATTTAAAATAATATTCACATGATTTTCAGAGCACCACCGGTTAGTGTTTTTTAAAAAATGTCACTGTCATTCACCACTTTTAATAATTTGGTTTTGTAGGTTATGTTTGCTATTTTTCAACTTTTCAGTGTGATTTGAAACGGAAAGTCTATTTCTTTGTTATTAACACAGTTAGAATAATGTTCACATAATTTTCAGAGCACAACCGGTTAGTGTTTCTTAAAAAAAAAAATGTCATTGTCATTCACCACTCCACCACACTTTATTTTGTTAGTTTTCACTCTTAGTCTTTGGAGTTTTTAGTTGATAACACTTGCAGTTAGGGTTTTCACTATTTGGCACTGTTTGAACATAAGTTTGTCCTATTTTTTGTCGTGATTACACTTTTATATCTTTAAAATTGACGAGCGTTTACACAAACGATGTTTACATCACCGCGCCCTCTCGCGGAAATAGTGGTACCGGTATTTAATATTTCACATTATGACGGCCGTTATATCTCGAATTTTTTACGACCTTTATTATGGTATAAGTTTTATTGTTCAAAGCCTAATGTAACTCAAATGAAATAAGATTAAAGATCACAATTAGACTTGTCTTTGCGATTTAATTGGATGCAGTAAAGTGCAAGTAATCGTGTATCGGACGGCCGAAATTTCTAGATCGAAGTCTGAACTAAGTAATATATTTTTTTCAAAATTTAAATACGTGTTATCTACGAATAAAACACTAAACAAAACGACGTTTTTACGGCTCTCCCGGCCTTAATTAATATGGTACTATGGAAACACTCGTTCAAAACTCTTTGAAGGCCAATGAAACTCGATGACTATACCTAAACAATTCATAAAACACGTGCAATCCTTTCCAACTTCTATACAAAACGGTTTATAAGTCTAACCTGTCATTGACATTTTCTCCTAACAAAACGAGACGAGACGGCTTTGTAGTCTACCTAACATGCTAGATATTTTGTGAATAGATTCAACTCTGTGTGGGATGAAATTGATTGAAATAGAATTTATTTTTGGAAGAAATGTGACGCGAGTCTGTCTGCTACGTTTTCAAGGCTAAACTACATAAACCTGCTTGTTTATTTCATCTGAAAGTATCTTGGTTCCTTGACTTGGTTACTGGTATCTACGACAAGACTTAAAGGTAGCTGTTATACAGTCGTGAAACGTAGTAAGTAGGTACAGTCAGCAACAAAAATCGATTAACACTTGTGTTTTCTAAATCTTAATTATTGAGAAAAATACTTCATTCAAATTGGAACAGATTTAAATTTTAAAGAAAATAAACTCTTATCTAATAAATGAAATGCTAAAAAGCAGGGTATCGTATCAATTGTTTTAATTTAAGATGATGTCAAAAAGTAGCAGTGTTAACCGACTTCCGTTGCTGACCGTACACGATAGGTTTGTCCACTAGTTGACTGTTCTTTTTAACATTTGCAATGTTAGACGAACTTAAAAAAAAACCGGTAAAGAGTGAGTCGGACTCGCGCACCGAGGGTTCCGTTCCGATTTCTGAGTGCTATTTATAGACATCGTTTTATTTTTCCTGTAATCTTTACATAAACTTCTATCACATAGAATAATTTTAGATTTTTCTCTGTGCAAGCTTCGGAGATAAGGGAACGGTATTTCTTATTTCAAAAATAGTTGAGCAAAAACTATAGTCCAGCCGTCGACAGAATGCGTTCTTGACGTCTGTCGTTTCATACTAACGGATAATGTGTTGTCCAACTGACGCCACGCCAGAACGCCAGAGCGGGAGAAGTCATTTGAAGATTTCCCATCCACGAAAAAAAAAAATGGGTCAGCAGGAACGCATTCTGTCGACGGCTGGACTATAGTTTTTGCTCGACTATTTTACAAATATGAAACTCTTTTTTTAGGGTTCCGTACCTCAAAAGGAAAAAACGGAACCCTTATAGGATCACTTGTTTGTCCGTCTGTCTGTCTGTCTGTCTGTCAGTCTGTCAAGACCGTTTTTCTCAGGAACGCGTGGAGCTATCAAGTTGAAATTAATATTAAATACGTAGGTCTGTGGTCTCTTGAAGTTCTAAAAAACTCAAGCTTCTAAGTCAATGCAACAAAAACATACGACCATTTATGCGACATATTTTGATTCTCGCAAGTAAAACAAAACCTATAGGGTACTTCCCGTTGTTCTACAATCATGAAATTTGGTAAGAAGCAAAGGTCATACAACACAAATAAAGGAAAAAGTCCGAAAATAGTTCATTTGTAATTCTATCATATAAAAAAAATGTTTAAGTCTGTCAGTCTGTCACGACCCTTTTTCTCAAGGACGCGTGGAGATATCAAGTTGAAATTAATATTAAATACGTAAGTCCCTTAGAGTATTGTCCCTTAGAGTTCTAAAAAAATCAAGTGTCTAAGACTTAGACAACGCAATAAAAAAATACAGGCATTTTGCGACACATTTTGATACTCGCAACTGTCACAAGTAAATCAAAACCTATAGGGTGCTTCCCGTTGACCTAGAATAATGAAATTTGGCAAGAAGCAAGGTCTCCCAGCTCAAGTAGAGGAAAAAGTCCGAAAATTGTGAATTTGTAATTTTTTGACGTAAAAAAAATATTTTTGGGATCCAATGTTAAGTTTGTTTTTGGGATAAATTCTTTTCAACTACGGAAACCCTTCATTTTACGTGGTCGGCCACGCACTTGTACGGTTTTTTTGCTACAGGGTCATAAAAATTCGAAGTGAGGCTACTGTGTTATCTTAAGAAAGAGTGTTATTTGCAAATTCTCAAACCTTTGTTTTGTCGACGGCCGGAGTCATTGTCCTAAAGGTCGTAAAGGATGAAAATAATGAAAGAGGTCACTAATATCCCTATTATCAACATTCGTTTTCATAGTGTCCTTATTTGCAATAGAAACCAGACCGCACCCCAAAAAAAAAAACAGTAATTACCTACTTTCCTAAAACAAAACTCTTAAAATCGTACCTACATTCGAAGATATTTCCAAATCGATTTACATAATTGAGTTATTCGGGTAGTCGAGGCAAAGGTTTTTCGAAGTTATTGTCTCCAATTATTACGCGGCGACTTCGGACGAAAACAATAAAACAGACGGAAAAAATGTCATTATATTCACTCGACTGTGTTTCCACTGAGCTTGGAGTTTGTAGCTACCGATGAACGAATTGGTAGTGAACCTAACTAGATTTTGATTCCTTTGATCCTGTGGCTTCGAATGCAGTTATGTTATCGAACGGGACGTTTTATGTCGTAAAAATAAGAGCTCTCAAAAGTAAAGTGAATCAGTTTGGTTTTGAAAATTGCTGTTTTTTTTTAGTTTGGTGTATTTTAAATGAGATGTGTGTTGTAATTATTTTCTTGAGATTAATCGTTAATTAAACATTCATCGGAATATTTACAAAAACACTTATTAATTAAATACCCACCAGACGAATTTCTCTTCCATAAAAAAACGCTTAAAAAAAACAGACAAACTGAGAACCTTCTTTCCAAAGTCCGTAAAAAGAAAAAACATTTTAAATTATGTAGGTAAGCATATTTAATATTCTATCTTTAATGTTTGTTATCGTTGTGTTCAAATCTCATTTTGTGTTTTAATTTATTAAATCAAGTTAGCTGAGGCAGGGAAATTGAAGGCGCCTGCCATTTCTCCATAATAACCCCCTTTGTCTTCATTATTTTTGCCCCGCCCTCGCTCTGTCAAAAATGCTTCTTCACTTCGCCCAAAGGCGCATTACGGTGTTGTAAATCATCTAATTATTATTTTGAACGGTAAGATAATTATGGGCATTTGTTAATTTGCCTATTGATAAGTTACAGCTATGTGTTTACCTACAGCTTTTCACCTGTTTCTACCAATGTTTATTCTAGAATAGGTCATGGCCATTTCCTAACTTTATAAGTGTAGGTATGTTTCACTTTATTCATAATCCGTCCGTGTCATGCAATATAAAACTCTTAACATGCTATTTATTTGTAATAAAATTGTAATTCCACAAAACGCATCGTTAGGGCCAGAAATAAATTTTCTTTATCTCAAAACAATTAATCAGATAGGAATCTATCAAATTACTTTGTGTCAGACTTTGCACGTCCAATTAGATATATATGTATATTCGAATAGAACTCGAGAGCTATGTAAATCGTTTTCCAGATTTTTTTTTCTTTTTAGGGTTCCGTACCAAAATGGTAAAAAAGGAACCCTTATGGTGTGACTAAGTCTGTCTGTCTGTCTGTCTGTCTGTCACAGCTGTATATCTCGAAAACTACTAATGCTATCAACTTGAAATTTGGTATAGTTTTAGATGACGTTTACCCAACTATTTTTCAAATAAGAAAGAAATAAAAATATTTATATTTTTTTTGCAACAGGGACTGAAAGGGGGTCTTAAAAATTCAAAGTGGAGCTTCTAGGTCATGTGGGGTATCATATGAAAGAGCGCTGTTTGCACATTTTCAAACATTTTTTTTCTTTTTTTTAGACCCCATAGTTTTCGACTTTTGATGAAAAATGTAAAAAAAATACCGTCCGTCCCCCCCCTTATCTCCGAAGTTTGCAAAGAGAAAAATCTGAAATTATTTTATGAGAAGTTTATGTAAAGATTACAGGAAAAATAAAACGATGTCTTTAAATAGCACACTTTTTCAGAAATGGGAACGGAACCCTCGGTGCGCGAGTCCGACTCGCTCTTGACCGGTTTTATTTTTATCAAACTATCAAGGAAAATAATAGTACATAAACACTAATTCCATGCAAGCTACAAACTGCATAGATCTGCTTTTCCTGTCTGTAGCAATGCGTTTAAAATTCTAACACAAATGTTAAGGAAAATGTTGAAGTTTCAAATGTAACCATAGACACTAACAATAGACTACTCCAATGCAGTCGTGCTCAATTCTACTTATACCTATCGTCCCGATCAAAATCGTTCACACAAAGAAATTTTATTTGACAAACTAGGTTCAAACATGGCAAGTTTGAAAACTTGTTTACTGCACGTTACGTCTTCGTCTACCACGGACGTCGCGCGTCGTCTCGATCGATTCACGTTTTATATCGAATCGAGATCGTTGATAATCGAGATGAACCTACTCGATTCCGGAAGAGACTGAAATATTTTTCAATCCTTCCCTTCCTATTCCCTTTCTAACCGACTTCAAAAAAAGGAGGAGGTTATCAATTCGGTTGTATTTTTTTTTTAATGTTTGTTACCTCAGTACTCCGTCATTTATAAACCGATTTGGAAAATTCTTTTTAATTTGAAAGTATATACTTCCTTCCAGGTTAGTCCCATTTTTATCAAAATCTAGTTCTGATGATGGGATCCATGAGGAATTGAGGGAACTCCTCAAATATTATAGGCATACCTATAGCGATTTTGATATTTTCATCAACAAATCATGCATTTGCATGCAGAAAGTAGCATCTGGTGAACACGGGAACTCCTCAACGACAGTATTTCACGGGTGGCGATAAGATATATCGATTAAGATAGTTAAGCGACTATGACGAAGCTTTAAATAAATGGTTCTGATGAAAATGGTACTATCGAACCGATCTGATGAAGAAGCCGGAAGGTAGGCACCGGAACTCAGTAATAAAACAATGAATACTAGCCGTGTTTGGGCTTATTGGAATTGTCATGAAGTGCACTCTGGCTATAAATGATTTTAATGGTAATTATATGCCGCTTCAAATTGCGCTACTTGAGTTCTATGTTATGTGTGGCCTTGATTGTCAGAAGGCAGATTTCGTACCCTCGTTATCTCCATCAACATAAAACTACGTCTTCCAAACTTCTGACACGACTTAGTGCGACGTATATTTGGCTTTTTGCAAAGTTTTTATTTGAAATGGTATACTCCTGAGATGGCAGCACATAAATATCTTCAAGTTCTGATGAGCTTTTGAGCTAGCTTCAATAATTTAATAAGTACCTACGTATTTTTCCCACATAGACCACATAGTGCGAATGATTCTGTGTGGGGTAGACACCACTAAAAAGTGAAAAATAACTTTAATTTAGGAAGTCGGTGGCAAAAAACCAAACTAAAAATTAAAAGACACCGACTTCCGAAATTAAAAGTTATTTTTCACTTTGTATTGTTTTTTTTTTGAGTCAGTTGTTTTTTTTTTTGTAAAAAGTTTTTTCAATTGTAAAAAATTAACTAAATGATTATATCGGCAAAGCGTCAAGTGCGAAATAAATTATATTGAAATTACTTAATACCAGCTGAAGTAGGTACCCACTGGTCATTTTAGAATGAGTATTTTGTATTTTCGAAAAAGGATTATTTACAGTCAAGCTACACAAAAAACGGCGTTACATTTACTAAAGCCATGATCCCAAACGCAGAAACAATTAAGAAGCACCTATTTCCTCACTCGCCTACAAAAAGTGTTTAACAAAATTCATTACTGACATGACAGTTACCAGCATCTGTTGTTGCATAACTCCGATTGATATTCAAGTTGCGGTCGAGTCTTCAACTTTGGACAACCACCCACTGGCGCCAGTCCAAACAGTCCAACCAGAACAGGACAGAACTTGGAAATAATTGAATGTTATTAGGTTTAAATCAACTTAGTCTAGCCTAAAGTGGAAGGGATACCAGGTACTGGCCGGTTGAGTAATTTAATTTTGCTGTCGACTGTTCTTTTAAACAGTGTGCGGCGTGGGTTGAATTGTTTATGCTTTCGTATTTTCCTCGTTGGGGAAAGGTATGAAAATGTAAGGAATAAATTGAATTGCTGTCAGTTTTGACTCTGTATTTTTAGCAGCCAATTACTTGTTTATTTTTTTATCCTTTATTTATGGACTTGAGGATAACACAAAGGTCGGTTATCTTAAACAATTTATTATTTACCCTATTTGACTAGCTGGCATATCAGTTTAGAAAGAGCGGTTTTTTACTGTCCCTTTATCTCAATCAATTGGACATTATTACGAGTCGTTTAACAAAAGAATGATAGGATAACAACAGAATAACAACATAATTAAGTTTAAAAAACTGTAACCCGACTACGGAAAATAAAACTGATCTAAAAAGTACAAAATATTTATTTACTTAGACAATAATGACATAATAATATTCATATTTGTAATTTGCTTGTCGAAACCTTTCTTTTGATACCAAACATGTCGTGATTATGTCAATTTAATTTTCTTCGATGTCAGAAATTCACGTGTAAAGTCCACCATATTAAATTTAGGTAGAATTTATATAGCCTATGTCACCCGGACCATTATTAATCGATACCTCATACATCAAAATCGGTTCAGTAATTTAGGCGCTACGGTGGAACACACGTAAATACATACAAACATAGACTGCTAAAATCATAACTCTTCCTTTTGGCTTGGCCGTAGTTGGGTAAAAAGTAAGTAGGTACAAGAACGAAGGTAAATCACAGCCGCTTACAAGTTGACTACTTAAACAAATTTTGTTCATCAGAATCAACTCATTCAACTGTGCGTTATACAAGATGTAGATAAATATATGTACAGCAATTAAGCTAACGGTTTCGATATCAAACCGACGTGATATCGAGCCGATAAGCAAAGGTTGAGGTGTAATACATACTAGTTTAACTTAATTGGGTCATGACGAAGTTCTCAAGCAGTTTCAACATTAAAATTAAAACTTTGACTGAAAATCCACAGTAAAACTTTTCAGTGAAGTTTCTTAATGTTTTTCAGTATCGAAACAAATAATCGAACTATCAAAAATGACGGGATAAGTGTTTCTAAGCTAAATAGACTTGTTTTTGCTTACCGAAGCGTTGTTTTTCACATACATTATTTCCCTATGAGCTTTCTATGGATTATTATTTAGGCAATGCGGCATGGACATCGCCGTTGATTATGGCGTTGAAGGGCGATGACCGTAGGTGTAGCCACCACTACGGCGATAATTTGGCAACGGCAATCACATTGCCGATTGACGAGAGGTTTGAATTCAATGAGCATTGACGCTGACCGTTCAAGTGTGGCCACTCAATTCATAGCGTTAAACAACGGTACAATTACCGCGATGTTTAAAGCGTTTATGGGCATTGACATTGACGACGGCATGAAAGATAGGACATTGTTGCCGCTACAACGAGACGCCTATCATGAGACCTATCACAAAAACATAGAAAACACACACGTTGAGTTGCATAACATTAGTATAACGGACACTTTAAATTCATGCCATCCCTTACATTTTGTATCAAAAAGAAAGTGACATCATCAATTTAATAACTCCGTTAAAATAATGTTGGTTTCGTGCAACTTACCGACAGACATTCATGTGCAGTCATTATTTATTTAGTACCAGGTCGACCGAGCTCTGTTCGGGTGAAAATAGAGAAAACAAATTTTCCCAGATATCGAATTTTCGACCCCGTAAACCCAACCCCCCTACCCTTGCCGTTACCCTTGTAAGTATTGCAAGTTTCATCGAAATCGTTAGAGCCGTTTTCGAGAACGGGATTGCAAATATTATAATATATACGTGTTTCTTTTCATATCTAATAGCTCTAACGGTCATCATTTTGAACCAGTTTTACTATGGACCAAACCTAAAATCGCAAAAAAAAAATCAGCTGTTCCCTAAATTTATGTTCGCCTAACTCGTCAAAATGTAGGGAACTGCCGTCATCTCGGTAGTCATCCCCTTTCTAGTCATGTCATCTTTCACACAGTCCATCCATCGTTTCTTGGGTCTTCCCTACTCATAAACATGACAAAATGAAAATAAAAAGATTTTGATGTTTTTTTTTTTTTGGGTCAACAACCGCTGGTTGTTTTGTTACTTGAAAAAGGATGGTATTTAAAAGTACTTCAATTTATTCCCATTTCATTTACCTAATTTTGCCTGTGTTCCACCAAATATACTGAATGTGCACCAAAATATGTTCATTAAAATATGTCATAACGAGCATCTATTGGATATGGCGCTCGGCGGCCGCTGCCGCGGCACCGCTCGCTTCGCTCGCTCGCCGTCGCGCGTTAAGGGTCACTGTTCTAACCTAACCTAACCTAACCCAAATGATTCACCAATGTGAAGTTTCGGACGCGCGGGTGTTTTGTGTAACATTCAGGAATATTTTGTATCAGTATTTTGATGTACGGATAATATTTTTGGTGAACACAAAAATATTATCCCTTGAAAAATGAGTGGAAAAATTGTATCGTGTTATATGGATATCCATTACGTTTGTGAAATTTACACAAAAAAAAACGGATTTTTAAACTGATATTAACTACAACGCGGTTGATGACCCCAAAAAAAAATCACCAAATAATTTATTTTTTGCTTCATCATGTTCAGATATCAATACTATTACGTCAGCGGAGTTTCACTAGCTTATTCATTTGTCCCAAATATATGTAAGTATATGTTTCTATTTTAATTCGGCCTTTCTTTAAAGGTATGTGAATGAAAAATCAAAAAAGGAATCAAAAGTTAATTTGTCCCAAATATATGTACTTAAGTATATGTTTATATTTTAATTCGGCCTTTCTTTAAACTCATTTATTCAAATTAGGCTGAGAATCAGCACTTTTTGAACGTCGAAATTACATAAGACAGCCGCCACAAAACGCCCGCCCTTCACCACTTCCTAATGATTTAGCTGGGAAGAAGAAGTAGCGCAACAAACTCGCCAGCAGCACAACTGTCTGTTCAGTTAGAAGAACTTGATTCTATACAATAGTACCTACCTATGCAGAATAATTAACACAACACAATGAGTACATTAAATTATATTTTTGTCAAATAATAATGGAAGTATCATCAGTAACAGTATGCTCTGTATGTTGCTGCATAATTTTCCGTAATTGCAAAACTCCGAAGGGTGGAATGCGAAGGGCGTTTATGTAGGTCAATATAGTACTGTTCGCTTCAAATTGGTACGCTTTTGAAGCTCTGTTGTTTTAATAAGTTAAGTGTCTAACATACAATGGAATGTTATGTAGGTCCAGTGATTTCATTAAAATATTATGTAAATTATTATGTGCACTTCTGAAATAAGATCTTTATTAGATCTTTATTAGATACAAATACATTATTTTAAAACACCAGCAACCTCTTAAAGGGTCATTGTACTCATTATTATGAACAAGTTTTACTATGGGACCAAACCTGAAATCGCGAAAAAAAATCAGCTGTTTAGTAGGTACCTACTAAACAGCTGATTTTTTTTTATCTACATCAAACTCGTGAAAATGTAGGGAGCAGCTGATCGCGATTTCAGGTTTGATCCCATGGTAAAAGTTGTTCATAATGATGAGTACAATGACCCCTTAAGAGGTTGCCGGTGGTACCAATAACCCTGTATAAACTCACGCTTTCTTCCCATAGGGCTAGGTAGAAGCTACAGAACGCCATCACCTGCTACGATCCATACATATTCCTTTTCCTCGTTCATACACGCACGCCGCCGGTTGCGAGTCTACGCACCTGACCACTACCTACATAAAAAAATAATTTATGATTATTACTTTGAGTTTTATGTAGTACTAGCGACCCGGCCCTGCTTGGCCTGGATTTTACGACTTGACAAAACACCGAGATTCCTTTGTTATGTGTATAATCCATGATGACGATAAAAACTTTTTTACAAAAAAAACCGACTTCCAAAAAAAACACTACAAAGTGAAAAATAACTTTAATTTCGGAAGTCGGTGTCTTTGGATCTGTATTTTAGTTTTTTGCCACCGACTTCCGAAATTAAAGTTATTTTTCACTTTGTAGTGTTTTTTTTGGAAGTCGGTTTTTTTTTTGTAAAAAAGTTTTTATTTTTCACTTTTTAGTGGTTCACTTTGTAATTTATCTAAGTTACAATAACCCAATGTCAACTGCTCATCACGTTTTACAAAATATTGCTTTTCCCGATGCAGGGACGTTAATTGTTGAGGAGTTCTCCTAATAAGAACCAGGAGAACTGGAGCTCATGGTGAAGTCACCATTACCATTATGCATTTTGACGAGCATAAACCATAATAAAGTAATCGAATCGCAACCTGTGATATACTTAGATATAATTGAGTATTTCCGATGGCCCTCTGTGGTCTTTATCATCAGTTCCAGTTCACCGAATGGTACTTTCCGAGAGCAAATGCACGAGTTACTTTAAAAAATACCGAAATCGATATAGGTGTGCCCATAGAATTTGAGGGTTTCCCTCGATTTCCATGGGATCCCATCATCAGATCCTGACTTGATGATCATGGGACCACCTGGAAAGTATACCCTTTCGAACAAAAAAAGAAAAATCCAAATCGGTCCAGCCATTTTCGAGTAATCGGGGAACATACATAAAAAAAAAAAAAAAAAAAAAAAAAAAAAGGTTCCGATGAATTGAGAACCTCCTCCTTTTGGAAGTCGGTTAAAAAACATTGAAATGCGATGAAAATGTAACACTAATCAATAAACAAATGACTACTTTTGGAAAAAAAAATCCATGTTTTTAAAATAAAATTAATTTGAAATTAGAATTCTTAGCCAAACAAAAATTATTTTGATTTGAAATGGCCAGTACTGCAAAACGGCAATTTCATATTAGGTAAAGACCTAATATTTAATATTAATGTATTATACACATAAACCTTCCGGAATAAATTCTCTAAATGATGTTGAAAACCGCATCAAAATCTGCTGCGAAGTTTACAAGAACAACGCGGTCACACAGACAAACACAAAAAGTGACTGTAACTTATAATAATATGTATAGAAATAAGAACTAACAAGCAAGTGACAAGTGAGTTTTATTTTCACCTTATTTAGTACAAGTACCTAATAAAGTCTGAGTCAGGTTTTAAACGCATGTATAAAAAGTTTTCCTGAAGACTTTTTAAAACTGCATCAAGTTGACTCTGTGACATTTTCCGAGTTTCGGATCTTATATAAAAAATCATAATTCCTGTCCGTGTCGAAAAAACCTTCCGAAACTCTCCAGTACTTTGTTTGTGACCCAATCTTATTGCAGACGTGTGACAGGTGCTGATGAAATTTTGCACAAAGAAATAACGCCTCCGGAAAAGAAATAAAGAACCTTTTATAGCGAATAGCCCGATGCTCCTCCCGGGATATGAAATAAAACATTATTCTTCAGTATCGCTCAAATGTAATATTCAATAACGTAATGGACGAAAGATTTTCTGATTCTCTACAGGAAATTGATGCATTTAAGGTGATAAGTATAATAAAAGGCGAACTGGGCGAGAAATAGAAAGTAACCGAGTCAATTACTTCCACATGCGAAAAAAGAGAGCACAGCAATGCGTTATAACCAAAATAAAAGCGACTAAGCAATTTTTTTTTTAGTAGGTATAGGTATTAAGCTATCTACAAAAATATTTTCAGCCAGTGTTTTCAATTACTTAATACGCACATTTTGAATGCAATTTTGCAACGAAATTACTTAGGATTTTAGAATTACAGAAAAAAATAAAAATGCAGAGGTCTTTTCGGAATTAAATTCTATCGAGGAAATTTAACCTAATTGCATTTTCCTTCAGTCAGAGTATTAATCAAATAGTCAATAAACATAATATTTAATAATTAAATCCATACATGGTGTAATAGTGAAATAAATGGTAATGAAAAGCCCCCAATTTATTTTGGTATCGCCTTAAGGCTCCTACAAACCGGCGCGGCACGCGATATAATAGCGCGCGACGCAAAAGCACCGCGTGTCGCACGACGAGCGGTGTCTTTGTATTGTACGCACGGCTACAGATCAAGCTATACATTTCCAGTATAAGCTGATCTCGAATTGTATAGGATTTCCTTACAATGAGAGGTTAGTGTAAACTGGAAATGTATAGCTTCATGTGTAGCCGTGTGTATCTCAATCAGGTTCTCTAATTCGATAATTATGTGTACTGTTACTTTATATGCTCATCAAGATCTACTAACCTGTTACAATATCGAGATTCTTCAGACCTTAGCACATGAACGAGACTTAAATTCTTATGAAAAGCTTTCAGGAAAATGTTTTGAGTCTTTTCAAACACTCAATCTACGTGAGAATACAAGCCGAGGTAAAAATATTTGCAAGGTGACTGACCATGGTGAAGTCGAGAACTTGTCGAACTCTACTTTAGCATTACCTACAGTGAAAGCCCGCGAAATTTAATTTTACATAACATCACGCCTTGTTTTTCCGAAGGGTTAGGCAGGGGTGTGCCTATGCCGCTGGGGTCGCGGGTTGTTTGAAGAAGATACCTGGCATAGGCAACTGAAGGAACACGGGTGGGTTTTAGTCGGTAAAAGTCTGACACGCCCTTCCGCTCCACCCAGAGCGGGAGAAGTTACTTGATGATTTCCCACCCTCAAAAAAAAAAAAAAAGAAAAAAGTGGTGTGCCTATAGTACACCCACATTTCACCAGTTATGTTTTAAGTTCCATGTAATAGGGGGCCAGCCTATTGCCATCAACCGGGCACTAATCCAGAATCCAGACTGCTACTTAAAAATTCCAGATGTAAAAACCCAATAACACTTTGCCCGACCCGGGAATTGAACCCAGGACCTCATGCTCAGCAGTAACGCTTGCTCCACTAGACCAACGAGGCAACAAATTCAATTTTATGTTTAGAAAAAATGTAAGAAGGTTTCAATTTCGTGGACTATATTTTAAGGCGGAGATTTCTTGAAAACGGTCAAAAAGGTGTTTTTTTTATGCAGTGTATCTCATAAACCGCAAATAATTTTGACAAATCAAAAAATTATGATATTTTCAAGTCCTTTTCGCATAGAACTCAAAACATAATTAAACATACTTGAATGCACCAAAAAAATCTTCAAACATATCTCTTAATAATCTTTAAAAGCACTTTATGCCTTCATTAACAATTATAATTATAATTAAAAATATACCCGATAAAATTTAAAATGCCAAACTGCATCCACTGATGGATTATTTATTATTAAATAGTTCATTTCTAATTTTATACGATTTTATTTGCACTTTTACGACATAATTGCGGTGCGCGTGAGAGTCTTCTATCTCGCGCGTCAACCTAGACAGCCATAACGCCATTTAACCTACACACCGAGCTAAACCACGCTTGGATGTAGGGCTTTAAAGTATTATTCGCGACAAAATAATAGGTCACTTTTGGCAGATCGTTTCATAAGTATGCCAAAGAGAGACAAATGTAGCGGGACAAAGAGGGACACCCTCATGTCAAATCGGACTTCTTAGATCGACCAAACTATAGAGTTCGATATGGTGTCTATTTCCAATTCGTAATTCTGAAACCGGGTAAACATCGCCACTCGTAGTGGTGATTTAGAGCCACCCTACCACCCCACTATGAAAAAAAAAATCCCAATAGGTTGTTGTAACTCACCCATTCTCAAAACGCTTCACAAAATGCATAACTGGTACACTGTTTCACTGTTCTCACTGTATATTTCTAAATCTAATAACAAGTTCTACATCCCGTCCACACAATACATGTATTACATGCAAATCCATGTAATGAATAGTCGAGGAAGCTGTGAGTGTATCGCGATTTGATTAATAGATGGCTTGCCGAACACGTCAGAGCGGGACACATAATCTATTAGTCATAGATCAAGGACACGACTCGACTATAAAGTTCGCGTTCTATTGTTGCGCTATTCTGTAGCTTACTTCAAACCCTCGAACTTCACTCTAGCGACTGCAGTGAACATGTTTTTAAAGTAAATATGGTTATTATCGGTCGTCACACTAATATTATAAAGGCGAAAGTTTGTGAGTGTGTGTCTGTGTTTGTAGGTATGTTTCTTACTTCTTCACGCTCAAATGGCTGGTCCGATTTGGATGAAATTTGGTATGTAGATAGCTTATACCCTGGATTAACACATAGGCTACTTTTTATCCCGGTCTACGCGGGTGAAACCGCGGGTCGCAGCTAGTACTTTCATAAGTCTCATGTTCAACATGAGACGTTTTATTTTTTTGTAACTCGTTGAAATCGTTAGAGTCGTTTTCGAGAACGTGATTACAAATAGACAACTATTGCTCATTTAATAGTACAGGACATAGACTTATAAAAAAAGATGGACTCCGCGCTGCGCATATCGAAAGTGAAGCACAGTAAGTATGCCGGGTCCGTTTATACAAACGCGCCTCGCGCACACATTTATATCATAGTATGCCGACCGGCCGCCATTACGTGACACGAGCGACGGCGTCTTTGCAGGTACTCAAATCACGCACACATAGATCGGTAGGGTGCTTCACTTTCGATATGCGTGGCGCGGAGTCCATCTTTTTTTATAAGTCTATGGTACAGGATAATACTTTTCAAGTAAGGATGGAAGACAAAATAGGACGTCTTCAATGACATGTCGAAAGAATGGACGAGACCAAAGCAACCAAACATTTACTGGATATTACAACCGGATGGCCGGAGAAGTCGAGGGCGACCCAAGCTCAGATGGTTGGTGGGCGTAGACCAACATTTAAGAACTGGGGGGTTACTATAAGCTCTTATAGCAGGGCAGAAGTTGAACGTTTCCAGTGAGAGAGAGAGAGAGAGACGGTGCTATAGGTCGTATATAGCTCCGTCACTCTCTCACACTGGAAACGTTCAACTTCTGCCCTGCTATAAGAGCTCATAGTAAGCCCCCCGTTGGAGTGGAGAGAAAAAGCCGGAAATAGGTCACTTTGGAGAAATAATACTTGACTAGGCTAAGCCACCCGCGGGCTATACAGCCTCAGATGATGATGTTAATAGTTTTAAGATTCCTTTGTCCTATCACGTATCCTATTTTTACAACTAAGTATTTACTAACCCATTAACAACCCTGACTGACTTCAAACATCTACTCGTTATTATGTCTCGGAGAAGGAGTAAGTATATTATGTGATTAAACGAACTTACCTTAAGCGAAGGTCTATCATAATTATACGAAGCTCCTTCTCCGAGACAGGTCTCCCAACCCATCCCTAACGTTTTCCCTAAATGGGGTTGTTTAAAATAACTAACTTTAAACGAAATGACGGTAAAGTATTGCCCGATGAGAGAACTGTTTTTATTTTTATTTATTTTTTAAATTTTGAAATAATTGTGACAGCGCAGGTTCAAACCCACGCTTCATTGTCTTTGACAATGACCCAGAAGAGGGTTCCTCCCAGAACGACATCAGTTTTTGTCATTATATCTTGACTGGGTAAATCTTAATAGGCAGCTAACTTGGCTGTTTTAACTGGTCCACAAAAGAAGCCAATAATTATTAGATTTGAAAGATATATTACCACAAGTGTCCATAAAAACAATAAATAATCCAAGTTGACCGGTTCTTGTTTAAGTAAGTTGGTATTATGTGTAGGTGGATACAATAATATATTCATTTATGTAAATTGGGTTTTATTGAAATAAGACGGAGTACCTACCTACGTGAGTCACCTCCGGTCAGTGCCTTCTCCAGGATTTGCGAAAAAAGGTAAGTATCTATTTCTGTCGAGAATTTTTACATTCATCATCTGTCTAGCCTTTTCCCAACTATGTTGGTGTCGGCTTATCCTGTCTAACCGGATGCAGCTGAATACCAGTATTTTACATGGAGCGGCTGCCTATCTGACCTCGACAACCCAATTACTGGGTCTTCGTCTTTCGAGCTTCTGACGACCGGTACGACTTGTCAAAGATCCACGAATGATAGCCGGGACCAAGCTTGACGTGCTTTTCGAGGCGCACGGAGGGGTATCGGTATGTAACAATGATCACCCATCCACCGACCGATCGCGGCAAGCGTAGCTTAACCTCATCGATCGACCCGTGCGGCTGTTATTACTTAGCCACGAGCCCTTCGAGAATTCTTATCCAAAGTCTTGAAACGAAATCTCAAGTACATTTTAAAACAAAGGAGTTTACAAAATGGCTGAGTACTCTGTCATATAGTGGATCCTGACAAAAGGATAAAGCGTTGGGAGCAACAATTGAAGAGCTGTAAGCTCGTCCAATTTTTAAGACGCCGGGATTCTAGTACCCTTTGAAGGTTTTACTACCGTAAAAATAAATGAGGTCACCTGTACCCTAATTGCGTAACACAGTTTCAATCATAATCCTACAGTTTTGAAGAATATTTATAATCCATTGCTTCAAGTGTTTAATAAATTCGTCTGCTCAACAACGTAGTAAACGCAATTACCGTGGCTGAACTATTAAAATGAAATCAATAGGGATGTTTCCTGGGTAAAAAAATCGAAATGCTATTTAGTCCGTCAGTCAGATAATAAAAAAATATTAGTCACGTATTTTTTTGCTTTATCATACCTAAAATACTTAGATAAAACGCATTAAAGTTGGGTGGCTCGCTACGTCACAACTATTACAAACTACGTATAAAATCTGGCAAGGAGTGACGTCATGCCACATTTTAACTCAATGTATCGCCGTAAGTTTTTATTACTTTCTTGAAAAAATATTTTCGTTTGTCCAATATTTTTTAATAACCAAAATGACGGACAATAAAAAGTAAATTTAAAAACTAAAACCCGACTACTGAAAAATCACGCTCTAAAAAGTATGAAACAAGAAAATATTCTCATCTGAAATTAGAAAAAGACAGACAAATTAAAAATCCGGAGTCACACGTCTTGTTAGGGCATAAATCGAACAGATTACGTGTGACTCCGGATTTTTAATTTGTCTGTCTCTTTCTAATTTCAGATGAGAATATTTTCTTGTTTCATACTTTTTAGAGCGTGATTTTTCAGTAGTCGGGTTTTAGTTTTTAAACTTACTTTTTATTTCAATTATTTTGGAGTTATAATTTCGTTTTGGTTAGAGTCAATTTACATTTTTAAAGATGAATAATTATTATATAATGTATTTTGGGTAGGTTTAAAGAGACAATAAGTTTGGCTTACATCTGAGGCGTGATTGTAGAGTTATTACCAATTATCGGGTGCATGCAAGCAAATCCGCATGCAATAGTTAACAATATATATATTTTTGAAATGTGCTAATTAAGCCCTTTCATTTGATACCCAACACGGCATCATTAAAAAAAGTTTTTTTTTAGTTCATGACTTTATGTCCTCTAGAGGGCGCCATTTTCAATTTAATGTAACGTCACATAACCTATAACCAGCGGACAATCAAGACGCTTCCAACGATACCTAATTTGTCAAATTATGATAAGTAATTTAGAAGTTATGAGGGAACATATGAACATACATACATACATACCGGTCAAAATCATAACCCTCCTTTTTTCAACATCCCTATTGTCATTTTATGTATGTTACGCAATAATGACCCCACTGTTGGTTTGTAATATCTTTAAAAAGTTTCGAAAATAACAATCTGTCTATGATTAAACACAAAGTTAGATAAACTAACTTAACCTCAAATTTTCTAAAGTTAATATAAAATGTCGGCACAGAATACATAATACTGTAAGCACATCTATTTATCGATCAACAAAATCTACATTGACACCTAAAACAGCACCCCATCTTGATTACATCGACTTTTGTATAACTTTTCTAATCTGTGTGATAAAATTAAACGTCCCTTTAAAACGTGCTGGTTATTGTGTTAAAAAGAGCTTAAAGCGATACTTGAATGACAAACTTGGCAATAGCGTGTAAGCCCATCGCCTTCGAGTGCCATATTAACCTATTTACTTCAGAACCACTCTTGCTACTTGCGACGGGAAATACCACCGATATTTTTCTTTCATTTCTTCAATATAAAGCCATTGAGGAGTGTGAAAAGACTTGTAGGTTACCTACATTTACTACTAGCTTTTGCCTGCGGCTTCGCCCGCGTATTTGAATCGGATTTTGTACACAATTTCATGGGTTTTATTTTTTTTCGTGGAACTCTAATTTTTTTTGTAAGATAAAAGTAACATGTTACTCCTTATAACATCAGCTATCTGCCAGTGCAAGTCCCGTGAAAATCGGTCTAGCCGTTTTGAAGATTAGCCGGAAAAAACAGACAGATATGTTATATGTGGAGGAGCTTGTGGCTAAGTCACACAACCGCACTGGTCCATCCATCAGGTTAAGCTACGCTTGCCGGGGGTGGATGGATGATCATCTTTACATACCGAGACTCTTCTGTGCCTCGGAAAGCCCGTTTAGCCATTGGTCTCGGCTATCATTTGTGGATCTTTGACAGCCGTAACGGGTCGTCAGAAGATATGATACAGGGATTTTATTTCCTGTAAACATGCCGTGTGGTTCGTCCATCTACATACTACATCTCAGTCTACGGAGTACATAAGACTTATTATAACTTCTCATAATTATTCGATTCCGTATAACGCTTTCAATATTATTCAAACAACGTTTCCATCTTAAATGAAAGCAGTTATATAAATCCTGCAATCCATACAGAATAGAAAGGTTGATATTTTCTGACAATACTTACTCCGTGATTTAAAAGACTAATATTGTGCCTACTCTAAGAAAAGTAAGACTCGAAATGCGAAGCGAAGTAACACTTATTATAACTTCTAACAATGATTAGATTCCTATGTTCATTTTATCGCTTTCAATAATAAACAAACAACGTTTCCATCTTAAATCAAAGAAGTTTTTTAGTTCAAAGATCAAAATATCAGCCTTTCTATTCTGCAGGGATTACGGGAGTAATCCCTGCAGAATAGAAAGGCTGATATTTTCTGACAATACTCCGTGATTTAAAAGACAATAGCTAAGGGGAAGTGACGCAATAATAAATTTATATAGAGAGAGCTCAGCCAATGGATTTTGATTTCGTGGGAAGGAGCAATAGAGCGCGGTGCCCTATTTCCCCATTTTATTTTTTCCGCATTTTTATTCATTTGAACACACCTTTGGCCCGTTTTGTGAGCGTTTCTGAATGTGTGTATGTAGCTTAGGAATAAACGTGTTTGTACGGGATTCGAATCCGCAATTGTGTCATGAATATCGAGTAATAACGGGCTCACGGAAAACTTTTATTGGTGTTCATACAAGGTTAAGCTATTAGTGGAGTAGAGGTGTTGCCTAGCGTTTTGATTATTATCTAGGTAGGTATAGGATTCATACATTTAGAATACTGTAAGTACGAAAATAGAAAACACAAGGGAACAAAATTAGACTTTTTTTGTTGAATTGAATTTTATGGCTGTTGTTTACTAACTCGACGTCGCTGATTTCAAATCTACCCTCAATTTATCTCTACCAGCTCTAGTTTTTGAGATGCAACAGCATTAAGGTACACTTCCTCCACAGCCATTTGGACCGTTTCCCTGAAAATCTTGGTGATCTGAGTGAAGAACAAGGAGAACGGTTCCATCAAGGTATTTGGACTATGAAGAACCGGTACCAGGGTCACTGGAATGCCCACGTGATGGTGGACTGCTGTAGTTGGAGCATTAAAAACAGCCCTTGTGAACAAAGTCAAGCAAGAAAATCTTATAAAAGACTTTTTTTAAGTGAGTAGTGGCTGTTTTTTAATGTTTTATTAATAATTAAAATATTATTTTTTTCTTGGAAATATTGTTTTCCTTATAACTCAAAAACTAAAGCTGATACAAAAAATCTGAGTTCAGTTACTGTAGTTCTATAGTTTTTAGGGTTCCGTACCTCAAAAGGAAAAAACGGAACCTTATAGGATCACTCGTGTCTGTCTGTCCGTCTGTCCGTCTGTCACAGCCAATTTGCTCCGAATCTAATGGACCGATTAAGTTAAAATTTGGTACACATATGGATTTCTGTGACCCAAACACGAACAGCTAAAGTAAATATATGAATTTTGAATATGAGAGTCACTTTTAGGGGGAAAATAAGAAAATTAAAAAAAAAAGTTTTGTAAACTGTACCGAGTGACATATCAAATGAAAGGACTTACTATGAGGGTCTCAAATATATTTTTTTTTATAATTTCAAAACTTATTGTTTTAAAGTTATTTAAGAAAATAGACGAAAATTGACCATTCCCCCCCCTTATCTCCGAAACTACTGAGCCTAAAATTTTGAAAAAAATATAGAAAATAGTTCTATACCTGTAGATTACAGGAAAACCTATAAGAAGTCTGTGGTCTTAAAATAACATGGTAAATCTATATATATAAAAAAATCAAAGTCCTGACTGAGTCACTGACTAATATACCAACGCACAGCCCAAACCAATGAACCTAGAGACTTGAAATTTTGCACATAGATACCTTATATAGTGTAAACATCCACTAAGGAAGGATTTTTGAAAATTTCATCCCTAAGGGGGTGAAACAGGGGATGAAAGTTTGTATGAAAAATACTATCCCTTGAGTTAATAGACTTGAAACTTAGCACGAATATTCATCTAAGTAAATTATAAAGTTTATCATTTTTAGTTTTCCTAAACTACCCCCTAAGGAGGGATTGGCGGTGTCAAAGTTTGTATGGAGGAACTTTAACACGCGGTCCGATTAACTCAAAACTCAGTTTTTATACTTGAGACCAAAAATTAAGACTAACGTGTATTAGGGTTTCTAAGGGGTGAAAAGTTAATTTTGTAGCGGAGGATTTTATTGGGGGCTTGATTAACTCTTAAATTAGTGTAAATAATGTTTGAGTCAAGTTATGGAAACATACCAGACGATTTTTGAAATTCTTTAGGTATCTGTGTTCGTGAAAACAGAGATACAGTTTATATGAAAAATCATATTAATTTGGTTAATGAACCTGAAACTTAGCACAAATACTTGCATAAGTAAGTAATAATGTTTGTCATTATTAGTTTTTCAAAACTACGCCTCAAATGAGGTTTATGGATGTTATAGTTTGTATAGAAGAATTTTAAAGCGCAGTCCGATTAAAAAAATGGTACTTTGAGTCAAGTTAGGAAACTTGCCAAACGAATTTTCACCGATTTTGACGGCATATAGCTGATGTTTTAAGAAGTAACTTAGGCTATTTTTATTTTAGAAAAATAATTAGGGTTCCGCGCAAGAAAATTAAAATCCATGAAATCAGAAAACCACGTACAGCCCAGTACAAACTTACTAAGCCTCCGCTGTCTATAATTACGGCTATAACAACAAATAATAAAAATAAAGCAAAGTTAAAAATTTAAGGGGTCCCCAACAATAAACTTTTCATTTTGAAAAAAAAAAATTAAAATTTTAATCTAGCTTGTCATGTCATTATTTCATCACCGCTGCTCTCAAAACGGTGAAGGAAAACATCGTGAGGAAACCGGCATGTCCTAGAACCAAAAATTCGAAGACATGTGACATCTACCAACCCGCACTGGGCCTGCGTGGTGGATTACGGCCCACTCCCTCTCACCGAGAGGAGGCCTGTGTCCCAGCAGTGGGAACATTATAGGCTGATTATGTGTTATGTGGGGTGTCATCGTCTAGAACTCATTGAGTAGAGTACAAACATATTTTTTTATCTTTTAAAATTAAGAAATAGCGGGCCGTAAAAGTTGTAAATTTTAGACCATTTTTGTACGAGCTCTAGCGCAACAATTCAACAAATTAGGAATTTGAAACTTCTTTATACCATGTAAGTACCATGAATACTGTATTTAATCAACAATACTGAAATCGGCGATTCATAAGGTATTTTGTTTAAACATGGGTGATTTTCTGCAACTGCAAAAAATAACCTTGTAATTCACAGTATCATTATAAAATAAGTAAAAAGTTATCTTTGCGATTGTTAAACATATATTATACTTCGGGTCTCAACCGAAGACGATTACAAATTTACTTGCAGCAGTACATGATACTGTGGCGTCTTTATCACACTTTTAGATACACATAAAAAAAAATAAAAAGTAAGGAAACAAAACTATGACGTAGTGTCCTGTCTCGCTCCCACTCCCGGCACACGGCGCGGTGCTGTGGCTCCCGCGCTTTATTCATTACGTGTTTTTGTGTTGTCGGAGTCACACTGCTTAAAATCATTATCTTATACACAGTTTATTTTATTTTTTGTTTTAGTTATAGGAACTTTAAAGTTTAAAATGAGAAAACGAAAGCGTTCGCGATCTAAGGATAGGTAGTGATGATTATTATCGTAGTTTGCGGAAAAAGGTTCAAAAACTCGGGCGTACACTGCAAAGATACGGATGAACTAATTCGTCATCTTCGGAACGTTCTTATTTTGAAAGTATATGGCTATGAAGGAGCAAAATGATGTTGGATGTCTGGACGAACAAGGTATTTATTTGCCTAGTTATATATTATTAATCATTAGTGTTACTGGTGTTACTGCTTAGTTCTACTTTCCTTCAACGCATTTTTATAATGAATCTTGTCGGTGTACCCTCATTTAATAACTTATGGGAAAAGGTATAATTCATTATGATGTTATTATTAGGCCTGTATTCCCTAAAGGGGCAGGCAGAACTGTGTAGTATAGGTACCTACTCAGATTCCCGATGGAAAAAGAAAATGCCCGACCTGGGAATGGAAACCAAGATCAGTCGTCGGTAGCCTTGCAGAATTATTATGACGCTATTATTATTATTGTGTTATTATTATGATTATAATGAAATGGTAATTAATATAAACCCGTCTCCACGTATATCGTGTTGAGGTAACACAGATTTATCTAACCTCCATGTGAATCATGTTGAGATCCTAAATGTCTTGCTCCGCGTAAATCGCGTTGAGCTTCGTAGACATTAAATTCCTACGACGACGATGCTCATTTACAGGTGAAGAAATCCCGAGCAAGGAAGTGAATTTGAGGGAATCATATATAACTTTTACTCCTGTCTCCACGTATATCGTGTTGAGGTAACACAGATTTATCTAACCTCCATGTGAATCATGTTGAGATCCTAATTGTCTTGCTCCGCGTAAATCGCGTTGAGGTTCGTAGACATTAAATTCCTACGACGATGCTCATTTACAGGTGAAGAAATCCCGAGCAAGGAAGTCAATTTGAGGAAATCATATATAACTTTTACTCCTGTCTCCTCCACGTATATCGTGTTGAGGTAACACAGATTTATCTAACCTCCATGTGAATCATGTTGAGATCCTAATTGTCTTGCTCCGCGTAAATCGCGTTGAGGTTCGTAGACATTAAATTTCTACGACGATGCTCATTTACAGGTGAAGAAATCCCGAGCAAGGAAGTCAATTTGAGGGAATCATATATAACTTTTACTCCTGTCTCCACGTATATCGTGTTGAGGTAACACAGATTTATCTAACCTCCATGTGAATCATGTTGAGATCTTAACTGTCTTGCTCCGCGTAAATCGCGTTGAGGTTCGTAGACACTAAATTCCTACGACGATGCTCATTTACAGCAAGTCAATTTCAGGGAATCATATTATGTATGTACAGGACGCACTGGCACTCTCGAAACCGATTGTACCGCCTCGCCTGCTGCGAGGAAGCGATAACTTTGGTGGCCACTGAGGCAGTGAAAACTGAAGAGGTATAGTCCTTATTCGGGCTTTGTTCGCTTGTAAAGACACGCTCCCACAAGCACAGGAAATTCTAAAACCATTAAGTGACACTGGACGACTACCATGTGTCTGTAATTACAGTGTCACAGTCGAGGCGATACCCCGTAACTAACAATTTGAATAAGAAGACACGAGAAATTGTGAAGAGCACAAAGATCGATCAATACTTATTCGGTTCCAACCTTTCTGAACATCTCAAATCAGCAAAAGCGATTTCTAAATCTGGTCTGGAGACGAAGACTACTCAGCGTGCTCCGTATAAGCCTGCAACAACACAATACCCAAGAGAGGCTTTAAACGCGAGGGGGGGTTCCGCGAGCAGCAGCCGGCCAGCCGCGTTGGAACCCCGCCCTACGGAGGCCAGCAGCAGCACCGCGGGATCACCACCCAGACTCGTACCGCCAGACGACGACCACCTCGGCGTGCCATAGGACCAGGGGACGCTGACATCATTAGCCAAGGTAGCACTCGCTTGTAGAGTGAAATACTTTTTTCATAATTGCTGTCGTATTACCAGTGATCCTATATTACCTATTATCTTGGATACGAGACTATACATAGTAGGTATACCGTTGAACCTATTCCTCCCCGATATTTCCGTAAATCGATGTCGAAATGCAAGATTTTACTATAGATAATTGTATCACAGGATTATTAAAATCAAAGTTACAACAACCTGTGAGCCCGGCGAGGGACAATTTATGTCACCCATATTATTTACATTACCAAAAGCTAACGGCATACATCGCTTTATTTGGAACCATAGAGACCTCAACAGAACAGCATTATGGTTATTAGATAAAAATAATTTCATGGCAACTTTAGATTTAAAAGACGCCTACTTTTTAATAAGTACCTATAAATAGGTACTCATGAAAGAAAGAAATTATGTTTTGAATTGAGATCACATCTCACCTTTGTTCTATGTACCCATTTGTGTTTACCAAACTGTTAAAATCTGTTCTACAGTATCTACAAGGTAGAGGTTTGATTTCAGTTACGAATTTCTTAGATGATTTTCTATAAATTGGACAATCATTATGATGAACGGAACGGTTCTACAATATTAACATGACACAGAATCTTTTACAATATTTAGGTTTTGTAATAGAATTCAAGTAACGCCAAAATGTGATTTTTTAGGATTTATTTTCAATACCGTAGAAAGGAACTCGTGCTGGCTAAATAATAACAGCGGCACGGGTCGATCAAAGATTCAGCTATGCTTCATGCGATTGGTTCGTGGATGGGTGACCATCCGATATACCGAGACCCCTTCGTGCCTCGGAAAGCACGTTAAGCCGTTGGTATCGGCTGTCATTCGCAGATGGTTGACAGTCGTTACGGGTAGGTAGTTAGAAGCCCAAAAGTCTGACAACCAGTCTTACCAAGGGGTATAATATTAACCAGTAACTGGGTTGTGGAGGTCAGATAGGAAGTCGTTCCTTGTAAAATACTGATATTCGGCTGCATCCGGTTAGACTAGAAGCCTACCCCAACATGTTGGGAAAAGGTTAGCCTAGGAGATATCACTATTTATCTTCCTGAAGAGAAAAAACATCGTATATTTTAGACAAAATTATAGAATTTTTAAATTTAAATAAGTATTCAATCAGGTACTTTGCTGAATTCATAGGCCTACTGACGTCTATCGGTTACGGATGAATTATACAAAATTATTTGAAAAGGAAAAATTTCTAGCTCTGGGTAACTGTAACGACTATAACAGGATAATGACACTGTCAAATTCATTGTAACAAGACTTTCATTGATGGATAAATAATATTAAAAACTCAGATTTTGTACTCGTAATAATGATTATTGTGTAGAAATATAAAGCGATGCATCAATTAATCACAGCTTGCGGTAATAAAGGTTCACACAGGAATTGGATTGTTTAAAAATATTCGCTTCTAAACTTCGAAATTGCAATATAGCTACGGTTGAGAATCGATAACATAACGACGATCAGCTACATGGATCGAACAGGGGTATACAACACATCCAATTAATTGAAATAGCCTGGAATATTTGGACTTATTTGAACTTAGGAAAATTCATATATTTGTTTGGTATGTTAAATCTTTGGATAATATTATTGCTTATTGGGAATCACATAAAATTAATGTGGATACATAATGGGAGCTAGCTGAGTATGCATTCTTGGAAATCACAAATAAATTGGATGTACCCAATTTTGACCTATTTGCTAGCTCACAAAACTATCAATGTTTGGACATTGATAGTTTTGATACGCCTCATGAAAACTCGAACCCCATTCTGAAATGTAGATGCTTTCACCTTCAACTGGAAAGACCTTTCCTTCTATGGTTTTCCTCCGGTCGGCATTATAACCAGTTAGTATACGTAGACGGATAGGTGTAACACTTGAATGTTTGTCACTATTTCTCTATTAGCAATAGCTTCTGCGCAAAAGATGTAGACACTATTTAATTAAATTAAAAAATATGAGTACAATGATAATATGATTGTAATTAAAATATATGACTTATTTAAAACCTCGAGACCTGGAACCTTCCAACCACTAATCAGAATCTACCCTTTATTCGCAAAAATTGATGCATATTTCCAGCTACCGCTGTTCAAGCTTATAAGTATTGATAAAACTGCATCCTTACGTCACAATCAATTAAACGACCACCTGTTCATTAGCCTTCGAAGACCTCATAAAACCCACCACACCCACACCTCATAGGTACTTAGCTATTTTCGCAAACACTAGCTTACTGAGTAAAAAAGTTTTAGAAGATAGCGGCATTGACATATTGATATTCGGAGCCCACAGTACTCATCACATCTCCACGTCAGCCACCCACAGACTGGGTGTAAACCTGCAAGTGGTACGGAAGGCCACAGGTTGGAGTAATACCACTAAAATAATACTTCTAATGTCTTCTTAAAATAATAAATCAGAGAAGTTATTCATATTGAATGATCTTTAATTACCTGTACTAAGACACAACATATTATCATAACATCACGCCTGGGTCTCCCCGAAGGGCTTGGCAGAGGCGTACCTATAGTACACTCACATTTTATCATGTAATAGGGCATGAGCCTTTTTATTACCTTTCAACTGGACATAAATCCAGACTCCAGAAGCAGAAAGTAAAGTAAAGTATAATCATGTAAATCTATCGAAATTACTGTTTTTGTAAAAAATAGGATAAATGTCAGTGGATGTAGCAAGCAATTGAAATCTGATTAATCAGTAGAAGAATATTTAGATATTTAATTATTGTGATAACCTGAATGATTAGTAAAAGGAATCACAATACCTATTGAAATGTTTGCTTTCCCTTTTTTGTGATGATACTTACTCTAAACATCTGCAAGTAAATTTGTAATCGTCTTCGGTTGAGACCCGAAGTATAATTAAGAATCAAACGAACTTACCTAGTGAAGTTTGATTCCAATTATGCGAGGGTCTCAACCGAAGACGATTACAATCCCACCCAACCCTACGAGAACCCCTACAGACAAAAAAGAAAAGACAAAAATATGTAAACAGCTAGAAGCTTTCTCTAAAATTAATGAATAAAGCGCGGGAGCCACAGCACCGCGCCGTGTGCCGGGAGTGGGAGCGAGACAGGACACTACGTCATAGTTTTGTTTCCTTACTTTTTATTTTTTTTTATGTGTATCTAAAAGTGTGATAAAGACGCCACAGTATCATGTACTGCTGCAAGTAAATTTGTAATCGTCTTCGGTTGAGACCCTCGCATAATTGGAATCAAACTTCACTAGGTAAGTTCGTTTGATTCTTAAATATGGTACGGAACCCTTCGTGCGCGAGTCCGACTCGCACTTGACCGGTTTTTAGTCATAATATGCCTGAAAACTATAGCCGAGAGCCTCGGCTCTCCGACTGTACAGCAGTTTGTGCGGAGGCTGATTTTTACTGCAATAAGTTATTGTTACTAACACTATGTGGATATTGTGTGCCCGAAATAAAAAGATTCTATTCTATTCTATTCTATAATATTTCATGCAACAAAAATGCTATTCCCTTGTGTAATAGGTTTCTAAAAATACGTAGGTACCTAACTAGAATATATTTGAGACATGGATGAACCTGTCAGTATTAAAGAATTCCAAAAATGACACCTCTGTGCCGAAAATAAAAATTGCTAAACCTTCTATTGAAATTCAACAAATTCAATAAAATCGATACATTTTCTATTTTCTGATGTATAAAATAGTTTCAAGATTTTAGGGTATTTTTATTTCGTTTAAAAAAACTTTTCACTTTTATTTATTTAAAAAAAAACTTTGCCCTTCAGTGGGACAATAATAGGCTGTTATTTATTATTATTAAAAAACACAAAGTAAATCAGAAAAATACTCCACTCAAGCGGCCATTGAAAATATCTTGATAACCGGGTCAAGTGGTTACTGCACGGAAAAAAATAATAATTACAATGCACCGTTGTCAAACATCAAAGTCAAGAGTTTGGTAATTAAAAAGTGAAAATTGGGAACGGCTAGTATTTCACTCTATAGTAGATAACACATTCTGGCTGCTTGCCAGCTTTTGACATTTGGGTCATTCCGTAGGTCATCAGAATTTTTGAGTTGTTTTTTGTTATGTAGGGATAAAGTTATAAGTTGTTTGTTGGCAGCTGTTATGAGGCGATCAGCTTTGATTGCTGTATATTTTACAGAAATAACGAACATTTAATTATTGTATTCAATGAACAAGAAGTTACAGACAATAAATGTAGATAACAAACAAGTATTTACGCTTTGTAACCGTTAACTGTGGACCGGTCAACAGAATATTATCGGTAACACATTAATCACTGAATAAATGCACAATAATTTAAAACCCTTTATACAATATTTGTTTGTTTGCAATATTGTTAACTAGGTTTTAGATTTAGCTTTGATTTTGCTTCTCATTTAATTTTAACAAACATTTTATTTCATACTAGCTGCGCCCCGCGCTTTCACCCGCGTGGACCGGGATAAAAAGTAGCCTATGTATTAATCCAGGGTATAAGCTATCTGCATACCAAATTTCATCCAAATCGGTCCAGCCGTTTGAGCGTGAAGAAGTAACAAACAACACACTCACAAACTTTCACCTTTATAATATAGTGTGATGTGATTACACCTATGTAAAACACACAAATAAAACTTTGACTTTGACAATAAGGCTGGAAACACATCAGCAGCTTTCAAAGCAAACCGCTATAATCCAAAGAAGACATGGCACATAGAATTGAGTGGCACAGTCGGACGAGGCCATCAGATAAGTTACTTATCGCACCTGTCTTTACTACCAGGCTAGCTGATGAGTTATCAGCCTTACGTAGCCTTCCCTCTGAGGGACGTACTATCACAATCGTTTGCGTTATTTTGATGTTAAAAGAATGAATGAATTGTGATAAAGTCAAAAAAAAGCGAAGTAAATTCTTATTTTTGTAGGGGAGGTCAGCTCAAAGCGGCCACCTTAACTTTGGTTTAAAAAACCTACTAAACGACAGACTTTTGAAGAGAATTTTATACTAATAGCACAGAATAAATAATAGTACTAATAGTTCGAAAATTTATAAAATTTTCATAATGTGAAATTAAAATTCGTGCAAATTTAAAAATAACCATGTGATTGTTTTAACACAAACGGGATATTTACCATGTTTACTGTTATGTTGTTGTTGTTTATGATTTGTAAATTACGAAAACTTGTCAAAAAACCGCTTTGCCCGAGTGGCCGCCTAAAGCGGCCGTGGGGGTAGGGACAACGTGGCTATTCTTTGCTTACATACCTACATACATAGTCATGTCATAGCTTAATGAATACCATCTCAGTTCACTAACTGAAAACATGAAAGAATGCACAACCAAAACTTTTTATTCGGATAGAAAGCATTAAAAGTTTACAATATTTAACACATCTAACTATTTACACTGGGTACTAAATTAAATGACTAACTAACTATACAAAATAATACAAAAACAAAAGGATACTTAGAGTTAGGCGTTGAAGTATTCGTCCGCATCGCTGTCATCCGGAAACGTGCCCAGAAGACTGGCAGCATTCAATGGCAATGCTAAGTCTTTGGCCAAAGAACGAGCCAGCCCTCTGGTCAAGTGGTCACGTGAAGTGTCGACGAGTAGGCGAGTCCTTAAAAAGGAGACGCTCACTCGGGCCACATGGTTTCACAACCAATGGTTGGTGGTTGGTTCTAATATCATCGAGTGGGGTATCAAAATGAAGGGTTTTAAAAGGTGATTACAAAAATATATACAACTTATATGTTTAAAAGTAATTCGAAGTGACAAATTGAGTTTTGATAAAAAAAAATTGCTTTGAGCTTGCTTTGAGCAGAGTAGGACCTCGAAGGCTTGGCTATTTGTGCACTTATCAAAAAAAAAAAACTTTTAAATAAGCGAAATCTTTCACATTTGTAAACTAAAAGGCTGAAAATAAAAAAAGTAATTTAAAAAAACCAAAAAACCCGACTGCAGTAAAAAACTAAAACTGAAAAGCTAAAAACAGGCCCATTTTAAATTTAATAAAAGTTGGAAGCAGGCGGGCCCATTCCATTTTTATATTTTCAAACTCAAACGGGTCCCGCCTGCTTCCAACTTTTATTAAATTTAAAATGGGCCTGTTTTTAGCTTTTCAGTTTTAGTTTTTTACTGCAGTCGGGTTTTTTAGTTTTTTTAAATTACTTTTTTTACATTGATAATTAAGTAGAATCTGATCAATAACAAACCCCACATTATAAAACACTATCGAAAACGGGTCTTAAATATACACTCCTTTGCAAAAAAAACGGGCAGTTTGGATTTTTCTACATTATTGGTAATCATTTAGTTCTAATGAGGTTTTAATAGGCAAACTATGTTCCTGGCACACAATAAAGAGTCTGGGAATGAAAAAAAGTTAATTTCAAATTCAGAACTGTTGTTTTTAGAAATAATAATCCCTTTTTCAGTTTATGACTTTTTACTCACTATTCGCGCGTTTGCGGTTAAAAGGTTATCAGGCAACTAAAACTAACTTCTCGTTATTTTTATTAGAATAATTTATGTTTGTCGCATAATCCTGCCTCATTGTGACTTAAAACAGATATCTTTGTGTCGATTGTAATGGCAGAAAAAGCAATAAGAGCTAGTAAAATTATAGCGCTGCTGGAAGTGGGGTGTAGCCAATGTTACGGCTCACAGCCGTTAAACGTGAGTGGTTCCACCGTCCAAAGAACCTGGACTCGATACCAAGAGACAGGTTCCGTTCAAAGAAGGCAAGGTTGTGGTAGAAAACGTTGCACACAACCACGAGACGACCGCTTTTTAGTGACTCAGGCATTGCGTAATCGCAAATGCAGTTACATAGACCTCAAAAGAAACCTTGAAGAGCTACGAGGAGCACAAGTTAGCCTATGGACAGTGAGGAGGAGGCTTTTAGCGGTTGATATACGCAGTTGACGACCAGCGCAGGCCCCCAATTTACTCCGTGAGTGCCAGATTGCTCGACCGAGGTTCACTAGAAATTGTCTATCTTGGACACTAGGTAACTGGAGTAGCGTACTCTTCTCCGATGAGGCTCGAATTTGCCTGAATGGTAAGGACCGACCTCGGCGAGTGTTACGAAGACCAGGAGAACACTATGCCGACGTGTGTTTTGAAGAAATCACGCCTTATGGTGGAAGGTCCGTCATGTTTTGGGCGGGCGTAACTTCCAGCTATCGTACCGAGATAGTGTTCATTGCAAATGGCTCACTAAATGCGCAAAGGTACATAACAGGAATAATTTGTCAACATGCACAGCCCGCACTGACTGTAATTGGTGAAGATGCCATTTCATGGACGATATTGCTCGGGACCACCGTTCTGGCGACGTAGATGCTTATACGCAAGAGGTCGGTATTCGTCGTCTGGATTGGCTAGCGCGGAGCCCCGACCTTAACCCCATTGAGCACGTCTGGGACCTCCTAAAAAGGCGAGTACGACCTTCCACAAAACATCAGGGAGCTTAAACGTGTGATTTCGGCTGAGTGGGAACACATTCCACAGGACACCATCAAAAGCCCGGTGGAAAGCATGCCAGACTATTACATGCCGTAATCGCTGCAAGGAGAGGTCATACTCGTTATTAATTTTTATTTTTTAATGTCTTTTTTTATTAAAATACCATAAAAATACTCGTAGTCTTAATTTAATTGTACCCTAAAAATTTCCATTTTAACACGACTTTCTGTTTACATTGACTAAAACACCGATTCCAGGATTTAAGGGTTAAAAACTATATTCTCAATGATAATAAGAAATTTCTAGTCATTTATGCTAACGACATACTAAAAATATTAATATTATCCATAGAAAAGCCAATGACTGTAAGGTGCCCGTTTTTTTTGCAAAGGAGTTTATATATAAGACCCGGGCGATAATCTTTTCCATAGTGTTTTATAATGTCTACAAATCGCGAAAGTTTAAAAAGTTTAAACCCCACATTATCACTTTAGATAGTTAAATGAATAAAAAACAAAGTCCACCCTTGTGGAAACTGTGACATATTGATTGAATAAGAAGTTCTGGAACGGTGCCAACTGGGGCCGCTCGCGAATGAAATCAAGTGGCTGTTTTACACTCGTATTATAACGACCAGTGATAATTTGGACATGGCCGAAGTACATGTGTGCATGTGTGTCATGTTCCAATTGCAGAATTGCAGCCAGATCGATCCGCGCTGTGCTTGGTAGCTATGTCATGTAATTCTTATGACAGAATGTCTGCTTTATCTGGAAATAGCAGTGGGTCAGACAAAATACAGAACAGTTTGGATCTATTTATTTTTTATTTTTACCCCTTGCAACTATACAGGGTGTTAAAGTAGTTGCGTGCCATAGCTTAGGGGTAGGTTCAGTACCGATAAAGGAACCCAGGAAAAATTAAAAAAAAAAATGAAAATAAAAACAAAAAAAATATTGCAAGATCAACCTAATTTAGTACCTACCTACAATGACAACGCGTTCGATAGTAGGTAAGTTGAAAATAACCTTAAAAAAAAATATTAATTCTAAACGATTGATATTTTAAGTTAGTAGGTAATACTGAATTAGGTTGAACTTGCAATATTTTTTTTATGTTTTTTTTTTCCCGGAGTTCTTTATCGAAACTGAACCTACCCCAAAGCTATGGCACGCAACTACTTTAACACCCTATATATATAGATCTTAGACCTAATTCTATAGTGTGGCTATCAACATCAAAAAAATCATGCATTTGAATTTTGCTCATTGAAAAAATTAAAACTCGTTTAAGTTGTACAAAAATGGGCGGTCAATTTTCATTCAGAAAAGTATAAATAAAATTCTGATCCCGAGTTTCACAACTTTTAAGTCCCCTAAAACTATCAATTGCAATTTATCAATAGGCAATCAATTTCTATTGTAATAATAATAGGTCTTTACCTATGAAATTGCCGTTTTGAATGAAAAAATTTAAACGAATTTTTTTCATGTATTTTTTATTTGTATTAATCGAAGTAATCACCCATGCAATCAATGCATCTTTGCCAACGCAGTGGCAGTTTATTGATGCCCTTCTTAAAGAAATCAGCTGGTCGGGAGGCAACAAATTCTTCAAAGGCATTTTGTACTGCCTCTTGGGTATTGAATGTTTTTCCCGCCAAGAAGTTATCCAAATTCTGGAAAAAGTAGTAGTCTGTAGGCGCAAGGTCTGGTGAGTAGGGCGGATGACGGAGAGCTTCCAACCCCAGTTCTTGCAACTTGGAGACCGTCTGCTGTGCAGTATGAGGTCGCGCGTTGTCGTGCAGGAGCAGCGGAGACGAGCGATTGACCAATGCTGGTTGGAGATGTGCCAGATTCTCCATCACTGTGTTCAGTTCTTCACAGTACACATCTGCAGTAATGCTCACCCCGGCGCTGATGAATCACACCGGCGCTAGATCACCAAACAGTGACCATCACTTTTCTAGGGGTAAGTTTTCGTTTAGGGCATTGTTTAGGTGCTGAACCAGGATCCAACCAACTTGCTGAGCGCTTGCGGTTATCAAACAGAATCCATTTTTCATCGCAGGTAACAATGCGGTTCAAAATTCCTTCATTTTTGTGTCTGTTGAGCAGTGCAAGGCACGTCTCGACGCGTACTTCGCGCTGGCGATCATTGAGTTCGTGGGGCACCCATTTGTCAAACTTTTTTACCTTGCCAATTTGACGCAAATGGACCAATATTGTTTTGACGCTAACGTCGAAAGCTGCTGCTAATTCAGCCGTAGATTGTGTATCATCAGCTTCCACAATCGCCTTTAATTCGTAATTGTCGACCAAAGTCTTCGGACGACCGCGAGGTTCATTTTTCAAGTCGAAATTTCCAGAACGGAAGCGAGCAAACCAATAACAGGTGGTGCGTTGGTATGTAGTGTTAGCTCCGTAAACGTCGTTGATGTTGCGTACCACTTGTGCCGCGTTGCTGCCACGACGGTACTCATATTCCATAATTACTCGAATTTTTAACGTATCCATGATGACGAAAAAGATTGAAATGCGATGAAAATGTAACACTAATCAATAAACAAATGACTACTTTTGGAAAAAAAAATCCATGTTTTTTAAATAAAATTAATTTGAAATTAGAATTCTTAGCCAAACAAAAATTATTTTGATTTGAAATGGCTAGTACTGCAGAACAGCAATTTCATAGGTAAAGACCTAATATTATCAATGGCTTCATTGCATTTGGTAGACGATCAAATTGCGCATCAATGTGTATCAATCACGTAAAAATTGACAATATTAATCGTTTCAGAGACCCTTGTTACATCTAGTAGAAGTAGGTTCAAAGATTCTAGACAGGCCATTCCCTTGATGTATTAGAGCGAAAGCCCTAATGATTTGTCTAAAACCTACCGACCATCGAGTTCGGAAAAGGCAAAGGTCAAAGAATTAGTCATTTAAATAGAAGTGATAAACAAAGTTCGGTTATTTTGTTCGCCTTTATAATCTTCGGTAAAGTTAAATAAAATAGTTTTTGGCATAATGAAAAAAACTATAAGAAGTAGATACTTTATCAACTCTAAGTCAACAAAAAAGGAATTTTTAATTTACTTCTATTCTATTCTTTTTTTTATCTTCTTCAAATATACAAAAACCAATTCCTGTCCCGCTATAACTCAAAAACGGCTTGACCGATTTGAATTTTTATTAGTTCCATTCTCCCCTTTACGGGAGTAGTTTAAAAGTAAAAAAAAAAAAAAATAGGAAAAAAATACTAAAATGTTTACAGAACGTCTGGCGAGTCAGCTAGCTATTATAAAGTAAAGTCGCTTTTCGTGTGTCTGTGTGGCCGCGTTGTTCGTCTAAACTACGCAACGGATTATGATGCGGTTTTCACCATCATTTAGAGAATTTATTCCAGAAGATTCATACGTTTACAACATTATGCTTCTATACCTATAAAATAAAGAAACCATCATGTTTTGTGAAGTCATAAAAACCGTGCTTAGCATGGCCGGGTCGCTAGTTTTTAATAAATAATAATATATTCCCATTTTAAACAAAAGAAAAAAGTAAACAGAACTTGAATGATTACCTTCCAAACAAATGACAATCATCACGAACAACGAATATGTAAACAGTTTACTCATACGTTCATAACATGTCTTTGTGAATGACAAAGTTAGAGCCCACTGACAATAGTTCAACAATAATTTGCTTTTGCAGCCAATCGATTCGATTGTCATTTCGTTTCCATTCATTTACCACTGTAAACACACTGTAGGCGGTCCAAACGATCGTGTGCACACACATTGCGTAATTCGTTCGTTGTACCCTACAATGTTTACATTGCCACTGTTCCATGGTTGCGTAAGTTTTGTTTGTTCTGCGCTTCGTCATTTGTTTTATGGTGGGTAAATACCGTTAAATATGTGGATTTTTGGTTACAATATATCCTAAGTAGGGTTAAATCAAAGTGTTAGAGTGTTTGCGTCTGCATCCGATTAGAATCCGAGAAATGTCGGTCCGAAGTAGCCATATTACTATTTGTATGAAAGATTGCCCACAAAATTCGAACTCTGTCCGTCCAAATTTAGAACATTCCCATTTCGGACTGAACTCGGATCTTGAAATCGGATTCGGATCGGATGCAGTGCAGAATCGCTCTAATGCCACGTTTAATTATTATTGAGCTTCTTTTGAGGTTACCACTGAAAGCTAATGTGTAGTTAAATCATAAAACCAGACCGGTAAGTCCCACCACTCCCACCCCTACTCGAAGTTCAACTGTGGATGGGGTCAAATTTTAAATAAAAAAATGCATATTTTTGTGCTTTCCAAATCAAGGTAAGTCACTAAAAACACTACTGAAATAACGGTTAAAATCGATAATTTCTTTCATATCCCGGTTTAACAGGTGTGACATCCGCGACGACCAATCAGCGTAAAGTATGAAACCGAAGTAGTTTGCTTTTATAATCTCAATCTTGTTTCGGTCTTTTTAGTGCATTGCATATAAGTTGACTTTTTTGCAGTCGGGTTTAATTTATTTTTTACGTAATTATTTCGCAGAAATATTAATTAATCAAAAATCATTTACAAAACTAAGTTGATTTTTGATACTTTTAGCTCACAACCATTCTACATAATAAAACTCATAAGGTATTTTTCTTACTGGTCAACTAGTCCCTGCTCTACATTTATCGAGGTTCGATATGACAAATAATTTTTGACCAGTTCATTTCGAAATAAAAACGATATAAGGCTGAGCCCAATTTGTAACAAATCCATTGCAGTTGCGAATGAACGCTCCAAATAAACAAGTTTAACGAATATACGTACGTAATTCGAAATATTAATTAATCCTTTTTGTACAAAACTGTGAATGTCGAAAACAAACTTCTAAAGGTAAAATATTATTTGTACCAACTTCCAATACGTTATTTATAAATTAAAGCTCGTTTCAAATTCCATTTCTGATAACGTTAATGTTTTTTTTTAACCCGTCGTGTGTGTAAGTGGACCTCGTTAACTTTTGCGAGCGCCACGGTCTCCGCAACCCGCTTGCACTTTCATAAATTTATGGTTTTCATTCGCCGGACCCATGAATATTTAGAAGCTATATGCGGCCCGCCGCTGCCGTTCAATTCATTCACAAAACTCACCAAATATTAAATGTTCGTACCGAGAGTTCCGTACAAATATGTTACTACACAACATCCTTATTATATCACCCATCTCTCCACAATTTATTTGCTTACTATAGGGTGCATACTCACTATAGGCTCTTTATTTCTTCCATATCCCAAGGGCACATCCTCCATAACTAATCGCGCCCCTTTTTTTTTGTGTATATGAAATCATCAAATGACTTCTCCCGCTCTGGGTGGAGCGGAAGGGCGTGTCAGACTTTTGCTGACTAAAACCCTACCGTGTTCCTTCCGTTGCCTGTGCCAGGGCCACGGTATCTCTTTCGAACAACCCGCGACCCCGAGTGCACAATCGCGCCCTGGTCTACTCCTTGATATGCACCATGGCAACAAGGCAACAAGGGCTAGTTAGAATCATTGGGTTCATTCGAGTAATCGAGTCTGGTCAAACCACGCTGTGGTCGGTGCATTTCATTCATTCATTCGACGGCTAACTTTGCTGAACATACTTCCTACTATAAACGAGAGAATAATGATAAATATACACATGAGAATCTCAATTTATCCCCATTAAAACATTAACAGACACAAATACTCACAAATGAATAATTAAAACTGTTGAGAACTTCAGCGTTTAAATCTAATTTCTGAAGGGATCCCCAGAACTCGTTACTGAATATTAAAGGAAATTCCTAAAGAGGACGTCGTTGTTTTCGTTCTCCGATTACGGTAGAATCGGATTCAATTGATTTTTGCTACCCGGTTCGTAAAAAGCAATTTGTAATCTAAACGTGCCTTTTTTGTAGCACTATTTATTAAATAATTGGAATTTTAACTGGTTCACGGGTTACGGGTAAAATATTTTAGATTGTGTTTAAAAGTGAAAAATATTTTTGATAGCCCGGTAAAGGATTTTTTTTTTTGTTCTATCTGGTAAATCGTGTCTGGAAAAAAATGTCTAAGTCCACCTCCGTAGTGGTGTGTAGTAGTGTGCTTAAAGAAACAATTATGTAGGTATGTCTAGGTACAGAATTAAAAGCGAGGTTGTTTTTAAAGTAACCTAAAATACCATCAACGAAGGTACGGGAATCGAAAACTTCGTCGTGAAGAAACCTTGTGAATTAGTGATCAATTTTCGTTATTTCAGTAAACAAATAGGAACCTACAGGCCGAAATTACTCGTGTTTAAATTCGTACTTACTTATGCAGTTGTGCTTTGACCTTTAAATAACAAAATAACTGTTTCATCTTTAAATGTCTACCTATTTAGTTTGTTTCGACCTTTAACTTAGCTAAATCAGCGCTGATTTGCTGGATTCGTTTTCATCTCCTCTATTTATCGTTATTTCTCCTGACAAAGTTAATTCTGTTTATACGTATCTCTGTATTAGTATGTACTCTTTTTAGAGTAATTTTTTATATCCCTTGGCATGTTTTCTCTCTGCATCACCCTAAGGTTGACTGGTAGAAAATTTTTCAGTCATTAAGTCCGCCTTTGTAATAGGTATAATATTTTATTTACTTGTGCATAAAGTTTTAATAAATAATAAAACAAATTACTTTTGTATCTTTAAATCTTAGCCCATCTGTCCTAATTCCAACCTTGGGAACAATCTGAATCCTGTAATACGTATGTATTATGAAATAATCTCAGTGTACCAAGATCGAGCGCTCACCTCAAGATGTCCCCTTAACCTTGCTTGCCAAATAACACTACCTGTCTTGCTCCAACACGTAGATTTTTTATACTCGTGTCTCTTTCGATGTTTGCTTCTTGTCGAACCCTCTGCCATATACCTTTACATAATTTTGTTGGTAGATTACACCTGGAGGAGCATGTTTTTACGTGAGATGTAACGATTTTCATTACATTTTACTGTGGGAAGCAAATCGAAAACGAGCGCGTTCGGCAGTTATTTTTTAAATCCATGTCGTTTTGCCAAATATTGTGTGCCGAAGGGAGATGATTACGTCACATACCTACAGGATCTACCAGATAGGTGTGGTAAAATTTAAGTATGAGGTACAGACCATCAAATTGAACAACCTTCTCCATGGGACCAACATCGTAATCGCGAAAAAATACTCAGCCGTCATAAATTTGCATCGAGTAGGTATTGATGTTTTCTATGGGACCGTTGATAATTTTTTTGCGATTACGATGTTGCTGGTCCCATGGAGAAAGTTGTTCATTTTGATGGTCTGTACCACACCCTTAAATATGACTACACCATAAATTATTTTTTATTTTTTTTTGTAAGTATGTTTGTACAAACACTTTTACACGCCAATCATATTTTTTTAAACTAGATGAGGTCGGCGTTTCCTATCTGACTACTCTGAGAAGAAAGGCCGAAACAAACTCAGAGGTCACAGTCTCTTTAAAAGTCCAGACATAGTCTTGGTCAGATCATGTGAAGACCATGTAGATTGCTGTGCGAAATGGTCTTTTGAGGAATGAACCACACAGATTGAGTGGACCTGTCCAGTCAGTGCACGCATTTGTCAGTAATCGTGCAGCAACTCAGGAGCTCAACGATACGACGAACAATACCAAAGAAACGACATTTGGGAAGGCCGCAAAAATTACTCAAACTGCCAGTCTATGACTAAAACTGAGAAAAGGATAAAATAAAATAAATAAAAAAACAATATATTTAGTTAGTTATTTACTTTAGTACTCGTATAGTGTTAATTTGTATATTGTTTAATAAAACATAATTGAAAATTAAAAAAAACAATGATCCACATAGTCTTCACATTCACAATAATCTATCTATATAAATAAAAAGAGAAGTCCTGACTGACTGACTCATCAACGCTTAGCCCAAACCCTTGAAACTAGAAAGCTGAAATTTTGCACAGAGGTTCCCTTTATAATGTACTCAAGGAATAAGGAAGGATTTCTCGGTAGCACGTTCCCGTGGGATATTTTCCGACATCAACGCGGGCGATGCCGCGCGGGAAGTGCTAGTTAAAAATAGTATAAGTAATACTTTACAAAGTAAATATTCATGTCGTTGTATAAAATATGTAAATAAGGTATCTAAATCAACATTAATTGTGTAAATTTATTGGAGCAGCTCAATCCCAAGCCTTTTTGTCCTTTCTGCTACACCCTGTATCACAATATGTGAGGATTTTTTATCTGTTTTTGTGTATGCTAGTGACTGTACCAATGCTTGAGCGGTTTCCAAAGACCGCGGTGGCCGCCACATAATTATAGCGTCCGCAATTTACCTACCGTGGAATGGCGTCACTGAGGAGCTCGTGGCCAAGTAATAAAATCCGTACGGGTCGATCCATTAGGTTAAGCTACGCTTGCCAGGGTTGGTCCGTTGATGGGTGACCATCTTTACATACCGAGACTCCTCCGTGCCTCGGAAAGCACGTTAAACCGTTGCTCCCGGCTGTCATTCGTAGATCTTTGACAGTCGTTACGGGTCGTCAGAAACCCGAAACTCTGACAACCAAACTTACCAAGGGGTATCGCATTATCCAGTTACTGAGTTGTCAGATAGGCAGACGCTCCATGTTAAATACTATTATTCAGCTATATTCGGTTAGACTGGAAGCCGAACCTAACATTGTTGGAAAGAGGCTAGGCAGATTGATTGAATGGCCATTTGGCCATCCACGGCCACTTGAAAAATTCACCCTGAACTGTATACTGAACAGTAAGACAACAAGAAATTAGAGCTTGCTTGGAGCTCTCAAATTAGTTTTCAAATCACCTTAGCATGACGCATATTCTGAGGTGCCGCCAAAACTTCCAAATAGAGGAAGTTAGTTCAACTCAATTAAACAGCTATAACTTTCATTATTGTTTTATCTTATAGGTAGTTAATGTAGGAATAAAATGTATTATGCGAATAGTTCCAATTATGAAGCTTCCTTTTAGAAGAGGCTACGGACTCTTAGGACGAGATCTATAAACGTTACTAGACTTGTGCTTCGACTAAGACATGTCACTGTCTCTACCCTGGTATACCTATAGTTTGACATTAGTGTGACAGTGACAGCTATAAAGACCTCAGGCTCTTTGAATGTCCTTTAATTTTTGGACAGACTTAGAATAGTTATCAGCAAAACAACCTAATAGGCAAAGAGCCTTCATAACAAAACGGTACCTATCAAACACCGGCCAAGTGCGTGTCGGAACACGCACTTGGTCCGTTTTTTAGGGTTCCGTACCTCAAAAGGAAAAAACGGAACCTTTATAGGATCACTTGTTTGTCTGTCTGTCTGTCTGTCTGTCTGTCTGTTTGTCTGTCTGTCTGTCAGTCTGTCAAGACCGTTTTTCTCAAGAACGCGTGAAGGTATCAAGCTGTCTATGGTCCCTTGAAGTCCTAAAAAGATCAAACTTCTAAGTCAACGCAATCAAAAAATACGGCCATTTATGCGACATTTTTTGATACTTGCAAGTAAATCAAAACCTATAGGGTACTTCCCGTCGTCCTAGAATGATGAAATTTTGCAAGAAGCAAGGTCTCACAACACAAGTAAAGGAAAAAGTCCGAAAATTGTTAATTTGTAATTTTATCACATAAAAAAATATTTTCAAAGTTGTCAGTCTGTCAAGGCCCTTTTTCTCAGGAACGCGTAAAGGGATCTAGTTGAAATTAATATCAAATACGTAAGTCTATGGTCTCTTGAAGTTCTAAAAAACTCAAGCTTCTAAGTCAATGTAATAAAAAAATACGGCCATTTTGCGTCACATTTTGATACTCGCTCGCACCTGTCGCAAGTAAATCAAAACCTATAGGGTACTTCCCGTTGACCTAGAATAATGAAATTTGGCAAGAAGCAAGGTCTTCCAGCACAAGTAAAGGAAAAAGTCCGAAAATAGTGAATTTGTAATTTTACGACTTAAAAAAAATAGTTAATAAAGAGTGATAAGTTTGTTTTTGGGATAAACTCTTTTCAACTACGGAACCCTTCATTGTGCGTGGTCAGACACGCACTTGGCCGGTTTTTTTTTTAATTTCTTATTTGCCCCCAAAAGTGACGCCCATATTCAAAATTTATTTTATTTACGTTACACGTCCTTGTTTGGGTCACAGAAATTCATATGTGTACCAGCAAATTGGCTGTGACAGACGGATAGACAGACACGACTCACGACTGATCCTAAGGGTAAGGGTTCCGTTTTTTCCTTTTGGGGTACGGAACCCTAAAAACCCGTTCTCAATTGTATCAAGAACAATAAGAACATTGCTACTCTAACTATATCCACACCCAAGTAGATAATAAGCACACAATTCTTCTTAAAATACTTGTCAAAGAAAACTTACTGCTTCGGTAAGCAGACTTCGTTGTCCTAATTAATAATACTCTGTGAATACAACAATAACTAGTGTACAGTAGAAGTTTTTGTGTCGTCCTCCGGGCATGTACAACTCCCTAATTAGATCCATGTAGGTACATAAGTTATTCGGCTTGTGAATATGTGGGTATCTGCACTAAATTAACGGCCATTTTGTTTTGAAGGTGTATAAAAACCGGTAAAAACTTTTGTGGTCCAAATATCGCCTCTTTGCGAGAAAAACGTTACATTTCGGAAAAGGTGTTTTTTGTTATTATTCGATAATTAAACATTCGATTGTAGAATCTTTTTGTGTATTCTTTAAAAGTTTGTTAGATAACTCATTTACTTAACGTTAATTTAGTTGTCAATTTTTTTTTAAAGTTTACATGTCGCTTCCTGTAAAATTGCATTTTTCAAGTTATTTCGTTTTTCTCGCAAAGATGCGATATGGTGGAGTAACATCTGACTTATTAATTAGTAAGTCTTAGTCCGTTTACATTAGTGACCACTCAAATCCTAACCAATAGTGAGTGAAGTGAGTTTGTTCATCGCTTTTACGCTTAAACGGCTGATTAGATTTGGGCACGTGGGTAGACCATGCCCTTTCAAATAACTTCTCCCGCTCTGGGTGTAGCGGAAGGGCGTGTCAGACTTTTACTGACTAAAACCCACCCGTGTTCCTTCAGTTGCCTATGCCAGGGCCGCGGTATCTTCTTAAAACAACCCGCGACCCCAGCGGCGTCGGCCCTATTGAACCCCATAACTTGCAGACATCTCTTTGAGGCGCGCGTGGAACACAACGCGCCGTCGAGTCGCGCCTGGTCCTTACCGGACGGCGAGCTACCCGCTACTCACCGTCCGCAGGCCCGCGCCTACGGTAGCCGGAAATCGCCTCGCGATTCCCACCGCCCAGGGCGTCTCCTGCGGCGACTGAGGGCGTGAGGCTGCCTCTCCCTCACGCGTTCCGCCTCCTCCTTCGCGAGCATCACCTCTTCGCAGAAGGAGGTGTCGGCCTCCCATGCACTCTCGCTCCGCACCATGGCCTGAACCAGGCTCGGACGCGAGAGATCGCCGCCGCCGATCGCCTCCGTGAGAACACGGCGGTGCTCTGCCCAAGCCGGGCAGACCTCCACTGTATGCTCCACCGTGTCCTCCGGGCGATCCACACAATGGTGACACCTGGGCGTTTCCTCCCGCCTTGGGTAGACCATGCCCTGGATTAGGACATACTCGTATAAGGTCAATGGAGGCTATTGCAACTATGGGGCTAAAGCAACCAACAGCGATATCTTCCATTCTAATGTTTTTTATAAACATTGCCATCTATTGGCCTGGAGAAAAATCATAGTTTAATCTAATAATAAATAGACGGTGTCACAGGGATTGAAACTGTTTTACGTACAGAGCTTTTTTATTATTCGCCGTTTTGGACACGTGTTTGTGAGCGAACGTCTCATTATGTTTTGACAAAAAAAAAAATACTTTTCGTGCATTTTAAGCAAAGTTTTATGCAAAAACGAAGACTATGTAAAGGTAAGTACTCTTTACACTTATTTTTATGACGTTATATCTTATATTTCGTAAGATAATGTAATAGTTACATTAGCCTCAATTTACCGCGTTGCGGGGCGATTGTGACTAGTTTTTTTAGTTACAATAGCCCCTTCGTGATTGTATCAAAAACAAATATGTTAGTGATGTCGAATATCGATAATTGCAAATCGATATACTTACAGTACAATCTAGAATATGCACGAACTGAATGCAGCTTTTTTTTTTTTTTTTTTTTTTTTGAGGGTGGGAAATCATCAAATCAAATCAAATCAAAATCATTTATTTGCATAAAATGTGGTGGTACAAAAGATGTTACATATAAAAAGTGCAAAGACACATTCCGCCGCAGTTTTGGCATGCAAATATTTAATGGATGTTAATGTTAGTTAACATACAATAAAATTATAGAAAAATAAATAACAGTTGTTAGGTAATAAATTCGAGTTATAACGTTATAATTCTATGAACGAAAATAACAATTTATTGAAGTCAATAGGTACCAATCCGAATGAAAATTACACATTACACATTTATAAATAGTAAGGTATGTAGCTAGCGACAAGGTAAATACCAAAGTAACTTAAAAATAAATAACTAAAAGTGACTACAATGCATTCCTGAAGTGGTAGGACTGACATGTTTTTTTGTTGAGAAATTCGCCGATTGAATAAAAACTATGCGATATCAACCATTTTTTCAAAACCACGCAGAATTTTTTGTAAGGTAGTTCTGTTATCCAGTTAGGTAGTGAGTTATATATAAGTGGCGCCATATACACACAACTGCGCCTGAATAGTTCTATCCTGGGTACAGGGATTTTCAACAAATACTGTGTGACCTTTCGTTTGTTAAAATTGTTTTTCGCTTCAAAGAGTTTAGAGTTTATTTTAACAAATTTTGCGACTTCGTAAAAATAACTTCTCCCGCTCTGGGTGGAGCGGAAGGGCGTGTCAGACTTTTACTGACTAAAACCCACCCGTGTTCCTTCAGTTGCCTATGCCAGGGCCGCGGTAACCCCTTCAGACAACCCGCGACCCCAGCGGCGTCGGCCCTATTGGACCCCGTCACTTGCTGACATCTCTTTGAGGCGCGCGTGGAACACAACGCGCCGTCGACTCGGGCCTGGTCCTTACCGGACGGCGAGCTACCCGGTGCTCACCGTCCGCAGGCCCGCGCCTACGGTGGCCGGAAATCGCCCCGCGATTCCCGCCGCCCAGGGCGTCTCCTGCGGCGACTGAGGGCGTGAGGCTGCCTCTCCCTCACGCGTTCCGCCTCCTCCTTCGCGAGCATCACTGCTTCGCAGAAGGAGGTGACGGCCTCCCAAACTGAATGCAGCTGGGGCCGGGTAGATTACGAAAATAATCGATATTACAATTATTTTGTTTAATTACAATTTCACACAAAATTTAAAACTATTTTCCTTTCAAGAAGTAAATAGTATGGTTAGATAAATTAATTAACACATTTATACGCGGTTTACCTAAGGCCCCGATCAAATGCATTCAATTCGCGCGTGTATTATACCTACCTAAACTATCTTACAAGCTTTGTTGACACTTTGTTGCTAAACTAATTTGCTATTTTACTTGTTTTAGATGGTCCGAAAGTATATTAAGAAAAAAGAAAAGAGTTCAAAAGAAAACGTTCTCTTGAGCATAAAGGCATATTTTAGGATCTCATGAAAATGTGATAAATATGTGCTAATGATTTAACTAGTTATAGGTACTATACAGTGAAGTTCAAATTAAACATTTTTGATTGCAAATAGAAGTTAAAAACGAAGCGTGGTTTTATTTTAATTAGGTACCCATAATTATCGATTACCTACACATTTCATAATTTATCGATATTTTTCACTTCTCCACAACACTAATTCTATAGAAAATAGTCACTTTAGCCCCAAAAAATACAAAACATACTTAGTCTGATCGGGACTCTACTGGTTCAACTCAGAGATCAATTTCACACTCGGTGACATCTGCTCCAATTGTGAGCATCTGTGCTACAAAAACCAATGAGTTAGTTTAGATAGTTGCCCCCACATGGGGTTAATGTGACTTTTTCTGCCCAGGTGGGTTATTTAATAAGATTTTAACCAAATCTTACACCTTCTTACCATTATTTTAGGTCAAAACTAATCTCAGTTATATACTTAATCATACAGATTTAATAGATTACCCTTTAAAGCCAAATGGTAATTTTTGGCAAAGGTTAAAGTTTCAACATATTTTTTTTAGTCGCAATAGCCTCCATTGACCTTAATACTTTTTATCCCGGTAGTACATTCCCCTGGGATAATTTCTGACCTCCACGCGGGTAAAGCCGCGGGCAAAAGCTAATAGGTAATATATTCTTGGTTATCGTAATGGGTATCCCATCAGAAGTTAATTTTTAGTACCTGATTTAAAATCTTGTTTTTAGACCAGTGAAAATTGGATTCAATCTACGAAAAAATCTGAAGCAAACTGATCCGTGACAGAATCATTACAGACAACCACTTGAGGTCGATTTTGGGTCAACCAATCTTATCCCGCATCAAAGTTTCCTACACCTTAAAATGTAGTCACTGTACAACAGAACATCTGAACATCTGTGTCTGAACTATGACCGACACATGTCATATTCACATCACATACGCTAACGCTTCCTTGCAACGGACACATGCACGACCGAGCATCTACTTAGTTCCCTTCTCACCCCTCCGAGATTACAATCCATATTGTAATACGAGATATTCAAACTCGAACCTTTTGGGTCCGAGCCAAGGTCGAGTGACGTCAGTGTCATGACGTCAGCAACCATCTCTCTATTTCAGTTCAAGTCTCTTTGGGTCTATTTGAAGAATTTCCACATAATAGATAGCTACAGAAGGTTGGTTCCATATACAACAAGCGAAAACATACGTAGGTACACATAGACACGTATAACGGAGATCTGAAACTGTCTCTGTCAATTAGATGTTTAACATCACGCTAAGACTCTTTAGGAGCCGAGCAAAAATGAACGCTGAACGCTAGGCGAAAACGTAGTAAAATCGCAGATACGCTACGCTATGCGATTTGACGGGGTGGGGCGGGGTTACAAGAAATTTGACGCGAACGAATTCGTGAGCAGAAGCTAGTGCATATGAGTGTGCGTTTCTGCTCATTGTATGGAGCTGACCTTCTGTACTTATTTTGCAGTTTGGCGCTATTTGAAGAATTGCCCTATGACGTAGCCTCTTGTTCAGACGTTAGTGTGCGACTAAGTTTAGCGTTCACTTGGTCGCTGTGATAAGTTGATTTTACGTTGGTAGGTGTTTTAAGAGGCCTATCACAAAATTGCGTTCTGACAGATTAAGTATATTGAAGTGAAGCACGGCGGCCGGCGCATCGCATTACCTATGTAGAGATTTGGCAGTTGGGTTTATTATTTACGCTTATTTTGATTCTTATATTTTCTTTTTTAGGGTTCCGTACCCGAAGAGTCCAAATGAAGCGAGCCCTATTTGATGGTGTCCGTCTGTCCATCTGTCTGTCGTCTGTCACACAGGTTTTACAGCCAAACAGTTGGAGCTACAACCTTTAAATATTCACAGTATAAGCATCTTGTTGACCCAAAGCCATACAAATTGGTATTTTTTTTTAATGTTTGTAAAGGAAGCCAACAAACAACTAAAAGGGGCACGAGATAATGTTTTTGTTCTATCGTTGTTTAGAACTTAGTGAGTAGAAAAATACTTAGGTACTGTATTTTTTGTTTTAAAAGATATTGGAAAACAAAGGAATGAGAAGCCACCGAAATCAGCTTTTTTTTTAACTAAACTCCTTTGCAAAAAAAACGGGCACCTTACAGTCATTGGCTTTTCTATGGATGATATTAATATTTTTAGTATTTCATTAGCATAAATGACTAGAAATTTCTTATTATCATAGAAAATATAATTTTTAACCCTTAAATCCTGGAATCAGTATTTTAGTCAGTGTAAACAGAGAGTCGTGTAAAAATGGAAATTTTTAGGGTATAATTAAATTAAGACTGCGAGTATTTTTATGGTATTTTAATAAAAAAAAGACATTAAAAAATAAAAATGAATAACGAGTATGACCTCCCCTTGCAGCGATTACGGCATGTAATCGTCTTGGCATGCTTTCCACCAGGCTTTTGATGGTGTCCTGTGGAATGTGTTCCCACTCAGCCGAGATCACACGTTTAAGCTCCCTGATGTTTTGTGGAAGGGGTTGGACAGATCGTACTCGCCTTTTTAGGAGGTCCCAGACGTGCTCAATGGGGTTAAGGTCGGGGCTCCGCGCTAGCCAATCCAGACGACGAATACCGACCTCTTGCATATAAGCATCTACGTCGCCAGAACGGTGGTTCCGAGCATTATCGTGCATGTAAATGGCATCTTCACCAATTACAGTCGGTGCGGGCTGTGCATGTTGACAAATTATTCCTGTTATGTACCTTTGCGCATTCAGTGAGCCATTTTCAATGAACACGATCTTGGTACGATAGCTGGAAGTTACGCCCGCCCAAAACATAACGGACCTTCCACCATAAGGGGTGATATCTTCAACACACACGTCGGCATGAGTTCCCCTGGTCTTCGTAACACTCGCCGACGTCGGTCCTTGCCATTCAGACAAATTCGAGCCTCATCGGAGAAGAATATGCTACTCCAGTTACCAGTGTCCAAGATAGACAATTTCTAGTGAACCTCAATCGAGCAATCCGGTGCTCACGGAGTAACTTGGGGGCCCGCGCTGATCGTCGACTGCGTATATCAACCGCTAAAAACCTCCTCCTTACTGTCTATAGGCTAACATGTGCTCCTCGTACCTCTTCGAGGTTTCTTTTGAGGTCTATGTAACTGCATTTGCGGTTTCTCAGCGCCTGAGTCACTAAAAAGCGGTCGTCTCGTGGTTGTGTGCAACGTTTTCTCCCAGAACCTTGCCTTCTTTGAACGGAACCTGTATCTTGGTATCGAGTCCAGGTTCTTTGGACGGTGGAACGACTCACGTTTAACCGCTGTGAGCTGTAACATTGGCTACACCCCTCTCCCAGCAGTGCTATAATTTTACTAGCTCTTATTGCTTTTTCTGCCATTACAATCGGCACAAAGATATCTGTTTTAAGTCACAATAAGGCAGGATTATGCGATAAACAAAAATTATTCTAATAAAAATAACGAGAAGTTAGTTTTAGTTGCCTGATAACCTTTTAACCGCAAACCCGCGAATAGTAAGTAAAAAGTCATAAACTGAAAAAGGGATTATTATTTTTAAAAACAACAGTTTCGAATTTGAAATTAACTTTTTTTTCATACCCAGACTCTTTATTAAGTGCCAGTAACATAGTTTGGCTATTAAAACCACTTTAGAACTAAATGATTACCAATAATGTAGAAAAATCCAAACCGCCCGTTTTTTTTGCAAAGGAGTGTATTTCAAAATGTTCCGAAGAATTTTTTAACTTCCCATTGACATAATTATGAACATGAAATTTGATGATAATGTCTAATATTACGTATATTTAATAACAAATACCAATAAATCAAATTTGATACGGAACCCTAAATGTGCGAAGTCCGACATGCACTTGGCCGGTTTTTTTTTTTTGTATTAAACAAAACAAAAAAAAAAACCTGTAAGTATGAAATTTTTATTTCTTATGAAGTAACGTTTATTCTGGTATAAATTCTAACAAATGCTATTAAACCAATTATGATATTTAGACACGTTGTCAAAATACAGTATTATATTCAAGGAGTGCAGAATAATTTTCACGTCAATAAAGGAAGACAGTGTACCTTCATCCTAAGTCAAACTTTTTCACCTATAAAAAGTATCCTTTGAAATATTATTCCTGTGAGTAGTGCGATTGTTAAATTCGCTGTTCTCGACAAATCTTTTTATACCTACGTAAAACTTGTTTTCATTCTCCTGCACAAATTCTCATTACTTACTTTTTTCGTTCCCCGAGCCCAAGCTAGGACTATTTCTACGCTAGCCCATTTCGCATTTTATTTTTCCACTCATAACGCGCTAGTTTTAATTTTGTATTTCAAAATAAGATTGTCCACTTTCATTAAAAGTACAATAATTCTCACGCAAAAGGTTTTAATTTTTTTAAGCAGTTTTTCAATGGGGATGGTCGGGCAAAGCTAATTGTAGATGGCGTGATCATAACAAGATCCCTAAGGCCCATAGTAAACTGACATTTCGTTTATTCATAAGTTTGGTTTTATTTCACCATTTCGTTATTTTCGGATGTTTCAATATTTATAATCAAGTATTTGACATGGTAAGTGTCGGAATTTAAAACCTTAAATATATTTCTCCGTATTGATGTACACTTTCTTCAAAATGTTTCGAGCTCTATTCAATTTTTTTTAAATGTTGACGAATAGCTTTAATCCACAATCTTCTAATTTTAGGGCCTCTTGGGAAATGGTGAACTCCAATTTTGGAGTAGGTATTTAGGAACACAGCAATGCGTCATCATCGCAAAAATAAAATAAAACTAGCTTGTGTTGGGAACTAGCTACGACAGCGCCATTTTGACAGTTGCCTTCCCCATTGAATTTCTCTTTTATCCTGTCTCCCTTTTCATCTATCTCTCTGTTTGTTTTATAAGTTATTTCTACCAAATCAAATATTAATAAAAACCTCTTTTTTAAATAAATACTTCTACCAAATCAAATATTAATAAAAACCTGTGCAACATTTACGTTTGCGTCCAATTTAATTTTAATTCGCATAAAAGTTTCACCCATGACCACGTGTCGTTCGTGTATTATTTAGCGAAGTAATAAAGTATGCATCGTCATGAAAACTCGCGAATTTTGCTGTCATTCGAGAGTAGGCTTCATAATATCATTAAATATTATCGTCATATTTAATAATAATTAATATTAAAGGTAAGAATAAAAATACATCGATGTATGTATTAAAATTTATTTTAAAAGTGAGATAGAGGTTATGTAGTAAGTACTAGTATAACTAGATTTTTTTGATCGGGGCCTAATTATATAGCCTAACTATTTTTTACAAACTCACTTCTGTCTCATGACTCACGACAGTGGTCAGTTGAATGTCCGGGCAACTAGAGCAGTCTCTCTGACTTTAAAAAAAAATGTTAATTTTTTTTTTTTATTATTGATTAATGAATGAGCTGGACATTAAAAGGGATAATAAGCAGGAAAGTATTGAGAAAGAAAGTACCTATATTTCTGTTTACTTAGTATGTCAAACGAGACGTCGCCAACACTACATTGGAAAAAACTTAAGCACCAACAAAAATGCAAAAGCGCAAGAAAATTTTAATTTCGCGGGCTACCTTAAAGAAAGTATACCCATTGCTGTTTCACATATAATAATATATTGTTGAATCTCACGGCTTGAGCATATAAATTAAATGGTGACAGAGGAAAAGGACGGTGCCTAACATCGGCTTCTGATTCCTCTCACGTCCAATACCGCTGCCTTAGTTAGCCCCGTTTCATGTACGCACAAAAATAAATGTCCCTATTTTTTTCCTCTATTGTACAATATATTTGTTTTACAATATATTGCCGGTATTCAGCCTCTGTGTCCACAATATTTTACCTAAAATTGTCACTAAATCTCTTTCATACACAGACACTATTAAACTCGTGTAAACACAAAAAATAAAGTCCTTTATTAATTCCAGCTCGATATTCGCAACAAATGCAGTGTTTTTATTGCGCAAATATTTGTTCTGTTGTATCAAGAGCACTTAACTTTCATTGAAAATTGTACACAACGTTAAAATAAAAGGGAACAATGATCAGAGGCTTTAATTAAAACTAAGTGGGTTAAACAATAGCATTTCTATAGCTACAGGCTACATACACATGCCATCAATGTGTTCGTAAAGGCCGGAAATACATTCTACGCGGTTTGAAATCCACTTTGTGGTGTGACCCTTGTTCTCTAGCCAAAGACCTATAAGCAACATCAATATGTTATGCAAATTTCGACCGTCTTATTATGACAGTAAGGCTAAAGATATATCGACTAACAATTCAAGTGTCTACGCCGTAGACCGTTGCTACGAAATTCTACGGAGTTTCAAGCTACGCCAAATTCTTGTGTGCTACGGTCAGGCCCGTGTACTATCTGATTACCCGACTACGAAAAGTTATGATTCATGTTTTTTGCTATGAGAGAATATTATACTTCAGATATTTTGTTCATTTCTATACTACTGACCTAGAAATTGAGTTTTTTAGATCAAACCAAAAAAGACAATTACATAAAAGAGTTGATATAAGCTAGTTTATCGCTAAACCTGTGCTGTTATCATGTCAAATAGTACCTGGTGGATCGAGCTTTTATTATTATGTTATTTTTTATTTTCCTAGACATGAGAGACATTAGCTACATCAATGATATATTACCTTTAGATGCGTTACCCGGGCTCAAAAATGGGAAATTAAATGAAGGGTAATTGCCCGGCGTGATATCAGTCACGCACGCGCGCCAGTGAACATGCAGCAGCTAGTGACGTAATTAAATAAGTATATTCATCTCTTTCTTACAACAGGTATCGGCATGCGTCTTTCCTTTTCTTTGCGGCCAGTATATACTGGTATGTTGGTACATCATGGCTTACGCTGTTTTTGAAAGCACTGATGTTCGTGTATGACGCGTCTATCTATAATACGTCATTGAGCTACATCGATTTTTCGACCCCGTAAACCCCTACATTGCAAGTTTCATCAAAACCGTTAGAGCCGATTTCGAGAATGTGATTACAAATATACTATATATATATAAATATAATATATATATATAAATATTGCTCATTTAATAGTATAGGATTAACTGAACTATAGGCACATAAGGTTTTTTTTATACCTCACGAAGCGACACGCGCTTTACTTGTGCTTACCAAGTGTACAAACACGCTGTGAATGTATATGTAAGCGCAGGAGCTCGCGGTACCATCCGAGACAATGGCGAATTCGGAAGAGGGGGTGTGTGCGTGTGTGTGTTATATGCTGACGCTACTCGTCTTCACGTACTGTCAACGATTTTTTCCGTCACCCCCATAAGGCCGCTTTTCGTATGCACGGGCCAGTTGGCCAGCCCCGCCTGCATTGCCTACATTGTTTTTGTCCACCAATAGCGTTTCGGCGCACATTATAAAAAAAGAGTTAGAACCTTTTTTTTACCAAGTTAAGAAAAAACAGCAATTAACGTTTAAGAAAAGGGATGTTGTTAATTTTAGGGTCACCCTTCTTAGGCGACATTCTTCTTTCATTGGTTCAACAAAAACTGTTTACTTTAAAAAAAGGCTCATCCTTCGTTCATTGATCAAACAAAAAAAGGGCGTTGCAAACTACGATTTTAACGTGCAGTCGAAAAAGTTTTGAAAAGGGTGACTCACAACACAACGTCTTTCGATAGTGTTTAGACACATTCACAGTGTGTTTGTACACTTGGTAAACACAAGTAAAGCGCCTGTCGCTTCACAAGATAAAAATAATGTAAATACATAATCGCAAACATGATTAATAATTTAACTTCCAAAATTGAAGAAATAGCCTGCTTTTATGTATTCAGTATTATAGTTATCCCCAAAAGACGCACGAACAAATTGGAAATATTCATGCCAAAGCAAGAAGAATAATATTATTGCTTCAGACTAGTTTATTTTGTGTGAATACTGTGTGCCTTAACCCGGATAAAATTAATTTATTTTATTTCTTTCTTTTTATTTACATACTTTTTTCAACAACAGGCTTTAATTAATTTTTTTTTTACTTTATTTGACTTCACAAAGACTTCACTGAAATTCTTCGAATACTTATTAATAAAAAGCATATATATAATAAAATAAATCAGCCATAAACCCGTGGATTTCCAGCATAAAAGCCAATCATTGTTTTCTTTGGATTACCCATAAAAAGGGGAACAATGATTCACCTGCGGTTCGGGAAAATTTGCCACCCTTTATGTAAGTACGAACTTCATACGTTTAAGGAATGTTATGCTTAAACGAGGCTTTTGATATGCAAATAAAATAAAAGGAAAGCTTTTTCATATTTTTATCATGTTTTCCTTTGATTATAATTTTCAGAACGCCGCCTGGCGTTCTGTATAGTTTCTGCCTACAAGAAGGCTACAGAAGAAGGTGTGAGTTTATGTATGTGTACGTATGTATAATTTTCAGCAAATTGTCATTTCACATCAACTTTTTGCACTAGAAAGTAATGTAATATTAGCTAGGTCCTTACATAAGAAATTGCCGTTTATCATAGAGAAAATAAAACAATATTTTTTTAGAAATGTTGTCGATGCATTTTTCCATTTTAGTGAAAGTTCGTTGATGCCTCTGCTATAGAAATCCTGGGGACGGGAATCGCTGAATTCTTTAAAGGAATTTTCACCGCTTCGTTGGATTTGTTTTTTTTTTTTGTTGAGATCAAAATATCTAGGAGGGAAGCGATCAAACAAAATACGCACCCGTGCGTTCAATTGCGGTACCTTGTCCATACATGTTGTTAATATTGCGTGCTGTTTGTGCTGCGTTGGTGCCACGACGGAACTCGTATTCGAATATAGCGCGCAATTTTGATTTTTCTATGATTTCAGAAACATCGTTACCAAAGAAAAATCGAATGGCGGGAAAACAAAAGAACAACTGATTTAAAAAAAAATGTAATGCAATATTAAAAAATCAATTTGAATATGGAATACTAAATAGAATGAAAGTTATTGATCTTCACACCAGCCGGCATTGATATATATACACTAGATTAGCAATTACCGCGCCAAGGCGTTGCCACTGGACATACGGCCACGGCCGTATGCGTAGCTAACGTCAGTTCAGTGCTCTGTATGACGGCAGCCGAAGTGAACCGAGTGACACGCGACTAAAAATATCGCCAAAACGGGAAAATGCGTAATGAAAGAATGCTATTCTAGATCACAAAAACTACCGGAATTACTTTTCACACATGAGTTTATTGTATCTGTGTTTATAATAATCGTAAAAACGCAGTAAAATAAATAAAATGTAGATTTTTTTTTAATCATGATCAGTGTTACAACTAAAAACTATGTTTTAGTTTCCCACGTTTGTGAGAGTTTTTAATTTATGGAATAAGCGATTTTAAATATTTTTTAATAATAATTAACAATGTTCCAGAGTACCTAAAGATGCAATCAATTTTCTCAATCAATAATCCGATTGCTGAGAAAAGCGACTGACTGGCTACCTACTAAATCTACTGTCATTTGTTTGAAGCACTTCCGTGATCAAGATAAAATAGGCCCAAAAAGCGAATGTGGCCGTGTTTATTTGTCCAATCAAGCAATTGTAATGCTTATTGTAAGTAATGATTTTATGCGGCAATTAATATTATAAAATTATAGGTAATGCCAACAAAAAATGCCTTCTCATTGAACTACCACAGCAACAAATTAGTTTATATCGACTCAAACTACATTGTGTACTGAATGTTTTTTTCAACTTAGTTTTTAGATTGTAAAGAGCTGTTTTGCCTACAATAAATTGTATATTTTTCAGGACAACCGTTATTCTAAAGAGCAGGTGGAGCTTTCAGAAGAAGAAAATATGGATGTGGATGCTGTGGAAACCGACGAAGAGATAGTCGAAATAACTGAAACGCCCCGAAAGCCCAAAATGAGGAAAATAATTCACCGTTTGAAAAATTTATCGGCTAGAAGACTAAGAAAAGGAAAAAAATATATCACAAAAAATAAAAGACTAAAAAAAATAAACCCAATACACCCGTTGTTACATAATTCCATTCAAAATCAAAACATTAATTGCATAATTGCTACGCCATGTTTAAAATCATAGATTGTCCACAGATTAAGTAGTATTATTATTATGTCAATAAAGTCTAATATTTCCGCTGACAGCTGCGCGCACAGATAACGCATTCTGCGGCGTGGGAGTCGGTGCTGTCGCGGAACGGAATGCTCGAATGTTGCCATTCTCGGTATATTTGGTCCATACTTTTAGAAGCGTATATTCATACACATATTTTTAATTATTTTATTTATACACATATTTTTATTTATTTTATATTTGCATATTATTTGTTACATGCTGCACCGGTCGACGTTATTGCGTCAACGCCGGCTATCGCTGAAAACCAGCGCTGGGGCTCCATTTTGCATGGGGTCGCGGCATTATGCTGAGCGGTGGCCGTTTTGCTTAGATGTGACGCATATTTTCTCCCAATTTGCTTTTAAATAATTATTTTACTCTGTTGTAGTTTGCGTCATGTTTACCGCAAATAAACATTTTTTCTTTCTTTCTCTTTCTTTCAAACGATAAAAGACTAGAAATAAAAAAAATAAACGATAGAGGAACTGAAAAAAAAACTTATGTTGAGCGAAGAAGACGAAATGCAGCTAAATGTAAATGATGAAACAGTGCAATTCACGGAAGAATTAAAAAAACCTTCAAAAAGAAAAGGACTTATAGAAAACTGACTCTTTGGGGAAACCGCAGGTTTTGTCTTTGCGATTATGGACGAAGTTATGATGACGAACAACTACCGGAAATATATTGTAGGACGGCACGGTTGACATCTGTCGGGCATTCCACCGTCAATCAATCCGTCACATCAAGGGGAATCAATCCGTCACATTATTTCTGACTGGTCTCGTCTGGCTAACGGAGACTACTTGCATAGGCACAAACTTGTAGCCAGGATTATCCACCAGCAACTTGCTCTGAAATACAGTCTTGTGGAATTGGAAGTACCGTACTGTAGGTATGTGCCCGACCCAGTTCTTGAAAATGGCAATATTACGTTGTATTGGGATCGATCTATCATCACTGACAGGACTATTGTTGCCAACAAGACAGACATAGTGGTGATAGATCGATTAGAGCGTTGCACAATGATTATTGATATAGCGGTCCCGCATGACGAGAACCTCGTGAAAGCTGAAAAAGATAAGCAGATTAAGTATCTTGACCTGGCTCGCGAGGTTGTCGACATGTGGGATGTGATACAGCAATCGTTGTGCCGATAGTCGTGACGGCTAATGGCATAATAGCCAAGAGCCTCGATCAACACCTGAAGAGGCTCTCGTTAGGCAGCTGGATTAAGGAAGATTGCTCCAGAAAGCGATACTTCTGGACACCGCACGTATCGTTAGGAGGTTCCTCTCTAAGCAGCCCTGACCACCGGTACCTTGGACCCTGTTCCCGATACCGGTGGGCTACTATTTTTAATATGTTTTAATGTTTTTATATTTTAATATTTAAAAATGTAAATTATATGTATGAAAATTAACTAAAGGAAATAAAAAATGTTCAAAAAGAAAATGCCTTGATTATTTTCATTACATATAACCTTCTAATACACATCTAATAAGAAATACATAATTCACATACTTAAAAAATAATTTAACGTTTACCGTTTAAACGTTACGTTTTTTTTTTAACGTTTAAAAAGTTGGGTAAAATTTCGCATGGGTAGGCAATCCCCATCCCGCCATTGCATGTTTATATTGCGGTCTTTGTCTAATCTAAGCGACAGTATTGTTCTTGCGACTTGTGTAAGTGAGACAGATATATGTTTACTTTTAAATGTTTAGTGGTTTCAAAGCTACGTCGTCGCATTTAAATAGTGGTTATACTCTCAGAACAATAACAAAGCATAGAAGGAAGGCTAAAAACAGAATTCTGTAACTACCTTTATTCCCGTTCTATTATTAGGTACGATAAAGGTACGATAAAGGATGTGGGAAAGAGATAAATGTTTTACTCTTTGTTTTACTTTCTTGGCATGGTCACAAGATCAATTGTCATTTGGTTAAAAAAGTTATAGTATGACGCGGCCAAATTTGATAGTACTTTGTTTCAATGTCTGACAGTTCGTTCATTGAACTAGCTGACTTATTCGCGTGTTCATTGTTTACGTGTCTGTCGTAATATTCCATGGTTTTGCGATGTTTTAATAATATTTCTACTGTTAGATTGCATGAATTCTTTGTTTAACTACAAATAGTGAGTGTGTGGACGCTGTGGAGCAATTTCTTGTGTGGTTGGGGGCTGCAAGTCCCATTCATAGCGAAAATAAAATGAACAACAAATATTGACCTTCCATCGGTAAGTTTTTGCTCAATTTCTTGTTGCCTAAGATCTGATAAACGAATATAAATACATAACAAATATTGCTGTGTCACTATATAGCTGAAACCAGTCGTAATATTTATTCCAATAGAAGTTATTAGCGAATATTCGGAAATTGTTTTGGGGTTATCTTGATCAGCCATAGTGACGTAAATAATGTTGTCGATACTTTTCTTTTACAGATTTCCTAGACGATGTGAAAAAAAATGGATAAATTGTATTGGTAGACGAAATTGGACTCCAAACAGCACAGCCACATAATATGCTCCAAACATTTTACTTTGTATTCATTTGGTAATGAACCTATGAAATGCATGTAGCATGTTCTTTAAGTCGTCACTTAGAGAACATGCTGTTCCTACATTATTTGTTATGGATAGAACAGATGAAATGGTCTTGATATATTATGATATAATTAAGGTATTTTATTGGCAATAAATAGTATCCCGTTCAAATTAAAACTTGATTTATTACATTACAGGAAATACTTATGGAAGTCTGCGAAGAAGGACATAGCGCAATACTGCAAATTAAACCACCACCACCACGAACAGCACCATCACCAGTAATCTAACATGAAGACAGGCGATACAATGATATTATATTAAAAATATAATTGATGCGATATCATTCTTCTAATTATCCCAGTCGGAAATATAATCGAGTGCAAATTTATTTATTTATTTTTAATACAAAATACGTAATTGTAGGATCCCGTAGCAATGGAAGTTGAAATAGGACCTAGTACATCGGTACAAATTAATGAATCGCAACTGATCTTGACATCTCGTGAAATCATCTCACATCAGTCAGGTAAGACATACAAATAAAACTATTTACCTAAATAAAAATGTTGATAAAAAATCTTACATAAATTTTATTGAGAACTGTTTGTTTTAGGAATCCTTGACACAGATGACAATAACAAATTCAGAAATAATTGGATTCCATCCCGATTCAAGAAGACTGCGCTTTTGGCGAGTTCCTGGTCGCCAGAGCCGACTCCAGAATCCTCAGGAAGTTCATCCGTACCAGGGCGGAATGATTATGGTGTGGGCTGGAATTCGACTAACAGATTATGAAAGTGGCTAGGCATTTTATTTTTTATTTAAAATATTATCTGGTCGTTATGTACCATTTTAAATTTTCATAATAAATTTTATTTTTTCACAAACAACCATTTTATTTAATCAAATAATTCAAATCTCTATTAAATTACGCTTCTACTGATTTACAATAATATATGTTACATAAAAAGTATTAAAATAAAAATTATTAGGTACTTTGAATACCCTTTTTCCCTAGACTTTGTTGAGTAGTCTATGATGTAATCTAAAATTCAAATAAATATGAGAAAGTAAGTTGCTAAAAACATTTGCAAAACCGAATGTCTCCCACTTCTTTTCAATAAACTCATCAGTTATTATGGCAACTAAATACATTCTGGTTTAGCCGGGTCAGATTTAATACATGAAGAGCTGTCGGGAACCAAGGAAGACTTTGGTGATGATGATGACGAACTATTTAGTTCATACTTAAAGTATTGTTTCATTTTGAACGAATATATTAAGTATTGGTATCATAAGTATGCTTAGTTACTTCAAAATTTTTGGTACGCACGGCTACAGATCAAGCTATACATTTCCAGTATAAGCTGATCTCGCATTGTATAGGATTTCCTTACAATGAGCGGTCAGTGTAAACTGGAAATGTATAGTTTGATGTGTAGCCGTGTGTACCTACGGTTATTATTCTTGGCAGTTTAAGAAAGAATGTCATTGTAAATTCTATCGACGTTGAAATTTAGTGGGTACATCACTAGTCAGAATAAAATGAATGACAACCTACAAAATTTCGAAACGTCTTCTGTATACGTGTCCTTCTTTAACATCATAGCGGCTCCATAAGTCAAAATGAAACAAATATATTGAGTTCAGTTGCTATTTTAGGACTACTTCTATGCTTTGTTATTGTTCTGAGGTTATACTTTTTTTACACATTTTAATGAGGTTTGCTTCTCTAGTTATATAACTCAATGCCAGCCGGTATCAAAAATCGGCAATGAGGGCAAAGTGAGTCTATATCTACTTCTCATCGTACCGTACCGTACCCTTAAGTACTTTACTCTTCCAAGCAAACGAAAAACTCAAAACTATTAACACATCAATACAGAAAGGAAACCATACATACTCTGCCTCGATTGAAACCGGCAAATCATAACACAATTCCTTCCGTTACGTCAATGATGAATGCAAACTATTGCAAATGTCCATCCCATTGAACGTCCACAGTGCGTGCCAACCTGGACGCTTCCCTATACAATGTGTTAGCATCGGACGTCCAATGGCAGTCGAGCACAATCGTGTCCCATGACCTTGTGACGTCACGACCCTTTCATACGTCAATCAACATGATTTATGTATCTTTGGAAGCTTTTGGTATCGATATCGTGTGTTTTCTTCTTTTGGATTTCTTGCTGTTTGGGCAGTGTTTTTGGTAACTCATAGTAAGGAACGCGCTAAGTCGGTGGTTCAACAAAATTTCGTCTTCTGGACGCCATAGTCAGGCTAGTACCTACCGCCCGAATGATATGAAGTCTTGTTTAGAACTTTGGATCAATGAATCTAGCTATTCTTGCCCACAAAACCGACATTACGTATAGCGTGTGCACCCACAAATTTTGCATAAATTATGCCACGATTATCACTCCTAATTGTGCCCGCTAGAAGTTATAACCGATTTAGATCACATTGCAAACTATAACCAATCTAGTCGCTATAGCATAAGGTTCATTTTCGCTTCCTCCCGCTGGATTTATGGCATTGCGCTCTGGATTTAGGTTCGGTAATTGAATATTCACATCCCGATGGTCGACCGTTCGACATTTTGATGACTTGTCGGTAGAGTACGTTCGATCGTCTTTCAGATAGGAATAAATATGAATGGGTTAGCTTCTAAATCGACCCGTATCAATTATTGGGCTGAGTGCAATTATGTGTGTGTACATTAGGTACTTAAGATTGGAAGCTAACTCTCGTTAGCTGAATTTATGTAGGTACCTATGTAGTATCGACTACCTATACAGGGTGGAAGGGACATCGACGCGCAAACGGTTACCACGTATTCAGTACATCATTCTGAGCCCCCATATGTAGAAATTTTTCATCGGTTATTGAAAACAAAATCTGCAGTTTCCTACACGGTCAAAATGTATGGAAGATCAGATTTTTTTTTCAATAACCGATGAAAAATTTCTATGTATGGGGGGCTCAGAATGATGTACTGAATACGTGGTAATCGTTTGCGCGTCGATGTCCCTTCCACCCTGTATAGCAGGTGCAGACAATCAATCGCCTGTAATCTGACTAGCACCAGACTTTAGAAGGCTAAAAACATCACTTGCAAGTCACTTGCAGACTTTAGAAGGCTAAAAACATCACTTGCAAATACTTAATGTACTTTAGTTGACGCTGGCCTTGACATCATAATCATAGATGATTGATGATGATGATGATATTGATGATCATACGAGCACTACAGTAATAAGCAAATACAACTCACGTGTTATTGGCGGATGATAGCCGCCGGTGCAGGCTGCGCAGCGACATGGCGTACCCCTAGCAGGTGGGACTCCCGCTGCCTTTGCCGCGCGGCCGGCGCAGCGCACGCGCCCCGAAGAACGCGCCCTCTTCGTTGCAGGACTGCGAGCGCTGCGACGCCAACATCACTCCGGCCGCGCGGCCCAGCGCGTGCAGCGGCCGCACGCGCGCGCGCCTGCCCCACCCGCACCCGGCCACCACCTCAATCTTGCCGGCCCGACGCGCACGCGCGCGACTCTCTCACGCCGACAGCCGCCCGACGCACGCGACGCGACTCACACGCATTGATCCCTGCGACACAAGCGACCGACGCGACCGACACGCGCGACACCTCGCGCCTCACAACCACAACTTTATTCTTCTAAGCTACACTATCTTATCTTCTTATTAAGCTAGCTAATGCGTAATTGGAAAATTGAAGGCGCTTCGTCGTTTATTCGATAATTTTTTAATATTTATACTAATTAATTATTAATTTTGTGAGGTTAGCGCTGCTGCCCGTCGTAGTATCTGAAACAAATAAAATTCAAAATTACAGCAACGATTCGGAATCTGAATGAATCGAGAGGAAATTACGATTGATCGACCCCGCGGTAATAGAATCAGTCCGTCCAAATTAATTTTACGAAACGAACAACGTTGATGTACGTGAGATACATATACATGTCAGCGTTAGTCGCGAATGTATAGAACTTGTATGTCAGTGTCACAATTAATCCGTACATTAGGATGAGTCATGAGTTACACGTACATTTAATTGAGTCACGGAATGATTTTTGTTTTGAATGTAATTAGGGTGCTAGGCGGGAGGAAGTTTTAATGAAATGGTCACATGGAGGTCTGCCCCAGTTAATCTTTTGAAAGCTTCTAATCCGTACACTTCGAACAAGCATGCTCAGTTTATAATGTATCTTATGCGGTTACAATAAAGAACTCTGTTAAAGCTACGGTTTATTATTAAAAAACTTATTAATGTTACTTTTCAAGTAGATATTATCAGAAAGGAAAAGTTAATTTAGTTGAAACTACAGGAGACTACAAAATATTTCACGTTGAAGTCTCGAGCTAAATCTAGTGGCTTAGGTATACATCTCGGTGTATCCTTGATTATGAACTGAGACGAACGGCGGATAATAAAGAAACTTCGAGATTGTCGGCCGCGTGGAGACGAAAAAATAACACAAACAAAAATGTGCTTTGAATATTTTCTTGATGTTTTTAACAAGTGTTCGAGACAGCTTGCAAGATTAGCGACAAGTCCATTATTTCATTAAAACTTGATCTGCTACTTTGAATTTGCTTTTTCGAACCACACTGCTATTGACATTTTTTTTTAGATTTTTACGCGCGTCACACAATTACGACATTTTTACTTTTTAATTATCAATTTCCTTTTAATTAATCATTGTTCCTGTCGTGGACACTTAATTATTTCAATTAATCTTTGATGCCGTGCTATTAATTCTTAATTATTGCCGTAGCTTTAACTTTTCTCATTTATATTTAAATATGGTTTAATATTAAAACGTGGGGCGTGTATGAAACAAAGGTAGCGAATGAGATTGAGAGTTGTTCGTCGGTTGCGACTTTAAATTTCCCATCGCGCTCAATATTCGCTGTTCTAATTACGAGTATAAAGTGGAACGTTTTATTGCAAGTACAACTGACATAAAAATAACTTTACTACATATATTATACTAGCTGACCCGACAGACGTTGTCCTGTCCCAATTCCAATATTCCCATATAAAATCCACTTTCAGTTTTCAAGAATTTTTCAATTTTCCCGGCAACTTTTCCAATTTTTCTCATCGTTTAAACCTTCCCTGGACTACGTCAAACATTTCAAAACCAAAATCAGCTAAATCGGCCCAGCCGTTCTTGAGTTATAAAATTACAACGAAAAGTGGCATTGATATTTATAGATATAGATTATTACATACATTACAAGTATATAATATAGGTTATAGATGTACCTGATATTACTGTAAGAGAGACTCAACGATAACTGCGTAAGCAGTTTTGTGGGGCAATGTAATTAGCATAGAAAAAATTTATGTGAATAAATCATTCATTCATTCATTATTAGTTTTGATCAGGTACCATTTTGGTTACCCATTAAAAGGGTTTTCCATAGGGTTTTTCTAAGCAGTTAATCAAAAACCCATACGATGTAGGTAACCCTTTTGAATGGCTTTAAAGGGCCATTTTGTTTACCCATTGAAAGTGTTTTCGTTAGGGTTTTTCTAAGCAGTTAATCAAAAACCCATACGATGTAGGTAACCCTTTTGAATGGCTTTAAAGGACCATTTTGTTTACCCATTGAAAGGGTTTTCGTTAAGGTTTTTCTAAGCAGTTAAACAAAAACCCATACGATGTGGGTAACCCTTTTGAACGGCTTATATTAAGCCGTTCAAAAAGGTTAAGCTTCAACTCTCTTTAAAACGATAACAGCGTGCGTAAAACTGTTGATATGATATTTTTATTTTTTAAGTACTTGCGACACTTAGTTTTAACTTTGACATGAGTGACTGGTGGCACAAAGCTAAGATCTGCATAAGTCTATAATGTTCCCACTGCTGAGACACAGGCCTCATCTCTTCGATAGAGTGTAATTAACCACGTGGGCCCAGTGCTGGTTAGTGGTTGGTAGATGTCACATGTCTTCAAATTTTTGGTTCTAGGACATGCCGGTTTCCTCACGATGTTTTCCTTCACCGTTTTGAGAGCAGAGATTATGAAATTATTTACACAAAGTAAAACACCTGTCTGGGTTCGAACCCACGACCTACAACTCGTAAGCCGGGCCCGTTACCACTGGGCCACCACTGCTCAGTTTTGCTTGTGGCTTACACCTTAACGCACTAAATGCACTTAATGATAAACATATTTAAAACGACATCCTGTCTGTGTCATCTTCAAACGATCGAAACAGAACGTTAATACGTTTAGCGTTAAAGGCATTAAGCCTAAAGGCGGTAGCCGCGCGCGCCGTAGCGTTTGTGTGAGCTTTTATCAAGCTTGTATATGCGCATACGGCGATGGCGCTGTGCCGTAGTGCCGCCGTATGTATCAACAAGCTTCCACAGTGACTCATACAACACTTATGACCTTGCCTACACACGGCGAATAAACCGTAGTTTGAGTAGTTTTCACAGCGAAAAAAACGTGTGGAGGTATTAAAATTTTAATACAACTGGGGTACCCAATTGATGCAGCCCACTGTACATACGGCTGCATATCATGCTTTATATTATACTAGCTTTTGCCCGCGGCTTCGCCCGCGTGGATGTCGGAAAATATCCCATGGGAACGTTCATGTGGAAAACATAGGGCATATCCCTAACTTAAGAAATGCTGGGTTTCCCATACAAACTTTCATCCCTTTTATCACCCCTTGTAGGATTATGTTTTAAGACAAAAAGTAGCCACTGTCCTTTCCCAGGATGCTATCTATAGCCTTGCCAAATTTTATCGAAATCCGTGCAGTTTTGTAAATTTTAAAATCAACCCCTGTTTTACCCACTTCAGGGATGATTTTTAAAAAAACGCTGACCCGCATATTTCTTAACTTCTTACCAATAGCATAAATTTGTTATCCCTAACTTAAGAAATACTGGATTTCCCTTACAAACTTTCATCCCCTATATCACCCCCTGTAGTATTATTTTTGAAAAAAATAGTATCCTATGTCCTTTCCTGGAATGCTATATAAAGCCTTGCCAAATTTTGTCGAAATCCTTGCAGTTTTGTAAATTTTAAAATCAACCCCTATTTTACCCCCTTAGGGGATGATTTTTCAAAAACGCTGAACCACATATTTCTTTATTTCCTATCAAAAGCATACATTTTAATTTTCACATCCCTAACTTAATACTGAGTTTCCCATACAAACTTTCATCCTCTATATCACCCCCTGTAAGATATTTTTTTAAGACCAAAAGTAGCCTTTGTCCTTCCCCAGGATGTTATATAAAGCCTTGCCAAATTTTATCGAAATCCGTGTAGTTTTGTAAATTTTAAAATCAACCCCTATTTTACCCCTTAGGGGATGATTTTTCAAAAATGCTGAATCGCATATTTCTTAATTTCCTACCAATAGCATAATTTTTTTATCCCTAACTTAAGAAATACTGGGTTTCCTTACAAACTTTCATCCCCTATATCACCCCTGTAGTATTGTTTTTGAAAGTATCCTATGTCCTTTCCCAGGATGCTATATAAAGCCTTGCCAAATTTTGTCGAAATCCGTGCAGTTTTGTAAATTTTAAATTACCCCCTTAGGGGATTATTTTTCAAAAACGCTGAACCGCATATTTCTTTATTTCCTATCAAAAGCATACATTTTAATTTTCACATCCCTAACTTAAGAAATACTGAGTTTCCCATACAAACTTTCATCCCCTATATCACCCCCTGTAAGATATTTTTTTAAGACCAAAAGTAGCCTTTGTCCTTCCCCAGGATGTTATATAAAGCCTTGCCAAATTTTATTGAAATCCGTGTAGTTTTGTAAATTTTAAAATCAACCCCGATTTTACCCCCTTAGGGGATGATTTTTGAAAAACGCTGAACCGAATATTTCTTTATTTCCTATCAAAAGCATACATTTTAATTTTCACATCCCTAACTTAAGAAATACTGAGTTTCCCATACAAACTTTCATCCCCTATATCACCCCCTGTAAGATTATTTTTTAAGACCAAAAGTAGCCTGTGTCCTTCCCCAGGATGTTATATAAAGCCTTGCCAAATTTTATCGAAATCCGTGCAGTTTTGTAAATTTTAAAATCAACCCCTATTTTACCCCTTAGGGGATGATTTTTCAAAAATGCTGAATCGCATATTTCTTAATTTCCTACCAATAGCATAATTTTTTTATCCCTAACTTAAGAAATACTGGGTTTCCTTACAAACTTTCATCCCGTATATCACCCCTGTAGTATTGTTTTTGAAAGTATCCTATGTCCTTTCCCAGGATGCTATATAAAGCCTTGCCAAATTTTGTCGAAATCCGTGCAGTTTTGTAAATTTTAAATTACCCCCTTAGGGGATGATTTTTCAAAAACGCTGAACCGCATATTTCTTTATTTCCTATCAAAAGCATACATTTTAATTTTCACATCCCTAACTTAAGAAATACTGAGTTTCCCATACAAACTTTCATCCCCTATATCACCCCCTGTAGGATTATTTTTTAAGACCAAAAGTAGCCTTTGTCCTTCCCCAGGATGTTATATAAAGCCTTGCCAAATTTTATCGAAATCCATGCAGTTTTGTAAATTTTAAAATCAACCCCTATTTTACCCCCTTAGGGGATGATTTTTCAAAAACGCTGAATCGCATATTTCTTTATTTCCTATCAAAAGCATACATTTTAATTTTCACATCCCTAACTTAAGAAATACTGAGTTTCCCATACAAACTTTCATCCCCTATATCACCCCCTGTAGGATTATTTTTGAAAAAAAAAGTAGCCTATGTCCGTCCCCAGGATACCATCTATAGCCTTGCCAAATTTTATCGAAATCCGTTCAGTGGTTTAGGCGTGAAAAGGTAACAGACAGACAGACAGACAGACAGACAGACAGACAGACAGACAGACAGACAGACAGACAGACAGAGTTACTTTCGAATTTATAATATTAGTATGGATAGTATGGATGCATTTGTCTGCGAGGGGAACGCTTCCTATTACGTAAGTACGATTTTAGCCAATAGCCGATTTTATTCAAAGCCGCGGCACCTATCCCACTAGGGCACTTATCCTGGAATTACCCTACTTTCAGGTATCTTTATTTGTGACCCTAATTCATTGCCCTCGAGTGTATTTCGGTTTTTCCGAAGATATACGATGGAATCTTTGAACAACATTTTACAATCTCTCATGATACTTCCGTGAGAAGATTAGTAAGGTCGGTCTTAAATTAATGGCTTGAGTCTCAAACATATGCTTGTCGGTAAACATTTTGCCAGCAAGAGGAAATTAGTCTATTTCGAACAAAATAATGATCAATCAAGTTTAAGATAACTATGGCGGTGCTGCTTACATTTTTATTCATCTACAATCTTTGTATACTGCGATCTAGGCTGTTTGATGGAATATTGTGTTTAACTTAGGTATGTAGAGTAATTTTTCCCAAGCTAAATCGAGGATTGATTAATTATTGGTAGGTTAGTACCTAATATTTAAAAGAAGAGCTGTCAACAGAAACACGAAAGCGAGAATCTATACCAATATTATAAAGAGGAAAGATTTTTTTGTTGGTTTGTTTGTTTGTTTGTTTGTACCGAATAGGCTCCGAAACTACTGGACCGATTTTAACCATTTTTTCACCAATAGAAATCTAAATTATCAGAAAGTAACATAGGCTATAATTTATTTTCAAAAAATTTAGAGATCCTTAGGAAAATTGTAATAATGTAACCCAAAGTAGCAAAATTTTGCGTATAAAATTCATTATTTGACGTGCGCTAAGAAAACTATTGATGGTACATAAAAAGTATGTACTACATGATTAAAGTACTCACTATCACCTTCAAAAAAGTCTGCGGGCAATATATGTAACTATAATAGTTAGGTCACAATAGTAGCTTTTGTGTTCTAAAATTTAATAAGATCGCAGTTAAAAACAAAAGTTACAGTGGTATCGTAGTATTAATTCTTATTCAAATAAATAGTATTATCATAAGGTGTATTTATGTAGCAGTAAAATACTTTTTAATTCTTTAGAATCGGACATTTAATTTTAAAGTTATCAGTATAAAAATGCCATACGTGTTCCGTTCGACGTCGCGCTGCGATTAACTCAGTACTTATTTTTATACTTGAGACCAAAAATGAAGAATAACGTGGGTTTTTCGAAAATCTACACATATAGGCGTGAAAAGAGGAAGTAAATTTTTCAGGGGAGGATATTACTGTGGGGCTTGGTTTACTTGAAAGAGGGGGAGAGGGAGGGGGGCTGGTGAGGAGGGAAAGGGGAGGGGATAGAGGCAGCGGTTGGTGAGGAGAGGAAGAGGTGGTGAGGAGTGAGGGGGAGGGGAGGGGTTGGGTAGGGGGAGGTGGGGGGAGTGGGAGAGGGAGGGGACGGGGTGGTAAGGGAGAGAGGGGGAAGGGGAAGTGGTGAAGGGGGTGTGAGAGTGGGTGAGAGACGCAGGAAGAGGTTACGGGAAGGAGATACGGTGAACGAACGTGCTAATCTCTGGAACTACGAGTCGGACATTAAAAATTATTTTTGCATTTTACAGCCCAAATCTTAGGAAGGCTCTAGGCATATTTAATATCTCTATAGGACCTTTACGTGCCGAGCTAAAAGAAAAAAAGGCAGAAATAACGATAAGCGAAAACGAAATAATAGGGCAGGCAATGCGATGCAACGGGGTGGGTCGGGGGAAGAAGAAATATCACGCGGACGAAGTCGCGGGCAGCAGCTAGTTAGTCATATAGAAGTAGGCATTTTGAGAATTAGTCATTTATAGAATTTGCCATTTTGAGAATTAGTACATTAAAGACTGTTGCCATTTTGAGAATTAGGCCGTAAATCGGAAAAATATATTTATAGAGATCAATCAAACTTTTTACAAAGACGCATTGAATAGTACATGACATACATACTCTAATTAAAGATTTTTTTGTTAGAATTAACCCAAATTCAATGACAGACGATCATAAAGAAATTATAAAAGAGTAAGGGCGAGCGCGCATTGCGGTGCGTTTTTCTACCGCATAATCTGTGAAGTATGGAATGTCTTTGAAGTGCGCGCACTGCGGTCATGCGTTTTGTTACTGTAGGCCCCGCCCAGTGCGGCAGAACTACCGGAAACGCACCGCAGTGCGCGCTCGCTCTTACAGTACAACTATTTTCTTAGTGTCCCTCGGCAACTTCGTGTTTCGTCAGTCGTCGGATTTCTATCAGTTGCACTTTGCACTTGGTGGAGACCGGACGATCTCAATCGACTTGGAAGTATATAGAGTTGTTAATACTCTTTTAACTTAATATACCTAATTTATTTTAGAAATGGGAGGAAAGCTGCTAAAGTCTGACGAAACACGAAATTTGCCGAGGGATATTAAGAAAATAGTTGTACTGTATATTCTTTGACTACGGAACTCTTAAACACCAGTACGCCACAGTCAGTGGACTATATTACATCGTAAAATGTCTTACACGACATGTGAAGAGTATTAAGTTTAATATCACTGTTATACGTCCAGCCGAAGACAGATTGCTTGGTCGCGGCCAAGTCCCTCTTGGCCTCCCGTTCATTCACGTTAAGCCGGTCAAATTGAACGACCGAAATGTAATTCATCAAACCTACATATAATGTGGTTTGATGAATGAATGTTCCTGATATAAAAAAATAATAATTCGGACAACAAATCAATCTGCCTAGCCTTTTCCCAATTAAGTTGGGGTCGGCTTCCAGTCTAACCGGATGCAGCTGAATACCAGTATTTTACATGGAGCGACTGCCCATCTGACCTCCACAACCCAGTAACTAGGTAATTCGGCGATACGCCTTGGTAAGACTGGTTGTCAGACTTTCGGGCTTCTGACGACCCATAACGAATGTCAAAGACCCACGAATGACAACGGGAACCAACGGCTTAACGTGATTTCCGAGGCACGGAGGAGTCGGAATTAATTAATTCGGACAACAAAAATCCATAATGTTAGTAATACCTTATAGCTAGCGTTAGTAAGTAATATTATTAGGAGGTAATGTAGAGGTAATTTTTAAAGTTAAAAAAGTGAGTGAGTGAGTTTTTAGAGATATTCATTTAATAACCCGTCTACGGTACCTAGACAGTGAGAGCTTCGGTTTACAGACAGAAATATTTTCTTTTTTCAGTTTGCCTTTTCCGTAGTTGGGCACAAAACATTTCTAGCCTTGTTTATTGCATACAAAGGGTCAAATTAAATTAGCTAGCGAAACTCCGCAAACGTGATGTGTATCGATATCTAAACATGATGAATCAAAAAAGGAAATTAATTGATGATGCTTTTTTGGGGCCATCAACCCTAGTGTAGTCAATTACAATATCAGTTTTTTCTTTGTATAAACTTCTCAGACGTGATGGGTATCGATATCTGAACACGATAAAACAGATTTAATCAATTCACACTTCTAGTAACAACTACTTAAGTACTTAGCTACCAGCGGTCATAAACCCAAAAAGAAATCATCAAATCTTTTTTATTTTGTCGTATTTAGATAACGATACCACGTCTGCGTAGTTTCGCTACATAATTTATTTTGACCCTGTAGAGATCAGTTACTTCCAATGTTATTATTATGTAGGTAATACTATTTTGCCGGAAAAATAAATAAATTGATGATGGCAATTGATCAACTGCGAAACTCGGTTCGGGGATCCCTTACAAACTTTTACATTCACTGCGTTTGAGGTTTTAAACGCCTTTTGAGGGGAGCGGAAAGCTGGTATTATTTGCACGGCAAAGTAGTTTAATAATTGTGCTCATTAAACGCTATAATTACCCACATTTGAGCTGCTGTATTGTTCTCAAGGATTTGTTTTGTTTCAAGCTCTTTATTTATGACGGGGTGAGCACAACTCTGAGTTGTATAAAAACTAAGCGCTGACGGTACAAAAGCGTTTCATTTAGCAGTGAGCTTGAGATGAATGCTATAATTTAATTTCTAGGAAGATGAAAGTCTCGGTTTGATAACAAAGTATTTATGTTTTTCTCTTGAAGGATAAGCTCGCTCCTAAGAACCTTGGAGCTTGGCCTTTCTTTGGAATGGACTAGGTATGCATAAAACAAGTATTTTGTTCTTGTTTTGTTCAACGATAAGAAGTAGAGGGCTGTCGCATTTTGTCACCTCTCTCGCTCACACGGGATCAAATTTATAGAGCGAACTAATAAATAATATTAATTTAATAGGTAATTTATAGAGCAGCTCGTAATAACAGCCGCACGGGTCGATCCGTCAGGTTAAGCTACGCTTGACCGGGTTGGTCAGTGGATGGGTGACCATCTTTACATAGCGAGATTAATCCGTGCCTCGGAAAGCACGTTAAAGCCGTTGGTCCCGGCTGTCATTCGTGGATCTTTGACAGTCGTTACGGGTCGTCAGAAGCCCGAAAGTCTGACAATCAGTCTTACCAAGGGGTATCGTATTACCCAGTAACTGGGTTGTGGAGGTCTGATAGAGGCAGTCGCTCCACGTAAAATACTGGTATTCACCTGCATCCGGTTAGACTGGAAGCCGACCCCAACATAGTTGGGAAAAGGCTAGGCAGATAGATAGGATTAATAGGTAATTATTTAAAATATTTTTGTAATGTGGCATTTATTTATCTCATCTCAAAAACAGATCATAATACTTATTGAGAGCCGGAACAAACCGACAGCCAGACAGAAAGACAAAAATTTTAAAAATAGTATTTTTTTTGAAAAACAGTACCGGCCGGTTAATAAGCATTTAATAAAAAGCTTTTATTTTGACATTATAAACAGAAACTTCAATTTAACTTATTTGTATTATGTTTATGTAGGAAAACTGTGACAAACTTGGTTTGTATAGAAAGTGTTGACAATGCCGCCTCTATATAGTAGTTACCGTCATCGATGAAAAAAATAATGGTTTTCGTGACTTCTTTAAGGCTCCAGCAGACAGGCGCGACGCAACACTAGAAAAAATAAAAAAAAACTTTAAAAAAATAAAACTACATGTAAGTACCTACTTAAATTGTTCTAATAGAGTCGCGTCGAGCTTGTCTAGGTGAGCCTTAAGAGGAAAGGCGGGTGGCCAGACTTTTGAAAATGAGGTATTTTAAGAAGGTATTGCTGCCGCTCTGCGAGCGCTCCGCCCTCGAATTCGTGCGATAAGGACAACTGCAGATCCGACTAAATAGCCTACGTAAAAAGTCACATTTCGAGGTTTGGCTCTCGCCTATTTCCTCCTCCAATATTGGACCAATTTGAAAGATATTTCATAAACTGAATAAGAAGGATATATACTATGCCCCTATGTTTTTTTTTCGTTAATAGTTGTCAAATTGGTACACTAGGCGTCTGTTGACAGCGGTCTGAATAGGCAATTTTGAGCATTTTTGGAGGGTTCTAGTTCTTATAAAAATAATATATCATCAAAAAGGAAAACATAGGGGCATACAAGTAACTGATATTTATATTTCTGTAAAAAATCATTGCTTTATGGTCATTAACCAGAAAGAAAACAGGCGAGAGCGTTTGTATCTTTTTGTATGGAGAAAAGAGCACCCACGTTTCCTCTTAACGAGCAACCATACGTTAGTCAACTTTTCCTTTCAGTTCTAGGTATCCAAGGACAACCAGCTGTTTAAACAAAGTAGGGAAGGCAAAGTTGCCAACATGTCTTCACTCGTTAGTAAAGTTGCCGAAGTAGAATTCCCTAAAGTGTTCGTAACATAAGTAACATGAATTTGTTATTTATAATGTTCAAAACATTTCCATAAATTTTATTCGTGCGTGTGGTTCCTGGTTATGAAAGGCAAACCCCCCCGTTCCCCTTCTTCAAAGGCGACTGGTAAAGGGATGACGTCACAACTTTGGGCAACGGCGTCCGAGTCCGACAGACCTGTAATCACCACAGTTGGAGACCGACTCGTCTGCCACTGTTACTTTTTGAAGGAGGAAGAGCTCGTGGCTAAGTAATAACAGCCGCACGGGTCGATCCATCATGTTAACCTGCCCTTGCTGGGGTTGGTCCGTGGATGGGTGAACATCTTTACATACCGCGACTCCTCTGTGCCTCGGAAAGCACGTAAAGCCGTTGGTCTTGGCTGCCATTCGTGAAACTTAGATAGTAGGTAATTACGGGTCGTCAGAAGCCCGAAAGTCTGACAACCAGTTTTACCAAGGGGTATCGTATTATCCAGTAGCTGGGTTGTGCAGGTCAGATAAGCAGTCACTCCATGACAAAAAAAAACTGGTATTCAGCTGCATCCGGTTAGACCGGAAGCCGACTCCAACATGGATGGGAAAAGGCTAGGCAGATTGGTTTTGGTGCTTTTTGAAGTGAAAACTTCTTTAAGCGCACTTTGCGCTCTTTCTGGACAGTGAATGAAACTAAACCGTCACGCTCGGGTCGGTGACGCTGAATCGGGTATATTCGTCGCTGAATTGCGTATACTCGGCGCTGGATAGCGTATACTAAAAATATTTATATTTTTTTTGCAACAGGGACTCAAAGGGGGTCTTAAAAATTTAAAGTGGGGCTACTAGGGCATGTGGGATATCATTATGAAAGAGCGCTGTTTGCACATTCTCAGACTATTTTAATTTTTTTTTTGGCCGGATAGTTTTCGACTTTTGATGAAAAATGTAAAAAAAATACCGTTCCCCCCCCCCCCCTTTCCTCCGAAGTTTGCAAAGAGAAAAATCTGAAATTATTCCATGTGATAGAAGTTTATGTAAAGATTACAGGAAAAATAAAACGATGTATCTAAGTAGCACACTTTTTCAGAAATCGGAACGGAACCCTCGGTGCGCGACTCCGACTCGCCCTTGACCGGTTTTTTTTTGACGTTTCGTATTGCGGCACAATAAACCCGGATTGACATTACTGTAATGTGTCGTGTCCTGATGCCTTCTGACGAAAGTCACAGTCAAAACTTTTTGGGATTTGACGTAGTCCTGAACAGATTCGTTTGTTTCACGACACGACACAACACGACACAGTAATGTGCTGAGCTTGGCTTAGCGATTGGTTTATTTTCTTGTTATTTACTTCTACTAATAGTAATAAATACTAAAAGTACTTTTTTCATCTCGTAAAGAAAAGAGAATAATTATGTTAAAAATTCATAAATACGAACTGTCTCGAGGCGTGTTTCGTCTGAATGTATTTGAATGTAATCAATTATTTATATTCTTTACTTGTATCTACTTAGTTTTCTTTTAGACTAGCTAAAAACCTAAAATGTATCTCAAGAAATCTTCCACCCACTTAGGTATGTACAAACTCCTCAAAGCCTGACCTTTTCCTTATTCATCGCAAAAAGCAATCCCAGACAGAATGTCATAATCACCGAATATGACAGACGAGTTATAAAAATCTATATGACATGTTAACCCAGTTCGTCCGTCTGTCTGTCAGGAATCTGACACCAACATAATGCCAGACCGGAGGCTTGCGTTGCGTAAGAAAAAAGTAGGTACAGTCAGACTCAAAAAGACATAATATCATAATTATCCCCATACTTTTTCATCATCATATGCCCAACCTTTTTCTCAACTATGTTGGTGTTGGCTTCCAGTTTAACCGGATGCAGCTAAATACTTGCATTTTAGATGAAGCGACTGCCTATCTGAACTATCAAAAAGATATACCTAATACATCTACAAGAATTCATTTGATTGTTTACAATTTGTGTTTATCAATATTGTATCAATATTTAGCAATTAAAACTCAATAGGTACAATCCTTTTGAGGCTGACTGTACCTAATGCTCCGCTTTCGCTGTCCGTTTTTCACGTCCGACGCAAAAGGTTAGCTACATTTGAAGTGTGAACCTGCTGAAGTAAATTCTTTTTTTTACATAGTTTGTGGCCAGTAGGTACCTGCCAGTACCACAGATTAATAATAAAAGCGGAAACAATTGAATTCTAGGTTTCAAAACCATGCACCTTCATGAAGGTGCCTTTTCAAAATATGAACCAATTATTTGGTAAATGTACATATAATAGGTCTTTCTTTACCTATGGATTTGCCGTTTTGTATGAAAAAATTTAAACGAATTTTTTTCATGTATTTTTTATTTGTATTAATCGAAGTAATCACCCATGCAATCAATGCATCTTTGCCAACGCAGTGGCAGTTTATTGATGCCCTTCTTAAAGAAATCAGCTCGGGAGGCAACAAATTCTTCAAATTCTTCTTCATTTTGTACTGCCTCTCGGGTATTGAATTTTTTTCCCGCCAAGAAGTTGTCCAAATTCTGGAAAAAGTAGTAGTCTGTAGGCGCAAGGTCTGGTGAGTAGGGCGGATGACGGAGAACTTCTAACCTCAGTTTTTGCAACTTGGAGACCGTCTGCTGTGCAGTATGAGGTCGCGCGTTGTCGTGCAGGAGCAGCGGAGACGAGCGATTGACCAATGCTGGTTGGAGATGTGCCAGCTTCTCCATCATTGTGTTCAGTTCTTCACAGTACACATCTGCAGTAATGCTCACCCCGTTTGGTAAGAAGCTGTGATAAATCACACCGGCGCTAGACCACCAAACAGTGACCATCACTTTTCTAGGGGTAAGTTTTCGTTTAGGGCATTGTTTACGTGCTGAACCAGGATCCAACCAACTTGCTGAGCGCTTGCGGTTATCAAACAGAATCCATTTTTCATCGCAGGTAACAATGCGGTTCAAAATTCCTTCATTTGTGTGTCTGTTGAGCAGTGCAAGGCACGTCTCGACGCGTACTTCGCGCTGGCGATCATTGAGTTCGTGGGGCACCCATTTGTCAAGCTTTTTTACCTTGCCAATTTGACGCAAATGGACCAATATTGTTTTGACGCTAACGTCGAAAGCTGCTGCTAATTCAGCCGTAGATTGTGTATCATCAGCTTCCACAATCGCCTTTAATTCGTAATTGTCGACCAAAGTCTTCGGACGACCGCGAGGTTCATTTTTCAGGTCGAAATTTCCAGAACGGAAGCGAGCAAACCAATAACAGGTGGTGCGTTGGTTTGTAGTGTTAGCTCCGTAAACGTCGTTGATGTTGCGTGCCGCTTGTGCCGCGTTGCTGCCACGACGGTACTCATATTCCATAATTACTCGAATTTTTAACGTATCCATGATGACGAAAAAGATTGAAATGCGATGAAAATGTAACACTAATCAATATAAACAAATGACTACTTTTGGAAAAAAAATCCATGTTTTTAAAATAAAATTAATTTGAAATTAGAATTCTTAGCCAAACAAAAATTATTTTGATTTGAAATGGCCAGTACTGCAGAACGGCAATTTCATAGGTAAAGACCTAATATAATAAAAACTATAAACCCGTCACTGAATCTCAATGTTTACCTCAATACACGAAGGTTTCAATCTAACTTAGAAAAATGTATGAAAATTCTTATGGTTATAATTGATGTAAATACATAATAATTGTTATAGTCGCGAATCACATTTTGACCAACATACAACCTGACACTGTCCTGCAGCTTGCAAGAAAATATGAATTTCACGGGCTACCACTGCGCATTCTTGATCACCTTAAAGTAACTTTTAAGAAGCCCTACTGGTTCTCTACTGACTTACTCTATCGTCAAACGAGAGTTCTCAGAGTCCGCCAGCTTTTCATTCTTTCTGCCTGCATCAGAATTCACAAAACTATTAAAAGTACACATCAATCTTAAGCAAAAGAAAGCATAGAATTCCAACACCTGACAACACCTCATTGCTAGCTAGACGCTCCCCATCTTACTCTCTCATTAATAAGTAAGTACAATAAAGTCTGCAAACTATGTGAAATTAAAAGTACTAAAAAAGTTTCCTCATTCAGTTGTAAAAAAAAATATATAGAAAATGTTGCAAAACTCTGGTTATGATGACTTGAAACAACTAATATACAGGGTGTTTCTGTTAAGGTGTTAAGCCCGTGCGAGCTGATAGCAGAGTACCATACCTATCGATTTAACCCCCATGTATGTTCTACGTTTTTTTGTAGTTTTCGAGTCATAATTTTTTTTCGATATTTTTCCTGATTCAAGGAGATGATGGCTTTAAAAAATTAAATCGTTTTTTTCGGTCAACTTTGAACAAGAATGTACTAAATAGGGCATTATTTGCTGAAATCGGTCGTTGAAAGTGATTGTGATTTTCACATTATGTCATTTATCTTATCTTTGTCTTTATCTTTGCATATTTTTGTCAATCCTGATATTTACTATTCCTCTACGTGTAAGCAGAGCTCAGTCGATAATAAAAACATAAATTTTATACCTACTACTATCCTTAACCACTACCATTGATATGAAATGAGGGATCCAAAATAACTCGAAAACTACAAAAAATCGTAGAACATACATGGGTGTTAAATCGATAGGTACGGTACTGTGAGGGCTCGAACCTCACAGCGGGAGGCTAACTACTTTATAATAAAAGACAGTAGTGTACTGAAGAAATGGGGCTGAAGCCCGCTATATTAATATAGAAATAAAATTATAATACACAGCCTAGGTCCTACGCGGAGCCCTAGCTATATGCTATCTGTCAATCCTTATAAAAAGCGACCATCACTTTTTATAAGAATATTCGATGTTTTATGTTTGAATGATCGGAATGACAGCCAGTTACATACTTTGGCTTGTATATAATAAAACCTCTACATGAGCTACGCCCACCCTTGAATAAAAGGATTAACGTAGTCAACTTCCAAATAAAACTTTTATTCAGACCAAGACATTCGATCATACAGACAAAACCTACCTAAACCTAAAAATAGACACCCTACCTAACTCCGGGAAAACGGCGACAATTATGAGGGATTGTACAGGCTCAGCTCTGGACAAACGAAACGCGAAAATCTAACACTATGTTAAGTGTCAGATAAGTTAACATTAAAGTGTGCCAATGTGCACCCAAAAATATCGCATTTATCCAGTCTGAGCCCCGTCAAACAAAACCCAGAGGGAAAAGAATGACGTACCCCCTACAAAACAATACGATGTGACAATTCACATCAGCCAAGAAGGGGTTGAAAATCTAAAGAACTCAACATCGTGATTCATTAATCCATCGGACAGTATCGAGCCAGAGGGAGGAATGCGCCAGGAAGTTAAAATTCTAACGCAGAACCTAACTCATGTTCAATCTCCAGCAAATTCAAAGAAAAATATCGTGTAATGTCAACACTGAACCCTTACGTACTACTACTGGTCCATATTGACCAAACTGTGGATACTCTGATATAAACTGCACCAATTGTGTCAACTCAACACTCTTTGCAAGGACTATGTCCCGTCAGCAAAGTTGGTTACAACTCATACCAAAGTCACCCCCCCTCTAGAAGGTATACACAGTTTCTCAAAACATTTTTTCTAACACATCTACTTCCTGCTCTCTTTCGCTAGAAATTAATTCAGTATGAACATGAGTTAGGTTCTGCGTTAGAATTTTGACTTCCTAGCGCATTCCTCCCTCTGGCTCGATACTGTCCGATGGATTAATGTATCACATTTTAAGAGTATTCGATGTTTGAATGATCATCAGCCAGTTATCCATACTATGGCTTGTACACAGCAAAACCTCTACATGAGCGTGTGTGGTACACCACAACGCTACCCGGCGCCTCCACCAAATGTGAGGGCTCGAACCTCACAGCGGGAGGCTAACTACTTTATAATAAAAGACAGTAGTGTACTGAAGAAATGGGGCTGAAGCCTGCTATATTAATATAGAAATAAAATTATAATACACAGCATAGGTCCTACGCGGAGCGACCATCACTTTTTATAAGAATATTCGATGTTTGAATGATCGGAATGACAGCCAGTTACATACTTTGGCTTGTATATAATAAAACCTCTACAGTACTCTGCTATCAGCTCGCATTGGCTTGACACCTTAAAAGAAACACACTGTATATACCCTGACCTGACACTGAATCAAATGACGCACAATGGGAACAAATACGCACATAAACACACCCTCACACACCACACACACATCACACACATATACACAACACCATACAAACAACGCCTGAAATCACCTCTCTAGTCACCATTCTGGAATCCGTACCCCGAGCCCCAAGATACAATACATACCCATATTTTAAGTCAAAAACTCATGATTTCCTCGACTCGACTCAACCTCACTTAAGTAGTTTGATATTCATAGTTGCAATTTTACTCCTCATCCCAAACAGTTTCCTCAGTTGAGGTGAGTTTGAGTTTAGGAACCAACTGTCAAATATAAGGTACGTATCTACCTTCAGGAAGATAACTGCGTATTTTATTTGAGGTGAGTTTGAGTTTAGGAACCAACTGTCAAATATAAGGTACGTCGGCATCTACCTTCAGGAAGATAACTGCGTATTTTACTCGAGGTGAGTTTGAGTTTAGGAACCAACTGTCAAACATAAGGTACTACCTACCTTGAGGAAAATAACTGCGTATTTGATTCGAGGTGAGTTTGAGTTTATAGGAAGCAACTGTCAAATATAAGGTACTTCGGCATCTACCTTCAGGAAGGTAACTGCGTATTTTATTCGAGGTGAGTTTGAGTTTAGGAACCAACTGTCAAATATAAGGTACTTTGGCATCTACCTTCAGGAAGATAACTGCGTATTTTATTCGAGGTGAGTTTGAATTTATAGGAAGCAACTGTCAAATATAAGGTACTTCGGCATCTACCTTCAAGAAGATAACTGCGTATTTTATTCGAGGTGAGTTTGAGTTTAGGAACCAACTGTCAAATATAAGGTACTTCGGCATCTACCTTCAGGAAGATAACTGCGTATTTTACTCGAGGTGAGTTTGAGTTTAGGAACCAACTGTCAAACATAAGGTACTACCTACCTTGAGGAAAATAACTGCGTATTTTATTTGAGGTGAGTTTGAGTTTAGGAACCAACTGTCAAATATAAGGTACGTCGGCATCTACCTTCAGGAAGATAACTGCGTATTTTACTCGAGGTGAGTTTGAGTTTAGGAACCAACTGTCAAATATAAGGTACTTTGGCATCTACCTTCAGGAAGATAACTGCGTATTTTATTCGAGGTGAGTTTGAATTTATAGGAAGCAACTGTCAAATATAAGGTACTTCGGCATCTACCTTCAAGAAGATAACGGCGTATTTTATTCGAGGTGAGTTTGAGTTTAGGAACCAACTGTCAAATATAAGGTACTTCGGCATCTACCTTCAGGAAGATAACTGCTTATTTTATTTGAGGTGAGTTTGAGTTTAGGAACCAGCTGTCAAATTATTTCGGCATCTACCTTCAGGAAGATAACTGCGTATTTTACTCGAGGTGAGTTTGAGTTTATAGGAAGCAACTATCAAATATAAGGTACTTCGGCATCTACCTCCAGGAAGATAACTGCGTATTTTACTCGAGGTGAGTTTGAGTTTATAGGAACCAACTGTCAAATATAAAGTGCTTCGGCATCTACCTCCAGGAAGATAACTGCGTATTTTACTCGAGGTGAGTTTGAGTTTATAGGAACCAACTGTCAAAATATAAGGTACTTCGGCATCTACCTTCAGGAAGATAACTGCGTATTTTGCTCGAGGTGAGTTTGAGTTTATAGGAACCAACTGTCAAATATAAGGTACTTCGGCATCTACCTCCAGGAAGGTAACTGCGTATTTTACTCGAGGTGAGTTTGAGTTTATAGGAACCAACTGTCAAATATAAGGTACTTCGGCATCTACCTTCAGGAAGATAACTGCGTATTTTATTCGAGGTGAGTTTGAGTTTAAGAACCAACTGTCAAATATAAGGTACGTCGGCATCTACCTCCAGGAAGATAACGGCGTATTTTACTCGAGGTGAGTTTGAGTTTATAGGAACCAACTGTCAAATATAAGGTACTTCGGCATCTACCTTCAGGAAGATAACTGCGTATTTTACTCGAGGTGAGTTTGAGTTTAGGAACCAACTGTCAAACATAAGGTACTACCTACCTTGAGGAAAATAACTGCGTATTTGATTCGAGGTGAGTTTGAATTGAGGAACCAACTGTCTAATATTAGGTACATCGGCATCTACCTTATAATTAAGTACGATAAAAACGGAATATTTCTCCAAACAATGACGTTTTCGTGACGTATCACCTCGACTCACACTCATTCGAGGAACCTAATAATTTCCTTAAACTTCCGACTGTGAATATTGATTTCGAGGATCTTTCAAGGTACGCCTTAAGGTCGTCTCGACCGAGTTGTGAGTCGAGGAGCTTTCGAGGCTATGACTTATTGTAAGTAACTGTCTAGTTTGGGGCTCATTGGTAAATAATATTTTGTAACCTAGCTTTAAGTAATATTTTAAGCTTCTCATGTCATTTCAACTTGTTGTTAACCTATTGTTGTGTGTTAGTATTGTACCTACTGTAACCTGGAAAATAAACTATTTTCTGTTTCTATTTCTATTGTATTCCGCCGTTCGTGAGTTCCAACAACAAATATCATACAAATTGCGTGCGATTACACGGAAACGTATGTAAACAGTAAACACAAATTAAAGTATAATTAACAAACTTGCAGTAAAACATACAACCTCATTAAAGCCCGTTAATCCCGTGTACCACTGATATCGAACATAAATTAGCTTTTTGTTATAAACAACTTCCAACTCCACATTAATAACCTACAATTTTGCGTGTATCATGTGGGTAGGTACATTGAGGAAAGTTTGGAAAACAATTCAATAATGCAGTGAGAATTACTGTTCTGTTTTAAACAAAAATGGCACAGGTATTTTTGTTTTAACGTTCCTAAACCTGTCCTGAAATTTTATATTATTATTTAAGATTTTTTTTTAAACTTGTTTATGATTCTAACAGATATTAGATTTTTATCTAAAAATCATATACCCACTTACATAATATACGAACATATCAATACGTGCATTAAAAATCCAGTCCTACTTTTTAGGGTTCCTTAGCCAACTGGGAAAAAAACTATTACATTTTTAGTCAACCGGGATTTAAAGTTACAAAACACAGTTACAGTTATTAATTTCAGTTAAACCATACATTTTTCGAGTTCTCTGTTTGGGATAACTTCACTCCAAGTTTATTTATCCAGCGGATTCCTGATGCTTTCACAAGATCGTCGGTCCACCTTTCCCACAAGCCACAAGGCCTTCCAACGTTACGTCTTCGGGAACGGGAAGCACAGAACCGGTTGAAGTGGCGGTGCTTGGGGAGACCATGTCCAGCAGTGGACGTCTTTCGGCTGACATCATGATGATGATGGTGAAGTGTATGAATTGGTAAGCAGACAAGATTTGATTTAACATTTTGTCATTAAAATTACAAACACCCTTATTATGTGAAATGTCTTGTTCAAAATAGTTACTTAGATACTTTTTACCTAATCCACGAATGAAATGTATTAATTGACAGAACCCATCAGCATAAACCTGCTCATAATTTATTCCAAAGGAATTAGTGTTGATTTACTGAAGCAAATCAATTATTCACAATCAAAGATTAACTAAGATAAACAGTTTACAAGTAATTGAATATTATTTAACTGCTGAAACTGAATCAGGATTTTCTAAAGGACGCAATTATAAAGTTAGAGATGGTTTGAAACCGCAATAGTCAAACACCATCATCATTAATTAAACTAATTTACACTTCTGACACTTCGACTGACTTAGTTTAGTAGCAAATCAAAATAATTAAATACAAGTATTGTGTTGCAGAAAATTCATGGTTATTTTGAATTTCAATACATAACTTTTAAAGCAATTTAAGAACCGAAAATTTCTTAAAGAGTTTTGGTTAAATGTTACCCAAAAAAATTAACTAATATTTTTCACAGTCATGATGTCTCTATGTAAAGTTAGAGAAATTATTTGTTAAGCAAATATCCAATGACCAACTTAAATTGTCCGTGTATCGAAATCACAACTGTCATTCTTTGACAGTTGTGACACGGCTATAGCGTTATATAACTCAATGGCTATAGCACGGAAAAAGGTAGGATGCCAATTTGCTTCAATTTCCTTGACTGAACAATTACTTAAGCCTCCACCAAAATGTGTCAAAAATCTTTATTACCTCATCTAAATAAAAATGAATGGCTAGATGTGTTGCTAAGCGCAAAACACAAGAAAGGCTGGACTAATTCGACTATTTTTTTCTTCAAATATTCGTTGAAGTCTATAGAATATTGGAAAATTCGGGAAAACTGAAAGTGCATTTTCTATGGGAATTTTGTATGAATTATTGAAATTTGGACAGGACAAATGACAACGTTCGTCGGGGCAGCCAGTTATAATTAAAATTATAATTTAAAACTAACTTTAGCACTATTCAAGTACCTACCTATGAAAACCTGCAACATTCGGTCCGTCCTCAGACGTGTAAATCAATGGCGGCGATACCGATGATTGATTCGCGCCAACCCTGTTTGATTAATGACCCGACAGCGACGCCCACATGAACTACACTTCAAAATTCACTTAGCGATGTGTACTTACTTAGCGGCTTCACTAAACTTAACGTTACTACTCACTAAACTTAACGTTACTGAGCTTGACGCTAACTGGTTTGTATTGACGACTTTATAATTTATTTGCGATTTTAGAGACGGTAATCCATACATGTAAAACCTAATCTAATATGTATTGCATTTTTTTGATAAGTAAATGACACGTCACTATGCACTTTGTATATAGACAAGCAGTATGCAAGTTTATTTTTCAGCTAAACACCGTTATGATCCCATAAATAAGTATGTACAAAGCAAGCCTATCTTTATAAATACTAATAATTTACTTTAGCTGAAGTACCCGTATTATATGACCACCCTAAGTGCGTAATACACTATCTTCATTTGCTTCATATTTTCGAAAAATTTGTCTGCTCAACAAAAAACGCAGTGAATGTTGTTGAACTGTCAAAATGAAACCAATTCCAATAAATTAATAGTGTCTTACGCAATTGTCCTGCAGATCATGTCTAATTTTTGCCTTTTGGAGACTCGATTTCCTATAGACGAATCAAACACACGCTTAGCAACAGCTAAAAAAATACACAATACGCAAAGTAATTCCCTTTCCAGCTCAACAAGTCGGCTTCCCCTAATTAAAATCCAAAATTAACAAACAAAGCAAAACATTTCTCACTAATTAGTAAAAGAAACCTAAAACCACTTACGTCAATACGGAGAGAGAGCAATATAACTTGACACAATTTTAAAGAGCGCGCAAGTAAGTACGCTGGCACCTCTAGCTATATCGATTTTTCACTAAGTCTATTTTCGCGGTCCTCGTCTCGGCCCAAATACGTAGCATTGTACACGCGGATTCGTCGCCATTCGTCTGTGGCACTATTATGTATGTACCTAAGTATATAACTCTTGCACTCCAGCAAATTGCTGTGCATTGACTGCATACTATACTCCACAAGCGGTCGCGGTAACGCCAATCCTACTATCCTACTATATACGAGTTTAATGTATATTATATTCTTCCTACTAACAATCCAAACGTGAAAGTTTGTTTGGTACACAATCACGCAAAAACGGCTAAACGGATTCAAATTAAATTTGGCACACAGACAGTTTATAACCGGGATTAACATTTAGGATACTTTTTATCCTGGTAGTACGTTTCCATGGGATCATTTCCGACATTCAAACGGGTGAAGCCGCTGGCGAAAACTACTTTGTAAATAAAATATTTAAAGAAATTTCTGGATCGGAAAATAGAAGCGGAGAAAGCAGGCGTGCCTTTTTTAAAGTTCACGGCATCGCCTTGATACTTCATAGATGTTTCTCGGATATTTATAGGAGGCTGAGACCGGACCATTTATATCTGATCGGGGTGCGGAAAAAAATGTCGGTTGGAGTCATAGTAAATGGGTTAGTGGTCCGGTTTTACCCACTTTTTCTGATATAACTGCGTTATTTTATGTCATGGCCCATGCTTCTTTAGGAGTTATGCTTTACAATAAGGAACTCGAGTCTTCTGTAAGGACGTAGGTCCTCAAAATGAATCACTACAGTGATTGCTCTCTAGAAATAGTCACGGATGGGGAACACATAGTAGATGAAGGACGGTCAAGGTTAGAGAGACTAAAACAATGCAAAAAGTCGAGAATCATGTCCTGTGTCACCATTTGTGACCTCAGCTTTTGACTATACACAGGATGAAATTGAATTCATGGACATCCTTTTAAGGGATACTACGAGACCAAACCAGAAATCGCGAAAAAAAATCACCAGCTGATTTTTTTCCGCTATTTCAAGTTTGATCCCATAGTAAAAGTTGTTCATAATAATCAGTACAAATGACCCGTGAAAAGAATGACGAATTCAATTTCATCCTATTTCTAGTCTAGATAGTGTCGCGCTGCAAAAGAACTAAAACAAACTGGGCAACTTTGTTATGCTGGTGTGCGTTACAGCTGACGTCTTACACTCGCGCCAGTCATGCTTGCATCGTGCTTTTCTAGTGTGCGTGCAAATTGCGGCGAACAGTTAGACGCTATTTTTTTCTACGAGTTCACAGCTTTGATTGTCTATCTAGACAAATTAATATCTTTGGCCTCAGCAATGGACCACAAAAGGCTGTGTTAATTTTTATTTTATTTTTATTTTTATTTCATTTTTATTTCTTCAGGATAGGTTAATTGATTACTTAAAACAGCAGTGTTTTGCCTTCAAACCATGGTGACATAATCTAGACCACCGTTCTTAAGGCGCTGACATCGACCTTCACCACAATTACATTTGCATCACAATAGACACAATCACATGTAATTATTTGATAACAATGCACTGTTATATAAGTAGTAGGTATGTACTGTTCTTTGTTATGTTCTTAATGTGATTTGCATTTGAATTTAGATTCTTGTGCCAGTGTAGGTACTTGATGATGATGTTCTAGATTCTTGGGTCTTGTGTGAAGCATAAGAGCCATTTCACGTTTTCGGGCGGATATCTAAGATTTTAGTCGCCTAATTTACCATTTTAGGTAAAACTCTGACATTGTTGAATACATTTAAAAGAAAGACCAATCTTTCGTATTGAATGTTAATGTAACACATTTACAAAAACTTATTTGTTTACTTTGTGGCGATTAATCTCCCACAACTAGTTTACAGAAAAATCATCGCAGAGTCAATTTCAGACTCCTAAATCTATCATTAATACTCATAAATTTTACTTTTAAAAATACATAAAGCATCAGACATATAATTTTGTTGACTTTTAATGTACTAGAATATCGATTATTTATAACTTAGTTACTATAACTTAATTAGTAAAAAAATAAAGTCTCGCGGCAATTTTTACGTTTTATACCGCTATTTAATCGCGATTTTTTGGTTTGAATAACGCGTAATTAAATTTAAAAAAATATGTCAAAATAAACTATGTTCTTTAACAAAACTAATTCTAAAGTTTTATTAAAATCCCTTCATTTATTTAGACATAATAACGTTATTAACATCACTCTAAATTAGAATAAATTACGTTGCTTAAGCGGGCACCGATTATTACAGCGCGAGCGCCCATCGAGGAAGGACCTGTGCCATTTTTTCCGGCCTCCTGATGTCCGAGCTTACTTATCGTGAACGCATTATTTTACTACGACTGCAATATTAATAATTCGTTAAAATTTGGTGAAATGGCTCTTAATGGCAAGTCTATTAAATGATATCGAAAGTTTATCTTATATGTAACCGTCGCATATCATAAATCGTAATTAAGTACAGAAACAATAAAAAAACCATTGTGTCTGAACCTATGGAGTTCATACGTCACGTAAAGACTTAAGGGATTATTTGTTACTAGGATTTCTCAAAGGCCGTGGATGGCCATCTTTACATACCGAGACTCATCCGTGTCTCGGAAAGCACATGCATTTTAAGCCTTTGGTCCCGGCTGTCATTCGTAGGAAGATCCACGAATGACAGCCGGGACCAACGGCTAGCGGCTAGCGGCTTGGTAACGACTTTAAAAGATGACAGTCGTTACCAAGGGGTATCGTATAACCCAGTTACTGGGTTTTGGAGGTCAGATAGGCAGTCGCTCCATGTAAATTAAGGGTACTCATCTGCATCCGGTTAGACTGGAAGCCAACACCAACATAGTTGGAAAAAGGCTAGACAGACTGATTGGTTTCACAAAGGCCAAATTATAATCGGTTGGATGGACTTATCTATGAGTTTTGCTTATCAGTTCATGATCTGTTGTTGATATTTTGGCCAGACTTACAAGAAGATGATGAAGAAGCCATATTTAATGCCACAGACAGCATTACATTGAGATAATACTCGTAGAAGGAAGAATGAGGCATTTGCCCTGCAGAGCTTCTACATCAAAACTGAAGTAACTGTCATGTTATGAAAGAACGGGCATAGCTCACCATGGTCACGATGACGGCTTAGCATATCATAGCATAATCAGCCTATAACGTTCCCACTGCTGGGACACAGGCCTACTCTCGGTGAGAGGGAGTGGGCTGTAATCCACGCGGGTCCAGTGCGGGTTGGTAGATGTCACATATCTTCGAATTTTTGGTTCTAGGACATGCCGGTTTCTTCACGATGTTTTCCATCACCGTTTTGAGAGGAGTGGTGATGAAATAATTTCCACAAAGTAAAGCGCCTGTCTGGATCCGAACCTCCCACCTGCAACTCGGTAAGTCGCAGCCGTTGCCACTGGGCCACCACTGCTCTCGATGACGGCTTACTGCAGTTAAAATTTTCTTACGATGTTTTCCTTTACTATAAGATTAAATTGTAGGCATGAGGAACAGGGTGTAAAGTTCACTAATCCTCCATACAAAAAGGGAGGATCCTCCGACCAAACGGGTGTTGTGTCTGGTAGGTTGTCGGGATGTTGTAGGTATGTCAGTCGTGCGGTAAACTCTGCTTGCGCGATGCAGGATTTTTGTCACGTCTTTGATGCGTAGTTAGCATGTGGTGTCGTAGATACCGCTACAAGATAATAGTGTCTTAGATCAACATTTTTACAAGTTCATACATAATTACATGGAACAAACAGAGAGGCTCATTAATACTTGTAACAAACTTTTATTCACCGTAAACTTTAGTGTGCCAGCGATCAAGTTACTTAATTATCGCAAGTCTTTACGTACCGTGCAGTAATCAATACTTTCACAATTTACTTAGAAGGTGAGCTCTTCATCTGTAGCCATTTCGTTGTTCTAATACGAGTAGGTAACCTAATCGGAAAGAGAAAAGGTTGCTACCGTAGAATCCGAGGTCAGAAGTCTGTAATCTCCTTTTTCATGTGGTCTTTTTACCCGACTACGGCGAAGCAAAAAGGAGGGTTATGATTTTGACCGGTATGTATGTATGTTCATCTGTTCCCTCATAACTTCTAAACTACTAGTCATAATTTGACAAATGAGTTATCATTGGAAGCGTCTTGATTGTTCGCTGGTTATAGGCTATGTGACGTTACATTAAATTTAAAATGGCGCCCTATATAGGACACTAGCTTCTGCCCGCGACTTCGTCCGCGTGAAATTTCTTGTCCCCCCCACCCACCAACCCCGACGCATCGCATCGCAACGCCTGCCCGCGCTATTACTTCGTTTACGCTTAATAGCACTCTTTATGACATTTTTTCTTTTTGCTCGGTTCTTAAGGTCCCTAGCGTGATGTTAAATAGCCTATATTTTTCCGCATCGCCTGCCCGCGCTATTACTTCGCGCTCGGCTCCTAAGGGCCCTAGCGTGATGTTAAATAGACTATATCCTTCCGCATCGCCTGCCGGCGCTATTACTTTGTGCTCGGCTCCTAAGGGCCCTACCGTGATCATAAATAGCCTATATCCTTCCGTATCGCCTGCCCGCGCTATAACTTCGCGTTCGGCTCCTAAGGGCCCTAGCGTGATGTTAAATAGCCTATATCCTTCCGAATCGCCTGCCCGCGCTATTACTTCGCGTTCGGCTCCTAAGGGCCCTACCGTGATAATAAATAGCCTATATCCTTCCGCATCGCCTGCCCGCGCTATTACTTCGCGTTCGGCTCCTAAGGGCCCTACCGTGATGATAAATAGCCTATATCCTTCCGCATCGCCTGCCCGCGATATTACTTCGCGTTCGGCTCCTAAGGGCCCTACCGTGATGATAAATAGCCTATATCCTTCCGCATCGCCTGCCCGCGCTATTACTTCGCGCTCGGCTCCTAAAGGCCCTAGCAAAGCAATATGTTAAATAGCCTATATCCTTCCGCATCGCCGGCCCGCGCTATTACTCCGCGTTCGGCTCCTAAGGGCCCTAGCGTGATGTTAAATAGCCTATATCCTTTCGCATCGCCTGCCCGCGCTATTACTTCGCGCTCGGCTCCTAAGGGCCCTAGCGTGATCAAGAAGTGGGTTATAAAATGCAAAATGATTTTTTCAAATCCAACTGAGGTAGGTCCAGAGATAGCGCATTCAAACAAACTAACAAAAAAACAAACTCTTCCGAGAAAAAATACTTATTTGCACAACGTAATCTAGGGGTAAATTGATCCGCACTAAACATGTTTGCTCAAGAGCGACCGGTGTGAATTAAAGTTATTTTGCGATTTAGTAATTTTATATTATCTCCGAAACTATATGACCAATTGACATACTGTAAAGTCCAAATCTTATCTCCATGATGTCCTTGTGATTATAAAATAACTTATTTTGATAAGGATTAATGTTTTGTTGTTTAAATAATCATCCAAACTTAAGTATGTCTAAAAAATACTTTTTTAAAGCAATAAAAAATGTATAAAAGATAAAATATAAAAGATAGAAATATGGTGTCGCGGACTTTTTTGTAGAATTATTTAAGACGGACCAGACTGATATACATTGTTCTCAATTTTAAGCAACCGTTTAGGCAGCGCATGCAAAAAAGTCTGTTTAAAGAGGTATTTCTTTCCGACTTGTTAGACAAAAAACCGGTCAAGTGCGAGTCGGACTCGCGCACGAAGGGTTCCGTACCATATTATATGTTTAACAATCGCAAAGATAACTTTCTACTTATTTTATAATGATACTGTGAATTAAAAGGTTATTTTTTGCAGTTGCAGAAAATCACCCATGTTTAAACAAAATACCTTATGAATCGCCGTTTTCAGTATTGTTGATTAAATACAGTATTCATGGTACTTACATGGTATAAAGAAGTTTCAAATTCCTAATTTGTTGAATTGTTGCGCTAGAGCTCGTACAAAAGTGGTCTAAAATTTACAACTTTTACGGCCCCCTATTTCTTAATTATAAAAGATAAAAAAAAAAATGTTTTTAATCTACTCAATGAGTTCTAGACGATGACATCCCACATAACACATAATCAGCCTATAATGTTCCCACTGCTGGGACACAGGCCTCCTCTCGGTGAGAGGGAGTGGGCCGTAATCCACCACGCGGGCCCTGTGCGGGTTGGTAGATGTCACATGTCTTCGAATTTTTGGTTCTAGGACATGCCGGTTTCCTCACGTTTTCCTTCACCGTTTTGAGAGCAGCGGTGATGAAATAATGACATGACACCCCACATGCTAGATTAAAATTTTATTTTTTTTTTCAAAATGAAAAGTTTATTGTATGGGGACCGACCCCTTAAATTTTAACTTTGATTTATTTTTATTATTTGTTGTTATAGCCGTAATAGACAGCGGAGGCTTAGTAAGTTTGTACTGGCCTGTACGTGGTTGTCTGATTTCATGGATTTTAATTTTCTTGCGCGGAATCATAATTATTTTTCTAAAATAAAAATAGCCTAAGTTACTCCTTATAACATCAGCTATATGCCGTATATGAAAATTCGTTTGACAAGTTTCCTAACTTGACTCAAAGTACCATTTTTTTAATCGGACTGCGCTTTAAAATTCTTCTATACAAACTTTAACATCCCCAAACCTCATTTGAGGCGTAGTTTTGAAAAACTAATAATGACAAACATTGTTACTTACTTATGCAAGTATTTGTGCTAAGTTTCAAGTTCATTAACCAATTTAATAAGATTTTTCATATAAACTGTATCTCTGTTTTCACGAACACAGATACCTAAAGAATTTCAAAAATCGTCTGGTATGTTTCCATAACTTGACTCAAACATTATTTACACCAATTTTAGAGTTAATCAAGCCCCCAATAAAATCCTCCGCTATAAAATTAACTTTTCACCCCTTAGGGGTAGATTTTTGGAAAACCCTAATACACGTTAGTCTTAATTTTTGGTCTCAAGTATAAAAACTGAGTTTTGAGTTAATCGGACCGCGTGTTAAAGTTCCTCCATACAAACTTTGACACCCGCAATCCCTCCTTAGGGGGTAGTTTAGGAAAACTAAAAATTATAAACTTTATAATTTACTTAGATGAATATTCGTGCTAAGTTTCAAGTCTATTAACTCAAGGGATAGGATTTTTCATACAAATTTTCATCCCCTGTTTTACCCCCTTAGGGATGGAATTTCCAAAAATCCTTCCTTAGTGGATGTTTACACTATATAAGGTATCTATGTGCAAAATTTCAAGTTTCTAGGTCCATTGGTTTGGGCTGTGCGTTGGTATATTAGTCAGTGACTCAGTCAGGACTTTGATTTTTTTATATATATAGATTTACCATGTTATTTTAAGACCACAGACTTCTTATAGGTTTCCTGTAATCTACAGGTATAGAACTATTTTTTACATTTTTTTCAAAATTTTAGGCTCAGTAGTTTCGGAGATAAGGGGGGGGGAATGGTCAATTTTCGTCGATTTTCTTAAATAACTTTAAAACAATAGATTTTAAAATTATAAAAAAAATATATTTGGGACCCTCATAGTAAGCCCTTTCATTTGATATGTCACTCGGTACAGTTTACAAAACTTTTTTTTTTAATTTTCTTATTTCCCCCCTAAAAGTGACTCTCATAATCAAAATTCATATATTTACTTTAGCTGTACGTGTTTGGGTCACAGAAATCCATTTGTGTACCAAATTTTAACTTAATCGGTCCATTAGATTCGGAGCAAATTGGCTGTGACAGACGGACAGACGGACAGACAGACAGACAGACAGACAGACACACGAGTGATCCTATAAGGGTTCCGTTTTTTCCTTTTGAGGTACGGAACCCTAAAAATTGTGATAGCTCGGCTAATATGCATGATATAGATATAAGTTATAGCCTATAGCACTCAGGAATAATGTAGCTTTCTACCAGTGAAAAAATTTTTAGAATTGGATCATTGGTTCCGGAGATTACCCCCTACATACAAACTTACATACAAATTTTACCTCTTTATAATATTAGTATAGAAGTATAGATAAAGTCATGAACTAAAAAAAAAAACTTTTTTTAATGATGTCGTGTTGAGTATCAAAAGAAAGGTCTTAATTAACACATTTCAAAAATATATATATTGTTAGCTATTGCACGCGGCTTTGCTTGCATGCACCCGATAATTGGGAATAATTTCAAAAATCACGCCTCAGATGTGAGCTCTTTAAACCTACCCAAAATGCATATAGAATAATTATTCTTCTTTAAAAATGTAAATTGACTCTTATCTAGCCAAAACGAAATTATAACGCCAAAATAATTTAAATAAAAAGTAAGTTTAAAAACCCGACTACTGAAAAATCATGCTCTAAAAAGTATGAAACAAGAAAATATTCTCATCTGAAATTAGAAAAAGACAGACAAATTAAAAATCCGGAGTCCCACGTAATCTGTTCGATTTATGCCCCTAACATGACGGAACCCTTATAGGATCCCTTCGTTGTCCGTCTGTCTGTCTGTCTGTCAAGACCCTTTTTCTCAGGAACGCGTGGAGGTACAAGTTGAAATTAATATCAAATAAGTACGTAAGTCTATGGTCCCTTCGAGTTGTAAAAAAATACAGTATCTAAGTCAACGCAATAAAAAAATAGGGCCATTTATGCGACATATTTTGATACTCGCAAGTAAATCAAAACCTATAGGGTACTTCCCGTTGACCTAGAATCATGAAATTTGGCAAGAAGCGAGGTCTTACAGCACAAGTAATAGAAAAAGTCCTAAAATTATTAATTTATAGTATTATCACATAAAAAATATTTTCCAGTATGTCATCTGTCAAAGCCCTTTTTCTCAGGAACGCGTGGAGGTATCAACATGAAATTAATAACAAATACGTAAATCTATGATCCCTTAGAGCTCTAAAAAAACCAAGCTTCTAAATCAACGCAATAAAAAATACGGCCATTTATGCGACATATTGATACTCGCAAGTAAATCAAAACCTATAGGGTACTTCCCGTTGGCCTAGAATCATGTTTGGCAAGAAGCAAGGTATTATAGCACAAGTAAAGGAAAAAGTTCGAAAATTAATTATTTGTAGTTTTATCACATAAAGTAGTATTAATTTTTTTTTTTCTGGCAAAATGTACCTACTGTATAGGTACACCTCTGCCCAACCCTTCGAGGAAACAAGGCGTGATGTTATGTTTAAGAACATGTTTTTCAACTCAATGTTAAGTTTGTCTTTGTGATAAATTCTTTTCAACTACGGAACCCTTATTGTGCGTGGTCCGACACGCACTTGGCCGGTTTTTTAACCGACTTCAAAAAGGAGGAGGATCTCAATTCGTCGGAACCTTTTTTTTTTATTTTTTTTTTATGTATGTTCCCCGATTACTCGAAAATGGCTGGACCGATTTGGATTTTTCTTTTTTTGTTCGAAAGGGTATACTTCCCAAGTGGTCCCATGATCATCAAGTCGGGATCTGATCATGGAATCCCATGGAAATCGAGGGAAACCCTCAAATTTTATGGGCACACTTATATCGATTTCGGTATTTTTTATAGTAACTCGTGCATTTGCTCTCGGAAAGTACCATTTGGTGAACTGGAACTGATGATGGAAATACTCAATTATATCTAAGTATATCACAGGTTGCGATTCGATTACTTATGCTCGTCAAAATGCATAATGGTGATGGTGACTTCACCATGAGCTCCAGATCTCCTGGTTCTTACTAGGAGAACTCCTCAAAAATTAACGTCCCTGCATCGGGAAAAGCAATATTTTGTAAAACGTGATGAGCAGTTGACATTGGGTTATTGTAACTTAGATAAATTACAAACTGACCCACTGAAAAGTGAAAAATAAAAACTTTTTTACAAAAAACAAAACCGACTTCCAAAAAAAACACTACAAAGTGAAAAATAACTTTAATTTCGGAAGTCGGGGGCAAAAACCTAAAATACGATCTGTAAAGACACCGACTTCCGAAATTAAAGTTATTTTTCACTTTGTAGTGTTTTTTTTGGAAGTCGGTTTTGTTTTTTGTAAAAAAGTTTTTTGTGTCTATGATACTTTGTTGGTCGAAATAAAAGTTTTTTATTTTTATTTATTTTATAGACAAAGAAAATTGGAGTGAGCGTTAGCGTCACAAATTCACTTTGTCTCTCTCGTACTTTTTGGTCTGTATTCACTGCACAACTGAATACGGAACGCTCAGTCTGAATACGGAACGCCGAGTCAGAGAATGCTCTAATGGTTGCTACTTACAGTGTATTCGTTTTTTAAAAAACTTTTACTTTAACCTTCGCCGTGAGGTAATTTAAAAATACTTATTAGTTCTTAGATATAAAATGTACCGTACACAAGTTTTACCATAGCCTAGGAGTCAATCATACTAAAATTTTAAGCACATTTTTTTACGTTTGTTACTTTTCTTTGCCGCTTCTACTTCTTTAATTTTCTCATTAGATAAAATGTCACATCCCTTCAAATTCAGCCCAATAATTCCCAAAAGATTGATAGCTCTAACAAGACGATAACCGACCACCTCCAACAGACAGTGCGGTCAGATGATAACAAAAGTTGAAATGCCTCACCCGTCCCAACTACCTACTCCATCTCTTCATCCTCATCAAACTTGTCGAACATTTGCCAACACTCCTAAACTTTGACAAAAATTCACAACACTAAAGCAACGAGTTCACTGGAGACTAATTTCGTGGTTCCTTTTAAACTAGGAACGAATTTATTTCAAGTGGAATGAAATTAGAGCTTTTGGAATGTTGTACAAAACTCAGCGTACAAATAGTATCAGCCTTTCTCTTCGAGAGCAATCAATAGTGACATAGTCTTTAATAAGTGAGTGGTAGGTGGCAGGGACATCCACGCGCAACCATGGATTCAGTAGGTAATTTTTTTTTGTAGGTAGGTAAATTTTTCGTCAGTTAGTTTAAAAAAAACTGACGAAAAATTTCAACGTAGGTGGGTTCAGAAACATGTACCTACTGAATCCATGGTTGCGCGTGGATGTCCCTGCCACCCTATATAATTATAAGCCTTGCAGATTTGGTTCACTGTACCACTCATTTATTAAAGACTATGTCTAACTGTCTAACTGGAGCGGAGACCGCGTATCGGTAAGCGTAGTGTGGGGCCCCCCAGCTAGATGGACCGACGACCTGAAGAAAGTGGCTGGGACAGACTGGATGCGGAAGGCGGAGGACAGGCTGTTGTGGCGCAGACTGGGACAGGCCTATGTCCAGCAGTGGACTGCGATAGGCTAAGTTGATTGGTTGATTGATTGATTTTAAGGCCCTGGTTCCAAGCTTGGTTTAGGTTGATGTGTAAGTGAAATGGCGTTATGGCTGTCTAGTTTGACGCACGAGATAGAAGATTCTCATGCGCACCGGAATTATGTCGTAAAAGTGCAAATAAAATCGCATAAAATTAGAAATTAACTATTTAATAAAAAGTAATCCATCACTGGATGCAGTTTGGAATTTGACAATTCATGGTATATTTTTAATGATAATTATAATTGCTAATGAAGGGATAAACAGCTTTTAAAGATTATTAGGAGGTATGCTTAAAGATTTTTTTGGTGCATTAATATGTTTAATTATGTTTTGGCTTCCATCACTGTATGCGAAAAGGACTTGAAAATATCATATTTTTTTACATGTTAAAATTATTTACGGTTTATGAGATACACAGCTTTAAAAAACCACATTTTTGATCGTTTTCAGGAAATCTGCGCCTTAAAAAAAAATTGTTGTTCCTTACATTTTGACGGCGTAGGTACGAGTATTCCACTTTGCTATACCTAAAACATCTGACTTTTTTTTTTGGTAACCGAAGAAAAATTCTACGCTGTAGGTATAGATATTAGTAAATCATTTAATTTTAAAATTCACAATCATCTCGATTTCAAATAAAGTTACATAATAAAATTGATACAAAAAAAAACACGTGGGAAAATACCGTGAACAATTGCGTTAAGAGGAAAATATATCAAGCCTGAAGACCTCGTCTAAATGAACTATAATTGAGATAAATGGTCCTTTAACCATGTAGGTGAGTACTTAAGCCTTGGATTATTTAGTAGTGGCAAACCCTTTCAGCAATGTGAGACGGAATGAAATGATATACTTAGAAACATGCTTCGTAGTTTGGAAGTAGATAACTAACTTGAATATTCTAAGTATAAGTATGTTTTTCCTAAAAACAAGTTTCGGACAAAACAAAAACTATTTTCGGACTTAACTGGAACCCATTATGATAAGCATCGGAAACTTGTAAGCAAAATATCAAGATTTAATAAATATTATTATATTATTATAATTATTATTGCCGTCCTGCCGAAACTTATGCCATTGTGCTAACTTCCTCTTGAATTTGTACTTAATACTCTTTAAGATTACCAACCAGACCAATTCAAGCAAATCTTTTGTTCACTTATACGACTATGCGTCTCATCTATCGGTCTACACATGTCAGATTAGTAAACTACTAGTAAGTTTAAGGAGAACCTCGTTCTTCGTTCTTCGAATTTTAGATGTCGGTAAAATTGACATGACCATCATCATCATCATCATCATCCTCATCATCATCATCATCATCATGATCATCATCATCATCATTGATTATTATTGATTGATGATTGGTTGATTTGTTGGTGACTGTAGTACTGGCTAGTCACCTGCCAGTACAATTTAGTAGAGCCATTGTAAAAAGAAAGAGAAAGAGTTACCTACCAGAAAGAAGAATGGCATTTCTGATGTCGCTTAATTTCAGAGACGCAATATCAAAACGAATTATTTGCAACATCTAAACGCAGAACCTGGAACGCAATGGAGTTACCCTATCCTTGTATGGGGTACAACGTCCACTAACACACACTAACCCTTGGTTCGTGGTGGATTATGAGTGAGGAGACTTGAGTGCTGGCAGTAGGACAATTTAAAAACTGATTATAAAATGTAAGCACAATAAACAACTAGGTACGCTTTGCAAAAGTATTGACAATCTTAATTAGAATAAATGAATAATCCGTTGGACATCATTTCTAGCCCACAGGAAGAAAATCTGGAATTTCCTTTACCCATAGAACCCAGTCTAAGTTCACTCGGGTTCAAACACACTCTTCGTAGCCTTAAGCCTATATAGTTAAAGTTCGTTAAAATAAACCAGGAGTACGTAATTATGAAGGCTTTCAGCGTAAGGAATAAATATAACATGGAAGTTGGCACCAGCCTACCCGTCTACTCACATTATCGGAATAACGTACTACCGCAAATGGAGGGTAATGTCTGACTATTTAGTTATCTCGGGTTTGACTGGTACAGTTTGAGAAATATTAACAGCAGGCGCAAAATGTTTTGTTGTTTTGTTTTAGATGGCAGACCACTTTAAACCAAAAGAAGATAAGACGGGAAGAAAGACCAAAGAAACGATGGATGGACTGTGTGAAAGATGGTATGGATAGAAAGGCGGTAACGAGATGACGACTAATAGAGAAGGATAAACTGAAAGACCCAAAATAAATTGGGATAAGGACAGGAAAATGATGATGGCAGATCACTTTAACCTGCATGAGAAAGAACAAATAAACTTTTATAAGGAAAACAAGTAGCCGACGAGACAAAACTAGAAATGAGGAAGGCTGTGAAAGAACAGAGGTCACTGAAATATTTCTATCATATAATAAGGAAAGTTGAAGTGGCAATGGGCAAGATAAACAGTGTTGTAATAAAAAGGGATAATGACGACAGCAAACTGGAATCCGAAGACGATGGACAATCGGCCTTGGCATGGATAGAAATAAATATTGTTATCTATAGACATCTTTGAGAGAAGCCTATATCTAGCAGTGGACGATCTCGATATTGACTTATATATGTATGAAGACTTGAAATACCATTAAAAAGTAGGACCTATAACACCTGACCTATATAACCTTTGATGAGGACTCTGAAGAAATACCACCACCACACACAAACACTAATTGCGTGAATCGGAAGAGATTTTGAATATAAATCCAAACTGAAAAAGAAAAACAAAAGTAGGCTGCACTTTGACGGTAAAATATAACATAGAGAAAGTGAGAACGAACCAAGCTTTTAAATTAAAAAAAAAAGAATATAAAGAAAAACAGCAAATCCTCTTATCTGTAGCTCACAATTTTAACATTGTTAATTGAGAGATATTGAAAAATAACAGCCAACATTTTAACCGAAAAAAGGAAAATGGTTATTCCTGTGTAAAATTCTCCGTTCATTTATGAAGGAAATTAAATAAAAAACATGGATATGCAACAAAAACTGAAAACAGTATGCTTTTATGGTTTGGTCATGTTGAGAGAATGAATGAAAGGCGACTAACAAAAGGTATTTACAAAGCAATGTGAGTGGAAACACCGGGAGGAGACGCCTTAGGCAGGCATAAAGTGACCTTATTGGTGATGTTCTTCAGAAAGGTCATGTACGTGTACTCGCAACTCGTGTGTGACCAGATGTATGAAAGTAAACGAAGCAAAAGGAGTATTTAGGGATCCTAGGGTGGCGTTCTGTAGTTCCTGCCTACCCCCATGGGAAGCAGGCGTGTGTTTATGTATGTGGGTAAAAATCGGTCCAGCCGTTATTATACCACGTTTTATGCGTGTTTTTTTTTAAGTATCCTATGTCCGACTCCTGCTTCTAAGGGATTATGTTGAACTAAAAATGTGCCTGTAGCGCTTGAGAAGATTTCACTTTCTGGGGTGAAAAGTAATCTCTTGATTGTACCCAAGGACCAAAAGATAAAAACCTATAGTTTTGTCGGTATATCTCTCTCCATTGAACCAGCTTTTCCGAAATAAAAAGTAGTCTAGTCCTGCTAAATTAACTGCTGATCGAAATCATCGCAAGTGATTTAAAACTGTAGCTCGCATTTATGATAATAACTAGCTTTTGTCCGCGGCTTCGCCCGCGTTGAAGTCGGAAATTATCACACGGGAACGTACTACCGGGGATAAAAAGTATCCTTTGTCCTAAGCCAGGTCTACCCATGTGCGAAATTTCATCCAAATTCATATAACCGTTTTATCGTGAAAGCGTAACAAACTCACTTTCGCATTTTATAATATTAAAGTTAGGATTAGTAACTTTCACAAAATAAGCCTTCAGCAACTTTCAGCCATAAACCAGAAAGTTCTAAAGACCTTGTTATTCTGGAAGAGTATTTTGGTAGGAGATGCCATGACCTAGTCGCCTCTGAATTTCCGGGGCATAACCTTGAGGTTTCCTAAAATAGCACTGACTGGAAGTTGTGACAGATGGTATGATTTGATATCCAATGAAGGCCAATTTGTCAAATTCAGTGATTTATCTTTGAATGTCATGAAAAACGAAACCTAGGAATCGAAAGTAGAGAAAAATTTCGCAAAACAAGTTTTTTTATGAAAGCTATTTGATGTGAATATAATTGTTTTTTTTATTTTTTTTTGGAAATTCTTGCTACTGATTTCTTTTGGTTCTAAAAGAAATACAATCTTAACTAAGAATTGGAGTACTTATTTGTATGTAACCTTTTCGGTATTATTATTACTAGCTCATAATAATTTTAAAATTAAATTCTGTTTTTTTAAAATAACTCATCAATTCATCATCATTTGCCTAGCTTTTTTTAAAAAAAAAATACCTATTTAAATAACCTTTTTAACATTATTCGGACTTAGAAATGATTATCGAAAAACATATAACCTATACTATTCCCATAGACTTATAAAAAAAGATGGACTCCGCGCTGCGCATATCGAAAGTGAAGCACAGTAAGTATGCCGGGACCGTTTGTACAAACACGCCTCGCGCACACATTTACATCATAGTATGCCGACCGGCCGCCATTACGTGACACGAGCGACGGCGTCTTTGCAGGTACTCAAATCACGCACACATAGATCTGTAGGGTGCTTCACTTTCGATATGCGTGGCGCGGAGTCCATCTTTTTTTATAAGTCTATGACTATTCCGTATACATTCCTAACCCTTCCGATTTCGCCTTCCTCTAATTAAAGCCTCCGCGCCGATATTAATTAGCTGATCAATTTTGACAAGGCCAAGTTATTGCGTGCCTAACTTGAGATTGGATCTCAGTATCTCAGCCCACCTGTATATCAGACTCAAGTTCTAGGAAACCCAACTAGTGGTATTAGTTTATAATTATGTGAAGTGATGTTTTATTAAAAGATACCATAACATAAGTTGAAAATCACACCGTCTAAAGTCTAAACAGTGTTTAGACTATTCAAGTCATTTGTTGCTTATATTTTATTGTGTGCCACAGGCAAGAAACTTGCTTGCATCGTGTAAATGTGGCTTTACTTCTGTAAATACAGTGTTCGGTTATACTTTATCTGAAACATTGCAGTCTTGGCTCCACAAGCTTTGAATTCTACCACACTGGTATATTTCCCATAGCATCGTTATGTAGGCCCAATTTTCTACTTACCTACCTTATGTCTTCTGTGGTAAAGCACACATCGAAATCTTTGGCCGAGATCTATAAACGTTACTAAGCGCGTGCTTTGACAAATAGACATGTTCCCGTCTCTGTCTTGTACTTTGTAGTTTGTTTGACAGTTGTGCAAGCTAAATAATTTAATAGATCTCGGCCATAAAGATGGGCTTCTTACGTACAAAAGTACCTTCAATACTCACTGAAAATGTTACTATACTTGAACTAATTTGCGTGTTTATAATTATGGTTAAGATGTTTAAAAAAATTACTTTAAAAACTTTTAATATGGGACCAATTTGAAAGGCTTTGTCCCATAGTAAAAGTTGTTTGTTATCATGAGTTCAATCATGTGTTTAAGTATCGGTCACTAATTATCAGTTGCCTTATATAAATATGTAGATGATATATATACTCTCATTTATTTCGGATCACACTTAAAAATACACACAATCCAACTAAGTCACGTAGGTAATCTAACTAAGTGACGTAACTGATTCGAAGAAAATTTTACAGGGCCAACTATTTTTCTTTTTTCTTTTGTAAACTGTAGATATATATCGGTCTCGATTTTTGCATTATCATGGGTACCGTAAGGCATAGGTACAGATACACCGATTAGACAGATCGATTCGACTTGGAAAATGTATCAAATTACTATAGTTAAGTCGGCTATCGGCTTAGTCCAAAATGTCAGATACGTCAGTTAAATTAGCGACGACGGTATTATGTGCACTGGATTTCTGTTCATCTAAGCGAGAACAAAAAAATTACGTTAGGACTATTGTTTTGAAGACTATGGGTATCTACCTATACATACCTCTATGTTTAATTTTATGTGGGTATTTCCTGCAATAAAACACTATTTATTTATTTTAAAACTTAAAAACTAACCTAACAACAACTAATAGTTACCTGGCTCAACACAATGTTGTTGTTTATTTATAAAAGGTACGCCCACGAAAAGACTCGAGTTCGTTCGAAAAATTTTCAACCGGAAACAAAAACAATTTTAATTTGTTCACCTAACTATGAACGAGAGCTAAAAGTTGAATTTTAATAGGTTGGTACTTCACAGAAGTGACTGTACATACACACATTAAGGCTTGTCCGCCGTAAAAAGCGCGGTCACTCTCGGACTGCATAGAAAAGAAAGAGAAACGCGATGACACAACGCTTGCAAAATATGAAGTAATTACCGATTTACAAAAAATCTAGGGATTGTACTAAAAAAGTAATCACATTACTTATTATTTTTTAAAGAACTGTATAAATTTATGAACATTTTTAATGAAAACTGTAGGAGTAATATGGTAAAAACTCGAAAAAATAGACAGAAATAGACCTGGGTTTAGCCTTTTTTTTCTTTAGTTCTACAAACTAAAATAGATTTCAGGACACATGAAATCACTTCTTATGTACCTATTCTAGATTATTGTGTATTTTTTTCTTACTGTAAAAAATATTTTACAGAGGACAAGCCTTAAAACCATACGATATTAATTAAGCAAAACAGCGCAACATATATAGTATTTTCTTGTTATCGCTGAGTAGTTACTGTACCTAATAATATCTACATTTTTTTGCGAATTTTAGCTTTAGGAAGTCAGTCACACGAACTTAATTGCATTGGAAAATAATGTTACTGGCTTTTAGAACTTCGCATAATTCGTCAAAAAGTAGGGAACAGCTAATTTTTTTTTCAAGATTGTGACGTTGCGCAGTTCACAAGAAAAACGCAGTCACACAGACAGACAAGAAAAATGAAACATGGTTTTTTAAAAAAAAATACTGCATTGACTTTCACTATATATCAGAAAAGCCCAATTTTCACATCTTAAAGTCATTAAATCATTAAATGCTTATCTTATTCAAAAAATAGATTGACTTAGGTCGTTTCTCAAATTTGTAATTCCGAAGTATAACCTACACATTCAGGTTTCGCCCAATCAGGTTTGCGAAACAGGCTGCGTAGAGGTGCTAACGATATAATTAGTCACACGTAGGTATGCCAGCATGTTTAAGAGCAGGTTTGTGAGCCAATCTGGATGTGAAGATCAAGAACACTAGATAATGACAAAAGAGTTGAGCGAACCCTGATGGCAGACACTATACCACGGAGCACTATATATACAGGATATATCAGAAAGGTATGGTCAAACTTAATGGTGTGGTACAGACCATCAAACTGACAACTTTCTCCACGGGACCAACATCGTAATCAAGAAAAAAAATATCAGCCGTCCCATATATTTCGGCCGAGTAGATATTGAAGTTTTGGACGGGACAGCTGATTTTTTTTTTTTCTTAAATAAGCACACCATTCTGATACACCCTGTAAATGGCAATTCACTCTTAGCTCGCTAACTAAATTAATGGGGTAGTACCAGTTGTGTGAGTCGCTGCATGAGATCTTAAGGTAAAGTGGGTCCCTAGAAGATGTTTTGACGCATTTCGGCTGCACGCAAAATTAAAATTATTTTTGTCCACAAAATCTACAAAGCTTTATTTTTTTCATGATTAAGTATAAAAATTTAAGATTTTCTTTAGTAAATTTTTTGAGGGCCAAAACACGACTGACACAATTTACCTCGAAATTGCAAAGTTTCCTCAAAATTAGCATTTTTATACGTCAATTATGAGAAAAAACTGTTTTATTCGATTGTAATTAAAGCAATTTCATTAAAATTTCGTCTACACGTTCACCATTATAGACATTAGGGGATTATGGGTTTATTTTAATGTAACAGAGCATTAGAAGTTTAAAAAGAAATATTTATAAAAAGCGTGACACAAAATTGCACACGGGCCGGCCACACGATACCTCGTTACGATAACATTTCGCCTTAACAAAAAAGGTATGGAAGTAATTTAAATAAGGATTGTTAAAGGAATGAAGATAAACTGTAGCCGGGCATCAATCACCGTATTCTAAGCATAGTCTCCCGTAGACACCTGGAATCCAGTAAGCGTCACTGAAATAATGGGTTATAAACATCCGTGAACTGCAGTGCAGTGAAGGAAATCCTTCAGTCTGCAGCAAAAATGATAGAAATCTCTCATCTTCATACTTTCGCAGGTCTGCTGGAAGAAATTTCATAAGAAATAAACAGTACCTTTTTGTACTTAATACTTATAATGACGTATCTGTATCTATTTTATTGTGTGTACTTACATAAATAATAAAATAAATAAACACACACTCTGAAAACAATTGAATGAATGGGTTTTTTTAGCAGTGTCTTTTAATACTGAGATTGTTGTTAAAAAAATAAGATGAATATGGTTAGATACTACATGTATGACGCAGTAAGGTTCATCATCTAGTTACGACAATCATTTCATACGGCATTTAACATAGCCAGCATAGGAAACAAAGCTTACCTACTACGAAAGTTCTTGAAAAGACGGCCAAGCTACAAAAAGCCATGTACCGGAAAACGTTTAGCCACGCAAGTCTCAACCCAGGAAGGGTTGAACGACTGTGGAAAGTATGGCCACAGAATATATAGGAACAGAAGGCCGTAGGGGGCTGACTGAAATCTTATAAGTATCTCAAGTCTCTAGTTTTTAAAACTTTTCTGCTACTATGAATTCCATGTACGATTTGAGAGTATACAAACGATCCTAAATTGGAAAATTTTGACAAGACGTCATACGTACCGAGGGTAAAGCACTCTCACACAGCGTGAAGCGTTGTGAGGCGTAAAAAAAACAAAAGCATTGTAAAAAAAATAAGAGTGATACAATATGATTGGTCTGATCGCAAACAGAAGCACCACAGCAAGCGAAAACTTCTGTTTGCGATATTATTATTTTTTATTTTTTTAGTGTGCAATAAAAAGAATATCTCTACATATTCAATCTTCTTAGAATGTCAGTCACAAATGTTGTACGTGTTGTGTGCGTGCGAGTTTGCTTGCTATACGGAGATGACTTTCTGTACCTATCTATTCTGTGTCCCTTTTCTAACGACTGTGGAAAGTATTAGCTCCACTACGCTTGCACCCCAGAGATGCTCGTAAACGGGTTTCCTATGGAAAATGCTGTTAGTTTAATATTGTGAGAGATAAGGTTTGTACCTGTAAAGTTTTGAACTTATTTGTTTTTGATATTGAAATATAAAAGGAAATCTTTAGTGATAATTGTAGCCACAGTATCTAAATATTGTGGCTACAATTATATTTCTCTGTGATTCACTGACCATTTTTACTGACCACTGAAAATTTAAGTGCATTATTTATATAGGTATCGTAAGTAATATTAAAAATGCGAAAGTGAGTTTGTTTGTTTACTTATTTGTTACGCTTTCACGCTAAAACGGCTGAACGGATTTGAATGAAATTTGGCACATGGGCACCATGACCTGGATTAGGACATACGATACTTTTACCCCGGTAGTACGTTCCCGTGGGATAATTTCAGACCTCCACGCGGGCGAAACCGCGGGCATGAGCTAGTAGGTTATAATTTACATAAAGACAATGCCCACCAATTGGTTAACTTTTCCTATAATAATTATGTGACGAATAACAACATATTGCATAACATATATAGCGTCCATATTGGCAAACGTAAATTAATAAAAATCAAAGGGTCATAAATTCTAATAATCTATCTAGCCTGCGATAGTGATATTATTAGAATTAGATAATAACTAATAACATAGGCCGCCTAACAAGACCGTAATCAGACTTATCAGCTTACTAGCAGTGCCCCACGGTTTCACCCACCTTTATTTTTCCTTTTTGCTCGGTTCCTAAGGTACCGTGTTGTTGTATGTTTACGTTTCTCAAGAATAGAATTAGGCTATCAAATGCAAAAATATTTTTTCAAATCCGACTGATAAGTAGTTCCTGAGATTAGCGAAACGATTCAAACAAATCAATCTGCCTAGCCTTTTCCCAACTATGTTGGGGTCGGCTTCCAGTCTAACCGGATGCATCTGAATACCAGTATTTTACATGGAGCGACTGCCTATCTGACCTCCACAACCCAGTTACTGGGTAATACCCCTTGGTAAGACTGGTTGTCAGACTTTTGGGCTTCTGACGACCCGTAACGACTGTCAAAGATCCACGAATAACAGCCGGGACCAACGGCTTAACGTGCTTTCCGAGACACGGAGGAATCTCGGTATCTAAAGATGGTCACCCATCCACTGACCAACCCCGGCAAGCGTAGCTTAACCTGACGGATCGACCCGTGCGGCTGTTATTACTTAGCCACAAGCTCCACGAGCTCCGAAACGATTTAAACAAACAAACAAAAAAAGGAAACAAACTCTTCACCTTTTTTATTAGTATAGATAATTAAGTATAGGTAAACAGAGGGCCTAGACAAAATAACATTCTACTAGCCATGACGCTAGTAGAAAAGCCAAAAAACCTTACAAATGTATGAAGTTGACATAAGGTATCGAAATGTTACGTGATCATATCAATTTACTTTATATAGTGTATTATCTATGATATCAATGCCACTTTGAAGCTGTACTTAGCGATTTTAGAAATGGAATCGCTCCGAAGCGAATGCCATTTTTTATGCCAGGCTTTCTGGAGTGCAATAAAAGGTGCCATTTAATAAATAAAGCGGGCATAAAATACGTGCATTCACCACATTAAGGAGTGTCAAAGCAAAAAAAAAGTTGTGGAAAAAAAATGAAGTCGCGCGTAAAAGCAGGTTGGTTACCTACGTGACCTGCTTGGCTCCTAGGGAATGTGAAAGTTTTTATTTTTTTATTCCAGTTCCTTTGGCTTTGCGTAGGGTATAGTAGGTATAGGTACTTAGAGTTCTAGCGTGTTGCTAGTACTTTTAAAGTGCGGGAATAATCAGTGTGTGGACTCAAGATTTATTTAAAAATAAAATGCTTTTGCACAGGATTTTTTTTTTAAATAAATCTCGAGTCCACGAGTAACTTTGATAAAATATATTTTTCTTCAAAACAGATTGTATTTTTGATTGCGTTCAAGAAATTAAAATAAAATTGTTTGGGAAAAAATTGGTATAAAGAAGAGAACACTTTGTAAACCAATATTTATAAAACACTTTTAGCTCTGTACCTACACAATACATCCTTCACATATACTAAAACACAGTACAGTCAGCCTGAAAAAGATGAATACATCGACCAAATAATTCATTTCATTGCCTACAATTTGTGTGCCATAATTCTGTATCAATCAATGTGTTGCTACAATGTTCAGAAATTAGGTAATTTACTGTCTAACAAAATACATACATACATAAACTCATGCCTTCTTTTCATAGGCGTAGGCAGAAATTACAGAACACCACTTGCTACGATCCTTGCATACTTTTTTTGCCTCGTTTACGTTCATACATATGGTCATACACGCACGCCGGTTGCTAGTAGTACGCACCTGATCGTACAAACCCACCACACCCAGACACCCTACCCTACCCTGACATAATAAAATATTTACATACCTAATATACTAAGTACTTATACTAAAAAAGTAATAATAGTAATTTAGGGATCGGTACACATAAAAAAGGAGAGGAAGAAAACCTATGCCATCCGCAGCTAAAATTAAGAACCCAATGACGTGTTTTATGTTTTATCTACACCCATGCTATAAATCCTCTATAAAAGTTTCTGAAACAGTTAGCTTATTGCCAACACTAAAACAGCCAGTGTCATAGTAACCATGGTAACCATAATAGCATCCAAACGGGTGTTTTAATGTTGTACTGAATTTCATAATTTAAAAAATAACTTATTCTAATTCACGTCGTATACTATGACGCCGGCCGCCATGTTCGATACGAGTATTAGTATTGCAAAAAACTGTTTCAGAACGTTTTATAGAGGATTGATAACATGGATGTAGATAAAGTCTTGTATGCAACTGTAAATAATTAGGTATTAAAACACTCATGTGATACTATTATCACACTCGGCTTCGCCTAGTGTGATAAACCCACATTCGTGTTTTAATACCCCTTAATAAACGTCAGTTGCATAAATAACTATTGTGGCTACACATTGATACAATATAAAGGAACAAAGATACTAGTAGACAATTAAATAAATTCTTGTCGACGAAGCCATCTTTTTGACGCGGACTGTACCATAGAACACCAACAGCTCAAATATACACGTTATTTACAAAGGTGAACGCCCCGACAGCTTACACAATACATATTAAATTCTGCATATTGACAAGGTATAAAGAACGAACAACACAAAATAACTGTACATTAAGGTAGCGGTTTTTAAGGTTCCGTACCTCAAAAGAAAAAAACGGAAGCCTTATAGGATTACTCGTGTGTCTGTCTGCCTGTCTGTATGTCTGTCCGTCTGTCACAGCCAATTTGCTCCGTATCTAATGGACCGATTCAGTTGAAAAAAAAACACATACGGCTAAAGTAAATAAATGAGTTTTGAATATGGCGGTCACTTTTAGGGGGCAAATAATAAAATTTAAAAAAAAAAGTTTTGCAAACTGTACCGTGTGACATATCAAATGAAAGGACTATGAGGATCTCAAAAATATATTTTTTTTAATTTTAAAATAAATCTTTTTAAGTTATTTAAGAGAATAGACGAAAATTTACCTCCCTTATCTTCGAAACTACTGAGCCAAAAATTTTGAAAAAAATAAAAAAATAGTTCTATACCTGTAAATTACAGGAAAACCTATATGAAGTTTGTGGTTATTACATAACATGGTAAATCTCTCAATATTGTGAGTGCAAACTTACATTTACTGTTGGAATGTATGGCAGCACAATGAGAACATGTTTTTCAACTATAATTTTAAGTTTGTTCTTGGGATAATTTCATCCCAACTACGGAACCCTTCATTGTGCGTAGTCTGACACGCACTTGGCCGGTTTTCTTTAGGGTTACCCTATTACTAAGGCTGCACTACTACTAAGGCCCCGCTGTCCGGCCGTCCGTCTGTCACAGGGCTGAATCTTTGGAAACGTAATTTGAAATGTCCACTACTATTATGGCCACTATAACAACAAATAATAAAAATAAAGAAAAGTTACAAATTAAGTACCACCAAGAAATGTGTTTTTAATAAAATATGTAGAGTTAAATTTAATATAATATTGTATGGTGGTACAGAACCCTTCGTGTGCGAGTCCGACACGAACTTGGCCGCTTTATAAAAAACCAGTAATATTTCCTTGAGCGAACACATAATAACGTGTCCTGTAGATATTCTTCGAGAATACTTCGGAGAACATAAATCTATTATTTATATCGGAACAAAATCTAACTTTGGCTAGCTTTTACTATTCTGAGAAAAAGACTTCGCTTTGTTAGCATATATATAGGTCACAAGAAATGTTAATCTAGTTTAGAAGTTAGTTTTATTTGGTTCAGCTCTTTTATTCTGCGTCATCAATGAATGAAGAATGTAAGAATACCTATTTCAAATTAACTACATTTTATGGGGGATCCGCAATAGTAGCCGCGAAATTCAAACTTTCTTATGTTTTTTTCAATTAGTCAACCAATGGGACCATATGGTAGATTACAGCCACTCCCTCTCGAAGAGAGAAGGTCTGTTTCCCAGCATTGGGAAAACTTTATAGGCTGATTATGCATTTATTATGCATCCTAGACAGAGATTTTCGACCTATAAGTAAGTTATATTTTATCCGAAGGTCCTACTAGGAACAAATAACCTAGGACCGGTAAGAACCCTGTCCATTACGACAACTATTTGTAAAATAATAAATAGAACAGCTCTCCTGTGATGAGAAAGGAAAGCCTTCATTAAGGCTCTACAGACAGAGTCGACATCGCGTCGCGACGTGTCGCGTAGCGGTTTTGCGACGCGATAATATCGCAATATCGCTCGCGACATCGCCTCTGTCTGTAAGAGCCTTTAACAATTTCAAACAAACGCACCTCTTCAGAAAAATTCCGAATAGAAATGACAATAAAATAAAGAATATTATTAGAGTACTAACTTTTTACTATTTGTTTGGGGCTGGTGTAGGCGGTCAATAACAAAAATAACCAACATAAAGAAAACTGAATGTCTCACGTTTAGACTAAGATTTCTGTCTCCATAACTTCTCAGGAAATATATTTCTGACATTCTTTGAAATACGCAGTAAACGCTCATAATTAGAAAATAATCATCATCTGCCTAGCCTTTTCCAAATTAAGTTGACTCCAGTCGGCTTCCAGTCTAACAGGATGCAGCTGAATACCAGTATTTTACATGGAGCGACTGCCTATTTGACCTCCACAACCCAGTTACTGTGTTATACGATGCCGTCTGTTAAGACTGGTGAGGCACAGAGGGGTCTCGGTACGTAAAGATGGTCTCCCATCCACGGACCAACCGCAAAAAGCGTAGCTAACCTGATTGATGGACCCATGCGGCTGTGATTACTTAGCCACTAGCCATAAATACAAAATAATGTAAGTGTAATTACTTTGGATATAATACGTTCTAAGATCACACACGATTCCTCTAACGACATTCAAAGACCAGTTCAGAGTACACAAGCTCACGTCCCTTATAGTAAACAAATACACCGCTTTATCGGTCCCAATCTCAAAGATCGAAGGGTCTGCCAATGACCCTTTGACACCAACTCTGTTCGGCTTTCGGCCATCACCGCGTTTGTACCACCTTAAGGATAATTTATTCGCACATTGTTTGATAACGAACGGTCCGTTTCCGCAAACGTTGTCAGTGATCACAATTCACTTCGATACGTAGGACCAACGCTTGTTTGCCTTTCAACGTTTCAATACCCTTTTATACTCAACAAAAAGATCACAGTAAAGAGGTTTCCTTTTCTCGTATGAGTATCCCATTATTTTTTCAAATCCCACTTTAGATAGTTGAAATAAAAAATAAATAATAAGGCAACTGTGAACAAGCATTTCGTTAAAAGAATTTCTAACTTTGTAAATAGAATACCACCGTTATTAATGTATCGGTATGGAACTGCCAACACGTGCAACAAATTAAACTGCATGTGATACTAGTCCACAGTAGTATAGCAAAATTAGATACTAAATTAAAAACCGTAAATTAAAAAAGTGAATTTTTCAAACAAAGTAAATATCAAAATAAATTCAGTAAAAGTAAGCACTCTATTTAGATAACCGCATAAATAGCTGGCTATCTGAGGTACACCATGGTACCCAATCCATTGTTCGGCGAACATGGTTCTTTTTGTTTGCACACGTGTTCAAGGATTCAATTTCTTTGACTCATTGACCAATTCTACAGAGTGTTTAAATTTACTCAAAATTCTTTCTGACCTAATTACTAGACCGATTTCGTTCATTTTTTGTACATCATCAGCAAAGGCGATAACAAGTATGTGGTTGAATTTCTTGCACATATGCGAGTTCCATACCGTATTTAACAAAAACAGAAGCAATATCTCATCGAAATGATTTTAACCTTAATTAAAGCAAATACCAAAACCAGTTCATATACCGACAAAAAATATTTTTTGTCGGTAGGAACTTTGATCAAAACAGAATCGAAATAACAGTGCGTAGTAAAAACATGGTAATAACAAGAGGAACATCGGTTGCTACTGGTCGTAACGAGGGACGAGCCTCGCCAAATTGGCAGGGAAGGTGAACACAGGGGTGTGATACATCTGGAAGTGCCACGTCATTGGCGGAAATTTGATGCGACGCCTTATGGAAGTCAACGTTAGGAAAAGATTTAAAAAGCTTTTCGGAGCAGTTTTAATAGCATAAAGTATACGTGCAAAATAAAGTAAAATATTAACAAAAATAAGAAGTAAGCTAGACGAGAAAAAGTAATTTCAAATGAACAAAAAATTACTTAGAAATTTCTAATTAGGCTTCATGGAATCCTACCTTTCTTGTGTGCCTAAAATTTGATCAAAATATAAAATAAAATTAGCATAAGTACTTAAGCTAATGTTATTTTATATTTTGTTACTACTTGTTACAACCTAAGCCAGAATACCAAACTTGGAAAGACGAAACCTTGACAGTTTAAATTTCAAAGATATAGTCGTATAAGGAGAATTCTTGCCAGCCATGTTTAACCAAGTAAACTAAACACAATCTTACTGATTTTCTTGTGCAAGCAACCGCTACATGGACTTGCACACCGCCGACGACCAGACTAATGATTTTAATATGAGTTCCGAATACCAGAGCTCTGAAATAATAAACTAGCGGCTACTTCGGTTTTACGCCAGAGTTCGGGCTGTGGCTGAATATTTGCGGGCTCCGATTTAAATTCCGGTTCTATCGTAATTTTCTGCTCGTCAGCATAAAACCACTATTCCCCGGGTTAATACCGGAACTCTGATTTTGGTCGCTCGCTGTCACACATCTAGCGTAATGTGAACCTCGTTTTTGGCTCTACATCTTTTTGAATACTGCAATTTCAAAATAGCGAGTTGATTCAACAACAAAAACCTTTCTTCATTTTTGAAAAAGAGAAAATTCAGAGTTTAAAGCGAGTTACAGACTCACAGAAATACCTCGGTGTTCTCCCGGGCATTTCCAGTGAGTCAGAGTAATGCCTAGTGCACACAAACACGCCGAGTGGGCAAAATCAATCCACGTCGTCCCGGAGGCGAGGCCACTAAGTGCCTTAATACCCGCTGCTCAACCTCACAACCTTCGAACACAGGAACATGGAAATTGGCTCACATTCTCAGAATAACGGCCGAAAATCGGAGGTTACAAAGCCCGTTTGTGTCCATTTCGTGAAATAAAAGGGACGATATTATAATTCGGATCAGTCAAAGCAAATGCTCTAAGGTCAAAGCCATGCTCTAAATTATTTTATCTACACATATAAATCCTCTGTAAAAGTTTCTGAAACAGTTAGCTTATTGCCAACATTAAAACAGCCAGTGTCATAGTAACCATGGTAACCATAATAGCATCCAAACGGGTGCTTTAATGTTGTACTGAATTTCATAATGCAACTCGTTTTCAAAAAAAGAACATTGTAATGCACGCGCGTTTCACTACAACAGTGCCGTAATTTAAAAAAAGAACTTATTGGAATTCACGTCGTATACTATGACGCCGACCGCCATGATCGATACGAGTATTAGTATTGCAAAAAACTGTTTCAGAACCCTTTATAGAGGATTGATATCATGGATGTAGATAAAGCCTTGTATGCAACTGTACATAATTAGGTATTAAAACACTCATGTGATACTATTATCACCCTAGGTTTCGCCTCGTGTCATAAACCCACATTCGTGTTTTAGTACCCCTTATATAGGGTGACTGGTAATTAGTGACCGATACCTAAACACATGATTGTGCTCATGATAACAAACAACTTTTACTATGGGACCAAACCTGAAATCGCGAAAAAAAAATCACCTGCCCCATACATTCATGTTTGCATAACTCGTCAAAATGTAGGTAGCAGCTGATTTTTTTTTCGCGATTTCAGGTTTGGTCCCATAGTAAAAGTTGTTTGTTATCATGAGCACTATCATGTGTTTAGGTATTGGTCACTAATTACCAGTCACCCTATATACGTCAGTTGCATAAATAACTATTACTGGAACACCGTGGATTGCTTTCTAGTTCAAAGTAAGAAAAATGGTTTCATAATCATTACCATGTTAAATGTAGGACGAGTAACATTTATGTTTTTGGCAACTATAACAAGGTGCAAGTCGAATAAAGTGTTTGCTTTTCATATTTTCGGTAACGGGGTCCGTATTATGAACAATAAATGCCATAATTTTTCCAGTGCCAGAGAGATACGGCGGTGGATACATGACCTATAGCACTATTCCTTTTTCGCAACGATGATGATAGCGTTAATACTTCATAATAATGACCCTGGTGATTCTTAGTAGCTGGATTGGACTGGATGAGGACCCATTTTTCTGGTGGAACTTAGCAGCAATGAGATAGACTCAATTGGTGAAAATTTGGGATTTTGCCGTCTTCAACTAGGTATATTATATCACCGCCTTCTAAACGACTGCTAACTATAAACAGAACCGTAGAAGATCTACAACATTGAGGTCAGTCTCCCAGCATCAGGTATACGTTCGAACCAATATGTTTATGCTCATCTACCCTAATGGAGTGCACTGAATTCCACGCGGTATCAACACTAACCGAGTTGGCAGAACTCCAAGCCACGTGCACCGCTTGAGTCTAAATAAATAACTATAGTACAGCTGATATGATACCTAGTTCTTGGATGCAATGTCGGTCGAACCGGCCAATGCCTTCCCGTGAGGAAGCGGAAAAAACTAATTTCAATACTATTATAATATTATATTACTATACTGGTTGGAAGTATCGCAGTAAAGTGTGATGAAGAATATGGTAGCTACCTTTTTACCGAGAAATTAATTTGTTTAGAGAAAGTTCTTCATGATAGGTAATCCTCGGTTTCCGACAGTCTGATTGGTTAAGAAACGTTTGTGATTGGTTAAGAAAAAACCGGCCAAGTTCGTTTCGGACTACGCACAATGAAGGGTTCCGTAGTTGGGATTAAATTAATTATCCCAAGAACAAACTTAACATTATGGTTGAAAAATATGTTCACCCATACATTCCAACTGCCCGTACCGTACCTACTCACAATGTTGAGAGATTTACCATGTTATTTTAAGACCACAAACTTCTTATAGGTTTTCCTGTAATCTACAGGTATAGAACTGTTTTCTGTATTTTTTTCAAAATTTTAGGCTTAGTAGTTTCGGAAAAAAAGGGGGGGCGTTCAATGGTCAATTTTCGTCTATTTTCTTAAATAACTTTAAAACCATTTATTTTAAAATTATATAAAAATACATATTAGAGACCCTCATAGTAAGGCCCTTTCATTTGATATGTCACGGTACAGTTTGCAAAACTTTTTTAAAATTTTCTTATTTACCTCCTAAAAGTGACCCCCCCCCATATTCAAAGTACTTTAGTACGTGTTTGGGTCACAGAAATCCATATTTGTACCAAATTTCAACTTAATCGGTCCATTAGATTCGGAGCAAATTGGCCGTGACAGACGGACAGACAGACAGACAGGCAGACAGACAGACAGACGAGTGATCCTATAAGGGTTCCGTTTTTACCTTTTGAGGTACGGAACCATTGCATTGAATGGCTTAAATCTTTCAGAAACCGGACGTAGTGGCCATTTCCAAAATATTTATTTTGTTATGTTTTTAATATGTATTTTTTTTTTATCAAAGACATGTTGGAATATCCTCTGATAGAAACGTATGGAAGAAAACATGGCGAGCAGTCCCAAAAAAAAACCCCAAATGGTCTTCACTATTATGCTGGGGATTGAACCTATACAGCACACTCCACATATGTTTTCACGGTGAGATTTTTATAGAATACCTAAATCGCCAGTTCAAGAAGATGATGAAATAAGTCATCATCATCTGCCTAGCCTTTTCCCAACGATGTTGGGGTCGACTTCCAGTCTAACCGGGTGCAGCTGAATACCAGTATTTTATACATGGAGCGACTGCCTGACTCCACAACCCAATTACTTTGTAATACGATACCCCTTGACAAGACTGGTTGTCAGACTTTCGAGCTACTGACAACCCGTAACGACTGTCAAAGATCCACGAATAACAGCCGGGACTAACGGCCTAACGTACTTTCGGAGCCACGGAGGGGTCTTGGTTTGTAAAGATGGTCAACCATCCACGGACCAACCACGACAAGCGCAACTTAACCTGATCGATCGACCCGTGCGGCTGTTATTACTCGGAAACAAGGCCCTATCTGATGAAACTCTTAAATGTATTTGATGAAATGGACATGGCTCCCTAAAAGTCTATAGGTACCTACAAAATCACATAATATTATCTACACACATATTCACGTTCAGACGCATCCGATATGAAAACGTTTGAATTGGGAATATTTGCCAGAGCTGTCATCGGCTTCAATGGGACGCGAGTAGGCTTTTGTCACGCAGCCTTTGTGCCAAAATCCTCGTATACAACCCGTGATACTACACTGACACTTTAGGCGGCAAATGATTTATTACCGAACAAAGATGTCATGTGTTCTATAAATACTCTTTGGTACGGTAGTTAGGTAAAGTGTTGCCATAACTCTTTATTGGGGACTGTTTCAATGTCGTGTCAATCATGATTCTGAGTTTTAAAGGGATGGCAAACATTTTTATCAATATTGTTTTACGGTTTTATGAAAAGTTTTTTATTTACATTTATTATAATACAAGTAATGTTTCGATCCTATTCCAAATAATAAACAAGTAGATATGTGTAAGTAAGTACTCTCACAAACTGTACCTATTTTTTTCCCAATAATTACAAAACACACCAAATTAAACTCTTAAATCTAACCAAACCAATCCAATGCAATACAATCATGATTCAATTCAAAATAATCGTTAAGTTAATTAAGAAAATAACATACATAACAAGAGCTAACATTTTTTGCTTGTAAAGAAGTAGGTATTTTAACGAAGTTGGTTTAATTTAATTAATCATACAGTGGCCTTCGGACATCTAAATAAAACTAATTATGGTATACAATTACTCATAAATTATTAGGTCACATGAATGTAAAGGATTGTTTTATTAAATTGCAGTAAATTGCAGTTGATTGTTAGTTAGATACAAAGTAAACGCATAATCCGTAGCTAATGTGCATGCAACCATGCACTTGGCACGTGGTGATACATTGTGCATTTTAGATATAAGGAAATAACGTAACTATCAACAACAAAGGAAATTTCAAACCGAGTTTTGGATACGGGAAATGGGCGGCTAAGGTATTCTGCGTATTTGCACACGCATGCGTGCCAACCCGCATGATGCTTGAAACGACCTAACTAATAAAAAGAACTTTAAAAAATACAAGCTTTAACGTTCCATCCTGTATGAATGGGAATTTAAAAATAATAATATGATGACTATTGATAAATGTGAAATGTGCCACGAGGTCACTTTTCGACATTAATTACATTACTATAGCGAAAATGCATCAGATGAGACGTGCAAAAATATTTCCATATTTTCACATCGCAGTCTCGTTTAAAAGCAAAGGCAATATCGAATATTACGTTTAAAAAGAGAACAGCCGTATAAAACAGAAACATAAACTTTAAACCATAAAGTCTGGAGTTAAAATAGGTTTTATTCTAATTCTAATGGGTAATGTTTCTGTGAAAGCCATTGAATGGAGTAGGTAAGTACTGCCGTAGAAGTATATAACTTACTTCATGTGAAGCGGTAATGAAAGGAAAACTTTCAATAGCCAATAGTTAAAACTAGTTTCAGAATAAACACGTATCGAAATAACATGTTCTGAGAATCAAAGATGTTAACGTTTTTGCAGGAATCAGAAAACTTAACGGGTTGATTGAACGATGACCTGAAAAAGGTGGCAGGGACAGACTGGGGTCGCGGGTAGTTTGAAGAAGATACCGCGGCCCTGGCATAGGCAACCGAAGGAACACTACACGGGTGGGTTTTAGTCAGTAAAAGTCTGACACGCCCTTCCGCTCCACCCAGAGCGGGAGAAGTTATTTGATGATTTCCCAACAGACTGTATGCGGAAGGCAGAGAACCGGGTATCTTAGCGTAAATTGTGAGAGGTTAATGTCCAACAATCAACTATTATTACTAGTCACTGCTGACTAGTAATAATAGTTGATTGTTGATCTGAGGAAATAAGGAACTTTATATTCATCAAAACAATAAAAAACTGTGAATAAGTTAACTGGCGATACAGCGATTAAATGCAAATCTACCCAAATTATGTTTTGATTTGCAAAAGTTTTTGGCAATTTTTTTTTAAATTTATTCACCCCTCAAAACATTAGTAAAGTAAAGTTGCAAAGAAATGTCTTGTTTTTTATTATTAATCTAAATAATCAGCCAGTGGTGGTATTTTTAATTCACTAACTAACTAAACCTTAATTAGGACATTGGTATCTTATCCATCGTCCAGTAACAATATAATAATGATATCATCATCATCATCTGTCTAGCCTTCTCCCAAATATGTTGGTGTCGGCTTCCAGTCTTACCGGATGCAGCTGAATACTAATATTTTACATGGAGCGACTGGCTATCTGACCTCCTCAAGTCCTCAACCCAGGCAGGTATTGGGTAACACGATATCCCTTGGTAAGACTGGCTGTCAGACTTTCGGGCTTCTGATGACCCGTAACGACTGTCAAATATCTACGAATGACTGCTGGCAGTCTGGCACCAACACCAACGGCTTAACGTGGTCTCGGTATATAAAGATGGTCATCTATCTACAGACCGACCGCGGCAAGCGTAGCTTAACCTGATCGATCGACCCGTGCGGCTATTATAACTTAGCCACGAGCCCCTCTAAATATTCATGACAGTAACAGGTTGCCTAACATTCTAAATAAGCTGCCAAAGGAAATTGTATAAAAATAGAAAACAAAAATATTCAACAAATTAAAAATATCTTGAAAGCCTTACCGTGGGGAAGTTTGGAATGGAGGTCTGCGTTTAGGTTTTTAGTCCTGAGTAAACTCTAAAATAATAGTGCACATAATCTTATTGTTATGCTACATTGAGTGCTATTTTTATGTAGGTATAACGTCACGTCAAGTTTTATAAAATAAGTAGTTTTAAATTTTATTTTTTTATTTTTAGGTTTGGATTTTTATTACCTATGAATTAAGTAGGTATAAATCATGAAACTATATTAAGAATCTTATAGGAATGGTAAAAAACTGTTGGTAGTTTGTCTCACAAAAACTTTTCGAGGCTAACAATGATCGGTGCGTTAAGGAACGATATCGCTTTAAAGCGCTTGCTACTCCAGGATTTAATTGACCTATAACTCTTAGTCTACAAAGTGATACGACTAGCAATTTAAAAAAGGAAAAAGTATTCGCGGTGACAGACTTTTATGGGTGGTGTTTCATCGAAACCATTTTTGTTTTAGTCTTTGTCGTGCGTGAGTCTGCCTGCTGTGTTTAGCTTTAAACTTTTTATTTTCCACGAGATATTACACCATAAGTTAGCATTTACCTCAAATCTAGCGATTTCATGAAATCATGATGTTTGAGGTAAATGCTAACTTATGGAGTTGTATTGCTGATTCTAATGATTATAATTCTGTAAAGCCATATTAGCTACGGCCGCGAATCATATTTTAATCAACATGCAAGCTCACACTGACACTGACCTACAAATTGCAAAAAACGTAAGAAATTTTGAATTTCGCGGGCTACCCTGGCGCATCATCCTTAAAGTATTTGACAATGACCCACCAGGTAGAATATAAAATACTAGCACTTCCCGCGCGGCTTCGTCCGCGTGGATGGCGAAAATTATCCCACGGGAACGAAAATCCTTCCTTATTTCTTGTCTACATTATAAAAGGAACCTCTGTGCAAAATTTCAGATTTCTAGGTCCTTCTATTCTAAGGTTTTTAGTCCTGAGTAAACTCTAAAACGTCACGTCAAGTTTTATAAAATAAAGAGTTTTAAATTTTATTTTTTTTATTTTAGGTTTGGATTTTTTATTACCTATGAATTAAGTAGGTATAAATCATGAAACTATATTAAGAATCTTATAGGAATGGTAAAAAACTGTTAGTAGTTTGTTTCACAAAAACTTTTCGAGGCTAACAATGATCGTTGCGTTAAGGAACGATATCGCTTTAAAGCGCTTGCTACTCCAGGATTTAATTGCCCTATAACTCTTTAAATATATAGTCTACAAAGTGATACGACTAGCAATTTAATTGCGTAATTTATGACCTGATAATACGCTGCGTCCTGCGTCGTACCTCAAAATAGACCATAAAACGCGACCGAGCCTTTACAAAATAAATAAATACTAGCTAAACAGCCGCAGTAGTACAACAAAGTTCCATTACGTATTTAAATATATTAGTTTCAAAGTCAATAATAATCAGTGAAACGAGCTGTTAAACGATCTCAATAATAAACGATTTGTAAATAATACGATTTGATTTTGAACTCGTAGAAACATGACGTACAGACGACAATATTGATTCAGAATAATTGAGCGGAAAATCGGTTTAATGGTCAGGAAGAAAATGTTGCAAAATGTTTTGCGCTCCTGGAAAAAGTATTCGCGGTGACAGACTTTTATGGGTGGTGTTTCATCGAAACCATTTTTGTTTTAGTCTTTGTCGTGCGTGAGTCTGCCTGTGTTTAGCTTTAAACTTTTTATTTTCCATGAGATATTACGTCATGACATCCAAAACACTTTATTGAAAATCTTGACTTTTATCTTGCACAGCAGAATAAACAATGCACAGATTATGCAGAGTTCACACGATCGGATGTACAGTTTAAAAAACCGGTCAAGAGAGAGTCAGACTCGCGCACCGAGGGTTCCGTTCCAATTTCTGAAAAAGTGTGCTATTTAGAGACATCGTTTTATTTTTCCTGTAATCTTTACTTATACTTCTATCACATAGAATAATTTCAGATTTTTCTCTTTGCAAACTTCGGAGATAAGGGGGGGAACGGTATTTTTTTTTACATTTTTCATCAAAAGTCGAAAATTGTGCGGCTTAAAAAAAATAAAAAAAATGTTTGAGAATGTGCAAACAGCGCTCTTTCATATGATACCCCACATGCCCTAGTAGCAGCACTTTGAATTTTTAAGACCCCCTTTCAGTCCCTGTTGCAAAAAAAATACATATATTTTTATTTCTTTCTTATTTGAAAAGTAGTTGGGTAAACGTCGTATAAAACTTTTCTATATTTCAAGTTGATAGCATTAGTAGTTCTTGAGATATCCAGCTGTGACAGACAGACAGATAGACAGACAGACAGACGGACAGATAGACAGACAGACAGACAGACAGACAGACTGAGTCACGCCATAAGGGTTCCTTTTTTACCATTTTGGTACGGAACCCTAAAAAAGAAGAAGTGTTTTGAATATAGAACTTGATCTCTTAGCCCGTCCTTGCTTTTGTGCCTCTAGCGCTAGCGTTATTACCGTATATTTTTGCTGCGATATTTAAATATGGAACAGTGTCAGTATTTTTTTTGTTTTGTGTACATCTCTTTGAAACTAGAATTTAAATTTAATCTTTACTTATACTTCTATCACATAGAATAATTTCAGATTTTTCTCTTTGCAAACTTCGGAGATAAGGGGGGGAACGGTATTTTTTTTTACATTTTTCATCAAAAGTCGAAAACTGTGCGGCTTAAAAAAAATAAAAAAAATGTTTGAGAATGTGCAAACAGCGCTCTTTCATATGATACCCCACATGCCCTAGTAGCCCCACTTTGAATTTTTAAGAACCCCTTTCAGTCAATGTTGCAAAAAAATATAAGTATTTCTATTTCTTTCTTATTTGCAAAATAGTTGAGTAAAGGTCATCTAAAACTGTTCCAAATTTCAAGTTGATAGCATTAGTCGTTCTTGAGATATCCAGCTGTGACAGACAGACAGACAGAGAGACTGAGTCACACCATAAGGGTTCCTTTTTTACCATTTTGGTACGGAACCCTAAAAAGGAGGGGATATAATCATAGGGCATCAAAAAAATCTTCCACATCGCTGTCAACTGAAAAGAGCCCAAAAGGCTGGCAGCAATTATAAGTTATCCAAACTAGGCTCAATTTCATTGAAACTTGTTCTGTGTTCATGATGGTATCCATACATGACATACGTATTGATTAGGCAACCAATCCGCTCGCTAAGGTAGTATTTATGACGCTACGTTCATAACACTATTCATTATGAATTTATGACTGATCTACTGACTCGACAGCTCGACAGTAAATAAAATAAAATGAAATTCCATTGTGAAAATTGATCGACCAATAATGACTTTTACTTTAGGATTTAAGGCGAAAGCGTCAGGGTAGCCCGCGAAATTCAAAATTTCTTACGTTTTTTGCAATTTGTAAGTCAGTGTGAGCTTGTATGTTGATTAAAACATGATTCGCGGCCGTAGCTAATATGGCTTTACAGAATTATAATCATTAGAATCAGCAATACAACTCCATAAGTTAGCATTTACCTCAAATCTAGCGATTTCATGAAATCATGATGTTTTGAGGTAAATGCCAACTTATGGAGTTGTATTGCTGATTCTAATGATTATAATTCTGTAAAGCCATATTAGCTACGGCCGCTAATCATATTTTAATCAACATACAAGCTCACACTGACCTACAAATTGCAAAAAACGTAAGAAATTTTGAATTTCGCGGGCTACCCTGGCGCATCATCCTTAAAGTATTTGACAATTACCCAGGTAGAATATAAAATACTAGCACTTCCCGCGCGGCTTCGTCCGCGTGGATGGCGGAAATGATCCCACGGGAACGAAAATCCTTCCTTATTTCTTGTCTACATTATAAAAGGAACCTCTGTGCAAAATTTCAGATTTCTAGGTCCTTCTATTCTAAGAGACTGGTTGATTCTTCATTCATTGAATCAATTTGGTTGAACATGGGTTGAATCACGGTTGAACCATAGCTAGGCCTTTCCAACTTTTAAACAATTTTGCTTGCAAGAAGCAATAATTGTACCTATGACAAAGTAAAACAAAGGACCATAGGTGCCCCTGCGGTCTTTTGTTTTACTTTGGGTTTTTTCAATGAATCAGTGTATACACAAAGCGACTATAAGAGGTAAAAGCGCCCATTTTGTCGATAGTTTACCTAACATTTTCATAAGACGGCCACTAACTAAATAGTCTTAGTAGCCTTACCAACAACAAAGAAAAGTGTTTTCCCTCTATCAAAACAATATCAAATGCACATTATTATCTAACATTTTTCTGTTCAGTGGCCTGGCTAACAATGTAGGTGACATGTTATTTTTAACTTTGACAGTCGTAAAGAGAGACCCACATACCAGGGATGCATGACTCAAAAGGGAGGAGGCCTAATACTCAGCAGTGGGTGGCACGAGGCTGCCGTGATGACGTTGATGATGATGATAGTCCTAAGCATACTACAACATAACTAAACCCTCTGAATGTATGGCGCGGTTTTTAGCATGCATGTATAATCAGCCTATAATATTCCCAATGCTGGGACACAGGCCTCGGTGACAGGGTGTGGGCTGTAATCCACCACGCGGGCCCAGTGCGGGTTCGTAGATGTCATATGTGTTCGCGAATTTTTGGTTGTAGGACAAGCCGGTTTCCTCATGATGTTTTCCTTCACCGTTTTGAGAGCACTGGTGATGAAATAAATTACACATAATAATGTGCCTGTCTGGGTTCGAAGCCACGACCTACAACTTGTAAGTTGGGGCCGTTACCTCTAGGCCATCGCTTTTACTTTCAGGAAAATAATTCAGAAGACGAAGCTCTATTTTATCTGACAAAAGTAATGAAAGTTAATAAATGAAAAATTAAGACAGCTTGTTTTCCTTTCAGGAAAGCTTTGCATGTTCATTTTTTTTATGTGTCATCCTATTTTTGTTTTATGATTGCTATAAGATGGACCTGCTTTCGGTCTATGATTGCTGGACCCGCTTTCGGTGTAAAATAAATAGGGTAAAAAAAAGTTATGTTATATCATCTCATCTGCCTAGCCTTTTCCCAACTATGTTGGTGTCGGCTTCCGTTACACTGGAAGCCGACACCAACATAGTTGCACAGATGCAGCTGAATAACAGTATTTTACATGGAGTGACTGCTTATCTGACCTCCACAACCCACTTACTGGGTATACGATACCCCTTGATAAGACTGATTGTCAGACTTTCAGGACCCGTAATGGCTGCCAAAGAACTAAGAATGACGTCCTGGACCAATGGCTTAACGTGCTTTATTTTATATAAAGATAGTCACCCATCCACGGACCGACCGCGGCAAGCGTAGCTTAACCTGATCGATCGACCCTGCTGCCTGCTGTTACTACTTAGCCACGAGACCCTCAACAAAATGTCATGTTAAATCAAAAACCAGAAGAGCGGCAATAATTGCATCATACCTACCTATTGTAAGTAATAATTTTCCGGAAAATGCTACCAAATAACAAACAATATTTGTTACATTTACAGCAGCCCGATTTATGAATCGTTACGCATTGCCGGCCGTTCATAATTCCGTCATGTCCGTTCGTATATTGGAATTTGGAAGCTAATAGTTCCTTCAATTACGGCCAATTTCAATTAAATTTCACAGCAGAATGCTTTTTGTGTGCCCAAAGCAGTGTGAAGCGAGTTCACCCAAAGAGTAAAGACGGCTTGAATTTAAAAATGGAAGGTCGAATTGCTGAGATATTCGAACCGATTCTATAAACATTACCTATACTTTAATTTTGGAAGACGTAAAATAATCATATTGTTTTATAATGTTTAAGGTTCCGTACCAAAATGGTAAAAGTGAACCCTTATGGTTCGACTCCTCTGTCTGTATATCTGTCTGTCTGTCACAGCTGAATATCCCAAGAACTACTAATGCTAGGTATCAACTTGAAATTTAGAACAGTTTTAGATGACATTTACCCAACGTTTTTGCAAAATAAGAAAGAAATATATTTTTTTTTTTTTGCAACAAGGACTGAAAGGGGTTTTTAAAAATTTAATGTGGGGCTACTAGGGCATATGGGGTATCATATGAAAGAGCGCTGTTTGCACATTCTCAAACATTTTTTTATTATTCTATGTGATAGAAGTTTATGTAAAGATTACAGGAAAAGTAAAACGATGTTTCTAAATAGCACACTTTTCAGAAATCGGGACGGAACCCTAGCGTGAGTCCGACTCGCACTTGACCGGTTTTTTTTTTTAATTATATTATTCGTGATTTAATCTATAAATTATCTAAGATTGATTCATAGCAAAATCTAGAGCCTTCAGAAAGTAAAATACATCGCACTTGCGAATTAAACATCGAGGAAAATGAATGAAATATCCAAATCTATTCTTGAACTTTGCAAAACCAAATTCAACAACTTTAAAATCCTCGGCTCCATGATCAAAAACTTTTCCAATTCAAATAATATTGTGATTCCTAAAAAGGATCAAATTATATCTCTTTGATAAATCTATTGTTATACCCGAAGTACATAATAATACATTTAGAGCGATAATACCTGTCTCTGTATACTTAATAGAAAATTTGTTCAAAAATTTGTTCAAATATATTATACGTGAATAGATATGTCAGGTATGTTACCTTGACGACTTGATTGATTCATTTTGTGACGACAACAAATGTAGGTAATGGATTCAAGAAAGTAAACAGACCACGATAAATACATAACAAGAATATTAGGGATTATATTTTATGAAAACTTTTGGAATGGTCAATAAAATTACGGTAAAAATAAATGGAGATGGAAGATGTCTGACCTGAATTTCAGATACAATTTAATAACACATTTTTCTCGTCTGAAAAACTTATCTACAATAATAAGTCTTCAGATAAAACGCTTTTGCCCAAATGTCAAACGCAGTATCATGATAAATGGTCATCTACTTGACAGATTTTTTTGTCTCAAACGCCGTTCTCTCGAGAAAAGATCTGATCTTAGCGCTTTCAATTGTCTCCTCGAGGCACAGTTTATACAATATTTATATCGCAGTCTACAAACGTTATACATTTCTTGTTAACGATATTACGATTGGAAAGCATTCAGACAATTTCTTTCAATACTAATTTGGAAATACCCCTAATAACGTAACCATTAAGTAATATTGATTCCATAGAATACAATGCCATAAATCAGAAGGTATAGAACGCTTATCCCGGCAACAAATTTTCCACGATTGAATGGATTTTTTATGTGGCTCCGACCTTCCAATTAGGCGAGCCTCTTTAGGAACCTCTTAACTCACGTTCTTATTATACTCCTACCTAAGGAAGTTAAGAACATGCCTTTTTAGGCACAAGTACATAATCGGCTAACACATAATTTCCAGTAACATTTTGGTATAACGAGGCTCGAGATATAACCATATCGCGTTTTCCACGTGATTGTCGAAAGCGTTCGAGATGGGAAATTGTTCGTGATAACGAGTGTCATTAGTGAAGCATGCGAGCAACGATCTCCGTGAAGCGGTGCCTCAACAGCGTCACATCCTGCCGCGTAAACGGTGTGTTCCTCGCTGAGCGGCCTGCCGGCAGCCGGAGCAGGCTGGCCCGCTCCGCGAGACTCCCGTTACATAACGCACCTGCATTCCGCGAATACTCGCACTCACCGGACACCGGTACTTACTGCATCGATTATGTCACCTCTCAGCTGACGGTAAAGCACTACGTACGAGCGAACCCGAGGTGAGGTACAATCGCGCGGTGGCTCGCTCCGCGGAGGCGGCCGTGTGCCGGAGCGCGTGGGTTCGAGTCGCGGGGTCGATGTCGGGGAGGAAGGGGCACGGAGGCTGCGGACTCACCGTGCGGATGGTTACATAAGTCGGTTGGCGGGAGCGAGGACACGTGCAGCCCCTCCGGGGCTTGTGGCGCGACTGGCGGCGGGTCGGGCGCCGCCCCGCGCCACAGCCACGCGGGGGCCGCCGCCTTCCAACCCAGACACGATTAAACAGCCTTCACGTGCGACTCACGCTTTAAAAGCGCGCCTAATAAACCTCACCTATACTTACATTTAGAGATTATGGAGCACAGATTTCTTGCAATTACTCATCCTGTGTACACCGGCTTATTAACTCGTTGGAATTTACGAAGAAGTGTTGGAAGAGGTTGGTATTTTAGGCAGTCTAGACTAGTCTTTATCGTCGTTGAATAAGCAAACGTATCGCTTTATTCGAGCGCGGTAATCTACACTTAGAGTAGGGAATTATTTACCTCTGTTAGGTACTCTACTGTGTGGAGTTAGGGGTAATATCTACGTACTAAGTATATTAATAGAGAATTGAGCAATATTGGACACAACACTTGGACACAAACACATAATTTGCTTAACTGGAACTGGACAATTATAGATATCTATATCGTATATATGTATATACTTACTTTTAGATCACTGATTAAAATATATCCACATTCGCTATTATAATTTTTTCCGAAACATGAGTATGCACACACAAAGCATATAGGTACAAGTCGTAGACGCGGTTGTACATTGCAGAAAGGATCATTATAGCAGAGGGAGAGTAAACGTCATGGTCGTCCTAATAGGCGATTACAGCGATCGCTCGTTAGGGAATATTGTATAATTACAGAACTTATAGCGCTTGGCAACGATATTACTGATCACAGTACCCATATTGTAATTAAATTGTGTGGAAATAATAAGATTTATAGTCTTCAGTTTAACAACAATTTTACCCTTAAGGTGAGTATACACTAGAGCATTTAACATCAAGTCGCTCTAATGAACCGAACAATGAGCACGACGCTCGCCGCTTTGTTTGTTACAACTTGATATTGCAAACAAACGAGCGAATATGCGTAACATTTCATCCAGCAAAGGTACGAGCCTGCAGATTTGACATTTCAACGAAGAATATAAAATAAAAATTACTTTTAAAAAAGTAATATCCGACTTCAAAAACCTAAAACAAATAAAATAAGTTTCATAATTAAAAAACTTAACAGCTGCTGAAGTCGGTACCAAGCTAAGGTGCATTGAAGAATTGAAGACACCGCTGCTGTTAAGTTTTTTTTTAATTATGAAAGTAATTTTATTCGTTTTAAGTTTATGAAAGTAATTTTATTTTTCCATTTTTAGTTGAATATACAATTACATAAGTCCAAGACGAACGAAAAGAAGAATCATCAAAAATCCGCTTAGAAAAGCCGGAGACAGTACATTTATGTTAGGTACATAATGTATTAACTAAAACCTTCATTCATACATACATACATAATTACATACATACATACGGGTCGAATACAGTACCTCCTTTTTTGAAGTCGGTTTTAAATAGAAAGGAATAAAAAGAAAAAATAGAAAAAGAAAAGAAAAAAAAAATAGAACGGAATGTTACAAATAACTCACTCGCTGTAAGCATTACTTCGAATACCGTGTCGAACAATCGCAGGAACGTTATAATATTACATGGAAATGGTTTTTAACCGAGGAAAAAAAAGGAGGAGGTTCTCAAGTCGACACGTATATTTTTTTTTATGTATGAACAAGCATAATTTTTTACAGTAGTACCCAAGTAATAAGGCGTGTCGTGAATCTTCGTTCGCACAGAAAAGAAAGTATGGCCCCGAAGATTAACGAGATTAAACATTCTCGTTAATCTTCGGGGCCATACTTTCTTTCAACTTACAATCAACCTTAGATCACTACAATAAGGTTCATAATACACTGCAGCTGTTAGTTCTGCCTCACTCGCAAGTATGGCGGCTGACTAACATCATGGCGGCAGTTGCCGACCAATAGCGGTACAGGAAAAAGAAGTACGGTGCGTGGAGCGTGCCGATTGGTCAATAGCATTTCCAGCGCTTTGAAAATTCATCTTCTGCGCAGGTACATCGGTAAGCCATATCTGGGTTGGGTACTACTGTACAGAGTTGTCCGATTTGAAAGATTCTTGTTTTATTCGAGAGATACCTTGAAATTGGTCCTTTGCTTGGTTAATTTTTGGTTCTTGTTGCTTCAATAATAGTATTTTTTTTCTACTTTTTTATGTCGATGATGTTTTCATTTCTTTTGCAGGTAGTGGTATTCGAATTTGTGTGGGGTAGTACCACAACTAAAAATTGAAACTTTTTTACAAAAAAAAGTTTTTGCAAAAAAGTTTTTATTTTAAATTGAGCTTTTGCTTGTACTTAAAGAACATCAGACCGTTACATTACATGGAAATGCTCTAAGTCTAGTGTATACTCACCTTTATATTTTCTGCTCAGGTACTATTTCAAATACGTTATCGCACCCACCATGTTTTATATAATTTAATGTTTCTAATAATAAACTGTCAATTATTTACGGACACAAAGCAGTGATTTTATTTCCTGTACACATCCCGTGTGAGTCGTCCACCTACAAACCACATCACATACCTACGGAGTTACTGCCCGTGCTGGTTATGATTATGATGGATAAGGACAAGCCTACTGTTAAACAATTAGGGTGCTCTTCATTTTCCTTTGTAATTCTTTACTAAAGACCAGCTAGGCATTATAAAACTCTGAGGGGCAATTCTCGTATTTTTAACAACGTTCGCAATATCATCTCAAGACTCAATCTGACAGAAATTGTATAGCGTTTACCTTCATTTTTGACATTTTGATTGACGCTGGCATGAGATTGTGAACGTTTTTAGGTACGAGAATTGCCCCTCTGAACTAGGGCTATCTTCACAAGGTAGGAGGTACAGACAACAGCAAAAGTCGACTTATTTTTTTTTTCAGATTTTATATAACTTGATGACTAGCTCTTGCCAGCGGCTTTGCCCGTATGGATGTCGGAAATTATCCAAGGTGAAAGTACATACTACCGATACCGGGATAAAAAAGTAGCCTATGTGCTATTCCAGACTATAATGTATATCTGTGCCAAATTTCATCCAACTCCGTTCAGCCGTTCTAGCGTGACTGAGCAACAAACATCCATCCAAAACTTTCGCATTTATATAGGGTGATGTATGTAGTGTTTGATACTTTAACACATGATTGTACTAATGATAACAAACAACTTTTACTATAGGACCAAACCTGAAATCACGAAAAAAAATCAGCTGTTCCATATACTATGTTCGTATAACTCATCAAAATGTAGGGAACATATGTTTTTTTTTTCACGATTTCAGGTTTTGTGCCTTAGTAAAAGTTGTTTGTTATCATGTGTTTCAGTATCTGTCACTAATTACCAGTCACCCTATATATTAGAAAGGAGTAGGATTATTGAACAAAATTCCTATTTAATTAAATCGGTAAAAAAAATACATTTAAAAACTAAGTACCTACGGCTACAGATCAAGCTATACATTTCCAGTATAAGCTGATTTCACATTGTATAGGATTTTCTCACAGTGAGAGGTCAGTGTAAACTGGTAATGTATAGCTTGATGTGTAGCCGTGTGTATTTATTTATTTATTTATTTTACAATTTATGTATACACAGAAAACCTACCTAAGTACCTAAGTACCTATTTGTAGAAATCAGAGCTTTCTTCCACCCCAGACATTATTTGTATAGTCCTGTAAGTCTTAGCCCACTTTCTGAAGAATTGTTAAACGGAGTTTAAACTCTCAATAGCTATTGATTCGACAAAATTATATATTTAAGGAAATTCCTTTATGCTCGGTTTTCGAGGTCCTCAGACAAACCCTCGATAGTTCACTCGACTCGTATGCTACATTCTTAGCGTACAGTTCAGAAACACGATATCGAACCAATCGAATTACTAAGTATAAAATGGATAAACTCCGTCTAAATACCTCAGAAACCGGGCATTAGTACCAAAGTTTTTAATATCATGTCCCTTAAGCCCTACTTAACCAAATGTAACTCGTCTCGGGGCCGAGAGTGTCAAGCCCACGCTTCTCAAACTCCGAACAGCCACAATTGCCCCGATTTACTTCTCCTTTGTTTTCGCTACGACGAACTTAATCATAGAAACGTGCCTCGAGAGCTTTCTTTCCCGATATTATGTCTAGAGCTGTATTTTTCTACTCATGAGAAAAAGCTGGGTTTAGCGCCATCTGTTGTCGAGTAGCGGTAGTATTAAAATTTAGCATAACTCTGAAACAAGCAAAGCACACAGTTTAGACTTACTGAAGCTGCCACCTGGTTTATTTACTAGGAACATTTTAAAAGTTCTCTAGTTTCTAGCGAATATTATTTTTATTTGTTTATAGCTGGACAAAAGCCTACCTTCTGCTTCTAAACCTCTCCGCTTTTGCACGAATGCAGGCCACGTTAGCCTAGTGTATTTTTTTATTGCGTTGACTTAGAAGCTTGATTTTTTAGGGCTCCAAGAGACTTAAGTAAGTATTTGATATTAATTTCAACTTGATACCTCTAGGCGTTCCTGCGAAAAAGGGTATTGACAGTCTAGACAAACCAACAGCAAAGTGATCCTATAAGGGTTCCGTTTTTTTTCCTTTTGAGTCGTTTTAATGTTCTGTGGGCTGTTAACAAGATTTATGAAGAAAATAAAACGAGTTGCGATGTGAACGTTATTTATTAGAGATAAAAACGTAAGGATAGTTGCACTATCCCCAAGTCACAATCCACATAAATAGGTGCTTATTAGACCGTTATTGCGGTTAACTTGTTTTTTTATGTTTACAATGTTTTTCGTGTCTTTGTAAGATAATTACAAAAATTCTCATTTCAACTTTTAATATTAATTGACCGAGCGAGCGAAGCGAGTGAAGCGTCTCTGTTTCAAGTCCAGCTAAATTTGCTTTCTTCTGTCAGTTTGTTGGTACTCCTCTACAGGTTGTATTTTACAACCGATCTGGACGAAATTTGATCTGCAGGTTTTACGACTTTATAGAAATTTTTTTCGTCCATAATTTTTGATTGGTTGGGACTTCCTCCAAAAAGGGACACAAAGGGGGCTACTGGATATCTCGGCCTTATGAGATCCGATTCAGATGGTTCTTTTTTATTTGAAAGGTAGTAACTTTAAGTTTGTCTCATAAAAATTTTGTGAAGATCTGATGAGGAGCTTCGGCGTGATGAGCAGATTGGCTCCTCAAAAAAAGTTTGTGCTCGCGAGATTAACTGTTCTCAGAACTACTAGTTTATTAATAAACAACTTTATATTCACAGTTTACACCACACATACAAGTTATCGGTTAATACAATAAGTATATTATGCGAGTCAATAAAAGTAGACCGACACCTTAGGCCGATACCACAGATTAAGGGCGAACGCGCACTGCGGTGCGATTCCGTTAGTTCTGCCGCACTGGGCGGGGTCTACAGTAACAAAACGCATGACCGCAGTGCGCGTACTTCAAAGACATTCCATACTTCACAGATTATGCGGTAGACAAACGCACCGCAGTGCGCGCTCGCCCTAATACCGATACCCACAATTTAGAATTTTTTAAATTCGTATTTATATAATATTCACGCGTGTTTTATTAAATAATTGATACGTAACTATAAGTTATCATATTCTAGTCCAATAGACAATGATTGAAGAATATTACATAGTAAGAAAATATTTATAAAATATTTAGTACTTAACTCCTTACAAAAATACAATTTGAATGAAATTCATAACAAAATTATTCTTCACATAAAATGAAAATTAATGCTACACAATGAATTGGTTTGAACCTTTGAAAAATACAAAATTATTTTTAAACTTCAAAGTTTTGCTGAAGGCTCCTATAGACAGGCGGGACGCGACACGACTCTAGTAGAATTTCCATTAAAACTTCATGGGAATGTTGTACCAGAATCGCGTTGCTCCGTCGCATCGCGCCTGTCTGCGGGAGCCTTTATTGTTAGTTTAGCTACTTGGCAACGCATTTTTTTCTTCAGTCTTCATTATTCAGAGTTTCCATGCAAGTAAATTAATTAGCAATAATGGCACCCAGTTTCTAAAAGCCTAATCAAGACTGGTAGGTACAATCAATGAGGGTTTCCTGAAATAACTTTCACTAGATGGCAGCACTGAGACGTCAGGTCCGGGCACCTGTCAGAAGTGCCAAAGCGCCTATATTTTCTTTCAATGACATTATACATCTAGACGTTGCCATGATTACAGTGTGAAGTGTGGAAGTGAGACACATATATACGAAATAATTAGGAAAATTAAGACAAAGCATCGTATCTTCTGTCCCTTACGGCGTGCCGTATTTTTGCTTTAAAAATGTTGCCAAACAAAGTACCTTGCATGGCAAAATTTAAAAATGTTGCCAAACAAAGTACTTTCACTGTTAATATTGCTGTCTCATGACCGGCCTCGCGGTGGCTCGATCTAGATGTAGGTATATTATCTAAGTTTTCTTTAGTCGTGACTGAATGATGAACTAATGAATGAAACAAATGATGAACGTCATCATATATTTTTATTATTTGTATAAATGGAAGAACTCTTGTCAAAGTGGCGCCCTCTGGTGGCATGAACTTTCATGAAAACCCTCTAAAAATATCATGCCGACAGTTGTGATTGCTGAAACCAAAAAATAATAACAGCAAATCAATGAACTTGACATGATATTTAACAAAAGATGTTTGTCCGAAGAATAATAATAATATGTTCGGGTCGGTACTCAAAGTATAGTATTAAAATAATACTGCCTCGTTGGCCTAGTGGTTGCCAGGCGCTGAGCATGAGGCCCTGGGTTCGATTCCCAGGTCGGGCAGGGTGTTATTGGGTTTTCCCATCTGCAATTTCTCAGTAGCAGGCCGAAGTCTTGATCTGTGCCGCCTATTACATGGGACTTAGGTAAACATAACCAGTGAAATGTAGTATTTCAGGTACACCACTGCCCAAAATTAAAAAAATATCTCAGGGCCTATTTCACGATGTCCGAATAGCCACTACTTACCGAATAAATTCAAAAATGGAACAGATTGTGTATGAAATTATCTGATGTAAGTTAATAGGAACTTAATCGTAGGTGGTGAAACAGGCCCTCAATATTTTGTCTCTTGCTACTTTATCTTTTATCAAGCAGCAAGCATAAATACAATCGTATAATAAATAGCCCGTTATTAAGGTTTCCATTTTAGGTAGGTACTCTATTACTCTATTCGGCAAAATTAGGCTTATATTAATAGTGAATTAGGTTTAAATATTTATATTTAATAATATACATAGCATAAAAAAGAAACTTAAAAAAATCAACATACTGCATCATCATCTGCCTAGCCTTTTCCCAACTATGTTGGGGTCAGCTTCCAGTCTAACCGGATGCAGCTGAATACCAGTATTTTACATGGAGCGACTGTCTATCTGACCTCCACAAGCCAGTTACTGGGTAACACGATACCTCTTGGTAAGTAACTTGGTATCAAAATCCACGAATAACAGCCGGGACCAACAGCTTAACGTGCTTTCCGAGGCACGGAGGGGTCTTGGTATATGTAAAGATGGTCACCCATCTATGTACCTTAGGCATTTAATAAAAATATCAGTGAATATGTAGGTACTTATGTTTTTACAACACAACTGACTAAATTCGAGAAACACAGACTTGATATTATTTTACAATTAATTGACCAACACTAATTCTCACTCAATATTTTTTTTACAAATGATAACTATTGAAAATAGACATAGTTTTGTTAATTTTTCAATTCCTACATATATGGCAATTTTTAAACATTGAAAATTGCTCGCTTCTTATTTACAAAATAATATTAAATAGAATACTCCCTAGGAACCACGAGGGTAACTACACTAAACCGGACATTCCCTAGGAACAGCCAGAGTACCCAAAAAATATCCTAGGATTTTCCAGGGTACACAGGACTTATCCTGGAAAATCGTCAGGGTACAATGGAAATTTTAGGGCCAAAGCCCTTGAAATCAAATCCTAATTTAAACATATAAAGTTCAATCATCGTGTAAATTAAAACCTCAAAGTTGTGAATTAATTTCCTGAATTTCGTCTAATCGTAAAAATTAGTCGTCCAACATCCTTCTATCTTTTTTTTCCTAGACTAAACTTAAAATATTTAGGCATTGAAATACATATTCTGTATAAATAAATTAAATAAATATATTACTATTATTTGGATTATTACTATTCAATCAATGAGGAGTATTTTGTAGCTCTTCCATGAACTAGCGGCGGCGCGACGAAGCATAAATATTTGAGACAGTAAGGCAAATAGAATACTTATAATTATCTGTCTGCATTTATTTGCCATTACTTAAAAAAAACAAAGAACTTAATTAAATGACAGTCACAAATGAGGAGCCCAAAGATAAAAAAAAGCTTGGCTAAGCATAGGTGCGCCACAGACTGGGAACAATGGAGCTCCTTTTCAAGACATATTTGAAGCAGGAAATGATTACTATGATTCTCAGACATTTTTAGATGAATGGGTCTTAATGGATTTCAGTTCTAAATAAAATACTCCTCATTGCTTTTACATAATATTATTATACAATAACAACATCATTAAATCGACTTATAAAATAATCAAATAACCACAAACTTCCATCTTACGTTATATTATAAGTGATAACATCAAGAATATAAAAACTTATCTACTTGCGTCCGCAGCAGATCATGCTGCAGAAATATCTTTTCACTACCTTTGGCTTTGTTTTCTTTGGAGACGAGGTTGGAACCCTTTGGTACCTGGACGAGTGCATTGGAATGACCAGCTCTAGGACCGAAGCGTCGTCGTCTTCGTCGGATGCCGTCAGTTCTACTTCGTAGAGCGGTGGTGAGGATCGGTCAGGGCTGGTCTCTCGAGTCCCGTTCTGGTCTTTGGTGTACTGGTCCTGAGGCCACTGCATGATGACTAGATCGTGGTCCTCGTCTACGTTTTTCTGTAATTTCAATATAGTTGGTTTTAGTTATGTAGCTAATGAGTTACTTTTTGGTCGCGTTAATAGCAGCGTCAGTGCTGTTCAATGCATCCTCAAAAGTGCAGGTGTATGGACAGTTCGGCCATTCCAGTAAGTGGACCATGTTCTGTACACAGGGGCACAACTGTTATAAAAAGCACCATCGACTCGAAAAGAAGAAGTTAGTTTTTGGTGTAACAAGCGTAATAATTAAACTAGAACCAGAGTCCTTGTCAAGACGAATCTAACGAGCTTAAACTCGATAGGGGTGCGTCGTTTTATTACTGAGTTCCTGTGGCTACTTTCCGGCTCCATCATCAAATCAGCTCGATGGTTCCAAAATATTGCATTATCACCGATTTTGCCTAGCCAAATTTCAGCTCAATGGAATACCATGAAGTTGGTCCAAACTTGCAAATTTTGAAAAGGGCAACTTATATACGAACATTGCAAGTTATATAAAAGCTTGCAAGTATTTAAAATAAGTTCAAACTTGGATGATATGCTTTGAGACGCATCGATTCTGCTATACAGGTTCAAAAGGGCTATACATTACAACAGTAAATTTAAGTTTGTACTCACAATATTGAGAGATTTACCATGTTATTGTATGACCACAAACTTCTTATAGGTTTTCCTATAATCCACAGGTATAGAACTATTTTCTGTATGGTAAATTTTCGTCTATTTTCTTAAATAACTTTAAAACGATTTACTTTAAAATTATAAAAAAAAAATATTTGAGACCCTCATAGTAAGCATTTGATATGTCACACGGTACAGTAAGCAAAACTTTTTTTTTACTTTTCTTACTTGCCCCCTAAAAGTGACCCCCATAATTATTCAAAATTCATTTATTTACTTTAGCCGTCCGTGTTTGGGTCATAGAAATCCATATGTGTACTAAATTTCAACTTAATCGGTCCATTAGATTCGGAGCAAATTGGCTGTGACAGACGGACAGACAGACACACGAGTGATCCTATAAGGGTTCCGTTGAGGTACGGAACCCTAAAAAGGACTGTATTGACATCTAACTCTTTAATAGTCTAAGATATTAGGATATCTATGATTGTATGATTATGCAAATTCGTCCGCGTGAAATTTCTTGTTCCCCGTCCCACCCAGTACATCGCATCGCCAGCCCGCGCTATTACTTCGTTTTCCTTAGCGTTCTTTCAGACTTGTTTTCTTTTTACTCGGCTCTTAAGGATCATAGCGTGTTGTTAGCCTACAGCTTTTCTCAAGAATTGGGCTATCAAATGCAAAAAAAATCCTAATCCGACTGGGAGTTCCAAAGATTATCGCGTTCAAACAATGTCTTCAGCTTTATTACTAGTATAATATAGATAGATTTATAAGGTGCAGGTACATTAATAAAGAGTATTCTATCTTCTATCTATACACACACACACCTCTGCCTAACCTTTCAGAGATTACAGTCGTGATACGTTAGGCGTTATCTATCTATCTTGAACTTTAGCAAAAGCTTTTATTTACCAGGCTAGCCCGTCGCTCGGTTTTATGCCTGTGTGTAGCTGGCGAGGGAATCTGCAGCTCATCATCGCTGCTGCTCTCATCACTGAACTGGAATCAGAAAAGTTTAACATGATTCTTCTGTTTCAGCTTTGGCGCTATAGCCTCAACAGCTCACATTGTGCCAGGGTATGCCGCGAAATTCAAAATTCCTTGTGTATTTTTGCAATAGGGAAGAAAACTATCAAACTAGTTCCGCGTACATGGCGCTAAGTATTTGATACATTCATTCAGCTGTCAATGGCTTACATTCGGGTACTTTTTTAAAAACTTTGCCGCGAGATTTTTCTTGTCGCTGATTGGTCGCTTTGTCTTCAAAATGACTTTGACGAGTGACAAACACACAGCGCTCTCTTGCGGCGAAGCTTCCGGGAAACAACCCCATTTGCAAGTCGGTATTAAGTTTTGTGTTGATCAAAATAGGTACTATTCGTGACCGTAACAAGTATTTGTATTTACAGAATTATAATCATTAAAGTCATCTATACAACTCTTTAAGACAAGGTAATCAATCCTATTCAAAGACTATTTCATGAAATTTTGACATTTGAGGATTATACTAACTTAAGGGAGTTGTATTACTAATTATTCTAATGATTATAATTCTGTCCCAGCAAAAACATTTTCATTTAGAATGTTGCCAAGACGAGACCATTTATGTCAAAAAGTTATCAGATCTCATGTAGAGCCAAGCTTCTAACTCTACAAGCCCTAACTTCACAAATTCTACACCTTAGTCAAAATCGGCTTGGCCGTTTCCGTACCTTCACATGGGCGAAAGGTGAAAAATTTATTCACTATTCATTACTTTTCTGGAAACGGCCAAGCCTCATATTTTTTTAAGTTGTAGAGTTTGTGAAGTTAGGCCTTGTAGAGTTAGGGCGTGTAGAGTTAGAAGCTTGGCTCTACATGAGATCTGATAACTTTATGACAGTGCGAGCCATATGGTCTCACTTTTTCCGGGCTCTCCATGGGCCTTATCATCAAATAACTTCTCCCGCTCTGGGTGGAGCGGAAGGGCGTGTCAGACTTTTACTGACTAAAACCCACCCGTGTTCCTTCAGTTGCCTGTGCCAGGGCCGCGGTATCTTCTTAAAACTACCCGCGACCCCAGCGGCGTCGGCCCTATTGGACCCCATCATTTGCTGACATCTCTTTGAGGCACGCGTGGAACACAACGCACCGTCGACTCGGGCCTGGTCCTTACCGGACGGCCAGCTACCTGCTACTCACCGTCCGCAGGCCCGCGCCTACGGTGGCCGCCTGCGGCGACTGAGGGCGTGAGGCTGCCTCTCCCTCACGCGTTCCGCCTCCTCCTTCGCGAGCATCACTGCTTCGCAGAAGGAGGTGACGGCCTCCCATGCACTCTTGCTCCGCACCATGGCCTGATGAATCGTCGCCGCCGATCGCCTCCGTGAGAACACGGCGGTGCTCTGCCCAAGCCGGGCAGACCTCCACTGTATGCTCCACCGTGTCCTCCGGGCGATCCACACAATGGTGACACCCAGGCGTTTCCTCCCGCCTTATGCGAAACAGGAACCTCCCGAAACAGCCGTGTCCGGTGAGGACCTGCGTCAGGCGGAAGGTGAGGACGCCGTGGCGCCGCTCTAACCACTCCTCAAAGAGGGGACTTATCGCCGCAATTGTGGCGTGCCCAGCGCTGGGTTGCGACAGTCGCGCTCTCCATGTCGCTATGAGATCCCGCCGGAGCTCTGTCCGCTGTACCGTGATTTCTCGCGGCAGCGGAGTTACGCCCCGGCGTTTCGCCTCCTCGCGCAACTCCCACACGTGCGCGAGGACCTTGCCTGATGTAGACTTTTTGGCGTCTGTATCCTGGCTGCGTTTAGGCGACCTCTTCGGGGAAACCGAAGGTTTTGTCTGTGCAATTATGGATGAAGTTATCATGACGAATATTTATCGGAAATACACTGTCAGGGACGGTACGGTTGACATCTGTCGGGCATGCCACCGTCCCGGTGAATCAATCCGACATATTGTTTCCGGTTGTTCTCGTCTTGCTAGGATTATCCACCAGCAACTTGCCTTGCAGTAGTAACCTTGTGAAATCCGAAGTACCTACCATAATACAGGTATGTGCCCGACCCAGTTCTCGAGAATGGTCACGCCATATTGTACTGGGATCGATCTATCATCACTGACAGGACTATTGTAGCCAATAAGCCTGATATTGTTGTGATAGACCGACGAGAGCGCCGTGCAATGATTTTGTAATCGCTGTCCCTCATTACTCATGACGAGAATCTCGCCCTAATTATGTATGTATGTATGTATAAAAATCTTTGGGTACAACGATAATTTTGTGTTTTTTAAATTCCTATATAAAACCAAAAGTATATGAAAACTCATTTGGATTTTCCAGTTGTTTGACTATATTGTTTACTGAAACTGAAACATGATTACTTAAATTTTTTTTGATAAAAAAAATGTCCAAAGAAGAACCGTCTATTTTCTGTTTTATATGATTATACGTAAACAGTTCCTTATTGTGCAGTAAAATTTGCTTTAAATCGAAGGTATTTAAATATGTTAAGAACTTACTAAGTTAAAAATTTATTGAAGTCTAGCATTTTGTCATAAATCTACATTTAAACGGAGCGCCGTCCGTCGAGAGAATGCGTTCCTCCTACTCCTCCTCCGACACGTCCTGTCAGTTGGACACACCAAACCCCCCTGGTTAGACCTGTTGGTTGTCTAGTACCTACACATATTCGTTAGTATGAAACTAAAGCCTACTAAAGTGCCCAGTGCCCATCAGCCAGACGTTACATAGAGGAAAAAGCTAATAAGTGTATAGTTACCGGTAGCCTCTGATGAGCCAGGATGAGTCTCCGCACAGCGTCGTCGCTGTCGATGCCGCTGTCATCAGGTTCTCGGGCAGGTATCAGCAACCCGCCGCCGCGGTCGTCCTCAGCCGCCAGCTTGCACGGTTTGACTGGTAACTCGGTTGAACACTCCTGGAATTTAAAAAAGATTGATTTAAGGCCATGCTTAGGCACATTTTTGACACTTTTGAGTTTTAATTTCATTGCAGCGGTTTTCAATACGTACCGTTGAGTTTAAAAACCTTGAAGAAATGCGTTTGATCTTATGAATTAAGTGTCGAAATGTCATCATTCCAGGCCTCATGGCAGTGGTATTCTACTAGACTAAATGTGATTTAGTCTCAATGGGGTTGGCTCCTTAAAACTTTTGGCAGATGACGCTAGCATAGCTTTCACCTGTCACATTTGTTTACTCAATTTGTGTGTTCGGTTTTGTAATTTTTTTCATAAAAATACCAGGATTGATCATAAGATAAACATGTACTCAACATTCAGAATAAGCGAGCTAATGGCTGAACTGAAAAAAACGAGGTGCTTCTTTACAAGGAAGAAAAGCAGACCTTATTGAAGGGTATACTCTTAAAATTATACATCAAGCTATTTTATTTATGAAATAGTTTTGTTTGTAGGAAGTATACATTTCATAATACCTTTCGCCAATTATACATTACTACAAAAAGCCGAATTAGACCACTTTTTTTAATTACTTTTTTTAACCACTTTTTTTTCATTCTACTGCTATCGGAAATTGGTGTGCACCTATTTCTTTGCAATAAGGCACTTCACATTTCTTAGGCATTTTGTAAAATCTTAAACAAACAAATACTTCATACAAATGAATATAATTTTGGTTAAAGCTATGCTAGCGCCACTTTGACAGTAGCCAACCCCATTACAGGGCTTCAATGAATCCACGTGCTATTGTAAAATTCATGAGTCAAATGACATGAACTGTCTTAAGACAAATCAATTCCACTGTGTTAATTCAATTATTGCAAACAATAATAGCGAAACAATAGACGGGGCTTAACCAAGACAAGCCAAATTAATAATCTATGTCTAGCCAGTGACCTCTAGGCTTCATTTGCAGGGCTTCAACAAATATTACTGTTACTATAACATGTGGCACATGTATATAAAAATTACAATTTGTGTTTGTGATGACCGCGCTATCTCGGATATCTGCCAAACACATTAATTTTCAAGTGCTGTAAACAACACTATAAAACGAAATACACAATAACAAGTATTAGAGTGTAAACACAAATAGAACAACTCTATCCAGCTTAGATGGATGCTGCGTAATGCAACGATCTAAAAATACATAAATCAGATTTAGTGAACATTGAGAACGGCTCGAGAGGAACAGAATGCGCGCCTATAAACGGATATGTAAAGGTCACGTACTCAGACACGATGGAAATAACTTCTAATCGTAACAATTAGAATAATTTTTCACTTCGTTATGCGCAGTTTATAGATTTTTATGAAGATGAAAAAAAAATAAACGCCTGAAAATACGCAGTTTCGTTATTCTCATCTCACTAATAAATCTTATTCCTGTTATTCCGACACCATACACAGATATACTTCGATTTTACACACTGCAACAGCATGCATGTTTTCCTTAGCCAGAGAAATGTGGCCTGTGGTCATTCATAAAGTATTAACAATTAACTATACCAGCTTTTATCCGTCCATTGTTTTACTTATACCATTGTTCCCAGTAATTACCTCGATGAATTGTTACTACAATATGTCGTGAACTACGAATTACTCTTCACATAATGTAATGTGTTGTTAATTCGACACCCGCGGGATTAACACTAAACACAATTCGACTAATTGGACACCTACGCCGCTCGTAAAGGACAATAACGGCCACCTATTACCACTATCAATCACCTTATGAATATCGTGACCACAGTCTAAATATAACTGATGGATGACAAACGACTATTATGCTGTATCTACAAGGATAATAGTACTGGATTATATAGGGAAGGATAAATAGGTACCTTATGTGGGGATAGAGCACCAGATGATACCGGTAGCAGGCAAAACACGTCAAAACTACACGGTACTGCAGCCCAACTAGGGATGAGGGGCGCTCCGCCCCGTTGCCATGGCAACAGAGGTCTGCGCGCGCAGCCGCGTTATTCACTACTTACTGTCAAATTTATTTACATTTTGTCAAACTTTTTCTCTCCGTATCCAGATTTTTAAAAGAATAGCTATTGTATTTACTTACAATTTGTTTAGTTTTATTTATTCGAGTGTCTTAACATGGCTCCTAAGAAGGTAAGCAATGTCTTTTAATCGTTTCTCAAACTTTCAAATAAGTTTTCCAAACATTCATTCCTAAAAACTTGTAAATGTTCAAAATAATTTATTCTCTGTTTATTGTTTAAACATAATTCAAAACTGTGTTCAAATTACAATGTTACGAACTCGTCACAATGATTGATTGATTGATAAGTATTCTACGAATATTGTTTTGTATATTACATAAGCAGTAGCAACATTGATCAAACACAAACGTTACAACGTTACAACTTATCGACGGATATTTGCTCCTCGCAAACTGTTCTTACTGTTTACATTTTATTTCGAATACATTAACATAATATCTGAGTTCAGACTGATTTACATGTGAAATACATAATAGATACAGAGACTGTAATAATGGCTGATTTACAAGGTCAGTAGCTGACTCCAAACTCGAACCAAATCAGCACTTATCCGTTACTGTCTTCATGTAAATTGATTTGAAGTCGACTACTGACTGCATGTAAACATTGACAGTCAGTTCTCGGCGTCAGCTCTGACTTCATTTGGAGTCAGCTGCTGACCCTGTGTAAATCAGCCTTAATCTGGGACCAGTTAAGCGATCTCAAGCTTATCTACAAGTTGTCAGTTCAATGCCAAAGAAATATTTGGACTAGTACAACTAAACCAGTCGTGAAACAGAATCTGTTCTAGATTCCAAAAGATGATATCACAGAGCTAAGCTCACTACGAAAGCTATCCTTGAATCGCATCAGAATATTTACATAAACGACTCAACAGCTGCACATAAAACTATAAACAAACGTTAATATTGTAACTGGATTATAAAGGCAATTGTTTGGCTTGTTCCCACCATTCCTGCCATGAATTCCTACCCGTGTTAAATATGATCATTTTAATAAAATATACAGAGGAGCTCGTGGCTAAGTAATAACAGCCGCACGGTACGATCTATCAGGTTAAGCTATGCCTGCCGGAGTTGGTTCATCGATGGGTGACCATCTTTACATACCAAGACTACTCTCTGCCTCAAAAAGCGTTAAGTGTGGAAAGCACGTTAAGCCGTTGGTCCCGGCTGTCATTCGTGGATTTTTGACTGTCGTTACCGGTCGTCAGAATAGCCCGAAAGTCTGACAACCAGTCTTACCATGGGGGTAACCAGTGGGTAACCAGGGGGGGTAGCCAGTTACTGGGTTGTGGAGGTCAGATAGGCAGTCAATCCATGTAAAATTTATTAATTTAATAACATATAATAGTTCTAAAGAATAAACTGTGAAGAACTATACCTACTCCTAGGAATTCATGGTAGGAATATTGGTGACAACCCAATTGTTTTACAGAGTTCATCGTAAGTATCGAACCAATTATAAACTCACATAGGTTTACTTAACGAAAGATCCAACATCACAAACTACAGGTACAGGCATTTCATATACCTACGAAACACAGAACATTATATATAAATATACCGTGAATTTTTGTAATAATCCTTTGCTACCTGATTTAGATCCCTAGCCCGAAAGGGATGAAAAAGAAATTGCCAGAACTCTGGCGAAGTAAGTCCAAGGAGAAATCCATAGGATTGGCACTACTAAAGCGGTTGAGAGTGAGTAACGGTCCTTAGGACACAGCATGCGTGTGCGTCACTCCATTGTAAATACGACCTTGTACCTGTGTTTGTGTCTGTCTTGGCCAATATTGGCTGCCGTTTGTGACCGTCTTCGCCTACTTTATTGGTGTTAGCATATCGAAATGTTGGTGCCAATCTTGTTACCAATATTGGACGATATGCTGAAGCCAAAAAGCTGTTCATATTTGTATACACTGTGTTTTAAGGCACCTCACTGGATAAATCACTGCATTATCTTGGAATTGATAATTTATTTGTGTAACAGTACTCATAATGTGTACGTCCATTGCACGCCTTGTGACCCTGTCTTCGTATGAATCCCATGCTTCGCTATATTTCGTGAGGTATTATAGTGAAGTTGCAATTTTGCTTTGAACGCTAAAAGCAATGCTTTAACAACTGTAGTTTACACGTTAGCTAAAGTGCGTTTTATCTGTCATGAATTGGAGAATTTGGTGAAAATGATCTGGCGCTGTGTGTGATATTTTATCTATATAAAACAAAAATGAAATGCTGTTCATTTGTAAGCGCATCATTTGAAAACGGGTGGACCGTTTTGTCCATTTTTTGTTTTAAAATGTTCGTAATAGTCCGAGTTAGGTTTTTATGAAAAGTAAAATAATAAAAGTGTTCCGGAAAATATTGAAATCGGAAAAACTGAACAACCTTTTTATGATTTTTTTGTATGTTGAACTAAGTTTTGAAATTTGGACAGGACAACGTCTGTCGGGGACAGCTAGGTAGATTAAAAGCCACTTTGCAGACCGTATTCAATGTAGATATTTATAAACTACTTAATTTAACGCTTATAATACCGTATTTGAATTGAATAGAAGCTCTTGTCAAGAGTGTAGCTTTTGAACTGGAGAAGGTTTTCATATTATAAACATATCGCGATATTCCTTTTTACGAGGTAAAAAGGTTTCCTGTTTACCTCGTAAAAAGGAATATCGCGATAAGACCCGTTCTCGATAATACAATTTTATAAAAACATTATATTCTGCACATTACATTCTTGTTCTCACACACTATTGTCTACATTTCTTTTTCATTTCTCCTTTCGCAGGTCTGCTGGAAGAAATTTCTAAAGAAATAAGCAGTACCTTTGTACTCCTAATTTTAAGTATTATGTATCTCTTTGTATTTTTCTGTGTGTACATAAATTGTAAAATAAAAGAATCGAAGAATTAAATTCAAATCTACAGGAACTAAATGTAAAACCTTACCTACAATACGCCATCAAAACTGTTTCAACACTTCAACTTTTAAAAAATTTAGCTCTATTTCACCACGACATGACAATTCGAACCGACAACTAACTCATCACTGCGGTTCCCCAATAAGAATTAACAAAGGCAATCACTCAGAACTGTTGTTTATCACGATAACCGCTATCAGATATTGTCCTACGTCTCATCGATCGAACATCATAATTCCGAATCCATCACGCGAGCCTGATGCATAACGGAAATGAAAATCATAAAACGTTTTATGTTTATTACTGTTTATAATTTAGAATGGCCAAAACTAAATGTTTTATGTTTATTACTGTTTAAAATTTAGAATGGCAAAAATTAAATGTAGGTAATTTGAATTTCGAAAGCTCGGTTTAGGGGTGCACAAATCAATAATGTTACCATGAGAAATTAAAAACTGGCCAAGTGCGTGTCGGACCTCGCACATTTAGGGTTCTGTACCAAATCTGATTTATCAATATATTGGTATTTGTTGGTAAATTAAACGTAACATTAGACATTATCACCCAATTTCAAAAAAGAAGAAGGAAGTTAAAAAATTCTTCGGAACAAAATTTTGTAAAAAAAAACCGGTCAAGAGCGAGTCGGACTCGCGCACCGAGGGTTCCGTTCCGATTTCTGAAAAATTGCCCTATTTAGAGACATCATTTTATTTTTCCTGTAATCTTTACATAAACTTCTATCACATAGAATAATTTCAGATTTTTCTCTATGCAAACTTCGGAGATAAGGGCGGGGAACGGTATTTTTTTTACATTTTTCATCAAAAGTCGAAAAACAAAAAAAAAACTGCGGCCTAAAAAAAATAACAAAATGTTTGAGAATGTTCAAACAGCGCTCTTTCATATGATACCCCACATGCCCTAGTAGCCCCACTTTGAATTTTTAAGACCCCCATTCAGTCTCTGTTGCAAAAAAAAAACATATATTTTTATTTCTTTCTTATTTGCAAAATAGTTGTGTTCGTTTCAACCGCGCGGCCATGGCGTTAAAAAAAAAAAAAAACTATGCCAACATTTTGTAACAATTTGTAAAAGTTCACTCGCAAAACCTCAAATTTGTCAAAGCTATGGTTAAAAAGTTAGAAGGGTTTGAACGTGGCCGCGCCATCGAAACGCGGAGAACCGCGCGGCCACGGAGATCTCAGAAACTAAGCGTTGCACAGACCTGAAATTTTGGTAAATAACAGATTCAATTTGTAAACAATTTGTAAAAATATAGAAAAAAATCCCAGGTTAATATTTTAGGAGCTGTGAGACTAAAACCCCGTGGCCGCGCCATCGAAACGGTGACAAAAACGTGATAGCCGATATCTCGCTGAAAAAGCATCGCAGACGTCTAGAGTTTTTTGTAAAACCCAGATTTGAATTTGTCAAAACTTACAAAAATGCAACAAAAAATACTAGGTTAATATTTTAGGAGCTGTGAGACTAAAACCCCGTGGCCGCGCCATCGAAACGGTGATAAAAACGTTATCACCGATATCTCGCTGAAAAGGCATCGCAGAGGTCTGAAGTTTTTTGTAAAACCTAGATTTGAATTTGTCAAAACTTGTAAAAATACAACAAAAGATCCTAGGTTTATATTTCAGGACCCGCGCCATAGAAACGGTGAAAAACACGTTATCGCCGATATCTCACTGAAAAAGCATCGCAGAAGTCTGAAATTATTTGTAAAACCTAGATTTGAATTTGTCAAAATTTGTAAAAATATAACAAAAATCCTAGATTTATATTTCAGGAGCCGCGCCATTGAAACAGATAAAAACACGTTATCGCCGATATCTCAGTGAAAAAGCATCGCAGAGGTCTGAAGTTTTTTGTAAAACCTACATTTGAATTAGATAATTTTTTTACAAATAAAACAAAAATCCTAGGTTCACAAAAAACCGTATTTCACCGTTTCAATGGTGCGGCTCCTGAAATATAAATCTAGGATTTTTTGTTATATTTTTACAAATTTTGACAAATTCAAATCTAGGTTTTACAAATAATTTCAGACTTCTGCGATGCTTTTTCAGTGAGATATCGGCGATAACGTGTTTTTCACCGTTTCTATGGCGCGGGTCCTGAAATATAAACCTAGGATTTTTTGTTGTATTTTTACAAATTTTGACAAATTCAAATCTAGGTTTTACAAAAAACTTCAGACCTATGCGATGCTTTTTCAGCGAGATATCGGTGATAACGTTTTTGTCACCGTTTCGATGGCGCGGCCACGGGGTTTTAGTCTCACAGCTCCTAAAATATTAACCTAGTATTTTTTGTTGCATTTTTGTAAGTTTTGACAAATTCAAATCTGGGTTTTACAAAAAACTCTAGACGTCTGCGATGCTTTTTCAGCGAGATATCGGCTATCACGTTTTTTTCACCGTTTCGATGGCGCGGCCATGGGGTTCTAGTCTTACAGCTCCTGAAATATAAACCTAGGATTTTTTGTTGTATTTTTACAAGTTTTGACAAATTCAAATCTGGGTTTTACAAAAAACTCTAGACGTCTGCGATGCTTTTTCAGCGAGATATCGGCTATCACGTTTTTTTCACCGTTTCGATGGCGCGGCCATGGGGTTCTAGTCTTACAGCTCCTGAAATATAAACCTAGGATTTTTTGTTGTATTTTTACAAGTTTTGACAAATTCAAATCTAGGTTTTACAAAAAACTTCAGACCTCTGCGATGCTTTTTCAGCGAGATATCGGCGATAACATATTTTTCACCGTTTGAATGGCGCGGCCATGGGGTTCTAGTCTTACAGCTCCTGAAATATAAACCTAGGATTTTTTGTTGTATTTTTACAAATTGTGACAAATTCAAATCTAGGTTTTACAAAAAACTTCAGACCTCTGCGATGCTTTTTCAGTGAGATATCGGTGATAACGTGTTTTTCACCGTTTCAATGGCGCGGCTCCTGAAATATAAACCTAGGATTTTTTGTTATTTTTTTACAAATTTTGACAAATTCAAATCTAGGTTTTACAAATAATTTCAGACCTCTGCGATGCTTTTTCAGTGAGATATCGGCGATAACGGGTTTTTCACCGTTTCTATGGCGCGGGTCCTGAAATATAAACCTAGGATTTTTCGTTATATTTTTACAAATTTTGACAAATTCAAATCTAGGTTTTACAAATAATTTCAGACCTCTGCGATGCTTTTTCAGTGAGATATCGGCGATAACGTGTTTTTCACCGTTTCTATGGCGCGGTTCCTGAAATATAAACCTAGGATTTTTTGTTGTATTTTTACAAGTTTTGACAAATTCAAATCTAGGTTTTACAAAAAAATTCAGACCTCTGCGATGCTTTTTCAGCGAGATATCGGTGATAACGTTTTTGTCACCGTTTCGATGGCGCGGCCACGGGGTTTTAGTCTCACAGCTCCTAAAATATTAACCTAGTATTTTTTGTTGCATTTTTGTAAGTTTTGACAAATTCAAATCTGGGTTTTACAAAAAACTCTAGACGTCTGCGATGCTTTTTCAGCGAGATATCGGCTATCACGTTTTTGTCACCGTTTCGATGGCGCGGCCACGGGGTTTTAGTCTCTCAGCTCCTAAAATATTAACCTGGGATTTTTTTCTATATTTTTACAAATTGTTTACAAATTGAATCTGTTATTTACCAAAATTTCAGGTCTGTGCAACGCTTAGTTTCTGAGATCTCCGTGGCCGCGCGGTTCTCCGCGTTTCGATGGCGCGGCCACGTTCAAACCCTTCTAACTTTTTAACCATAGCTTTGACAAATTTGAGGTTTTGCGAGTGAACTTTTACAAATTGTTACAAAATGTTGGCATAGTTTTTTTTTTTTTTAACGCCATGGCCGCGCGGTTGAAACGAACACAAATAGTTGGGTAAACGTCATCTAAAACTGTTCCAAATTTCAAGTCGACAGCATTAGTAGTTCTTGAGATATCCAGCTGTGACAGACAGACAGACTGAGTCACACCATAAGGGTTCCTTTTTTACTATTTTGGTACGGAACCCTAAAAACTGACTTTGGTGGCTTCTCAACGTAAATGGCAGTATTTTTTATTGCGTCTTAACTTGCTTGATATTTTTATAGCTGTAAGGGACCACTAAACCTGCGTATTTGATAAGTATTAATTTCATTTTGATACCTCCACGCGTTCCTGAGACAAAGGGTCTTGACAGACTGACAGACAGACAGACGGACAACGAAGTGATCCTTTAAGGGTTCCGTTTTTTTTCTTTTTGAGGTACGGAACCCTAAAAACACAACCATTTGCATTGATTTTGACCTTATTTTTTCTAGAATCTGATTGATTTGCGTGACGTATGTAATATCCTGCTGCGTGCCACTTGTGGTACGCGTGCCAAGAATCTCAATCCCTGCTTTTCGACGTATGATGTTGATTTACAATAACAGAATTGGCCCTGTACAGAGGTGTACCACCCCTGGCTCGGACATAAAATGTTATGTGATGTACAAGAATAGATTTGGAGTCCATGTCGCTTTAAAACTAATAAAATACTTAAGTAGTTGATTAATTGTTGAAAACGTATTTCGTTTGATATCAAGCAGCACCCTAATTGCGTAACACATTATCGATCGGAATCTGAATCATTTTGAAGCAAACTGCTAATCGATTTTGTCTTCTCAACACCGTAAATATCGCAATGAATGTTGTTGAACTGTCAAAATATAACCAATTCCGATTGATAGTTCTTTACGGAATTAGGGTGCTGGGTTACGCAATGGGACTTGCGCGGATCATCCGCTGCGGAATCCGCCTGATTGAAAAGCCGCTGCATTTTGATAAAAGCTGACTAATACCAAGTTCTAGTGCTTCACGGAACAGTTTTTGATATGTTGACGCTAAAAAGAATAATTTATTAGATACTCCTACTAACAGAGGTCTACTGGATCTACTTCAGCCGGTCTATTCTGTAAAAAATTCACCATGAAAACTTCCTTGATCACACGTACCGAGTAGATGGGCGAGACAGCAAAATAATACTAGGCCGAGAGAGTTGGGGGTATGAGTAGACGTATTTTTCAACTTGACAACGAGTCAGTCAGTTAGTTCAAAAAAATCGCGGGAAACATAGCGTGCTGCGATTGACGTGTGTGTACCGAGTGCATGTTTATACCTACCTGCCGAGTGGGCAAGCGAGTCAGTGCGGGAAGCGTGGGGGTGGGCACTCGGTCTAGTAAATAGAACAGTGTCCGAGTGACTGTCTCGCCCTTTCACTCGGCCGAGCACTCGGGGATGTGTTGATATGTCTTGCCCATCTACTTGGTACGCGTGATCAAGGCATTAGGTGAAGGGGCTCGAAGTGAGCTGTCATTCCACCGGATGCTGGCGATTGACACTATTGGCAGATACTTCAAGCTCAGTTTGTCTTAGTTCTCACGGCAAGACATTTACAGAATAGATCGACAGATCTTTACTTCAGTGATGTATCTACAATTGAATTAAAAACTGAATTTAGGTACTTATACATATTTATGGCGTCTACAAGTACGTAAAAATCACACGTTATTGTGAAGTATGTACCTAAAAAACTCACATGCTTAGACGACTCAAGCAAACGTGACGTCAAAAGTTTATGTGCTTGCTATCGAAGCACTAAATCTGAGTACTAAGGGGCCTATAAAACCTTCTAACCAAAGTCTTACACAAAACAATAAAGCTCTGCCACAAATACATCATAGAATTTACCTATCCGTTAGCGGTAAGAAAAAAGATTGCTGTAAAACAATAAATACGCAAAACGTAAAAACCCATAAAATAAAGATACTGATTAAGTTTAGGAAAATTCAGAAACTTATTAACTTACTCAACCAGCTTTAGGTAAAATAAGTTGCGTATCGAAATTTCCAAAACCAAGAAAATGCTACTAAGAAATTTAAAATATCAAAAACTTACCAGATCCCGATAATTTTGAAAACAAAACTTTCTATTTCTATCAGCATTATGGTTTAAACCAAAGAGGATAGCTGAAAATGTTCACCTAGGACTTTGCGAAGAGAACTGAATGCTAATCTACCCTCACCATTGTCGCGATGTCGTGATACAACCCCCAGTACTAGCTAATGCCAGACACGGAGACTAATTAGAATTTGGTGACACGCCCTGCCTAGGGAAGTAATTTGTAAACTTTGTACCGATTGCATAAAAATAAAATTTAGGAAACGAAGATGAACACTATTTTTTGATATGATATATGTTTTTGCTTATGTAAGATACGAAATATTTAAACAATATTACGATCAAGGAAGTAGGTAATGATGATATAGCAAAAACTAGATAAGTAAAAACAAGTAATTCGAAGAAGTCTTCATGAAAAACGATTTGGTAAACGAATCGTAAAATATCAATCTTTAATCAAAATGTTATAATTATAAGCTATAGAAAAAAAGTATGAGAAATTCAAAAGAATTTGAAAATATATCTATACACATTACTATGAAGTAGGAAATTCCTTGGAAGACCAAGTCGTAAATTATCCGTATATCCGAAAATTTCAGCGCAATGAAACATTGTATCCGTATTTAAATCTGAAATAAGCTCCATCCTGGCTCAAACGACCGTTAGGTCATTTTATGGCCTATTAAAATGATTGCCTTTAATTTATTTCCCATTCATAACTTGAGAATTAGCCACATAAAACGTTATGGCTAAGAGGGGCTTTAGCCCATTTTACAATGTTATCCATCTCTGCTCCCTAATTGCGTAACACACTATATATCGATCGGAATCTGAATCATTTTGTAACAAATTGCTAATCCATTGCTTCATATTGTTCGAAAAATTTGTCTTCTCAAAACTCTCAATACCGTAAATAACGCAATGAATGTTGTTGAACTGTCAAAATGAAACGGACTCACATTGATAGTATGCTACGCAATTAGCTTGCTGGAATCCTATAAGCCATTACGTTTTTTTATTAAATAGTATTTCAAACGTTCAGTTTTCACAATTTCTTTATGTTTCAATTTCATTTCCAATAAAGTTGCAATTCAATACTGAATACAAGGCAATCTCAATAAAAATAACAAACTCATTACTCAGAACAAACTTGCAGTTTTCACGTGAAAATTATCCGTATTTTGTTCGGCATTGGTAGTTAGCTTGTACTAGGTACATTAGTGACGGGGTTTACTGATGCAGTTTAGTTCATTCTTCGGTCAAAGTTCATTTGGTATCTGGGTGAGAACTACAGGCTATGATACTGCAGTACTGATTAGCGCTTCCAATGTTAAAGGCAATTTTTAGACCGCGGATTTTGGTTGAAATGTCTGCTGAAACAGATTCAGTACCTATGTCTACCGAATCGGTATTATCACATGTGTCTTCCAATTCGGATGATGATATTGACGTAAGTAAAATCAACGATAAACTTTTGCGTGGACCATAAACTTGGGACTTAAACACAAATTATTATGAATAAAGATACAATCCAGCATTCCTCGCGCACGCAACGGTTTAATCGTTTGTTTACGCTTGCTTCGCTTAACTAAAAGTGCCTCGAATTATTTATAGTCGAATTACATGATCGTCCCCAATAAAGACCTATCAAACAATATGCAAATGTCTCTAGAATATTTACTCGTAAATCCGCTCGGAGTTCTCAAACGTTTAGAAAACTAAGCAGTGTTTCATTTGCTGTCAGACATCGCTTGCGTGCTTGCGTATTTCTTTGTTTCTGAAGTAAATCAAAAAAATTAAGCAAAATGCTGAAAGCTATGATAAAACGCGCGCTTAACGTCACGGAGGAAAAAGTGCTTATAAACAAAACATTGCAGTGCTTGGATGTATGTAACTGCATCATGCTGAGGTGTTAGGTGTTAAATTGTTTATGTACTTGTTAATGTTTGTGTTATTTAGCAGAAAGAGGGGCCAGCTGGGTCCCGCGGCAAACTAGCTGATGACGAGGCCCCAGACTGGCTCAAACCACGCAATCTTATCAAACCTGATGACCAGGAGGAAGTGCCCGATGCAGTAAGATATTACAATTTAGCACCAAAATTAAAAATAAAGTAGTGCACAGATATTTCTTCTTCTACCTGCCCTTGTCCCATGTTATTCGGGGTCGGCGTTAATGTTTTCCTCTTCCATTCTCCCCTGTCAGCAGCAGCTGTTACGTTCTCATTCACTCCCTTTTCGTTCATATCAGCCGTCACACAATCCATTCATCCTATTTTGGTCTCCCTCTAGTAAAAAACTTTTTTCTGAAGTTAAAGTTATTTTTCACTTTGTAGTGTTGTTTTTGGAAGTCGGTTGTATTTTTTTGTAAAAAAGATTTTATTTTTCACTTTTTAGTTGTGGTACCTACCCCACACAAATTCTAATACCACTACCTGCGAACGAAACTAGAACATCATCCACATAAAAGTGGGGAAAAAATACGTATTATTGAAGCTAACTGAGAAACTACCCATAAAAAGTTAATCAATTTTATATGCGACGAACTTTGAGATAGACCCTCTCGAATATAACAAAAAAAATTAAAAACGGACGACTCTGTAAAAAGTTATGCGTGGACAAAACGACACGTTGTATGTACGTGTCGAATTAAGAACCTCCTTTTTTTATCGTCGGTTAACCCATCGCACGCCAATTAGCAGACACAACAATTTTATATTGTTATCTGGACACCTGGGTGTGCAATCGACGTTTTAAGAGTTACAAAGTAAAGTAGCGCACAGTTTTGCGGATATTAATTCTGGAGGAAAAGGACAAATCTCGAAAGCTACTTGGCGCATGCGTACAGTGTAGGAATACACAATCGAAGTACCTAAACAACCTCTAGGGGACTACAAACTGTTATTGCCAACAACTGCTCCTAATAAACTTTCATTTGTAATTTGTAATGCTGACGCTGTGAATAGCAATTAGTTAATTTAATTACAGAACCGGGTAAACCCATTAGGAAATACAGATTTGTGACCTGGGTCTTTATAACTTACAAAATGTAGCTCTGTCTACTTCTCCAAGGAACACAGCATAATTCTTGAACTAAATAAAAGCTTATCTTACTTACAACAGATTAAGTTAATCACAATAAACTTTCTCAGGATCTCGAAGAAGAGGTTGGTCGCGTTCTGACCACGATCAACCCTCAGTGGGTAGCTGATGAAGTGGCGTACCACTATGGCAAGGGGATGTTTGTGACGAAGCCTAAACCGACCTTTGGGAAGGCGTACCCGCTGTATATCTACCAGGGTACGGCTATACGCAAGGATTCCGATGAAGCAAAGGCACAAATAGCCGCTGGATATGGTGAGTGGCCATTTTATGATGTATTGGATGTGCACTGTAATTAATTAGGGCAACCTTAAGTAAATATCAATTTCATGGGATCTGGAATTATCTGAAACAGGCAGCTCGTAAAATTGGTGCAAAAAATTAAGTGTACGGCCTGAGTGCCCGCTTGAATCGAGCGTCCAGCGGGGCGGAGCGTGCGGCGTTCGGGTCAAACAGATGCATTAACACGTAGGTGTCCTGAGTCACAGAGTACATTGAATATATGGGAATTGGACGCAACGCTGAACGCTCCGTTGGACGCTTTTTCACTCAGTCCGTACACTAAGGGAAGAAGCTCCTTCCTTTTTTAAATCAAATGTAAATGGACAATGGTTTTAGGTGAAAACTTAAAACTTGTGCGTTGCTTATTCGAGGCTTACGTAAACATGAATCTAAATATGCGTAACCATTGGAATGAAGAAAAGAATCGATTTTCGAATGAAATCTTATGTCAATAGTCTTATTACAGGTATGGTCGGCTTCGATGATGCTGGACCGAAGCGTGTCAAGGTTAAGAAGACCAAAACTGAGGAGGAGGAGGAAGAGGAACCTGAACCTGATCAGCCTGCGCCTGAGGAGGGTAAAGCTGAAGGTATAGATAATTCCCACTACTGGGTTCTCATCGTGATTAAAAATGAAGACTTTGTGAGAGAGAGAGAGAGAGCAAATACAATACAGAGGCCTTAGTGCAAGTTTTTATACTTACTCGATCTTCAATTTGTATTGAAACTGAATAAGCGCCGTCTGGTGACTATAATGGGAAATACAATTAATTATTCCATACAAATTGACGTAAGTTAACGTTAACGTAAACGCGATCAAGTAAGTATATAAAAACTCGATTACTAAGGCCACAGCATATTGTTTGTAAGAAAACTCATTTTCCTCTTAAATTCTTCTTCTCTTCAACACGAAAATTACATAGCACGTGACTTATAAACGTGTTATTTTTATTTTAAATGTTTAAATTATCGAGATGTTTAACTAATAAAACTAACTGACCTGAGTAAATAAATAATGGAGCAAGCACATGGTTTTCAAACACATTAGATACACGCTCAGTATAAAAATTTACAAACATACGATTCGCTTCTGAGTCATTTACGTGGGTGTTTATCACCTTGACAAATTCTACGACTGCAATTTAAATAGAATTATAATAATAGAAAAGTTTTGTATATGAACTTAATTCCTATATCATTCACTACGAGAGATTTTCCGGTTTGCTTCCCATTTTTTCATCATCATAATCAGCCTATAATGTTCCCACTGCTGGGACACAGGCCTGTCTTCGAGAGGGAGTGGGCTGTAATCGACTACGCAGGCTCAAGCAGGTTGGTAAATGTCACGACATGTCTTTGAATTTTTGGTTCTAGGACATGCCGGTTTCCTTACGATGTTTTCCTTCACCGTGTTGAGAGCAGTGGTGATGAAATTATTTACACAAAGTAAAGCGCCTGCTTGGGTTCAAACTCACGACCTACAACTTGTAAGTCGGGTCGTTAAGCCCCGTTATATCCCCATGTTTATTAGATAGTTAATATTAAATTGTTTAGTACACAGTCTTCATCATAGAGAGTCGCGCCACAACATCAACTTTACGTCGTTCGTGGTACGAGTTCCAACCCAACATCTACAGTCCTTCTTAAGGCTGCCTGTCCACCGGAGCGGAGTGAGGCTGCGGAGCGGAGAAACGGAGAAATATTAACCAATAGAATCTTAAGTCCGCTCCACTCCGCCGTCCGCTCGCGCTCCTATTGGTTAATATTTCTCCGTTTCTCCGCTCCGCAGCCTCGCTCCGCTCCGGTGGACAGCCAGCCTTAAAGAGGACTTTTGGCCGAAAGGTGTCATATTTCGACGTTTCCGAGGACGGTTACGTACGCGACACCACGCAGCGGAACACGACGCCTACGTTACGTGTAATAGTTTTTAATAAGATTTATTAATGTGTATTAGTTTATTATAAGATATTTTGTATATTTTATCTATGGGCCTAGTTGCCTGAAAATAAAATGATTATTATTATTATTATTATAGCAGATGTGGCTTCGCGGTTATTGCCACTCAAATTAATTCAAAGAGGAAATGCCATGAACACTAGGTTTTTCAGACGCAGATTCATGGTAGAAATGATTGTTAGGATACTTGTTATCTGTCTTCGTGCTTCTTATATCTTCTTGAACTTACTGATTTTTCCAACGCCAGTATCTTTATCCGAGGAATAATTTTAATTTTTTACAGTTTTTCCAACAAAATCTGTGAATAGTCAATTATTATTCCACGAACAACAGATATCTAACTCTGTATAAATCAGCTCGGGCCTGATCACACGTGGCACAACCATACCACAACGTGGTTGGGCGGTAATTTGTATGAAAATGAGTAGTAATTCACACGGACCACATTTGGCCGTCAAAATCAACCGTTTGAGCAATATCAACCACATCAGGGCAACGTGGCAGCCACAACACAACCACCAGCGAGACCGCTGATTATCGGCCGGCCACATCGCAAACACAACGTTGCGTTGACACGTCGTCACTGTCACAGCCGGAATCGATCTGTCTGTCTGCAAACACTAGCCACAACGTCATCACATCGCAACTACTAGCGACAACGCACCTGCAAGAAGTCGCAGCGACACTATTCGTACACGTAACCACTGCTTGCGCTGGTGGTTGTCCACAACACATTTTGTCGCTGCTATATGGTGGATACCTAAGTCTGTTCGGGTCCTTAGACACTTTTGTCACGGTTATAATATGGTGGGTACCTGCGTGTGACCGGGCCCTTAGACACTTCGAACTACTTATTGGGATTATTTATGTGTTACAAATGGAATATTCTCATAAGTAAACACAATATAGAAACGAACCCTTCTCAACGCTAATAAATAACAAGGTAGGTACCTACTTTGTTTCCACGCGTTTCTATCCACAATACAAATGTTACGATCTTCTTATGATAAACCATTGTTATGCCGTTTCGGCTTACCCTTGTAGTTGTAACCTCTTGTTGACTTCTGACACGATAATCTATTGAATTCGGAATATTTACAGCGATTCCGAAATCGATTTAGAGCTACCATTGCATCGAGTTTGGCTGTAGAGTGCTACTTATCCGTACTTACACGCAGTCGTCCTAGTTTTGCGAGATACGATCGGTATTTTTGCCAAATATTTACTGAAAAATGGAGTAACGCCAATTGCTTGCCTATAATGACATTCACTAGTTAGGTTTCGTTTGATATTGGTGTTTTCATGAAAATGCAACTTTAGTCATTCCTTCTTCGTATCTATGGAAAAAGTTTATGCAACAATCTGAAATACCCAAAAAGCATAAGGAGGCTGACGACATAATAAGGTTTCTACAGCAACCAACCAACTCCTTTTAGTAATTAAGTAGAAACTGAATTCACGTTAAAATGTTGTTTCGCTTATTCTGTCAGAGGACCATGTAGCAGAAGAAGAAAAGCCAGCGGAGGCAGCACCTGCAGACGTAAAAGAAGATGAAGAACCTGCAGCTGGTGATGCAGAACTAAAGGTAGAAGGGGAAGAAGGCGAGGAGGAGAAAGCAGAAGATCGTAAGTTCAGGCATACTATAACGGGTGTAAAAAGACGCTTAATGAAGCCGAGATTTAAACTTAAGCCGTCTTATTACAAAACAAGGTTCATCTTCAAAGCAAGGTTTAAACCATGGACCCTTTTTTGAATTTTGAACTATAACCTCACACGTTCAGTTGTCAGTTTTAAAACTGACAACTTAGTACCGGACAAGTTGTCAGTTTTGTATAAAGAACTGTATTTCTATCACAGCTAGGTTCTTATTACAAAAACTGGCTCGATGGTTTAAACCATGACAGAAGAAAAACCTCGTTTTGTAATAAGACCGAAATTGTTTTGTACTAGGCCATACCTGGGAACCTTCTCGTTCATCATCATCTTTCTGCCCTTAACACATATTACTTGGGGTCGGCGCAACACGTTTTCTTCTTCCATTCTCCCTTGTCAACCGTCACGCTATCATTCACTCCCTTCTCTTTCATATCATTCCTCACACAATCCATCCATCTTTTCTTTGGCTCTTCTCTGCCTCTGGTAATGGATATATTTTGAAGATCAAAGTTCCTTCGACTTTATCTGACGTTATTTTTACGAAAACAAGTTATAAATGTTATAAACTTATAACTTACCTAAATGAAGTTGTATAACTTGTTATAGGTACCCCACGACCCCTGTAACGTTGCATGCACCCATATTGCACAATGTTATAGGTACCCCACGACCCCTGTAACGTTGCATGCACCCATATTGCACAATGTTTACGTGCTTCACCTACATTGAGTGCTATTGAGTGCTACTTACTGTAAACAACGATTTTTCACACCGAACATAAAAATCGTTCCCAGTAATTATTATTGTTCAATGTTACTTAGTTTGATGTACACACAACAGCAGGTCAAGTTACTACAAACCTTCAACATTTTAATGTTTAAATCATTTGGAGAAATTTGACAGTTTGGTATAACCTGATGTGCAAAACACACGTATGTGTATGTGTTTGTTGTCTGTATAAATGCGTAGTTGACGATTATGTGATGGGTCTTGTTACATCCTGTATCTAGTTGTTTTAGTCCAAGATGCCAGGGCCACCAGACCTTACTTATTTTACGATTAACAAAATGTGTGGGATTCTGTCACTACTCAGTGACAGAATTAAACGTGGTGTTATATAGCCTACAGTCTTCCTCAAGAATTGGGCTATCAAATTCAAATATATTTTTTCAAATTCGACTGGTAGTTCCAGAGATTAAAAAACAAACTCTTCAGCTTTATAATAATTAGTATAAATAGATTATAGAACGCTATGTAAATATGAATGAGTCCAAAACTACAAGTTACTTTGAAATAATTTTGTACCTGTTTCTACATTTTTGGACTAATCTATATTTAGGAAAACTCCAACTAAAGTTCACCGACTGCGTAATGGAAATGTTATGTAAAGTATAGCAAAAGATTCCTGGATTGAGCACGAAATTAATTTGAAAAGTTGAGCGTATGACATTTTTAGATGTTGCGTGTTTTCATGTTCTACTTTCGATTCAAGTAATGTTTTGCTGATTTCATATTATATTAATGGTACCACAACGTAACGACCCTCTTCAGCGACTATATTATAAATAAACATCAGTATATTCTAGCATAGCAGTCCACTGCTGAGTGTCTACTCCCTACGCACGAAGCCCGTAGTTTCGGCCTTCGTTACGGACGGTTCCTACTCCATATCACCAACGGATGGATAATTGATTCGGGGCCCGAACGAAGTATGAATGACAACACGATTTGACAGTAATTGTCCCTACTCCCGATGTGTTTTTGCCCGTCACTTTTACACTTGTTTTGATGGATCGTTACGTCAGACGGACGGACTGACTGATGGACGGACGGACTCAGGGAGTAGACGTCCTGGTCATTGGCCTCTGCAATCGAAAGCCATACAACTCTGTAATCGGATATACCTACTCTCATCCAGCTTCCACCAGACACTGTGACAATTGACGATCTACCTCCCACGGCCGTCTTACCTACGGTCATATTGTGCTACGGTTGCCTGCGTGGTCCTTCGGTATTCGTTTTTTTACAACCAGAGATACCAAAAACGCCAGGAGGAAACGCCCGAGAAAGACAAAATATTATAGTGATCTTATTGATAATGTTCTTCAGAAAGGTCAAGTGTGTAGTACTCGGAACCGTACCGCGCGTGCGTGTATGATCAGATGTATGAGCGTAAACTAGACAAAGGAGTATTTATGGATCGTAGCTGGTGGCTTTCTGTAGTTTGTGCCTACTCCCATGGGAAGAAGGCAAGAGTTTACGTTACGTTAAGTACAGTCAGCGATAAAATTCGATTGAAGTGTCAGTTATTTAGTTATTTTGCAAAATATTAAATTAAAGTCAGAACAGAAGTAAAATTTAAAGAAAAAAAAAATATGTTTATTTCATCAACTTTGTAATTTACATAGCTTTAAGTTTGGAGGCACCTTTTAAGCAAAGATTTGCTTGTATTAGGTGGTCCACCTCTTCCAGTTTACTTTAACAATACATAATTTTTCTGTCATCTGTCAGACAGGATGACACATCAAAATTTTTCGTTATATTCCAATTTCGTTATTTTCCAATTTAAATGTATTTATTTTGAAAAATTCATTGAGTCTCAATAATATCGCAAAGAATGTGCGCAATATGTATGGAGTTATGGAACTATGGAGACGTGTCTTGACGCTGCGTGACAGAGTAAGCGTTGAATGACCCGCGGCCGCCCGTTCGACGTCCACCGCGCACAGGATGGATGGAAACCAGCACATGAAGAGATTTTATGCTCCGTTGGTGTAATTGCTGTATGGCGTTCCAGTGGGAGGATAAATAAATAAATAAGTTGAGAGAATAATTTTTAAGGAATACCAAAGGTTATTTAAGTTTACTTTAACAATACATACCTTTTTTTTTTTTTTTTTTTTTTTTTTTTTTTTTTTTTTTTTTTTTTTTTTTTTTTTTGAGGGTGGGAAATCATCAAATAACTTCTCCCGCTCTGGGTGGAGCGGAAGGGCGTGTCAGACTTTTACTGACTAAAATCCACCCGTGTTCCTTCAGTTGCCTATGCCAGGGCCGCGGTAACCCCTTCGGACAACCCGCGACCCCAGCGGCAACAATACATACCTAAGTGGTGAGAATAATTTTGAAAGAATGCCAAAGGTTTTTTAACAGTATTAAACAATACTAAACGTTATTTAAATAAGGAATGCGCATTTTGTTTTGTGTGTGTGTGTAAAGAACTTTATAACTCTTAGGGTGAATTCGACCAAACTTTTATACCCAGTATAAGTCTTAACATTCGAATAAATTTTGAATTTTTGAGTTTCTCCATACAAAAACTGTCAGTCGTCAATTTTATTCTTGACTTTGGTCAAATTAGCCCTTAGCCTTAAATACATAAGGCTAAGGGCTATATGTATGTACAATGCGTTTCAACTAAGAACAGGAATGACCTTGCGCCATATTGTGAAGATTTAGCAAAATAAATGATATGAAATGAAATTTTAATTGCAAGAATTGTAGTACGTTATAGATGGTCGGGTTTTTAAAAGTTTCTGATACAATTCGCTAAAACTAGCATGCAACCTAATAATAATAATAATAACCCCACCGCAGTATCTCTACGTTGACGTCGTGGTGGGGCTTGCGCGCTCCGAATTTTAGGTCTGTGCCGGTAGAGTTTACTTTGCCGGAACAGGTCTAGGATGAGGAGCCAGACCAAGAGAGATACAAAAACCCGCAGGGCAGCATGTGGCGAGCTGTTGGGCAGTAGCGACCCCACGGACCCTATCTCCTTGGAGAAGTCTTGTTCCTCTTATTATTGGCCGGCTTGAGTGAACACTGACGAGGAACAGAGCTCCCACCTCTTTCTTGCCTTTATTGGCCGGTTTGAGTGGAGATTCGCAAGAGCAAACGTGCTCGGAGGAAGGAAGTATTTCAGTAAGATGCTGGTAGGGATCTTGACCGTACTTCCGGGATTGTCCTGATAGCCGTGGGATGCCTCTCCACTCCTCACAAGCGCCTCAGGACATGTTGCCCCCTTGCCGTTACGACACTATGTGCTAGCGACCGTTTCGGGGGGCCCATTATTGAGTGTGCAAGTCACCCCCTGCCATTTTAACTGTGTATATTATATAACATTGGTAAGGCAGGGGACATAGTTCTTCCATAGTTTAAGGTATCCGATCCACTATAGCCACCCAAACCCATAGCCCAATATGTTTTGATTCCATCTTCTGCAATAGTCCTGCACAAACCGGGCGTTGTCCTTGAGTGCACTTGCATAGTGCATACAGGGATAATCGTCGGCTGGTGCCGCCTCGTCTTTTAAAATTGTCTAAGGGGCCTCTGCGAGTTGGCTTCGGCCCCTCGTACGCCTTCCAAAGGTCCGGGACCCCAGGGTCCCGAGATATGTCAAAGACAAAAAATAATAATAATAGCATCTCGTTTACACATTTGTAAAGTCAGTGACATATTTTAACAAAAACAAATTCCAAAAACAGAACTAAAATGGATATCATATCACTACAAAACTTTGCAAGCCTTAGATTTCTAGCTTCCGTTGACAGTTAGAGGTCATTGACTTTCCTATTCTTAGTTGAAACGCATTGTATAGTATATTTCATATACAGGGTGTAAGGGATAGCCCTCCGCAAACTAACGGGGTACATTCAGGATTAGCTCCTTATTGTGAATCATATTCCACCGGAAAATTTCTTAGGATTTTTTTTTTATCGTACTCCCTTATGTCAATGTAAAATTACATTTTCTGTACGCATCACTCCATTTATGTAAATAAAACAGCTAAAATAAAAAAATTGCAATGGATGTTCAAATACTGCATGGCGGAGGCTCGCTGCGCTGCCGTTCGCTATGTATACGTGCGTTTTGCCACGGTAACTATTCATTACATGTGAGGTAATAAAACATATCGGGTTTATTGGATTCCCATACCTAATGTTCCTGAAAAAATTTCATTTACCGGTCAATTTCACCACATCACTCTGCGGAGGCCTGTCCCTTACACCCTGTATAGTATAATATGAAATACTGAGAAGCAGTACCTACATAGCGAAACATTTTGTGTCAATTTTGATGATTGACGTGACAGTGTTAATGGACATTTGTTGCTGACGGTACGATCATCATAAATAAGGATCTTAAACGACAAACATAACAGTTGACTTCCAGTCTAGATCGGAATGCGCCCGAGTGTATGATATTTGGCGAGCTGCGCAATTGTAATGAATCTATTGTACGCTCCTCAACGACTTGTTCAAAACGTCAAGCGTCTAAAGATATTTCTTCAAAAATTCGATGTAATTTCGAAATTGACCACAAAACACCAGACGGCTTTCAAAAGAGACGCTTGCCAATAACTTAGAACATTTTAATGTTTAAATATCACATTACTTGAAGGAACTAAAAGTTGATAGACCAAGATGAAGACCAATATAATTCAATAGTTACTGGAGTTATTAAAAGTATTAAAAACATAGAGGACACAACCAGAAATAAAAACAAACTAATAGCTCATAGTGTACATTTGATCGAAAAACGAACTATCATTGATCCATCATGATTCCGTTGAGAAAAAAGGATGGTATAGCTCCATCTCTCTCTCTCTCTCTCTCTCTCTCTCTCTCTCTCTCTCTCGCTGGAACCATGATGGATGCATGATCTTTTTTCACGTCATAGTACGGCCCCAGAATAAGAAATAGGAACAGCTGAATATAGATAGAGAACTTAAAATAAGACAAACTTCTAAACTTTTATCTATCATTTACAGAGCCGATTATTGAGCATTATCCTGTGTAACTGAGCATGGTAATTAAAAGTTTCTCAACATTGTTGTAGCAACATGTTTTTGTGTTACAACTTGTAATCTTGCAGTGTTGCTGGTATGAGGCAAAACATATTGCCAGCAGAGTTGATGTTGCAGGAAACAATGTCTAGCAACTGTTGCTCATAAGTTTTGTTTCTGACAAATAGGTGTAAGTACCTATTGTCATGATCTCCTCACATGGCGAGATTCGAAGTACGTACATATTACAATAAAACTTTTAATTTCACGTGGATAAAGATGTCATTGAAGTACTATTTTGGTTTTCAAAATAATGTAGGTAAAACCGTAAATGAGCATAATTGTGTCGCATGAAAGTTATAATAAATCTTGTAAATGTTCAGTGGGGGAGCCGGCGGCGGCGGATCAAATGATTGCCGACGACGAAGTGTTCCACATCAAGCCGCGTATCAAGAAGTTGGCCAACCAGTTCAACTTCTGCGAACGAGCGGCTCTCACCTACAACTACCCTAGACGAGTCAGTTGTTCTTTTATTATTCTCCTTTATTCATTTTCACATTCATTTAAAAACATAGTAGTTAAAAAGGAGCATAGGGCTCCAAAGCCAGGAACCTTCTCATAAACGAACCGTATCGAGGAGTACTGCCTTCTGTATAAAGGCCCGTGATCCAGATAGGTAGAATACTCTTTATTATGTAGGTACACCATAAGAGCCTCCGTAAGATGTTGGTAATAAGGCTGTCGGCCATTAGCGGAGCCAACACTTCACAAGTCGACAAGCTCGAGTGCCAAATCGAGATATTTGATTTGTTTCTCTAACTCAGCTTTCAAGAGGTTCTCATGCGGAATGGTAACATCGATAATCATTGCGCGTCGCACTAATTGATCTATCACCACTACATCAGGCTTGTTAAAATCTTTAATTTAGTTTCACCTATCCCGGTGTCTGTCTGTCTATCTGTAATCAAATCTTGCAAGTTAAATTTGACCCACTTCCCGGTTTCCGATTGAGCTGAAATTTTATATGCTTATGATGTTTTCTGTGCCTCGGAGAGCACGTTAAGCCGGTGGTCCCGGCTGTCATTCGTGGATCTTTGACAGTCGTTACGGGTCGTCAGAAGCCCGAAAGTCTGACAACCAGTCTTACCAAGGGGTATCGTATTACCCAGTTACTGGGTTATGGAGGTCAGATAGGCAGTCGCTCCATGTAAAATACTGGTATTCAGCTGCATCAGGTTAGACTGGAAGCCGACACCAACATAGTTGGGAAAAGGCTAGGTTAGGTTATTTTCATAAGATTTACATCAATCAATCTTGATTGATGTAAATCGTATGAAAACGCAATATGATTCTGACATGGAGCTGATCTGGAAGGAGCTGGAAGGTGGCCATGGGAACTCAGTAATAAAAGGGTGCAACCCTATCGAGTTTGGGCTTGTTTGATTCGTCTTGACAAGGACTCTGGGAGAAGATATCCAGACAAATAAAAGCTTGTTTTTGAAAACAACATTTTTTCAATAATTCACTTGTTATCATTGTAAGCCTAAGTATATTGTTCCACTGAGACAAAGGCCTCCCTTCCCTCTTTCCACTTTTCCTGCTGTAATGCAATTTTGGACCAAGTCTTTAAAAAGCAATTAAGCACCCCGCCATCTCCTTCGGGGACTATTCCCATTATCTCTTATTTCCTTTTTTTTGTTTCGATCATTTTTACGAGAGAATTCGGTCATACGCGAAATAACGTAAAACAACCAATTTGTTTCTCGGGCAACGTTTCGAGAAAATGAACGTACTTAAAGTATTTACAAGCTTTTTGGCTAAGTATTTTTATTTTCATGTCAGCTTTTATCTGGCAACATTCTATCATTGTTAAAAGGCAAAAATAGACAGTTCGTCATTACCACTGCAGAGTTGTAGACCTGCTGCATAATAATGACATCTTTATTTTTATTTGGTTTTATTCAGACTGTGGCACTACCCTCTATTTTGTACTATAGGTACTCCATTTACAATACGATTAGATATTTAAACAAACCTTTTTAGGGTTCCGTACCTCATAAGGAAAAAACGGAACCCTTATAGGATCACTCGTGTGTCTGTCTGTCCGTCTGTCACAGCCAATTTGCTCCGAATCTAAGGAACCGATTAAGTTGAAACTTGATACACATATGTACTTTGATAACCCAAACACGGACATGTAACGTAAATAAATGAATTTTGAATATGGGGGTCCCTTTTGGGGGGAAAATAAGTACAATAAAAAAAAAAGTTTTGCAAACTGTACCGTGTGACATATCAAATGAAAGGCTTACTGTGAGGGTCTCAAATATATATTTTTTTAAATTTTAAAATAAATTGTTTTGAAGTTATTTAAGAAAATAGACGAAAATTGACCATTCCCCCCACCCCTTATCTCCGAAACTACCGAGCCTAAAATTTTGAAAAAAATACAGAAAATAGTTCTTTACCTATAGATTACAGGAAAACCTATTAGAAGTTTATGGTCTTGTAAATCTATAATATAAAATTCAAAGTCCTGACTGACTCATTGACTGATAATAATCAACGCAAAGTCCAAACCACTGTACCTAGAGACATGAACTACTAATGCCTTGAAATTTACAATAGTTTTGGATGACATTTACCCAACTATTTCGCAAATAAGAAAGAAATTTAAATATTTATATTTTTTTTTGCAACACGGACTGAAAGGGGGTCTTAAAAAATCAAAGTGGGGCTACTAAGGCATGTGGGGTATCATATGAAAGAGCGCTGTTTGCACATTCTCAATAATTTTTTTTAGGCCGCATAGTTTTCGACTTCTGATGAAAAATGTAAAAAAAATACCGTTCCCCCCCTTTTCTCTGAAGTTTGCAAAAAGAAAAATCTGAAATTATTCTATGCGATAGAAGTTTATGTAAAGATTACAGGAAAAATAAAACGATGTCTCGATGATAGCACACTTTTTCAGGAATCGGAACGGAACCCTCGGTGCGCGAGTCCGACTCGCTCTTGACCGGTTTTTTTTATAGTCCGTTCAACCGATTTGGACTTCTATTCCGTAGTCTTAAGGATAGCTTTAAAGGCAAAAAAGTGGTTACAATTCCAACTGTTTACTGCAGCTGCCATTTATCATGCTATCAACGCAATAGAAGTCAGAATCGGTTGAAAAGACTGTAAAAAAGGTTTGTTTAAATGTCTAACCTTATTGTACGTAAATGGTACATGTAGGTACCTATTACTAGATTTGATTACAGAATAAAAATTACCTCCGATTACAAATAATTAAAACTAAGTCTAACCAAGGGGTACTGGGTTGTGGAGGTCAGATAGGCAGTCGCTCCATGTAAAATACTGCTATTCGGCTTCATCCGGTTAGACTAGAAGCCGACCCCAACATAGTTGGGAAAAGGCTAATAGGCAGATTGATAACAATGACCCATTTCCCAATACTATCCTACACACGTTTCATAGATTTCCCCACGACACAGGGAATCCAGAGAATTTGTAAAAAAGAACACCTAAGGACACCTGATATTATTATCTGATACTAGATTTTTTTATTTATTGTAGCGTGTTTTTCTGAACTGAATAAAGTCTTCAGTACTTTTTTTTTGATATTTCTATAATATTTTATTGATAAAATGTGTAGTTACTGTGAAAAATATGTATAATACCTAGGTACTAAATAATACGCTTGGTGTTTTCTAATACGCACTATCTATATTTTTCATTTCCACGCCACTTACAGCTAAAAGTAATTATATAGATATTTCTATTTACTACGCCGCCTTTTTAATTATCATTCATAAAACCTTATCTTTTAACTTCATTTTCATTAGATAAGTTCCTAAATTACACACAAAAGATAACATTATCTTTAATTAAACGTATCGACCGACATGTATATTGCGTATTTATTAATAACACACTTTGCTACGTAGATCGTTGATAGATTTGGACACACAAAACATTCACCAAAATACACGAAAATAACATTGAAAACTAGTCTCATACTCACGTTTAGTTAAAATATCTTCATAACCGTAGTTATGGAACACCACAGACACTACAAAATCCTTTTTCTTTTGTCAAAACTTTCTTCCCGAGTCTACTTCAAACCGGGAATTTCGTACGCTACAGTATGTAGACGGGCGGCCGCCGCGAACGCTACTCCACAAATACATCTGAACAAGACGTAATCTTTATGTGTTGTGTGTAGTCGGTGGACACACAGACTGTCCCGCCGCCGAGAGCCAACTACGGGGCCACGGCGCTGCAGAGCATCATCTTTGACTACTACCAAGAAGACTACGCTAGGAAAATGAAGGAAAAGGAGGAGGAAAAGCCTAAAAGGGTAATCCTTAATAATATAAAGAGAAAAGATTTGATTTTTTGTATACGTATTTGTTTGTTACGCTTTCACTACTAAAGGGCTTAACCGATTTTGATAAAATTTGGTATGGGGATACTTTGTACCATGGGGAAGGACTTCTTAGGCTACTTTTATTGACATACCATGATATGCGGGCGAAGCCGCGGGCGTAAGCTGCTAACAAATAATTACTTAATTAATCTTAGGTCAACATTTTTTATTAAGTATTTTCAACACGAACAAAACAAGAGATTAAGTAAAAATAAGTAATTACTTTAGTGGAAATACAGTAGCTCACCAGCATTCAGTAGCTACAAGGTCTAAGCTGTCGGTGGTCAAGGCTCCAGAGGTAAGATGAACCTCCTAATCACAATTAAGTATATACCAAGTGTCAAGACTGCAGTTATTTTCAAATATCTACCAGCTACTTTTTGTAAGTAAGTATTTCCCATTTCCTGAATCAGATTTCAACGCCCAGCCCAAACCCTTGAACCTAGAAAAAACCCCTGAAACTTATAATGTAGTCAAGGAATAAGGAAGGATTTCCCGGTTATTATACGTTCCCATGGAATATTTTCCGACATCCATGCGGGCGCAGCCGCGGGCAAAAGCTAGTGATTTATAAAGATCACAACTACTCCATCATGATACACAGTCGAGTATTTGATCTACGAATTTGCATTAACCCATAATGTTAATGTTTTATCATTTATCTTGCTTTTGTGCGCCGGATTTTGTATTTTGTTCCATTTAAGCTAGAAAATATGAATAGACAGTAAGTAGTTTTCCACGAACCGCTTACAACTACAACATATTAGTATCAATAATACATATAAATAAACATTAGTTCAACGTCTACTTGTTAATGTATTTGCTTGCTCTGTTTATCTAATGTTGAATGCAGACTAGCGCAAGCGCACGATGCAAAGTACAGCACAACTATTTTCTTAATGTCCCTCGACAAAATTCGTGTTTCGGCAAGCTTCAGAGACACGTTTTTAAAATAACCATTGCTTTCTTTCTTTAATCCATCGGCTTCTTGTAAAAAATACAAGTATAGGTACGCTTAAAATTATCTGTCGTGCCTGCGACTTTAGCAGCTTTCCTGCCATTTTAAAAATAAATTACATTTAGTTAAAAGAGAGTATTAACAACTCTATATACTTCCAAGTAGATTGAGACCGTCCGGTCTGCACCAAGTGCAAAGGGCAACTGATAGAAATCCGACGACTGATGAAACACGATGTTTGCCGAAGGACATTAGGACAATAGTTGTACTGTAATCAATTAAATAAAAAATAAAAAAATAAAAATAAAAAAGGTTTATTGCACATTAAATATCATACATGGTTATGAACTCTTGACTTCCAAACTAAGTAAAACTTGTATTATGGAAATTGTTTATATTGCTATGATATTCATTGATTTTGACTATTTGAGACAGTATAAAAATACCGTTCCTGGCTAGTTTATCGCGCATTATTAGTTTTCCATCGAAATTTCAGAAAATTACACCACTTCAATATAAATAGAAATGGGTGTTGGTATGATATGAGATTAATAAACTCCAACATCGATTGACTGATTACTATAAAAGTTGGCACATTGTATTTTTTCATAGATAAGTTTTTTTATAAGTAAGTAGGTTTTTATCATCGACCTTAGGCGAAGCCGCGAGCAAAGCTAGTAATAATTGTATATTCTAGTGATTGTACCTGTACTCTAGCCAAAAGAGATTAATTTCACCATTAGCTAGGGCATCAATCACCTAGGAACCTCTTTCTCATATTATTATTTGTAACGAACACAGCTGCGGAAGAAGAAGGCGAAACATGCGAAGACGGAGCAGCAGATCCATGACGAGCAGCTGGCGCAGAGGATCCGGGAGGCCTGGGCCATCCTCGAGAGACTCGTCAACCAGAACATTTACGATGACATCGGTACCATAGTATTTTGTATTTATTATCTTCTCGTAGACACCAGGCGATATGTTGAAACTGAAGCAAAGTACCATAATAGGCACTATAAATTCTATTTTATGGAAATCAAGTTTTGTTGTATTATGAATTTATGATAAATAAAATTGAAGTGTCTGCTTGTAATATCAAAATAACAGCTTTTTACTAAATGCATATGAAAGTATATTACGGTACTTACTTATAACAAAAAGACAGTTTTCAAAAATTTTTGCCTGTCTGTCTGTTCGTTCCGGCTAATCTTCGAAACGGCTGGACCGATTTTGAGGGGATTTCCACTGGCAGATAGCTGATGTTTTATCTTACCTGCTTATATTTTAGAAAAAGAATTAGGGTTCCGCGCAAAAAAATGAAAACCCATGAAATTGTGAACAAATTCCTATCGCGATTTCAGGTTTGGTCCCATAAAAGTTGTCTTATTGATGAATACAATGACCCCTTAAAAGATTGCCACTGTTTACACTTACACCCTGTATTTTCACTTTTCTGACCACGACCACATTAAAGCCCGTTTGGTCGGCAAGTTCCAGAGTTTTACAAAAATGCCTAAAACTGGCCGTAAAACAACAGTTTTCAGTACATACAACTTTATTTACTTACATCATGTTTTTAACAATTTTCATTTCGTTTCCAGCTCAAGACTACCGTTACTGGGACGATCCATCAGACGAGTTCCGTGAAGGCATGGGGTCTTTGCTGCCTCTGTGGAAGTTCCAGTTCGATCCTATGAGAAGCCATGCAGTCTGCGACATCCAGTGGAACCCACACTATCAGGACATGTTTGCCGTTGCCTATGGATCCTGTAAGTTAAAACAACGTGTATTTTGCCAGTGAAAACCTTTTTGCCCGTTTAGTAGTTAGGAAATAATCAGGCTATGAAGAGACAGAGAGACAGACATAATTCTTCACCACGTTTACCAAAACATTCACGTTAAATTGGGTTTGTGGCTACGTAATAACAGACGCACGGGTCGATCGACCATGTTAAGTTATGCTTACCGCGTTGGTCAGTGGATGGGTGACCATCTTTACATACCAAGACCCATCCGTGCCTCGGAAAGCATGTTAAGCCGTTGGTCTTTCGTGATTTTTTTAATTTCGTGAACAGTCGTTACGGGTCGTCAGAAGCCCCGAAAGTCTGACAAAGAAATGGTAAAAGCTATCAGATTTTTCTCATCTCATGATCTCATTGGCACATTCATATATGCTCCTAACCTATTTTATCCATCAAACACTTCCTATAAATCATCTGTAACTTCTCAAGACCATTTGTCTCACACATTGTCCCAAAACAGTTTCGCCTCACAATTTGAATAGGAAGCAATTGAGATGACTAACGGTTAGTCAATATAGGTGCTGAATACCGACACTCGAGTCCATTATGAACGTCGCTTTGGCAACAATGAGACCCGAAGATGGCCGAAAATTACCGATCTTTCACGATTTTAGGTCACGTTCCACCACCACCACGCTTTTAATATAAACATGTTGTATTTTTGGCTCTTCGTTTGTTTGTAATTTGTTCTTAATGAAGTGCGCAACTATTTAAACAGCTACGTAATTATAGTATACGGTTTTTTTTTAATGGAGACTGTCAACACGTAAAAAATATAAGTACCTACGTATTCTCGTATTCTATACTGCTAGCCGGATTTTTTTAAACCGTCACTAACGTCTCATTAATCTTTTGAAAACGTTTAACTGACCTTGAAATGTTGTTGTGAAAATGGAAAAGATTACCATTTTGTTGCGTACTCATAAAGTATACTTACAGGGTTATTGGTAAAACACCAGCAACCTCTTAAGGGGTCATTGTACTCATCATTATGAACAACTTTTATTATGGGACCAAACCTGAAATCGCGAAAAAAAAATCAGCTCCTCCCTACATTGTGACGAGTTTGATGTAGATTAAATGTAGGTACTGAACATTGAAACTGATTTTTTTTTCGCGATTTCAGGTTTGGTCCCACAATAAAAGTTGTTCATAATGATGAGTACAATAACCCCTTAAGAGGTTACTGGTGTTTTACCAATAACCCTGTATAGGTAATCCTCAGCTTGCAATGACCTAAAGACAGCACTCTAATTATACAGGATGGCAAATGTACCCATGAATTCATTACTTACACAATTCTAGCGTAAAAATTTTTCCTTGGTTAGGGACTTAGGGGGCGTTCATTTTGGCAATTTTTGCGACTCCCTCCCTCATATCACGTGAGATTTTTCAAAATGCGTATTTCTAGTGTAAATACTGTGCTTTATTGCGTTGAGTTTTAAATAAACATAATGTAGGTACCTACTTACATTTTTTATAACAATTGCCCAGTTTTCTCGCAATTTTATTTTTTTCTTGTAAAAAAAAAATCAAAATTACTTACCTACTTGACATTTGTCGAGACCTCCCCTCACCCCCAAGTGAGATTGGGTGAGATTCGGCTCACCCCCTCCCCCCTAAACGCCTCACGTAATTAGTGAACGCCCATTTGTCAAAAAAAAAACAGTTAAATCTGGCGTTTCATTGAAAAGTGCAACACCTGCCTACGCGGTCAAAATGTATGCAACAGCTAGCTAATTACTTTTTAATAACCGACGAGAAAATTCAATGCCTTTACACTTCCCCTCAAGAAAAGCAATTCAGTCATAATCACCCACCTCTTAGAACACAAGCTAACAAGAAAAATAAAACAACCCCTTTGAAGACTCCGCCTCCACCATTTTCCAATCGCTCTGAAGGAATAGTGAAGCCGGGCATTCTAAATTATTTAGTAAATAAAACTCCTTCAACTAACCAAACACATCATAACAAAAATGAATCCAATTAGCAATCAGGACCCCCTCTCAAAAATACAGAAATAGCAAGTAGAGAAAGAGACAACACAAAACCTCTTCCAACCCGGTTGGTCACCGTGGAAGAGTATGACCACTACCCTCCAAGGAATATACCTACGATTACTCAACAAAATAATAGTTTTAGAAAGAAGCTCTATGTGGCAACGTACAATGTCAGGTCGCTTTCCTCATACGAGCGACTGATTGAACTGCAGGAAGCCTTAATAGGGGTGAAGTACGATATCATTGGCATATCAGAAGTCAGACGCCTTGGAAGTAAAATAGAAGAATATGAGGACTTCATCTTATGTTATATGGGAGAGACTCCAGGAAAATACGGCGTCGGCTTTCTGATAAATATATCTCTAAAACAAAACATAGAAAGCTTTACTGCAATCACAGAAAGAGTTGCAATATTAAATCTCAATATACAAGGATACACCATAAGCATGATACAAGTATACGCACCTACAGAGTCAGCGGATGAGGAGGAGATCAATGAATTTTATAAATCGATAGAAAAAGCCATACAGTGTGCACATAAAAACTTAATTATAATGGGAGATTTCAATGCAAAGATTGGTCAACCCCTAAAAGATGAGTATTTAATAACAAAAAGATATGGATATGGACAAAGAAACGAAAGAGGACGTAGAATGATAAACTTTGCTTTTGAGCACAAACTGTCGATTATCAACACGTACTTCAAGAAAAAACCAAGTCGCAGATGGACGTGGCGATCTCCAAATGGACAGTATAAAAATGAGATAGACTACATAACAACTAACCAACCAAAAATATTTCAAAATATAGAAACATTGAATTTAAATTATCCATCAGACCATAGATTAGTCAGAAGCACAATTACTCTATCAAAACCACTTAAGAGTAGAGTGACATTTATAAACAAACAAAAATGGTGTCTAAAAAACGACGAAGATATAAATGAATACAAAAATAGTCTAAAAAACTATCTGTTACACTGGACCGCTACAGATAACGTTCAAAGTTGTTATGATTCATTGACATGTGCTATTACACAAAGCTTAGAAACCACAAAATCAACCCGCCAATCCACTACGAAACATAAAGTTTTATCAGAAAGAACACTATCGCTTAAAATGAGAAGGCAAGTACTCCAAAAAACCAAAAATAAATCGCGTATCCAAAAAAACGAACTCAGCGCTCTGTATAAGTTAACAAGTAAATATATCAAAATTGATTACAAAAACCATAGGGCTAATACTATAGAAAAACACCTCGAGCAAGAAGGGAGTCTGAAAAAAGCCATTAAGGAACTTCGAACAAATAGAAACTGGATCGAAGGTTTGAAACAACTTGGGACAACTTCGTACAAACGCAAAGATATAATCGATATTGCAACAAACTTCTACCGAGACTTGTACAGCGCGAAACCAGAGGCACAGCTTCCTACCAGTGAAAACGGCCAGGATAACGAAGAGACACTGCAGACGAATATCGAAGACAAAATTCAACCGATTGATGAAATAGAAATTCTTCGAGTTATGAGTAGATTGAAATCGGATAAAAGCCCAGGCCCAGATAAAGTTACCAACGAGGCTATAAGGTACGGTGGAACTCTACTGGCCACGTCTCTGGCGCACCTATTTAATCTCATCCTAGAAACGGCGATTATACCTACGCAATGGTCCGAATCAAACATAGTTTTACTCTATAAAAAAGGAGACTCCCATGATATTGGCAACTACAGACCTATTAGCCTTTTACCGACTCTATACAAACTATTTTCTACGATCATTAATAAGAGAATAAGCGAAACGCTAGACTCATGGCAACCCGTAGAACAAGCAGGCTTTCGAAAAGGATTCTCCACAATAGACCACATACACTCCTTAGACCTAGTTATTGAAAAGTACCAGGAAAGTCAGAGACCGCTCTACATCGCCTTTGTAGACTATCAAAAAGCATTTGATACAATATCTCACACAAGCATCTGGGAAGCCTTAAAAGCTCAAAAAGTAGAGAACAAATACATAGAAGTGATAAGAAACATATATAGTAATAGCACTAGTAAAGTAAAATTGGAAACAATTGGCCAAAGCTTTCCTGTAAAGAGAGGAGTAAAGCAGGGTGACCCATTATCGCCTAAACTTTTTATAGCTGTACTGGAAACCATCATAAGAAAGCTGGACTGGAAAAAGTGTGGGTTGAACATTAATGGTAAATACTTAAGCCATCTAAGATTCGCAGACGATATAGTATTATTATCAGAAACTAGCTGTGGCCTGCAATATATGTTAGAGACACTTTACGTAAGCAGCAGACGAGTGGGATTGGAAATGAACCTGTCAAAGACGAAATCCATGACAAATAGCATCAAAAGGTGTATTATGTTAGATAAAGAGCCGCTAGAGTACGTGGACCAGTATATTTATCTTGGTAAACAAATAAGTTTCAGAAACAACAGTAATGAAATGGAGATAGAGCGTAGAATTAAAAACGCGTGGAACAAATATTGGAGCCTAAAAGAAGTATTTAAAACTAATATGCCGATAAAGCTTAAAAAGAAAACTATGGACTCATGCATTCTGCCCTCACTAACGTATGGCTGTCAGACGTGGAAATTCACGAAGAAAGTTAAAAACAAAATTAGTTCGTGCCAGAAAGGAATGGAACGTAGTATGCTGAATATAAAGAAACTGCACAAAATACGACACACGAAAATAAGAAATTATACTAAAGCAATAGACGTGCTGACTTATGCCCAAAAACTAAAATTCAGATGGGCCGGCCATGTAGCCCGATATGTGGATAACAGGTGGACCATAAATGTCACCACATGGAAGGGCCCGCCAGGCAAACGCCGAGCAGGGAGACCCTGCATGAGATGGGAGGACGATATAAAGAAGACCGCAGGAACGAACTGGTTACTAACAGCAAAGAATAGAGATAAATGGAAAACCTTGGAGGAGGCCTTTACCTGAGAGGGGTCCATGCAAATTAGAATATTATATCTATCTAATAATTATGAAATTATTTATTAACTATTACAATTATCAAAAAAGCATGTACCTAAATGAATTATTATTAATTATTATTTAAATTGAATTGATGAACTTATTATCAAATATATTGGAATTAATTGTTGATCATTGATTAAATGAAATCGTTGCATGTTTTTTTTCATAGTTAAAAAGATACGTTGTGTTGCATGGAATAAAAGGCTTTTTTTATTTTTATTTTTATTTTTATTTTTATTTTATATTTTATTTTATTTTATTTATTTATTTAACCGACGAGAAAATTCAATGCAGGACTCAGGAGGGTTCAGATGTAAGTACTACTGAAATCATGGCAACAGAGGCTGTATTATATAGAACCGACTGCTGGTTAAAAACATCTTTAGTTTACACCATCTATCCCACTTTTATCCTTGCTATATCATTTAACTCCCCACAATGTCCCTAGTCCACATCAAGGACGATTTTATATACGGGCTTTAGAACAACAAAATGGTGGAGAGTTCGAGCACCTTTTCCTCAATTGAATGTAACAGCCTCAGACCAATTTATTGGTCTGAGGTAACAGCTTACCGAAAGGGTAATCATCTAATTGAATCTAGTGGTTGAAATGGTTCAACCACTGCTAGAGGACAGCACTGATTCGAGTTCGACCGCTGACTGACAAGGTTCCAGCCGGAGAAGTGATGTGTCATGTGGTTACAGCTGGATCCAAATGACGACGCGTCGTGAAAAATTGGGAAATATGTCGTTTTAGCCATTTCAAATCAAGATCTAGTCTCGTTATTCCAATGATGGCGTTGACAACAGCAACAACAACAACAGGGTTACAGGGTGTTTAACAACAGGGTTTCCAATATGCGGACCACGTATTTTGTTACAGACGTAGACGCAGACGTATCACGTACCTTGTACAGTGCGATTCAAATAAGAATAGGAACGTCTATGACCTCTATCTATCAAATGTTTATTGAAAATGGTGTTTTTCTATCTATAATATGTATGTATTTACAAAAAAAAAATGTAGGTATATAAGTAGTTTATCAGCCATCTCGTTACCATAACACAAGCATTAGGTTGCTTAGCTTGGGACTAGATGGCGTTGTGTGAAATGTCCAAGGATATTAATAAATTATTATATTTATATTATATTATATTAAAAGTATGCTTTGCAAAGAAAACTTATTTGCTTATCAATAACGTTTTTTTTTTGTTTCACCGAGTCTTAGTTAAATCAAAGTGAAAATAAACATCAAAAAATTAGTCATAATTAGTTTAAAAAAAAATTAAGTACCTACTACTTTCTTTCGCCACGATGAGAGCGCTGAGTAGGTATTTATTGTCACTTGTCAAAGTGATCTTGAATGAAAAGCGACCAATCAATGACAAGGCAAAACGCTTAGCGCCATCTCGCAGCAAAGTTTTTAGCAAGGCACTCCAGTGACAGTTGAATGAAAATAACAAACGCTTAGCTACAGAATAATAAAACTACAGTAGTTTATCCGGGCAGTGACCTTTGGATTAATTACCTACAGCCGCTCGGTAAACAAATACGCGTCCGTGTAACTGCCGCGCACTCGAACTGTTATTGCCCTGATATAAAGCGCGTCGTTTCGGCCGTGTGAAGATTCAGCAACAAAAGTCGATTATGCAACACTTGCAGTTTTTTAATCTTAATTATTAAGCGAAATATTTAATTCAAATCGGAACAGAACTACTTATAATTTTAAGAACATTAACTCTTAACAGATAAACGAAAAAAAAGCAGTTTATCGAATCATTTTGTGTTAATTTACATGATGTCAAAAAGTAGCAGTGTTAACCGACTTCTGTTGCTGAACGTACTACTGTAACATTATTATTCTGTGACTTCTATCTACGCGGAATTAATTTGACAGTTTTCTTCTCTATTGATGAAATTTCTCTATGGTCAGAAATTAAAAAAAAATACGCAAAATACGCGCATTGACGTGGAGTTGCGGATACCTGTATTTATACTATGGTCAGTTTCTTATTCTTCATTATTTGTTTAACAGTGGACTTCACATGCCAGCAGAAGGTTGGGTGCCTGTGTTTGTACAGCATCAAGAACCCTGCATACCCCGAGTACGCCGTGATGACGGAATCGCCTATCATATGCCTCGACGTGTACAAGGAGATACCTTACCTGATTTGTGTTGGTAAGTTACCTGCACCCTAATTCCGTAACGAACTTTCAATCACAATCCTCAGACTAAATAAAAAGCCAAGACCGTGAATAATATAGTGAAGCAAGCGCAAAATTTACCTCGTTCTGTGCAACTACTACTAAACTACACCTCACTAAGTGCACACATGTTTACGAAACCGGCCTCACGTCACTGTTGCCAGCGCTATGTCTTGATTTTTTATTTGGTCTGAGTCACAATCCGAAAGGTTTTGAAGGAAATTACTTACACATTTTTTTTTTATATTATGTTTATTTTTTTGTTTTTAGGGTTCCGTACCAAAATGGTAAAAAAGGAACCCTTATGGTGTGACTCAGTCTGTCTGTCTGTCTGTATGTCTGTCTGTCACAGCTGGATATCTCAAGAACTACTAATGATATCAACTTGAAATTTGGAATAGTTTTAGATGACGTTTACCCAACTATTTTGCAAATAAGAAAAAAGTAAAAATATATATTTTTTTTTTTGTAACAGGGACTGGAAGGGGTCTTAAAAACTCAAAGTCGGGCTACTAGGGCATAAATTGCTAATCCATTGCTTGTTTTAAAAATTCGTAATAATAAAATGAATGTTTTTGAAATGACAAAATGAAAGGCATTGCCACTTTAGAGCCCTTTTTACATGGCACGGTTTCTTTAACGCACAGCGTATAAACCGTGACGTAGAAAAAACGTGTCTGTCAACAAGCTTCCATAGTGATCCATACAATACTGACGACCGTGAGTACACACGGCGTGTAATATAAACCGTGACGCGGAGAAAACGTGTTTGTCAACAAGCTTCCATAGTGATCCATACAATACTGACGACCGTGAGTACACACGGCGTGTAATATAAACCGTGACGTGGAGAAAACGTGTTTGTCAACAAGATTCCCTATTAATCCATACATCACTGACGACCGCACATAGCGAATAAACCGTAGTTTTTCACGGCAGGAAAAACCTGTGTGTGTGTACAAAGGGCCTAAGTGCGATATTATATACTGATAAGTTAAACAATTATCCCGTTGTCCTATATTCAGGGACGGCTTTACCTATAGCGCAGGGTGTGCGGTGCACGCGGGCGCCGCGTCCTAGGGGGCGCCAATCGCCACGCGCCCCGGCCGGCGGCGGTAATCTCTCGCGTCCGAACCTGGGGGCCTACTCCCTAAGTTCGTCCGTCTGTTCGTCAGTCCGTCTGACATAACGATCCATCGAAACAAGTGTAAAAGTTAAATTTTTCGGACGTGCAAAAACACATCGGGACACAAAGACAACTGTCGTATCGTTTTGTCATTCATACTTCGTTCGGGCCCCGAACCAATCATCTATCCGTAGATGATACGGAGTAGGAAACGCCTGTAACGAAGGCCGAAACTACGGACTTCGTGCTTAGGGAGTACCTAGACCACCAGGCCATAGTGCGGAGCGAGAGTGCATGGGAGGCCGTCACCTCCTTCTGCGAAGCAGTAATGCTCGCGAAGGAGGAGGCGGAACGCGTGAGGGAGAGACACGCCCTCAGTCGCCGCAGGAGACGCCCTGGGCGGCGGGAATTGAGAGCCGATTCCCGGCCACCGTAGGCGCGGGCTTGCGGACGGCAAGTAGTGGGTAGGTAATTTCTTTCAGGTGATACCACGAATAAAGGCATAATATTGACAAAAAGAAATTATAGTAAGGCATAATGCATTTTATATGTAAAATATATGACACAAGTTCTGCTTTTTTACAATTTATGTCGTTTTAGAAGCTATTAATTTTATGGGTAATTTCACCTACTAAAGCAGGAGTTATTGCGCCTGGTTCACACATTCAACTATACCTACGCCTCATTTTATAAAACCTGCTGTTACCAGTCTCTATAAGTATACTTACAGTATTTTCATATGTAATAGATAGAAGGTAGGTAAGCACACCAATAAATGGTTTCAACCGTTCGTGTCATTTGCCCAAGAAAATGACATGGCGCTGACATACCTACCTATTTTTTTATTGAGTTAGCTGAAAAATTTGCTCTATTACTGTGCCGTACACAATGAAACGAATCAGATGATGCTATCTCTTTCTTCTCCTCTAGGTATATATAGCCATGACTCATGAAAAACTAGAAACAACTGATAAAGACCGTCGAGACTTTAACCTGCGTATGTTTGTACGCACGGCTACAGATCAAGCTATACATTTCCAGTATAAGCTAATCTCTCATTGTGTAGGATTTCCTTACAATGAGAGGTCAGTGTAAACTGGAATTGTATAGCTTGATGTGTAGCCGTGTGTACTAGTAGCCCGCCCCTACTTCACACTGTTTATATGACTTGATGAAACATCGTTTAACATAGAGCCTATACCTACTACCTCAAATGGCTTAGCATGATCCTCCGTTATATCGAAAATACTGCAGCATTAACTTTGAAAGAAACATATGGTAAAGTTGAGGATTAATGTTAAGTACATGTTTGACGAAAACACGATTTCATAAAATTTTCTCAATAGAAAAAAAATCGAAAGTTACCTGCAAACTGAAAAATAAACCGCTGGTATTCAAAAAATACTTCAAATTAGATCATGAAACTTTGCATACTAACTGAACTAACTATTTAAAAAGCAAGTCTTATGTTTTTTATTTTTTTTTCAAGTTACCATTATTTTCACCATAAAAAGCAATTAGGTACCTAAACTATCGGCGCCCAGCACTGCACTCAGTCCGCAAGCAGCAGTACCTATCGTACGCGAGCGAGATAAAAAGCTGAGGTAGTATGGGCTCATACTACGTCAGCTTTTTATCTCGCTAGTGGCGGACCCGTTAAGGGGTGATAGTAGGGATCAATTCCAGTCGATATCACTCTTAGACCTACTGTCCTAAAGTTAACCCATTTCAGGATATTCCTACTTAAAGAATTTTACAAAAAATACCCTACTTTAAATCTTAAAATAGCTGTAAATCCTAAAAATTGGTATTTCTGGTACTTTTTTTTTGTTTTGCATCAAAGATATTCTAAGTAAGGAATTATTGGTACTTTTTTTTTTGTTTTGCATCAAAGATATTCTAAGTAAGGAATTATTAATAGCGATATCTTCGTAAATGTCGGTACCTATCTAACGCGAAAATCGTTTAAAAAGATTTAAAGTAAGATTTTTTGTAAAATTCTTTAAGTAGGAATATCTTGAAATGGGTTAACTTTAGGACAGTAGGTCTAAGAGTGATATCGACTGGAATTGATGCCTACTATCACCCCTTAACGGGTCCGCCACTAATTTCAGTTCACTCTGTATACAACTGGGTATTAAAATTTTAATACAACTGGGGTACCCAATTGATACAGCCCATTGTACATAGACATAATAGGCGTTTCACCTCATAGCAACTAACTGATATTTCCTTCTCTTTGTCCCAGGACTGTACGACGGCAACGTTTGCGTATACAACGCTCAGTTAACACTGGAATCTTCTTATCAGTACAAATCTAATTCTGTCCGAGACAAACACAGCAACATCGTGTGGGAGGTGAGAATATTCAACAGTTTTTATTTGTTCCATACTACTTAAGCACTAATTTTGAGAGCGACAGTTTAATTAATATGTAATTTTTAAAAGCATTATGGTGCATTTTTAAATCTCGAAGACTAAATTGACAATTAGTGCAAATGTCAAACTGGCTTACATAAATTACATTAGCATTTAAGTCAGTTTGACATTTGCACTAATTGTCAATTTAGTCTCTGAGATTAATATGCAGACCAGTGTCAGAAATGCATCATTTTGATTGACTGACGGGGATGCTTTTATCGTGAAAATTGCAGAACGTGCACTTTCCAAATGTTTGGCTTGTGGCAGATGCATTAACATGCATCAAATAATTTAGTTACGTAGGTAGGTATAGTTGATCATTTGCCAAAAGATGAGCAACTTATTTTGCATGAATTGACTAGATTTTGTTATTAATATTATGTAATATAACAGCTCATTGGGCAATTTTAGGTCAAAGAATCAGCATTGCCATCCAACATGCAAGTGCATGTACTGCCATGTTGGATGGCAATGCTGATTCTTTGACCTAAAAATTGCCCAGCGAAGAGTCGACCAACCGCTTGGCGATGTCCTGAAATACTCGATGAGCACTCGGACCCCAAGGTGTTTCAATTTCAACCCCAAACGGCTCAATTGCTCAAACATAATAGCTCCCAATAAGGCTGTTAAATTTGCGTCGTTTGAGGTTTTCTGCACCTGCAGCAGCCAAAAAATTGAATTTCAAAAATGTTGAGTCTGATCTGTAGTAGTTCTTTCATTTTACAAACTTTATAACATTCTATTATCTCCCAAAGATCCGATGGGGTCATCGCCTAATCGACGGGGAGCCATCTTTCTTCTCCATAGCTGGCGACGGTCGCGTGGTGCAGTGGGGTGTGATGCCGGGAGAGTTGCAGGCTACCACCATCATCACCCTCACTTCCAACGTGCCGCCCATACCTGGCCCTGACGGCACGATGCTCACTGTTAACAGTAAGCTGAGCTTTTATTAACTTTACAGGTAAACCAGAAACGGTACCTTATCATCTGCCTAGCCTTTTCCCAACTATGTTGGGGTCAGCTGAACCAGTATTTTACATGGAGCGCCTGCCTGTCTGACCTCCACAACCCAGTTACTGGTAACACGATACCCCTTGGTAAGACTGGTTGTCAGACTTTCGGACTTCTGACGGCCCGTAACGACTGTTAAATATCCATGAATGACAGCCGGGACCAATGGATTAGAGTGCTTTCCGAAGCATGGAGGGGTTGCGTACTGGTAAATAGTCAGTGTAATATGGCCCTAAGCCGGAATTAGGTACAGTCAAACGCACATCTGTGGTAACGATTTCACATTGACATCGTCTTTTTGTCGGCTATAACAAATCTAATCTTCTTGCACTAGGTACGAAAATTACCTTAGCATTAACTACTTGGCACTTAAACTTTTTAAACTTTCGCGATTTGTACACATTATAAAACAATATCGGAACTTATCGTGATCTTCCTTTTTTACGAGGTAAACAGGTACTTACTAGCAGTTAGGTCGATTTTCTTAGCGCAAGTGTTACCACTGATGTCGCAGTTCACCGTATCTATCTATTAAAAAAACCGCATCAAAATCGGTTGCAGTTTTAAAGATCTAAGCACACTGCACACACACTAGGAACACTAGGATACTAGGGACAGATTAATCATCTTCTGTCAATTCTCAATGTTAACTTTCGTTTCGGCAGGTTGCGGCAGCTGCATCTGCTTCCACCCTGAGAAGCCGGAGATCTTCATGGTGGGCACAGAAGACGGTATGATCCACACGTGCTCGCTGAAGTACAACCGGAACTACGTGCGCTCTATCCAAGGCCACCACATGCCCGTCTACAGGATCAGATATAACAAGTTTAATAATAGCATCTACGCCTCCTGCTCAGGGGATTGGAGAGTTAAGATATGGGAGGATGGGAGGGAGTGAGTAATCATCTATTTTCTTTCAATTTAACCTTCATTTCCTTTCATTCTGCATTTTTTTTCATCTTCAACCAAACCTGATAAATAAATAAGTTAAAGAAGTCTTCCTTGTGGACAGCAGTGGAACATATCCACTTCCTATATCATTTCAGTTTGTATAATGGAAAGGTAATACCTACCCAATAAAACCTTCTAAAATTATGGTGCAGCTTTGGAAAAAATTCGCAATGGTTAAACACACACACTAAAGTTTAGTGTGTCTTTACCTATTGCGTATTTTGATCAGTGAGTCTATCGTCTTATTTCTAATATCGTAATCTTCCTCTCCTGTTGCCAGTGAACCCCTGTTCATGTTCGAACTGGGCTCTCCGGTGGGCGACGTGAAGTGGGCGCCATACTCCAGCACCGTGTTCGCAGCTTGTACTGCTGATGGAAAGGTATTTACAATAAATATCCCCAGGTCTAGGGCGGTACCAGCCAGGGCCCGAATCCGAGGGGCCAAGTTTAGGGGTTGGCAAATTCAAGCGTGGCAGACAAAGTGCATCTAACTTGGTGATAAGTGAGATGCGCAGCACTTGCAATCTTAATTTTTTTTCTTCAATTATTACAATATGGGTATCAAATTGAGGGCTTGAACTGCACATTCCAAAAAAGATAATTATACGTAATTTATTGGCATCAACCACGTTTCATACATTTTTGGTCCAAATGTGAAAGTGCCAAATAAAAATTGTGCTATATTAAATTCTATTAGAATTTGTCAGGCTAGCATTTAATCAGGCTTTAGTAAGACTGCGAATGTCTACATTGTCACTAAAAAGTCAATCAATCTGCCGAGCCTTTTCCGAACTACTTATGTTGGGGTCGGCTTCCAGTCTAACCGGATGCAGCTGATTACCAGTATTTTACATGGAGCGAAAGCCTACCTGACCTCCACAACCCAGTAACTGGGTAATACGATTACCCCTTGGTAAGACTGGTTGTCAGACTTTCGGGCTTCTGACGACCCGTAACGACTGTCAAAGATCCTCAAATGACAGCCGGGACCAACGGCTTTTAGCTTGCTTTCCGAGGCACGGAGGAGTCTCGGTATGTAAAGATGGTCACCCATCCACGGACCAACCCCGGCAAGCATAGCTTAACCTGTTGGATAGACCCGTGCGGCTGTTATTACTTAGCCACGAGCTCCTAGTCGAGTCACTAAAATGTATAAAATAAAAATAAATAATTTAAACAAAATAAAAAACACGACTGCCCTGCCAAAAATCGAACCAAAAAGTAAAAAACAAGTTATATTCCCTGATTAAACACATAAATAAAATTGTCATTGCAGTCGCGGGACCATTCTGTGGAACACTTTAATCGTAAGTGGTCCCGCGACTCACGACTGGTATGACAATTTTATTTAAGTATCTGTTTAGTCAGTTGATTTTTACTTGTTTTTCACTTTTTAGTTCGTTTTTTGGCAGGGCAGTCTTGTTTTTATTTTTTTATTTTTTTTTATATACATAGATATAATGTGTTCACATAATGTCTGTGTATAACGGATGACTATTTAGGCGTCTAGAAAAATAGGGTATAATAACAGAGAAGCTTTTGGCGTAGAAACTTTGCAATTTTCTTTTTATTTTTTTTTTACACGTATGTAAATTGATCTAGGTATCAATAAACTACAAATTAAGAGTACCTACATACCTAGAAACATCTGTTTGTTTTTATAATAAAATAATAAAACCAAACGGATTTATCAAAATTCAAATCATTTAATCTACCGGTAGTTAAAAATTGTAACATCGATTAGGTACCTACCTACTCCTGAACTTAAAATTCATACTACCGCATCACTAAACGCATAGACAATTTCGAACGGCCATTGTTGTTTACATCATCTTTGTCAAAAGAAACGACAGGGTTTAGGTACATATTTGTGTGCTTCTAATTCCACAGGTTTATGTTTACGACCTGAACGTGGACAAGTACCGGCCGATATGCGTGCAAGCTGTGGTCTCCAAGAAGACCAAGAAACTCTCTAGACTCGACTTCAATGCCAAACTTCCCGTCATCGTCTGCGGAGATACCAAGTAACGATGATTTTCTTTAGAATTCTAAACATCTAAGTAACTAAAACCCGGTTTCTGTTTCACGTTACGAACTCGTCAAATACTACATAAGTAGCTACCATAACATTAGCAAAATACAAAATTTCCAGTACCTACATTTTTTTTAAAAAGAAATTTGAATTCCGCCGGGTTAAGGGCTAGCGCGCACTACGACTTTTTATCACGCGATTATTTTGTCGCAGAATTGCGACTTAATATGTGAATGAATAACGTAATAGTATGGTAAATCGCGGCGATATATTTATCTCGTGTATGCGCGCACTGTCCTAAAAACCAATTCGTTGCATTTCTGCGACAAAATAATCGCGCGATAAAAAGTCGTAGTTTGACAAGTTCTCAACTTCAAATTCTCAAATCAGAAACCGAGTGAAAATCAATTCATTTAATTCGTTATCAGTCTTATCTACTAAACTTGAATAGGCACTTACTTTTTAAAGATCATAATTATATGACGTTAACCTAAAAGTTTTCTACGATAAAACATTGTGAAGCCAATTATTTAATTAACTTTGATATAATTACATCTAAATAAATAAAAAACGTGAAAAAGCAATCAAATGTTGCTGTCCTGCTCTAGCAGTCTTGTCGCAACATTAGATTACCTATTTCGCCGCTCCTCACATAGCCTCCATAGCTCAGGGGTTAGAGCACTGGTCTTGTAAACCAGGGGTCGAGAGTTCAAATCTCTCTGGGGGCATCGTGCAAATGTTTTTTACGGATTCAACTTTTTATGATTTTCCAATGTTTTTTGTATTATTTTCAATAGGATATCGTTTTTATTTTAGGGGAACGTGCCATGTTTTGAAGTTGTCACCGAATTTAAGAGTAATGTGTAAACCGCCCAAAAAAGCAAAGGATATTGACCAACGGACATTACAGGTATCGTATTCATTCTCTTTTTATTTTATTATAAATTTATAATATTTTCATTAGATTTTTGTCAATCACCGTGACATGGTAATAAGTCGTTTCGCATCCGAATGTTGACTCATCATACAAATAGATAGAACATTGCTAAGTTCACAACGTAACAAAACGATGTAATAAAATATGTAGGTATTATTTAATAGTAATATTTTATATACTTCGTGCGTAAACAAATATGCCACACGGAGTTTTAAAAAAAGACTGTCACAAGGGTATGAGTTACAGATATGATGCTCTACAGTCCGTTCAAGTTATTTTACCTCTGACAGCAGCAATCTAACAATCAATCTGCCTAGCCTTTTCCCAAGTATGTTGGAGTCCGCTTCCAGTCTAACCGGATGCAGCTGAATACCAGTATTATTGATTACCTGATTACCAGTTTAGACAATACAACAACAACCATATTTAAATGAAAATAAAGATCACTGTCATTTTGACAGTGATGCAAGAACAGAGGTAAAATGTCTGTGAAAGGTCACACGGCTACATATCAAGCTATACATTCCAGTATAAGCTGATCTCGCATTGTATAGGATTTCCGTACAATGAGAGGTAACCTGACCTCTCTGGAATTGTATTTCTTGATATGTAGGTAATAGGTAATACGGGCTGGTATCCGCAACTTCACGTCAATCCGCGTATTTTGCGTATAGAGTCTGGCACACGAAACATGATCCTGAAAAATAGCGGCAAATTCAAAAATCTAGCTTTGGTATCACTGCGTATAATAGGTAAATACATTTTGATACTTGAAATACATCATGGATTAATGGACAAATATTACTGTCCTTTTACATCATACAATTTTTAACGGCTCAACCAATTTTGATCTCGATTTTTTGAATTTGCCGCTATTTTCCAGGCTCATGTTTCGTGTGCCAGACTCTAGCTTGATATGTAGCCGTGTGTACTTACAAGGACATTTTCTAGAACTCGAGTGTTTGCCCTCAGTGCAAGTCTATAGGTACTTAAGTACCTACTCGATCACGTTAACGTTAACTTTAAGTTAAGCGTGAATTTGTATGGAATAATTTTATTGTGTTTCCCCATTAAGGTGAGCGTTCACTGATCCACGCCAACCGCAGCACACGCACGGCACGCAACAGATTTCGGTTTGCTTTGTATGAATTCTTAAAGCACTGCGTCCACTACCGGTACCTCCCGCATTTTCATTTCTTCATACAAACCAAAATCCGTTGCGTACCGTGCGTGCGTTGCGGCCGGCGCGCACTGGACGCTCAGCTCAATAGTCACCAGACGGCGCTTATTCAGTTTCAGTACAAATTGAAGATTATGTTAACGTGGTCAAGTGTAAAAACGCGCACTTAGGCCTTTGGTATTCGGGCACGCCACAATTGCGGCGGTAATTCCCCTCTTTGAGGAGTGGTTAGAGAGGCGCCACGGCGTCCTCACCTTCCGCCTGACGCAGGTCCTCACTGGACACGGTTGTTTCGGGAGGTTCCTGTTTCGCATAAGGCGGGAGGAAACGCCCGGGTGTCACCATTGTGTGGATCGCCCGGAGGACACGGTGGAGCATACAGTGGAGGTCTGCCCGGCTTGGGCAGAGCACCGCCGTGTTCTCACGGAGGCGATCGGCGGCGGCGATCTCTCACGTCCGAGCCTGGTCCAGGCCATGGTGCGGAGTGAGAGTGCATCGGAGGCCGTCACCTCCTTCTGCGAAGCAGTAATGCTCGCGAAGAAGGAGGCGGAGCGCATGAGGGAGAGGCAGCTTCACGCCCTCAGTCGCCGCAGGAGACGCCCTGGGCGGCGGGAATCGCGAGGCGATTTCCGGCCACCGTAGGCGCGGGCCTGCCTACGGTGAGTAACGGGTAGCTCGCCGTCCGGTAAGGACCAGGCCCGAATCGACGGCGCGTTGTGTTCCACGCGCGCCTCAAAGAGATGTCAGCAAAAGATGGGGTCCAATAGGGCCGATGCCGCTGGGGTCGCGGGTAGTTTAAAAAAGATACCGTGGCCCTGGCATAGGCAACTGAATAGGAACAAGGGTGGGTTCTTCCGCTCCACCCAGAGCGGGAGAAGTTATTTGATGATTTCCCATCCACAAAAAAAAAAGGCCTCTGGTATTCAGAGTTAAGCAATGATATTATATTAACGATATTCAATGTTACTACAGCGACTCGTGTTTTTGTAAAAACCCTATCTTTTTCCAGTAAAATGTTTTCACCATTGTCTAATAATTCCTGTTTTCGCAATATCACTAGGGTTTTTGTGAAAATTCTATTTATGAAATCCTACGACATGTACAGACAGCAACAGAGATAAGTAACCAGTGTTGTAGTGTGCGTGACACTACAAAACTGTATTGCTACTGTTAAAACGATTCATTACGTACAGCACACAATGCCCTCACGCACACATCGCGTTCATGTGCGAGTGAGTGCGCTAATGTCTTCTCAATTATAGTATAACATAATTTCGCGTTGAAAACTTAAGCGTTCGTAGCCCAACGAATAAGGCATTATACTTCTGAGTACTACGGTGTGAGTTCAAATCTCTGAAGTGATGATTCTTTTTGCGATTTATTATTTTAAGCTAAAGCAATTAGAACAATTTTTGTTAAGAAAATGTTTTATTTATTTAAAATTGCTTAAATAAATAAAACAATTTTTAATAAATATCTTTATTTAAAAAAAAGAACATCAAAAGTGAACATGTTTTATTATAAATACAACAATATGTTTAGAACATGCTATTACATCTTTTTATACCATTATATAATATGTATACAACAATGGGCGGAGTGAATAAACATGTCACATAGATAACAAATATAATCTGATCCAGTAACAATAACATCACTCACACACACCTACACAGTACCGCCGACTTAATTTATTATGGCTAAATATGCTGTGAAAGTATTAAGTATTTCGTTTAGGTATCTATTATAAAATAAAGTCGCTTTTCATGTCTGTCTGTGTAGCCACGTTGTTCTTCTAACGCCACAGATTTTGATGCGGTTTTCACTATCATGATAAATATTTAACTTATATATTATAGAAACCTTCATGTTTTAACAAGTCGTAAAAACCGTGCGAATCAGGGCCGGGTCGCTAGTTCAGTTATATACAGATATGAATTACCTACATTTTTGAAAATTAAAATTAAAATAAAAACATTTACCACCTGTATCGGGAACAGTAGGTATTATAATTATTACCAACCATTATTAATTATTTCTAGGAAAATAATAGATTTAAAAACGTTAAAATGTCTGAAATTTAAAGGTAGTATATAATATGTATGTTACGATAAGTCGGTGGTGATTTTCGACGAAGACATTTTTCATCAGTAATTATGACGACATTGTTTTGTCAATCGAAGTGCCGATATTCCGCAATTTTGACGGTGCACGGTATATAACAAAATTTTACGCGTCGGTTTGCAACATGTCAAACCGTCTGCTTGCAGGTGGTTCCGTACAGTTTGCACGTTGTGTGCTGCTGCTGTTATGCTGGTCTAAGCGAATGGATCTGATGTATGGGTGGCAACAATTTCACGCACGATGCCGAGGCGAAACATTTGTGTAAGCCAATGGTGTCGGTCCAGGCAGGCGACGGTTTATTTCGCTTGTCTCAGTGACAATGCACCCACAGTCAAACGGTTTTTCTCTACAAAAAAAAAAGTGAAAATATTAGGTCTAAACATACACCTCCCAAATTATAAATTAAGAAATAAAAGTTACACAATATAAATACAATGCAGAGAATATATATTTATATACTTAAATACAATTGATATATAAGGCTAGTGGTCAGTAATAATAAAAATTATAATACGATAAAATGGAAATAAAAAGGCAGGGCGAGTGACCTAGGAAATACATAATATCATACTTATAAAAAATAAAAAATAATATAATATAATAATGACACAAATAAAAAAAACAAACAACAAATAATATAATATAATGATGATTTTTTATTTTTTCTAAAAAGTATTAAACAATATTATTATACTTTATTTAGAATAGAAATCCTTTGTTTAATTACCATACATGCAATTTACATTTTTAAATATTTTAGATAAAAAATGAAATCTTTTAAAATTGTATTTCATTATTATTATCTAATCATTTACAAACATATTCATTATTTTTGAATATTTTATTACAAAACACAGATAAAAAACTATTACTATAATACTGTGTAAACCAATAATGGAAATGATTAAATAATTATCGATATAATGAGTGGCTATGCAGTTAACAAAAATTGTATTTATTTGTTAACTGCATAGCCACTCATTATACTAAATTCAACTATTCCGGTGTCATTTCCTATTAGATTCAACTATTTATATCCACAATTCGTTAAATGAGATACAACAGACAATCATAATAAAACTACTGGGTGGGATCACGGTGACATAATAAATTAATACATTCTAATAATAATTTCACTCACCGATAGCATTGGGCGCCTTGCGATTTCACTAATAGAAATATTTTTTTTCTCATGCAAAACAATAATCTGAGCTTTTTGAAATCTTGTTAAATGATGCATGGTCTAAATTAATCAATATATCACAATCACAAACTTCAAGTGCAAAAGAAAGAGTATAATGTGTAGTTGCTAATGCAGACTGACTACATAAGTTCACAATTAAAGGCAGGAATATATTTTTAAAGCGGGTAGTTAGCTTCTAAACTGGGAAATAATTTTAAGTAGGCGAGAAACTTGTGGTAGATTCTCAAACTGGTCAGAATATCGCTTTATTCAGTTAGTATATTCATTTTAAATTACAAAATCTCAAAAATAATATTTTAGTAAACTCGCGGCTCGAACTCAGATCATTCTGTCACTGTAGGTTGAATGCTTACCTGTTGCGCCACGAGAGCAACTATCCTACATTGCGAAATTATGTTACACTATCATTTAAAAGACGTCAGCGCACTCACTCTATGAATGGGATGTGTGCGAGGCTGTCATTGTGAGCAGTACGTACAGTAGGATATAGTTTTGTAGTGTGCGTGTCTGGTTACTTAATTCCTTTGGCCTGTGTACAATATTTTTTGTATTTTTTTTTGTGTACTAGATTAACAAACTGGACAAACTCCTAAGCTTGGTTCGTGACCCGCCATTCCAAACGGGTGTCGTGGATGAGAAGTTTGAGGATGACTGAATAATAGCTAACTGCAGCTAAAGCTACCGCCGGCCGACAACTAATCTTAGTTCTAATGTTATTAAGTAATAAATAAAAACACATTTTTACTCGTAATTGTATAATTATTCTAATAAAGCTTTGAAATAATAAATAAATAATAGCTTATTCTAATACAATGATAGGTGCCTAGAAAACTAAAGGCACGTAATACAAAATGCATTTCATAAACTCTCAAAAACAAAACAACTCCATTTTGAATGGTCGCCATCTTTCATGGCCTGTGATGATGTATGGTGGCCGCCATTTAAATGTGAAATAAAGTTCATTGCTCTTTCCATAATTTTTCTGCGTAGGTACCCCGAAAATACATTATAATAATAATCGTTTTATAGTACTAGAAAAAGTCAAGGATCACGATAAAGGTCGTTTCGGGACAAGTTTATTATTTCTGTTTTCGGAATTACGTATTTGAATAAATGTATGCGGGTCAATGACCTTTAATTCAGATTTGTTTGACGTTAGGTATAGCCTGTACATATTTGCCTTATCTTTCCACCAAGCTGATTTACAATGATCTAGGATGACAATCCAGCGTTTGCCCTGCAGACAATAAGCACCCTCTATGTTTTAATTCAGTGTCACTCGATTCCAGCGCTATACAGGGTTATTTTCAATTGGCTAGCTAAACTTCGAAGACGCGATAGGTATCGATATCGATATCGTGATAAAACAAAAAAAAAAATTGATGATTTTTCTTGATGGGGTCATCGACCGCATTTATTGTAATTACTTGAAATATCAGTATAATGATTTTATTTTTATGTAAACTTTTCACACGTGATGGTTATCGATATCGAACACAATAAAAAATAGTAAAACTAGCGGACCCGATAGACGTTGTCCTGTCTGAACGATCCTAGAACCCGACTGCAGTGCCACCTACCGGGTCCAATTGTGTTTTTAAACCATCCAGGAACCCATTGAAATATACAAAATTTCATCTAAATCGGTCCAGCCATTTAGGAGAAGTTAGGTGACAAACACACGTACTGAAGAATTATATACAGGATCGTTTTTTAAGCAGTGCGCAAATTTTCACAGGGTGTTCTACCCATGAATATGAACAACTTTTACTATGGGACCAAACCTGAAATCGCGAAAAAAAAAACAGCTGCTCCCTACATTTCCACGAGTTTGGTGCAGATGTACTGAACAGCTGATTTTTTTTCGCGATTTCAGGTTTGGTAAGTAAAAGTTGTTCATATTCATGGGTAGAACACCCTGTGAAAATTTGCACACTGCTTAAAAAATTATCCTGTTTAAAAGCTAGTTTTTCTCAACTCATACTTCAAGTAACAATACTAACAGCGGTCGTTGACCTCCCAAAAAACAACATAGATGTTGTTTTTTGGGAGGTCAACGATCTAATCTTTTTTTATTTCATCGGTTTTAGATATCGATACTCATCGAGTTTGCGGAGTTTAGCTGGCCGATTTAAAATAACCCTGTATTCGAAATCGAATAGAGCAGTTGCTAGTAGCCAGCCAGACTTGAGGCGGTAAGCAGGCGGGTTGCAGTATTTTCAGTTATGTTACTTCTGAGTTTGCATCACTCAATCACAAATTACTGTGGTCTTTATTATCATAGCAATAAGGTTGCTATTGGGCTGCTGTCTCTGACAAGTCTGTCAAAATCATTGATCTTTATTCTCACTAAAATAACGTCGCTGTTGGGTTGCTGCCGTCAAAGTAAAATTACTATGAAAATACTGTAGGCCGCATTTCAACCAGCATCCTAATTGCGTAACACACTATCAATCGGAATCGGTTTCATTTTGACAGTTCAACAACATCATTGCGTTATTTATGTTGTCGAGCAGATAAATCAACAAGACAATCGCCAAGAGAATCGCCTCAGTTATGAGCAGAGTGAGGGAGGCTCCCAATATTATCTTGAGTACATTGAGTGGTAAAGTCGACAGTCCCTTCCTTGGGCATTGGGTAAATACGCATTTGTGTACGAGGTGTCTGTTTGTAGGGACGCGGTCGGGGTGAAGTTGTGAAGTTTCTGACCTACATTAGAATTTTAATCATTGGTCATGGTTTTGCCCAATCAATGTTTTATTTATTAAGTCATTACTAACATAGTTTTGTAAGTACCTATATTGTAACTGTCCAAAATATGGATATAACTTGTCCGAATTAAATATTTTGAATTGAATTAGCAATTTGCTTCAAAATGATTCAGATTCCGATTGAGAGTGGACGCAATTAGGGTGCCGTTGTCTGTCTTTGTCGTTTAGTAACTGTCGGATATGGGCCACTATGGGCCATTCTGTACATGTGCCGTAAGAAGTAATGCTTTGTCGACTAGAATAGTGTGAGATCACTAAATTCTTATTTGCTAGGATTTAACAAGCAATTGGACTAGTTTAACAGATCACATTGAATATTCAAAATTTTCTTATATTAAAATTACAATGAAAACTATACTATTATTACTTATTTGTAAGTGTTATGTGATCCAATTATCCCTCTTACATTTTTTTTATTATTCTAATTCTTATTTAATGATATCTGAAAATATTTTTAATAATTTAAAAATGATGATTGCTTTCAAAATATTTAAATATTAATAAGTATTTACATACAAAGATTTCACTATGATTCTTATCTACATATCTAGTATAGTCCTTGAGCGCGCGTCAAATGACTCTTCATGTCATTGTTGTAAGGTATAAATTTCAGTAACTGACGCGCTTTCGTGAAATAAATTGCTACATTTCCGAGCGACAATTATTGCAATATTTATAACTTAAAACAACGACATAAGATCATAACAGTTATATGAGGCGATATTCAATTCACTTCGAACTTGCGTCAATTTTACATTCATTCAACACTATTTGATTCAGAATGTTAACATATTGGGAGGAAATATTAACAAACAATGAACATAATTTCTCTACATTCCCTAATTAATTAATTAACAAATATAGAAAACATAGCTACACCTGAGTCTTCATACTTACTGATTATTGACTAGTATTCACTACTTACATGAACATTTGGACTACTCACTCAAGAATGGTTAATTAAAAATAATAAAAGCATTGCGCTTAAGGTGGATCCGCAGCGGTAGCTCGCGAAATTAAAATTTTCTTGCGTTTTTTGCAATTTGCAGATCAGTGTCAGGTTGTATCTTGATGAAAATTTCATTCGCAACTATAACAAATACTGTAACAAATATTTATTTAATCTGATTTCCGAAATCAGATTAAATAAATATTTGTTACAGTACGCGAATCATAATTATTTTGGTCAAGATACAACATGACACTGACCTGCAAATTGCAAAAAACGCAAGAAAATTTGAATTTCGCGGGCTACTACTACGGATACAACCTTAAAATAAAAAAGATATTTCGTGCTTCATAGCGCTAAATATCGCAGGCGACAAACATTGTGCTATCGAGGCAACTACAAAAGCGAAAACGCTGTGCGTGTGGAGCGAACAAAAGGTACCTATACTAAATGTACTGACGATGCACGTCAGTACATTTTGGCCTTATCTTTTATCTTTTGACCCAGGTTTAAACAATTTCGAACTCTATTCTGACAACTAATTACAAAAACTGACGTCAAAAACGAGTCTTGTCAATTGTGTATTAAGAACCTTACTATACTCTGAATAAACTTTATAATACAATAACCAGCTCGAAAATTTTGGGTAGAACTTTTATAATAAGACGGAGAGAGTGCATTGGTTATCTGATAATGAAACAACAGTGATCTTGTAATTTCAGGCTCTCTGGTCAGTGGGCCAGCACGGACGCGCGGACTAAACGTTAAAACTGAAAATACTCGTTTCGCACATATTTACTTAGTTTTAAGACCTTATTCATATCTATGGGATTCAAAAACGTAACCCAGAATGCTATAGGATATTTGTATTTTCGATTTAAAAGTCGTTCCAATTTATGTTGACTGGTAGAAAATGCCTATGGCATTTGTACATTTGTATGCTTAAAGTAATAAATGCACAGGATTATTGGAAACATGTCAGTATCCCTTTAAGGGGTGATAGTAGAGGTATCAAATCACTCATGGGTACATGGGTCAAAAATAAACCAACTTCAAGATATTTTATTTTTTCAAAAAAACAGTAATAGACATACAAATTTGAAAATCATTTTTTTTTTAACTAGTGATTTGATACCTAATGACCTCTTCTACCACCCCGACGTTTGAGAGGTTAAGGGCATCGTGTCATGTTTCCCAGTAACACTGTATAAATATATTACGTTTAGGGGTTCGTGTTAGGACCTCATAGGGAGTTAAGTCAGAGTTAAGTAATGAGACACAATTGATTGTCTATTGTGTCTCGCCCGATATCGCGACCTCGGAACTCAAAGGATAAACTTAGGGATAAAAGGATAAAGTAGTTTAGGTCCAAGTTTGTCGCAGCGTTCCACTGCGTTGGCGCCTAACTTCAGATCTAGGAAGGCTCTGGCGTCGTTCGGAGCTGGCGCTTGGCGGCCTGCGAAGGTGATCTGTAAGTTGAACGTACGAGATTTTCACAGATGGCAGTAATTAATTAGCTTCTCCAAAGATAAGTAAAACTATGCAAATGTGGACAAAACTAATTCTAAATAGATTAAGCTTACGTAATTCTGGCGATAGAGTTTTACCCAACAAACTTATATTTGAAATAAATATTTTTTTTTAACAAAAAAAAGGTTTACAAAAATTTTAATGTTCTATAGCAGTTTTTTTTTAGTTATAAAACTAATAAAAAGCAAAAGTAGGTAAGTACTAACTAAAAAAAAAAGTAAAAGTAACGTAAGTAAAGTAGTAGTGTCAAAGTAGGTAACTATATTTAGCTAAAATATTATAAAAGAAAACCTGGCATTGTGGCGGCATCTACATCGCCACATATGAACTACGCATCAATGACATGACTCACGCAAACCTGCATCGCGCAATTAGAGTTTACCACGCGATTAGCATATACAACGTCCCGACATCAACCGTCGGGCAGTAGCCCACCAGACACAACACGCGTCTGGTCGGAGGATCCTCCCTTTTCAATGGAGGATGAGTGAACTTTACACCCTGTTCCTCATGCCTCTAAAGCATTAGCTAAACAGCAGATTCTATTTAATTATAAAACATAACGTATTAATAATAATAATAAATCATTTATTTTCAGGCTACAATGGCCACACACACCGACAAACTAACCTAAATAAATTATGAAACATCAATCAATCTGCCTAGCCTTTTCCCAACTATGTCGACTTCCAGTCTAACCGGATGCAGCTGAATACCAGTATTTTACATGGAGCGGATCTGACTTCCACAACCCAGTAACTGGGTAACACGATACCTCTTGGTAAGACTGGTTGTCAGACTTTCGGGCTTCCGACGACCCGTAACGACTGTCAAAGATCCACGAATGACAGCCGGGACCAACTGCTTAACGTGCTTTCCAAAGCACGGAGGAGTCTCGGTATGTAAAGATGGTCACCCATCCACGAACCAACATCGGCAAGCGTAGCTTAACCTGACGGATCGACCCTTGAGGCTGTTATTACTTAGCCAAGAGCTCCTCCTAAATCTTTACATAGTATAAAATGAAGTTGCTTCCGCTGTCTGTTTGCTTACTTCTTTTTAACTACTCAACGGATTTTAATGCAGTTTTCAGCAACAGATAGAGTGATTCAAAAGAAAGGGTTACATTGTATACATGCGAAGTAACGACACACACACACGCGGGCGAAACCGCGGGCAACAGCTAGTTATTACATTTACCTGTGCAAGTGGATGCAAGTGCCTCTCAGGGAACTCCCTCTGATGTGCCAGTACCCAGTCTGCTGGCCACATGGTACCATTCCTGGCTGTAAACGGCAGTATCAGCACGTAGACGCGGTTAGTCGCAGAATAGGCGACTCTGTAGTAATGACCTTTGGTTGCGCGCTCCCATACAAATCCGTCGGCGTCGGCCCCGCCCCGCTGTAGCCAGGATACCCGGGATACGTCGGAAGCGTGGATGCCTATTTCGACGTATTCTGCCCACGGTAGGATGTCACCTCTGAAAGTTTTTTGTATGTGTTATAAAGGGTAGATGAAATCTAATACTATTCTGTACAATCCTAATATTATAAATAAGTGAGTGAAAGCGAAAGTGAGTTTGTTTGTTTGTTACGCTTTCACGCTAAAACGGGTGAACGGATTTGAATGAAATTTGACAGATATGTAGCCTGGAACCTGGAGAAGTATTTAGGCTACTTTTTATCCTGGATCCAAGACGAAGTCGCGGGCAACAGCTGGTATAATATAAACTAAAGTCGCTTTTAGTACCACTGTGTGGCGGAGCTGTTCTTCTAAACGACGTAATGGATTTTGATACGATTTTCACTATTATTCAGAGCATTTATTCCGAAAGGTGGTTACGTTAATAAGCTTCTGCTCGCGACTTCGTCTAAGAGAAATTTCTTGCTCCCCTGATCTACCGATAAGACCGCCCATTGTGTCACCCTATGTAAAATTTCAACATTTATATCTGTAATTTTTATGGTGTGCATAATAAAGAGTATTCTATCTATCTACCGCGTCGCATCGCATCGCCTACCCGCGCTATTACCTACTTTGTTTTCGCGTAACGTTCTTTCTGGCTATGTTCTGGATGTTAAGGCCCTGGTCCCAAGCTTGGTTTAGCTCGGTGTGTAAGTGAAATGGCTTTATGGCTGTCTAGTTTGACGCACGAGATAGAAGATTCTCACGCGCACCGGAATTATGTCGTAAAAGTGCAAATAAAATCGTATAAAATTAGAAATTAACTATTTATTTATTTTTATTTTATTAACCTTATGCTCTCCGGCAAGGTGAACGGGGCCGTCATCGACGTTCTATACGGGGCCAACCTATGCGCCCTGCGTAAAAGGGATGGCGGCATTCGTCCCATTGCCGTGGGAACTACTTACCGTCGTATGGCAGCCAAGATTTGCTGTAAATTTGGTGAGGTTGTTTCGGAAAAATTGCAGCCCCTGCAGCTAGGTTACGGCTCAAAAGGGGGCAGTGAGGCTGCCGTACACGCCTTATCGACCTACCTAAATTCTGGCAAAGGTGAGGTCATCCTGAAGGTTGACATAAAAAATGCCTTCAACTCTGTTAATAGGGACACCTTGCTGGCAGAAACTAGAAAAGAAATACCCCAAATTTATAGTTTCCTTTGGCAATGTTACAGACACCCTTCTAAATTACTGTACCGGGACAACCTTCTGGAATCGGCTGTTGGCTGTCAGCAAGGTGATCCCATCGGGCCAGTGATTTTTAGTTTAGCCATTCACCCAATCATTCGACAGCTAAATTCCAAATTTAACGTTTGGTATCTTGATGATGGAACCTTGGGAGGCGATGTAGATACTGTTTTAAATGACCTACAATTCTTAAAAAATGAACTTCATTCCATTGGCCTTGATCTCAACCTTTCGAAATGGGAACTATTCTTAGCGGACGATACTGACAGACATCTAACACTTCCTAAATTTAACGCAATAGCCCCAGAAATCAAAATTATTGAAAAGAACACTCTTCGTCTCCTTGGGTCTCCAATCTATGAAAATTCTTTTCCTGTTTTTATTGAAGAAAAAATTCAAAATTTCAATGACGTTTCGGAAAGATTGTTCCAAATTAACATGCATTCGGCCATAACTTTAATCCGTTACTGCTGTTTCGGCCCTAAATTAATATATTTCCTTCGCGCTTCCCATTTATACACACACCCACACACATTTATGCACACTCACCTTTTAGACAAAATGGACAAAATTATCCGGCATACTTTAACTTCAATCTCAAATGTGGCCATGGACGACCGTGCATGGGCGCAAGCTACTCTTCCCATCCGTATGGGAGGCCTCGGCGTCCGCAAAATTTCTAGTATTAGTTTACCGGCATTCATATCCTCGGTCCACGGCACAGAGAAGTTAATCAGGAAAATCCTAGCCTCCACACTGGTTAATTTTGATGTGCCTTGTTTCGCCGAGGCTATGGATGCCTGGAAACTCGCTTGCCCGAATTCAGATCCACCCGACAATCCATCTTCCCAGAGACGGTGGGATGAGCCGCTCTGCAGAGTAGTACAGAACAATTTACTTGACACGTCTGCTACTACTGCGGAGCGTGCGCGTCTGCTGGCTGTGGTTAAGTGGGAGTCGGGTCTGTGGCTTCACGCACTACCGTCGTCGAACATGGGCACTTTGTTCGACGACACTACTTTCCGCCTCGCTGCTTCACTGCGACTAGGAGCTCCATGTTGTTCTCCTCATCGCTGTCACTGTGGTGAAGTTGTCAACAGCCTCGGACACCACGGTCTGTCTTGCAGCCGAAGTGCGGGTCGCTTAGCACGGCACGCGAATATCAATGACATCATCCGACGAGCCCTTGTCACCGTCGGCGTTCCAGCTGTATTAGAACCCAATGGCTTGGCACGCGACGATGGCAAGAGACCGGACGGGATGTCTTTATTTCCATGGAAGGTGGGAAGGCCTTTAGTGTGGGACGCAACGTGTGTCGATACTCTTGCGCCATCCCATCTTCCTGGCTCGGCGTGCTGTGCTGGCACTGCTGCTGCGGTTGCGGAAAACTTCAAGCGGCGGAAATATAATAACCTTATCGGTAATTATATTTTCGAGCCGTTCGGGGTTGAAACCCTTGGGCCGTGGGGTCCAAGTGCTCTTGTTTTATTCAACGAAATCTCCAAACGGCTGGTTGACACTTCCCGTGACCCGAGGGCTGGCTTTTACTTTGGCCAGAGGCTTAGCATTGCCATACAACGTGGCAATGCCGCCAGTCTCTTGGGTACTCTACCAGTCGACAGCGATGCGGAGGAATTTTTCGACGCCATATTTTAGTTTTTTAATAGTTTAGTTAGGATATAATTTTGTTGTTTATAGGTTATGTTTATTGTTAAATAATTTATACTATTTAATAAAAAGTAATCCATCACTGGATGCAGTTTGGAATTTGACATTTCATGGTATATTTTTAATTATAATTATAATTGCTAATGAAGGGATAAACAGCTTTTAAAGATTATTAGGAGGTATGTTTAAAGATTTTTTTGGTGCATTAAAGTATGTTTAATTATGTTTTGGCTTCCATCACTGTATGCGAAAAGGACTTGAAAATATCAAATTTTTTTTACATGTCAAAATTATTTACGGTTTATGAGATACACAGCTTTAAAAAACCACTTTTTTATCGTTTTCTGGAAATCTGCGCCTTAAATAGCCTATAGTCTTCCTCAAGAATTGGGCTGTCAAATGCAAAAGGAATTTTTCAAATCCGACTGGAAGTTCCAGAGATTAGCGTGTTCAAACATACAAGTAAACAAAAAAACTCTTCAGCTTTATAATTTATAATTTAGAAGAAAAGAAATAGCACAGAAATCTCGATGTTGCCATTGCATCCGTGTGAAGTAGGGGCGATATACTGCGTGCACCCTGCATAGATGCCGCACGTTCATTCTTTAGTGGAACAGAGATAGTAGGGACATACCTACAGATCGGACACGATTACGTCTGGCCTTTAATTGAAACTGTGACCTCTGAGTTTGTTTCGGCCTTTCATCTCAGAGTATTCCAAGAGTAGTCGGATAAGAAACACCAACCTCATCTATTTTTACGAATAATTCCAAAAAAAAAAAAAAACTTTGCTACACCAGTGGTGTGGCTCGGTGGGGCAGTTTTTCTAGTGCCTTAGAATAAAAATACAAATATAATATTTGTTGGAAATTTTTATTCCTATTTGTTTCTGGAAGGAACGGGGTTGTTAGTCACAGCACAGGGGCAAATCGGAATGATTCATTATTACAGCATAATTTTTTATGTTTGACGTTTAAAAGTGTTTATTTTTAACCAATTTATAGACTTAATCATTTATTTCGGTATAAGTGTAGTTCATAATAAAGAACGTGATATTATCGAATAGTTTGGACTCCTGTACAAAAGCTAACCCATCTAGTCAATTGGAACCAAAGTATACCTCATAACAGCACCCAGTAACGACGTGGTCTCGAGCCAGCACCTCGCGCCAGCCTGCAATAGCGCGCGCAACACGTGCCCCGCCACGCGGCGCATGTTGCGGCGACAACATGGCGGCGTGTTGCGCCCCGACAGGATGTAGGATGGCGTGCCTTGCACTGATGGGTAGCAGCGCTGGAAATAGGGGGAACTATTATACAGGGTGAAATTGAATTCATGGGCAATATTTTAAGGGGTCATTGTACTCATCAATATGAACAACTTTTACTGTGGGAACAAACCTGAAATCGCGAAAAAAATCAGCTGTTCCCTGCATTTTGACGATTTATGCGAGCATAATGTATGGAACAGCAATTTTTTTTTTCGCGATTTCAGGTTTGTTCCCATAGTAAAAGTTGTTCATAATGATGAGTGATGAACTACTTTAAAAAAAAAACACTTGGGCATTTTTACATGTTTGTATAACATAATACAAATTGTTTACCCATATTTGGAAATAAATTATTTTCAAAGTTAATGTAATTTTTTTTTTCAAATAGGCACATGAAAGGCACTTTTGTACATCAAAATTTACAAAAAAAAAATTTTTGGATTCATTCTAGTCGCTCCTTTCAAATGGTAGATTCGTATGGAGAAGAAAGGGCAAAAAACTTCACCGTTACTGTGTTCAAATTGTTTTACAATATTGTATACATTAATTATATATGTGAAGACAATGCACCTAGAATAAAATTACTATATTAGGTATATGTAAAAAAATAATTTAAAATGAAGCAATGCAAAAAATAATTAAGTATGTGATAGATACATGGTGCTCTAAAGCGCACATATTTACAAATTATTTTCTTAAAAAAAATCAGTGTGTGAGTTAAAGTAATGACAGAATGTAAAATCAATGTCATGAAAATAAATATAATATACAATTATATTAGCAATTAGTTTGATTTCGTCTCAACTCCAGATTATCCTATGGAACAAGACCAGCATGTTTCCAAGCATCTATGCATCTTGGATATAATCCTCTAATTTGTAGTATGCTTGAATATGACTACTAATAAGGTATTTTGTTGTAACATTTAACACAGTACCCCATAAAAGATGTATGTACTTTAGATAATCTGAAAAAATGGTTGATCTATTTTATCTTTATTCCTAGTATTAATATTATGTCTATCACTTATTTTATTAAAAAGATGTAATTTTCTCTACATAATATTTTCATGAATACCATCATAATATTAATCTTTTTAAATAGTTCCCTGAGAGATTCGCGGCGACGCAGATTACAAATGGCTCTGATAACTAGCTCTCTTTTGCAAAATAAAGAAAGAAAAAATAAATTTTGAATTTTGAACTTGTCTGGTATTATACCTGTGTCTCCCTCTTGCAGCCAAACCACTGTACTCTTCCATCTTCCCTGATAACTGCCTTAACCCCTAACTGCTTGTACAAAGCAACCCTATAGTCCCGCATGTGGCGAGATGCCCTCTGCTTTGCCCCTGGAGTCTTCAGCACTCCACGACCTGGACCAAGCTTGCCATCTGATATTTGTACCTGGAAAACCAACATAACAAATCAACATGTTAGCTGCCAAACAATAAACACAATAGAAAATTAATTGTTTGCTGGTCACTGGCGTTGCATTTAACCTGTTAATCTTGGAGAATTGGAGTAAAAATTTACAGATAATCTAACCTACCTTAACATTTTTGACTGTGGTTTGCAGATAAAGAGACTCGGGAAAAGGTAAAGCAAAGGGTTGCGGTACTTTCTGCAGAACAGCAGTTCTAATCAGCAGTGCATGCTGACCATGTATAGCATCACAGATCTTGCCAGAAGCATCCTTACTGTAGTGCAGGGTCCAGTCTGCGTAATTCCACTGCACATGCTGGCATATCAGGTGAGAGTTGCCCACACCAATAGCTATCGCTTGTGTGGGACTTGCCGAAGCCACTGCCATTGCCAGCTGCAGCACCCGACGCGAGACTCGCGTTGAATCAGGCACAAACAATACATACTCGGTAAATATTTTCGTCAACGGATTGAAATCTTGCGGCGAAGCACTCAGCTTTAGTTCTAACGATAGTACTTTAACATTTCGTAAAGTCTCATTCGTTACAGAGAACGGGAACGGTGGATAAGGAGTATTCTCACATACTACCACCACAGGCATATTAGGAAACGCTGATACAAACGACTGCACGCTATCAGCGATGTCATTTTCGAAATCCTCAAACTGGCGGAACACTACAGTCATTAACTTAGACAAGTGTCGAGATGAATGAGGGTGCAGAGAATTTGGTGGAACAGTCACTGGGGCAATAGGATAAATCGGTGGAAAAAAGTAACAACATATCAAGGCGATTACTACTATTGTGAACATTATGTAGAACTTGAATGTTAAACGACCGCGGAAAAGTCGATAGAGCATTGTTTTCATTTATAAACTTGCACATTTCAGTCATTACATTACATCAATTATTTATTTTGATTGAAAATCGAATTCATTCCTATTTACAATTATTTTACTTGACAAGTTGACAGATGAGTCTTGACGTCTAAGGAATAATGTTGCTATGAAAAAAAATATGATCTACTTGTATATGATCTACTGCTCCGTTCACACGGTGCAAGTTACTGGGGGATGCGCTGTGATAGCCCGTGAAATTCAATTTTTCTTGCGTTTTATGCAATTTGCAGGTCGGTGTCAGTTTGTATCTTGATCAAAATATGATACGCGACAGTAAAACATATGTATTTACAATTGTTTACAATAGATAATACCAATTTTATTTAATATTAATAAATACAGAGTAAGAACAACTATAAACTAAAACTAATCCAAAACTACTATAAACTAATCTAAACGTAAAAATAAAACTAAAACTGTATTTACATAATTTTAACCATAAAAATCATCAATAGGTACATATGTATTTACAATTGTTTACAATAGATAATACCAATTTTATTTAATATTAATAAATACAGAGTAAGAACAACTATAAACTAAAACTAATCCAAAACTACTATAAACTAATCTAAACGTAAAAATAAAACTAAAACTGTATTTACATAATTTTAACCATAAAAATCATCAATAGGTACATATAAGTTAGATTTCGTGCAGATTCGTAAGATTAGCCGACGTTCGCACGGACGTAAAAATATCGCGGCGGGATTTTATCGCGTATAGGATTTTCAACTCTCGGTGTTGAGACGAGCATTGAGTATCCAACCTAACAACAACAGAGTGCATCCCAGCGCGTCGAAAAAGCACACTTAGATTTTCAACTCTCGGCGCTAAGCAGTGTTGAAAATCCAGTGCGCGAAAAATCGCCGCGATACTTTTACGTCCGTGCGAACGTCGGCTTAGCGAGGGTTATCAATTCATTCATTCATCATAGAGTTGATAGAGTAATGTGTAAATATTAATTTTGACATTGACAGTGACAATTACATCGTTTCGTTCCTGGGTTCATCATTGCGCATGTCACGTTAGGTTACGTCAAAAAAATTTACGTTTACGATTTTCGAGTTGAGCTGTTTTGGAGTGCATTCAATAATTTCGTTAAATTAATTACTGTGTAAAAATGGAAGAAAACAAAGATTTGGACACCTTAGAACCTTCCTTGAAAAATGTGGTTGACCAGAAATCACTTAGGTGGATCTTCGTTGGGGGGAAAGGTGGAGTTGGTAAAACTACGTGCAGGTATGCAATTTATCACAAGAATGAGTTTTATCATCGAGATCCAATTAAATCTAATAGTGTTGTTTGTTTTTAGCTGCAGCTTGGCCATCCAACTAGCCAAGGTCCGCGAGTCGGTCCTCATTATTTCAACTGATCCAGCTCATAACATTTCTGATGCATTTGATCAAAAGTTCTCCAAGGTAGGTTATGTTTTCTTTATGTTTATAATTATTATTACACTGAATACGATATCTACGGAAAAGCGTTAATGGCAGAAATACTAAATAAGTGGCTGATGAAATAATTATTTTTGTACACCTGCTCTTTGTGATTTCACATTTCAATATAATAACATTTTCGACAAAGTATTTAGGCCGCACTAATAAACTAGGTCACATGCAATGTTAAGTGCTATGAAACATACAATCAAAATGCACAGAAGAAAAAGGATAAACTCAATCAGTATTTTTTATTTTGAATTACAAAATGAAGTACTTAATTAACAACAACATTTATTATACCAGTACTGCAATAATTTATTCACATTTCAGGTGCCAACCAAAGTAAAAGGCTTCAATAATCTATTTGCTATGGAAATTGATCCCAATGTTGGGCTCACAGAGTTGCCTGAGGAATATTTTGAGGGGGAAACAGAGGCTATGAGGCTGGGCAAGGGAGTGATGCAGGAAATAGTGGGAGCCTTCCCTGGCATTGATGAGGCTATGAGTTATGCAGAGGTAAGACAATTTTATTAAATGAACTTAATTCTTAAAGACTTTCTTTAGTATTTCTAGTGCTACTACACACAAAGTCAATGAGAGAGCTAAGTAATAACAGCTGCATGGATTGATTGATCGTTGCCTACTTGCCATGGATGGGTGACCATCTTTACATACCAAGACCCCTCCGTGCCTCGGAAAGCACTTCAAGCCATTGGTCCCAACTGTCATTTGTGGATCTTTGACAGTTGTTGCAGGTCGTCAGAAACCCGAAAATGACCACTAGTCTTACCCAGTAACTGGGTTGTGGAGGTCAGATAGGCAGTCGCTCCATGTAAAATACTGGTATTCAGCTGCATCTGGTTTCACTGGATGCCGACTCCAACATAGTTGGGAAAAGGCTAGGCAGATGATGACACAGTGAATGAGAAAACATGGCAACCTAGAGTCACATTGTCTTTGGTTATTCAGTCATAAATTGTGTAAAGAAGATATTAATAATTTAATGCATTTTATTGGTGCAAATTTCTTTATAAGATCACATGATGATTCATTGTCTTGTTTATCTATAGAAATTAGTCATGAAGTAAATATGTTTATCATCACTAAAGTCACAAGTGACACTACTTGAATGTACATCTGGTATTCACTTACTGGCAAATATTTGTACAATAGCAGTATTTTTTTTTATTTTTTAATAAAGCACCGTTTATAATAATTAATAACAATCCTAGCATAGACAACTAATAAGAAATATCTAACTTAAATTTTTACATGATAATTATTTTTAAATTTAGTATAGTTGTGAATTCTCGATTGTACTTTACACGGACACCACAGCATGAGCAATTGTTTATGTATGGTTTGTGCTAATATGAGAAAAAATGTTACGTATAAAGTTTTTTTTTTTTTCTTAACAGCTATTCTCTAGCAGGGAATCAATTTATTTCTAATAACTATACCTTTTCTATTCAAATTATCCAAGTGTTTTCCTTCTATGCTTGGTGGACCTTTAACCGTGAAGGTCCCCAAATACCAGTTCATTTATTTAATAATAAAACAGTTCTTAAGGTTGAGTCTTACACAGACTATCACTCACTCAATAGTAAATATCTAATAATAAAAAAAAAGAAATTCCAATTTGCCTCCCAGGCCTTATAAGGTACCTAATGGCGCCTAAATCGAATTCGGGAGAATGATCAAGTGTAATAACTTGATCATTCTCCCGAATTCGATTGCTGGATTCGGGTAAACAACCAAGTGTATTTACAAGCTGGAAAAATCAATGGGCCCTGAAGGGAAACCACTTTAAATCCTTAGGATTATTTTACTTACAGGAAACATTACTTTATTTTTAAAAAGAAACTAAACTGCATTCACAGATTTTCGAAAATTCGCTTGCCAAACTCGGGAATCGAACCAGCTAAAGTCCAAAAAAATAACACCCTGTACTTTTATGGCATCAATCGACAGGGTCAATCATAAGGATTAAATCTCTCCTAGATACTAAGCTAGAATCCTCGTATTCGCGTGAGACGTTCCAACCTCCGAGTCCGGTGTTGGCGGGCTTCGAGATATGAATTCTCTTTTGGCGGGAATCACAGATTAGTCAATACACCATCTAAATCACGCGACTGGTTGTCAGACTCGGGCTTCTGACGACCCATAACGACAGTCAAAAATCCAGGAATGACAGCCGGGACCCACAGCTTGACTTGCTTTCTGAGGCACGGAGGAGTCTCGGTATGTGAACATGGTCACTTGGTTACCCATTCACGGCTCGACCGTGTCAGGCGTATCAGCTACGCCTGATCAATCGATTTGTGCGGCTGTTATTACTCAGCTACAAGTAACGACCAAGTGTAATTACGCCTTAAGATTATACCCCGTCGTTTATAGACTTTTATTGCGCCTTTCGTCTATGACCTTCACGGATATCGAGGGATATGGCATGGAGGCGTGGCACATGTCGCCTCAACGCGGTCACAACTGACCATAATAAACGCACTTTCTAGTGCCCGCCTCTTCACTTTCTTTTGAGCATGTGTGCAATAAGTGTGCGTCGAAAAACTCATCATAATGTGCCGTATCTATTTCTTTTGTTTTGTGTGAGGTGGCGACACTTGAACTTGAACAAATATAGAGTTAAGGCATATCTCCGGATATCTATGATGACCTTCTATTAAATAACTTTTTCTTGTTTGTAGGTGATGAAGCTGGTGAAGGGCATGAACTTCAGTGCAGTGGTGTTCGATACCGCGCCCACGGGGCATACTCTGCGTCTGCTGTCTTTCCCACAGGTCGTCGAGCGAGGTCTTGGAAAACTGATGCGACTGAAGTCTAAGGTATGAATCTTTTCCAGATCAAAAACATATTCCATCTCTATTGTCTGTCGTCTGATCGTCAAGGCTCGCGGCGGTCGGTGATCTCGCCCACCTACGAATTTAGTATGAAAATTATAGGAAGAAGATTACGCTCGTATTATGAGGAGCTCGTGGCTAAGTAATAACAGCCGCACGGGTCGATCCGTCAGGTTAAGCTACGCTTGCCGGGGTTGGTCAGTGGATGGGTGACCATCTTTACATATCGAGATTCCTCCGTGCCTCGGAAAGCACGTTAAGCCGTTGGTCCCGGCTGTTATTCGTGGATCTTTGACAGTCGTTACGGGTCGTCAGAAGCCCGAAAAGTCTGACAACCAGTCTTACCAAGGGGTATCGTATTACCCAGTTACTGGGTTGTGGAGGTCAGATAGGCAGTCGCTCCATGTAAAATACTGGTATTCAGCTGCATCCGGTTAGACTGGAAGCCGACCCCAACATAGTTGGGAAAAGGCCAGGCAGATTGATTGATTGATTACGCTCGTATTATTAATAATAATAATCAGACATTACATTACAAGAATGTGCCTGACCCAGTTCTCGAAAATGACCATGTCACGTTGTACTGGGATCGATCTATCATTACTGACAGGACTATTGTAGCCAATAAGCCTGATATAGTGGTGATAGATCGATTAGCGCGCCGCGCAATGATTGTTGATGTTACCATTCCACATGACAAGAACCTCGTGAAAGCTGAGAAAGAGAAACAAATAAAATATCTCGACTTAGCTCACGAGGTTGTTGACATGTGGAATGTGGACTCGGCTGTCATTGTGCCGATTGTAGTAACGGCCAACGGCCTGATAGCCGATAGCCTCGACCAACATCTTTCGAGGCTCTCGTTAGGCGGTTGGATCAAGGGCCAGATTCAGAAGGCAGTACTCCTCGATACGGCTCGTATTGTGAGGAGGTTCCTATCTCTGCAGCCCTAACCACCGGTAGCTTGGACCCTGCTCCCGACACCGGCGGACCACTATTTTTTATATTTTTAAATGTATTTTATTTATTTTTTAAGAAATATTTAAAAATGTATTTTATAAGGAAAAAATATAAATAAACAAAATAATTGCCTTTATTGGCTGGCTTGAGTGGAGATTCGCAAGAGCAAACGTGCTCGGAGGAAGGAAGTATTCCAGTAAGTGTTTGTAGGGATCTTGACCATCTTCCGGGCTCTGGGATTGTTCTGAGAACCGTGGGATACCTCTCCACTCCTCACAAGCATCTCAGGACATGTTGCCCCCTTGCCGCTACGACACTATGTGCTAGCGACCGTTTTCGGGGGCCCATTATTGAGTGTGCAAGTCACCCCCTGCCATTTTATCTGTGTATTGTATACAAAACATTAGTCAGGCAGGGGCCATAGTGTTTCTATAGTTCTAGATAACCAGTCCACAACCACCCAAACCCATAGCCCAATATGTTTTGTTTCCATGTTCTGCAATAGTCCTGCACCAACCGGGGCTTGTCCTTGGGTGCACTTCCATACTGCATACAGGGATAATCGTCGGCTGGTGCCTCATCATAATTTAAAATTGTCTAAGGGGCCTCTGCGAGTTGGCTTCGGCCCCTCGTATGCCTTCCAAAGGTCCGGGATACCAGGGTCCCGAGATATGTAAAAATATAATAATAATAAAAAACTTGATTTTTCCACTGCAGGGCGAAGGCCTTCCTAATCTCCTTCCAATTCTCTTTTGGGACCAGTCTTTATCATAACATTGATAGTTTTTACTTATTTTGACAGCACACAATATGGTACCTATTAAAACCGCACTAATTAGCAATTTAAAATAACTGACACAATTAAAGTCAATTGGGTTAAGGTCAGCTGTTACTCCTCTTATTTGTTTTTCAGGTGGCCCCATTCATCAACCAAGTAGCAACACTGTTTGGCCTGGCCGAGTTTAACTCGGACATGTTTAGCAACAAAATGGATGAAATGCTTTCAGTTATCAGACAAGTCAATGCACAGTTTAAGGACCCCAACCAGACCACTTTCGTATGTGTTTGCATTGCCGAGTTTCTATCACTCTATGAGACTGAGCGCCTAGTTCAGGAGCTGACGAGATGCGGCATCGATACGCACAACATTATCGTCAACCAGCTGTTACTGAGAACATCAGCACCGTGCGATCTGTGCGCGGCGAGACACAAAGTTCAGGAGAAGTATCTCGAACAAATCGCAGACTTGTATGAAGACTTCCATGTAACCAAATTACCTCTTCTGGATAAGGAGGTGCGCGGTGCGTCAGCTGTCAACTCGTTCTCCGAGTATCTCCTGAATCCGTACGTCCCGCCCGCGCCCGCCACGTGACTTGCCCACTTCCACACCCAACAACTATGCGTGTATTTCAGAGTGCAATGAATTTTATATCCAGTTTCAATAATTCATTTCTAAACTAGTTATATTGGTGAGTGAAGGTGCTATTCGTCACAAGCTTAAGTTTTAGAGTATGCTAGCTTTGTGACCACGATTCTACATTTTTGGGGTTCCAAGATTTGATTATATTTTATTTTAAACTATTTTCTCCTCACATTGACATTAACATTAAAGTCATAGTATTCTAGAAAATAAATGTTATAATATATACGTTTCAATTTGTTTTTTTATTAAAACCCAATAGTGTGCTAAAAATCTTTATTGTTATAAAAAAAATCATATTGATTGTAAACCGAAATCATAATGCCAATGGAATAAGTAATAAATATCTATTCTACTCTTCATATTATGGCGATTTATAATTAATAATTAAATAGAAATTATTGCTAAAACTATAATTTAATGTATGTCAACTAGAACAAATACTGATTTGTTTGAATGTAAAATAAGTTAATTTAAATTCCAATCAAAGAAATAACAACATTTCTAAATATCATTTTGAATAATAACTATGTAACAGCCTATGGCAGTTTTTGTTCAGATACAATAAATTATATTTAAAAATACATCTTTAATATCTATATTTAAAATGCTTTGGGTAGACATCACGTCATAAATTATAAAACAATTAAAATTAATACAACCATTAAGCACAAAATGAACCCGTAACTTCGTAAAACAACTTCGCAACTCACGCATTAAAACATTCCAATACGAGTAACATTATATAAATGTCTTTCACAATCGCATGCAATATAATATCTTCATAATCTCAACCGAAACAGTACAATAAGATTATTTTAGTTACAACAGTCTGTCCAAGCGTAATAATGTAAGGGCCTCTTTAACTAGATAATAATCTCAGCACATATAGTTTTGGCTTTTAAAAATCTAAGAAAAATACTTGGTCATAGCCAGAGAGTACAAAGCTTCTATCTAAAGGCTGGTCTCACACTAAACATGTATGGGCACAGAATAATAGAGCTACAGTAGTTTATCTGTAGTTTACCTTGAAATAATTTCGCGCGTACTGGTATACACCGTGTTCTTCACGTTATCCATAAACTTTAGCAAACGCTTCTATTATAGCTTTTACAAACCAAATCTAACAAAAGAAGTACTACATTAAAAGGCTTCGTTACAAAGATATTTGTAATTTAATTTTATGAAATTTAATTGAGCTATGCAGTAAGACAAGGGCCAATATTGCCGATTAGTGCAATTAAAATGATAAATGTATCAAATGCATGGAGGGAAGTAAATTAACGCATTCAAAAAAGGAACGAGATGAAAAACCAAAGAAACTTAGTTTTGACAAGTTTCAGCCCGCCAAATCATAGGAATGAAAATACGACGTTGCACATTCGGATAAAGAGGCACGCATGTCGGGTGATTTACGTCAATGTATTTAGTTTGTATGAAAATTAACAAAAAATAAAAAATAAGTATTCATTAGTGTTAGTGAAAAATGCTTATTTCCAGGGTTACATCTGATCGAAATTTATGTATATCGTCCGGAACACGGTGTATACTGAGGTTTCGAAGCGCGTCGTTTTGTCCGTTTTCTATGAAGATGTAATACTGCTTACTTTATTATAGTATGGTGTGGGCGTGTAAAAATGTCATACACAGGTACACAGCACGAATGAAAGCATTTGAAGTAAACCAGCCCTATTACGAACAATAGGAAACGCTTCTCGTAATATTAAAGCAGGTACTTTCGAACAACAGCAATTGTGGCGGGAACTGAGCTTTCTTTTGGGAGTGACTCAGTTGTGCCAGGAAAAAAAACCTTTTCATAAAAAATACCGTTAATAAATGCTTTAAACACTAGTTGTCCTTGTCACATCATTGAAGTAAGAGGTTCTTGAACACAATTTTGTGGTGCCACAAACTTATTTATTCAGGTAATGGATGTAGCTTGCATTTAACTTGCCTTGTAACTGAGATAATGTTATGGTCTATTTCACAATGTCCGAATAGCCACTACTTACCGAATAAATTCAAAAATGGAACAGAGTTTGTATGAAATTATCTGCCAAGTAAGTTACTAGGAACTTAATCGTAAGTGGTGAAACAGGCCCTTAATGTTGAAAGTCGAATCCTCAATAAATAAGTTGTGACCATATAATTATAAAACTCTATCCACACAGTTCCGGGTCAGGACTATCTGGGGGGCTAAAACGGCCACTTTGGCAGAATCATAATAATCGTAAAACGGTCACAAACTGACAATTCATAATATATTGTCAGTTTGTGACCGTTCTACGATTTCAAATATTATTCATAATATTATCCTATTTTGATTCTGCCAAAGTGGCCGTTTTAGCCCCGCTGAACTCTTAGCTGTAAGTGTTCTGCGCACACGCCCGGATGTCACAGTTTATCCAGCTCCTGATGTGTGGATCTTTACATGTTTATAACAAGTAATATTTAACCATCAAAAAGCATCGTTCTATTTGCAGTTCTTAGATGTCACTCCATTCACTCAAAATCCGAGGCCCCCACTAGTCCAGTCCATATAAAACTACGATCTAATTCGCCCGCTTGTGTCAACTGGAGCGGTGTTGCGTGGGCAAGTGCCACGCGACGAGTGCGGCACCGAGCACTGTGCCGGACAGCGCGGCTGCGCACGCGCCTGCTTCGAACAACAGCTTCGGTGTGAACACGCCCCAAATCATCAGGTGGCGGCAGTGGATTGTAGCTGAGATCGCGCACGCGAACACCTAATGAGCAATAGGTAGGGTTTACAAAAAAAAAAGGTGGCGTGTTCGCAACAGTCGTCAAAACTTCACTTTCATATTATTTAGGTAGATAAGTACAGTGGGCTGCATCAATTGGGTACCCCAGTTGTATTAAAAATTCCAAAAGTACCTCCAAAAGTAGCTTGACAGGTTGGAACAGCACATCAGGTTATACCAAACTGTAAAACTTCTCCAAATGATTTTAAACCTTAAAATGTTGATGGTTAAGTTCAAAATCGAATGAGAAAATTTTACAGTTTGTAGTAACTTGACCTGCTGCTGTGTATACGTACATAATAATGGTCAAAGGAACTAAATAAGGCCTGGCAAATTTGCAGGCGAGACAGCTCTTATTTTTTATTCAACTTGACACTTTTGTCAGGGTCAGGTGTGGCTTACATTTGTCAAAACCGCACGGTGGCCTTGTCGGCGGTCTCAGTAAAAACCGGGCAAGTGCGTGTCGGACTGCGCACAATGAAGGGTTCCGTAGTTGGCATGAAATTATCCCAAGAACATACTTAACATTATAGTTGAAAAACATGTTCTCCCATAATACATTCCAACAGTAAAATATGTAAGTTTGTACTCACAATATTGAGAGATTTACCATGGATATTTTAAGACCACAAATTTCTGTTATTTTTTTCAAAATTTTAGGCTCGGTAGTTTCGGATATAAGGGGGGAATGATTAATTTTCGTCTATTTTCTTAAATAACTTTAAAAAGATTTATTTTAAAATTATAAAAAAATATATTTAAGACCCTCATAGTAAGCCCTTTCATTTGATAATTATGTCACACGGTACAGTTTGCAAAACTTTTTTTTTTAATTTTCTTATTTGCCCCCTAAAAGTGACCCCCATATTCAAAATGTATTTATTTACTTTAACCGTACGTGTTTGGGTCACAGAAATCCATATGTGTACCAAATTTCAACTTAATCGCTCTATTAGATTCGGAGCAAATGGGCTGTGACAGACGGACAGAGACAGACACACAAGTGATCCTAGGGGTTCCGTTTTTTCCTTTTCAGGTACGGAACTCTAAAAATGAAGTGTGAACCGTTTTATCTGTCATCTCCACAGAGTACGGAGACGCTTTGGCGGCCGCTGCTAGATGCGGCATTGTCAACACTCCATACAAACCAAGAGCGCATCACATTGACTCGCTCTACGACACAAATGGCGTATAGGAACGGCAGTTTCAGTTCAGACTTTGAATGGTGCAGGTGGTCCGTGACAGAAATTATGCGCTCAACTTTTGGCGCTACGATTTTTTATTTTTATAAATGCTGCCGCCTCTAGACACTGCCAGTACTTTGATTCCCCTGTGATCATCTCATAGGTACATACCCTAATAGCGAAGCAGAGCATAAACTTGAGGCACAGTGAGAAGACGGCTGCTAGCTGCGTGCGAGGGCCAACTCGACCCGCTCCATTCTCACCCCATAGCGCTAACAGGGGCACTGCCGCGCCGAATGCCAATAGAGATCCTGACAAACAAAGTCATTATGAAAGTAAACAAAATGTTCAAATATTCAGAGTTTAAAATCATATTTCCTGCCGGGAGAGGAACGAATTTGAACACGAAAAAAAACCGGTCAAGAGCGAGTCTGACTCGCGCACCAAGGGTTCCGTACCATCATTTCTATGTCATTTTTGTTGAAGATTTTTGAAAAACTGTGCTATTTAGAGACATCGTTTTATTTTTCCTGTAATATAGGTACATAAACTTCTATCACATAGAATAATTTCAGATTTTTCTCTGCAATCTTCGGAGATAGGGGGGCGCGGTATTTTTTTTACATTTTTCATCAAAGGCCGAAAACTATCCGGCCTAAAAAAAAAGAAAAAAAAAATTGAGAATGTGCAAACAAAACCTACAAAGAATGGCTTTCATAAAATTTTGATTAAATGATAGTTCTCTTTCGTGTTCATGAAATTCATCCTGTATACCAACATTTTGGGGAGCGGGGTAATGATTAACCGTATTTGGGCACTCACTTTGCTATGCAATTTCAAATAATAGATGAAGAGAACGAATGATAGCGTGACGGTTGATAGGGGAGAATGGAAAGAGAAAACGTGTTTCGCCGACCCCAAGTAACATGGAACAAGGGCAGGAAGATGATGTCTTTGATATGCAATTTATAACATTATTCAGAGTACAATTCAATTTCTTACCGAATAATTCCAGTGAGACCAAAGAGGCAGTGATGGGTGGTCCAATATCCATATAGTTGGGGTCTCCAGCGTGGAAAGCAGGCGCCCATCGAACGTGGCCCAGCGTGGCGTGGTGGCCCGTGGCGTAGAACGCGTAAGATGCCAACAACGCCCACATACAAGCTACGCTTGAGTTGCATCGGGTTACCAGAGCTGAAAAAAAAGACAAGGTTTAAAAATAAATTTAAACTAAATCCGTCTTATTACAAAACAAAGTTCATCTTCAAACCCAGGTTTAAACAATGGACCTTTTTTTGAATTTCGAACTTTATTCCGACACATTAAGATGTCAGTTTTACTAAACTACCTACTAAAAACCGGACTAAGTTGACAGTTTTGTATAAAAAACTGTATTTCTATCACAGCTAGGTTCTTACAAAAAACCGGTCAAGAGGGAGTCGAACTCGCGCACCGTGGGTTCCGTTTCGATTCCTGAAAAAGTGTGCTATTTAGAGACATCGTTTTATTTTTCCTGTACTTAATCTTTACATAAACTTCTATCACATAAAATAATTTCACATTTTTCTCTTTGCAAACTTCGGAGATGTAAAAAAAATACCGTCCCCCCTTGGGACGGTATTTTTTTTACATTTTTCATCAAAAGTCGAAAACTATGCAACCTAAAAAAAAATGTTTGAGAATATGCAAACAGCGCTCTTTCATATGATACCCCACAAGCCCTAGTAGCCCTACTTTGAATTTTTAAGACCCCTTTCAGTCCCTGTTGCAAAATAAATATAAATATTTTTATTTCTTTCTTATTTGCAAAATAGTTGGGGTAAACGTTATGTAAAACTGTACCAAATTTCAAGTTGATAGCATTAATAGTTCTTGAGATATCCAGCTGTGACAGACAGACAGACAGACAGACAGACGGACAGACAGACAGACAGACTGAGTCACACCATAAGGGTTCCTTTTTTACCATTTTGGTACAGAACCCTAAAAACTGGCTTGATGGTTTAAACCATGTCAAAAGAAAAACCTCGTTTTGTAATAAGACCGTATGAGTTCCAATTTCAACTAAAAAAGAAAAACACTTACAAAACTTCGTAGAGCCATCACTCTTCAAATTTGCAACAATATTCAGTGCTAAACATCCCAGAATAAAAGATAAGACTGCGCCCGGAGCGTACGACACACCAAGTACTAGAGTGTTAGCGACGAAGAACATCAGACTAGTCGCCATCAGCGGCAGAGTGGCGCCGCGACCTTCACGCTTCCATATCAGACACATCATCACTGCAAGGACTAGCCACGCGGCCCGCGCTAACAATTTAGCGCGGCTCGGAGATCCTAATGACCCATAACCCGTAGCCCAGTGTGAACAGGCCAATAATCCCGCTACTACGGTGCAATAACCCCGCCAGCCCACATGGCGCCTGCAAATAGCTACCACAGCAGCCACAGTCCCCATGCCTAGAACTAACGCAGGTCGTGACGACTGCCCCGTTGGCACCCCCGCCCCCGCCGTCCAACAATCCCCCTGTTCCTCCCTACAACCGCGATACAACCTCGTCCCTGCAAATGTAACTCCACAAGCGATCCAATACAACAACGTGTTTATATTCGATGCATTCCAAGTCATCAGTCCCAACACAGTCATAGACAAGAAGGCGAGGGTAGACCCCTCCTCTATGATATAGCTATTCGATACTAAAATGGCCGCAGAAGCCGCTAAGGCCGCGCGTGCAAAACGTTCGTAGAACTGCGAACGTCCTTCATACCACCTTTGAGTAATCCCATCCCAGTGCATGATTATTAAAACACACGTTATACTGGCCGATATTAAACCAGTACTCAAGATAATAGCATGTTCAAGATCTTCTAAAAGTTTGAAGTAGAACGCTGTGTAGCATACGGCGATGCAAACAGCCATTGAAATAATTCCAGTCGGGACAAAGGTGCTGGCAAAAACAGCCGGCAGCCTTTCCATAGGAAGACCTTCAGTTATCAACCAATTGAAAAATATCGCCAGGAGAAGAAGTAGAAGAGCTCTTAGCATAGACAGCGAATCAAACTCGACCCAGACCTCGCGGAAAACATTGCGGATGTCGTCAACCAGAGCCCTGAAACAAAATTAAACTTTATTACATTAGGCCAACACTCAAATTCGTTTGTTTACATAATTTCCGCATTACCTAACATCCGCGACGTAATTGTTGAGTTCGTCATCAGTTTCAATGGAGGCGGCTTTATGCAACTGTTCCCTCGTCGCGTTGATAAGATCAGCGAGTCGGTCGAGAGACACTTGTTGGGATTCCTCTCCGTAGCGAATCATGTATTGTGTTATCTGTCGGAGGTATTATGTTGTACAAATAAGCTGAATATTTTATACAGATAATGAGCATTACCGCTACTGCAGAACGTTAGTCACACAAGATAAAATTCTAACATTAAAACTAGGTTGAGATAGTGAAAAATAATGAAAGGCGGGATAATATACGCTTTTATAATAAACTTCCAAGCCACGTTCAAAGTTCCTTAATAAATTTAAATCATTCATTTCATTAAACGTAAGTTGTGCCAGAAAGCCTTTTATACCGTTAAAGGTATTGAGAACAAAAAGGCTTGGAATTGAGCTGCTTCAATTTTAATTTTTTTTTTTTCTATTACATACCTACTGAATGTTGTTTTTTCTTAACTTTTTTTTATATAGGTACACATTGACATTAATGTATTTTATTTATATAAGTATAGAATGACACGAATATTTACTTTGTATTAAATTATTGGTTTTAATTATTGTGAATGTGAAGACTATGTGGGTTGTTGTTTTCTTCCTCTTAGTTAGTTTTAATCATGGTCTGGCAGTTTTAGTAATTTATGCGCCCTACCCAAATGTCCTTTCATTAGTATTGTTAGTCGAATCGTTGAGCTGCACGATTACTGACAAATGCGTGCACTGACTGGACAGATCAACTCAATCTGTGTGGTTCTTTCCTCAAAATATAGATAGTCCAGACACATCTTGGTCAGCTTACGTGGAAGACCATGTAGATTGGTATCTAAAATGGTATAGATAGTGCAATCCACGAACGGTTAGAAGCAGTAGTGGGGCGCGTCTTCGTGGATTGCACTATCTATACCATTTTAGACACCAATCTACATGATCTTCCACGTGAGCTGACCAAGATTATGTCTGGACTTTAAAAGAGACCTCTGAGTTTGTTTCGGCCTTTCTTCTCAGAGTAGTCAGATAGGAAACGCCGACCTCATCTAGTTTTTAAAAATATGATTGACGTGTATAAGTGTTTGTACAAACCTACTTACAGAAATAAAATCGTTTATAATGAAAGGTATAGGTACGCCTTTTGGTTCATCTCACCTGTTTCAAATTATTAGTCATATGCAGCAAAGTTTGACTCTTGCTGGCCTTAGGCAGTACGGGCAACAGTAGGTGTCCTAGCGAGGGCGCGGGCGCCGGTCTTCCTAACGCCGCACTTAGGGTAGGCGCTAGATCCGTCTGCTGTACTTCTTTGCCTGTCATTATGTCCTCCCCAGTTCCGGCCAGGCCTGCGCCCCGGTACGCGAAAAATGCCGCTGTCCTTTCAGCTTTACTTTCGCCGCCATGATCGCCTGGTTAAGGGACGAGAGAATATTTTTATGATTGTAGATCTACACGCCTAAAGACATATTTTCATGCATAAACTATCCAGCTGATACAAAAATCAACGCAAGATTTTTATGCTTTACTGTTTTTATTCTAAGTAATTATAAATAACACCGATTCTCCTAATTGTTTGTTAGCAACGAAATATTTTAGTTTTTGTCTCATAAAAGTTAGAGCTTTGTAACATAAAACGCAAATTAAAAATCGCATGACTATTCACGAAAATAATGAAACTAACTACAATCTATTACCATAGACACAAATTCTAACAAAAATGCTTTAGAATCACACACATAGCAGCAAATTTAGCCTAAACAAAATAGCATTATTAACACACAAAAATCTTCTACATTAAATTGCAAGCAATACTATTGAATACCTACCATCAGAGTTGGTCCATTCATGTGAGTCTAAAACAATGTGGAAAATTTGCACCTTTACTTAATATTACAAGTACAATATTCCTTGCTGAATATATCTGTGGACTATGGCTCGTCCCACACTTCTTCTTTTGTCAACTGTACCCTAATTGCGTAACACACCCCTTAACAAAAAACATTGCTCCAATGTTTAAAAACTTGGTCAGTTTGAAATCTAGATTGACAACACTTTTAACTGGCTGAAGTAGATGACTTGTCCACAGATATTTCCATAAGATCATACTTATAATTAAATTACATTACAAAGATTTAAGTTTGTGATGGTTAAATAAGATACATGGGTCCTGTTTTTATATTTATGAAGAAAAACTGATTACTTCTGTGTAGTGATATGAATGGTCTTTGAATTGCAAGATATACATAATTATGATTAACAATAGAAATTAGTTACAACAACAACTTGCCAATATTATATTTAAGTATTCAATTGGCGAAGAACAACTGGCGAAATGTGGGTGTACACCGCGCCCAAACCGTGTCTTATAGGTACAGTCAGCAACAGAAGTCGATTAACACTTCAGTTTTTTAAATCTTAATTATTGAGCAAGATATTTCATTAAAATCGGAACAGAAGTAAAATTTAAACATCTACTAGACTCTATATTTTAGGAAAAAAGGAGATAATCAAATCATTTTGTATTAATTTACATGATGTGTAAAAAAGTAGCAGTGTTAATCGACTTATTTTGCTGACCGTACACCTCTGCCTAACCCGATAAGCAAATTACGCGCATTAACGTGTAGTTGCGGATACCAGGCCGTATTACCTAACCCTTCGGGGATTACAGCCATGATGTTACATATACAACGTGTTCCCGCAATTACGACATTAACTAAAGACACAGGTAGTGCTAGTGGCCAGTAATCATAAAAAATATAATAAGATAAAATAATTAATAAATTGAAAAAAAATAATAATAATAATAATAACTAAAATTAGGATCACTCTATGCAAAGGACTCATTCATGAAGCTATTGTTCTATGTCAGCTGATAAGCTCTTTGACTTTGAACCTTTTTTTGGTTCATCGTGTATCTATTGTTCTGACCCAGCTATGAGTGGCTTCATGAATGATTCTTTTTTGCACAACCCCCAGAAAAAAACTCGAGTGGCTTGACCATTTCTTTTTCGTTCGTTTTAATTTCATCGCTGCGCTACAGGTTGCTCTAAGATGCTATTTTAAAAAATTGTAAATAAATCAATAAATAATAAAGTTTAATGAAATTAAAATATCTTAACAAAACGAAGTCGCGGAACCAAATACGCGCGTCAAGTTTATGTCGTCAAAGCAGCGGCACGTTGTATGTATTACTTTATTATTTTCCACAACAATAATGCTTCAATCTGTTCACACTATCACATACCTGTTTCAGTCATTCCATGGTCTCCAACCACAAAGAGCAGTACATCTGGTGGCAGGATAGATATTATTTTCTTCAGTCTTACATTTGTTTCGTCTAGCTTCCTTGACATCTCAGCGTGGTTGGGCCCATACCTGTGGCCAGCATGGTCCACCCCTAAGTAATGAGCCACTAGCAGGTTCCAATCATCTCTTCTTAGTTCGTCGTATATTTTCGAATCAACTTCTGCAAGTAAGAAGTGGGAGGAAGCTATACTCGAATGTTGGTAGGGTACTAGGGAATGCAATCTATTTTTATTGTTATTTCCTTTATTTATTGGTATCACCTTTAAGTTATATTTTCAAATATAATAAATAGTATCCCACCAGTATTGGGATGCTTGGACCATATACATATATATATTATATATAAATATATATAAACTAGATTTATTAAGAAAGACAAAATCACTAAAATTTTTGTTTTTTTGAAATAATAAAATGTCTCAAAAGTGATTCATTTTTGACCTGTGTACCTATGAGTGATTTGATAGGTACCTACTGACTTCTACTATCACCCCTTCAAGGGATCGTGACATGTTTCCAGTAACCCTTTATACAGGATGTATCAGAAAGGTGTCGTCAAAAAGGATGTGGTACAGCCCATAAAGCTGAACAACTTTCTCCGTGGGATTCATGGGAACAATACCATAATCGCGAAAAAATAATCATCCATCCCATACATTTGGGTCGGGTAGGTATTGGTGTTTTGTACCCGATTGCTGATATTTTTTTCGCGATTACGATGTTGATCCCATTTTTTTTTTTTTTTTGAGGGTGGGAAATCATCAAATAACTTCTCCCGCTCTGGGTGGAGCGGAAGGGCGTGTCAGACTTTTACTGACTAAAACCCACCCGTGTTCCTTCAGTTGCCTATGCCAGGGCCGCGGTATCTTCTTCAAACAACCCGCGACCCCAGCGGCGTCGGCCCTATTGGACCCCGTCACTTGCTGACATCTCTTTGAGGCGCGCGTGGAACACAACCCGCCGTCCGGTAAGACCCGGGCCTGGTCCTTACCGGACGGCGAGCTACCCGCTGCTCACCGTCCGCAGGCCCGCGCCTACGGTGGCCGGAAATCGCCCCGCGATTCCCGCCGCCCAGGGCGTCTCCTGCGGCGATTGAGGCCGTGAGGCTGCCTCTCCCTCACGCGTTTCGCCTCCTCCTTCGCGAGCATCACTGCTTCGCAGAAGGAGGTGACGGCCTCCCATGCACTCTCGCTCCGCACCATGGCCTGGACCAGGCTCGGACGCGAGAGATCGCCGCCGCCGATCGCCTCCGTGAGAACACGGTAGTGCTCTGCCCAAGCCGGGCAGACCTCCACTGTATGCTCCACCGTGTCCTCCGGGCGATCCACACAATGGTAACACCCGGGCGTTTCCTCCCGCCTTATGCGAAACAGGAACCTCCCGAAACAACCGTGTCCGGTGAGGACCTGCGTCAGGCGGAAGGTGAGGACGCCGTGGCGCCTCTCTAACCACTCCTCAAAGAGGGGACTTATCGCCGCAATTGTGGCGTGCCCAACGATGTTGATACCATGAAGAAAGTTGTTCAATTTGTTGGTCTCTACCACACCGATCACACCTTTTTGATACACCCCGTATAAACTCACGCCTTCCCTCTCTTTCACAATAATATAACACATTTACGCGCAATTAAGATAATTTATGTCACATTGGGAATTGCCCAGATTTTAACCCACAACCTCGATGCAATCATTAATCTGTTAAAAATACCCACAATACGTTGCAGGCGGCCGAGCACGACAGACAGTTCAACGATAGTTTTATAATTATTTTTTTTATAGTGCTATTGGAAGATAATTATATACGAACTTGATAGAAGGTAAGTGGTATACTTAGTAATATTTTATAGCATGACAATCCTAGCTATGTCTTTTTTAACCGACCATGCCATTGGCTATTTTACAGATTTTGTTGTTAGCATTTATAAATTGTCTATTAAATTAAATCACCTTTCCAATCATTTCCAATCGATTTTATTTTATAAAAGTGCTTATAGTTTGCAAGATGTAAGCATTTTTTTTACCCGACTGCGGCGAAGCCCAAAAGGAGGGTTATGTATTTGACCTGTATGTAAGTATGTATGTATGTATGTCCGTTTCTTTGTTCCCTTGTAACTCCTAAACGAATGAACGGATTTGGATGAATTATGTCTTTAGGTTTGTCTTGGTAGCGCGAGTGTCACTGGCTACATTAAAATCAAAAACAAAGTAAAATGGCGGATTTGGGGTGCCATATTGTGGAGTTCAATTTTTTTTTTCTTCTTATACCATTGAGTGGGATATCAAATTGAAGGGTTTTAAAAGATGATTACAATAAAAATTAAATTAAAAATTTAAAAACCCCCAACGCAAAAAAGAAAAGAGAACATTTAAAAAGTCTAAAATAATACCTATCGTTGAGCCATCAAATTCGATTGAGTAATACCTACCTATATATATTTTAATTACAGAAATTGATGGATGGCACGATAAGGTTTGCTCATTGAATTGGCGCTATAATTTCGCGGCGGGGTACCGCATATGTACATAGTCAATCAAGTGAAGGGTCTGACTTAATTATGCGGTACCCCGCCGTGACATTATAGCGCCATTTCAATGAGCAAACCTTATCGTGCCATCCATCAATTTCTGTAATTAAAATATATATAGGTATTACTCAATCGAATTTGATGGCTCAACGATAGGTATTATTTTTGACTTTTTAAGAGCGTTGTTGCATTTTTCATACGTAAATCGAGAACTTGGGAGATTTTGAAGTGATTTTGGTCACATAATTTATTTTTTTAGCTTCTTTTGACTTCAATCATCGTAATTATCATATATTTTTATTTAAAGTCTATTAAAAAAAACTTGTTCAAATTGAATTATTGACTACGAAAACAGTCGATTTCGAAGGCGCGATTTCCAGATGACGCGCGAAGGCTCAACTTTGAAGTAATCTTACACCAATTATTACTACTAATTAAGAAGGTAAAGTGGTATTCATTCGAAGAGGCATATCCTGAAATTTAAAATGCATTGAGAAAAGTTTGATTTTTAATTCATTAACTTGTATTTTAATCACGTCTAAGATAATCAAAAATCGAGAAATCGACTACAAAAAAACACGTCATTTCTCAGAATCTAAAAGTCATTTGGCAACACAAATCATTTTATACGTAAGAAGAAAGATTGTAGTATATATGTGTAAAAAATAAAATATATCTGTCTTCAATCATTTACGAAAATATTTTTTTAAAGTGAGTATAAAATCGGGTGCATCGAACGGCCTAAGTCAGTCGCGCTCTGGCGCTCGTCGACGCAGGACCTATGTCGGTTGACCTCCCGCCGCCGCGCATGCGCCTCGCGTGATATATAGTAAATTGTAGTGCGACTAAATATTTTTAATCCTTTCATTTAAGTAATATTTTAAGAAGCTAAAGTGGTAGGCACACTTACTTTAGGAGAATTATGTTACAATTCTTGAATTATGTTGTATTACTTGTAATATTGATATTGTTACAATATCAATAATACAATATAATTTGGTCAAAATGTAAATCCAAGATGGTGGCTGCGAAAATTTTTAAATTTTTCGTCATGGGGATCGTTCCCATTGTTCTCGAGGATGCTAAAGCAGATAGTGACGTTAAAATGTAAATCCAAGATGGCGGCTGCGAACATTTTAAAATTTTTCATCATGGGTATCGTTTTCATGGTTCTTGTGGGTGCAAACGTCGATAGTGTAGTCAAAATGTAAATCCAAGATGGCTACAAGAATTTTGGATGATGAATATGGAGAAAAAATTTATATCAGATTTTTATTTGAAATCTCTACTGCCACAATCTCTATTGTGGATCCGTGACAAAGGAGACGGAAACCATGTCATATAAACTTGGGCCTGGGCCTGGGTTGTAAAAAGATGAAATTGGTGTCAATTTATAGCTACTATATTATCAAACCATCACTGAACATTTTGCGGATTTTTGCGGTCTGAGTTCCGAGTTAAAAGAGATGTAATAAAAGTGAGGTTACATACCGATCTACATATAGGTACTTAACAGCTGATTTTTGAAGTTCTTCAGCTCGACGACCACGTAAACTACAGCCTCTAGTCACTTTGCCACAATTTACACAACGATCCATGGTGCCAATATGAAATCGGTAGGCTGGTCGTAATATACAAAATAACAAGTTCAAGCCCAACGTTTATGCGGGGTTCTCCGTACCGTGTCCGGTGTGGTAGCAAGGTTCGTACAAGAAGCAAGATCAGAAGTCCGCAGAAAGAAAACAGGGGTCGAGGAAAACATCAATAAAACTATGGGAAATACACTCAAATCGCGACCGCACTAAACGATACGAAACGAGTGAGGCATAGATAAAGGCACTATATAAAGGTGTGTCCAAATATAGGGCGGCATTTGAGCGCGGCTGCCACGCGCGGCTAGCCGCGCTCTGATCGGACAAGGGCCGCGCGCGGCGGTGTTGAGCGTAATATATCTTCTCATCTCACATCAGTGATGACCTCTGGCACTGAAACGTGCTCGCTCACAACATAATGGGTCTCAATCATAATCAGCCTATAATGTTCCCACTGCTGGGACACAGGGCTCCTCTCGGTGAGAGGGAGTGGGCCGAAATACACCACGAGGACCCAGTGCGGGTTGGTAGATGTCACATGTCTTCGAATTTTTGGTTCTAGGCGGTTTCCTCACGATATTTTCCTTCACTGTTTTGAGAGTAGTGGTGATGAAACTATTTACACAAAGTGCCTGCCTGAGTTCGAAACCATGACCTACTCGTATGTCGGGAACGTTACCATTGGGCCACCATTGCATTGCTCTCATGGGCCGCATAGTGCAGTCAATCATCCCTTCTACGATGATTGATTCACTATCGGCTTCATCCTCGAGAACTATGAAAACGACATCCATGACGAAAAATTTTAAAATCTTCGCAGCCGCCATCTTGGATTTTAATTTTGACTTCACTATTGGCTATAGTCGAAATCGAAAACAATGAAAACGATACCAATATAAATCCTTATCACTTACCACTGACGTGCGACGTGTGGTCGACTGTATAGTCATTAGGTCGACTGGGCACGTACAATACCTGCCTAGGCTAATAAACATTATAAAACCAACCCCACACGAACGCAGCAGTACTATTATTTATTCTGTGGCAGCGGGGTGACCTATCTATTTGAAATTTGAAAACAGTAAACCAATCATTTGCGCGTGAGGCGGCTTTATGTATTTATGTATTATTGTTGGTTCAAATTCAACTGTTTTATGAACTTGATGCGGTTGCTAAACCTATAATGCCGCAAGAAAAATAAAAAATTATAGCTAGCGCGTGGCGTCTTTATCTACATTGAAATAGGGCTTAAATTCAACTGTTTTACACAAAAAAACAATGATTTTGGTCAAAAGATGGTTCCGCTGTTAACAAAATTTTATTCTGATTGTGTTCTCCCAGAAATTATAGATCCAAGGAAAAGTCGATCGATCTCCTTAGACAAATACTTTTATAAAACTTCAATTACTTATTAGTATACAAATACTTAAACAAATAAGTAAAACGAGTTTAGTTTTTATAAGTACCTACATAATATTATTTTTTCATCCATATTTGTATAAATTTAATTAAACTACACTAATAACGTATTGTGGACAGTCTTTTTATTTTCTCCGTAAACCTCTAGCTTTTACTTCAAAAAAATATAGGTACGCCATAGCTACAGATCAAGATCGTTTAATCGTCGTAGCTTCGCAACTGTGTGCCGTACATGAGGAAAAACGCACACACGCGCACTCGCTACGCGGCGTCGAGCGTCAGATGTTTAAAATCCGAGCGCGAAAATAGGGAACCACACTCTTAAATGTTCTCTTTTCTTTTTTGCGTTGGGGGTTTTTAAATTTTTAATTTAATTTTTATTTTAACCTTTTTAAACAATTTAACAATACAGAAATGAATTTTTAATACTGCAGAATGTTAAGTTTCTCTGCACATAACATTAACTTATAATGATGCCACCATCGTACTGCAAATAGAATTAAATACTGATCAAAACGAACCCAAACACGACATATCTGCTATATTATTTTACCAAGAGTATTCTAGTGTGCTGGATATCCTGGCTGCAGCATCAGCTCATCGTGTTGCCACCATTGCATTGTATGTAGAATAAAATTCTGATCAAAACGAATCCAAACACGACATATCTGCTATTACTTTTTCAAGAGTCTTCTAGTGTGCTGGACATCCTGGCTGCAGCATCAGTTCATCGCGTTGCCACCATTGCATTGTATGTAGAATCAAATACTGATGTAAATGAATCCAAACACGACATATCTGCTATTACTTTTTCAAGAGTGTTCTAGTGTGCTGGACATCCTGGCTGCAGCATCAGCTCATCCTGTTGCCACCATTGCATTGTATGTAGAATCAAATACTGATGTAAATGAATCCAAACACGACATATCTGCTATTACTTTTTCAAGAGTGTTCTAGTGTGCTGGACATCCTGGCTGCAGCATCAGCTCATCCTGTTGCCACCATTGCATTGTATGTAGAATCAAATACTGATGTAAATGAATCCAAACACGACATATCTGCTATTACTTTTTCAAGAGTGTTCTAGTGTGCTGGACATCCTGGCTGCAGCATCAGCTCATCCTGTTGCCACCATTTCATTGTATATAGAATCAAATACTGATGTAAATGAATCCAAACACGACATTTCTGCTATTAATTTTTCAAGAGTGTATCCAGCACACTAGTGCTGGATATCCTGGCTGCAGCATCAGACCAAGAATTCCATAATCTTGCATAGATAGATAGCATACATGGATGTTTCAAATTTTAGGTCACACTAAGGTTTGAAAGTAAAGTAAATACCCATTACGCGTCTAAGATCCCTACCGCAGCTAACAAAAGAGCAAATAACTTTGAAACGGCTGAACCGATTTTGATAAAACATGTCTAAGAACCATCGCTGGAAAACCTGCTTTCAAATAAAAAAAACCGCATCCAAATCAGTCCACCCGTTTAAGCGCTACGGTGCCACAGACAGACACACAGACACACACACACACACACATAGCGGTCAAACTTATAACACCCCTCTTTTTGCGTCGGGGGTTAAAAATATATACAACTTATATGGTTAAAAGCAATTCGAAGTGACAAATCGTAAAAAACACGAAAAGAAAATGGAAATCAAAATAACCCTCAAAACTCCTTGCAAGAACTAAATCGTCTGCAAAATTTTTCACATTTGTAAACTAAAAAGCTGGAAATAAAAAAGTAATTAAAAAAACTAAAAAATCCGACTGCGCTAAAAGCTAAGTTAAAAAAAAACTGAAAAGCTAAAAACAAGCCCATTTTAAATTAAATTAAATTTGGAAGCAGGACCCATTCCATTTTTTATATTTTCAAACACAAATGGGTCCCGCCTGCTTCCAAATTTAATTTAATTTAAAATGGGGTTGTTTTTAGCTTTTCAGTTTTTTTTTAACTTAGCTTTTACCGCAGTCGGGTTTTTTAGTTTTTTTAATTACTTTTTTTTATTGTGAGGGATCTGGTGGGCCTTTCACGTGGACGGGGACTGCCGAAATAGATATTTTCGTGCTTACTGACATACCAGTAGCTAGGTGATATTATAGTTCAGTAAAGAGATTCAGATGCAATGAAAGTATGGTTTGCCTCAAGATTAGTTTAATTTAAGAATAGATCTAAGGGGCACAACTAGCTTTTGTGATGTCCACAGAGTAGAGAGCTACCAGAAAATGTAAGAAAAAGGAACAAATTTTACCATAGACATAGAATTTTACATAGATTTCAGCATTGAGGTAGAGAAGTAATAAAGTAGGTTAAAATTTTAGAGAGTAATAAAGTAGTAGAGGTAGAGAAGTAATAAAGTAGGTTAAGATTTAGAGAAGTAATAAAGTAGGTTAAAATAAAGATGGGCACAGATCGTCACTCACTGGACGCCTGAGGGAGGACATCGCCATCGAGACAGGCCGCGGCGAAGGTGGTGTGGCGATCTGATAAGGTTTGCAGACCAACATGGCCAGAAATCGCACAAGACAGGCAGGTTTGGAAGAAAAAAGGGGAGGCCTTTGCCCAGCAGTGGGACACAACGTAGGCTTAGAAAAAAAAAAATATTGAAAAACTAAAAAGTGCATACCTGTATCAACAGTATCCAAGTCCCAGGTGTGGAATGAGTACATAGCATGAGACCGTAGCCAGCGGTTTGGTAACAGACGAGACCATGTGTCATCTCCAAGGAGAACTGCATGCCCATTGTTCTTTGTCACCTAAATTTTTAATAATCTTATCAATTTGATAGTAATACTATTAATGAAGATAATAATTGAGGATATGGATAGGGTTAAAATTCATCATTACATCAGAGAAAAATATAGTTTTAAAACAAGCACCTTAATAAATTACCTGATCAATAATATTATCCTCCTGTAACTCTATAGCAGCGAAGTTGGCGCTCGCGTCAATGAAGGTCGGCAGCGAGCCAGTGGCGAGGGCCTTCACACGCTGGAAAGTAGTAGTCGGCGGATCAGCCATGAAGCGATAAAGCCGCGCGCTCTCCGGCCAGCGGTCCAGCATCTCACGCATTATCGGCAACCGGTTCTGATACGGCAACGGCTTCTCAATACTCTCATCATACTCCGTAAAATCATAGCGTAACGCATCCACTAACAAAAACACCACTCGAGATCGATGCGGGACGCACGCCAGCGGCCCGCCAGGTACAGACAAAATTCGACGAATCTTCTCATCCTCAGTACAATGGCCCCCCACAGTAGAATTTTCACGTCCATCACATCCAAATCTATCGAGCGGCACACATTCAGTAACATCACTCAGAGTTTTACGGGATAACAGGAATCCATGCCCGAACATGAGAACCGCTGACAGAACCAAGTAGGCAAACCAAACTAAATACAAAACAAAATTCCATTTTTCTTTCATGGTTGTAACTGTTTAAAGAAATTAACTATTTTTACATTACATATAAAAAACAAAATTAAATAAAATCGGTGCACGATCCATTGCATTTACAAAATTTTGCATTGATTGACAATTTGACAATTTGTGTCAGTGTAATAAGTGACAGTGACAGTCACTCAGTTCAGATTTTTGACAACAGAAGTGCCATTGCCAGGAGGAAAAAATCTTTGTTCATTGTTTTTTTTAATGTTTGTTTTTTATGTAATTTACGACTATGGACTAACAGATAAATACTGCAAACCAAAAAATATTACAAGGCTCCAATAGGTATTTTCATGTTGTCCACTTTTACTTTACATAAACAAGCTCACTTCACTTTATGTCACACCAACGACAAGATAGACGAAGAGAATTATTCTTGACTTTGACATTTCTCATTACTTCTATATTTTTGCTATTATTCAACGTAGTTTTAACGAATCTCTAAATAGAGCAATACTATTACATATCTTGTAATTAGTTCTACTTCTGCTGTTTCCATAGTTAGGCTAGCTAGTTACTCTTTATTCATAACCTTTTAGTTGCGGTAAGCTTTTGTATCTTCAGTACTTTCAAACTTTTATAACCTTGAAGAGAATCTAAGATTGCAAGTAAATAAATACGGTGTGATTATTTGTCTGATGTATATCGCACATGAAAGTAACTAATAGCATGTGTTGTATGAGCCGGAATCTAAAATGTCTGCACCGTCTAAAGTCAACAAGGAAAACTTCCGCCTTTTGGACTTGTCTAGCGACGAAGAGTCAGAAGACTTGCAGCTAGAAATAATTCCCAGCAGAAAGAAGAAAATTACAAGGTTCGTAGTAGTATAAATATAAATACTACCTATTGCTATACAAGAGACTTGTATGAAAAATAGGTTATGCAGCTGAGTCTTGTCTTGTCTTGTTTTTACCTAGTACTTATAGAAAATAATGCTATTGACTCGAGTCAGCTGACTTTTCATGGAGATAGTCAATCCATTTCATTTCTGTTCATAGCATAAAAAACCTGGAGTCCGAAGCATGTTACCCGTAGTAGTTTAGCATTTTTTCCTGCTACTATGAATCCCATGATTAATATTGTTTGTGATTAGATTAGAACAATCAAACCAATTATTTTGTAAAAAAAAATGGATTGTACAAATATCACATTTTTTATCCTTGAGTAAGTCATAAACAACACATAAACAATAGTATTATTTCTGTGGTTTCTCTATCAACTGCAAACATTTGAAAAGTTTTTTTTAAATCATGTTAAAACTTTTTGCAAACTTTCAGGCGTGAACGCAGCCGCAACGCTGCCCCTATACCACTAGAGCACAACATTGGTGCTGAAGTGCAATGTGCTCTCCGCTGGGCCGTGAGAGGCACTCTCATACTATGGCTGCTGATGCTCACATGGATTTGTGCTGCACTCTATGACCAAGTCTCGACTATGCGTATAGACATCGGACACGGTATGTAGCCATTTTTATAGACTAGAAAACTCTTTATTATGTACCTACACCATATATAACAGAAATTAAAAAAATAATAGTTAAAATTAATTAAGTACAAAAAAAATAAGTAGTAATGAAATTAGTTCATTTTTATTTCCATCGAATTTCAAAATCAATATTATATCTATATAACGTCAGGCACAAATAATTATTAATAATATAATTTTCATTACTTTACTCAATAGTGCACAGAAAAATATTTAGTTAGGTAGTTTAACAACCATAATAAAAACTTTTTATCAAACCAGCATGCATTATGCTAATATTTTTTTTAATTAGGACCACATGTTTTATATGCACGCCTATGTAGTGTAGGTATAACACATGTCATGATAGTCAACTAGTAAAATGACATTTAACGCAATACAGGTATCTTTGTTTACATTTTCTTACTTTCATACTACATATAAAGTAGCTTGTGGCTAAGTATTAACAGCTGCATGGGTTGATCCATCAGGTTAAGCTACGCTTGCCGGTGTTGGTCCGTGGATGGGTGACCATCTTTACATACTGAGACTCCTCTGTGCCTCGGAAAGCATGTTAAGCCATTGGTCCCGGCTGTCATTCAAGGATCTTTGACAGTTGTTATGGGTTGTCAGAAGCCTGAAAGTCTGACAACCAGTCTTACCAAGGGGTATCGTATTACCCAGTCACTGGGTTGTGGAGGTCAGATAGGCAGTAACTCCATGTGAAATACTGGTATTCAGCTGCATCCGGTTAGACTGGACCTCAACATAGTTGGGAAAAGGCTAGGCAGATTGATTGACTACATTAAAGCATTCTGTGATATTTCTGGGATTTTTCAATGATATTCGTTATCATCTGCCTACCTCAACTATTTTGGGGTCAATATTATTCAAATGTATTTACTAATTCCACAAATATGTTATTAGTTATTAATTACACCAATCAATCTGCCTAGCCTTTCCCCAACTATGTTGGGGTCGGCTTCCAGTCTAACTGGATGCAGCTGGATACCAGTATTTTACATGGAGCGACTGCCTATCTGACCTCCACAACCCAGTAACTGGGTAATACTATACCCCTTGGTAAGACTGGTTGTCAGACTTTCGGGCTTCTGTTATTAAGTACACCAAGACCACCAAAATAAAACCGGTCAAGTGCGTGTCGGATCGGACCACGCGCAATGAAGGTTTCCGTTGTTAGGATGAATTTATCCCAAGAACAAACTTAACATTGTAGTTGAAAAACGTGATCTCCCATACAAAAAAAAGGGAATAATAATTTAAATAAAAGGGTTTTGTCAGAATGGATTTCTGACAAAATGCTTTTATTTAATCACAAACACCAACATTGTAGGTCTAGTAAGAAGCAACTCAGCTTATCTGAAACTACTTTTTGACTTGTCATCTCCACTAAACACCAGTGCTGCTCTAATTAGTTTAAACTATGCCAGTGACGCTCTTTGCGTGACTGTTGTAACTATTACAATGTTATACTACAATCTACAACAGCTTTTGCAAATCGTCAGAAACCGACTTACACGTAGTACCATTTAACAAGTTTAGAAGATCAGTTTCAGAGATATGCGAGTGCATAAACTAACTAACCAATAAATTAATAATATATTTTATTTTATTGTAATTCATGTTCTTAATAAATCTTAGTTTATTCCACTCAAGCACCTTCCGTGTTTTAACATTTTATATTTTTCTTTTTTTTAATGCAAATATTCACAATTTTGACTTTCGAATTCAAAATGTATTTTATTATATTATGTTCATAAGTTTTTATTTTTAAGTTAATTACGTTGTTGTTTTTGGTGAATGCTGTGTATACCTGTAATAGGCATACATGCCAGTACTTTTATTATACATTACTGTGTCTTATAATTTTTTGGTATGTACTGCTGTTGGTATACCTAATAAATAAATAAATAAATCTAGTTGCGTGACTGTTGTAACTATTACAATGTTATACTACAATCTAGATCCATGACGGCTCTTACGCACGTAAACCTATGTCCATTCACCGAATTTGACCCAAAGGAACCCTTTATGAACTTAGGGGATACTATTATATTACTGTCTTAAAATTATTTCGATAGAAAAAAATTCCAAAGTCACCGTCTGTTTTTTTATAAGTACGATTATACGTAAACAATTCCTTATTGTGCATTATAATTTTCTTTAAATCGAAGGTATTTAAATATGTTATTATCTTACTAAGCTAAAAATTAAGTTAATTATAGCATTTTGTCATAAATCAACATTTGATCGAATCGCGTTTAAATTCAGGTGATCGTGCGAGTCTTCTATCTCGCGCGTCAAACTAGACAGCCATAACGTCATTTCACTTACACATCGAGCTAAACCACGCTTGATTAACGATATTGTACGATAAGGCTCTATACCGGGCTACTACCGGAAATGTTGGATAAGGACTAAGGATCTTGACCATGTCATGAAGATGTAGCATCTCCCGGTATACGTCATTACCAGCTTATGAACTGTGATCATCTAACCGTTCGATAATTATGAATGAATAAGCCAGAATTCGCCCACTAGTATTTATTTTTACTGTCAAAACATTGCCAATTTTCAGAAGACGTCTAGCGGCTGACAATAATTAATGAGAAAGTTAATAGAAACAGTTCTGACGATAAATGGGACATGGCTTCCATGATTCCGGGCCAGTTCACCGAAGTAATTAAATAATGTTCAATTTACGGCTACTGCGCTCTTGAGTAATTCATGTAGAACAATTTAGGACACCAGTTACGCTACCGTAGTAAAACACGGATGTATAATGATGTCTGAAATTATATCTAGAATGATTTGTCGTGTTTTGAAAACGTGAAAACTGAGTTAATATGTGGTAATTGTTTATTGAAATCGAAGCTGGCCATAGAATAATACAAAAAACCTCTCACTCTTACTTTTTGCGTCTATAAGTCGTTGCAAAAAGGAAGTAGAATCAGTGAGTGGTGTGACTTGTGAAGAGTACATCTAGAAACATGCAATGATCGTCATAGAAATAGCAGACAATATATCATTCCGCTTCATTTAAGAGTCAGCAGTGCGATTCGGTAACCATCTCACCGTGAAAACTTAGATGAAGTGAGCGTGGAGTGAGTAGTGTCAATTCCTAGTAAAAACAAACTCAATTCACCTAAGTTTTCACGGTGAGATTTTTACAGAATCGACCGGCTGGACTGGAGGGGAGAGATTAGTTGGGATTACAGATGCGAAGGCAGACTTTCAGACTTTTCAAAATCCATTTGTTTCAATTAAAGAAGCCGATATGCTTAGTGATATCGGAACTCTACAGCCTGGTGGCATTCCTGGAAAAATAAAAGCTGCGACAGTATCCGATATGACATCCGTAAAGGAAGTTTACACCAAACCACCCAGCCTAAACCAGCCTTAAAATCTTTAGAAATTCTTCAAATCGAAAAATATCGAGAACCAGAGGGCCTAGACAAAGTAACATTCGATTAGCGATGGCGCTAGTAGAAAAGCCAAAAAAGCCCAAAAATGTATGAGGAAATAAGCTATCGAAATGTCACATGATCATGTCAATGTCACTTTGAAGCTGTAGCGATTATATAGAAATAGAATCGCTTCGAAGCGAATGCCAATTGTCTAGCTAGAGCCGACAAAGAGATACCGTGGCCCTGGCATAGGCAACTGAAGGACACGGGTGGGTTTTAGTCAGTAAAAGTCTGACACGCCCTTCCGCTCCACCCAGAGCGGGAGAAGTCATCTGATGATTTCCCATCCACAAAAAAGGCCCTCGGCTCTTTGGCAGAAAATTAATTGGATCAACTGTTGATTTTTGAATGCCTATTTTTTCTCACTACCCCAAAACTCACAAGCGACTACGTTTGCGTTGCCGAAGTTTTTTTTTTTTCTTATATCTACACTTTTATCGTTAGCATTCGTAACCATCTAGTATCGCTATATCTGATGCGGTGTTTTCTGTACGCATGCGTCGCCGCGCCTGGGTGACGTCACGGACAGTTCTAGCCCCACCGTCGCCCTGGACCCTTGCTCCGTTATACACAGTTTACAATACCCCATTGGCATTTGTGAACATTTTCCATTTCCCTCGCGTACAGTGTCATATGAGAATATTCGAGAATTCCTTTTAAATGATGTGTTAATTTGTGCATTTTATTGATCAGTGTAGGTACAGTGAGTTTGTGTAGCAGTTGTCTTTTTGTTGTCTGTGTGTTTTGGTGCTACATTCTTTAACTTTATCAATTTTCTTGCTATGTTTTCTATAGGTATATTTGCATTCCTGTGGTGTGGTATCTCCCGCTAGATTAATATTAATATTTGAGTATTGTTTCGAATACAATGGTGTCGCAAGTCGCGGGCAGTTCTGCGCATGCTCGGCTTTCATTCACCCCGTCCGACTGGCCCGTAGGTCGATAATGCCACGGTACTGTCTCGTAAATAATGTTATCACACCTCTATGCTCTTGTCTTATCGTGACTTCTGACGTCGGTGTTGGTGGAGAAAGGTTGCTTTTGTTAGGGCTGTTAATCAGCCTAATTAAGTACTACTTTTATATGCGAGTAGGTACTACATTCAATAATTTATGATGTGGTTCTAAAAATCATGCTCCAGTTATTCGTGTTTCTGTGGTGTCCATAATTGACCAATTTATTTAAATCTACGAGGAAATTAAAACTGCTAGTTCATCTTATATGGCTTATTAATTATATCGATGAACGGCATCAATAATCAGTTCCACACATCATTTATGTTTGGGTATAAATTTCGACAAGAAAAACTATACATACGCAATAATTATACGTTTACGTGTATCATTTAGATTATAATTTCAGAAACTCCCAATACCAATAGATAGGTATTCATAAGGCCTACTTAAATGTGTAGGAATATCTTTTTATTTGTCCTTATCGCTATGACAATGAATAAGTAGAAATATTCGATAAATTGCTCATATTATATTCATAATTCATTTAAAAACATGCAGTTCATTAGCATATTTTTGATAAGGTCCGATCAATACCTACATAGTTTAGTAAATATAACCTTTACCTTGTTTTATACCTACAGATCTAAACTGACTGTCTTGAAATATAATATTAATATTAAAACGTTCAAAACACTCAATCAAATCTTTACAAATCTGTATTAGATTGTCATTATGTTAATTGATTTCCAATAATAGCCTTCATCTACAGGATCAAGGTCGCCAGCATAAGACATGCCAGTCCAATGTCCGCGTGTAACGGAGTAAACGACCTTATACCTGCGAGTTGTTATGCTGACCGTAGGTACTTCACACGTATCACATCTTTCTAGTCTAGACTAAAATAGGTGTCTAGATTGTTTCTCGAAAAGAAAGGTCGCAGTCTAGTAGGTTGAGAATTTAATATCTACTTCAAAAATGTTTCTATGATAGTCTAGCTTCTGCCCGTGACTTCGTCCGAATGTAATTTCTTGTTCCCATGACCCACCCCGTCGCATCGCATCGTCTACCTGCGCTACTGTTTCGTTTTCGCTTAGCGTTCTGATAATCTGCATGCAAAACAAATTCAAGTAGTCTTGGTCCAAAGTTTAAATTACGGTTTTGGATCATTCGAACATCACTAATATAAAATAATTAACTCCTAACTCTTTTCTTATCTTGTATTGGCGCGAACTATTGAGAAGAGCTCATGCTGCCCGTTGTAAAAACATTAAGGAGCCAGGAAGGTGGTTTCGGCACCAACAAAAGGTATTTTAATGCACTTAAAAGGGGCCAATGTATGTAAGTGGACACCCTTGACCTCTCATTCGGTCCATTGTGCGTGGTACTGAGACCAATAAATAAGACACTAAGGTTGAGTTCCAATGCCTTAGGAAACTTCCTCTCGTCTCGTCTAGAAGGAAAGTAAATAGACTTGTCCTAGACGTCTAGGTTCCATCGTGATACTCTTAGAATTAATAGCGCTAATGTACTTGAATGTGATCAAACTGTTCAAACACATTTATCAACGTGATCACGATCTCTACGCCTTCTAATCAAATACAATGGTCTATAAATACTGCTCTTACGTCGTTCTGTTAATTAATTGTGTAAATGTGGAGTTTTTTTTTTTGGCAAAATTGGACAGCGTGTTTTAGAAAAGCATTGTCAAATTAATCAAAAATAACTTCTCAAAGCTATGTGGCACACCTTTAAAAATAAATGTTTTTTCAACTTCTAGTTCATCAAGATACAATGTTATTAAACATTGGTAATACCTACCTGTACCTATGCATGAATTAGCAACTTATAACACTTCGCGGTTATCGGTCGTTATGAATATATCGTAACTGAAAAGTGATAAAATTAAGCCAAGAGACTTGTTTCGCAAGCATATCCGCAAGCTATCAGATTTCAGACTATCACCTAACTTGAAAGTGTCCAAACGTTAGCACCTTGTTATAAACACACAGACAAACAGTAGTCGCAATTTACACAACATTGCACCTCAGATATATACTTACTCATAATAGCTAGTGTGTAAGAAATAAGTAGACTACAAATCGTAATATCCTATATGCTGAGTATCATTTACGGTCATTCGGCAAGTCGCCGCGGTGCGGATCACACGTGTCGGACCTTTCAGAGTTTTCGATCGTCTGTGGCGTGAAAGTGAGTGTTTGTTGCGGGTGTGCGCGGATGCATTTGCGGTAGCGTTGTGGTGCGTTATGGAGAGTGCGGTGCATGCGGCAGTGCCGCTGCGGGTGGGAAAGAAGATGAGGAAGAGGCGGGAGCTGGATGCTCTTGTAGGAGGCGGGGGCTCCCGTGGTGGTCGACTACTGTCTGCCTCGAGTGATGAAGGGGAACCCTGGGGCCGCCGCACATCCCGTCGCCGTCGCTCCAGACCCTTCGTCCGCCTAGCTGCAGCCCTTGCCTTTTGTGTCTGCGTTGTCTCGGCTGCCACCGTCCTCTGGCTGTTCGTTGATGTCAGGCGACAGATTGCTTCACTACGCATTGAAATGGACAGAGGTTCGTCCGGGTTTATTTAAGTAATTTTTTTACCAATTTAGCTAGCTAGAAGTTTGCGCCAAATTATTATTCATGAAGTCTTTACATGCATCTGAATTTGAGTCTGCATCTTTAAAGTTCATCACGGTGCAAATTTTCATTTAGTTAGTATGTAGTTATTATCTAAGAAACCTGAAGTGTCGTAAACATTTATAAGCCAGTAGTATCAAATAAACATTATCAGACTTGATACCGTTAGTCGTTACAATTTGTTCACCTTGAATATATAGACATAATTAAGTTTGAAGGTCTAACCTTTCTTAGAAAAAGCTTTCGTGTTGCGTCAGACCCTGTAATGGGCCATTAGTTTGAACAGGCTATAAGCACGTACCTATACAAGGCACGCTAAAAGATTAATTTTAATGGACATTGTATCTGATGTTTGTTCTGTTACTTCTTCTGATACACTTGGGTTAAGGCTAGTCAACTGTTTTTAAATTGCTTTTTCATTGACATCTTCGTCAACCATGCCTATATTACATCTGTCATATATATATGAACATTCACCTTATTTTTGCCATACAGTCTTTCATTTCACACAGTTGCTTTTTCATTGACATTTTAATCAAATTAAACTTGAACTGGTTCTCGTGAAAACAGCGGTGAACGTCAAAGCGTGGGTGGAAACTCATCTCGTTATGTAAATTCAACTTCGCGTGTTGTTACTTGGATTCTCATAGAATGCTAATATTTAACAATGGAGTCACACCTACGCAGTACGATGTCTATTTTGCATTCACAATTATATTCCTTTCATAGCGAGACGATATACTATTTACTTCAATTATGACTAATTATGTCGATTCAGACTTCAGATCCAATTAGACATTCCAAAAACTTTGCCACTATCATTTTGTATTGTCTTTACTCAATGTACACCTGTGACACCTTGCATTACAGTACTGATTGCAATGTTCACTAAGTACACTGATGGTGTCCTAATTCTACCCTTCAGGCAATGGACCTCATGTCATTGTGTCATAGTCAACTTAGTATACAATTATTAACGAGTGCCTGCTCTTCTGATGTATTCAGATTCACACTCGGCGTTTGACACATTTGAAATGAAACTGTACTTGCGATGAACAATACTGTTTGGACCATTTATTTTTTCATCAATTAGACTACGTACAACGCTTCTGTATAAGGGTACTTCTCTACTAACTGGAAAATCGCCCATACATTGATGTCCCCCATGTATTTTGTTACTTATACAGGGTGGAATTTTGTAATGCCACCTGAAGGGAAAGTACTCTTAATAATGTAGATAGAAAATTTTACTCAAAGAAAACATTCCTTTATTTTTAAATATAAAGAAAACTACATTCAAAGATTTTCGAAAATTCGTTTGCCACACGCGGGAATCGAACCGACTAAAATCTGTAAAAATTACACCCTGTACTTTTATTGCATTGATCGTTAGGATCAAATAAGGATGAAATCTCTCTAACAAACTTGATAAATTAAATGATAGGAAAACCCTGAAATCCTCAATTTTAATTTTTTAATATTTATTAAATCTTAAATTTCAAGCGAATTTTTGAAAATCTTTGAATGCAGTTTTCTTTCTGTTCAAAAATAAAGGAATGTTTTCTTTTAGTAAAATGTTCTATCTACAGTATTAAGAGTACTTTCCCTTCAGGTGGCATTACAAAATTCCACCCTGTATATGTATAATAAAAAAATAAGCATGTAGAACGAAAGCCAGTACTTAGTAAATTTAATAACTATTATCAAAAAGCTGACACATTATATATTATTTTTTAAGTTATGGACATATTTGTGTCAATTTAGGACAGGGGACTGTTATAACTTCCATTTATTTAGGTATTTGGTTTCAGTTGATAGGCTTAGGGTAGTTCCAAAAAAACTAGTAGTTGTAGTGTTGTCAGCTTCCTCTTTTTTGTAAAGAGAATCAGCTCGGTTTTTGTGGGGTTCACTGATAGTTGGTGCTGCTGTAATCTAAGATTAGGCGGCATGATGGAGCCAGAGTATAACCTAAAACCAATAGCATACCTATTGTTAGTTCCAGAAGCCAATAAAAATATGTTTAAAGTCATCGCCAGAAAGTAAAACAGCCCCATGTGCTATAAAAATGACATGGGACTGTGCACAGGGCACTGTTAAACATGCAAAGAAATCTATCTTATTTAAAGTCATTTTAAATCTCTCTCAGTTTAAACGTCACAAGTGCTCAAGTACTCACTGAGTAATGATTACGAGAAATTATATTGATATAATTACTATTAAACAATATAAAAACTACTTAACAGAGGACTGTTCAATCAAGCGGCCCAGGCGCGTGGGTGGATGATAAACGCAACGTTGACAGTGAATAAAATTGTGTCTGCCGACTTGTACCGACATTCGAGCAAACTTCACACCAGTCGCATTTCGTTTTGACTAAACTACCATGCCTGCTACATAACGTGTGAATTTGGCGCATATTTCAAATTAATACAGGGGACTGTTCAAAAATTTTGAGGACAACTTTATTGATTTTTTTTTTGTTAATTAAAATTTATTTATGAATCAAGTTTTATTTATTTATTTATTTTACAATTTATGTACACACAGAAAATATATATATAGATACATCATAATTATAAATAAGAGTACAAAGGTACTGCTTATTTCTTAAGAAATTTCTTCCAGCAGACCTGCGAAAGGAGAAATGAAAAGAAATGTAAACAATAGTGTGTGAGAACAAGAAGAAAAATATGATTATGCGAAGTCTTAAACTAAAATATTAAATATACCTACACGTATAATGCAAAACAAAGATTAACATATACTTAAATAAATGCATAAAGCTAAAATATATAAACGTACATATACTATATATAAATACTCACATTTGAGAGGAAAGGTAATGGTCTTTTACTCGATATTTGAACACAGACACAGTTTTTAAATCTTGAATGCTAGGCGGAAGCGAGTTCCACAATCTTACAGCATGGATCTTCTTACTAATATAATAATAATACACCGCAGTATCTCTACGTTGACGTCGTGGTGGGGCTTGCGCGCTCCGAATTCTAGGTCTGTTCCTGTAGAGTTTACTCTGCCGGAACAGGTCTAGGATGAGGAGCCAGACCAAGAGAGATACAGAAACCCGCAGGGCAGCATGTGGCGAGCTGTTGGGCAGTAGCGACCCCACGGACCCTATCTCCCGGGAGAAGTCTTGTTCCTCACCTCTCGCTTGCCTTTATTGGCCGGCTGGAGTGAACAATGACGGGAACAGAGCTCCCACCTCATTCTTGCCTTTATTGGCTGTCTTGAGTGGAGATTCGCAAGAGCAAACGTGCTCGGAGGAAGGAAGTATTCCAGTAAGTGTTTGTAGGGATCTTGACCATCTTCCGGGCTTTGGGATTGTTCTGAGAACCGTGGAATACCTCTCCACTCCTCACAAGCACCTCAGGACATGTTGCTCCCTTGCCGCTACGACACTATGTGCTAGCGACCGTTTTCGGGGGCCCATTATTGAGTGTGCAAGTCACCCCCTGCCATTTTTTTTCCGTGTATAATAATAAAACATTAATCAGGCAGGGGCCATAGTCCTTTCATAGTTCTAGGTAACCAGTCCACAGCCACCCAAACCCATAGCCCAATATGTTTTGTTTCCATGTTCTGCAATAGTCCTGCACCAACCGGGGGTTGTCCTTGGGTGCACTTGCATAGTGTATACAGGGATAATCGTCGGTTGGTGCCTCCTCATAATTTAAAATTGTCTAAGGGGCCTCTGCGAGTTGGCTTCGGCCCCTCGTACGCCTTCCAAAAGTCCGAGACCCCAGGGTCCCGAGATACGTCAAAGATAATAATAATAATATACTAATAATAATAATTGTCGGTTGGTACCTCCTCATAATTTAAAATTGTCTAAGGGGCCTCTGCGAGTTGGCTTCGGCCCCTCGTGTGACTTCCAAAGGTCCGGGACCCCAGGGTCCCGAGATATATAGAAAATAATAATAATATACTAATATAATAATGATAATCTTACAGCATTTTATGTTGTTAAACACATTTATTCTTGTCTATTTTAACATCTGACTTTTAAATTAAGGTTTATTTAATCCTGAAATTAGTTATTTGTTGTACAACTTCTATTCTGGGATTGGGACACAACAGGGGACTGTTTTAGACGTTTGAAATGCATTGAAATAATATTTTCAAAAAATGTATCATCATATTTTTAATGTCTTGGCAAGAATAGGTGATATACTATCGTTTTTTTACATTAGAACTTGGCAATTAACAACTTATTATGCATAAAAATTGGTTGGGACATCGATTTTCCAGTTAGTGGAGAATTGCCCATAATCTAGAGTTCATAGACTGCGTATAACTATTCAGTTTATCGCAGTTCATGCCCCGTATGTTTATGGAGTCCATATACTCGTATGACTATAAATGACGTCCATAAGAAATTATAGCAATCTGTGTGCCAGCCACACCAATCATCTTGCCTTGACATTGAATCGAGTTAAATGGATAAACAAATAAGGAACTAACAATACCTTTATGTCCACTAATAAGTAGTTATCTAGTTACGGCTTTGTGCGACTTCCTGGTCAAAGGGTACGGTTTGTTTGAATAATAAAGCCTGTTTACTATGTTTACCACTTAAAGTAAAGGACAGAAAAGTGTTTAATAACAGAAAACTATCTACCTGCGCTACGTTTAATAAAATTAAGGTCAGATTGGTACCTAATATAGGGCCTTGTGGTACGCCTGCTATTATTAGTTATTAATTTAACCCGGGTGGAATGACCATTATTCTAGTTCATATTAAAGTTCTTTATAGCAAAAAAGTGCTGTCCAGGTAGAACTGGTCAGCGAAAACCCATTGCTGGGTGAGGCTGGGTGAAGTTTTCCCATGAGCACCTACATCAAACGATCTTGAAAAGTCAAACATAGCCGGACGATAGTAAAATGATTCAAGGAAAGTTTACAGCGTATAATAAAATCGTGTTATACTAAAACTAGTAAACATGTAGGCAGAAACGAATTGTATAGAAGTAATAACATACATGTCCTACATTAAATCTGTTATTATATTATTATTCATTATTATAACAACAAAGCTAAAGGCCATTGGAAAGTGTTCACGTGCAGGAGGCCATTAGATCTATGACTTGCTTTGCGCGTGACTGTCGTCAAAATAGGTAAACAACTGTAACAGACACCTATCTATAGTTTCTAAAATAATGATGTACTTAAGTAATATTTTGTGACAATATCTATAATTTAAAAGAGTGTCCATGGAGTTTCTTGCCCGTTTTTCTACGCTTTCGAATAGGCAACTAGCGCCTGCTTCCCCGCGCTGCAAAGTATTACCGCACAATTTTCACATGGTTTCCATCTTTATTTATTAAGATTATCGCGTCAAAATTGAAATTTTGCACAGAGGTTCCCTTTATAATGTAGACAAGGAATAAGGAAGGATTTCCCGGTAGTATGTTCCCATGGGATATTGTCCGACATCCACGCGGGCAAAAGCTAGTAAGCTATAAAAATACTTTATGGCCTAGGTAGATCATTCTTGGCTGTATGAATTATAACTGGTCGTTCGTTATTTATTATCAGAATCTCTGCGCTTTTTACAAACTTTTATTTAACTTGCAATGTTGCATAAACATTGAAGTTGTCTTCAAAGCATGTTAAATTTGACCCACTTCCTGGTGTCCGATTGAGCTGAAATTTGGCATACGTATGTAAAATCGGTGACTATGCAAGAGCAAGAGCTGATCTGATGATGGAGCCGGAAGGTGGCCACAGGAACTCAGTAATAAAACGACGCAACCCTATCGAGTTTGGATTCGTCTTGACAAGGACTCTGGTCCTAGATGATATCCAGAATAAAAAAAGATTGTTTAAAAAAACTTCTTTAATACACTTGTTCTTTAATAAACTACTAAAAGAGGTTACTATGGTGTTTGCTCTTGCTTTATAAATTAAAATCTCCAAAAAAAATTAGACTTGATTATGGTTACTATTTTGACACTAAATGATAATAATCTATCTACTTTACCTCTGTAATGTTGCCAGTTCATAACACATATGCTAGTATACAGTACTGTAAACTTATATTTTTATCATTATTTATAATTATAACCCTTCATTGTCAGAATCTTTTCTTACACAGGTCCTTATGATCTATACTGGAGCTATACTTATATCTATAATCGAATGAGAAAATTTGAGTTTGTAGTAGCTTGACCTGCTGCTGTGTGTACGTAAGGTGGTTCATTGTTTTAAATGTAAACGAGCGCCTCTCGCCATCAAACGTAAAAGTTTGGCGAGTTTAGACTTAAGAAACACCGCTGTATTGTAATTTCAGTAAATAAAATTAAAAAAAAAAAAAAAAAAAAAAAAAGTAATGACTAACATACATTATATCTTCCTTCAACAGTATCAAGAAGCAGCAACAGCGTCGACGACGCCCTACAAGTATGCCACACGACTGCCAAAGAGTTACGAGCGAACGCCAGCGATCTAAGCGTGAAGTTCGCAGCGTTAGACAAAGAACACAAGGAGTTGACACAGCGGGTGGCGCAGGCGGCCCAGGAGTTGGCTGCCGTGTCGGAACAGTTGTCTGCAGCGCCCAAACTAGCTGACACACCGAGAAGACTCGGCGAGCTGCAGAGAACTGTTGCTACATTTGGTTCACAGGTATAATTCGACTTCCTTGATACAATGATAACATTCGTTTTCTCAAAGTTGTAAACAGTTGAGTCATGGGCGTTGGAATTACACAATTTATCATAATCAGCCTATAACGTTACCACTGCTGGGGTACAGACCTCTCAGTCTCAGGAACGGTTTGTAATCTACCACGCGGGCCAGGAACCCACGACCTCTACAAGTCGGGAGCGTTAATATCTCCTAAACTCTAATATCATCAGACGACCAGATGTGTCATGCGCCAGCGCAATGTGGTTACATTTTGTTATTCCTTTTTTGCAAATGTGCACCATATTTTATTGCAGTATGATACAGAGATCAACCAGAAGCCAATTAAAATTTTGAGAGTAGGTACTCAATTAAATTCAGACAGATAAATATGCCTGCAGTTTACATACATCCTAACTAATATTATAAATTAACGCTTTCACGGCTAAACAGCTGGACCTATTTTGCTGGGTATGGGGATACTAGAACCCTGGGGAAGGACATAGGCTACTTTTTATCGACATACCACGCGAGCGAAGCCGCGAATAGAAGCTAGTATAAGTATAAACGCTTTAGTAGCCAGACCTTCGAGGGTACTATTCTATTATTAGAGGCAGACAGGGAATAAAGATCGATACTCTCCAATGCCTAACTATACCTAGACGTAAACCGGCGGGCCTTGATACAACCGGAGTGTATTGTTGTTTTGTCGTCTCGGATCGAATCGTAAGTATAGGTAATACTGTTGGAAAAATAATAGCCAATCAGCAAGGTGACTATCCAGGCTAGGCCGGACAGGGAAATTAATTGCTAAGCAAATTGACTGCCAACTTACAGTACAACTATTTTCTTAATGTCTGCTTCGTTAGCCGTCGGATTTCTATCAGTTGCCCTTTGCACTTGATGCAGACCGGACGCTCTCCAATCGACTTGGAAATAATAGAGTTGTTAATTAATACTCTTTTAACTTGAAAGCTTTAAAGTATCCGGAAATGCGATAATTGCCGAGGGACATTAAGAAAATAGTTGCACTGTAAACAGTTGACAATTGTATGAAATAGCTGTAACAGAGCAATTAGTAACTGACATAGACTGTCAATTTCGTTGAGTATTGCCGCTCGTGGTGAGTATTTTAATTAGTAACTGACATAGACTGTCAATTTCGTTGAGTATTGCCGCTCGTGGTGAGTATTTTAATTAGTAACTGACATAGACTGTCAATTTCGTTGAGTATTGCCGCTCGTGGTGAGTATTTTAATTAGTAACTGACATAGACTGTCAATTTCGTTGAGTATTGCCGCTCGTGGTGAGTATTTTAATTAGTAACTGACATAGACTGTCAATTTCGTTGAGTATTGCCGCTCGTGGTGAGTATTTTAATTAGTAACTGACATAGACTGTCAATTTCGTTGAGTATTGCCGCTCGTGGTGAGTATTTTAATTAGTAACTGACATAGACTGTCAATTTCGTTGAGTATTGCCGCTCGTGGTGAGTATTTTAATTAGTAACTGACATAGACTGTCAATTTCGTTGAGTATTGCCGCTCGTGGTGAGTATTTTAATTAGTAACTGACATAGACTGTCAATTTCGTTGAGTATTGCCGCTCGTGGTGAGTATTTTAATTAGTAACTGACATAGACTGTCAATTTCGTTGAGTATTGCCGCTCGTGGTGAGTATTTTAATTAGTAACTGACATAGACTGTCAATTTCGTTGAGTATTGCCGCTCGTGGTGAGTATTTTAATTAGTAACTGACATAGACTGTCAATTTCGTTGAGTATTGCCGCTCGTGGTGAGTATTTTAATGCACCCTGGTGTATCAGAAACGTCTGGTAAAATTTAAGGGTGTGGTACAGACCCTCAAACTGAACAACTTTCTCCATGGGATCAACATCGTAATTGAGAAAATCATTTCAGCTGTCCCGTACATAGCTTCAATACCTACTCGACCCAAATGTATGGGACAGCTGATATTTCTTTCTCGATTAGGATGTTGGTCCCATGGAGAAAGTTGTTCAGTTTGATGATCAGTATACCACACCCTAAAAATAACTACACCTTTCTGATACACCATGTATGTATTGTAAGTAAACACCGCGAGACTAAGGGCGGAAACAGACTTATAACACGCCATCCCAGGTGACGTCAATCTAGCGTGCTCATTGGCTATATTTCATGTCATGGAGTCGTTTTTCGTCATTTAGCCAGTAAACAAATGACGTGGAGTCGGGTTTAATATATGTGTTTGCGGGCTGCGCGGCGCTTCTTCGCTTGTGCGTATGCATCCGTCAAAAAATGAATACCTACTCCAAAAATAAGTGGAGAAGCTCGTGGCTAAGTAATAACAGCCGCACGGGTCGATCCATCAGGTTAAGCTACGATTGCCGGGGTTGGTCAGTGGATGGGTGACCATCTTTACATACCGAGACTCCTCCGTGCCTCAGAAAGCACGCTAAGCCGTTGGTCCCGGCTGTCATTCGTGGATCTTTGACAGTCGTTACGGGTCGTCAGAAGCCCGAAAGTCTGACAGCCAGTCTTACCAAGGGGTATCGTATTACTTAGTTACTGGATTGTGGAGGTCAGATAGGCAGTCGCCCCATGTAAAATACTGATATTCAGCTGCATCCGGTTAGACTGGAAGCCGACCCCAACATAGTTGAGAAAAGGCTGGGCAGATTGATTGAGTATAATATATATTAACATAACATCACGCCTGTATTCTCCGAAGAGTTGGGCAGAGGTGTACATATAGTACCCCCACATTTCGACAGTTATGTTAAAGTCGCATCTAATAGGGGGCGAGCCTATTGCCATCAACCGGGCACAAATCCAGACACGGGGCTGCTACTGTGAAATTGCTGATAGAAAATCCCAATAACACTGCTCGACCCGGGAATCAAACCCAGGACCTCATGCTCAGCAGTAACGCTTGCTCCACGAGACCAACGAGGCAGTCAGTATAGTGATATTCTTTGTCATATATGTGACACGCTTATACACGCGCAGAAAGTAACAGATATGCCAATAACGGTCACTGACTTGGGTTGCATGCGAGGTTAATAGTTATCAGCTCACATTAAACTCTCCAGACCACACTTATCTTAGAAAATGACTAAATGGGTGAACTCATTATTTACAGCCTTGAACCTCAGGATTGTTTTGTTTTGATGTAAATTGATGTGCAGAATCGGGAAAACCGATGTTTTAAAATGCTGCAATTATTTTGTAACAAAAATCTTGAAAATATACACCCGAATTTGAACTCTATCGATATGATGTCTTGGTTTATAGTCGCTTTAAAGCTCTGTATGAATAATTCGATCTATCTAGTGACCTGGGATCAGTCTGTCAAAAAGAAACATCAGAATTTCACAATATTAAAATGTTTCCTCTTTTAAGGAGTCAAAATGGTCTTTCTAGATGTTATTATCTCGTGTCGTCACAATATTATCAGAGTATTGTGATCATCCAAAGCATGTATAATGTTTTTATTGCTATATAGGTCAATATTATTAATGTAATCGCTATCTCATGCAACGATGAAGCGCCATAGTGTCTTAAACCAGATAATCTTCAGCTATCGGTTACAACATTATAAATAGCGTTTTTCTAGATTCTTTGAGACTTGGATTAGGCCTTTGTTGTCTGTACCAATAAAACACGTCATAAGTGATAGATAGCACTTTATCGCAAAGAACAGAATCGTTAAGAGATAACACTTCGTCTGATAACGTTGTGGCACATCCTAAAATAATAGCCATTGGTACCGATTATGTTGTGCATAAACTAAACTTAATTTAGGCTATTGCTAACTTTTTCTCTCTAATAAAACAAGAAAGAGACGGACGTAAATTAGGACTGCCAAATTATGTTGAACTAATATTTCCACACAAATTTAGACGACATGTAAAAACAAGTCGACTAAAAACACAATAGCTTCACTGTGTTTTTAGTCGACATGTTTGCAAGGCGTAAACTAGTTTGACATCTCTAACTTAGTTCATAGCTATAGCCGTCCTTTTCTATCGCTGCCTGTTAGTAAAAGATAGCGATTCTCTCATTTAAGTTTAGTTATTGAACAAGAGAATCGGCACCATTGTTTACAGGACATCCAATTTAACGAAAAAGACAACGATTTTATTGGTCTAGCTTGGCTAAAAGCGAAGTATTAAATGATATTTAATTTCTGTAAATTAGTTTTAAAAACTTCTACAAGCCGAAATAAATTATGATTTAAAACTAGATGTGGTCGGTGTTTCCTTTCCGACTATGAGAAGAATCTCAGAAACACAGTCTCTTTTAAAGTCCAGACATAATCTTGCTCAAATAGTCAGGTCATATGAGGACCATGCAGATTAGTGTCCGAGATGGTATTTGATTGAAGAACCACACAGATTTGAGTGGGCCTGTCTACTTAGTGCACGCATTTGTCAATAATCGTGTAGCTCAACTCATCTTAAGGAGCTCAACCACTAAATTCTATTTCTAATACCGCTATTCTGATTCCCAGTGCTAAGGTGCTAACATTAATCCATGTTCTCTATCTCTTCTTCCAGATCAACGGCTTCGACAGTTCGATAAGTTCGACCCACAAGCAGGCCTTAGCAGCAGTGGCAGGGGTCGAGGAAGTGAAGACTCTTCTACACCAGCTCGACGCCAAGACAAACGAGACGATCGCAAACGTCTCGGCAAACACGAAGAGAGACGAAGAAATCCGAGCAGATATCGGAACACTTAACACGACGCTCACAAGCAAAGTCGAAGCCTTGCAGAACAGGATACAGGAAATCACTGTAAGTCTTATGCCCGTTTTTACAAACACTAGGCGATATCTAAATTAGTAGGTAATGTGTATGTTGAACTCTCGGGTCCGTACCGAAAGTTTAAAATCCAACCGCGCTTTTATTGTCTTGAGTGTTGTATATGTAAGGTTAATGCCTAAGTTCTGAATTTAAGGATAATCAGTACTTAAGTTATCAATGCAGGTATTTCCGGAACTTTGTGGTACTTTGAATTTCAATGTGAGGCAAAAATTTACATTCAATAAAGGTGAATAGGTGAGTAGAATAATTGCCGAAAATGAAAACAGCTTTGTATTTTGTTGATGATCGGAATGGAGAATTTCAACCTTATAGCATTCCAATACAGTATAAATCATTAGGGTTCCGTACCTCAAAAGGAAAAAACGGAACCTTTATAGGATCACTCGTGTGTCCGTCACAGCCAATTTGCTCCGAATCTAATAGACCGATTAAGTTGAAATTTGGTACACATATGGATTTCTGTGACCACGCACGGCTAAAGTAAATAAATGAATTTTGAATATGGGGGTCACTTTTAGGGGGCAAATAAGAAAATAAAAAAACTGTAATGTGTGACATATCAAATGAAAGGACTTACTATGAAGGTATCAAATATATTTTTTTTATAATTTTAAAATAAATAGTTTTAGAGTTATTTAAGAAAATAGACGAAAATTGACCATTCCCCCCCTTATCTCCGAAACTACTGGGCCTAAAATTTTCAAAATAAAATCTCTCAATATTGTGAGTACTTACAAACTTACATTTACTGTTGGAATGTATGGGAGAGTATGTTTTTCAACTATAATGTTAAGTTTGTTCTTGGGATAATTTCATACCAACTACGGAACCCTTAATTGTGCGTAGTCCGACACGCACTTGGCCGGTTTTTTTTATTTATGTATGACCACAATTGACCACGCATAACTTTTTACAGTATAGTCCAATTTGAACGATTCTTGTTTTATTCGGGAGGGTATAACTCGAAGTTGGTCCCGTATAAAATGTATTAACTTTGCTTAGGTAGTTTTTGAGTTAGCTTCAATAATATGTGTTTTTCGCTTAGTCCATGTGGATGATGTTATAATAACTCCAGGTAGTGGTATTCGAATTTGTGTGGAGTAGGTACCACTACTAAAAACTGAAAAATAAAAACATTTTTAGAAATAAAAACAACCGACTTCCTAAAAAAACACTACAAAGGAAAAATAACTTTAATTTCAGAAGTTGGTATCTTTGGTTTTGTATTTTCGTTTTTTGCCACCGACTTAACTAAAAAAGTTTTTAACAGGAATAGTTGTAATTATAAAGCTCGGAAAGCACGTTAAGCCGTTGGCCCCGGCTGTCATTCTTGGATCTTTGACAGTCGTTACGGTCATCAGAAGCCCGAAAGCCTGACAACCAGTCTTACCAAGGGGTATCGTATTACCCAGTAAGTGGGTTGTGGAGGTCAGATAGGCAGTTGCTCCATGTAAAATACTGGTATCCAGGCACATCCGGTTAAACTGGAAGCCTACCCCAACATAGTTGGGAAGCTAGGCAGATTGATTGAGTTGTAATTATAAATTAGGCGACTTTACCTTATTATAATAGAACGTACTTTAAATAAACGTGATTTATGTACTTATGTTAATATGTTTACAAATGTAAAGTTACTCATTTTCAACCTAATTGTCAATGCTATAAGGTCGAGAATTTCTTACTTCTTCATATATTTTGAACTAAACTAAGAACAATTCAGTGCAAAGCCTACATAATAAGCTCATTTAAAGTCAATTAAACTAATGTGAACGCTATTGAAGTGTGACGTGTTTTATTGTAATCAGCGCAAACTCATTATCAGCCTCCCTATTCTTTGGAATTAAAATCACATACTTAAGTAAATATCAAACGGAGATTAAGTTTTTGATAAATCTCTGGTTACGGCAGAGCGCAATGTAACGCACGCAAACATCGTACTTTTGGGTGCATGCCACGGGACAGGAGTTTTAGTGGAAAAAAATAAAAATTGTTGGAACTTTGACGTTCAATATCTTCGTGTCCAGAAGGTTCCCGGTCTATCCAGTACAAAAAATTATCACAATGACTGGGAGTGACTCTGCTTCATTATTGAAGAACTTAGACCCGACCGTATGAACATTTTTCACGAACCCATAGTTATAATCGTCCACGGAGCTCTCTAGGCACTAGAAACGATTCTGAAGTTCGAGTTGGAAGCTGTCGGGGTTTTGGACTTGGATCGGTGCTGGGCGTAGCGTAGACTTCATCAGTCGAGATCTTTCCAGTCTCATATTTAAGTTCAATGTGCCTCTTACCATGTGGTGATCACTTCCTGTTTTCACCGCGTTGATCACAGATACATCATTGAATACCGACATAATGAAGACAATCTCATTTTTAGTTGCACCATCAGGGCTCTGCCAGGTTCACTTTCTGTGCTCATGTTTTCTGAAGAAGGAGTTCATCATAAGAGGCGTTCTTTCTCTAGTATAATAGAAATAAATTCTTGTGTCAATATTTCTAATTTTGGTGTCAGATACCTTTCGAACATAGATCTTCGGCGCGAGACACAACAGCTTAATTGTTTTTGGAATTACCATACGAAAGGTTAAGCGCCTTTTTACACCCTTTATATTTGAATCGAGATTCATGCTTGATGATCGCTCTAGAATATAGGCTACAAAGGGACCTTAGCACCTTAGGTTTTTTTTGGAATTTCCACCCAGAGGGTGATCGACGCGAACTAGTAAATAATTTCAATTCCGTGCCGCCATCATTATACTAAGTTGGGTCTCTGCTAGGTCACAGATTCCGCAGTTTAGGTATGAAGCTACAAGTACGCGGCGGGCCCCTCTCACGGGCGCAATTCAGTATGTCAGAAGGTATAAGAGTTACGCGATAGAAAGAGAGGCAACTTGTAGTTGAATATAACTGTAGGTAATAAGCGTAGTGCGACCTGAATTGCACTTTATTGTGTCGTAGCAAGAGTCGCTTTTTATATAAATTATTTTGCTGAGTGTCCCATCTGAATTAATCTGTGGCTAGGTATCTAATCATAACACAAAGCAATGCAGTGATATAGTCGTTATAAAACAAAGCATACTGATAACATTTATTAAATATACGTAGTAAATTGTACATTTCACTGATTGTGGAGGTTTGCGCAGTTCCGTTTTAATTTTATTTTAATTATGCCTTTGCACACTGCATGCAACCCAAATCCGAAAAATGGCGGACCGAAGTGCCTGTAGTACTATTTGTATGACCGGTAAATGGGTAGCGTTAGTAGCGTAAGTACTAGATTCGAATTTAGAACATTTCCAATTCGAACGAAGCTTGAATCTCGAATTCGAATCTGATGCAGTGCGCAAACGCTCTATGACTTATATTTTTTCTTGACTCTAGCACACTGCTCTCAAAACGGTGAAGGAAAACATCGCGAGGAAACCGGCATGTCCTAGAACCAAAAATTCGAAGACATGACGTGACATCTACCAACCCGTAGTGGGCCCGTGTGACGGATTAGGGACCACTCCCTCTCACCGAGAGGAGGTCTGTGTCCCACCAGTGGGAACGTTATAGGCTGATTAATTATGGTAGCCTACTCGTCAGTATGTAGAGATCGGCTCACTATCTAGCCAGACGCGACTGTTTACTGCATTATATAATAATAATAAATAAAAATCTTTATTGATACAAAAACCTTTGACATTACTTAAGACTAGGATACATAACTTGGTTAACAATGGTCTTACAGATAAGGTAAACCCGGACTCCTAAACTAGGTGATCCTGTGACTTAGGAGTCAGTAATATTAATTACTAACCTGCTTCTGAACTCCTCAGCCCAATTGAAAAGTATCAGTCCATCTTTGAATTAGAGTGGTTTACAACCTACTATCTGATATGATATTCGACGGAAAGGCTTCAATGTGCAAACTGTGACTCACATCAACTGTCTAGTCTGTCCTTTTCCCAACTACGTTGGGGTCGGCTTCCAGTCTAACCGGATGCAGCTGAATACCAGTATTTTACATGGAGCGACTGCTCATCTGACCTCCACAACCCAGTTACAGGGTAACACGATACCCCTTGGTAACTGTGACTGTTGAATAATGACTAGTTCTGCGAACAGTGACCTCGCGAGCACGAACTTTTTTTGCAACAATTAATATATCAGTAAAGTTATTTAAAACGGGATATTTACCAAGATTTTTTTTGTCGTCAGTGCTTCACTAAATTTTTTTGACTAACGCTTCACGGAATCAAGGCGTGATGTTATGTTATGCTATTTTGTTTGTATTTTCAGAAGCCTGTAAGTACAGCAGCGCCGACGGTGGTGACGGCGGCGACCGTGGCGAGCACGCCAGCCGCAGTCAACGCCACCTCCACATCCACGACCACGGTACCGCCAGGTAAGCAAGCAAACTCTGAAATATTTACAAACGGAAGTATGTAGATTATTATAGATGCTCTAAAAAGAGTAAGAAGGGAAGAAATAATCCTTCGACTCCATCGAAATATGGGCAGTTCTGGCCTCTCTGCAACGATGTCGAATTGACTGGCGCTACATTGAAATGTTGAGGTGTTTGTATGACGCTGCAACGATGACTGTTCAGATCCAGGATAGGGAAACCAGCCCCATCCAACTGCTCAGGGGGTGAGACAGGGGATGTGATATCCCCGATACTGCTCACCAAGGCGTTGGAGGACGTCTTTAGGACGCTGGACTGGACTGGGCAGGGTATCAAGGTAAACGGCGAGTACATCTCACACCTTCGTTTGCCGATGACATCGTCATAATGGCAGAGACGCTGGAACAACTAGATGCTGCACAGCCTAAATTGGGCCTCTCGGCGGGTTGGCCTCGGCATGAATTTGGACAAGACGAAAATCATGTACAATTCGCAAGTCTTGTCGAGTCCAATCCGCATTGAAAGGTCGCTTCTCGAAGTTGTGGAGTACGTCTACCTAATCATCCTGCTCGGTAGGCACAACTTTCAGAAGCCAGCCGACAGGGGGATGCAGTTGGGTTGGGCAGCATTTGTAAAACTTCGTCAAGTCTTCTCGTCGCCTATCCCGCAGTGTTTGAAGACTAAGTGCCCTTTCACATTAGGACGTTAGCAGCGCGACAGTAGCGCGGCAGAAGCGCATTCCTTCACATTATAAGAACAGCCGCGCGTTAGCAGCGCCGCTGCCGCGCCGCAGTTAAGTTCAGTGTGGCGCACTTCATTTCTAAAATGGATTCCGACGGTGAAACATTGTTGCCGTTGGAGGAGTTACAACTCGAAACCTTTTCGCCGACTATTTTGTATCACCCGAAGGAGAAGTACCGTGGCAGAATAACATGATATAATTAGGTACCTACCTAAATAAAATAATAAAACCTACCTGCTGCATTTTTTTCGGACCCACTTTTATTTTCGAAATCAGGAAGAAACAATGCACATAATTCTTGCCAGTTATTCTTTTTTAGGGTCCTGTTGTTGTAATTGTTGCTTCTTGAGTCCCACAAAACAGGACGCATTTGAATTTCAATAATAAATCGTTCGGTATCAAACTCGCTCATTGTTTAGTCTATACGTACGTTTGCAACACTGGCTCATCGCCGACTGAGCGCACGCGGCGGTAGCGCGCGACCGCCGCGCTTCTGTTTAAACTATGAAATTTTGACAGCGCGACAGGCGCGCGTCAGCCGCGCGACTGTCGCGCTGCTAAAGTCGCCTATATGTGAAAGCGGCCTAAGGTCTTTAAGGCGGGGTGAAAGCAAGCGCCGTAGGTATTAAATGCTTACCGCAGCCCCCGCAAGGAGTAGCGATACGTAATAAATTACGATGCGCGGGAAACGCGCGCCAAGCGCACCGCTCATGAGTTCATGAACTCGAGTAGGTACTATGTTGCGTCACAGAATAGAGCAATGCAGTAGATAAACTTGAACTGATTAGTATACAAGTTTATTTTGTTTTATTTTTCTAGTAAGTATTTTTTAAAGTTTTAGACAGATTAGGTATGCATTGTAAACTTGAACAGTTAAAATAAATAAAAATAACTACTTATACATATTTATTTTCGTGAATAAGGTGGATTTAAAATCTGACTGACACGAAGACCTTTACCCGTACGATTCAAAACTACGCGCCGCGCACCATTTTACTTTACGAAGGTGTCGCATGGCGTGGGGAATAGTAGTTTCTGTCATTCCCCACGATACCACACTAGTGGTATCGTTTTCAGTGGTGTCGCTGTTGTGGGGAATGACAGAAACTACTATTCCCCACGCCATGCGACACCACCGACTGTATTGTGCTGTTAGTGATGTCCAGCTACATAACAATGATGTGTTACATAACAATTTAGACCTTATTGACATTCATGTTTTTTTGTTAAATTTAGCTTCCAGACCATTTACCAAGTATCTTGGACCAAAAAAACAAATGGTTTGTAAAATGTCTATAAGGTCGAAATTAGCTTGACACCCTAGAAATGATGTGCATAATAATCTAGACACTTTCTGAGGTGTCAAGCGAATTTAGACCTTATTGACATTCATGTTTTTTTGTTCAATTCAGCTTCCAGATCATTTACCAAGTATCTGGGGCCAAAAAAACAAAGGGTTTGTAAAATATCAATAAGGTCGAAATTAGCTTGACACCCTAAAAATGATGTGCATAATAATCTAGACACTTTCTGAGGTGTCAAGCGAATTTAGACCTTATTGACATTCATGTTTTTTTGTTAAATTCAGCTTCCAGATCATTTACCGAGTATTCTGGACCAAAAAAACAAAGGGTTTGTAAAATGTCAATAAGGTCGAAATTAGCTTGAGACCTTTATCGTTTTCAGCGAACTTAAATACCACGAAATGACCGTTCATTCCCCACGACACCACTGGTGGTGTCGTCGGGAATGACAGAAACTAGTATTCCCCACGACACCAATGACTGCATTGTGAGTGATGTCCAGCTAATTTTTAAACGTAACAATGATGTGTTATTTTTAAACGACTTCAAAAACGGAGGAGAATATCAATTCAGTTGTATTTTTTTTTTTTTTATGTTTGTTACTGCAGTACTCCGTCATTTAGAAGCCGATTTGGAAAGTTCTTTTTTTATTTTATTCGTTATGTCAACACAAAAAAAAAAACGGAGGGGCATAACTTCTTACGCTCTAGTTTTTTTTTTCTTGAGAGGATGTGATTACGGTCAAAATGAAAATCCAAGATGGCGGCTGCAAAAAATTTCGAATTTTTCGACATGGGCGTCAATTTCGTGATATTTGAGGTCACTGAAAACGATAATGGGGTCAAAATGAAAATCCAAGATGGCGGCTGCGAAAATTTTCTAATTTTTCGTCATGGGTGTCATTTTCGTGATATTTGAGGTCGCTGAAAACGATAGTGGGGTCAAAATGAAAATCCAAGATGGCGGCTGCGAAAATTTTTAAATTTTTCAACATGGGTGTCATTTTCGTGATATTTGAGGTCGCTGAAAACGATAGTGGGGCCAATATGAAAATCCAAGATGGCGGCTGCGAAAATTTCCTAATTTTCGGTCATGGGTATCATTTTCGTGATATTTGAGGTCGCTGAAAACGATAGTGGGGTCAAAATGAGAATCCAAGATGGCGGCTGCGAAAATTTCCTAATTTTTCGTCATGGGTGTCATTTTCGTGATATTTTAGGTCACTGAAAGCGATAGTGGGGTCAAAATGAAAATCCAAGATGGCGGCTGCGAAAATTTCGTAATTTTTCGTCATGGGTGTCATTTTCGTGATATTTGAGGTCGCTGAAAACGATAGTGGGGTCAAAATGAAAATCCAAGATGGCGGCTGCGAAAATTTTCAAATTTTTCGACATGGGTGTCATTTTCGTGATATTTGAGGAAGCTGCAAACGATAGTGGGGTCAAAATGAATGACTATCGTTTTCAGCGATCTAAAATATCACGAAAATGACACCCATGATGAAAAGTTAGGAAATTTTCGTAGCCGCTATCTTGGATTTTCATTTTGACCCCGCTATCGTTTTCAGCGACCTAAAATATCACGAAAATGACACCCATGACGAACAGTTAGGGAATTTTCGCAGCCGCCATCTTGGATTTTCATTTTGACCCCACTATCGTTTTTAGCGACCTAAAATATCACGAAAATGACACCCATGACGAAAAATTAGGAAATTTTCGCAGCCGCCATCTTGGATTTTCATTTTGACCCCACAATCGTTTTCTGCGACCTAAAATATCACGAAAATGACACCCATGACGAAAAATTTGGAAATTTTCACAGCCGCCATCTTGGATTTTCATTTTGACCCCGCTATCGTTTTCAGCGACCTAAAATATCACGAAAATGACACCCATGACGAAAAATTAGGAAATTTTCGCAGCCGCCATCTTGGATTTTCATTTTGACCCCACTATCGGTTTCAGCGACCTAAAATATCACGAAAATGACACCTGTGTCGAAAAATTTGATAATTTTCGCAGCCACCATCTTGGATTTTCATTTTGACCCCACTATCGTTTTCAGCGACCTAAAATATCACGAAAATGACACCCATGACGAAAAATTAGGATATTCGCAGCCGCCATCTTGGATTTTCATTTTGACCTCACTATCGTTTTCAGCGACCTAAAATATCACGAAAATGACATCCATGACCGAAAATTAGGAAATTTTCGCAGCCGCCATCTTGGATTTTCATTTTGACCCCACTATCGTTTTCAGCGACCTAAAATATCACGAAAATGACACCCATGACGAAAAATTAGGATATTCGCAGCCGCCATCTTGGATTTTCATTTTGACCTCACTATCGTTTTCAGCGACCTAAAATATCACGAAAATGACATCCATGACCGAAAATTAGGAAATTTTCGCAGCCGCCATCTTGGATTTTCATTTTGACCCCACTATCGTTTTCAGCGACCTAAAATATCACGAAAATGACATCCATGACCGAAAATTAGGAAATTTTGGCAGCCGCCATCTTGGATTTTCATTTTGACCCCACTATCGTTTTCAGCGACCTAAAATATCACGAAAATGACACCCATGACGAAAAATTAGGAAATTTTCGCAGCCGCCATCTTGGATTTTCATTTTGACCCCACTATCGTTTTCAGCGACCTAAAATATCACGAAAATGACACCCATGACGAAAAGTTAGGAAATTTTCGCAGCCGCCATCTTGGATTTTCAGTTTGACCCCACTATCGTTTTCAGCGACCTAAAATAACACGAAAACGACACCCATGACGAAAAGTTAGGAAATTTTCGCAGCCGCCATCTTGGATTTTCATTTTGACCCCGCTATCGTTTTCAGCGACCTTAAATATCACGAAAATGACACCCATGACGAAAAATTTGGAAATTTTCACAGCCGCCATCTTGGATTTTCATTTTGACCCCACTATCGTTTTCAGCGACCTAAAATATCACGAAAACGACACCCATGACGAAAAATTAGGAAATTTTTGCAGCCGCCATCTTGGATTTTGATTTTGACCCCACTATCGTTTTCAGCGACCTAAAATATCACGAAAATGACACCCATGACGAAAAATTTGGAAATTTTCGCAGCCGCCATCTTGGATTTTCATTTTGACCCCACTATCGTTTTCAGCGACCTAAAATATCACGAAAACGACACCCATGACGAAAAATTGGAAATTTTTGCAGCCGCCATCTTGGATTTTCATTTTGACCCCACTATCGTTTTCAGCGACCTAAAATATCACGAAAATGACACCCATGACGAAAAATTAGGAAATTTTCGCAGCCGCCATCTTGGATTTTCATTTTGACCCCACTATCGTTTTCAGCGACCTAAAATATCACGAAAACGACACCCATGACGAAAAATTAGGAAATTTTCGCAGCCGCCATCTTGGATTTTCATTTTGACCCCACTATCGTTTTCAGCGACCTAAAATATCACGAAAACGACACCCATGACGAAAAATTAGGAAATTTTTGCAGCCGCCATCTTGGATTTTGATTTTGACCCCACTATCGTTTTCAGCGACCTAAAATATCACGAAAATGACACCCATGACGAAAAATTTGGAAATTTTCGCAGCCGCCATCTTGGATTTTCATTTTGACCCCACTATCGTTTTCAGCGACCTAAAATATCACGAAAACGACACCCATGACGAAAAATTGGAAATTTTTGCAGCCGCCATCTTGGATTTTCATTTTGACCTTGAAATACAAAAAAAAATAAGAAGATACCTAATTAGAAAAAAAACTTAATTTAAAAAAAAAATCTTATTTATGTAGGTATACAGAAAAATACATTTGAGGGCCTACTTATTTTCTGAACATCCCTGCCCAACCCTTTGAAAGAATTCAGGCGTGATGTTATGAAGAAATCTCATTTCCTATCCGATATTCATTATAAAACCACCCGTACTAACTTTATTCTGTGGCACCTACCTATTTGAGATTTGAAAATAGTGAACCAAAAATTTGCGCGTCAGGCGGCTTTATAAGCTCCAGTGTAGGGTTCAAATTCAACTGTTTTACACACTTGATGCGATTGGTAAACATAGGCCGTGATAAAAATAAATACCAATAAAGCTTTTGCGCGCGTGACGTCTTTATTTACATAGGCATAGCGTCCAAATTCAACTGTTTTCAACACATGTTAATTTGTGCCGGTCGCAGCCGGTGACAGAAGTTAGCGGGGGTGGCGGGTTCGAAAAATTGGCACACGTCCGACCTCCATCACGTTCCGCTCGGGACTAAACGACACGGAGCGAGCGCAAAACACTTGACATTGGAATTAGTGATATAAATATTTTGATATTTCAAATTATGATAGCCGTTATAAATTACATTTTTTACGACCTTTATTATGGCATAAGTTTTATTGTTCAAAGCCTAATATAAATCAAATGAAATAAGATATAGATCATAATTTAGACTTGTCTTTGCGATTTAATTGGATGCAGTAAAGTGCAAGTAATCGTGTATCGGACGGCCGAAATTTGTAGATGGAAGTCTGAACTAAGTAATATATTTTTTTCAAAATTTAAATCCGTGTTATCTACGAATAAAACACTAAACAAAACGACGTTTTTACGGCTCTCACCGCCTTAAACAGTGCGTCCTGCCCGTTATGACATACGGGGCCGAAACGTGGACACTGACAGTCGGGCTGGTCCACAAATTCAAGGTCGCTCAGCGGGCTATACTCGGAGATCTTGACAGACTGACAACGAAGTGATGTTATAAATAAATATAATATAAATATCCTTGGACATTTCACACAACGCCATCTAGTCCCAAGCTAAGCAACCTAATGCTTGTGTTATGGTAACGAGATGGCTGATAAACTACTTATATACATTTTTTTTTTTTTTTTTTTGTAAATACATACATATTATAGATAGAAAAACACCCAGACTCGGAACAAATACTTGTAGGTCGTACAAATATTTGTTCCGTGCGGGAATCGAACCCGCGACATGCTGCGCAGCAGTCAATCGCTCAACCACTGCGCCAACCAAGTCGTCAAAATTATAAATTAGGGTTCCGTTTTTTCTTTAGAGGTATGGACCCCTAAAACAATAATTTTACTCTAACTCAAATCTTTGTCAGGCATACTCGTAAGACACCTTATCACCGGAACCGTGTGTTTATCCACCAAATATTTTAGTTTAGTAATCATTTCCTGAATACCTACGCAATAGCGTTGGTTTTAATCGCTCGCTGAAAGATTTTACGTGTACTGTGACCATGGTTAGCGAAGTTATCTTGCTGGTGACGCGACTGGGACGCTGCTGGCCGTCAGGTCATTCATTCTCCTGCTCTTAGCCGACGTTCGCACGGACGTAAAAATATCGCGCCGATTTTTTTTCGCGCACTTGATTTTCAACGCTCTGCTTTGCGCCGAGAGTTGAAAATCCAAAAGTGTGTTTTTTCAACGCGCTGGGATGCACTCTGTTGCTGATAGTTTGGATTCTCAATGCTCGGCTCAATAGCGAGAGTTGAAAATCCAGGGCGCGAAAAAATCCCGCCGCGATATTTTTACGTCCGTGCGAACGTCGGTTTATTCCAATTTATTTGGGGTCGGCGCAACATGTCACTTTCTTCCATACTTATTTATCCATCATTTCTTTGATCTTCCCCTACTCTTATAGCCATCGACATTCACACTCAAAACTTTCTCCACGACATTTTTTCTCATTCCTTCGCATCACATGCCCGGACCATGACAAGCGATTCCCGCAAACTTTTCAGTCACCGGTGCCACTGCCACTTCAGACTTCCTCTTATGTACTCATTTCTATTATATCCATTAATGTAACACCACACATCCATCTTACCATTCTCATCTCAGCTGCATGCAATTGCCTTTCATTTCATCCCTTTTGTGTCCAAAATTCTGCTGGCTGTCAGTTACCAACATTATTTACCTTTGCGAGGTTGTTGATTAGTTTATTTACATTAGGACCTTTTAGGCCAGTGATGGAGTGCTTACTGATCCAAATATCGACTTTTGTTGTACAGACGCCAGCACATCAAGCTACTACAATCTGTCAAATTTCTTTAATAGATTTTCTTCTTTATCGCTAAAGCATTAGGTTCAAGGTTGATTGGGAAAATTTGACAGTTTCGGGTGGCTTGACCTGCTGGCGTCTGTACTTTCAATTTATTGTCGTTTCTTTGTTTTCATACAAAATACTAATTCAAAAACCTTCTTTACAGGGAAGCCCGCTGTGTTACAATGAGGGATGCAAACATCCATCATTCCTCCAAACTCGTGAACCGAACTCGGATGACGAGAGAAACGCTCAGTCTTGATCTCAATACGTCCACACGACAAATATACACACGTAGACGTAACCGAGAGACATAGGGAACGGATACCCTCCAAATATAATAAGGATTTAAATGTCGCATTCGACAACAAACCTTCGAGCGGCACGAACGCGTTTTTGACTCAGCCATACATTGCAGTCAGTATTTTTAATATTTTTTCTTTGACTCTGCCTCAATGTATATAAATTCCCTCGACCCGATTTGTGACATTCTTTTTCAATAATTATTGTACTATATTTAGTATTTGTACTTATATTACGTGTTTTATTGGACTTGACATATTTTAATATTTTTAATTTTATTTATTGACAGTTACTTTTATGTTTTAATTTTAATTGTGTAAGTCTTGCATGAGATGTGTCAACGAAGGGTGAGATACACCAATGCAATATCGTCGAGTGAGAATTCAGTACGATACAATGTAAATATTTAATTTTAATGAATAGTTTAAATGAGCGTAGTTATACACGCGACCGCACTGAGTGTCATGTTGTCAGTACGAGTGTGAGTTTTATTACTTGTAATAAATTATTGTTAATAGATCAGTTATTATTACACTGTATTGTTTTATTTGCCGCTCAAACTCCATCTTTTCTTTCTATGTACCAAAGATGTAAAAATAGGGAGTCGGGTCACAAAATGAGTAATAGGTAATACGGGCTGGTATCCGCAACTCCACGTCAATGCGCGTATTTTGCGTATGGAAACAAAAAAATTAGTAAACAAGATATTTAAAATGCAATAATAGTAAAAACATTTATTGATTCAGTCCTATAGTTCCATGCATACACAAACATAAGCATTCGATTTGATAATATTTACAAATGTTACACGTAAGAAGTTCATAATGAGCTAGACAAAATGCAAGATACAGATCTCAAGAACACTCATTCAGATATATTTTTTCACAATAAAAATTAAAAAACCGGAATTTTAAATCATTATTACTTAGCTCGAATCTGCTTTCTATAACTGCTTCACTATGTTTTTGTTCTACTATTAGTAACCACAGAAACAGTAAAGTGGACTGATTTTTTTAAGTCACCAGCCAAAGCCAACTTTGCGTTCTTATTTGGACACTTCTACAAGGTGTAATTTAAATAACGCACAACCTCTTAAGGGGTCATTGTACTCATCATTATGATCAACTTTTACTATGGGGACCAAATCGAAAATCGCGAAAAAAAACAGCAGATGCTGTTCCCTAAATTTATGTTCACATAATTCGTCAAAATGTAGGGAACACCCGATTGTTTTTCGCATTTTCAGGCTTAGTCCCATAGTAAAAATTGTTCATAATGATGAGTACAATGAACCTTGTGCGTTATTTAAATTACACTTGGTATACCATCCATTGCTTTTGTATCTAGTAATCCAGGGGCTTATTTATAAACGTCTGCTTAGTCAGTATTTTTTGAGGTTTAACCGTCTCTTAACTTTTAAGCAACGTTTATAAATAAACCAGTTCTCGAGATTGCCATGCACAAGTCTACTTCTTAACAATGCCGATCTCCCTAGCGACCTCTCCAAACGCGTGCACTGCGCGCTGCACTTCGTCCGCTGTGTGCGCCGCGCTGATCTGTACGCGCACGCGAGCGCCTCCCTTCGGCACCACCGGGTAACTGAACGCTACCACGTAGATACCGCGCTCTGGAAAAGAATATAAGAAAAAAGCTTGTAAAAATGAAATATTACAGACATAATGAGATCTACAGAGTATAATTGACCTCGTTATAAATGTCATTATCACCCTAAGGTTAAAAATGTCACTTGCACTTCATAAAAAGACTATTATTATTTATAACTCCACCAAGTTAACTAGACACCTATGTCAAATGTGACGTCACCCGCACATGTTTCGGGTTCGAATAGCAAAACGAACCGAATTAAGACTACGCGGTACCTGCGGCGGGGAATCCCATTTCATTGACTTCACTATCGGCTTTTGCACCCTCGAAAACCATGAAGATGATACCCATGATGAAAAATTTGAAAATTTTTGCAGCCAGCACATCTTGGATTTGCATTTTAACGTCACTATCGGATTTATCACCCTCGAAAACTATGAAAATGACACGCATGATAAAAAAATTTAAAATTTTCGCAGCTGCCAAATTGGATTTTCATTTTGACCAAATTCACACTTTTTCTCTGTCTGTTATAAAATAATAGAAAGAAAGAGAGAGAAAATCGCATGGAGGGGACAAAACGCTCTTTCGTTACGTGACGATTTCTACCAGTTTACTCCTACCGCAAGCCGCTTTAAAGAACTTTGTTCAAAGGAGGGCATGGCAAAGATAATACCCAATACTTACTAAGCATGTTGATAGCAAGTTCCACAGCTAGCGGTGCCTCGCCCACCATGACAGGACAGATGGGATGCTCGTCGCCCGCCACGGTCAGTCCAGCTGACTTCAGACCTTCGCGGAAGGATTTGGTGTTGGCTCGAAGATGTTGGCGAAGCTCTCCGCTTTGTTCTACGAGGTCTAGAGACTGAAATAGAAAACGTAAGGTTGTATTTAAATAGCCGCAGCTGGCGCGACACAGACTAAACAGAGCTCGTAGACAAATTCTGGGCCGACTGTATATATATAGATTACCATCGACAATTATGAAGATGAAGCGCCTTTTTGTAATTAACTTAAAATATAAAAACAGCAAGATCTTCATACCTTTATCGAAGCACAGACCACAGGCGGCGGTGGTGCGTTCGAGAACAGGTATGGTCTAGACACGTTCCTCAGCAAAGTGATGAGTTCTTTGGGCCCCGTGGTGTACCCGCCGGCTGCCCCGCTCACTGCCTTGCCCAGCGTCGAACAGATGATGTCTGCCGCGCCCAAGGCGCCGCAGTATTCCTCTGTGCCTCTGGAATAAGGAAAATGGCTTGCTTTGAATGCAGTGCGTAAAATTTTTGGATGCAGAATGAAACTGACTAAGGTCTAGTTCGAACTGCGAATTCTACTACTATTCTACCTACGATTTTTATTCGCGCGGTTTATATTCAACGAGCACGAAGTGCGTGTCTGAAATACTTAAGATAAGTACCACGTGTTACAGAATTGCGATAACAATTTCGCGCGATTTTTAATCGCGGTGCGAGCTATGCGTTAGATTAAGGGACACAGTGTCCGGCAAGGCTCTATCCACCCCATGAATAAAAAATAGAAAAGTATTTGTGTGTTATATTAGTATCCACTTCACCTTACATGGTCGACCGAGCTCTGCTCGGTTGAAAATTAAATAGAGAAAACGAATTTTCCCAGATATGATACCTAGCTAGATCGATTGTCCCCCGTAAACCCCAACATATTGCAACTTTCATCAAAACCGTTAGAGCCAATTTCGAGAACGTGAATTTATAGGTACTTACTATACAAATATTGCTAATAGCATTAATTCGTTGAATAGCATAGGATAAGAGCGTATGTGGGCCATCCCTAAGCAATATCTAGAGATGGTACAGAATAACACTCGTATTTATAGTCGAGTAAAAGTAATTACTTAAGTAAAAGTTATTGCTCAAGCAATGATTTTCTTTCTATAGTTTAGTAATTGCTTGAAGTTAGAACTGTCAAAGCTTAGAATTCTAGGCAAGTAATATAATAGTCAACATTTTGTTTACTTAAAAATTCTACCATCAAGTATGAAATTACTTAGTAGCAAGTAATTACTTTGATTATAAATACGAGCCAAGAAGAGGTGTGGTGGAACATTCTAAAGTCTTATGTACTATCGACAAAACTGACACCTTTACACCTTAGCTAAAGTTGCTTTTTGTATACACTGCTTCACCCTGCCCTTGTGGCCATTTGTTTGTCCCTACGATTGCAGCTTGCAAGCAAAGTTGTTTCAAAATTGTAAAGACGTTTGTCGATAGTACCCACTTTTGTTTGTATCGGACTCAGATTACATTAATTACAAGTATCTAGTACCTAGCTTCATAATTAGCAATAGGTGTGTATGCTCTACAAAAAGTGAAGGTCCAATAAAGAAATACATAATCTGACCAGACCTTATTGCAGTCATATCTACACGTGTATATAGGTATACACGTGTAGATATGTGGTACATGATACGTGTACATACGATTGCAACGAGGAAAATGTATTCATTTTTAATGACAAGAGCAAATTCCTTATTGAGAAAATGCCACGGTCTCAAATAGACCTTGAATTATGAACAAAATGAATACAAACCGAGCAATTTTGTATAAACGGTCATTATTATTAAGGTCAACAGCACGACAATGGTAGTAGATCGACCTTGGAAGCGTCTTTATGTCGTAGCAGTAAGAGTGGTTTTCGTTATTCAAGTATACTATGGTGGCAGCAACAGTACCTACGAGTGTATTTTGTTTGTGAACTACCCACAAACTATGTTGTTACAAAAGCATTTGCACTAAACCCAGTAAACCGTAACAATTTACCGGTTTTGGACGTTCAAAGTCAATAAGGAAAATCGTTGAGTGCTCCGATTCCGTCTTATTAACTTTTGTGCGATATTATTAGCCTGAACTCGAACTTAGGATAAGAATTCAAAGCGATAGTCAGTCAACCTTGATGCAATATGCAGCATCGAATAATAACTATTATGCAATTCCTACGATAAGAACGCATCGATCAAAACTAATTATGCGTTTAAACATTCAGAAATTCTGCGGGACTGTGATCGTCATTCATCTAATTGAAGACTGCGAAAAAAAAAAATTGCTGAACTAACATTTGGTTAAATCATCGCTGTTTTAAAGTTGTTTCCGACCTCCCAATCATTGCTCCGACTGAAACGTGGATTCAGAAATCTCTTGCAACATGACGGCCTGAGGCATGAGGTCTAGCAAGTTAGATGTCTCGTCCTCGGACCAAGGACCAATCCACTTTAAGGTGACATTTTCTACCTACTCACCGGCCAGTCTCCCCAAAAAATCCAGTAGCGTGGCTGTCATCCACAGCTAGTAAGGTGCGGTATTTGTCAGCCAAATCCCGTAGTCCCTTTATCGGCGCCACAGTGCCGTCCATTGAGAATACGCCGTCGGTGACGATCAGCTTGATCCGAGCCTCGCTGTGAGCTAGGAGGTGCTCTAGTTCTGTTTAACAAAAATATTGGAGAATAAGCAGTTGCGAAGATCACGAGCATAGAAATATAAAACAGGAGAAGTGGCAAGGGGGCGAATCTGTGTCCGCGTGACATGCTCAGTATGAGCAGTTCATAGTCAAATGGCCGTCCGCGAACTGGTGCGCTTTCGACTGTGACCGTCACAATTTATAAGAACACGGCATTCTTATAAATTGTGACGGTCACAGTCGAAAGCGCACCAGTTCGCGGACGGCCATTTGACTATGAACTGCTCATACTGAGCATGTCACGCGGCAATTTATAAGAATGCCGTGAACCACTGAACAAAGTGGTTTCTTGTAAAAACCGAAGGCAAGAATCACTTTCCTTAAGTAAGTACAAGTATTTTACCGCATTTGTCTTTAAAATCATGAAAGTGACGAAGGGACAAAGTGGAGACACGGGGTTCCGATACATTTTAACACACTGGGCACATCTCCTTCTTTCTTTATTTATGATCACGAGATTACGACTTAGGTCGTAGTTAAATCTCATTTTTAATTGGTTGTCGTTGTTTTGGGCAACCTACTGTTGAGGTCTATGACCGGTGCTCAGAGAGAGACCAAAGGATATTTAATCAGTCAGCGAAATCCGACAAAAAACTCACGAAGAAAGTGAAAATACTAAAATGGAGACAGTGTAGGTGAGGTACTTATAAATATTCTTCATGACAAACAATATAAATGAAATGTTAATCATCGTTATCCTCTTAAGGGGTCATTGTACTGATCATTATGAACAACTTTTACTATCGGACGAAACCTGTAATCGCGAAAAAAAATCAGCTGTTCCCTACATTTATGTTCGCTCGTCAAAATGTAGGGTAAGTAGGTACAGCTGATTTTCTTTTGGCGGTTTCAGGTTTGGTCCCATAGTAAAAGTTGTTCATAATAATGATGAGTACCTACAATGACCCCTTAAGCGGATAACGGTGATTAAAACTACACCCAGTAGGTAGGTATAATATATTTAGTTAAGTGAACTCGAAGACGAGTTCATTGAAGTCATGCGGCAAGAACCTACTTATGTATTGAAATTCTCTCACAATCAATGGAGAAGATTACCATTCAAATCCCTATGAGGATACCGGAACTTCTGTGCCTTGCACAGTCTGATGCCGTCGATGATGGAGGCATGGTTCAAGGAGTCGGAGAACACGGCGTCTTCGGGCGTCAGCATGGACTCGAAGAGACCGGCGTTGGCGTCGAAGCAGGACCCGTACAGAATCGCATCCTCCCGGTCATGGAATTTGGCCAGACGGTTCTCTAGCTCCTATGGAAATAAGTGGGTAAGATATTTCTAAAACTCATTTTTTTTTCATTGCTACCTTGTTCCTTATAAATAATGTAAATCCTTAGTGAAAATCTATGTTTTTTTACGACATCAAAAGAGTTATAGATCATTGGATAGAAACGAACTTTGGCATTAAATTTTGTTCAACATCATTCTTGAAAGGTTTTTGTCTTTTCATAATCTAAGGTTTTTGTGATGAATTTTGCAAGGACTTTTCAAGTAACCTCGAAACCACAGAGTACAATTGTCTAAAGGAGGATCGAAAAGACTTTTAAAAACGAAGGCAAGGACAAGGATACTTACATGCAAAATTGGTACCTAGAAGGTTAAAAAATAAATACGACAGCAACAGCACCGAATGAAAACAGGAAGAATCCTCTGTGAACCAAGGGTCAGTTCAGCCAGACCTAGCGGAAAAATCCTTGCAGAATTTACTGGCTCAATTGAAAATAGGACCGTATTACCATAGGCATAGGCGTATATAAAATTGTATGAATATCGACACAGTCGTCTCGGCGCGAGCAGACTGATAATTTTATATTAATTTTTTTAGGCTATGGTAGTTAATACGGTCCTATTTTCAATGGAGCCAATAAATACCGCGAGGATTTTTCCGCTTGGTCTGAACTGAACCTTAGGATTTCAAAAAACAAAAAAAAAAAGGTAACAGGACGCTTAGTCCTGTAGCACATAGTTAGGTATCTACTATACTCCGCTATAAATGGCTGTTATGTAAAACCCGCTCTGCTAGAAAAGTGGGTTCTATTAGAAAAGATGATGATGAGGATGTTTCGAGGTCGCACTTGCTTTCAAACGAGGCAACCAAAAATATCCTTACCTTGTGTATTGTTTGCGTGCCGCAAATGAACCGAACAGAACTAAGTCCTGCGCCATATTTCTTCAGGCCTTCTCTAGCAGCTTCTACCACCTCCGGATGGTTCTGTATTAAAAACAAAACATTATAAGTACCTACTTAAAATAGCTACTTAAGAGGAAACGTGGGTGCTCTTTTCTCCATACAAAAAGATACAAACGCTCTCGCCTATTTTCTTTCTGGTTAATGACCATAAAGCAATGATTTTTTACAGAAATATAAATATCAGTTAATTGTATGCCCCTATGTTTTCCTTTTTGATGATATATTATTTTTATAGGAACTAGAACCCTCCAAAAATGCTCAAAATTGCCTATTCAGACCGCTGTCAACAGACGCCTAGTGTACCAATTTGACAACTATTAACGAAAAAAGAAAAACATAGGGGCATAGTATATATCCTTCTTATTCAGTTTATGAAATATCTTTTAAATTGGTCCAATATTGGAGGAGGAAATAGGCGAGAGCCAAACCTCGAAATGTGACTTTTTACATAGGCTATTTAGTCGGATCTGCAGTTGTCCTTATCGCACGAATTCGAGGGCGGAGCGCTCGCAGAGCGACAGCAATACCTTGTTAAAATACCTAACTGGCCACCCGCCTTTCCTCTTAATTAAAAATCTCAAGATCTCAAGTGAGTCATTTGCAGCGCAAGCCGCGATACTATAACATATGTATTTTCTACCAAGTCTTCCATCTTATAACTCGTGGAGAAGAGGGACTCAGGTCAATCGATCAGGTTAAGCTACGTTTGCTACGGTGGGTTCGTGGATGGGTGACCATCTTTACATATCGAAACCCCTCCGTGCCTCGGAAAGCACGTTAACCCGTCAGTCCCGGCTGTCAATCTTAGTTGACAGTCATTACGGGTCTTAATAATGTTTTTATTTTTATTTCTGTAAAATTAAAAAAAAATGGGCTAAATTTGCCGCCCTAGGCTCCAACCTACTCAGCCTACTGGTAAATCCGCCATTGTTACGGGTAGTCAGAAGCCCGAAAGTCTGACAACCAGTCTTACTTACCAAGGGGTACCGTATTTACCCAGTAAGTGGGCTGTGGAGGTCAGATAGGCATCCTTTTAAACTGGAAGCCGACCCCAAAATAGTTTGGGAATAGGCTAGGCAGGTGGTCTTCCATCTTTTAAGGAGATAGAGCAAACAGTAAACTTACAGAAAGTCCTAAGTAGTTGTTAGCGCAGAAGTTCAGGAACTCTCCGTCAATGCCTTGAACTGTCACCTGAAAATATTAAGTCAATTAAGTAATAGACAGGCAGGAATATCATGTTCAATGTCATCTATCTATATACATATATAAAAGAAAGTCGTGTTAGTTACACTACCTATCTATAACTCAAGATCGGCTGAATCGATTTGGCTGAAAATTGGTGGGCAGGTTAGAACCAGGAGACGGACATAGGATACTTTTAAAAAAAAACCGGCCAAGTGCGTGTTGGACAACGCACAATGAAGGGTTCCGTAGTTGGGATGAAATTATCCTCTTTCTCTAGTTCTCCCATACATTCCAAATGTAAATGTAAGTTTGTACTCACTATATTGAGAGATTTACCATATTATTTTAAAACCACAAACTTCTTATAGGTTTTCCTGTATTCTACTGGTATGGAACTATTTTCAGTTTTTTTTTTTCAAAGTTTTAGGTCGGAGATAAGAGGGGAATGGTAAATTTTCGATAATTTTCTTAAATAACTTTAAAACGATTTATTCTTAAATTATAAAAAATATATTTTTGAGACCCTTACAGTAAGACCTTTCATTTGATATATCACACGGTACAGTTTGCAAAACTTTTTTTTAATTTTCTCATTTTCCCCCTAAAAGTGACCACCGTATTCAAAATTCATTTATTTACTTTAGTCGTACGTGTTTGGGTCACAGAAATCCATAATGTGTACCAAATTTCAACTTAATCGATGTTAGATTCGGAGAAAATTGGCTGTGACAGACGGACAGACAGACAGACAGACACACGAGTGATTCTTCTCTCGAGGGTTCCATTTTTTCCTTTTGAGGTACGGAACCCTAAAAACGGATAAAACGTGGTATAACAACGGCTGGACCGATTTAGATGAAATTGTGTCTATTTGAATGGGTTCCTGGATAGCTTGAAAATACAATTGGACCCGGTAGGTGACGCTGCAGTCGGGTTCTAGGATCGTTCAGACAGGACAACGTCTGTCGGGTCCGCTAGTAAAATATACAACGCGTAACGTTAAATGCGCAAAACCTCTTAGGGGGTCATTGTACTCATCATTATGAACAACTTTTACTATGGGACGGAACATGAAATCGCGAAAAAAAAATCAGCTGTTCAGTACTTTTTGACGAGTTATGCGAACATAAATGTACTGAACAGCAGATTTTTTTAAAGTGTTCGTTTTGGTGTAATAAGTTAGTACTTACATTATTTAAAGATATAGGTACTATGGATATACATTAAGGAACAATGGTTGTAGACAATAAAATGGTTAGTTGTAGACTGGTCAGAACAAAGAAAGCGCATAACAACAAGGCTAAATAGATCTATGGCACTTGGATTTAATTTTAAGTAACCTACATGCTGTGCATGATACAGAGAGGGGGACTATTTTCGTTTGTTTATTGCGGAGTCTCATCATAAGGCCCTTATGTATGTACCCATGATAATCCATTAGATAACCTTGACCACAATTAGGTACGTCGCCGAGATCTCTCGGGTACCTAGGAAACTCGACTTCATTCCGGTATTTACCCATGTCCGATTCTGTCGTAGAAGCTATTCACTAAGATGTGGATTGTAACGAAAACTGTAAGTAATTTGTTTTTGAAACGTAAGTAAGTAGTCAGTACAGTACCAGTCTTCTTGTTACCAATTCGTCTAGCTCCTGAATGGCGCGAGAAAATCTTTGTTTACATGGCCCGGCGCCCGCGGTTCGCCAAAACACCATAAACTTACTTCATCGCACGATGTGGTAGGTACTTATTCTGTCTACAGTACACTCGAATGTACACATCCGTCCGAGGACGTGATAAGTGAACCGCTTTATTACGCAATCGGCGCATGAGTGTGCAAAAATAACCAGTCCCGTCAGCTCCCTGAACTTTAGTCAAGTTTATGTAAAATGGAGACTGCTCCTAAATATTTTGGTAGCAAAACGGATCTTTTGCAAAGTATGGCTATGGTAAAATACCTACTCATTCACAATATCATCATCATTTCATTCTCGATCCCAATTTACCTATTGGGGTCGGCTCATCATGTCTTTTTCTTCCATACCTACTTCTCTATAAGTAATCATCTCGGTAGTCACTCCCCTTCTATCTTCTAGCCATATAGTTATCTTTCATACAATCCATCCATCGTTTCTTTGGTCTTCCCCTACTCGTCTATAACCATCCACATTCATACTCAAAACTTTCCTGACGACATTTTCCTCATTCCTCCGCATTGCATGCCCGTACCATGACAACCGATTTCCGTACAACTTTTCAGTCACCGGTGTCACTTTCAGACTTCCTCCTAAGTACCTATCTACTCATTTCTTATTCTTTCCATTAGCGTAACACCACACATCCCTCTTGGCTCTTAGCATTCTCATCTCAGCTGCATGCAATTTTATTGCCTTTCATTTTTCCTTTTGTGGCCCAACATGCTGATCCATACAAGACAGCAGGTCTTAACTACCATAGTTTTATATAAATCTTCCCCCTAAGTTTAAGGGGAATGTGCAAGTCGCAAATTGTTCCCGTGACCTGCCGTCATTTCATCCATTCTTCGCCATCGCTTTGCACGAGTGAACCGCGAAAGTTGGAGCAGACCGGGAGAAGGGCGTCATCAAGCGCGACGGCCCAGAACTGGAGAGATCGCCGTAATCCCAGAACATATATATTCGGTTTTGGTTCTGCTGATTTTCAAGACAACATTCTCCAGCTTCCGTTGCCATTTCTCCCATCTGCTTTGGACCTCTTTCTCAGGTCCATCTTCGTCGTTGTCGGCAAATAGCATGCACCAGGTTGCCTCTTCCTGTATGTTCGACGTCAGAGCGTCTATAATTACCTAACAGGAAGAGGTAAAGGGCTTAAAGCCGACCCTTGAAGTAAGCCTACAGCCACACTGAACTCGTCGTTGTTGCCAGCAGCCGACCGGACGTAGCGTAGGTACCTACGAGATTGACTGTACATAGCACGAATAAACTTAAGTACATACTTCCCGGGCAAACCTTTCTCTTTGAAGGCCCACCACAACACATCCCGAGGTACCCATTCACAATACTCAATACTAGACCTTATTGCAATTAATTTGGGGCATGTTTTGTCTTGCAGCTCTATCAGCCGTCATCTCCGAACAGTACCTTCACACATTTTCTAGCCATAACATCTTTCACACAATGACATGTTTCACATTTCCTCCTTCCATTGCTATGTCATGTATTGTATTAATACATACAAGGTGTAAAAATTGCAATAACTGAAAACCTCTAAGAGCGTTTAATCCACGCCGCCGCCGGCTGGTATAGTCACATTTCTAGAGGTTTTCCTGATTTTATATCAAAGTATTATTAAAAAAATTAAAACTGTTGTTCCCTACGATAGAAATATCTTAACTTGTCTAATTCTTTGTTCCTTACATTATGTTCGCATAACTCGTCAAAATGTAGGGAACAGCAGATTTTTTCGGTCCCATTATCCCATAGTAAAAGTTGTTCATAACGATGAGTGCAAGAACCCCTTAAGAGGTTTTCAGTTATTGCAATTTACAATGCGTTTCAACTAAGAATAGGAATGACCTTGCGCCATATTGTGAAGATTTTGCAAAATAGCATATTGTTTACACATTTGCAAAGTCAGTGACATATTTTAACAAAAACAAATTCCAAAAACAGAACTGAAATAGATAAGGATAACACTACAAAACTTTGCAAGCCCTAAATTTCTACCTTCACTTGACAGTTAGAGGTCATTGACTTTCCTATTCTTAGTTGAAACGCATTGTACACCTTTTATAGGGCCATCGATACCTACTTATGAAATAATGAATGGTCTATGGGTATTTACACCCTAGCATATTTACATCCTAGCATTGAAATCTTTTCAAGTAAAATGAAAATCTTTTCGTCGCGATCGCGAAAAGTAAAAACATTTTCAACACTGTCTTCTCTACTTAACAAGCAACACAGTCAAGTTTCGGATAGAGAGAAGCGACTTCTAATTAAATTAGCATAATGGTATGTTGTGTGCCCAATGTATTCAAACAATCGTGTTTGGAATTTTTTCCATGATAATGAAGTCAACAGCTAAAAGTATTTTACGCTATTTATCACTAATTTTTATGACATAGGTACCTCACGATTCACGATGTTCTCCGAGAATTCGAAAGGATCTAGACTAGAAGTACTTAGGTCTCTTACCTACCTAACCTATACCGTCTTATTACAAAACCCAGGTTTAAACCATGGACATAATACAAAAACTGACTCGATGGTTTAAATAAACCATGGCAGATGAAAAACCTCGTTTTGTAATAAGGCCGGTCTTATTACAAAATGAGGTTTTTCTTCTGTCATGGTTTAAGAGCGTTAACGTCGCGCACGCTGGCAACGTCACATTTCCAAAGGTTTTTCGTGATTATTTTTAGTAAATTTAAATCATAGGACAATTTCCTCTCTCAAATTCTTAGATCGTTGGTATTTTTAAGTATGTATGCTATTTTTTTACAGTAATTTTGGTATTTACTATTTAGAAAATAGAATAATAGAAAATAATTGACAATATTTCATTTTCTAAGAGTAAATACCAAAATAACCGTCAAAAAAAAGCATACATACTTATAAATACCAACGATCTAAGAATTTGAGAGAGGAAATTATCATTTGATTTAAATTTATTAAAATAATCACAAAAAACCTTTATAAATGCGACGTTGCCAGCGCGCGCGACGTTAACGCTCTGGGCCATTTTTGTTATAAGAACCTAGCTGTGATAGAAATACAGTTCTTTATACAAAACTGACAACTTAGTCCGGTACTAAGTTGTTAGTTTTGTAAAACTGACATCTTAATGTGTCAAAATAAAGTTCGAAATTCAAAAAAGAGTCCATGGTTTAAACCTGGGTTTGAAGATGAACCTTGGTTTGTAATAAGACGGATAATGTTTACTGACCATACACGCAATTCGTAAGGTCAAGAAGAGAATCCCCACTTGAATTTCCTAATTCAAAATATTTTATTTCAAAGGCACTTATCAGGAAATCCAATTGGTCGTTGCTTATGGAGAAGACCAAGCAAGAAACTCACGGTTACCTACACTTAAAATAACAATTGGCTTTTACAAAATTTTCAGCGTAAATAGGTAGTGTATTAAAATTCTAAAGGAGGACAGTGCAAGCCTGCCAACAAGTACAATACCAGGATGTATTCTCACCTTAGTATCCTGCGGGGAACTGAGGATCCTCTCATGTTTCCAGGTCTTGGCTCGCTTGATGTCCCTCAAACGATCTTCGAGCACTTCTCTCAGTGTGGCCACTCCTGCACGCTCCTTGTGTAGCTCGTGCAGCTGACGAGACTGGGTGCCATTGATACCTGGAAGAAGTAGGATGGATAGGTACTGTGGGCTGTCGAGTAGAATAATTCACTTGTTTGGAGTGGACATGGTTGTTGTGATAGGGTAAAGTAGTCGTCAAAAGGTATCAAAAGGTACGCTAACTTCTTGGTGTTTATTGACGCACTTTGTTTAAAGTCCTATAAAACCAAACATGGATTTAGTAATACAGTACCTAAGTACTTTATAGCACCCAACTACTTATGAGATGGTCACTTGCCTCTATAGATCCCATGGTGTTTCCTTGTAGCACAGACAATAAAATACTACGTATTGTAGATAGGACGACTCCCGTCAATCAGGGAATTTACAACTAATGGGATGATTATCGCGTAATAGGGTACATAACCTACTTTAGATTGTCGGGCACGCATGCCAGAATGCAGTGCAAGTAGACATTAGGTGCGATCTGTCGTAGGTACTTAGGTATCCGACTATAATCATATCATGCTCATCACACAGACATAAGTGTAGGTTTCCGACGATTGTCATTTTAATGTCACACATAAGTAGGTAGCAAACAAGCAAATAACTGTTATCTATATTCATACGGCTCAGCCAATTATAGTGCAATTTCTTTGTAAAAGGTCTGCTTAGATAAACAGAACAGCCTATTATGGTAAAACTGAGAAATACAGATAGTAGATAGAGGACACCGAAATAAACAGAACTAAATAGGTAGGTACTATACATACAAAAACAATCCATTATTTGTATGGAAAAACATCGGGCCTCAGTATCGAATGAACAAACAGTCTGTTTCAGTAATAAGTTTTTTATTATCAGCACTACTTACCTACTCAATGCTTGGAAAGACTAATTAATTTCGCACGCGAACACTCATTACAAAGACCTTTCTTTTTGTAAATTAGTATTTGAAAATGTAATTAAATCGAAGATTTCTCAACTCAAGCTTCGAAAAACAAGTGATTTGTCTATCAGAAACCAGTAATCCTCCAAAAAAAGACGCTTCAAGGTCGCGGTGACAAAAAAAATGTCCTTTGTTGACATTTTCGGTCACAATTCTTTTACTACACTATAAGTACACGCACTTAGAAACACTTTTGCTGAAAAAAAATAAAGGAAAAGCGTAAAAAAATATAATTAAAATGATTTTATCGTGTAAATACTCACAGTTGCGCAGGAGTTGCGAGCGTAGCGCCATCGCGTTGAATGGGGGCGCGGCCGCGCCGGCCGGTGCGGGCGACGACCAACTCTTTAGCAGACCAGTCACGCAGGTTGTTCTGTTTCGTGTGTTCGAACATTATTATGTTTTCATTGCACTGTGGTTATACCTGACTGGAGTGACTGGCGGTTTGATATAAAGTTATATTTTAGATTTGTTTGTTCTTGTGCTGGCATGGCGTTTTTTTAAACATGAATGTATTCACCTGTTTTATGTTACGTTTTGGCTTATTAACATTTTCATGGGTGTTACCAGAAGGAATCAGGTAGTCGCAATCACAGAGCATGCAATTGGTGAAGGTAGGATAATAAAATAGATACCTAAGTAGGTACTTACATAATCCAATTTCATTTTGGTGTAGGTAAGCGGTTTTCTGTTTTGAAGTTTTTACACATAAACCCAGTTTTCTTTAAACTTTATAATTAGTTAGAGGCACCTTTTGCATCTAGCGTGCCTACCTAGGCATTCCAGAAACGCTGCGCAAGCTCAACGCTGACGCTGCTTAAACGCGACGTTAGATTATGTACAATGACGTCGATACTGCGTCGACGCGACGACGACGCGACGTCAACCAGCACCGGTGGGCGGTGACCAGGAGACGCGACCCTCATTTTCTCCATTTTGCTTTCCTCATCTAGGCAATGCCAACAAAACCCATGAATTAATGAATGTAAAGTGAAGACCATTGCATATCAAGGAGTAGACTGGAGGGAGCGGTAATGGTAGGGAAGACGTGTCCTTAGGAGGCAATGGAAGGATTATTAGAGCCCCGTACTGGATATAGGTAAGTACCTACATCCTAAAGCAGGCAAATAATTGTGTCAACAAATTCGTCAGTCGAGTATAACAGTCAAAGAGGACGTTTTATCTCCACATATTACATAGGTAGCTAGTATCTACATATACATAAATACATAATATTATACCCAAGCCACCGAACGCGTTACGTCATATCTTAGTAAATAACACGATTCGACCATAACGAATCCTTCAAATCGATAGATTTATATCCAATGTTATGATTATGACTTTGTTTGGCCACATTGGCATTTGAACCTACTTAACATAGGAACCGCACGGTTTTTACGACTTGACAAAAATCGAGATTTCTATAATATCTATGTAATAACTAGGTTTTGCCCGCGGCTACGCCCGCGGGGTTGTCGGAATAGCTATGCAAAGTTATTCACAACCGTTCGTTTCGATAACTGATTCGATTGTTCGTTTAGGGGGAACGCTACAAAACGGTAACTTGTATGGTAGAAAATGTTTAGCATACATAGCTAGGTCATACATAAACCCACGCCTTCTTCCCGTGGCCGTGGGGGTAGGCAGAAACTATAGAACGCCACCTGATTGATCTTTGCTTTGTTTGCGTTCATACACGCACGCCGGTTGCGAATACTTTCTGTAGAACACCACATAGTAAAGGTAGTCTTTCGGCCAGAGCGTCAGCGGTCGGGCCACTGGCCGCACCGGGAATCTCGAGCATCCGAGCTCCAGTCGCAGTGACCCTTATCCGCATGCCCTTAGTGACTCCGATCTCCTCCAGGTTCACCGCCGCCCTCGCCTTGGTGAGCACGTCGCGGTAGGACACGCCCTTCTTCTCCGCTTCCGGCTGTAGTGTGATCACTACAGCTGCGGACTTTGGGGCCCGTAACCTCGCCGCGACGTTTCTCTCTTTGCGCCGCCGCCGCCTCTCCTTCCGCTTGGCCGCTCTTGCCGCCTTGCCCTCCTTCCTCTTGGCCTCCTGGATATTTAAAAAAATTTTTTGCTTTCTTCTAGTATCACCACTTTCTTAACTTTAAAGTGTAATTTTTATTAAAAATGGGTAAAACAGGCAATGTTTTGTTTTTTTTTTGTCGATCATTTAATTTTTACCAACCTTGCAGTATTAAATTTCGCAAAACATTTCACTTTCCGTAAAGGTAGAGTTTCGTCAAAAATTTCCTACTTGATAAAATTATGAACTATCTCTTAAAGTTCTGCTTCCCGGCTTTGCCACTCACATCTGCCTTGTAAATCTGATAGTTCTAAAGACATTGTATAACTAAGAATTCTTTTAGAAATGAATGAAATGAATAGAATGATAGGTGACCGATTAGGTCACCTATCATTAGTCGCCTTTCACTCATCCGCTCAACATGACCAAATAAGACCAAACCGTATCTTTATATCTTTTAAACGTAATGAAATTGAAGGCAAAAATGATTTGCACCGTCTAAAGTCTAAACAGCAACTTCTATTGTTTCTTTAATAGTGGTATGCCACAGGCAATTAAATCGCACCATGTAAGCAAATCAGGTAAATTAAAAACTTTATTAAGTTAGGTAGTCTTTTAATTTAAAGTCTTACAGAAACATTCCAATGGAAGCCTATCTTAAAGAAACAGAGAGCGTTCCTCTCTTGTTGTTCTTTTCTTTCACACCATTTACAGTCGACTCTGAAACAAAAATGGCATTTTTTATTAAATATATAAAAGTAAAATTAAATTAGGCACGGTATCACGCCGAAAACACTAGTCGGGTTTTTTTTTCTAAAAGAAATATGAAAAGCATGAAACAAGAAAATGTTTCAGTTTGATTTTTGAAATCATAACCGTGGTCGCCTTCTTATTGGAAAATGGAGAAAATTGTATGTGGGTTAGTTCGTGTTGGCGTCTTGGCGTAAATAAAACCAGTTTGGTTGACGATAAATAATTTCAGCACGGTTACCTCAGGCCCCACATGTATCGCCAACATCATATCATAGTCGTTAGCCCCAACAGTTATATGCGCTCGTCCATCATTGCCCACAGTCACAGTCTTGCCCTGACATGACGTCCCCACTTTGTTACCCGATATCACGTCGCAATATCTGCCCGCCGGCAAGCACGTCTGGAAAAAATGTTACTCATTAATCATTTATTAATCAGGTTAAGCTACGCTTGGCGGGTTTAGTCCGTGGATGGGTGACCATCTTTATATGTACTGAGACTCTTCCGTGCCTTGGAAAGCACGTTAGGCCGTTTGTCCCTGCTGTCATTCGTGGATCTTTGACAGTCATTACGGGTTGTCAGAAACCCGAAAGTCTGACAACTATTCTTACCAAGGGGTATCGCATTACCCAGTAACTGGGTTGTGGAGGTCAGATAGGTGACCCCAACATACACTGGACAGCAAATAAACCGGGCCACCCGCTACCTTGGAACTCTGATTCGATTTTCTCAAAAAGTATAAAATTAACAACTATCAATTTATACCTAGGTACAGAAAGTGCGTTCCATGATTATTAAAATGACTATAAATTTATTCTAAAGTACCGTCAACTCACATTGTAATCAAGCAACAAACACAATGCTAACGATTTGCTCTATTTTGACTAGAGTTCACGATTAGCGTTCATTTTTTCTACAGTGAGGGTAGTCGGATATTTCTTATCATTTCTTTAGTTTTTGTCCATCGTTTGCTCAGACGCGTGTATTTTTGCTACTTTTTTCGGTCAATAATGGATACGACACCTCAGGAAGCAGCTCTTTCAAGCTGTAGCACTACTTCAAGCAGGCGTTGCGCAACGTGAGGTCGCTCGGAGACTTCGAATCAGCAGATCTTCGGTGCCACGAGTTTACAGACGATACTTAGAGACTGGAGCATTCGATCGCCGTCCAGGTACGGGCAGACCTAGGGCTACATCAGCGGCAGATGATCGTTATATCCAACTTACTGTTCTCCGAAATCGCCGCCTCAACGCAGTTCAAGTCCAACAAAGTCTGAGTGACGTACGCCAAGTGGTCATAAGTTCAGATACCGTCAGAAGGAGACTTGCAGAACGGAACCTGACTCCAAAAAGAGCTGCAACAAGCCCAGCATTAACGGTAGCCCACCGTCGAGCACGACTTGAATTTGCTCGAGAGCATAGAGATTGGACGTTAGAGCAGTGGGGTAATGTACTCTTCACTGATGAGACCAGGGTGAGTTTACATGGAAGTGATCGACGTCAGAGAGTGTATCGTCGTCCTGGAGAACGTTATTCTCAGTGTTGCATCGAGGAAACTGTTGCTTATGGAGGAGGATCTGTAATGGTCTTGGGCGGTATCTCGTTAACTGCACATACAGCGTTAGTTTTCATCGAACCTACGGGCCGTACACGTGGATTGACTTCTCATCGCTACATTACTGAAATACTCGCAGACCATGTGGTTCCGTACGCAGGATATATGGGGCAAGATATGCAGTTGATGCATGATAATGCACGGCCTCATGTTGCTCAAGTGGTGACCCAGTATCTACGCGATGTTGGCATTCGTTCAATGGACTGGCCAGCTCGAAGCCCGGACTTGAATCCGATAGAACACTTATGGGATGAGCTGAAACGTCGGGTTCGAGCCCGGGTACCTGCTCCAACAGGGCTTCCAGAGCTGCGAATCGCAATTGAAGAGGAGTGGAATGTAATTCCTCAAGATTTCATCGTCAGGCTCGTGAGGTCGATGAATACGAGGATGCTGGCAGTTATCCGAGCAAGGGGAGGGAATACTGAATACTAACCAAAACTTTATTTTTAATTTTTTCTTTGTTTCTGGCTTTAATTTTTTTTTTTTCAGTTTGTGATTACTAACGATTAACATGACTGGAAAACGACTCTTTTTTGTAAAATCCTTAATAAACACTTAAAAAATTGATTAATCCCAATGAGTTTTCTTTCATTTGAATAATCATGGAACGCACTTTTTGTAGGTATAACTTTGATAGTTGTAAGTTATATACTTTTGAGAAAATCGAATCAGAGTTCCAAGGTAGCGGGTGGCCCGGTTTATTTGCTGTCCAGTGTAGTTGAGAAAATTACCGTTTAAGAGGATACGAATACATGCGATAAGTTTGAGCATAAAAACAATGAGATAATTTCATAATAATTAAGACATTACACTGAAGTATAACTTAGAATTCTGTTTAATCGGTCACCATCATCTCAGCTGAAAGATGTCCACTGCTGGTCATAGGCTTCCCCTGGAGCGCAACAACCACCGGTACTGTAGGTACTGCCTGCATTCAGATTCAAACTGGATGCAAGTGTTCCATATTCTTGCCACATTCACTACATTTTTGTTCACTTTCGGCCTACCCACCAATTAGATCCAAATCTTGTGAAAAGAGCCGATTGTTGGTCGCGGGTTGTTCGAAGAGATGCCGTGGTCCTGGCACAGGCAACTGAAGGAACACGGGTGGGTTTTACTCAATAAAAGTTTGACACGCCCTTCCGCTCCACCCAGAGTGGGAGAAGTCATTTGATGATTTCCCATCCACAAAAAAAAAGCTGCCTGTCCGTGGAGCGGAGAAGAGAGGACAGGAGCTGAGCTGTACCAACAGTACCAATACCAATATTACCAATAGAACCAATACCACCAACTAATAGAAAACCAACAAAACTGACAAGAACCAACCACCACCAACCAAAAACCACCAATAGAGTCTAAACTCCGCTTCAATGGACATGGATTTGCGAACTAGATTAAAAATTCATACATTTTAAACGTGGAGCAAAAAACACCCGCGGTGTTTTCTTATCACTACATAGAACAAAGTCGCTTCCCGCTGTCTGTTTGTCCTTATGTATGCTTAGATCTTTAAAACTACGCAACGGATTTTGATGCGGTTTTTTTTTAATATAAAGAGTGATTCAAGAGTAAGGTTTATGTGTATAATAAACGCGGGCGAAGCCGCGGGCATAAGCTACTACTTATTAAAATTGTACATGTATATGGCGGTTTCTTCCAACTCTTCGTCCTCAAGCAATGCGAGAGACATTTAAACTTTTTTTTCGACGAACATGTTGTCCGTAAAACTACGCATGTATTAACTAAACTAATTCTGTCTTTGATACTAACAGTAACTATATCAATATCATTCTTAAGGTCTGCTACATATCATCGTATGGGCTATAGACATACCATTCGCTGTCAGATTCGATTGTTATGGTTCGTTTAGAGGGAACGAACGCTACAAAATGGTAACTTTTAGGAAATGTTTAAATGGTAAGTAAATAAAGTACCTATTCTTTGTATTTTGTAAATCCCCTAAACGAGCCTTAACAATCGAATCCGATGCCGAATCAAACGGTTATGAGTACAGCTGCAGATAAAATAAACCCAGAACAGTAAAGAATCATTTCAAACCTGAAGGGTCCCGTTTAGATCCCAATAATCATTATTTATAGCGATGAAAGCGTTGCCTCCCCTGCAGAAGGCTATCTGGTTGGAGCCGTTGTCCCACCAGTCGTTGAGGGCAGTGTTACCAGCCGCGTTCCTGAAGGCTACCATCGCGAGGATCTGGCGCCAGCGGTGTTGGCAGATCCAGCCGTTGCCGCAGGTGCCGTCCTGGTGGGAAGAGAGAATAATTATCACAATGGATTCTGCAACACATGGATTCAGCAATTAATGATATAGAAAAATCTGCGTGAGGATAATACCTACATAAGAATACACAAATGAGTCAAACAATGGTGGTCTGTTGGAAATTAGATTTTTTTTTAAAAAAAGGTTCTTCCAAGCAATTGAGCTCTGAATTTAACTGAATTATCTTCCGAACCTAATTAAGTATTATATTTTTATGAATAGGAGCTCGTGGCTAAGTAATAACAGCCGCACGGGTCGATCCATGAGGTTAAGCTACGCTTGCCGGGGTTGGTCAGTGGATGGGTGACCATCTTTACATACCGAGACTCCTCCGTGCCTCGGAAAGCACGTTAAGCCGTTGGTCCCGGCTGTCATTCGTGGATCTTTGACAGTCGTTACGGGTCGTCAGAAGCCCGAAAGTCTGACAACCAGTCTTACCAAGGGGTATCGTATTACCCAGTTACTGGGTTGTGGAGGTCAGACAGGCAGTCGCTCCATGTAAAATACTGGTATTCAGCTGCATCCGGTTAGACTGGAAGCCGACCCCAACATAGTTGGGAAAAGGCTAGGCAGATTGATTGAAGAAGAAATGAATCACTTACGGAATTTATAGAAGGTGAAATAATATTCCCATTACTATCCATAGGTGGTCCAATTTCCGAGTCCCAGAAATCAAAGCTGCTCATAATCTGAGGCTCTCCATACGGGTGCGCAAGCAAGAACGCAATCGCTCCCTTGTACTGACGAGGCTGTTTATACGTCAGGATGCCACCTCCTCCGCCGTGGCCTCTTTCATTGTCGTGGTTGTCTATGAAGGTTAGAGAGTCTTCGTGGGCCAGTAAGCCCCATTGTGGACCCCAGCTGGATAGCCATCTAAGTTGATTATTCCCTCTGAATGCATTACTCAGTTCTAAACCAACTTTGAACTCTGTGACAGCTCCAATAGGAGTGTATTCGTCTCGACTGATAGCTTCATTGCCGTAGTCAATGACTTCTTGGTAGATGTAAGGTCTGGCGTTGGCGGGGAAGCCGTGTTCTGTGTTCAGGTTGTTGAGACGGTCGTAGATCACGCGGAGGTCTTCAGGCCACATGTGTTTGGCTGCGTCAATTCTGAGGATATTTGAGAAATAGTTTAAGGCTTAGACATCGAAGCGTAGTTTAGCTCACTGTCTAGTTAGACGCGCGAGATAGAAGACTCTCACGCGCACCGGAGTTAAACGCACTTCGTTAAAATGTAGATTTATTACAAATTGATATACTTACCTACATAAATAAATTTCTGGCTTGGTAAATTCTTAACATATTTAAATACCTTCGATTTAAAGCAAATTTTACTGCACAGTAAGGAACTGTTTACGTATAGCTAATCGTATAAAACAGAAAATAGATGATGCTACTTTGGATTTTTTTTCTATCGAAAAAATTTCAAGTAAGTAAGTAATCATGTTTCGGTTTTAGTACTGTGGTGGCATCTACATCGCCACATACCAACTACGCATCTCAATGACATGACGTCACGCAATCCTGCATCGCGCAATTAGAGTTTACTACGCGACTACCGACTAGCAATATACAACGTCCCGACATCAACCGTCGGGCAGTAGCCCACCAGACACAACACCCGTCTGGCCGGAGGATCCTCCCTTTTCAATAGAGGATGAGTGAACTTTAGACCCTGTTCCTAAAGTACCTAAAGAAGGTAGACAGTACAGTCAAATGGAAATTCCAAATGATTTAACCTTAAACATTTGGTTATTAAAGGAATTTTAAAAACAAAATTATCGACGTCCCCTTAAAACAAAATGTTCATATCTACAGGAAAATAAGGTTTGATGCAATCTTTAAGGAAGAAGGTCATGGGAATTAGCTGGATGCGAGATGCATGGGAGAGACTTATGGTCTAGCAGTGGACGTGTTTCGTATGAATGAAGATAGCCAAGATAGAAAGTATTTAGTCAACAGCTCACCTGAATCCAGCAACACCCAAATCAATGAGTTCGTTCATAAAGTTGACAATCATGTTCCTGACATGCTCATCAGCTTGGTTCAGGTCTTTCAGTCCGACGAGCTCGCAGTTACGCACCTAGAAAATATTTTTTATAATTCCAACCAACTCTTGAAGTTTATAGCAGGGCACATTGTTTTTTTAAAACAGGAAATAAAGTGGTGTGGTTCTATTACTCAACTCCCTATGTGGAATTATTTAGAAGTGTGTGTCTCCCGAAAATAAGACTAAGTATGTGGACTAGGTAGGTTTAATAAGCATAATTACATAGATTCGATTCGACTGTTTAAAGGTACCTTTCCGAGATGGGCTGCAAACTGCAACTACAAACTGCAAGCGACACCTCTTTGTTTCTATGAATCTCTATGAAATTGATTCCGAGCACGGCAACACTGCGGCCTGTAGCCGCGGCGCGCATGGTATATTGAAAAACATATTGCAGCTACTTACCCTCCAGGCGTTAGTAGCGTAGTCAATGCCATCGATGCCGCAGTGTGGCCAGTTGAAATGCTGGCGGTTGAACGGCACGGCCGGGTAGTACCACTCATTGAAGATTCCAGTACTGCCGGCTGTTCCAACGTTCTCTGGAGGTTCACCCGTCATGTGGTTGATTACGGCGTCTACGTAGATCCTAGAATGTTAATAAACAGAAAAAAAAAATGTATATCGCGGCTGATATTAGGTCTTTACCTATGAAATTGCCGTTCTGCAGTACTGGCCATTTCAAATCAAAATAATTTTTGTTTGGCTAAGAATTCTAATTTCAAATTAATTTTATTTTAAAAACATGGATTTTTTTTTCCTAAAGTAGTCATTTGTTTATTGATTAGTGTTACATTTTCATCGCATTTCAATCTTTTTCGTCATCATGGATACGTTAAAAATTCGAGTAATTATGGAATATGAGTACCGTCGTGGCAGCAACGCGGCACAAGCGGCACGCAACATCAACGACGTTTACGGAGCTAACACTACAAACCAACGCACCACCTGTTATTGGTTTGCTCGCTTCCGTTCTGGAAATTTCGACCTGAAAAATGAACCTCGCGGTCGTCCGAAGACTTTGGTCGACAATTACGAATTAAAGGCGATTGTGGAAGCTGATGATACACAATCTACGGCTGAATTAGCAGCAGCTTTCGACGTTAGCGTCAAAACAATATTGGTCCATTTGCGTCAAATTGGCAAGGTAAAAAAGCTTGACAAATGGGTGCCCCACGAACTCAATGATCGCCAGCGCGAAGTACGCGTCGAGACGTGCCTTGCACTGCTCAACAGACACACAAATGAAGGAATTTTGAACCGCATTGTTACCTGCGATGAAAAATGGATTCTGTTTGATAACCGCAAGCGCTCAGCAAGTTGGTTGGATCCTGGTTCAGCACCTAAACAATGCCCTAAACGAAAACTTACCCCTAGAAAAGTGATGGTCACTGTTTGGTGGTCTAGCGCCGGTGTGATTCATCACAGCTTCTCACCAAACGGGGTGAGCATTACTGCAGATGTGTACTGTGAAGAAGTGAACACAATGATGGAGAAGCTGGCACATCTCCAACCAGCATTGGTCAATCGCTCGTCTCCGCTGCTCCTGCACGACAACGCGCGACCTCATACTGCACAGCAGACGGTCTCCAAGTTGCAAGAACTGGGGTTGGAAGCTCTCCGTCATCCGCCCTACTCACCAGACCTTGCGCCTACAGACTACTACTTTTTCCAGAATTTGGATAACTTCTTGGCGGGAAAAAAATTCAATACCCGAGAGGCAGTACAAAATGCCTTTGAAGAATTTGTTGCCTCCCGACCAGCTGATTTCTTTAGGAAGGGCATCAATAAACTGCCACTGCGTTGGCAAAGATGCATTGATTGCATGGGTGATTACTTCGATTAATACAAATAAAAAATACATGAAAAAAATTCGTTTAAATTTTTTCATACAAAACGGCAATTTCATAGGTAAAGACCTATTATAAGGTGCGTATAAATCTGACCAATTTGAAAACAAAATCCCGTGCACACGATGACCACTGGACCACATCTATTAACAAGCGTGTTATTACTATACCGAGCACCAACAACAGCGTACCATACAATAACTTTGTTTTTAATACTGAGACCTATTGAAATGTAGTCTTTGTTTTATTATTAATACCATCCTATACGTGTCAACCTTACAAGTACCTAAGTATATGATAATTCGATTTCATTTTATAAATGACCCACTTGCAATAAAGGAAAAATCCTTGACTTAATTTTATTGTATTAATTACTTATTTTATTGTATTGTATAAATAAAATATGTACACGTTAATTTTTTTTCCTATTTATGTACCTGACGCCTACAGCATTACATCTTCGCAACATGTCGGCGAACTGCCGCTCGTTGCCGGAGCGCGTCACCAATTTGTACGACATCGGCTGGTAGCGCTCCCACCACGGACGATTGTATGACCATAGTACCACATTCTCGTTGGGTGGTGAAATCTGTGAGAAATGTAACTTTCAAGTTTAAATCAATACAAAATGAAATATTTCAAGGGGAAAGGAATAGAATGAAAGAAAACTATCTCCTTTTCCCGTGTTTTAATCTTTGAACCTCGTACAGTCAGCTATAACGGTGTAGCCACGAACTCGGCACAACTTTCGTGAAAATGAAAATTACTTTTACATGTCAGGCATAGCAATTTTTCAGTCAGTGTTACATGTATGTACCTACAAACGCCGCCGTCTCGCGGGCGTACTATACTTTCATTAGCAACGTAATGCGTGTTTCCTCGACGGACGACGACTTCTGAAAAACATACCTAGTTGGTGTTTTTTAGGGTTCCGTACCTCAAAAGGAAAAAACGGAACCCATAAAGAATCATTCGTGTGTCTGTATGTCCGTCTGTCACAGCCAATTTGCTCCGAATGTAATGGACCGATTAAGTTGAAATTTGATACACATATGGATTTCTGTGACCCAAACACGTACGGCTTAAGTAAATAAATGAATTTTGATTTTAGGGGGGTCATTTTTATGGGTCAAATAAGAAAATAAAAAAAAAAGTTTAGCAAACTGTACCGTGTGACGGTGTGACATACTTATCAAAAGGGCTTAACTACTATGAGGGTCTTAAATATATTTTGATTTTAATTATCAAATAAATTGTTTTAAAGTTATTTAAGAAAATAGACGAAAATTGACCATTCCCCCCCACCCCCATTATCTCCGAAAGCACTGAGCCTAAAATTTTGAAAAAAATACAGAACATAGTTCTATACCTTTAGATTACAGGAAAACCTATAATTATTAAGTTTGTGGTGTTAAAATAACATGGTAAATCTCTCAATATTATAACAATGAGAACTTTTTTTTCAACTATAATGTTAAGTTTGTTCTTGGGATAATTTCATCCCAACTACGGAACTCTTCATTGTGCGTAGTCCGACACGCACTTGTCCAGTTTTTTTTGCCGGTTTTCACCATCATCGCAATATCCATTCGGAATTTTGAAGGCAGCAAAATCCATAAAAAATCTGCACGAACAGACCCTAGTCTGTTCGTACAGATTTTCTATTAAATTAAATTTTCTCCGATTCAAATTCTGTAAGTAGGTACTTACCTATACCTAATTAAATACTTACAGAATTTCGAATCGGAGAAAATTTCGAACGGACAACTAATACTATACTAATATACTAATAGACTGAATTGATTTGCTGATTGCGAAAAGAAATTCCGACTGTATGTGGCCTACCTTAGAGAATTTATTCCGGAAGATTTTGTCAAGTCGTAAAAACCATGCGAAGCAGGGCCCTACTCCCTAAGTCCGTCCGTCTTCCCGTCCGTCCGTTCATCCGTCCGTCTGACATTACGATCCATCAAAACCAGGGTAAAAGTTAAATTTTTTGGACAGGCAAAAACACATCGGGAGTAGGGACAACTGGCAAATCATGTTGTCATTCATACTTCGTTCGGGCCCCGAACCAATCATCCATCCGTAGGTGATACGGAGTAAGAAACGCCCGTAACGAAGGCCGAAACTTCGGGCTTCGTGCTTAGGGAGTAGGCCCCCAGGGACGGGTCGATATAGTTTCATGTTTGTAAGAATTGTTTTTATTATTATTTTATTTAGTTTGACTTTAAAATTGTACAAAAATTTTACCTACCTGAATGCCTCCATAGCCCCTAGGACCAAGGAACCTCTCGCACTCATCGGCGATGTCGTCCCACTTCCACTCGAAGAGGTGCACGTTCACAGACCTCCCCGGCGCGTAGTACGGGTTCTTATAGGTGTCGGCGACCGTGGCCACCAACACTAGGCTGCAGAGTAGTGACTGCCACCCCTGAAAATTTAACAAGATTTCAGATGTTGTAGAGATACTTTTAGGGTTCCGTACCAAAATGGTAAAAAAGGAACCCTTATGGTGTGACTCAGTCTGTCTGTCTGTCTGTCTGTCATAGCTGGATATCTCAAGAACTACTAATGCTATCAACTTGAAATTTGGAACAGTTTTAGATGACATATACCCAACTATTTGGCAAATAAGAAAGAATTAAAAATATTTATATTTTTTTTGTAACAGGGCTGAAAGGGGGTCTTAAAAATTCAAAGTGGGCCTACTAGGGCATGTGGGGTATCATATGAAAGAGCGCTGTTTGCACATTCTCAAACATTTTTTTAGTTTTTTTAGGCCACATGGTTTTCGACTTTTGATGAAAAATTTAAAAAAAAATACGGTTCCCCCGCTTTATCTCCGAAGTTTGCAAAGATAAAAATCTGAAATTATTCTATGTGATAGAAGTTTCTGTAAAGATTACAGGAAAAATAAAACGATGTCTCTAAATAGCACACTTTTTCAGAAATCGGAACGGAACCCTCGGTGCGCGAGTCCGACTCGCTCTTGACCGGTTTTTTTTGTTTTGACTTTAATTGTAAGGGTCAGCAGCAGCACCCATCAAACAGAACACTCAAACTCAAACTCAAACTCAAAGCTTTTATTTCAATTAAACCAATTACAGGCACTTTTGAATTGTCAAAGAGTCGGTCAGTAGGTAAGTCAGAAAGTTGAAGCTAGTTGCCCATTCCAAAACGAGAAGAACGGGCAAGAAACTCCACGGACACTCTTTTAAATCAAAATATGGTTACAAAATATTGTTTACATCATTCATGTTGAAATTATACATGTGAGAACGATGAACGTTAAAAGCGTCCGTAATAAAAAAAATAAAAAAAAACAATTCAAAATTAAAATTAAAATAAGCCGTGGCAGCTAAGGTATGACCAGCCTCCACCAACAGCGTCCGTTCACAAACCTGACGTATAGATCCAACACACGCGCCACCATCAGCGAGGCACTAGAGTGAGCATGACACACTCTCACTCGCCAGGGCACATCCAAGTCAAATAAAGACGTACCCAGTAAATGGTAGCTTTAGAGTAGGTACATAGTACTCACACATGTGCTAAGCAATTATACAATACAAAGGTGATTGAGTCTACACAATGCAAAGCTATTCTTACAATCTTCAGCAGTTCCAACAGTATCTTCAAATGTTAATTAATTAGTTGAGGTTGTGGAGCAGGACCAGCATGGAGCCAAGCATTTTTATCATTTATGTAATCCCCCAACTTATAATATGCCTGCCTGCATAGTGTGCGTTTATACAAGTTTTAAATTTCGTCTCATTTAGTTGAAGTATGTGTGGAGGTATTTTATTGTAACATTTTAAACAGTACCCCATGAACGATGAGTCTACTTTAGCCAGCCTGAAACCTGGTTGAGCTAATAGGTCCTTATTTCTAGTATTTTAATTATGCCTTTCACCTCTTTTATTAAAAAGATGTAAAGAAGGACTGCCAAATCGTACCTGACTACGAGGCGGTGGTGTACAGATATGCCATATATATGAAAAAATCTAGTATTTTTTAAGGTCTTAAAAAACATAAGAAATAGATATTTAAGTCGCCAGAAAAAAAAGCACAAACACATTTTTTTTTAATAGCATAATTTGCAAATTATTCAGAATAACATGTTCAGAACGCACCTTTGACGATTCATTTTGCTTAAGAAATGATTTAGTACTCAAAGATTATAATTATTCACGTTTTTCTGAATAGTTATTAGATGTAATTCAATTCTATATACTTGTGTATCAAACCAACTAGTGCTGTTTTTATTATGTATATTATGTGGGTTCATAGTAAGTATCAGCATTTTGTTCAATTGTGTACAACGGAACGTCATAATATGTCATCGACGCGCGCCATGGATTGAGAGTGTCAATACTGTCAATTACAACGGGTGACAATTTGACACTAATATACTGTAGTGTGTAGTCTATGCACCCGGCGATCTCTCGCATTGTTGTGTTGTTGTTGTTGTTAGTGTGAATATTGTGATACGTACTGTACTGTTTTGGATTTCCTTCTGTTGTTTGCCCTTGGCATTGTTTTACAGACTGATAACTAGGTACCGCTTGTGACGATTATTCTGTGCTTTTGATTTCCGGACACCGATAACCTCAAAAGTATTTTTTGCATTATTGAAATATCTTGGCTATTTAGTTATTATTTTCGAAAGGGATGGTGTTTACTACATAAAACAATCAAATCTCACTATAATTTGCTTCTGTACACTGATAATAAAACTCAGGTCCAGCTTCTATAGAAATTTGGCCGATGTTCTTTTTTCTTACGTACATGATGTTTTCGTAGATATATTGACAAGGTACCGTCATGATGTTAATATCCTTAAACAGTTCCCTTAGAGAATCGCGCCTGCGAAGATTATATATGGCTCTGATGGCTCGTTTCTGCAGAATAAAAATGGACTCGATATCTGCAGCCCGTCCCCAAAGTAAAATACCGTAAGACATGATACTATGAAAGTAACTAAAATAGACTAGCCTCGCGGTATCTACATCAGTAAATTGACGGATTTTTCTGACAGCATAAGCTGCTGAACTTAGCCGTCCTGCAAGTGATATTAAATGAGGACCCCATTGTAGCCTTGAGTCGATCGTAATCCCCAGGAAAACGGTTTTATCGACGAATTCTAGTTTCTCTCGATTCAACACTATCTCACAATCACTACTTTTGACATTTGGTAAAGAAAATCTGATGCACTTAGTTTTTTTCCCATTTAATACTAAATTATTAGCAGTGAACCAATTTTGGATCTGCAGTAGGGCGTTATTAACGTCGTCAAAATTTGTAGCACGTCTATCTACCTTAAAAATTAATGAAGTATCATCAGCAAATAGCACCATTTGTGGTTGATTTTTTAATAAATGGAGTAAATCATTAATATACACTAAAAAGAGGAAAGGACCCAATATCGAGCCTTGTGGAACACCCATTTTAACTTTTAAACAGAGTGAATTGACACCATTTATTTGAACTTGCTGTTGTCTATCATTTAAATAAGATTTTACTAAATTGAGGGCAAGTTTTCCAAGTCCGTAATGCTCAAGTTTCAAGAGTAAGGTTTCATGATCGACGCAATCAAATGCCTTGGAGAGGTCACAAAATATGCCTATGGCGTCTTGCGCCTCTTCCCACGCGTTAAAAATGTGTTTTAATAAGGTTACACCGGCGTCGGTCGTACAACGTCCTTTGGTGAAACCAAACTGTTGATCGTGAAGTATTTTATTCGTGTTAAAATGATTGAGCATTTGATTAAGCATTACCTTTTCAAACACCTTGCTGAAAACCGGCAACACGGATACTGGTCTATAATTATTTTTGTCTTTACTGTCTCCGGATTTAAAAAGTGGAATTACCTTACTGTATTTCATTAAATCTACACAAAAATTAAATATTAAGGCTAAGTAAGGCGCTAAGTCTCAATTATGGAGGTACAGACTTTAATGGATATTCCCCAAAGATCTTCGGTCAGTTTGATCTTAATTTGCTTAAAAGCTTTTATTACTGTTATGGGGTCAATATACTTAAAGTTAAATGAGAGGAGCTCGTGGCTAAGTAATAACAGCCGCACGGGTCGATCCGTCAGGTTAAGCTACGCTTGCCGGGGTTGGTCAGTGGATGGGTGACCATCTTTACATATCGAGATTCCTCCGTGCCTCGGAAAGCACGTTAAGCCGTTGGTCCCGGCTGTTATTCGTGGATCTTTGACAGTCGTTACGGGTCGTCAGAAGCCCGAAAGTCTGACAACCAGTCTTACCAAGGGGTATCGTATTACCCAGTTACTGGGTTGTGGAGGTCAGACAGGCAGTCGCTCCATGTAAAATACTGGTATTCAGCTGCATCCGGTTAGACTGGAAGCCGACCCCAACATAGTTGGGAAAAGGCTAGGCAGATTGATTGATACTTAAAGTTAAATTCAATCGGGCAGGCCGAAACGTTCGCCCTTACTAAATCAAAAGAGAGCGAGGGCGAGGAGTTTAAGACCTCAGTAGTTTTAAGTGGGATACTGGTAAAGAAAACAAATTCTTGAGCAACTTCTTTGCTATCGGAAATGAGACAACATGACGACTCTATGCTCTCTAGACTCTGACGAATCTAGACAATACGCTCGATAAACGCTTGATGTCTGCGTCGAATTGTATACTTAAGAGCCCATACTGCCTAAGCTTTTTATCTCGCTCGCACGATACTGCTCGCGGACTGAGTGAGAGCGAGACGGATTGCAGTGCTGGGCGCTGGACGCCGATATTTTAGGTAATTGCTTTTTACGGTGAAGCTCGTGGCTAAGTAATAACAGCCGCACGGCTCGATCCATCAGGTTAAGCTACGCTTTCCGGGGTTGGTCAGTGGATGGGTGACCATCTTTACATACCGAGACTCCTCCGTGCCTCGGAAAGCACGTTAAGCCGTTGGTCCCGGCTGTCATTCGTGGATCTTTGACAGTCGTTACGGGTCGTCAGAAGCCCGAAAGTCTGACAACCAGTCTTACCAAGAGGTATCGTATTACCCAGTTACTGGGTTGTGGAGGTCAGATAGGCAGTCGCTCCATGTAAAATACTGGTATTCAGCTGCATCCGGTTAGACTGGAAGCCGACCCCAACATAGTTGGGAAAAGGCTAGGCAGATTGATTGCTTTTTACGGTGAAACTATGGTAAGTAATTATAGTTAGTTCAGTTAGTACTTAGGCAAAGTTTCATGATCTAATTTGAAGTATTTTTTGAATACCAGCGGTTTAGTGTTCAATTTGGAGGTAGTAACTTTGGATTTTTTTTCTATCGCGGAAATTTCATGGAATCGTGTTTTCGTCAAACATGTACTTTATATGTAGGTACATACTTTACATATACAAGGTGTAAAATAAATAACCCACAACCTCTTAAGGGGTCATTGTACTCATCATTATGAACAACTTTTACTATGGGACCAAACCTGAAATCGCGAAAAAAAAATCAGCTGTTCAGTACATTTTGACGAATTATGCGAACATAAATGTATTGAACAGCTGATTTTTTTTTCGCGATTCCGCGAAAATTTTTTTTTCTAATGTGTTTGTTTTTCGATGTCGAGTATGTGGACGAAGTTCTTTCAGTTAATTTTTTTACACCTAATATATATATGTATGTACTATACATATATGATGTACTATATATGTAGGTATGTATGTGTATGTGTAGTAACTGCTAACTAGCGCCACAATTGAGAAAAAAATAATAAGTAGGATGAAACACTGCGAAATTTCATAAGTTCACATTTTTAGTCAGATGAGGTAGAATTTTTTAAGTATATCAAAAAATTCAAACACCTCCGGAGTTTTTACTGGATGCTAGTACAAAAATAGAATATCACCTTCTTCCTGCCTGTTCACAAGAGCTCTACAAACTTCTCTTAGAGCTATAAAAGCAGGTAAGTAGTTCGCTTTGTACTTAAAAGTTTAAAAATATCTCACTCAAAATACCTAAACCTAAATATTTATCATCAACTGGTAAATTATAATACTTACTCGTAAGTATTTTTAATAATTTTATTATAAACAAAATGTGATGTTGGTACAGGCTAACTTACCATCTTGCCGCGACCTTATCAAATTAGTTGCAACCAAGGACTAACAAGAAGCATAATATGCTTCGCATGAAAATAATCATATCACATAGGTATGTGTAAATAATTATTATTTATCGATAAACAGGGCAAAGTAATTACTTACCTATCCTACTCCATATCAACTTTCCACCATCTGAGTATTAACGCGATAAGCTCGAAATATGAAAATAATAGGTACCGTTTGCCCATCAATCTTATAGATTGTCGATAATTCGATACCCTGCTGACCGGGCAGGATTTTTTATATGATTATAATTTGACAGTTTTTGTTATTGATTATTATTAGGTAAGTACCTACCTATCTACATTATTATTTGTACTCGAACTCGTAATAATTTGTTTTACCAATTATGTTGAATATGGTTGAATATCATAAAACAACAAGGACTATAATAATATGAAGAGAAAGTTAGTTTCAACCTTAATAAATATTCTGGGAATTGTTGTCAAAGGACAGCACGTATAACGCATTAGCACATAATACGGACCGTCCGCTGTGCTTGTGCAGGGCTGGCACGGAGGGTGAGGAAACCATGGCGCATGTGATCTTTGGATGGCACAGGCGTCACCCAGATTAGAACAGAAACCCTCGGGGCACCCAGATTTTTCACAGATGTTCTGAGCAGACCAGGAGACGTCATCAACTTCTGGAGGGAGGTGGGCTGGTTGGAGTAACCACCGACGACTGCCATGACCCACGCACAATGGTCCACCTGAAGTACTATGTGCGGAAACCAAACCCTTTATACAGGGTGGTCCAAATAGTGACGTCAAAAATAAAATCTGAATTCCTCATCCCCAGGGGTATTCGAAAATACCCCATGTACTTATGTTCCGCGATTTTTTGTAGTTTTAGAGTTATTTTTGTTTTTGTAATTATTTAGAGTTTTCTACCAGTGGATCTTCAAAAATTCATATCTTTTTTTGCAGTGTCTATTTTTCAGTTTTTTTTTTGTGACAGTATTCGTTTTGAATGTTACTTTCATGTCACAAAAAAAAAAATGAAAAATACCCACTACAAAAAAAGATATGAATTTTTGAAGATCCACCAGTAGAAAACTCTAAATAATTACAAAAACAAAAATAAATCGAAAACTACAAAAAATCGCGGAACATATATGGGGTATTTTCGAATACCCCTGAGGATGAGGAATTCAGATTTTTCTTTTTGACGTCACTATTTGGACCATCCTTTAAAGATAGACAGATGCTTGACTCAAGATGGATTCCGGATACCTATATTGATACAAAATAAAATAATAGACCTATTGTTTTGTTTGAATACAATCAATTGTAATTTCTTTGGTAATTTTATGAAAAATGTATCATAAGACAAATAAGTTCACTATTTGGTAGAATGTTTATCTGACTGTTGAATCTGAATCCATTTATTTTTATGAGGCTAGTAACATTGCTGTTAGAACCTGTTGATTATTATTTAATTCATCATCTGTGGTCAACTTTAAATTCATTCGTTCTTACATACAGTTTCTAAAAGTTACAAACAAGACAACTTTCTTGGTTTCTTCTTCATTCAATAGAGTAAACTTGGGTGGCTGACGCTAAATAAACTTGTAAAAATTGTATTTAATTATTTTATGTTTGTTTCTTGCATGAATATTACATGTGACAAGTAAATTAATAGTGCCAAGACTTTTTTGCAAGTTTATGTATTGTGAACTCTCATATTACTGAAAAAAAATATACTTAGTGGTGTTGTTTATTTTTACAATTTTGTAAATTCCTCAAGTGTCGTGTTTAAAATTTGTCTAAAACTGTGGCAATGGCTGGGAAATTCTACTTCGTCGTAGCTCTAATAAGCATAGTGCCAATAGTATACGCTTGTAATGAAGCTATTTGTGCCAGTGTGGTATCAAAATGTATGCTGACTCAATCTTGTAAGTGTGACTTGAAGGATTGCTCGTGCTGCAAGGACTGTTTCAACTGCCTCAGCTACTTGTACAGCGAATGCTGCAGTTGTGTTGGTTAGTAGTACATTCAATTAGTCTTTGGTAATGATTATCATATTTATCATAATTATATTAACAGACCTAGTTCTATGAAAGTTCTTAAGCCTAATGCATCCCTGCCATGTAAGGCAACTCGGTCAGAGGAAACACATCTAGTATAAAAAAGATGCCTTTTATGAGGAAAAACTCAATTTCTCTCACATGTACAGCTTTTAGACATACAGTATGGCCGAAATATCTTAGCAAGTCTGAACATAGGCACTATGAATTTTCTCTCACTCACACTCGCCTCATGTCACCATTTGGTTCCTAAAAAATGTTACTGCGCAGTAACATTTTTTAGGAACCAAATGGTGACATTCTGCGTGAAGTTCTGACTTGCCAAGATAAATGGCCATACTGTATGTAAGTATACTATTCTTCCACAGTAAGAAATATTCAGGAAAACAAGATTATGCAAACAATACACTCAATAATAATTCACAAATACATTGTAAATGTCTTAACAACAGATTATAAATATACTTGGACATTTCACACAACGCCATCTAGTCCCAAGCTAAGCAACCTAATGCTTGTGTTATGGTAACGAGATGGCTGATAAACTACTTATATACATTTTTTTTTTTTTTTGTAAATTCATATTATAGATAGAAAAACACCCAGACTCGGAACAAATACTTGTAGGTCGTACAAATATTTGTTCTGTGCGGGAATCGAACCCGCGACATGCTGCACAGCAGTCAATCGGTCAACCACTGCGCCAACCGTGTCGTCAAAATAACATAATAAATTAATAATAATAACATAATCTATATAAATAAAAATGAATCCCTGTTTCCCTTGGTCATCGCATCACGCGTGAACGGAGAGAACAATTTCGCTAATTCTTTCTTTGCTGTGTTTATTATTGTCAGGAGAAGGTTTTTATGTAGAGAAAAATTGGAAAAGTAGCCGGAAAAATTGCAAAATTCAGGAAAACTGAAAGTGGATTTTCTATGGGAATTTTGAATTATTGAAATTGGAACAGGACAACGTCTGTCGGGTCAGCTAGTCATTATATAATTTTCCTTACAGACATGTGTCCAAAACCGAATGACACGCAAACAGAATTATCAAAGACGTCATATGTAGAAGAGCTAGCAGATGGTGTTCCCGGACTGTTTGCTGCCCTCACCAGTGACCCAGACCCTCAGCAGCGGTGGCTGTCCATCACTTACCCAGTAGACATTGATCTGTCAGCATACAGAGCTGTTCCAGAGAAGACAGTTGTTTTCCATTTACGTAAGTGTCTATAATTTTATTATTAAAAAAAAAACGCAAAATATCATAGCTCATATTCCAAGATGATTTTATCACCAACCACAGCCTGGTTCCTAAACTCGGCTAATCAGGTTTTACATTTGTACTGTTCATGTAAATTCCTAATGTAATGTACAGACAACAAAAGAGATATCTAGGCAGGGCAGGGCATACTAACATGTATGTGTATTGCTTCATGTTCCATTTCGTGACAATATACAATTTTGTGTTAGTGTGACACAAATTGTGTCACACTAACACAAAATTGTATACACAATGTAGGACATTGCAAAAACAAAGTAAATATATAAAATTGAACATAAAGCAATACACATACAAATGTATGTATGTTAGTGTGTCCTGCCTAGATATCTCTTTTGTTGTCTGTACATTAGGAATTTACATGTCCCAGTGGACAATAAAGTGTATCTAACTATCTATGACTAAGCACTGGGCAGCAACTCTATTGTCCAAAAGATCATCAATATTGTATTTTCACCATTTAACACTCAGTTATACTATTAATCAATAATAACTCAAAGATTTAATAAAACCATGTAAGATCAAGTAAACAAGTTACGTGAGTCATAAAACAAGATTTTAATTTATTTGTGAACTTCATCTACATTAGCACTCCTCTGTAATTTGCATTAGATATTAAATAAAATATTGCTCATATCCAATTACTTGAGTGTTTACTGTGTATTATGTTTCTGCAAATCCATGTTTTATTAGTTTGGCACAATGGGAGGTCACCAGGTGGCTTGGTATGGGAATGATATGGAAATGAAGAAGCACACTGCAAAAAAGTTAGCAAACCAAAATCTTTTTGTACAGGCAGCAAAAAAAGTTGGTGTATACTGTCCAGTTTCAGAAGACATGAATTTTATAGATGACTTGATTGTAAATTGTAACAAATCATTAGAGATATTTGAAGATTAAGATTTTTTTGATTTTTTGATTTTTTTATTTAAATGTTAAATTTACTTACGGCGAGTAGTGCTGCCAACTAGCGCCACCATTGAGAAAAAAAATAATAAGTGGAAATATGGAACATTTTTGAAATTTCCTATGCTCACATTTTTAGTCAGATGAGGTAGAATGTTTTGTATCAAAAATCACTAAACCTCCTAGGTTCGAAGCCTTAGAAATTAACGCCAAAAATGGCCGTTTTTGTCTATATCTGTTAACGCTAAAAATGTGGGCATGGGAAAAGATAGTGGGCAAATGTGTATGGGAGTTGGTCGAAGCGTCGCCAAGGATGAATCATATACCAAATAAAAGGGTACAATGTACAGTTCAAACGTGTAGAAGGGCATCAAAATCTGTCCGAGAGATTTTAAGAAATGATAGCTTATTTTTGCCTCAGAAGTTAATACGGGTTTTTTATTTTGCTTCATTGTCGAGTATTATTATAGTTTTTTCTTGTTAAAAATCATTACTCATCATTATTCATCATCATCATCATCGTCATCATCGAGTGATGATAGATTTTATATGTTGCTACATTTTCGGTATTATTTGTTATAGGTAGGTATTACGTATGTATAGTTAAAAATCTTCGCATCATATTTTTATAATCATCGTTGTTGATCATCATCATCGTTGAGTAATGATAAGTTTATTTTGGAGCAGTGATGGCCCATTGCGGTGGTAACAGCTGCGACTTACGAGTTGTAGGTCGTGGGTTCGAACCCAGACAGGCGCATTACTTTGTGTAAATTATTTCATCACCACTGCTCTCAAAACAAATATATTTCATCACCCCTGCTCTCAAAATAAATTCAAAGACATGTGACATCCACCAATCCGCACTGGGCCCGCGTGGTGGATTACGGCCCACTCGCTCTCACTGAGAGAAGGCCTGTGTCCCAGCAGTGGGAACATTTTAGGCTGATGATGTAAGTTTATTTTTGCCTTAAAAGTTATTACTGATTACTTATTTTATACATATAACGACATTGTTGGAAATGTTTATTACCTATTATTTTTAGTATTTATAGTTAAAAATAATCATATCATCTTTTATTATCATTTCGTTTATTCATTTTTATCCTTATAAAATACTTTTTAAATATTTCTTTAAAAAATATTGTAAAAAACATTTAAAAAAGTAGTAGCCCACCGGTATCGGGACCAGAGTCCAAGCTACCGGCAGTCAGGGCTCCAGAAAGCGGAACCTCCTAACAATGAGCGCCATGTCCAGAAGTACCGCTCTCTGAATCAGGCCCATAATCCAGCTGCCCAACGAAAGCCTCCTTAGGTGTTGGTCAAGCCAAGCCAAGGTTCAATAATGAAAAAACCGGTCAAGAGCGAGTCACACTCGCGCACCATCATTTATATGTAATTTTTGTTGATGATTTCTGAAAAACTGTGCTATTTAGAGACATCGTTTTATTTTTTCTGTAATCTACACATAAACTTCTATCACATAGAATAAATTCAGATTTTTCTCTATGCAAACTTCGGAGATAAGGGGGGAACGGTATTTTTTTTAACATTTTTCGAGTCGAAAGTCGAAAATTATGCTGCCTCACAAAAAGAGAAAAAAAAATGTTTGAGAATGTGCAAACAGCGCTCTTTCATATGATACTTTAGAGGTATGACGAACAGGGTGTAAAGTTCACTCATCCTCCATTGAAAAGGGAGGATCCTCCGACCAGACGGGTGTTGTGTCTGGTGGGCCACTGCCCGACGGTTGATGTCGGGACGTTGAATATATGCTAATCGTGTGGTAAACTCTAATTGCGCGATGCAGGTTTTGCGTGACGTCATGTCATTGATGCGTAGTTCATATGTGGCGATGTAGATGCCGCCACAATACCCCATATGCCCTAGTACAACTAAATAACCCTAAAAATCAGATCTGAAAAACAAAACGAGCGCACATTCTTTTTTTTTTTTTGTATGTTATCTCGTAGTTGACTATTGAGGTCGAGACAACTTAACCGGACTATCATTTGGATGCTTTAAGCGAACTTAAAGCCTCCGGCCAGGGGCCGGCGAGCGCACAGTACAGTTGGCTTCGGCCCCTCGTAGGCCTTCCAAAGGTCCGGGACCCCAGGGTCCCGAGATATGTCAAAGACATTGACAGTGAAACAAAATAATAAAAGTCAGCAATAACTTCTAAGACTAAAATAAGCTTATCATTTCTCGAAATCTCTCGGACAGATTTTGATGCCCTTCTGCATGTTTAAACAGTACATTGTACCCTTTCATTTGGTATATGATTCATCCTTGGCGACGCTTGGACCCACAGACTTATATTGGCTAGACGACGCAAGTGTATGTACTTCGCGTGTAAAAAGGGAGTAAAATTGACTTCCTTCAGCGCCGCTTCCATTCAGTCCGCGCTCGAACGTTCTTGATGCCGGTCGTCAACCAAAAACTAAAAAATGCCAAATTATGCGGTATTGAGCTGTAGAAACTACACAAAAAAAGTGGGACGAGATAATGGAAACATTTTCTTTCATCGATAAGTCATATTGTTATTAAATTATGTGTTTTTTATTGCAAAATCAATTATTTTGTGTTCATTGTGTTCTTACAATGAACACTATGTAACTGAGTGTGTATCAAATAGTTCATGATACATTGCCGTTTTTAGTTACAAGGCAGTATGTAGGACTTGTCTGTTAAAACACGCAATGAAAATTAAAATGATCGATATTTTCACTTGTCGCTCAGCTTCGTGGTACAGTCGCTATTCTCATTTTTCTGTCAAATAAAGCAAATAGTGTTGTACACACAGTTTGTACAGTCATTCTCGATTCTAATCGATTTTGGAAACAGAAGAATGATAATGTTTGCGTTGGGTTTTTTGTGACATGTAATAATTTTTTTTTACTCCAATGTGCCCATTTAGTGATTTTGTTTAGAATATTATTAATTATATTTACAGATTTTCAAGTGATCCAAAAGTTAAATAAATATGGATTGAAGCGACGGGGCATGAAAATTGGTTCCCAACACAATATAGTCGAATTTGCTCTGTTCATTTTAATGAAGGCATCTTTACGGAAACAAACAGTTTCGACGCCTGACTGCAATTGATGTATTGAAGGGGTTAACTAATGCTGGAGTTGTGGATTGACTTTAGGCTCGAATTCACTGGCATCGTTCTCTAAAACCTAAAATTCTCTGTTTTAAAGAAATCAGTAGGTACTTAGATGTTGTCGATGTCGGAACTCTTATGCGTATTGTTTAAGGCGGGAGATCCGATTTAAAAGTGTTCATCTAATCGAATCTGTTCCCGGTTTTTTGTTAGAATTTTAGGATTAAAGAATAGTGCCAGTGAATAGAACCCGCCGCAAGCTTTACATTTTATTTTACATTTGCTTTTTTTTCCAGGAATTATTAAAAATATTTTTTTTTTTTTTTAATAATTAATTTAATAATTAATTTATTTACTTAGTTCTGGATCGGATTTTATTTTATAATAGCGACTTCTACTGGCTTTTCTTTTTGTAGATAAAATTTCTTCTAGGGTTTTTTATTAACGTTGTAACTTTCCTACAACAAAGTACATAATAAGACTAATTAGGTTCAACCAACCAATAAGAACAAGTTATATAATGACATAATCGAAAATGACTAACATTTCATAAAAAAAAAAACTAATAATTTTAGATTTATCATTCCTCTGTCGTTTTATCATTCCTCTGTCGATGAACTCGAATAATCGATTGCAAAATCGATATTATAAAATTATTATTTTTTACTCAAATAATCTTTACGTAACACTCCCTCTTCCCTTTCGGGATACCTAGGCACAACCGGAAGCAGTATGAAACAAGTAGGTATAAGATGCAAGCGGACGGAATGCTCGCACGCGACTTCTCGCTCCAAAGTCGAGGCGAAACGCGGCGGGGCCTTTAAATCGTTTTGAATCGTTTACTCGCGGACGGGGAGTTCCCATCACTAAATCGCTCATGGGACGTCACAGTAGGTGGAAAAATAATGGCACGCTTGGTTTCTATTCAGACGATGAGACTTGCGTAATCTAGCCAATATAAGTCTGTGCTTGGACCACATTTGCCCACTATCTTTTAAAAATGTTCCATATCTCTAGACTTATTATTTTTTTCTCAATGGTGGCGCAGTTGGCAGCACTACTCGCCTTAACGCAATAATATGTTTTAATAAGAAATAAATAAAGTAATCAAAATTCCGGAATCATTCATCATTTACTCATCAGCTACTTTTTCTGCTGACTGTACCTATGTACTTGTAAAATATTACGCAAGAGTAAAACTATAGACCAGTGCCTAAGCCTTTGTAAATGGTAAAAAGTGAAAAAAAAAATATAGTAGGATGAAACTCATTGGAAAAGGAAGAGAATATAACAAAAAAAACCGGCCAAGTGCGTGTCGGAACACGCACAATGAAGGGTTCCGTAGTTGAAAAGAATTTATCCCAAACATGAACTGGATATCAAAAAAAAAAAAAATTGTTTATCATAAAATTTCAAATTCACAATTTTCGGACATTTTCCTTTACTTGCACTGGGAGACCTTGCTTCTTGCCAAATTTCATTATTCTAGGTCAACGGGAAGTACCCTATAGGTTTTTATTTACTTGCGACAGTTGTGAATATCAAAATGTGTCGCAAAATGGCCGTATTTTTTTGAGTTTTTTAGGACTTCAAGAGACTATTGACCTACGTATTTGATATTAATTTCAACTTGATACCTTTACGCCCTCCTGAGAAAAAGGGTCTTGACAGACTGACAACTTTGAAAATATTTTTTTATGTGATAGATATATTTGAACCCTAAAAATGGGGGGGTTTAAGGGTAAAAACGGTTTATCTCGATTTCTGGCAAAACTACAAGTCCTATGGAAAAAAGTTGAATAGCAAAGTTGGAGGTAATAAAAAGCATAACACACACATATAACCTCAAAATTTATGTGAAAAATTCAAATAACCAAGTTTTTAGTTTTTTATTTTTAACTTTTACACAATTTTTTTTTTTCACGTAATGTGATGAAAACTTACCTTTTTTATGTAAATTCAAAATATATTATTTTTTCACCTTATTTTGACTTAATATCAAAAAAACACTAATTTTCAATCGAAAATTCTCACGTCAAAATACCTATCTGCTTTTAAAAAAAAGTCGGTGGGTTTTTGTTCGTTGAAATCTTTACTTACATATAATAATTCCCAGACAAATTCAGTAGGAAACAAAAGTTCAAGTACAGTTATGTCACTTAAAAGTCGCCGACAATTTATGTCTCATTCAATTTTAGAGGAAGGCCTAAAAAAACAAATGCGGCGCAGGCGTCTGTGGCGTCCAACGGAGAGATGCGCATGATTCATTAACGTGGAATGTAAACATCTACCTGCACCTTACGTGGCTTTATTAGCTTACGATCGATGTTATATTGGGCATTGGGTGGTCTGTCTTTCGCCCTTTATTTCTGGAACTTTGTAATCAATTAGTGTTATTTATAACTATCAGCAATTATATAACTTATTATGAACCAGGAATTGAGTTGCGTTAACTTGCGTTTGAGTAATAAGGCGTCTTTTTATTTATTACCATTACCTACCACCTGTATTTTATACTAGCTTTTGCCAGCAGATTCGCCCGCGTGCATGTCGGAAATTATCCCACGGGAACGTACTACCGGGATAAAAAGTATGCTATGTCCTAATCCAGGTCATAGTCTACCCGTATGCCAAATTTCATCCAAATCCGTTCAGCCGTTTTAGCATGAAAGCGTAACAAACAAACAAACTCACTTTCGCATTTATAATATTAATTAGGATTGTATACTATTATCAGTTCCCGTTACCATAGGCTATCCTGTTGTTAAAATATACTATGTACATCCGAAGAATTCAATGCCGTTGTTTCCGAACAACGGGATTCCGAATTCCTACTATATTCAGCAAACACTTATAAAAGACAAAGACCATTGGTTCATCGGTTATCTAGAAACTGTAGGAATGGGATAGTAGCCATAGCAAAACAATAATGGACGGATTTGACTATTGGAACTGTCTACTTGTACTTGAGTTGATGTCCAAAAAGGCTCGACTGGCTGTTCACAATGGTGTGCTGGTGCCTACGCACATGTATGGAAGTGAATGTTGGGTGTGGCAAAAGAAGCATGACAGTAGAATGAATGCTGTGGAAATGCGTTCCTTGCGAAGCATGTGTGGTGTGACTATGAATGATTGTTAAGGCATCTACATCGCCACATACGAACTACTCATCACAATGACATAACGTCACGAAATCCTGCATCGCGCAATTCATCAACCGTCGGGCAGTAGCCCACCAGACACAATTCCCGTCTGGTCGGAGGATCCTCCCTTTTCAATCAATAGAGGATTAGTGAACTTTACACCCTGTTCCTCATGCCTCTAATCTGGTGACCCCGAGCATGAACATGAACATGAACATGAACGTCAGCGCAGCCTTCGTACAAATCCTTCAGCGTGACGTCATCGGCATCACTTCCTCAAGCTTTCGAGCGGCGAGTCACACAGCCAGCCAGCATCTACGGCTTCAACGGGTATCTTGACCACCAGCATGCAGCGGACGCGCATACCTGGTCATCACCTTCAGCCTCAACTTCAATCCAGCGCTGTACACTCCGACTCACTGGAGCATAACGCAGCGCCACCCCGACTCACTGGGGTATCACCGCAGACAGTTCCGACTCACCGTGAACTATGGGGCACTCGGTTCCGACTCACTGGAACCACAACTGGCACTGGCAAGCATCGCAAGATACACGACAGCCACTATCAGCCCACTATCTACCTCCGGTCTCCGGAGGGGAGTGATGTGGCGGCATCTACATCGCCACATACGAACTACGCATCACAATGACATGTCGTCACGAAATCCTGCATCGCGCAATTAGAGTTTACCGCGCGACTAGCATATATACAACGTCCCGACATCAGCCGTGGGGCAGTTGCCCACCAGACACAACACCCGTCTGGTCGGAGGATCCTCCCTTTTCAATAGAGGATGAGTGAACTTTACACCCTGTTCCTCATGCCTCTAAATGATAAGCTAAGGATGATGTGATAAGGTTTAAAAGATGTAGTAAAATTGCTTCGATGGTTTGGTCACGTTGAGAGGGTGAATGAAAGGCGATTAACAAAAGGTAAGTATTTACAAGGCAGATGTGAGTGGAAACGCCGCTGGGAGGGGACGCCCTAGGAAAACATACATAGTGAAGTTTTTGGTGATGTTCTTCAGAAAGGTTAGATGCTTTGTACTGGCAACCGGCGTGCGTGTATGACCGTATATGAACGTAAACGAGGCAAAAGGAGTATATAAGGATCGTAGCAGGTGGCGTTCTGTAGTTTCTGCTACCCCCATGGGAAGGCGTGAGTTGATGTGTGTTTACTTATGTGGTGAATTTATTTTATGAAGAAAATATTAATCTGTTGCTAGAAAGAGCAGTGGTGGACTGGTGGCCCAACGGCCGTGACTTACGAGTCGAGTCGTAGGTTCGAACCCAGACAAACGCTTTACTTTATGTACATGATTTCATCACCACGCTCTTAAAACTGTGAACGAAAACATCGTGAGGAAACCGGCATGTCCTAGAATCAAAAAAAAAATGTTTTTTTTCAAGTTTTTGATTCTAGGACATGCCGCATCTACCAACCGCACGGGGCCCACGTGGTGGATTACGGCCCACTCCCTCTCACCTAGAGGAGGTTGTTAGTGGGAGGTCCCAGCAGTGGAAACATTATACAGATAGCGCGCGAGTTGAATGCAGTCAGGATCTGAGGTAAAGAGCGCCCCGCTATCCGCACGCCCCACCTCACGCGCCTGCAGTGTATTGTAATTATAATTAGGTCACACCACTACCGCATTCCTAAGCTCTGCATTCAACTCGCGCGCTATCTGTACGCTGATTATGATGATTGCCAGAAAAACTTCCAAAAGCTTTCGGGGAATCAATAATTCCAACCACGACGTATTACTTAGCTTCTTAAAAGTTTGCAACTATGTTAAAAGAACAGAGACATCAATCTAAGCTAGGACTCCGTTCATTCACTCCACAGAGAGCGTAGATCAAGAATCGGAGCCGGTGAGCCGTGACGTGGTGACCCTGAACTGCACGGTCGCCTACATGTCGCAGTGCATGTCCAGCGACAAATGTCGTGCCTCCTGCAGGTCGATGGGCTCTAACAGTTTGAGGTAAAGTATAGACAGAAAGGATAAAGATATATAGGATAGGGATAGTATAAAGTAGAATCTGGTACCCTCCGCCCGCACCTCCCTCGACCCTCTTCTAGGCCGAGCACCGCGCCTCCGCTCCGTCGCGTCGGCCGTCAAGCAGTCTTCTAACGTCAAAACTTATCACGTGCACGACCGTACATATTTACCTACTGTTTTCAAGTGAGAATAGAAACCCGAATACATCGTATTTTCTTTATAAAATGCTTTATTTTATTTATTATGATTTTTTCTATACAATCCAGTAATCCGAACATTCCAATATTCCGGCACCCTCTGGTTTTTAATAGTGCCGAATTAGTGAAATTCTACTGTAACAGGGCAGATGACTGCAGAACTGACTAGAAACACTCTCTCTAATGCCCAGTTCCTGAGAGTCTCAGATAAACTCATTGATTCTAAAAATCTATTCTAAAATTATCTATTTAAGTGAATTCCTACTTTATATTCGGTTTTTGAGATCCTCGGATAAACCCTCGTGGATATTTACAGGGATCACTTTGTCCCTGTGGTACAATCAAGTAGTCAATCATCTTAAAATGATATCAGTTTGCCAACATTGGATCGTCACTCGCTAGCCTCCCATTCCCAATGTACAATTAAAATTGTAAGTCGGACTGGTACGGTGAGCGTCAAATAACTAGACACAAGATGGCGTCGACTGCGCATGTACAGTCAGAAAGAAATAATCATTGCTATGTCTTTTTCTGGTTTTATATAACTTACCGCATTTGTGTACGAGTGCATAATTCTAATTAAAAGTAACTGCTTCCGAAGGGGTGGAGACCTGGTGTCCTGAAATACAGGCTTTACGCCTAGCTTAGGCACCAGTCTCCCACAGTATAATTAAAAAATATTATGTGTTCTTGATAATAAGTATAATGTTAATTATTTGTGTATTCCAGGTGGTTCCATGACGGATGCTGTGAATGTGTCGGAGATAAATGTTTATCTTATGGAATCAATGAAAGCAGGTAACTACTGATGAAAAGCAATTATATAATGAAACCCATAGTCATAACCGCCTCAGGTAAAAATCGCTGACCGATCCGACAAGGAGTAAGGAGGAGACTGGTTGTCAGACTTTCGTGATTTTGCCACCCGCGACATCATCATCTGCCTAGCCTTTTCCTAACGATGTTGGGGTCGGCTTCCAGTCTGACCGGATGCAGCTGAATACCAGTATTTTACATGGAGCTACTGCCTTTCGGACCTCCACAATCCACTTACTGGGTAATACGATACCCCTTGGTAAGACTGGTTGTCAGGCTTTCGGGGTTCTGACGAGAACGAACGAGACGAATCCACGAATATGACAGCCGGGACCAACGGCTTAACGTGCTTTCCGAAGCACAGAGGGGGGCTTGGTATGTAAAAACGGTCACCCATCCACGGACCAACCGCGCCAAGAGAGCTTAGCCTGATCGATCGGCCCGTGCAGCTGTTCTTATTTGTGACCACCCGCAACGTCTCAAGTACTTACTAAAAATCTAATATTAGCGAGAAATAGTATGAAAGGTGGACAAGATTGCGAAGGCACACCTGCGTAACGAGGTCGACATTAGCATAATATAATATTGAGCGCTGACCTGCGCGTACGCCGAAGACGTATCGAGTTACGAACAGGTGTTGCCAATCAATTATTATTAATTAATCGGAAATTATTGCGATGGTATCATGTGAATTATGTTTTAATAATTTATTAGCTACCTAGTGATATCAATATTGTGAATACGAGTGATTTAATTTGAGTTAAGTAAGTTTTCTGAGTTTTAATAACTATGATTTTACATTGCTCTGTACGCATTGTGGCTACACAATATAGGTATACACTATATTGTGTGCACTGTCTTACTTACCCGACTGCGGCGAAGCCAAAAAAGGAGGTTTATATGTTTAACCTGTATGTGTATGACGATTTTGATGAAAGATATGTCAAGATTCGTCTGTATTGTGAAAGTGTCACTGGGTATATTAAAATTATGAAAACAAAATGGCGGATTTTTGGCGCTAAAATGTGCACATGGCTACACATCAAGCTATACATTTCCAGTTTACACTGACCTCTCATTGTAAGGAAATCCTATACAATGCGAGATCAGCTATTACTGGAAATGTATAGCTTGATCTGTAGCCGTGCGTACCTATGTTTTAAAAAAAAATCTCCCAGACCTATCGAGTGGGGTATCAAAATGAAGGGTTTTAAAAGGTGATTACAAAAATATAGGTACACAAATTATATGTTTAGATGTAATTTGGAATGAGATATAATAAAAAAGCAATGCTGAACTTTTGGAGTCAGTGAGTAAGAGGCCGTTATCACCCGATATGAATGGGTGTTGTACCTACGCACGAGAGTTAATTATTATAATATAATTCAATATAATTCTTAAAATAGAGTGGCATAGTAAACCCAGAATTTTAACTGCTTTAAAAGATTAACCACCGTTACCTAAAGCGTTACTTACCTAGTACAGTGAGAGAAAAATGATCCTAACTAAAAAGTGTCAGAAATAGGTCATCTTGATTCCATCTTTTTTAAAGTTCACGTTTTACACAGTCGGGTTTTTGATTTTTACATTTACTTTTTTTTTATTAATTAATTACCACAGATAATTATTTGCAATCAAAATTGAATCTTATACCACAATTGCACATTAAAAGTAGAAGTAAAAGTCACACATTAGTTACAATGATTTGTAGATCGATTCTAAGTAGGTACTTCTAAGCCAATAACAAAAAAATTACATCATTCCTATAAACTTACCTAAATATTTTGCGTTTCAAACGTCATATTTTATTTAATCAAAGCTTATTTATAAACAGTATACAAATTAACACTATACTAGGTATTAAAGTAAATGACTAACTAAATATACAAATAAATACAAAAACAAGGACACTTAGGCGTTGAAGTACTCGTCCGCATCGATGTCATCCGGAAACGTGCCCAGAAGACTGGCAGCATTGCCACGTTGAATGGCAATGCTAATTCTTTGGCCAAAGAACAAGCCAGCCCTCTGGTCACGTGATGTCTCGACCAGCCGCCGAAAGATTTCCTTAAAAATAAAACGCGCACTTGAGCCCCATGACCCGAGCGTTTCGACCCCAAACGGCTCAAAACTGTAGTTACCTATAAGGTTACGGTATTTGCGCCGCTTGAGGGTCTCAGCAGCCGCAGCAGCGGCGCCAGCACGTATAATATTGTTATCAATTATATGTGTTTTCTCAAAATTGTTCGATCGTGAGATGCTAACACAGTATGAAATTTAAAATATGTTCCAAATCAAAATGGGAGATCGTACTCATCATTGTGAACAACTTTTACTATGGGACCAAACCTGAAATCGCGAAAAAAAATCAGCTGTTCAGTACATTTATCTACATCAAACTCGTGAAAATCAAACTCGTGAAAATGTTTTTTTTCAACAGCAGATTTTTTTTCGCGATTTCAGGTATGGTCCCATAGCAAAAATTGTTCATAATGATGAGTACAATCTCCCATTTCAATTTGGCACATGTTTTAAATTTCATCCCGTATATCTATGCATTTCTAACATTAAAAACAAATGCACTACTTAATATTTACTCTCTATATTTACAGATGTCTGGCGTGCCCCGGTGGCAAGGAGACTACAGTAAACTCTCTCGACGAAGAGCTGACGTACGACGATCTTGACTACGGCGAAGAGGTCGAAACACAGTCCGTATAATATGTTATTCTATGTAGTTAGTTGTGTAGTATTAGGCTAAAACGTAGTTAGCATTAATTCGTGATTTGGTCTTGTATTACTCAGCCGCAGGAATACGTCCGACATCAAGATGTCGGACGTATTAGTTGAAAATGGAATTGATTTTTGAGTTCTAAACTTCGAAACAAATGAATGTAAAATTCGATTTGATTCAGAACTCAAAGATGACGGACGAATTCCTGCATTAGTAGATTTTGTTTATGTCTTCCTGTGGTATTTGGGAGGATATGGAACGGATTGAACTATGGACTTTCTTAGGTTGGCGCCAAAAACATAAGAGAACGGTAAAATAGTAATAGCTTAGTAAATAATCTATATCTATAAAAATCAATGCCACTTTTCGTTGTAATTATATAGGGTGACCTGAAATTAGTGGCGGACCCGTTAAGGGGTGATAGTAGGCATCAATTCCAGTCGATATCACTCTTAGACCTACTGTCCTAAAGTTAACCCATTTCAAGATATTCATACTTAAAGAATTTTACAATAAAATCGATTTTCGCGTAAGATACCGACATTTACGAAGATATCGCTATTAATAATTCCTTACTTAGAATATCTTTGATGCAAAACAAAAAAAAAAAGTACCAGAAAGACCAATTTTTAGGATTTACAGCTATTTTAAGATTTAAAGTAGGGTATTTTTTGTAAAATTCTTTAAGTAGGAATATCCTGAAATGGGTTATCCCTACTATCACCCCTTAACGGGTCCGCCACTAATTTCAGGTCACCCTGTAGAACTCAAGAACGGCTGGGCTGATTTAGCTGATTTTGGTTTTAAAATGTTTGACGTAGTCCAGGGAAGGTTTAAACGATGACAAAAATTGGAAAAGTTGCCGGGAAAATTGGAAAATTCTGGAAAACTGAAAGTGGATTTTATATGGGAATATTGAAATTGGGACAGGACAACGTCTGTCGGGTCAGCTAGTAAAATATACAATTTTCTTCATCCAATTTCCAAGAATTATTAACAGATATAATGAGCAACAATCTAGCCCTTTATCTCAGGCAAGAGCGAATTAATGTTGACATGTTTTGAGCGTACGATGTAAAACCTGATGTTTCCAAAATGTTTTCTAAATTACAAATAATCTGTTTCAGTATATTTTAATATAAGAATGATGTAAACGTCCGCTATCGTAGTATTAGAAAAAAGCCATTCGTGCCACAGTGTATTTAAAAGTTTAATTATAATCGCGCCGACGACGACGATTGCTGTAATCGACAACTTTTAATGCTTAACAACTGGTATTATCATTCAAAAGTAGCATGAACCTAGAAAAACCTACTTACAGTGGGTAACAACTACTATGCTCGTGATTGGCTCGTGATCACCTATTTGAACCGGTCAGATGCAGCCTTGCCCAACCCAAGCGAGCAAAATGAATGCCGGCAACGTTCTAACCTTGCCAATATCACGCTCTATAGACGAATAGTTCCAGTGATTTAATTAATTATAATGCTGGATAATGAGATGAAATAAATTCTTTCTTATCCAGAATAAAAAGAGTGTCTGAGTGGGTAGTCTGAAAAAGCGAGAAATCATCGATTGAAACCGACAATTACAATACGCGTCACGAATGATGAGACTTGACCGCGCCTCCCGCGCTCTTTCCGCCACCCCGATAACGCCCGGTCACAAGAATATAAAACCGAGCAGAATGAAGGCTTCCTAACAGAGTTCAAAATTCTTACCTACTTTCATAGGGCTGTCATTCGGTTATTGAAAATAGAAAACCGGGCAAGTGTGAGTCAGGATTCGGCAATGAGCAAGGACGGACGGTCAGGCACTGTGACTGAGGTGATCCTGATCCCATAAGTCCTTGATCGATCCTTCGGACACGAAAAAAGAAATCTCCTTGGTTTTCCTACCATGGTTTGTACACAAAGTACAACAGTTTGACATGATCTTTAAAAATAAAACTAAACGTACGCGTCGTATCGCTGCTAGTGGCACACACCTTAACTTTGGCCGCTCACTGAGCTGGCTCAAACCGGTTTGGACCAGAGCGGGCACCGGTGCAAGCGCCCCGCGCCTTGTCAGTGACAGGTCACGCACACATAGCTGTGGTGTAGTAGTAGCCCGCGCAGGGCGTTAGTATGAAGCTTTCCGTCTGCTCGAGTTTTAGTCTTTTGGCCCGGTCCCGTCCCGCGCTCAGACCTCATACCGCTAAAGAGATCTAAAATCATATACTGCGCAAGTCAAACCACGTGGTGTGTCAAGTCTCATCTTTCGTGGCGTATTGTACCGTCAGTAGCCCTTAGGCAAAATAGAAATAAACATACGTCAGTCATGGGGACAGCCGACAGAAGTGACAATTTGACAGCGCAACACGTCACGTCACGTTAGCATGTTGGTGACGCCGGTGACGCGAACCCATAAGATTTTCCCCTACCTAAAAGCCAAGTTTTTCTAGCTTAAGGTATTACTAACATTATGGATCATTGTTGTCATAGTAAAGAATTTTTGATTTTTGAAAAATCTCTAACGCGCCTAAAGAAGTATTCACTTCAAAAATAAATAAATTTGGTAATCCATCCTAAGCAATAATTGCTTCATATCAGTCGTTAGTACATAAGCGTGTATGGGGGGATAGTTTTTAGTATATTTTGTACCTTTTACACTTATTTCCAGTGGTAATATATTTATAACTACCGTAAAACATGGCAACTTTGCCCATAAATTTAAAAAATAAATGCTTAATTAATGATATTTTGGAAAATTTTAATAAATTGATTATTGTTTCGGTGCCACATAATACTATATGCTCATGTCTCGATACACAAAACTAAAAATAGTAAAAAAAAAGCATATTTATTAGTGAAAATAACAATTATAGGTGTTGGGCAAAAAATCATATACATTTGGTAACTTTGCCCACATTACAGATCTCCGTTACTATGGACTCTAACACTATTCGAAAAGGACTGAATGAAAATACTGAGCAATGCAATAATGTATTAAATTATACGCCAAATATTCACATTCCTTGACCCTTAAAAATGAGTGGGCAAAGTCAAAAAGCCTTCTAGAACATTTTTCGTACAAAATGGCGATTTTTCAAGGGTTGTCACCATTGACAATACTTAACTATTTAATAATTTTTAGTGTGGAATATTATAATATATTATAATGATAAATTAAAAATTATATAACATCATTTTTTACATAATATGCTTTATTTCTAAAGTGTTCAAAAACTAAAAAATAATTTAAAAAAAAACTAAAAAGTATGTACCTATCTCGGTCTTTGTTTTTATATGAAAATAACAAATAACACTAAAATTTGTAATGAGTTTTACAGAAAAATTATATTACTATGCAATATAATTTTTAGTAATTTTAAGTACCTATAAATATTAGGTACTTGCGTATCTTTTATGTTATTGTTATATAATATAATCAACATTTAGCGTAAATTAATTTGGATACATATCTACACTGACGGACAAATAAACTGCAACAAAGTTCAGGATTAGGTACTAGTATGCAAAGTTTTTAGATTAAACTAAATGAAATTGTCGAGACTACCCATTATTAAAAAAAATGTAAATTTATAAACAGAACTGCAGTAAAAGATAAAATTACAGCCGGGAAAATAATTTGAATAACTTTCATAGTACTTATATTAAAAGTTATTGCGTCTTGAACTTGATTCGATTTATTAGTCCGTCAGTGTACTCATAACTATCCGCATAGAAAAAAAACTGATAAAACAATAGACCATGTACACATTCAACGTCCCATCTAAGTACCTACTTATCATTATTTATTGTTATGCAAAATAATCAGTCTAAGTCATTCGTTTATAGTATTTTTTACATATATTATCATATTTTGAGATCAAACATTGTCAGTTGCATAATTGAGATCCAAGTTTAATTAAAACTAAAGAAACGAATTTATAAAACAATTCTGACTTAATATTAGGTATTAAATAACAAACAATTAAACCTTTTAGCAAAAATACTTTGGTAAGTTAAGGAACAAAATAAAACAATTCTCACTTAATATTAGGTAGGTTTTTACCATATAGGTACTGTAAAATAATCATTAGTTGTGCAGTTTTGCAGCAAGTTTAATTAAAACTAAACATTTTTTTCAGAAAAATTAGTTATGCTTAAAACTAAAGAAACGAATTTATAAAACAATTCTGACTTAATATTAGGTATTAAATAACAAACAATTAAACCTTTTAGCAAAAATACTTTGGTAAGTTAAGGAACAAAATAAAACAATTCTCACTTAATATTAGGTAGGTTTTTACCATATAGGTACTGTAAAAAATAATCATTAGTTGTGCAGTTTTGCAGCAAGTTTAATTAAAACTAAACATTTTTTTCAGAAAAATTAGTTATGCTTAAAACTAAAGAAACGAATTTATAAAACAATTCTGACTTAATATTAGGTATTAAATAACAAACAATTAAACCTTTTAGCAAAAATACTTTGGTAAGTTAAGGAACAAAATAAAACAATTCTCACTTAATATCAGGTAGGTTTTGACCATGTAGGTACTGGCAAATAATCATTAGTTGTGCAGTATTATAAAAACAATTAACGACTTTGTTGACTAATCTACTTAGGGACAGACCTCACTACAATTATTATGATTCACAACAATAGTACAGTGGCTAATAATATGTACTATAATTGTACTGTAAGCCGTTGTAGTACTGTTGGGAATTATTATAATAAAATTATAGTACTTTATTGCCGTGCCACTGCATGTATATTAGTTACTAATTAACAAATAATTATAACTTTAAGCAAAAATACTTTGTAATTTTACAACTAAATATCCATATCAACTTTACATACGTAAGTATTTCTATTGTATGTTAAAACCACTAAAATCTACTTTAAACACAACTTGACCCCTTCTTGTAATGGTGGGTTGCGGTAGAATGACAACAATGTCATCTACGTGGTGTATTTCACAAATGTCTTCCACAGTTGGATAAGTGAAAGTAAAACTAGTTACAGTATTTTTTACTTTCCTTAAAAATTTTACTGTAGGGGTACTATCCTTAATAAATAAGATACGTCCGACAAAGTGCTTGAGGCTTTTTTTCGTAGCGAATTTAATAATGAGCCAATCACCTTCTTTCAAATTATGAGTATTTTCTGTGAAATATTCTATCTCACTGATCCCCATTGGAATGTGTGACTCCAAAATTTCTTTGTCCGTTGGATCTTGCAGACATGTAAAATTGATGTACTCATTGAATGATTCATACTCCGAATCTTCGGATTCCAATAAACTTAATTCGAGGTCAGTTTCAGAGCTTGATTCTCTGCAATATTTTTTAAGTGACTTCTTGTGCACTGGTATTTTCCTTGTTTTAGTTTTATTTTTAATAAATTTACAATTTTTTTCAGCTTTTACTCTTGAAAATTTAGTGGTTCTTTTATAATCTTTAGTTTTAGTTTCATAATTTTTCTTACTGTGGTTGTTCATTTGGTTTGTATCAGTTTGTGAACTTGTATCGTAGTTTATTTTATTAATTCTATCCTTTGTAGATATTTTCATAGACAGTGCTGATTGTGTAATAACTTTGGCCCCAGAATCATGTATTTTGTAAGGTATTTTTGTTTTTCTTTGGTTACAGTTCAGTTTCACATTGGACGTTATTATAACATTAGGTTGTTTTGTTAATAATTTTGTATTGTCATCTATTACCCTAAATGGCATGTTTTGAATGTCGCCTTTAAGTTTTTTACTGAAAACATGCACATAATTTGGTGATGTCGAACTAGTGTGCTGTATTGAGGAAGTCATATGGTTATTTATTACCGAGATGCAAATTTTACTAAGACAATCTGGGTTCTTAATATTTGTATAAATGTGTTGAATAGGTACAGACTGCGAGTTGTCAAACGGAAAAATTATATTTTCGTATTCTGGTTCTTCCATACTTTCAATATCTTTAAGTGTGTTTCTAACAAAATCTCCTGTTCTATCATCAAGTGTATATACTTCGTCTCTTTCTTCTATATTATCATATTTTCTTAAAACTTTCATGTGTTCTGCAGTTTCCTGTTGTTGTAATATATTGATCTCACCGTCTTGCAACATAGTTTCTGTATCACTCAATTGAACTTCTTGATTTTCAAGTAGCAAAGTTCTTTTAGGTTTCTTATTTTTAGTATTTTTACCGGTACTATTTGTAGGTATTAATATATCTGCAGCACAAACGGACATTCCAGGTTCTGTAGCTATTTTTTTACTCCTTTTTACTGCCATCGGTTTAGGCGATCTTGTTTTTTGTAGGTAATCTAATAAAACTGAATCAATTTCATATACATCTTGGTCGAAATACTCAGGGATTCGTTTCAACACGTTTCTGGCATCTAAAGGACATATTCCTGTGGCTTTAAAACCACTTTTTATATTGTCGATTCCTCTGAGATTAATATTTTTTAGCAGTTCCGCCAAAAGTTTAGGAAAATGTTTTTTGTTTATTGTTGACTGCCCAGGATTTGTGATTTTGTAATTCAAGAGGATTTTCCTCCATTCTCTTTTCAGAGGCCCAAAATATGCGACATCTAGAGGCTGCGTAAGGTGTGTGGAGTTAGGTGGAAGGAAAACAAATTTTATTTCATATTTTTGGCATAGATCTACTACTTCAATGTTAAGGTGACTAGACAAGTTGTCACCTATTACAACTTTTGACCCTGGTAGATTTTTAGCCCATGGTAGTATAATCGTTTTAAAATAGTCCTCAAAACAGGCAGAATCAAACCAACCTGACTTCGTGCAGTTGAAGCGAGTACCCGGTGGACCTCCATCAACCCATTCAGAATATAAATTAGTAGATTTATATACAACATATGTTGGTAGGCAATCACCAGCAGCAGACACTGTAAACATGATAGAAACAGAACTCTTAGAACTGTTTACTATTCTTTCAGGGTACTTTGAGCCTCTCCTAAAAATGCATTTAGCATTACCCGGGTTGTCGGAGAGATTGGTCTCATCGTAATTAAGTATATGACTAGGTGGGATGTCTTTAATTGTTTCTTGCAAATTAGAAAAGAAATTTTGCAATTCTTGGAGACCTTTCTCGGCCCGGACCTGTTTTATGTTTTGTGTTGTACGAACGGACAATTTTGATGCATGTCTATTTAAAAATTGGTTTACCCATGTATTGCCAGGCATTTTGCCATTAAAAATGTCAAGGCGCGAATTTTTTTCTAAATAATTATAAACCAGAATTTTTAAGTCCAACTTGGTCATTGGACAACCATACTCCCCGGCAGCCACCAGCACATTCACAAATTTTTGTTCTTCATCAATCGAAAGTTTTACTTGCCCTCCTATCGTTTTCATGTTACGATTTTTCACTTTATTTAGTATTGATCGCCGTGGAATCCCAAATTGTTTTTCAGCTTCCCTACTTGAAATAGACTTATTTTGCACAAGCTCTACTGCTAAATTTAACATTTCTGTAGAATAATCTCTGTATTTTCTTGACCCAAGTTTTCTTCTATATCTCTTTTTTTTTGTGTTACTAAAATTATTGTTATCCATCCTGAAAAAAATTTTTTTTTGAATTACAAATCTATGATAACAGTTTATGAAACCCAGTCGTTAATGCTAGATTTATAATAGTATCATAGGAGTATTTTAATACCTAATTTTGTGCAGTTTCATACACAATCTCTTCTCGCATTGATTTAGACAGTTCAGAAATTAACAAGTTTATAATTCGAACTTTACGACATGAGAGAAGATAAATACTTTAACAATTATATTAGAAATTATTTTATGAATTTTATCGCGGTAGCGGTAAAACAAGAGTACCTAGGTAGTTTGATTTCGATGTAAATACATATAGTTCTTAAGAACCTAAAACCAATCAACAAAAAACTTTAAAAACACAGTCAGAATTTGGAAGATACGAGCCCTCGTATCTTCTAAATCCCGACTGTGTTTTGAAACTTTATATGTTTACCAACATTATTAACTGTTCATCAAATCCGAACCCTCCTTTTTTTACTAGGTTAAAAAATGTACCTCGGGTGACAACCCTAGTGAAAAAGAAACGGTGGGCAGTGTTGTCAACGATATTCAAAAAATATGCTTGTGTCATTGCCCACCGTTATATTTTATGATTATACGACGCATTTAACAAAGAAAACTAGTCTATATTATTCATTTCCAATGTAATAACGGATGTATAAAAATTACTTACCTGCGATAACTCCAAGTAGCACTTCTCGAAAAAGTTTTTTTAAAAGATTTTGCCCGCAAAAAAACACTCTAACTTCAACGACGTCTGACAGACAACTGAAGTAACATCTGTGACTGCGCGTCACACAGTGTTGCCAGAAAAATGATGAATTTTTTACCATAGACAAAATGTTCTTACTAACTACAGACAAATTTGGTATGTATTAAGTTTTTAAAAAAATACACAACTGGGCAAAGTCAACTGTCGAGGGCAAAGTTGCCATGTTTTACGGTACTCTAAGCTTAATACATTGTCGAACAATAATATTAATTATTATAATATTTGAACAAATCAAGTTAGAAATACTGTTTGCCACAAAAAGATTCTCAATCTTTTCTAAGCATTATTATTTATACTCTTCCGTCCCTAACATTTTAAGTAGTGAATTAGTTAAGCCACGTGCTCATGGTAAACAAAATGTTGAACAATAATTTGTTACAGCGAGATGTTTCTATGATGTGTTGGCAACACAATATCGTGTTGCCAAACAAGTTACCAATCTCATGCAGACTGAAAGGTGAATGCGCAATTGCCCCCGAAATTGAAATTTTCTTAGGTTTTTTGCAATTTGCAGGCCAGTGTCAGGATGTATGTTAATCAAAATTTATGATTCCCTCTAAGTTAGATTTGCTATAAAATGTCATGATTTCGGAAATCATGACACTGACCTGCAAATTGCAAAAAACGCAAGAGAATTTGAATTTTGCGCGCTACTATTGCGCATTCACCCTATGAAAGGTTGATAAAACATTGTTTGAGCAACATTTCAAGTGAGTTATCAACAATGTCGAGCAACGAACAACGTTGTTGAACAACTGTTACGCAACATTTAAAGTTGCATAAAAATTTGTTGTAATCAAAAATTGTGAGCAACTGTTACTCAACATTTGTTAACCATGAATCGACAAAATTAACAACGCCTATATGTTTACGTAGTCGGTAAGCTATTTTGTATTTTTATACTGTTGAGAGAAGGAATCTCAGTGCCAAATGTATTGCTTGTACAAAAAATGCCATTACTTTTTAATATTTACGTAATTTGGAGTAGGAATCCTAATAAGGCGACATTTATTTATTATGAGGCTTTGTTTTCACATTCGCGATTATAAATAAAACAAAGGAAGACTTTATCCTGACATTTTTTTTTTAAATATCAGGATATTTATAAAACAACACGTAAAAATAATTTAATAAGTTCGCAACTGACTGATGAAATAATGATGATGAAAAAATAAGTAATTCCATTTTTATTAGATTTCATTTAGAAACGGAACTTGGCAACTTTTATGTTACAAGATTTTAAGCTGTGGAAACATTGCCTCAATTATTTTATTATAATCGGAATGAGATTTATATTTGAATCTCGGATTTTTGCCGCCATAATTAGTACTTTTAATTATTTTAGGTGCCTTTTTGATGTATTTTTTCGTTTATACACAGTTTATACTTGATGTCAATATTGTGAATCGTAATAAACAATATTTTTTTATGGATCATGATAATTTTATTTTATTACAGTACTTGACTGACGTATAAATCCAACGAATTAAGTCATTCTTAATTCGTTGTATAAATCACTTATAAGACTAAGTTGTTCGTTTGTTTTAGAATGCGTTTGATGAACTAACAAAAATTATTCTACAGATTTTGCATTAAGGTACGGACAGACGTGCTCATTAATAGCACGAAAGCATGCTTTTATTGAGCAAGTGCTCGTTAGTATAGATAGTGCAATCCACGAAGACGCGCCCTACTACTCCTCCTAATCGTTGCACACATATACTAATAAACGGTTAGGAGGAGTGGTGGGGCGCGTCTTCGTGGATTGCACTATCTATAGCACGTGTGTAGCACATTGCTAGTAATGAGCATGCTTATTTAGAGCGTGCTAAAAAATCAACCGACGTTTGATTTTCGAGCATACTACCTGAGGCCCGGTTAGAAGGGGGCGTGCTCCGAGCGCGTCTCAACAGGTTTGCATAAGACCATGCTATTATCGATTCAATCTCGATCCGAGAAAATCTAAGATCTGTGTATCATGCCGAAGTGAGAACAAATGATTTTTATAACTACTTATCGAGATCTTCGCTTCGCATCTCTGCCAACAATCGATTACTTGCTCCCAGTGATTCTCTTCTGTTTCGTCCTTTTTTTTTGTTTTTTTTTCTTTTTCACCAAAATGTTTTTACACAATTCCGTTGTAAGCAATATGATTATTTTATTGTATTGAGTTCTGTACGGATAGCACTGTCACTATTATCTTTGTACATCCATTTTGGCCGAGAGCCTGGGCATCAATTCCGGTGACATGGAGATTATCTTCATAGTCGAAATGTCAGTCGAAAAACTGCTTATCTCCGTCGAAAACGAAAAATTGCTATTCTAACAATCTCCATTCATAAATTTTTCGATCGCAAACCAGCGAGATATTACGGCGGGTCCTAAGGTATGGAGATATGAAATCTCCGTTGGAACATCTGTCAAAATTTACGTTCGTAGGTTTATATTCGTATTTTTTTTTTGGTACCTACATGTAGAGGTTTACGGGTTTATGTAAAGGGGGCCAATTTTTCATTATTTTTGCGATAGGACACACCACACCGTTTTCGAGATATAAGCAAAAGAAAAAAAAAGACTACTGTTTTTGCACTTGAAGTCAAGGTGTTGGTGTAAATTTTAGTTCACGACAACTAATTTTATTCCACACTTTTTTAATCGCGATTAAAAATAGTCTTATTTAGTTTGAAAATTAAAACCTACCTACGTCAGAAAAAGGACACAAATCATGCGAAATGCGTTTCGGAACACGCTACTTTACAATTACTATTTTCAGTAAGTAATTATAAAAAAAAACACATAAAAACACAATATACTAAAATTATCTGTTAATAATGTATTTGCTTGGATTTAATAAATTAAATATACGTCATTTAATACTAAAAAAGAAATACGTAGCATAATCGATTATAATTAAAGTGGATCGATAAAAATGCAACGTCTTTTAGACGAGATTATTTTCTCCGTTGTAAATCTTTCTCCATGGTCTACCAGAATACGGTTTTTTGATAGTATCGAGATTTAAACCGGACATTGATGCGGAGATGTGAAACAGAGATTTATCTCCATGGTCGTGATATCTAGCTCGAGCCCGGAATTGGGTCCCTGGTGCCAAATAGCACGTCTGTCCTTACGTTTGCTTTGACTATGCTTATTTATGAGTATGTTTAAAACAAGCATGCTTATTGCTGGCAAATAAATGTGAACAGTTGCAGAGCATGAAAATTTTAGGCAAGCTTATGAGCATGCTTTTTTTTGAACACGTCTGTCAGTACCATTAAGAGGAAAGGCGGGTGGCCAGACTTTTGAAAATTAGGTAGTTTAAGAAGGTATTGCTGTCGCTCTGCGAGCGCTCCGCCCTCGAATTCGCGCGATAACGACAACTGCAGATCCGAGTAAATAGCGTATGTAAAAAGTCACATTTCGAGGTTTGGCTCTCGCCTATTTCCTCCTCCAATATTGGACCAATTTAAAAGATATTTCATAAACTGAATAAGAAGGATATATACTATACCCCTATGTTTTTCTTTTTTCGTTAATAGTCGTCAAATTGGTACTCTAGGCGTCTGTTGACAGCGGTCTGAATAGGCAATTTTGAGCATTTTTGGAGGGTTCTAGTTCTTATTAAAATAATAATATTATTTATTATATAAATGTATTATGTATTATTATTTATTATTATTTATGATTTTTTACAGAAATATAAATATCAGTTACTTGTATGAAAAAATCATTGCTTTATGGTCATTAACCAGAAAGAAAACAGGCGAGAGCGTTTGTATCTTTTTGTATGGAGAAAACAGCACCCACATTTCCTCTTAAGGCGCGGTGTTAGCTCAATATTCACAAATATTGGTTTCTTGGATTGTCGAGTATGACGTAACGCAATGAAACTATCCGACGCAAAAAATACAGTGGACACAGAAGGGTTTAAAGAAAAACTTTAACCGAAAAGAATATTAAAAAATAGTTTAAAAATTAATAAAAATTTGGAAGTTGCTCAGCAAAAATAAACTTTGACGTCGAACTTCTCTATATTTTCAGCGATAACGACATTCTTTTTTTAAAGAATTTAATAGAATTAGCATTTTTTTTAAACTTTAACCGTACAATTATTTAATTAATTGTGTACATTCTAAATAATTTAAAGAAAACCGGGAAAATAAATGCACATTGGCAGCTTAGTCACATCTCGGCAACACAAATATTATTTTCAATTTTCAACCTTATTTCAAGGCAGCTAATGGTCACAATAGATTACGCGGTTGTGTGACGTTTAAAATCGTAGTCAGTCAGCGCCTTAGTACTTTATTCTTGTTGCAACAACGTTGCTGTGGTTTTTGTCAGAGGAAAAATAATTATGAAAGGACTGTAAAGTTACTGATACACGTGAGCACGAAAGCATGCTTTTATTTATTGAGCAATAGCTACTTCGAGTTTTCGAGTAAGCATGTGTCGGGTGTAAAACACGACAGCGGAATTTTTATTTAAAAAAAAAAACAGGTGACAGCAAAATTACTCGATTTCATTGTCATATCTTATATTTTTACGCTAGGTACCTTGTTCAACTGCTTTTACTTAAGTTGTGCGCCAGCGACTATTTCATCCATCCGAAATTCAGGAAAATAAATAGTATACCCAAGGGGGCGAGTCTGTACACACACATACAGTCGTGATGTTATGATAAGTTATGTGTAAACTTTCCTTCCTGCACGACTTCGAATCGTTTTTAAAAGACAAAAGTAGGAAGTATTCAAATATGTACCTACATAAATGTCCTCGATATCATGCATATTGTGAATGAACTTTCATGAATTATTTAAACTTTACTTTCAATTTATTTTAATGCACATTTACAACGGTGAAGCGGGCGGATATACTTCCAATATACATGCTAACAGCTATTTTAGAATATAAATTTTCTTCATTTGAATGTCTTGAAGCGACCGTTAAGGTGATATGTAAGGCCGTGCGCTGCGTTAGGCGTGCGCACGGCGCGGGCGCCCGCGTGGCGTGCTGTTTTCATGTAATCTCATAGATCAGCGCAGCGCAGCACACATGAGATTACATGAAAACAGCACGCCACGCGGGCGCCCGCGCCGTGCGCACGCCTAACGGCCTAAAAGGAAAACTGGGCGGTAATAAGAAAGTGACAGAGTCTTTTGCTTCCACATGCGAATAGAAGAGAGCGCAACAATGCGCTGGAACCAAAATAAAAGAGCCAAACCAAATGAAAATTGTTTAAAAATACCAACCTAACTATCAAAAATATTTTCAGCTAGAGTTTTCAATTACTTAGTACTTACGCAGATATGCAATGAAATTGAAATTACTTACACTCGTATTTATAGTCATGTAAAAGTAATTACTTAAGTAAAAGTAATTGCTCAAGCAATGATTTTCTTTCTATAGTTTAGTAATTGCTTGAAGTTAGAACTGTCAAAGCTTAGAATTCTTAGCCAAGTAATAGCCACCATTTTCTTTACTTAAGAATTCTACCCTCAAGTATGAAATTACTTAGTAGCAAGTAATTACTTTGATTATAAATACGAGCCTTAGGATTTTAGAATTACTTACACTTAAAGAAGTATAAAAAGTAGGTCTTTTCGGAATTAAATTGTATCGAGAAAATTTAACCCAATTGCGTTTTCCTTCAGTCAGAGCATTAATCAAATAGTTAATAAACATAATTTTATCCAAAAACTAAATCCATACATGCTTTTTCACAAATAGTGAAATAAATGGTTACGAAAAATTCGCCCATTTATTTTGGTATCGGCATAAGTGCAGTTTAAATCCTTCTTTACTTTCAAAATCTTTATTTTGTATACAGTTAGTAATCGTCTCGAAAACATAAATGTCTGTTGTAAAATTTGCACATATCACAACACTAATAGTTGACTCACCAACGCACCACCACCGCTCAGGCGGACAGTCCGAACACGACTGATCGCCCCACCACTCGGACCGGCATTTATAACCGAGCGACGTACGCGTCTGAGGCAACGTCACAATACTGTCATCGGCTCGTATTGCGATATAGTGATATCTACATACACTACATCTGTGTACTTATCAACTTTTATGACATCCAAATACAGATTCACTCTTCCCTACAAACCACAGAGCATGTAACTTCTACAAACCATACACATCAATGGCTTTAACACCATCATCATTCGCCTTTTCCCAACTATGTTGGGGTCGGCTTTCAGTCTAACCGGATGCAGCTGAATACCAGTTGTTATATAAAGCGACTAGTACACAGACGTCCGTTACTGTAATAACACGTTGCCCCTTGGTAAGACTGGTTTTCAGACTTTCGGGCTTCTGGCTAACCGTTATACGAGTACTTATCGATTGTCAAAGGTCTAAAAATTACAGCCGGGAACGTGCTTTCCGAGGCTCGGAGGGGTCTCAGTATGTACCTAATAGATGGACACGATCACCCATTCACGGACCAACCGCGGAAAGTGTAGATGAACTCTAGATCGACCCTTGCGGCTGTTATTACTTAGCCACAAGCCACACTCATCGATAGCAGAATACTAAAAGGCCTAAATACCCACGTACAGGGGCAGCCGGAATCACCAGAATAATAAATATAATAAAACCTTATTCTGGTGATGCCGCCCATAATGTTTTGCCTACCCATTGACATTAAGGCGCAGATTTCCTGAAAACGATCAAAAAGGTGTTTTTTTAAGCTGTGTATCTCATAAACTCATAAACCGTACATAATTTTGACATGTAAAAAAAATATGATATTTTCAAGTTCTTTTCGCAAACAGTGATGGAAGCCAAAACATAATTAAACATACTTTAATGCACCAAAAAAATCTTTAAACATACCTCCTAAAAATCTTTAAAAGCTGTTTATCCCTTCATTAGCAATTATAATTATAATTAAAAATATACCATCAAATGTCAAATTCCAAACTGCATCCAGTGATGGATTACTCTTTATTAAATGGTTAATTTCTAATTTTATACGATTTTATTTGCACTTTTACGACATAATTCCGGTGCGCGTGAGAATCTTCTACCTCGTGCGTCAAACTAGACAGCCATAAAGCCATTTCACTTATACACCGAGCTAAACCAAGCTTGGAACCAGGGCCTTAAGGGTCCGATCAATTGCAATTGTCAATTTTTACGAGATTGTTACACATGGCTGCGCAAATTGATCGTCTACCAAGTGCAGTTTTGAAGCGATTGACAATATTACTACAATAGAAATTGATAGCGATTGATCGCTTAGGAAAAATTAGCAAGATTAGATACATTTAGGTATGCCTCCTACCTGACTTTTAGATTAGATCTACAAGTAGATACCACAGATAAGTGATAGAAAATAATTGTCACCTTAAACCTTAGAGTAGGTACCTATACTAAAACATGACAATAACTTCATACTATCGTAGATTGTCTTATCTGACGGATAACAAAAACTGGTGCTTTCAACATCTTTATCAATAATTATCGCATTTTGTTGATTTGCAATTTGCTCTAAATTTGACAAAAAACGCGATAAATTTGATACCACTACTTACAGTACGGCCGTCGAGAGGATGCTTTCCTGACACCTGTCAGATGGACAATTTCTAGTAGTAATAAAGATCAAATTCGCGAAACACATATTCGTTAGTATGAAACTGACAGCTGTCATGAATGTATTCTCTCGACGGCCGGACTGTGGATCAAAATGGCCCCCTCCCGTTTACTCATTCGACACCCAAATATCGATTGTGTTTTTTCATCTTACTGCTATCCATTATTGGACATAAGGAGGCGTTTATTAATTACGTGAGGTGTTTAGGAGGGGAGGTGGTCGAGCCGAATCTCACCTAATCTCGCCTCGGCAAATATCAAGCAATTTTTTTAATTTTTTACATCATAAGCTTATTATAGGTTTGAGGTGTCTGTCTAGTAATACCTACTCTTACTAAATCAAGTCTTCACTCAATCAAGAGTTCAGATATTAGAAGTTTTAACGGCACAAGAACCCGTTATGACCAGCCTTTCACCACCATGCGTTCGCTAAAAAAATATCAATGGAAAAGCTAACAGGAACAGTTTTAGATGACGTTTACCCAAGTATTTTGCAAATAAGAAAGAAATAAAAATATATGTATTTTTTTTTGCAACAGTGACTGAAAGGGGGTCTTAAAAATTCAAAGTGGGGCTACTAGGGCATGTGGGGTAATAGGTAGGTAGGTAATACGGGCTGGTATTCGCAACTCCACGTCAATGCGCGTAATTAACCCGTCGCACGCCAATTAGCAGACAATAGATTTTTTATTGTTATCTGCACACCTGGGTGTCAATCGACAGAGTTAAATGGGGTATCATATGAGAGAACGCTGTTGGTCAGTGGATACGAAACGGGGCACTATGAAAAATCAGTAGGACGACGGAGCCCCGCTCGGCGGGGCTCGTATTTCTGTCTGCAGCGTTTAAAGAAACCTAACCAACCAAACCTCGGGGTGCCCAAATTTTGACCTTGACCTCAAGATCGATGACCCTGAGGTCAAGGTCAGTGACCTTAGGAGAATCATAGATCTTGACTTTCAGAATTTTGACCTTGAGGTGTCCCATGATGTTCCCCCACCCTATTACTCCTGAATTTTTCTAAGTCTTTTTCATAGTGCCCCGTTACCTACACTCCAACCACGCTGTTTGCACATTCTCAAACATTTTTTTTTGGCCGCTTACCCCCCCCCCCCCCCTCCCCCCTTATCTCCGAAGTTTGCATAGAGAAAAATCTGAAATTATTCTATGTGATAGAAGTTTATGTAAAAATAAAACGATGTCTCTAAATGCCACACTTTTTCAGAAACCGTAACCCTCGGTGCGCGAGTCCGACTCGCTCTTGACCGGTTTTTTTTAAACATCATAAGGTTATGTTGAGTGTGAAGACGCGGCTACCAATAAAAAAAAAACCTTAGTAGGTACATATTCGGTGCGACCTATTTGTGATACTAATCTGGCGCTAATCAGATAATTATTTACTGGTACTTACTTACCCAATTCTAGTGCTCCAATGATGATTTAATCTTATTGAAACGAGGCGGAAGCCACTAAGTTTAAAGTAACTTTCATCGAAATCGTTAGAGCCGTTTTCGAGAACGTGATTACAAATATATAGAGTGCTGAGTGACTGATACTCGTACTTAAACACATGATTGTGCTCATGATAACAAACTACTTTTACTATGGGACCAAACCTGAAATCGCGAAAAAAATCAGCTTTCAGCCCATAGTAAAAGTTGTTTGTTATCATGAGTACCTACAATCATGTGTTTAAGTTTCGGTCACTAATTACCAGTCACCCTATACAACGTGTAACGTTAAATGCGCAAAACCTCTTAAGAGGTCATTGTACTCATCATTATGAACAACTTTTGCTATGGGACCAAACCTGAAATCGCGAAAAAAAAATCAGCTGTTCAGTACGTTCGCATAATTCGTCAAAATGTACTGAACAGCTGATTTTTTTTTCGCGATTTCAGGCTTGGTCCCATAGTAAAAGTTGTTCATAATGATGAGTACAATGACCCCTTAAGAGGTTTTGCTTTAACATTACACGTTGTATACAAATATTGCTCATTTGTATTCATATCATATTGTATAAGAATATGGATATCTGTGATGCCCTCTGTAGCTCGACTCAGTTGTGTATTATCCATCTATTCTCAGGTACCCTATGTTTAGCCCTAGACTATGCGGCTACGTTATGCAATGCACTATTCAGTACTAAAGACAACATGACGCCCATATTCTGTATCGCTGAAATGAACATTTAATAATAGTAGTGTGAAATATTTTCAGGGGTGATAAGATAATACTCTTCAAATTAACAAAAGATATGAGACCAACTCTGAAACAGAAAAACAAGCATTTTTTTCTCAAATACCAATTGCAGTAGTATACTTGAATTATTTTATCGATGTTGAAACATCGCAAAGTCCAATCAACTCTTATGACCTGCTTGCTTGAGGTGCTCTGTGGTATGGGACGGCTGATAATATTTTGGAAAAAGTTGTTCAGTTGTACCTACCCCTTAAAGTATTTTACACTAAGTATCTTCGAATTTTTAGTTCTAGGACATGTGCGGCCACTAACCCGCACTTGGCCCGCGAAGTTGATGACGGCCCACTCCCTCTCACAGAGAGGAGGCCTGTGTCCCAGCAGTGGGGAACATTGTAGGCTGATTATGCTTATGCTAAATATTATAGTTGGACCAAACCCAATTATTAACAGTAGATATAATTCACAGGAACACGTGACAAATTATAACAAGGGGCAATAAACACACCTAGGTTTAATATCTAGGTATACCTTTTAATCGCACTGCAGTAAAATGATATCAATATTATCATCGAATTCTACAAGTTCCACAGTTTTTCGTTGTGTAATTTTGATCATAATTTTTATCCTCATAAATGATGTTTTTGATTACAAGATTAGACCTTCCGCGAAACCGCAGTAGTTTATTTCAACTGACTCGCATGATGTTTCGCGGTTTCGCGGCGGAGATGTGCTAAGATCCTTAGCACCGAATTTTTTGGTATCACTAACATTCTATAAATATTTTATTTCCGTGTAAGTACAGTCAGGTACGGAAGTAAACGGAGTAACTCACCAGGCTAATTAATTGTGGAACTTCTTTATTCATATTCTTCTAAGTTTTGGTAAAATGAAGAAAATCCAGTATGAAACAGCAAATAATCTCCCCGATTATTTGCTATTTCAGACTATTTCTTTTTTGTGTTCTAATTATTTTTTATTAGTTTTGTTATTCAATATTGTTTATTCTGAGTGTAAGTATTAATTTTTTCCAAAATCTTTGAGATTTGTGTATTTTATTTTTGCTAACTGTATACACGGACATAACATAAGGAAAGTGCCTATCAATAATCTTAAGCGCCGACCAAAAATTATAGTAGGATTACCGGATAAACTTTATCTAAACACACGAATAATCTAACATCAGTCAATGCATTTGTCACCTGCTTAGTCTGATAACAGTTAGCATAGTAGGTAGTAAGGGTCGTAAACTCTTAAAGTAATGATTATAACGTCCACATAGGAGAGCGTATTCAACTGCATACAATCCAGTATTATTTATAGTGGTGTAGTGGATCAGCTGATGGAGCAGCGTGGCGCGCGAGTCGCGGCCGCGCGCGCGAGCCCACCGCACATCCTGCGCACACCCCGCGCCGACACTATCTGCGTTATCGTACCGAATAATATACACGTGAACCACCAATAAACCGGCTCCGCAGCCTTGTTTACCCGACTACTCACCGGCCGCACAATTACAAGGCACGTCAAAGTGTACTGACTGCAAATATCATTAACTCGACTTAAAAGTGACTTTGAGTAACGTACTTAACTTCATCTTACAGTGTTTTTATTGTGTATCAAGTAAAAAAAAAACATAAAACCAAGCATTTGTTACGCAACAACCGAACGCGTGTGAACGAAGATACAGTGCAGTGTTCCGCCAAGGAAATAATTCATAGGATATAAACAAATTATGGCTCCTTTCTAGGAACTCGAGTTGTTGTAATTTGAACTCTGTGCAGTGGTAATAAGGTGAAAATGAGGAGCGACGTGTTGGCACCGAGCGAGCTGGAGGGGACCGACTACCTTCTCTCCTCCACGATGAGGCTTGAGGACAGCTTTCTGCAAATACTCGGTAAGTGCCCACACATAAATGGAAGTGTTAACTTGACACAATTTTATCTTTAATTTTTGTTCTCAACAATGTTTTTTGACATAAGAATCGTATGTAGAAAACGTTTTAACAGATTTTGTCTCAGGGTAAAAGGAAAAACAAAAAGAGCATAATTAAGCTGGATGGTAACAGAAACCTGAAGGTCATATCAGCATGTATACATAGTATAAGTATATTACATTGATTATTTAATAAATGATTACGGATAATACGGTGAAGACGTCGACGTTCGGGATACAAATGGTACCTACCTATCTAATAAGAACAATTTGCATATTATATACCTACCTAGTTAGATGAGGTACATCATCTTCATCTTCCTGCCCTTGTCCCATGGTACGTGGGATCGGCGCAACACTTTCCTTTTTCCATTCTCCCCTGTCAACCGTTACGTCACGCTATTCATTCCCTTCTCTTTCATATCATTCCTCACACTATCCATCCATCTTTAGTTACTTACCTCACAGCAAAATAATAAAAATGGGTGTGTAATTGGTATAGTAGGTAGGTATGTAGATAAAAACACTAACCGTATTACAAATAAACACAGAATAAAGTTATTCATAAACCTATGAAAACCACTATCCATCCATCTTTAGTTACCTCACAGCAAAATAATAAAAATGGGTGTGTACCTATTGGTATAAAAACACTAACCGTATTACAAATAAACACAGAATAAAGTTATTCCAAATTTAAACCTATGAAAATGTATGGTTATTCCTTTGTTATCCCTGATATAACTTTATTCCGTGTTTTATTTGTAAGAGGGTAAGATAAAAAAAAATAAGTAACAGTAAAAATAAGTCATAATAACAATCCATCAAGTTGATAACAAAAATGAAAAGTCATAAAGTGACCGTGTCAGAAAGGCAAGACGACGCGCCGATTTAAAATTAGAATGGTAAAATTACAACTAGATAGGTATACCTACAGTCTTACTAAATTGACTATCAAGTCCCAGAACGGCTTTTTTGAAATAGTAATTTAAATTTTAAATATAAGTCGTAAGCAACATTTAAAATACTCGTACTAATCCTGTCGAAAAAAACACAGAGATAAATGGTTTGTGAACACCAGATTTTTAAAAAATATGCGGTACTTATTAATTAACAATTATTTTATCGAATTGTGTAAATTATTACATAGTTTTCTTTTCGTCGTCCCAGTCACAACAACAAATAAGTACCAACTTACATTGTAAAAACATCATAATTTTCATGTGCAGCAATATTATCACTCTATCAATATTAAATAATACTTACTTATTATTCCATAATAACAATGTAAGTACTCAAATTCTAAACAACATGAAATTATCAATGTGTGCAGCATTTTCCAACAATAATTGTGTGCAAAAAATATACAGCATGTTGCTTTATTTAATATTCAAGAGCGTTTCCTTGAGTGACAAAATTAACAAGAGAAGGGCGAGACGATGCATGTACAATTCCTTGAACTTGTGGCGCCCTCAACCGAGTGCACCGCATAAAGGCAACATGCATTATTTTCTGCTACGTCAATTACCGACAGCGACAGCAGAAAGATACTTATTTGTAATTAAGTGTTGTTTTTATTACTTAACATTAAAAATAATACTTACTTAAAACAAACAAACTCTAATAAATTATCAGTTTGTTTATGTACCGTTAATTACTCATATGCGCAAAAGAAAACAGCAGTCAAGAGCGTTTCCCTATGTGAGAACATTAAGGCGAGTAGTGCTGCCAACTAGACTTTGATTTTTTTTCTGAATGGTAGCGCCATTGAGAAAAAAAATCAAAGTCTGCAGGTATGGAACATTTAGAAATTTCCTATGCTATTTTTAGTCAGGTAAGGTATCTGACTAAAAATATGAGGAAATTTCAAAATGTTCCATTTGTCCAGACTTATGATTTTTTTCTCCGTGCATGCATGCTAGTTGGCAGCTACTCGCCTTAACAAGAGAAGGGCAAGACGAGTGCTGTGCATGTCCTTGAACTTGTGGCGCCCTCAGCCGGTGCAATTAAGCACATGCACCACAATGGCAACTTGCATTATTTTCTGTTACTTAATTAGTTAATTACGTCTTACAGATAGCAGTTAATGATTGTTCTCATGAACATTAAAGATGATTGTCACAAACAATTGTTGTGTTACGATGTGTATGAATCGCGAAAGGTACTAATGGAAAAAAGTACGATAAAATGATGTCGATATTGTTTTTATTTCGAAATTGACACGCACGTTGTATTACCTGCTTAGTTATATTTACCAAAAAAATAAATGGTTACATACAGAAATAAAACAAAAACTTTTTTAAAACATCTTTCAAGTTTATTAATAATCAAATTAAAAACGCACTTCGACTTGAATAGAGGTCTATTGACCTTACCTATTCTATGATTTAACAAATAACTAGTATTTTGGTCACGTCGTTCCACCCACTCGAATATTTCGTTTTATTTGTTTACTCTTTTTACTCTATTAACATAGGTAGGTACCTACCCACTTAATTTAAATTATTAAATAAATATTACGATATAATATTATATATTATTATTTTATTTTTATTATATTATTTTTTTTTTTTTTTCTTTTTGTGTAAATTCAAATACAAATTATTGTTACTGAATAAATTACTAATGACTAATTACACTTATATAACATGTTTAAACCATTGATTATGGTTAAATCTTTGTCAAAACTATATTTTATATAAAGCCGTGTCTCCTGTGCGTGTTTTTTCGAAACATTAAGTACTTACACAAAAACATCGAAACAAAGGCGTGGCCATACAGATTTTGTATGCAAACACGATTTTTATGTTTTCCGAGCTGCATGGAAAACATTCCCCGCGCGGATGGAAAGGGGAAGGGTTTGTTTCATTTTCAAACGCCCGCGCGCACCGCGCACATCTGTCCTGTCAGTCAACACAGGTTTTCAGGTTATATTGTCTTGTGAATAGTTGTGAACATCAATTCGTAGCTCTTGGTAAATGTCATTTCGAAGTCGTAAATACGGTCTGACTCGAAATCTGTGTCTTCTCCTCGATACTGAGTTTAAAATTGCTAAAACTGATAGCACGTCTTCCTCGTTAGAACTCATTACGATATCTACACAAAATGCTTTATTAATCTTAAAATATTTTGATACGCAGGAGACAGCTTGTGTATGAAAACAAATGTTTATTTGTAATGTTTCGAAACACGCACAGGAGACACGGCTTAAGACCTAGATAAATATCGTTATGAGTTATGACACAAGGTGATCTACATTTTAATACTTAATCATGATACATGTAGGTACTGCTTTTTCCGAATTGCGATGAAAATGAAAACGTTAAAATGTTTGCGTCTGTAGTGAATGTAGTGATACCACTACAGCGATGGATTTTCTCATACATAATAATGCAGTTGTACAAAATATGGTGTAGGAAAACTGAATGTTTGGTTTATATAGCAATGAACAAGAAACGATGCGCTTGTTCATTTTCCGTGATGTGACACGCGCCCACGCCAAGGTTAATAGACACTAGTTGAAGCTAATATAAACAGAAGATTTATTTACTTGTATTTATAGGTAGAACCGGGATTGATGGACAAAACATCGCATTATAGTAAAATAAGATATTTTACATGGGAAAAGAAAGATAACTGTAAGTACCTACCTGCTTAGATACTTAAACTTTAGGGAAGTTTATGTATATAAGCAGGTAGGTATAGCTATCAAAAATAGAATGTCACATGTCACAATTACTCGCCATACAATTAATCTGTAAGGTAAAAATCAATAAGGTGTTAATGAAAAAGAAGACTAATAAAAATATAATATAATACTATAGTCTATTTTACACTTCTAACTAAAATACGCTAAGCCGTTGGTCCCGGCTGTCATTCGTGGATCTTTGACAGTCGTTACGAGACGTCAGAAGCCGGAAAATCTGACAACTATAGTCTTACCAAGCGTCGTGTTACTCAATAACTGGGTTGTGGATTGTGGAGATCAGATAAGCAGTCGCTCCATGTAAAATTCAGCTGCATTGGGTTAGACAGGAAGCCGACCCCAACACAGTTGGACAAAGGCTAGTCAGATTTAACTAAAATACCTACTACAAACTTATAAAAAACTATAAGTAGATTTAGATAAATATGGAGTATTATTATTAGCACAAACGGGATATTTACCATGTTTACTGTTATTAGAATTGAGTTCCCGATATTTCGGCACTGTTGCAAGCACCATGATCACGGATAAACTAAAAAAAAACGGAGTAAGTATTTTACCAAATTGTAACTTAGTGCATTTATGAAATGATTCATCGTAACCACGACGCCAATCTGTGTTAAACAGAGATAGTAAGGTAGTCAGATAGTAAGTACCTACCTAAGACCTACCTATTATAACCTATCAAAAACCTGGTAACAATGAGTAAACTTACCTTGGCCTTGCAATTATTACCTTCTTGTGTTAAGGGGTAACATAAAGAGGGAAAATAGAACTGATCGTCTAATAAGATTATGTGACCAACGATTACATAAGATCCGTCTGTTTGTAAATTGTGTAGGTACTAAACAAGTGCATTTAGCAGACAATTGGCTGTGACCTGTGAGTCTGTCTGTGACAGCAAGTCCTAGCAACACGAATATACAGGGTTGTCCAAATAGTGACGTCAATAAAAAAAAATCTGAATTCCTCATATCAGGGTATCGTCTCATTGGGGTCGTGAGTTCGATTCCCAGACAAATTAACTCAACATCGGATTTCGATACCATGACTTTCGAACTGGCGTAGGTACCTACTGCTCGCAAAATTTTTCGAAATGGCGACTTTCGCGATAACGTCATTCGATATAGCAGTTTTCGAGTTAATGAGTTCTCGAACTGGCGTACCACTCGCAAATTTTTTTGAAATGGCGACCTTTGCAAATACGTCATTCGAACCTACATATCACTCCCTTCGAAAATACCCCATGAATGTTGCGCGATTTTTTGGAGTTTTCGAGTTGTTTTTAGTAATAGGGCTTAGTAATAGCAATAAGGTTCTGTTTGGCACCCTTCGGTTACGGAACCCTAAAAATTATATTATTAGGTATATTATTATTGAACATCGACTAATCTGTTCGTTTCCTTCTGTCACCTCCTTCTGTCCCAGTCTGCTTCCAATATAGAAAAAGAAAAATACTTATACTAAATACCTACTTACCTACTTCATTCATAATCACGATAAAATTTCATTCAGATAAGTATGCAGAATGAAAGTAGTCGAACAGCATAATCTCTACGTTACTGACGTTACCTACCAACTTTGGAGCTGGCAGAAACGTGTTTTGATTTTAATTGTATAAGTAACCAAATATCTGAACGCGGGCTATTTGCTTTGCAAATTAGCAAAAACTCTTTGTACCTCTGTAACTTTACCTACATTTATGTATTTCTTAAATTCATAAATTACTACGATCCTTTTCTGTTCATGTTTTTTTTCGAATAAGTAGTTTTTGCTTCTGGTAACACTGAAAATACATCATTAACAATGTAAATACGGTCCACCAATTTTTTATGCGCGATCAGAACGGCGTGGACCCTTGTCAAAGTTAATTGAAAATGACAGTTCTCGAGAGAAGTAGCTTTAGCAAAAGAAGTTCTGGCAAAGCCAAAAGGGACCCCCCCCCCCTTTTGGCTTTTCCTGGGGGTTATGATTTTAGCAAATAATGTATTGACATTATAGCTATTAGCTGCAGTAAAACGATACTTAATATCTGTCATTTCGTTAACAAATGTTCCCATTTTATATCCAAATGAAAGAAGTGTCATTTTACTGCAGTTAAATAAAAATCTTTGTAGGCATGTATGTTTTTTACTTCTTTGGCATCGTGATCGTTAAAACCTACGTGTTTTCTTTAATTAAAAATAAATTAATTCATATCTATAAGTTCAAATGCAAAAAGTTTCGTTTCGGAAGTCAAAAAGTTTATCTACTTACCTATATAAATATACATTATGTAATTCACCTTCACCAAACACAACACTGTTATCATGTCACATATATTGGAATATTTCTGATAAAAAAATATTCGCTTAATCTAGATTTATAGCCCTTAGATACGCAATATTTCGGTAAGATAAGCCTGGCATAAAATCCAATATCTTTCAACTTAAAAAAGTATATTAATCTTCTTCGTGTAATCGTGTGATAAAGTAAATAAAAATTGGTAAAATAACGAAGGTCTATCTAATTGTTGTGAATAATTTTACTAATGATTTTTGCAATTGTGTCACTGTGTCAATTTGTCTTTTGTTATTGTACTCGCGATATTATTTCATAATTTGACATAACATGCCTCATTAGTACATAATTATATCGATCATTCCACCGATTACCCAATTTTATTAATTTTCAAAAATCCACACCTTTCTCTGAGAAAGGTTTTTGGCCAGAGAAAGTTTCTCTGGCCATGAGTTTCTCCTTACATTTAAGATTATTTCACTGTATTTTCTTCCTTCAGGCATTTAATTTTGTCTTATAACTTATAATATATAAGGTGTTATAAAAATATCTGTCACGGCTGCAATGGGAGATAGTATTGTGTACTTATATGTATAGATTACATTGGTGAAGATGAATTACTAATCAGTCATAAATATTTATTCATACAAAAAAATGTGAGTGCGAGGAGTTGTGAGGAGCTCCTGGCTAAGTAATAACAGCCGCACGGGTCGATCCATCATGTTAAGCTACGCTTGCCGGGGTTGGTCAGTGGATGGGTGACCATCTTTTCATACCGAGACTCCTCCGTGCCTCGGATAGCACGTTAAGCCGTTGGTCCCGGCTGTCATTCGTCCCGTTCCCGGTCCGTTCGTTCGTGTTATGACAGTCGTTCCGGGTCGTCAGAAGACCAAAAGTCTGACAACTAGTCTTACCAAGGGGTATCGTATTACCCAGCTACTGGGTCGTGGAGGTCAGATAGGCAGTTGCTCCATGTAAAATACTGGTATTCAGCTGCATCCGGTTAGACTGGAAGCCGACCCCAACATAGTTGGGAAAAGGCTAGGCAGACTGACAAAAAAATGTGAGTATAAATTTAAATTGATTTATTTGTATGAAACCGTCCCGTAGTAATTAATGTTCATTCACAGAACAGTTAGAAAGAGTAGCAATTGCGCGATGTCTTCAATTTCATTGAAGAAGCGACACATCGCGCGTAGTGTGTGAACCACGTTATGCAGAATAAAGTACCTCTACCTACTTAAATGTTTATTTAAATTCTTTATTTTCTCAAATTGATTTATCTATTCCGGGGTACGAAACTTCTTCAATACTTATTGTAATCTATTTATACACTACTATCTCCCATTGAAGCCGTGGCAGATATTTTTAAAGCACCTTTTAATCTTCGAGACGGTAAAAAAAGTCATCCGGTATACCTGCTAGACCATGTTCAGAGTAACATCCTTTGTAAATTACTACTTATAGTCCGTAGAATTACCTAACCTACACAACAAAATTGTAAAACATAGGTATTATTTTACCATCACATTTTCGCAAGTGGAAATTCATTCATCTTCATTCTTAAATTGATCATCCAAAAGTTAGTTGTTTTGAAACGGGACAACTCCTTATAAACGAGGAAGTAGTAAAGATTAGGGCCCTAAGCCCACTGCTCAAATTGCCCCTGACCTGACTAATGTGATGTAATGACACCTAAAATGATGACGATGACGAGGGGACACCTCACGTAGTCACGGATAGTCGACACACGAAGCATAAGGTGGATCCGCTGTGGTAGCCCGCGAAATTCAAATTTTCTTGCGTTTTTTTGCAATTTACAGGTCAGTGTCAGGTTGTATGTTAATCAAAACATGGACGGCGAAGTGCCAATTTTACACAAACTGAAAATAGACACTTTAATAATAGACTTGGTTTAGTTGAGGTCCTATTTCCGTATTTTAATTTTATGCTGTTGCAACTAAAAATACACTTCGGAGATTTCACGAAAACATGCGAATAACGCCTTTAAATCTATTATATAAAAGAAAGTCGTGTTAGTTACACTATTTATAACTCAAGAACGGCTGAAACGATTTAGATGAAATTTTGTGTTTTTATTTGAATGAGTTCCTGGATGGTTTGAAAACACAATTGGACCCGGTAGGTGGCGCTGCAGTCGGGTTCTAGGATCGTTCAGACAGGACAACGTCTGTCGGGGCACGTGTGTGTGAACTGAGGATCCAGACTGGAATCCGCAAAATTTTAATCCTATGATTTAGTAGAAGTCTTAAAACAATTGTAGAACGAATCTGGGAATTTGTAAACAAATATATTAAAAACTACAGCTCATAAAGTGTGGTCCCTCAATCCTCACACTGCTCACACAACATCAGCCAGATCTCGGAGAGTATCTCAAAAATGAAGGTTTTGTGATTACAGACATTTAGTAAAAAATTTGTAAAGATATTTACTAAATTACAGACCCCAGAGCATTAAAGATAAAAAAATATAACGACTAAACTGAGGTCCCTCAGGCCACACAACAAAGGTAATTATTTTAGTGAATATTACCGAATTTAATAAATGAAACCGTTCCTTTTCTACCTAACGATTTAGTAAAAGTCTTAAAACGTTCTGTAAGAAAGAAATGGAACAGAAATATCGACGCAATTTGGAAAATAGCGATTATTAAAACTGGTCCCTCAATCCTCACACCTCTACTGACATATGCGTGTGTAGCTGCTTAACGAAAGAAATATCACAAAGTCTAGTGTACTTAACTTTTAGTAAAAAAATTCTACTAAATACCAGAAAACTCTAATTGTGAATTGCTTTCCTCTTAGCTGAGATAATGTTATTTTAGTAATCCTAAGAAAATAGATAGAGTAGTGTCACCACACAATTAAACAAAATGTAGACAGTACTATTAAACTTTTTTTAATACTAGCTGTTGCCCGCGACTTCGTCTGTGATCCAGGATAAAAAGTAGCCTATGTCACAGAATACATAATAGTCCTATGCCTATGTCCTTCTCCAGGTCATGGCCTACACATGTGCCAAATTTCATCCAAATACGTTGAGCCGTTTCACCGTGAAAGCGAAACAAACAAACAAAGTCACTTTCGCATTTATACCGCTTTTCACCGCTTTTAAATATCCCACGGGAACGTTCTACCGTGATAAAAAGTTATCCTATGTCCTAACTCAGGTGTAGGTCTACCCATGTACACCCATGACGAAAAATTAGGAAGTTTTTGCAGCCGCCATCTTGGATTTTCATTTTGACATCAGTATCGTTTTCAGCACCCTCTGAAACCACGGAAACGACACTCATGACGAAAAATAAGGAAATTTTAGCAGCCGCCATCTTGGATTTTCATTTTGACATCAGTATCGTTTTCAGCGACCTCAAAAAGCATGGAAACGACACCCATGACGAAAAATTAGGAAATTTTAGCAGCCGCCATCTTGGATTTTTATTTTGACATTAGTATCGTTTTCAGCACCTTCTAAAACCATGGAAACGACACCCATGACGAAACATTAGGAAATTTTCGCAGCCGCCATCTTGGATTTTCATTTCGCCCTCAGTATCGTTTTCAGCACCCTCTACAAGTTCCATTATTTTCAGATTCATTCAAAATGGAACCAGTGGCAATAAAAAATTATCACCAGTTCCATCATGGAACAATTAATGGAATTAGTGCCAACGGAGCGACTAGAATTCATTCTATTTATTTTTTTAATTTTGACGTGCTTTTGAAATAAATGATTTGATTTTGATTTTGACTTTGACAAGTAAGTACTTTATTAGTAGATGATGTCTATGGTCTGATGATGAAGGCGGAAGGAGGCCACATGAACTCTGTAATAAAACAACGCAACCTCATCAAGTTGTGGTTCGTTTTATTTGTCACGTAAATAATGTCAACAATGTAAATAGTGTAAATAATCTTAATGGTCTGAATAATGTAAAAAGTGTAAGAAAGTTTACGGTATAAATCATGAAAAATGCTTTATTATAGCATTTTTAATAAACAAAAGCGCGCCATCTAGTGAAACTTATTCAGGAAAAGTGTTAAGTACATAAGTCTTTAAAAGATTCAATTTTTTAATTTAAATTTCGGTGTTGAGTAGTATGTCAATATAAACTCGTTTTGAAGTTTATAATTCGAATATTACGTTAGGATAGTAGCTATTTTTTTTACTTTTATTTAATCTACTTTTTCATTCTTTAACAATGCACATACTTACGTCATGTATTATACATACTATAATAATGATTTAACCATACAACCTTTTTTCATTCCATCTTATGTCATCCTAACTAAAAGTGAGTTTGTTTATTACGCTTTCACTCTAAAACGGCTGAACTTATTTGGATGAAATTTGGTTCATGGGTAGACCTACACCTGAGTTAGGACATAGGATAACTTTTTATCACGGTAGAACGTTCTCGTGGGATATTTCCATTCGGGCGAAGCCGCGGTGAAAAGCGGTATAAATGCGAAAGTGACTTTGTTTGTTTGTTTGTTTCGCTTTCACGGTAAAACGGCTCAACGTATTTGGATGAAATTTGGCACATGTGTAGGCCATGACCTGGAGAAGGACATAGGCATAGGACTATTATGTATTCTGTGACATAGGCTACTTTTTATCCTGGATCACAGACGAAGTCGCGGGCAACAGCTAGTATTAAAAAAAGTTTAATAGTACATTTTGTTTAATTGTGTGGTGACACTACTCTATCTATTTTCTTAGGATTACTAAAATAACATTATCTCAGCTAAGAGGAAAGCAATTCACAATTAGAGTTTTCTGGTATTTAGTAGAATTTTTTTACTAAAAGTTAAGTACACTAGACTTTGTGATATTTCTTTCGTTAAGCAGCTACACACGCATATGTCAGTAGAGGTGTGAGGATTGAGGGACCAGTTTTAATAATCACTATTTTCCAAATTGCGTCGATATTTCTGTTGCATTTCTTTCTTACAGAACGTTTTAAGACTTTACTGAATCGTTAGGTAGAAAAAGAACGGTTTCATTGATTAAATTCGGTAATATTCACTAAAATAATTACCTTTGTTGTGTGGACTGAGGGACCACAGTTATTCGTTATATATTTTTTATCTTTAATGCTCTGGGGTCTGTAATTTAGTAAATATCTTTACAATTTTTTTACTAAATGTCTGTAATCACAAAACCTTCATTTTTGAGATACTCTCCGAGATCTGGCTGATGTTGTGTGAGCAGTGTGAGGATTGAGGGACCACACTTTATGAGCTGTAGTTTTTAATATATTTGTTTACAAATTCCCAGATTCGTTCTACAGTAGTTTTAAGACTTCTACTAAATCATAGGATTAAAATTTTGCGGATTCCAGTCTGGACCCTCAGTTCACACACACACGTTGTCGGGGCCGCTAGGTGAAAAAAAAAAAAAGTGAATTTCTCGAAAAATGTCAGTAAGGAGGTATTGGCACTTCACCGTCGACATTACGATTCGCGACAATAACAAAAATGTATTTACATGTTGCGAATCATATTTTCATCGAGATACAATCAAAAACACTGAACTCAAAAAATAAGTAAGGTCTGGCGGCCCTGGGATCTTGCTCTATATTTATTTTACTTCAGATTTTTACGTGTAACAAATATTATGAAATAACATAAGTCGGTCGCGTAGCTCTCCCATCTATTTTTGTTCCATCCGACAAGATAACTTGTTTACCGCTGACTTTTAAATTATTTACATCGCGGCATCGTCTTATATTATTCCAGATAAGTGACACAGTACTTTGTAGTACCTATACTGTTAAAATTTTATTGTTATTTTGTAAATATTGTGAAACCGTGACTGAGGTGCCAGAACGAACACGTTATTTCCGTTTTATATTACCACAGCCGCGACTTCACTCGCGTGGATACTGGAAAACATAACAATTTCATGAGTTTTAATTTTTTTGCGAGGCACCCTAATTCTTTTTATAAAATAAATATAGCCTACGTTTAATTAATCCATATACATCAGCTATATGCCAGTGACAACCCGTCAAAATCGGTCCAGCCGATTTGGAGATTAGTCGGAACAAACAGACACACAGACACAAAAAAACTTTTTTACAAAAAACAAAACCGACTTCCAAAAAAAACACTACAAAGTGAAAAATAACTCTAATTTCGGAAGTCGGTGTCTTTGGATCTGTATTTTAGGTTTTTGCCCCCGACTTCCGAAATTAAAGTTATTTTTCACTTTGTAGTGTTTTTTTTGGAAGTCGGTTTTGTTTTTTGTAAAAAAGTTTTTATTTTTCACTTTTTAGTGGGTCAGTTTGTAATTTATCTAAGTTACAATAACCCAATGTCAACTGCTCATCACGTTTTACAAAATATTGCTTTTCCCGATGCAGGGACGTTAATTGTTGAGGAGTTCTCCTAGTAAGAACCAGGAGAACTGGAGAGCTCATGGTGATTTCTCCATCACCATTATGCATTTTGACGAGCATAAACCATATTAAAGTAATCGAATCGCAACCTGTGACATACTTAGATATAATTGAGTATTTCCGATGGCCATCTGTGGTCTTCGTCATCAGTTCCAGTTCACCAAATGGTACTTTCCGAGAGCAAATGCACGAGTTACTATAAAAAATACCGAAATCTATATAAGTGTGCCCATAAAATTTGAGGGTTTCCCTCGATTTCCATGGGATCCCATCATCAGATCCTGACTTGATGATCATGGGACCACTTGGGAAGTATATCCTTTCGAACAAAAAAAGAAAAATCCAAATCGGTCCTGCCATTTTCGAGTAATCGGGGAACATACATAAAAAAAAAAAAATAAAAAAAAAGGTTCCGACGAATTGAGAACGGAGGAGGTTCTCAATTCGTCGGAACCTTTTTTTTTTTAAATCGGTTCAAAAAATAAAAACTGTTTTTTTGTTATACTTACTTAAAACTATTTTATTTATTTGTATAGAAATAGATGTTATAGTCAAGCCTCGAAGCTCCGGCGCTCCTAGGTTTGACTAGTCAATCCTCAGATCTGACCTGAAGTCTCAGTCAAAGCCCAAACAAATGAAGTTTTTCGGCCTCTGACTAAAGAATTTTAGTCAAACCTAGGAGAAACTAATTTGGGTCAGGCAAACGTCGAAACTCAATTTAATGAAATCGGGGTTTGACCAGTCACACTAACTAACCTCAAAACAACCCAGGGTTAGGCTTGGGTTAGGGTTTTCCTCAGCAGGTCGATGGAGCCCCGCTGCGCGTGGCCCATATTTCTGTCTGCAGGGTTTAAAGGAACCTAACAAAACCGAACCTCGGGGTGCCCCTGGCGTCGACGTTTGACCGAGTCTGCCCGACGAGTCGCTTCTAGGATCGACTAGGCATAGCCCGAAGCAGATTATTTTACTTTCGACGTTTGACTGAAAAGTTAGGAACTTCTAGGTTTGTTTCAAAATACTTTAGTCAAAGGCCGAAATTGGAATTTATTTCGGGGTTTGCCCGAAAGCTTTGGTCAAACCTAGGATAAACCAGTAATTCCGGGAAGAGACTGCATATCGAGCTTTGACTATGACATAGGTACTAAACAAAATCTATGTTATTTAATATAGGAACGAAGTTCTTTATCGCGGCTTATGGTAGGAGTAAACTCGCAGAAATCATCACGTAAAGAAAAAGCGTTATGACGTCAGTTTAGTATAGTATAGTTTTTAACTTGGTAAACTAGATAGCTAATTTAGCTAGATTGAAACTTGAGACCATACTACTAAACTAGATGGCTCTGTATTAATACATAATATATACAACGGAAGGAACTTCGTTGCAACCGGGTGTCCCACGACCATGACGGTGCCTAAAACAGCCACATTAAGCAATTCCTCTAATAGCGATTCATTTCCTGAATTCCCAGCAATTTATTATGATTGTGCTATTTGACATTAAACTTCAATAAAGCAATTCATAATTTGTGGACCATTTTACGAATCTCCGATACAAAACTGTCAAACAGATGAATTGCGTGGTAAGAAATAAATTTTGAATTGTCAGCTTGTGACAGTTTTATGATTTCAAATATGTATGATGACAATCATAATACCTATTATCCTAACTTCTAGAAGTTCTAGGTTTGACCAAAAATACTTCAGTCAAAGGCTGAAATTGGAATTTATTTCGGGGTTTACCCGAAAGGTTTGGTCAAATCCAGGATAAATCAGTCATTCCGCGAAGACACTGCGTAGCGACCTTTGACTATGACTTTAATATTTTACTTATCATTTTGTTTTTTTTTTAGTGATTCTAATTTTAGTTATTATTTAGTTTGTTTGATTTTTTTTTCAATTTATTAATTATTTTATCTTATTATAATTTTTATGATTACTGGTCACTAGCCCTACCTGTGTCGTTATAGCGGCAGCACGAGTATACAAATACTCGTTTAGACGTGATCTTCAGTTTAAAATTGTTAAAAGTCGTTTATCGTTCCCTCCTTCCACAGACGGGGGGCGGCGTGTAAATAAGTACATGTGATAGATTAGATTGTGTTATACCTTATGTAGGTGATAATACCGCAGTTAAAACTAGATAGTGTTACTTTATCAGCTCATGTGTAAGCTGTTTCTAAGTACTTAGTTTGTCTTATTTCAGAGATCTTTAAATTAGTAAGAACTGCATGGTTACCAGTTTACCCATCAATATCATAATAATCACGTATCGGTATTGCTACAGCTTCAGTGGGCACACAATTAAATAGTGATTGGATTAATGTGTGGGACTATGTCATGGGAGTACCTATTTCGATGCCTGTCAAGCTAACAAAGTAACTAAAGGCGCTATCCTAAACGGGCTATATTTTCCCGGCAATGTGTGGCTGTACTATTGGCAACTACCTATTGCTCGGCCATCTCGAAAACAATTTATTACTTATGGCTGAGCAATCTCTGGCTGGGCCATGGCCACGTATTGCAATATAATATCAATGTTGCCGGCCACCGTGTTGCAGCTTGCAGCCACGTATTGCATTAAAATATTGCCCGTTTAGAATTCATCGAAGCTAGGTGTGCAAGTGAAATGGTGTTATAGCTACTCGTACCTGAACAGGTAAAAGTTTATCTTTTCTGTGGACACACGAATGATCCTATAGTGGGTTCCGTCTTTTCCTTTTGAGGAACGGAACCCTAAAAATAAACAAGTGCATTTAATTCTAGATTTTCCTCGTTAATTTGTTGCCTATTTCTATGTATGTTTTCAACATTACACGCTTTAGAGAATTAGAAGAAGATTATTAGAAGTGTTTTAGGTAAAATTGTCTTCAGAAAATAAAATTAAAACGCCCAGTCAGGCATGCACCAAAAAATGCGATTCATTATATTATGCAAAACGACGCGTTTGGACAAAGCCAAAACGCCAATGGTTGGAGTTTTCTCATTCTATTTGTAAAGTAACAGCGCCCTACGGTTTCACCCGCGTAAGTCTCGAACCCGTAGAAATATCGGGATAAAAAGTGTCATTGTATAGGTGTTAATCCAGGTTATAAACTATCTGTGTGCCAAACAACAAAATCCATTCAGTAGTATTTACGTGAAAGAGTAACAAACATCCATCCATCCATCCATCCATCCTCACAAACTTTTTATTATTAGTAGGATGCTAAGTTGTAATTTTTAAAGTTACGTACCAAAATGGTAAAAAGGAACCCTTATGGTGCGACTCGAGTCTGTTACAGCTGGATAAAAAAAATACCGTCCCCCCCCCTTTTCTCCGAAGTTTGCAAAGAGAAAAATCTGAAATTATTCTATGTGATAACAAAAAATAAAACAAAAATACACAACAAAAAATAAAACGATGTGTTATGTAAAGATTACAGGAAAAATAAAACGATGTATCTAAATAGCACACTTTTCAGAAATCGGACCGGAAACCTCGATGCGCGAGTCCGACTCGCTCTTGACCGGTTTTTCATATTAAGGTGAGTATAGGTAGCTGCTAACGAGCGCCCCCATTGAGAAAAAAATAATACTTAAGTCAGGAGATATGGAACATTTTGTTTCGTATGCTCACATTTTTAGTAAGATGAGGTAGAATTTTTTGTACCTATCAAAAAAATCTACATTAAACCTCCTAGGTTCTAAGTTGGCGTTAACTGCTATAACCTAGAACCTAGGAAATAAAATGTTCCTTAACTCCAGATTTTTTTTTCTCTCTCAATGGTGGCGCTATTTAGCAGCTCTACTCGCCTTAATATGAGTTAATGAATCATTAATAAATAATACATCATGTTAATGTTAGCCGGAACTGAATGTCGTGACATCGTGAGATAAGCCCTGCCATCTCTTATCAGCTATTTACGAAAGATGTCTCGTGGACTAGTGGATAAATAAATAAATATAAAGTAGTTCAAGTCCTTGAGTGCCAATTAATTGTGCTATTAATGTCTAGACTGACTAATATTAGTCTCTTATAAAAACAGTATTACATGTTCTCATCACGAATTAATATGAAATAGAATAAGCGCAGTTATGTCATAACTTTGTTTCTCCCTAGTCTTCCAGTCTAAATAGCACCCTAATTGCGTAACACTATCAATCTGAATATGAAGCAAATTGCTAATCCATTGCTTCATATGTTCGAAAAATTTGTCTGCTCAGCAACTTTACGTTGCTGAGCAGACAAATTTTTCAACCACGCAATAACGCAATGAATGTTGTTGAACTGTCAAAATGAAACCGATTCCGATTGTTATGCAATTGCTCTGCGGTTACTAATGCTGAGCCATGGCCGTAATGCGTGGATGTGTCTCAGTTTTTCCACCAACTTGTACTTTTAACCGACTTCCAAAAGGAGGATATTATTGGTACAAACTTACAGTTGGAATGTATGGGAGAACATGTTTTTCAACCAGGGACCCAATTCCGGGCTCGAGCTAGATATCACGACCATGGAGATAAAACTCTGTTTCAAATCTCCGCATCAATGTCCGGTTCAAATCTCGATACTATCAAAAAACCGTATTCTGGTTGACCATGGAGAAACATTTACAACGGAGAAAATAATCTCGTCTAAAAGACGTTCCATTTTTATCGATTCACTTTGATTATAATCGATTATGCTACGTTTTTCTTTTTTTAGTATTAATGACATGTTTAATTTATTAAATCCAAGCAAACACATTATAAAAGACAATTTTAGTATATTGTGTTTCTTTATTTGTGTTTTTTTTTATAATTACTTACTGAAAATAGTAATTGCAAAGTAGCGTGATCAGAAACGCGTTTCGCATGATTTGTGTCCTTTTTCTGACGTAGGTAGGTTTTAATTTTCATATTAAATATGACTACTTTTAATCGCGATTAAAAAGGTGTGGAATAAAATTAGTTGTCATGAACTAAAATTCATGACTTCAAGTGACTTGACTTCAAGTGCAAAAACAGTACTGTATTTTTTTTCTTTTGCTTATATCTCGAAAACGGTGTGTCCTATCGCAAAAATAATGAAAATTTGGCCCCCCTTTATGAAACCCATAAACCCCTAAGCCTCTACATGTAGGTACCAAAAAAAAATTCGAATATAAACCTACGAATGTAAATTTTGACAGATGTTCCAACGGAGATTTCATATCTCCATACCTTAGGACCAGCCGTGATATCTCGCTGGTTTGCGATCGAAAAATTTATGAATGGAGATCGTTAGAATAGCATTTTTTCGTTTTCGACGGAGATAAGCAGTTTCTCGACTGTTATTTCGACCATGGAGATCATTTCCATGCCGCCGGAATTGGCCTCCAGGGACTTGAAAACGAAATGAATTTCGTTCCGTTATCATTAATGTTATCATATAACGTTCCAAAATTTGTAACGATACTAAAACTTAAAAATAACAATAACGTTACAAGAAAGAAACGTTAAAGAATATCATTTTCGTAGAACAAAATTTTAAGTAACGTTACAGGTATCAGTAACATTAAGCTTATCCGCTTGTAATAACGTTACAGTTGAAACGTTACAGATTCATTTGTAACGTTATTCTTAAGAACTTTTCTCGCTGACTACCGCTCCGTCGTCGCCCGGTAGCCTCGGCACATAGAAATAAGTACCTACTACTAGACTAGACGACGACGACGCGTTTCGTATGCGTGGCCGCACCGCACACAGCATGGTCATGAAGCTGGCAACGTTGCGTATCGAAATGAATGAATAACGTTATTATATCGTTATACTAATAACGATATATTGATAATATTGTTAGTGAACACTTTAAGATTTCGTTCCGTTTGTCAGTATCGTTATAGCCAAGGTATTAATTTTGTTACGATCCTGGTGGAACGGTACAAATTATCGGTACTGGAACTACGCGTAACGTTATTTTGAGTAACGTTTCAAGTCCCTGTTTTCAACTACAATGTTAAGTTTGTTCTTGGGATAAATTCATCCCAACTACGGAACCCTTCATTGTGCGTGGTCTGACACGCACTTGGCCGGTTTTTTTTTTTTCATTACTCTGGGTTGTGGGTAAATCTTATAATGGGCCTATGTAAATGACCAAACAAATCATCCGACGGTACTAAATCGCCTCAAGTGCAGCACCCTAATTGCGCAACGCACTATCAATCGGAATCGGTTTCATTTTGACAGTTCAACAACATTAAGGCTTGTCCGCCGTAAAAAGCGCGGTCACTGTCGGACTGCATAGAAAAGAAAGAGAAGCGCGATGACACAACGCTTGCAAAATATGAAGTAATTATCGATTTACAAAAAATCTATTGAAAGGACTAAAAAAGGAATGACATGAAATCATTCCTTATTATTTTGTAAAGAACTGTATAATTTTATGAACAGTTTTAATGAAAATTGTAGGAGTAATATGGTAAAAACTAGAAAAAATAGAAATAAACCTGGGTTTAGTTCTTTTTTTCTTTAGTTCTACAAACTAAAATAGATTTCAGCACGCTTAGCATGACCGCCATAGAAACGGGTTTTGTCGACGGAAGAATAGACAAAATGGAAGATAGTAGAAATATTTGTACGCATTCTACGCGTCTAAGCATGGCGATGTGTAGTTTTGTCTATTCTTCCGTCGACAAAACGTCGTCATGCTAAGCGTGCAGGACACATGAAATCTCTTCTTATGTACCTACTGTAGATTGCTGTGTATTTTTTCCTATCAAAAAGATGCTATAGTTACTGTAAAAGATGGTCACAAAGTTACTTAGTTTCGCCGTATTTTATGGAGGAGGAGCCTTAATTGCGTTATTTACGTTGTCGAGCAGACAAATTTTTCCAAAATATGAAGCAATGGATTAGCAAACAAATTTGTTTCAAAATCATTCTGATTCCGATTGATAGTGTGCTACAAAATTAGTGTGCTGGTCATACGGTCATTTCAGCTAAAGTAAATTAAACATGGTATCTATACGGGTATCATAACACGACTGCTGCTCTCTGAGGAACATAGGTGCCTCGTTGTGTGGATACGGTCCTCTTCAGTGCTGTATTCCGCATCTGGTTACTGGCTCCCAAAAAAAGACTTGGCAAATGTGCTGAATGTCTGCAATAAATTCTCTGGTAACATTGTTAGCATTTGGCACTTTCCACATATCTCTTTATGAGTTATGCACGCAATGTAAAGCTAAAACTAGTTTTAGCTCCCTAATTATATCCCCGTTGCATGTCACTGAAATGATAGACCTATCTGAATCTTACCTACATGATGGTGGATAAAGTCCATCGGGTTAGGTAATAAACTAAAAGTAAACAAATATACAACCGAATTGATAACCTCCTCCTTTTTTTGAAGTCGGTTAAAAATTGTAAAGAGCCCAAAGAAACAGGTAATTATAGAAGAATACAACTGTGACGTAGCATGACAACGGGCCTCAAGTCTGCTATTACAATAGTGACAGAATGGTCTATCATTGATTTCATAATTGTTGATTTTGACAAGTTTGGTAATCTACTAATATAATGGCGTCATTATGACTTTCCAATGGTCAACCACTGACACTCCATTGTATGAAATTATGAATTTAGCAGATTACGAACTTTTAGCAAAATGACAATGCAGTGACAATGGGATCGTGTTGGAATGTAAAAAATAGCAGACTTGGGGCCCCGAAGTGACTGGTATTACGTTGAGTCGGTTAACCAAGTCACGTGGTTTTTTTGTTTACCTTTAGTTAATTACCTAACCCGATGGAGTCTATTTTGTACCATCTAAGCGTGGCATACTAAATTGTGTCATCCCGGAGTTTAGCGCCATTATTAGTTCCTTTAACGTGCGTTTATGATATTGTTTAGGTATTGACTGGCTAATCGTTTCCCGATAAAGTTAGGTACTTATCGTAAAAGTAGTTTGTCTCGAGTCGAGCTCGACACGAGAGAATTATCTATAGGTATTCTTGCGAGGTACTTCTTACTTCTCGTCAGCTGTTTTGCCACGAGACTAGACGAGACCCTCGATATTGTATGATTATAATTACTTATAAGTAGTTAACATTATTTCTTACACAAATCCGGGTCGTTGCGCCCTACTATCAGTGTTATCAGTACTCACGGATGTCGTAATCGTGTTGGTAAATGTTCTATATGTCTGTACCTACTGCTTACCTAGGTACCTGCGTAGTACGGGTAACGGGGATAAAAGTATTTGAAGCAAATAATGCTCTGGAAAACATGAATTAATTACTCAAATATTTTAATCAGAGGATCAAAATATTTGGTAAATGTTATATTGGCCTATTTCACGATGTCCGATCAGCCACTACTTACCGAATATATTCAAAAATGGAACAGATTTTGTATGAAATTATCTGCCGTACCTAGGTGGTGAAACAGGCCCCTCAATGTTTTAAATTCAGAGATTAATTAAGAAGTTGGTTACATATTTGATAATCTTCTCAGACTTAATTCTTTTAGGTAATAACAAAATCTGTGGATCTATTAATATTTTCCGTTTCATTCACGACTTCATGAGACATTTCCATAAGTTACGGATAAAATATCACTATTTCCACATAAAAATTGCATGTCTACGTGTTTATTAATTACGATACTTAGGTAAATTAATCATTGCTTAATAACTTTCTAGTAGGTAATGTAGATAAGTAGGTAGAAGAACGTCCACTGCCGGACATAGGCCTCGCTATGATCTGTGGCCTCCCCCATGCACTAGGCTAGGTAAATACTTGCTATACCTAGTTGCTATCAAATGATTAGGACTGGCCTGATGGTTCCTACAGTCCGGCTGTCGAGAAAATGCGTTCCTGACACCTATCAGTTGGACAATTTCCAGTACTTTTAGTAATAAAGATCAAATTCGCGAAACACATATTCGTTAGTATGAAACTAACAGGTGTCAAGAACTCATTCTCGCAGATTTACAAATAGGTACCCTAAACTGAAAATAGGTTGAAAGCTAAAATAAAAAACCGGTCAAGAGCGAGTTGGACTCGCGCACCGAGGGTTTCGTTCCGATTTCTGAAAAGTGTGCTACTTAGAGACATCGTTTTATTTTTTCTGTAATCTTTACATATACTTCTATCACACATAGAATAATTTCAGATTTTTCTCTATGCAAACTTCGGAGTTAGGGGGGGGGGGGTGTTGTTTTTTACATTTTTCATCAAAAGTCGATAACTATGTGGCCTAAAATGTTTTAGAATGTGCAAACAGCGCTCTTTCATATGATACCCCACAACTAGGGCGTGCAAAACCGGTTTTCCGGTTTTGCTAAAAACCGGAAACCGGACAAAATTTAGCGATTTTTGAAAACCGGGGTTGAGAGACAAAACCGGAGTTACCTCCGGTTTTCCCGTTATTGAATTACATATTTACATTTTGATTTAAATGAACTTTTTTCGAACGCACTCAAGAAATATTCAATTTTGAGTCATCAAATATCCGAACGCAACCTATAACCCACTTACACTCCTCACTCTGCGACCCCAACCGACAAATAGGCCAGCTCTCTGGTCACGTGAAGATTCGACTAACCGCTTGGAAATGTCCCGAAATACTCAATGAGCAATCGGACCCAAGGCCCAACCCCAAACGGCTGAAATATATAGCTCCATATAAGGCTGTTAAATTTGTACCGTTTGAGGGTATTCTGCACCTGCAGCAGTCGCCCCAGAATAACCCGCCGTCCTAGTACGGCGGGTTATAATAATAATAATAATATATCATTTATTTCGGGTAACTAAGACCCATAACATAAATACCTTACAGACTATCATACATATTTATAAAAAACACAAAACTAAACTACTTATTGCATACGCAGTGACGGCGTCGTATTGCGCTGCGTGGTGTCGCGTAACCTTCCGCGGAATCGCCGATACATGACACCCTTCGGCCAAAACTCTTCCTTGAGGACGGTCTCAATATATTGAGTCGGAACTCGCACCACAAACGATTTGAAATTCGTGTTGTGGCGCGACGCCAACTTCTCGACCCTTAAGGTCCAGCTGGTCTTCGATCGAACATACTCCACGATCTCCTCAACCTTCGTGGTGTGATGTAACCGGGACACATAGAGCTGCGTCGTAGGTATTGCCGGACGCAGCATATGCAGTATATAGTTATGCTGGGCGGCTTAAGATGGGATGACGCGAGGGCGAGGGGAGGATGGCGTCAACACAGGTTGCATCCCACACCAAAGGCCTCTACCCAAAATCCAAGGCATGGTCATTCCGTCTGTCCTCTTACCACCGTCGCATGCCAAGCCATTGGGTTCTCTAAAACAGTTGACACCCGAGAAAACAAGAGGGCGACGGATGATGCCATTAATGGTGGCGTGCCTTGCCAAATGACTATACCTGCAGCAAGGAAAGGCCATGGCCAAGGCCAGGTGCCCGAGGCGGTCGACTGCTTCACCGCACTGACAGTGATGTGGGGCCTCGCAAGAAGCGTCCAGACGCAGACTTGTAGCGAGCCGGAATGTGGTGTCACCCAGCATAGTGCTTATTTTGGGTGACGGTAGCGCCTGAAGCCACAGGCCCGACTCCCATAGCCAGCAGGGGGCACGCTCAGCAGTATTGATGGGTTTTCGGGCTGAACTGTATCCGGTCAAGCCACTTTAAAAAGTATTAATGTGGTCTACTTGGTATTGGTAGGCATAAATGGTTCTTTAAAAAGAGGTATATCATACAATTTGATTTATTTGCAGATTTTGTGGGTATCTAAGAATATTGTTTTCTTGTTAAAATTCTACTATATAAACAATATAAAATTGTTGCCGAAACCGGGGCTAGCACCGGTTTCCGGTTTTGGGCTCTCAAACCCGGAATTCAAAACCGGTTTTGAAGACCTTCCGGTTTTGCACGCCCTACCCACAACATTCCTTAGTAGCCCCACTTTGAATTTTTAAGACCCCCTTTCAGTCCCTGTTACAAAAAAAATATAAATATTTTTATTTTTTTCTTATTTGTAAAATAGTTGGGTAAACGTCATCTAAAACTGTTCCAAATTTCAAGTTGATAGCATTAGTAGTTCTTGAGATATCCATCTGTGACAGACAGACAGACAGACTGAGTCACACCATAAGGGTTCCTTTTTTACCATTCTGGTACGGAACCCTAAAAACAACCGACTTCCAAAAAAAACAGTACAAAGTGAAAAATAACTTTAATTTTGGAAGTCGCTGTCTTTGGATCTCTATTTTAGTTTTTTGTTAAGTTACAGTAGCCCAATGTCAACTGCTCATCACGTGTTACAAAATATTGCTTTTCCCGATGCAGGGACGTTAATTGTTGGAGTTCTCCTAGTAAGAACCAGGAGAACTGGAGCTCCATGCTGAAGTCATCATCAAAATTACTTAGCAACCATATTATAGTCGAATCGCAACCCGTGAAATACTTAGGTATAATTGAGTAGTTCCGATTTCCATCTGTGGTCTTCATCATCAGTTCCACTTCACCATATGGTGTTTTCCGAGAGCAAATGCACGAGTTACTATAAAAAATACCCAAATCGCTATAGGTGTGCCTATAAAATTTGAGGGTTTCCCTCGATTTCCATGGGATCCCCATTCCATGGGATCAGATTCTGATTTGGTGACAATGCAAAAAAAAATATACATCTGAATTGATAACCTCCTCCTTTTTCAGAAGTCGTTTAAAAATGGGATCCAATTCTGTGTACACTGGGGTAGGTAGACCACTGGGAAAAAAATACGCTCAACAGATATTAAGTATGGATTTAATTTGAATTCAATGAATTAAATTCAAATGCTTTCCAATCACGAGTAAGAATAAACTTAAGTCTGGAACAAGCCGGATGAATAATAAAATTGGAAGAACAATGAGGGTCCTGACCCTGTGACCTTACAAGTAACTGAAAATGCTAAACAGTGAATGTAATAGGTACGAAATGTTATGGCCACTGTACACTCCTGTCCGAGTGCTCTCGCTAGGTTTCGTGCTGAAGTCTCGATCGAGAGCCTTCAGCCCGAGTGCGGCCATGTACACTCTCGCGGCGAGAGGTCTCGCCTAGTTCCGCAGTAATCTATCTATATAAATAAAAATTTAAAAAACCCCCAACGCAAAAAGAAAAAAGGAACATTTAAAAAGTCAAAAATAATACCTATCGTTGAGCCATCAAATTCGATTGAGTAATACCTATATATATTTTAATTACAGAAATTGATGGATGGCACGATAAGGTTTGCTCATTGAATTGGCGCTATAATTTCGCGGCGGGGTACCGCATTTGTACATAGTCAATCAAGTGAAGGGTCTGACTTACTTATGCGGCACCCCGCCGTGACATTATAGCGCCATTTCAATAAGCAAACCTTATCGTGCCATCCATCAATTTCTGTAATTAAAATATATATAGGTATTTTACTCAATCGAATTTGATGGCTCAACGATAGGTATTATTTTTGACTTTTTAAATGTTCCCTTTTCTTTTTTGCGTTTTAAATTTTAAATTTAATTTTAATTTTAACATTTTTAAACTTTTTAAACAATTTAACAATATAGAAATGCATTTTTATTACTGCAGAATGTTAAGTTTCTCTGCACATAACATTAACTTATAATGATGCCACCATCGTACTGCAAATAGAATTACATACTGATAAAAAAACGAATACAAACACTACAATTTTTTTTTCAAGAGTGTACTAGTGTGCTGGATATCCTGACTGCAACATCAGCTCATCGTGTAGCCACCATTGCATTGTATGTAGAATCAAATACTGATGTAAATGAATCCAAACACGACATTTCTGCTATTATTGTTTCAAGAGTGTATCCAGCACCCTAGTGCTGGATATCCTGGCTGCAGCATCAGACCAAGCACTCCATAATCTTGCATAGATACATAGCATACATGGATGTTTCAAATTTTAGATCACACTAAGGTTTGAAAGTAAAGTAAATACCCATTACGCGTCTAAGATCCCTATCGCAGCTAACAAAAAAGCGGATAACTTTGAAACGGCTGAACCGATTTTGATAAAACATGTCTAAGAACCATCGCTGGAAAACCTGCTTTCAAATAAAAAAAACCGCATCCAAATCAGTCCACCCGTTTAAGCGCTACGGTGCCACAGACAGACACACAGACACACATAGCGGTCAAACTTATAACACCCCTCTTTTTGCGTCGGGGATTAAAAAAGAGAAGTCCTGACTGACTGATTGACTGCATGACTCATCAACGCTCAGCCCTAACCCTTGTACCTAGAAAGCTGAAATTTTGCACAGTGGTTCCCTTTATAATGTAGACAAGGAATAAGGAAGGATTTCCCGGTAGCATGTTCCCGTGGGATATTTTCCGACATCCACGCGGGCGAAGCCGCGGGCAAAAGCTAGTATATACCTAAGTCATTGCCTAGTTCAGTTGAAGTTGTGAACCCCGAGAGATGGACGGAGACATTGCTGCCGTTGCTCTATGTGCCTTCAGTTATTAAGGGGATTCATCGATAATTTTGTGTTTTTAAAATTCCTATAAAACCAAATGAAATGGTTAAATCATTTGAATTTTCCATAAGTGTTATTTGACTATCCAATCCGATTTTCCATAAGTGTTATTTGACTATCCAATCCGATTTTCCATAAGTGTTATTTGACTATCCAATCCGATTTGCCATAAGTGTCACTTACACTGCTTACACACTGAGCTAAAACTACGCTTTCCTATATACCGGATGACTTTTTTTACCGTCTCGAAAAAAATTGGGTATATTAGGTGAACGGAGTAGAAGCCTATGGCAAACCAAATTTTTTTTATTTTTTTTGTTTAAAAAAAAAATCAAAAATTCTAATCATGTCCAGGCTGCATATGATTTGAATTTCGATATTTTTAAACGATTTATTATTTTTTTTTTAAATTTCTGTTTTCATGAAAATGAAAAGTTTACATCGAATTTGTAGTGTATTTATTGGTACTCTGATATTTTTTTCTGTCTATACTATTAAAAAAAAAACTAGGTATGCCATAGGCTTCTACTCTGTTCACCTAATATACCTATCCAATTTTTTTCGAGACGGTAAAAAAAGTCATCCGGTATACAGGGTGGCCGGAACATTGACGTCCAAAAATAAAATTTCGGTCCCTCGTATCGTGGGGTATTCGAATCACCCCCATGTATGTTCCGCGACTTTTCATAGTTTTCGAGTTATGAATTTTTTTCTGAATGTTTGAAAATTTTCGACCTGACCAACCTAAAAAAATTCAAAAAAAAAAAGTAGAGGGTTTTATCGAGTTTCTTTTTTTGCAACTTTTTTTCATAAGTAGTACTTTTATGCATAAAATAATCAGCTTCGTAACTGTGATGAAAGTTATGAAAATGTTGATCTAAAGTGAAAAATTTACGTTCGGTAAATTATGACTCAAATTTTCAACTTTAAATTAAAAATCTTAACAGGTGACTTCATAATTCCTAAGTAGGCTTCAAGAATGCGCCAGACTCTCAGCTTTCATAATCATAAAAAAAATGAAGTACTTAATAGGGCTACCTTGTTTAAAATCGGCCTTCAAAGACAGCGAGGTGGAAAAATTCTTAAAATTACCCATCTGAGTAATTATTTTTTTTTGGCTATTTTCTCGTTCCTAAGGTTAATTAATGATAAGAATACTGAAAACTAACCACATTATATTCAATATTCATAATTACCACACGTGGGCGAATGAAAATCCACTCGAAGTGAGAGATTCGACATTTCAACATC